>JASDDO010000024.1:452820512-454248030 GCA_030015575.1 Agapanthus africanus
GTAAAAGTATTTGGCTACGTGGTGCCCTTTCCGACGAGGACGAGACGGAGGGAGATTCCGCGGGAGATCGGAGTGGAGACGAAGACCGAAGGACACGGATCGCTTGGTATAACTCTCTACCCGTATTTTAGTTTGCTAGTAGCTAGATTAATGGCCCGATCTGGGTTAAAAGTGCGCGGTGGTGCCGGTTTGCTAGTTTGCAAAGTTTTTCGTTTCCGCGTTTCCGGCGTCGGATCGACGGCCGGGGCGCCGCCGCGGACTTACAATGGTATCAGAGCCACGCCATTAACCATGCCTAGCTTGGTCTAGCGTGTTTAGAACACGATCGAACAATAAAACCCTAAAAACCGTATTTTCTTGTGCATTGGGTTTTTGTCGAAATTTTTTTGGCTCCAAAAATTTTCAGGTTGTTTCAGAATACTGTGCAGGGAATTCTAAGCACTCTGTGAAAAATTGGTCACGTGATCTCACCATACCACCATGGAACCGCGGCCAAACCCATGTTTGGGCCGCGGTTCCGCCGCGCTTTTGACTGTTCATTTGACCAAATTTTTGCAGAGAGCTTTTGAATAGAAAATAGTGGTTTTGGGACATTCTTTTTTGGCCCAGATTTTCTGTGAGTGCTACAGTGATGCTTGGGGCCCACTTCGATAAATTTGATCGATCGGATATTTTAAACATGCTAGTTCACAGTATTTACATTATATCTGCGACCGTGAATGTCATTTGATCGGTAAATCCTGTCAAACTGTTATAGCCCTTTTAGACGGATTTGCGAACGTGACATTCACGTTGATGTTCTGTGTTGTGCTGTGATGTTGCGGATTGGTCGTGGGGATAGCCTGGATGCAATGTTAGTACAGTTTTGTTTTATATGTACATTTGATATTATAGGGCGAGCGTCCGACATGTGGACTTCCGTCACTGCCTGTTTGTATTATTCTTTTGGGGCACGACCGGGTCGAGATCGCTGTACCCGTTGTATGTATATTTTACTTTCTGTACTAGGTTACCCCGCAGAGGGGTGCACGGATAGCCGGATTCTAGAGGGAAACAAGCCCGCATCTCATGGCGCTAAGATGGAGGGGGCTTTACTCTAGAATTGGCGGGCTATTCGCCGCACTCGTAGGGGGTATAGGATTGACCCAGGAGGGGTGCCCAAGTTACCGGATTCCGTGAAGTGCTGGGTGGTCCATTCACGTCGTTGAAGGGGGCTGCCTCACTTCAGGTTTTGGCGGGTAACTTGCCGTGCCCGTAGGGGTCTAGGATTTTCATTGCACAGGCTATCCACATGACCAGGGGAACGTCGGGTTTCAGTAGCGGCTCTATGAAACCCGGGGATCCCAGATATCTGTATTGTTCTGTGATGCTGGTTACATTTCTGTGATGCTGCATTTTTTTATCACGCCTTGAGCGAAAATTATATATTATATATATACTAGTAGATGTTGTATATGTTTTGCATCCGCGCTAGTCCAGTCCCCGCTCTGTCGTTAGTTATCTAACCTAACGGGTGATGACGGGACCCAGTGGCGAATGCGGATGGCATATACGTACGTCATTATTTTCGTTCTTTATTGGTGTGATCAATTGATGGGACTGCGTTGATACGGATCAATGCAAGATAAACAAACCTATTCTGATATTGTTGGAACACTTTTTCAAAAAGCTGTTATTGCAAGGACGTTCACTTTTGTTTTGCACAGTGGTATTCAGTTGGAATATCCTGCTCCTCAGTCGACGAGGCAAGGGCCGAGATCCCTTCACCGGGAGTGACCCCTCGGACAAAAGTTTGCGTCAGGGCAGTAACTTCACTATAGCCGATTTCTTTTGCTTTGCATCGTGGTATTCAGTTGGAATATCCTGCACCTCATTCTACGGGGAAAGAGCCGAGATCCCTTCACCGGGAGTGACCTCTTTAGCAAAGGTTTTCATCACTATATTTTTATAAAGTTATCCAGTTCCTTCAACGATATCAAGTTCATTACGTTAAAGGTTTTCGCCAGAAACCATTCGTAGCCCTCCGTCATTTCAGAACGGTAGCACTTAGTATTCATGCTATGTATGTTGGCCTTCGTCAAGGCATAGTGTATGGTAGCTATTTGTTACTTTTCTACAGCATAGATAGATGCGTTGGTTTGGGACAGTCGTACTACTATTTTGGCCTTCGTCAAGGGTATGTACGGGTGGGTTCAAATTAACCTGGATAATGACGGGTAGAACTTGACATGTGACTTATGATATGTTGGCCTTCGTCAAGGTCATAAGAGCATGGGGCAAAAATCCACATCGGGAGTTTCTAAAGAAACTGAAACTTGCCAGACATGCGCATACCTTCTGGAGTGTGATAGCGTGAGCGGATTCCGTCACGTTATCATGCGATGATAGTTGGATCCTGAATCCCACTGATGAGTTGGTTTACTCCTCGGGTGATCCCGGCTAATTCTTCTTTCAAGTTTGGGGAAGAATTTGACGTTACAGTGGGAAGTTTCCAGATTAGATAAAGTGATAACCATTCTGATCTAGGTTAGAGTGCACACTGAGTGTTTCTTTTCTCTCTCTCTTTGGCAGCGACCATTGACTCGACCCTAGACTATAACTCAGTGACTAAGTTGATCGAACCTTCTTAACACTGGCTTTTGGATTGTCAGAGTTGCAAACCTCATTGCCACTCCTACTTTTACCCTTTTCTCCAGGACACCCCGTATTACTACGAACGTCCATTTCCATTGGACAAAACCATCATATGGTTATATACGAACTCGAAGGAATTTATTCGAGGATGGTTTCTGGTTCTGGAGAAAACGAATAGGACTATTCAGTTGTCTTTTCCTTTTACCTTCTCTCAGGTTGCGAGTACTCCTTGGTTTAGGAGATAGTACACCTATTACGCAAATTGGATAAGTCTTCTTCCAAACCTTAGGCTGGTGCCGAACGGTAGGGAATGAAGAAAACCAGTTAGCCTAAACGGTGTGCAGAAGGTATTAAGTTAACACAAAGAAAGGGATTAGTAAGAGGGCAAAGTAAATTGCGACTGCTATTCGCGACCAAACCAAGTATTTCTTCGCCAATCCTAAATCATCTTTGTATTTCTCCAGGACACTCCGTATCACTACGAAGATCCCAAGTTTATTGGATAATCCATCGTATGGTTATATACGAACTCGAAAGGAACTTGTTCCAGTTCGGGGATGGATCCTGGTTCAGGAGAAATAGGAATAAGGTTCATTCGGTTGTCTTTTATCTTCACCTTCTCTCGCATTGCGAGTGCTCCTAGGATTAGGACAGTACACCCATTATGCTTATTGGATAGTCTTCTTCCAAACCATAGGCTGGTGCCGAACGGTAGGGAAGGAAGAAAACCATTTGGCCTAAAGGGGTGTGCAGAAGGTAATGACTAAAGACATATAAAGGGATTTGGAGAGATGGCAAAGAAATATACGGTTACAGTTGTGAATCTGGATAATGGAAGAGGCATTACTAGGAATACCCGGATACCCCATCGAAACATTTCAATGTTTCAGTTTCACTGTGTACTGTTAAAAGAAAACTGATTTCCCAATTAAACACTTGCTCCAGGGTATGTATTTACCAGGTATGATTCTCACATCTGTATGGTTTTACAGAGGATGAGTGGGAGTAAGTTATTGGGAATTAGGTGATCATCCTCATTATATCGAAATTCGTTGTAATTGGTGATATTTGAGGAAGTCACCTGGGTTGTTTGCCGGACGGCAAATATTTGGTTTTGAATATCCGTTGTTATGCACCAATTTCAAATTGATATATTTGTACGTCTATTTTTATAGAGTGAGATATACCTTTTTGAAATTATGTCTATGACATTTACCTATATCAGTGGATGGTTAGGTAAGGAGCATTGAACAGCTGTGTAATTCTTCTTAACCATAAGTTCAGTTTTCAACCTACGACACACAGTGAATGAGTCATTTGACTCAAGGGACTTATACAGAGTTTTGTGTATTGTCCAGTGTCTATTAGGACAGAGGGGTAGGTACCCGTACTATATTCGGTTTACTTATGACTTCTCTAGTTTTAGACAGGTGTTTCGTGGAAACACAGGGTCTGAGTTTTGAGAAGTTATAGGTATATGAATAAAGTAGAGAACCAGGTATTGCAAGTATCGGGATTCTTCAAGGTGATCGAAGATGTAGATAATTGTGAATGGTATTCAGTTGATAGAAATGATTAAGAGAACTGGCTTCTCTTTCAGGTTACTCATAATTGGAAGTATTCCTAAGTTGAGTAGCGTTGATCGGCCTCCTTCCATTTAGTTGACATACACTGGAGACAGCTGCATGATTTGAATCTGGTTCAATTAAATCAGTGCCTCTGTTTCTATATTGGATATAGAACAGTTCATATCTTAAAATTGTTAAGATACGGGGAGTTGTCCGGCTTATGCTTAAAACCAGACTCCGGATAACTCAAGGCACGTTTCTGTAATGGCTGTTTGTGGGTTGACCCGGGCTATGACGAGGGTTGACTTTCTACCATCTGGAAGATCAATAGTGATATTGTTCTTGACTCGCCACAGTTTTAACAAAAATGGATTTTTTCAGAAAGTAGTAGTGGGAGTATGGTAGAACTGGAAGTGATTCCAGAACCGCAAACGATTACTGAAGATTTGATAAGAACCTAAAGATTCAATCTGGTTTGACATTCCATTGGCCACTCCGCAGATATGGTGGATAACCTCAAGCACCCGAGAGGTACTTCGGTATGCTCAGGGACGGTGGCAGGGAGGTTCTTGTTTACCCAGACTTGCCATTGCTGTTGTTCCAGACTGTGAGATCCGGCAGGAGGATGAGTATAGCATCGTTCTAAACTAGCTTTAGAAGTGTACGTCTATATGACTCTGCCAGAGGGTTGTCGTAGTCAGTGGGAGCAGCGGAAGCATGGTGGACAAGTAGCTTATGTCTATTTATAGACTAAAGCAGATATAGCAGAGATAGATCATCTATTTCTGATGTGACAGTCATAGGTTTGACTTCATCAGAATAGGGGATGGATCTGTTAAGAAGGTAGTAGGGTGTGATGTCCTGGTATTCGATGACATACACAGAGTAGGATGTCATATTCCTGTACTACGATCGGTTATACTTTGGTCGTCACACAGTAGTTTCTCCACACAGGACTTGGATATTATATCAGACATTCTGGTTACTAGATCTATGGTTTTAGATCTAAATTCTGGTAGTTTCCCAATAAGGGTACTTAGACAGCATTCTATGAGTATTTAGAATGGACGACTCCTGGCACGGTAGTATACCTGCAGGTGATGGAGTCACCCTCTCTAAAGGTGTCTTATAGACTAAAGGGGAGAGGGATACGCATGATTGGCAGATCACTTGCTTAGGCAATTGAGTTGATCATGAGATGTCAAGTACCACACCAGATGTTGTTCTTGCAGTAGATGCAATAAGTTGATATTGATCCAATCCTGGGGAAACAGTCGGAAACAGTTTTAGAACATAAGTGGATGCTATAGGGATATGATAACGACAGCCTCCTTTAGGAGACGGTTATCATTCCAGGCTTCCAAGGTGACCTGGATGACAGAGTGGCTGTCAGAGTTATAGTTTTCCCTCTGACGAGGGGCAGTATTTTGGATAGGTGGTCTAGGCGGATACTAAGGGAAGGATGGCGCAGGATACTGATTAAGTTTAGTTGACGATACAGTCTAAGAAGTTTGGATTTGGAGTTCATTTATGAGCTAGGTCCCATCAGACATCCAGACATTCTAAGACAGGTATTGCTCATTTCGGGAGATGGCTTTCTCCGCGAACATGGGATATAGAGAGACATAGAAAGAAACATCACAGCGGATCCACTCACTGAGGCTATTCCTCGAACACAATGGTTTCGCAAACGAGCTTTGTGAGACTGAGTAGTAGAGGAGTTGGGTGTTCGGTATCACACGGGCTGTGAGTATGCGACATCGCAATAATTAGTCTTGAGTGCAAGTAGGAGATTGTTGGATATAGTGCCCTCAGAGTCAATTATTGGATCACAGGCACGTGATTGTAATGATTGAGGAGGACCTATGCCTGTAGGACAGTCTTACTCGAGATGATAGTATGCTATCTGGTTTATCTCTATCATTGTGTACTAGTTTAGGTGACCTTACGAGTCACTATTACACGTTGATAGAGCCCCTAGGATTCTTGCTTGACTACCAGCAGTATGAAGGCGATCATATATGTGAGAGCTGGAGTCTATAAGCACATCCTTAAAAGGTCCCTAGTCGTGAGAGTTTCGAGACATGGCATCGATACTCCAGAGTAGACTAGTGTATACAGTCGAGACCCCGGCGAGGGGCAGTGGCCGGTCTCACAAGCCACCGGTGTCAGTTGGTTCACCTAAGATGTATACAGGTGCTCATTGGGTTATGAGTACACCGGACAGGAATCTCCGGGAGCTTGCTAGTTGGTATTATACCTGACGTCAGATAGCAGTTCCCTGGTGACATGTGTACAGGTTAGTTCATCGACCTGAGATTGCCATTTGTCTCGTGTGAGTTCCCACTGTACTTAGATTACTACCCTACCACGCTCAAAGGAGACGTGCAAACAGGTTTTAGTTGGGTACAGTCCCGAGCCATATGGAGGCAGTGAGCGGATCTGTAGGGGTTCGTCTCTCCCGGTATTGGGGGTGAGGTCGCGCTGTGTCTAGGAGAGCCAGTACATGAAAAGTCCTTGGCCAAGGCAGGAGATTTGCTGGTAGGTATTCCAGTAGTATCTCAGGGTGTTCTGGGCTACACTCCGACACGACTTGTACCGCTATTGGGGGTCTGACTTTCACCAACCCCCTAGGCCCGCCATGCGATGCTCATAGACGAACGGACCGGACTGTACGGATATTGTCACTGACAGGCTCAGTAGGGTGTCAGGATGAGTTCGCTCATCGACGTCCCTTTGGTCAATAGCTGGTGGCCCGTCATGTATGGCTAATACCTCTGACGTGCTAGTGGTTAAATCCACAGCCATAGTATTGACGAGTCTTTAGAGTCCACCACACACAGTTACTCAAGTTTCGGGCAAAACGCTGTAGAGGCCGTATGGAGATATGGCAGGGTTTGATCAGATACGTGCGGTATTGCACGGATCGTGATCGGACGGTTTTTACTAGCCGGCTTTGGCTTAAGCCGGATCCTAGTATTAGATAGTGTAGATTTTGTCTCTTTGCATTTGTGTTCAGTGGGAATACAAATGCGGGCATGTATATGCTGTTGCGGGGTTTTCCTGTAATTTATTACGGGATCAGTTTTCTGAAGTTGCCAGTTTGCATTCCGTTCCGGCCGGTTTTCCTTTGTTCCTTCGCGGCCGGACTTTTCGATGGAGGGGGGTAATTTGCAATTATGCAAATTACTTATTGTGGAGGGGTTTCTTGCTTATGTGCGGCTTCATGATTGTTCCTTCGTCATGAGATTCCATTTTGGTCTCATTCTTTGCATTTATTGTGATGGTTTGGTGAATGGATTGAAATGGGAAATGAGAGTGACTTTAATCTTGGATTATCTTTTATTTTCTTCTCTTGGAGACTCATTATTTTTCCTCCTCATTGTCAAAGAGGGGCCGGCCACTTTGATGAGAGAAGGAGAGAGGTTTCATTTTGTGTGAGGTGATATTGTTCATCTCATTTGGCTCGCAAGATATATCACCATTTTTCCTAAGTCATTTTTCTCCACCTCCATCCATACAAGGCATCTTCAAACCCCAAAAGAGACAACCATTCTACACTTGTCTACAGCAAATCTTGGACGCGTCGGCTAGCCAACTTCGCGCCCGAGTTGCCTCGGTCCAGAGGTGGGAGCCCGTAAAAGTAGTTGGCTACATGGTACCCTTTCCGACGAGGACGTGACGGACGGAGATTCCGCGGGAGATCGGAGTGGAGACGAAGACCGAAGGACACGGATCACTTGGTATAACTCTCTACCCGTATTTTTGTTTGCTAGTAGCTAGGTTAATGGCCCGATCCGGGTTAAAAGTGCGCGGTGGTGCCGGTTTGCTAGTTTGCAAAGTTTTTCGTTTCCGCATTTCCGGCGTTGGATCGACGGCCGGGGCGCTACCGCGGACTTACAGAGGGGACCTACTGGCTTTATGGAGAAGGGAGAGGTAGGGGAAGGATTGGGAAGCGTCAGGACATCGTTTCGTCACCGGAATCTCCTCAGAATTTTGTCAGAGCTTCGCCCTTCGCTAACTCCACTTGTACACTAAAAGAGACTTGAGAATTTTGTATAGTTTTGACAGGAATTTCTGAGTGAGGAGGGGTGAATTATGGTGTGGTATTTATAGGGAAAATTAGGGTTTACTGGGTGAATGAAATACATTAAAATTTTCATTAAAATTGGATTAAAAGGGCATTTTATTGCACTCTGGATAAATTCAGAGTAAACAAGCAATAAGGGGTTATTGAGGTAGCTGAAAGGTTGCAGGAAAAAAATGGGGGCTTTACCTACTGTTTAGACCGGTGGTACCGGGTTTTTGGGGCATTTCGCCGGCCCAATACCGGCGGAGGGGCTTTGTTCTTTGGCTACGTTTCAGGGTCGTTTGGTATTTTTCAGTGCACATGTTTAAATAATTTGTAACTCTTCAGTTTAAGTGTTGTGCACGTGTAGACTTTTGGGCTTCTAAAAAGATTAAAAGAAATTTTAATAAAAAGATAGTGTGGCTGATAAGATTTGAACTCGGGTGATATGTCACAGCAGTGCAAGGTTTTACCAGTGAGCTACAAGCTCTTTCTTGCTGTTCAAAAGCAAAACAAATTCTTATAGCATTCATAGGAATTGTAAATATCCCAAGTATACATTAACTTTAAATGAATTTTCTGTACATTGAAATTGGAGTTGTTACAGTCTACCCTCCTTACAAAAATTTCGTCCTTGAAATTTTCAATTTATTTTAAGGACAAGTTTACAAATAGATGAGGGTATCTTGCATGCATCTCATCCTCTCTTTCCCATATTGATTTTCCTGGGGTGCCTTTTCTCCACATCACTGGAACCAAGTTGACTTCCTTGTTCCGAAGTGACTTCACTTTTCTGTCCAGGATCTCAACAGGTTGTTACTCACAAGATAAATCTGGCTGTACAGTGAGCTCGGAATGATCAAGAATATGGCTGGGCTTACTCATATACCTTCTGAGTTGGTATATGTAGAACACATTGTGCACTCCTTCTAATGAAAGTGGAAGTGCCAAGCGATAAGCCGCTTCACCGACTCATTCGAGTATGTCGAACGGTCCAATGTACCTTGGACTAAGTTTACGCCGTCTTCCAAAATGAATCACTCCGCGGTTTGGAGATATCTTCAGAAATACATGATCTCCCGATTGGAACTCCAAGTGACGGCGCTTTGCATCAACCCAGTGTTTCTGTCGATCTTGGGCTATGCGCAATCTTTCCTTGATAGTACGAACCACATCGACCGTTGCTACTATCATCTCAGGTCCAAGGAATTCTCTATCTCCGACGTCGTCCCAACTTAATGGCGATCGACACTTCCTTCCATAGAGCGCTGCAAAGGGTTTCATTCCTATACTTGCTTTGTAGCTGTTGTTGTAAGAAAACTCCACAAGATGTAGGTGATCTTCCCATGATCTTCCGAAGTCTAGCATACATGCTCTGAGCATATCTTCCAAGATCTGAATAGTTCACTCAGACTGACCATCTGTTTGTAGATAATAAGCTATGCTGAAGTTCAGACTTGTTCCCAATCTCGCTTGTAGACTTTGCCAAAATTGTGATCGGAACCCAATGTCACGATCGAAGACAATGTAGACCGGTACTCTATGAAGTCTCACGATTTCCTGCATGAGTTCATGGGTATCAGAGATAGTACATTATGAAGAGTTGAAATCTTTACTTAGATTCTTACCTCCATGTACTTCTTCGCTAATGTCTTAGTAGATTGGCCAACTCGAAATGGGATGAAGTGAGCCGACTTTGTGAGTCGATCCATAATAACCCATACCGCATCATTACATTTGTGCTACGAGGAAATGCAGTCACAAAATCCATTGTGATTTGTTGCCACTTCCATTCTGGGATAGGTAACGGTTGAAATAATCTAGCAGTCTTGTGATGTTCATCCTTTACTTGCTGACACACCAAGCATTTAGTGATGCTTCTGGCTACTTCACGCTTCATTCCATGCCACCAGTAATTTTGACGTAGATCTTTGTACATCTTTGTACCTCCAGGGTGTACAGAGTAGGGAGAGCTGTGAGCTTCTTTCATTAACTCGTCCCGAACCGAACTTTTTGGTACACACAGTTTGCTGCCGTATCTCAAAGATCTGTCTTCATGGATGATGAAGTCTGTTCGAAGTGCATTCTATACTTGTTCTCTGATCTTTTGCAACTTAGCATCACTTGCTTGAGTTGCTTTGATTTGATTGACAATGGTAGATTGAACTTGTAAGTTCATCAAACTTGAAGCGTTACCTGGCATGACCACTTCAATCTCCATCTGATGCAAGTCTTGTTGAAGCTTCCACTGAGTGGAGAGATTCAATGCTAATAGTTGGCGACTGAGGGCATCAGGTACTACATTCACCTTCCCTGGGTGATATTGCAGGTTGATGTCAAAGTCCGCCATGTGTTCTAACCATCTTCTCTGCCGCATATTAAGCTCTTTCTGAGTAAATACATATTTCAGACTCTTGTGATCTGTGTATATGTTCACTCGTTCACCAAGAAGATAATGGCGCCAAATTTTAAGAGTAAAAATTACGGCCGCCAACTCCAAATCATTTGTCGGATAATTGCGCTCATGAATCTTCAGCTGTCTTGAAGCATAAGCCACAACCTTACCGTGCTGATGTAGAACACATCTTAATCGCTTACCGGATGCATCGCAATGTACTTCAAAACCTCCAGATTGGTCTGGTATGACGAGAATAGGCGCTGATGTCAATCTTGACTTGAGTTCTACGAAAGCTTGTTCGCATGCTTCTGACCACACGAATTCTTCATTTTTACGTATGAGCTTGGTCAGGGGTGTTGCTATCTTCAAAAATCCTTCAATGAACTTTCTGTAATATCTTGTTAGACCTAAGAAACTTCGAATGTCCTTCACTAACTTTGGTGTCGGCCATTAGCTTACTGCTGAAACTTTCGCTAAATTTACAGAGATTGTTTTTCCTGATACAATATGTCCGAGGAAACCGACTTGATCTAGCCAAAACTCACACTTCATGTATTTGGCATTGAGATGATGCTGTCGCAAAGTTTCCAGGACAATTCGTAGGTGTTCGACGTGTTCTTTCCGACTCTTAGAATACACCAGGATGTCGTCGATGAAGATGACAACAAACCTGTCTAGGTATTCTTGGAAAACTTGATTCATTAGGTTCATGAATATAGCTGGCGCGTTGGTCACTCCAAATGGTATCACAAGAAATTCGTAATGTCCATAACGAGTTCTGAATGCCGTTTTATAGACATCAGATTCCTTGACCTTCACCTGTTGATAACCCGAACGAAGATCTAACTTGGAGAAGATGCAAGATCCACTTAGCTGATCGAATAAATCATCGATGCGCGGTAGTGGATACTTGTTCTTTATCGTCACTTCATTCAAAGCTCTATAATCAATGCGCATTCTGTATGAACCTTCCTTCTTCTTTACGAGTAAAACTGGAGATCTCCAACTTGAAATGCCGGGACGAATCCATCCTTTCTTCAATAATTCGTCCAACTGAGTTCGGATCTCCTTTAAACCTTCTGGACTTAGACGATAAGGTGCTTTGATCACCGATTATGCTCCTGGTACTAAATCAATGCTAAATTCAAAAGCTCGATTAAGAGGCAAACCTGATATGTCTCCAGAAAACTCATTGTCAAACTCTCTGACTACTTCTGGTTTCGATCCTTCCTCCGCTTGCATTGCCGCAATCACTGTCTTCTTCGGTTTTGCCTTGTAAGTACTTGGCTCCAGGGTACGGTCTCCACTTTTGAAATAGAAGACCGAATGCTCTGGAATCTTGAATACTACCCTCCATTGATGATAGTCAATGGTAACATTGAATGTTCCGAGCCAATCTATACCCAGAACCACATTGAAGTTCAGTATGTCCAGCACCTTGAAGTCAGCATAGAATTCTCTACTGCAGACAACCACTGGGCATAGGTTGTATCCCATTGTTACCTTTAGAACGCTGTTCCTTGAACTGACATTCCAGCTGGATACAAACAGTGTGACTGAAATCGCATGAGTTCAGACAAACCATTGCGACATATAGCAATGAGATGCTCAAGTATCGAAGAGTGCGAGTGCAGGAAGTGAGGCTACTAAGATTGTACCTAAATTATGTGGGATAGGTTTTAGGTATAATTAAAAGATATATAGGTATGTATATGGACTGAAGGAATGTTTGAAAATGAGGTGTTACCAGTGATGACTTGGCCGGTGGCTTCAGCTCCATCTACAGTCATTGTGAAAGCCTGTCGCCTCGGTACGTTCCTCCTTGCTGGAGGAGCATTTGTCTTTCCATTCCTCCATCCCTGAGGTGGGTTCCGTTGAGATTGACGGAACTGACGAGGAGGAGGAGCAGTCGGTCCATGGGGAGGTGGTGCAAGTAGTGCAAGTCGTAGAGCAGGTGCTTGGATGGCTGGACGCTGCTGATAAGAAATTGCTGGCCTTGGTACAGCATATGGGCTGTGTCTACAAGGAAAAGACCCAATATCATGATTGTTCTCCGCCGAAAAGACGCGACCGAGATGTTAGGACGTCAGGCCTGAATTTTGGGGGCAGATGCTATTTGGTTTTATCCATCCACCTCTCCAAAGATGGTAAGTTGATTTATGGCACCGTGTATTGGAGGTTTAGACGGATGCGGCCGTTGTAGCAGACTTCGTCAGATTCCCCCTCGTTTGAGGGGGTTTTGATTGTGGGGACGCTCTTCCCTGCAAGCGCAAGCCCCTACAGTTAATTATGCTACCGCATCGTGGTAACCACTTTCTCCTTCTCCAGATGGTCACTGCGTGTCGTGTGTGTTTGTTTTATTTTTTGTTGCCCATGGATTGTATACGGAGACTAATTTATATTGTCGCCCGTAGGGCGTGGATTTTTCTAAATTCGTATTTTCTTAGATTTGGGTTTTGGGTTGGGTTTAAGGATAGTTAATCTCATTTGAGACTAAGATCAACATAAACGTTTGTTAAGGATACGTTGGTCTAATTTTAGACTAAGAACAACTTAACTATTTGTTAAGGATACGTTAGTCTAATTTTAGACTAAGATCTACTTAACAGGTTCATTTAGATCTAACAAAAGAGCATTTAGCTCTATTGTTTTAGTTTAGGGACATTGTGGTCCACAAGTTTAAGGACATCATAGTCCATGGAGTTTAAGGACATCATAGTCCATGGAGTTTAAAGACATCATAGTCTGTAAAGTTTAAAGACATCATAGTCCATGAGTTTAAGGACCTCACAGTCCATAAGGTTTAAGGACCTCATAGTCCAGTTTAAAGACGTCATAGTCTGTCTGGTTTCGGTTCAACCATTTGGGGACGCACCAAAAGTTATCGGTTATTGGGACCTTCCAGCTCTCTGATGACGTTGAAGAATTACAACGACATATATCAGAGGTATGAAAAGATGTACCCTTGAACCAATGTTGATTGAAAAGCTCTGGGAATTACTTTGAATGTTATGTGGGATGATCAATTTTGGAAGACAAGAATATAATTGGGGTTCAGTTCCAAGGGATCTTGCCTCTGGAAGACTTAGCTAATTTAGGCTAAGATTGGCTCGAATATAGTGTTAAACACTAGAGTACATTCCGGCGCTCACGTGCACCCACGTGAGGCTCTTAAAGTAGTGTTAACACTAAAACAGAAGCGCTCACGTGAGGTCACGTGAGGCGCCTGAAGATTGGGCCTTGTTTCTTTTATTTTACTCACAGAATATACAAGTGTTAAACACTTGATCTTTATGGCCATCACGTGTGGGCACGTGATGGGTATCCATGCATTGGATATTAAAAGTATTTGTTAGGGGTCATGTGGGGACACGTGAGGCACCCTTAAAGTGAAACTGCCTTTGTTTTATTCCCTTTTGTTTTGAGAAGTTTTTTAAGGGTCACGTGAGAGCACGTGATACACCCTAAAAGTGAAACTGTCTTTTTTGTTTTCCTTTTTCCCTTTTAAATAAGCGTTAAACACTTTTAGGAAATCTCTTTTTTCTGGTTCAAAGAAAGGGGGTCACGTGTTACTACGTGATCATCGATATGCATGTAATTCTGAGTTTCAAGTCTCTTATTAACTTCTCTTCTCTTCTTTTTTTTATAGGAATTTAATTCCTCGGAAATTTGCATGGTAGAATCTCCCCAATGAGAATTAACTTTTCAATTTTATGGGGAGATATACTTCTGCAGATCTATCACCATGAAGAAGAACTAAGTTCTTATATTAGGGGTTAAACCTTATCTTTATTGGAGAAATTAAATTTCTATATGTTTTTGTGGAAGAATAGAATTCCCTGAGCTTAGGTCTTTCCTTAGGTTTTAGATCTGCATGGCAGAGTCTCCCTGATGAGAATTAAATTCTCAATTTATGGGGAGATCTGCTTTTGCAGATCTTCAACCAGAGGAAGAACTGAGTTCTTATTTAGAAGAGTTAAATTCTTGGTTTTGAGAATTAAATTCTTTTTTGTTTTATGGAATGATCTCCTTCCTTCTCTTACATAGAGTTTCTATTTCTGAAGAGATCTTCTTTTCTTTCTGGAGAATTAAATTCTCTTTTTTTTCTCTTCTGTCTTCTCTCTCTGTTGTATATCTCTTTTCTCTTTTCTTCTTGGCTCCTATTTATAGGAGAAAGAAAAAAATCAGTTTGTTTAGTCAATCTTTTATTGAAAGATTTTGATTGATTTTATAACCAACATGATCTTTTAGATCACTCGGTGAATTTTATTCACCATTGGATTTTTAATCCAAAAGGTATTTTATTTGTTGTTCCTGGCAAATTTTAGGAAAATATTTCCTTGTATAGAATCTTTCTATAAATTGGTGATTTTTAATCACCATTGGATTTTTAATCCAACGGTGCTCCCTTTTACAGAGTGCAATCTTTTTTGTTTAGAAAGATTTAGGGAAATATTTTTCCAATTAGGGTTTTTTATTCCTTTTAATTAGAATTTAATTCTATTAGTTCAGAGGGTATAAGAGTCTATCACGTGTTGGCACGTGACCTTACCAACTAAGCATTTAACTAGAATTTAATTCTATTGGTTCAGACTTCAAAGCGATCAGGAACCCATCACGTATTGGCACGTGACCCCATTGACTAAGCATTTAATTAGAATTTAATTCTTTTAGTTCAGAAGGCTCATAAACCCATTACGTGTTGGCACGTGACCCCACTGATAAAGCTTTTAATTAGAATTTAATTCTATTAGTTCAGAGGGCTCAGGAACCCATCACGTGTTGGCATGTGACCCAACTGATTAAGCATTTCTAAGTGTTTATTTCATTCAGCGTCTGTAGGCTTTGCCTGTAAAAGGGCACGTGTGGGCACCTGATCCCTCCCTTTAGGGGTTTTCCTCACTGCTTTATTTATATATTTTATTCAGTTCCCATGAGGGAACAAATGCTTTTAATTCCTTTTAATTAGAATTTAATTCTATTAATTCAGTGTGTTCAAGAGCATATCACGTGTGGGCATGTGACTTTATCAATTAGGAATTCAAGCATAGGTAGAATCTGCCCATAAAAGGTCACGTGTTTGCACGTGAGGCCCGGTCACATGTGAGCACGTGATGCCCTATTTGGGGGTTTTCCTTGCTGCTTTATTGGTATTTTATTCAATTCCCATGAGGGAACAAATGCCCCCACAGCGTTGTTCTCACATGTTTGCACGTGAGTGGAACGCTGTAACCTTTGTGGCCGTTGGATTTGCCTAGGGAACGGGGAAGATGAAACGTTTCTTATCATGTCCTATAAATGCAGCGGTCTCATCAACAACACCTCCATTCCTTCATCTTCTTCCTTTTTCAATTTCTTGCCTTGAGAATTTAATTCTCTTTCTCAGAGCTCAGTTCTCTGTTTAACAAAAAAAATCCAGAGTTTAACTCTGTCAACAAAAAGAATCCTTTTTCAGGTAAAGATCTTGAACGGCCGAAGAACTTTTCTTCTCCTTTTATAAAATTCTCTTTGGATTTTAAATCCACACCAAGGGTTTTTCCCTTATTCGCGCATATTTTTAATTTTGTTAGGCGTCTTATCAGAGGTCGTTTTTTCCAAGAGTTGTTTGAATTCCAATGTCTATTTCAATAAGCTTTTCCTTGATCCATCTGCCCACTAAACTCTCACTGATTTTCCTTTTCAGACGTTATGGCCGCTCATCTGTATGATCTCGACGAGATTATTTCTTATGGAGACATTCGTGCACTAGGCCGCTGCTAGAACCAGGAGTTTACAAACGCTCAGTGCGCCGAAATCATGCGTCGCTTTGATAAATACTATGGTCGATTGCTTCCTCGTCGTTCCGCTCTTCTGAAGCTCATTATGAGAGCGATCTGGGAAGCACTTCCTTTATTCTATGACGGCATGCCGCTTAAAGAATTGAATGACGCCGAAGATAAGGTACATTCAGTGTATCCGATGGGCCTAATCTCAAAGAAAAGGCGAGACGATCTTGTTGATATTCTGCATCAAACTTTTCAACAGGCGACGATAATTGCTGCCTGTCGAAGGGCGGAGGACATTAGTGAGGACCCTGACGCTTGTGATCATGAAAAGAAGCATACGAGAATGGTCCGAGAGGCCCGAAACATTTTAGATGGCTTAACTTTTGAGTTTCTCAATCCATGTCCTTGGTTTAATGTTTTACTATTGTAAACATTTCCTTTTATTTTTGTATGAATTTTCGGAGTATGAGTGACAAAACTTTCCTTTCCCCCTTTTTGTGTTTACATGAGTTCTTTATGAAATTTTGTCATATTGTTGTTGGTGTTCACGTGTTTTGCTCATGAGACACTGCTGGGGATTTCATTCTTGGATTGGCGCCCGCTCACGTGTCATGCATGTGTGGGGCCTTTTTAATATCCGATAACGATTAAGGTTGATGCTCACGTGCTATGCACGTGGGGCTCTATTGATGAGGTCGTTTCGTCTCCCCACACTGATTCCAATGAGTCACCTCTTTAATTTCCCATGCTCTTCCCTTTTTCTGGGCCTTGGGAATGATTCCACCATGAGCAATCTTTTCTGTGCATAGCATTGAATGCTCTCCGTTATATCCTGAAGCCATGCTTTTCTTTCTCTCCTCACAGAGAAACCCATTTATACCTTAGGGTGATCATCTTTAGAAACGACTAAGTGTTATGGCTTGCAACCGCCCTCATGCTCGTCGACAACCATGGGAGGTGCCTGTCGATGAGATAATTCCTCATTTTACTGCGCGGCTAGTGGATCATCTTCTCACCGATGCCGAATATGACGCGGTGACGTATGTACTCCTAATTCGTAGAGGTTCCCCCCTTCCTATGGGTTCCATTTGGCTACGGGTGGTCTTTTCATCCGTGCTTGCCGACATCCCTCCTCATCCGACAGAGATGACTCCGACGATCCTCGATGCGGCAGAGGATAAGATCGAGTGTTTCTATAAGGCGTCCTTGATTACCCGGGCATCGCTCGATTCATTTACTGGGTCAGATAAAAGCCCGGTGGGCCGTCATGTCCGCTTTTGCTGATGAGCATGGTGCTAATCGGTGGGGAGCAACTCCTCGCGAAAACCGTCGTTTCGACGTGTTGGAGAAGGCAGAGAGGGAGCTGGAGAACTTTGTATTTTGTTTTGTTAACCTATTTATCACCGATCCTTTGTTTGGTGACCTTTTCCCCGTAGCGTAGTATATTTAAATTAATGTATTCCTCTTATCATTGGCTGTTGAATGCTTTTCTACTGAATTTTTCTTTTCATCATATATTCGTACATGCATCCTGCCTGAGTACATGAATGTTATACTTGACCCCTGGGAATTTCTTTTAGGTGCGAACATGGTCGTCATGTTGTCCATAAATCAGCTTGTTCTAGATAACATAAGCATATAGTTATGAACACATGCTTAATGGGGTACCTACTGAAGACTTTCCTTGTTGCCAAAAAGAGAAAATAGCTTGTGCGTATTTTGGATCGAGGATTGGCGTCGAGTGGAGGTCTGTTTACATGATCTCGAGTGCACATGCCTTCCTTCAGAGGTCGTGGCTGCAAAGACAATTTTGCAGGGGCTGGTTGAGCGGTGCGCCGCAAATCTGCAGTCACGTGAAAATAGGCTCAACCGAAAATTTTCGGAGAGGAAGCTAGCTTCAAATGCGCTGGGGGAACTTCAAGCTGAACTTATGGCCAAGACCACTCATGCGTATGAACTTTGGCGGATGCTTCAAGAAGCTATCAGGGAGGTGGTAGCTATTGATAAAGCCGTTATTTTTACTCGCGAGATGGTTGAAGCTCACAAAGTTACCGAAAAGGAGATTGAAAGTCGACTCGCCTCGTACCAGGCCCAACAGTCTCAAGCGGAGGCCCGTCTCATAGCAATAACAAATTATGAAGCCGAGACCCAGCGGAAGAAGGATGAATTGACGAATTTATTATGTCGTCTGCCAGCTTAAAAAAATGTATATGTTTCTTTTTATTCTCCTTTTGTACTTACTCCTGAATGAGAGTATTTTTTTGATTCTTTTATAGATTATACTTTGTATTCATTTTGATTCATCAATAAAAGACATATTTTGTTTCATGGTGGTGTGTCCCTTTTAACAAATGTATTTTGTGGATAATCTATTTTGATATCTTTGTAGGACAGCGATGGTTTAGGAGTCAGGTTCAGATTTGCCTCCTAAGGCTTTCCAATTTTATGAGCTGTGAGGGTCTCATAAAGATTTTTCTCCCTACGAGTCGAGAGGATCTCGTAGGTGTATTTTCTCCCTAGGAATCGTGAGGATTCCTAAGTGTGTTTTTCTCTTAAGAGTCGTAAGAATCTCCTAAGAGAATTTTCCCGCTTACAAGTCGAGAGGACTCGCAAGTGGTTGTTTCCCTCCTTGTCGATGTTCGGCTTCGGAGAGTGTGGCCCATGAATAGTATGCAAGCGCCCATCTTGACTGACTTGCAGGGTCCCAGTGCTTAGGAAACAAGTCTTTATCCCCATTGCTTAAGGTTTTTCCATACGAGTCGAGACGAATCGAGAAGTTCTCGCAAGGACACTAATTTCCTCACAAGTCGAGAGGAATCGAGAAGTTCTCACAAGAATTTCCTAATGTCACAGTTAACCTCTGCTCTTTACGACAGAGATCCGTTAGGGTCTGTGGTACTAGGGTTTTGTCCGTCGTACCGTCGCGTTGGCTGATGTATTCCTCGATAGGCAATCCTGCCGTTCGAGCAGCTTTGCAACTGTCGTGTCTCTGATCCCTTCGGCGGCTGGACAAGACGTCTTCAAGCAATCTTCCAGGTAGTATTACCGTCGAAAGAGCGAGCGTTAGATATTCCTTATCACTCTTTACTTGAGGTTAGGCTCGGTTTGGGAGCCCCGATGAGTCATAACCACTCCATGCTGGTGTGGGATGATGTCCGATAGTCTTTCAGGTTTTATTTGAGTTGCCGTCAAGACCCTGAAGCTAGGGATTTTCCTTTGCTTCATTTGCTGGCATTGCGTCTACTGTAACGAGACGAATGTCGCGGTTGTCTCTAGGTTGCGTATGAACCATTGAGGCTTGGAACTAGGGATTTTGCCATGGCTCCGCTTTGCTGACGTTGCGTTTGCTGTAACGAGATGAATGTCGAGGTGGTCTCTAGGTTGTCTGTAAACCGTCGAGATTTGGAGCTAGGGGTATGTCGTGGCTCCGCTTTGCTGACGTTGTGTCTGCTGTAACGAGACGAATGTCGAGGTGGTCTCTAGGTTGTTTGTGAACCGTCGAGATTTGGATATAGGGACTTTGCCATGGCTCCGCTTTGCTGACGTTGCGTCAGCTGTAACGAGACGAATGTCGAGGTGGTCTCTAGGTTGTTTGTGAACCGTCGAGATTTGGAGCTAGGGGTATGTCGTGGCTCCGCTTTGTTGACGTTGCGTCTACTGTAAAGAGACGAATGTCGAGGTGGTCTCTAGGTTGTCTGTTAACCATCGAGATTTGGAGCTAGGGGTATGCCGTGGCTCCACTTTGTTGACGTCGCGTCTACATCCTGCTGGAGGAAGAACGCTGTTATTGATCTCTAGGCTGTGGATGTTACTGTCGAGACTTGGCTCTCTTTCTGATGGAGCCTGGTGGGATGATATAGTTCCCTCTTTATTTATGCCCCTGGATTGTATACAGGGATCGATGTGATCTCACATGTAGGGAAAACGTTTCATTTTTTTTTATCTTTCCGCGATACTCTATCATTTCAGCTTTTTATATCGCGAAAGTCGCGATTGCCTAATCATTTCGGCTATTTTTTTCTTTTTTACTCGCTACTATTTATTGCGAGTTGCCCAATCATTTCGGCTATTTTGTATGCATATATTTTACTTGCTGATTTTGTTGCAAGTTGCCCTATCATTTCGGCTATTTCATATGCATTTTTGGCTCGCTGATTTTAACCGCGAGTATAGACTTGGAATTTGATACCTATTTAGGCATTAGCGTCGCTACAACTGGGATATTTCCAGGAGCGAATCATCATTTACCTTTTTCAGTTCGAACAAAGGTGATTTAGCAAATAGGGTTAAGATCATGTCGACTAAGGTTTTTGACTTCATGAGCCGTAAGGGTCTCATAAAGGTGTTTCTCCCTAGGAGTCGTGAGGATCTCGTAGGTGTGTTTTCTCCTTAAGAATCATGAGGATTCTTAAGTGTATGGTCTCTTATAAGTCATAAGGATCTCACAAGAGTGCTTTCCCCTTATAAGTCGAGAGGACTTACAAGTGTCGCTCGCCATATGAAGATATCCCTCGTCAGTGGTACGACTCTATTGGGGAAATGTTTATTCGTGCCCGTGGATTGTATACAAGGGTCAATATTGAACCACTTGTAGGGCAATCTGGGAAAGGTGATGGCTTAAGAACAGGTTCAGATCCCTATAGCTTAAGGCTTTTGAATCTTATGAGCCGTGAGGGTCTCATAAGAGGGTTCTCCTTACGAGTCGTGAGGATCTCGTAAGTATAATTTCTCCTTAGGAATTGTGGGGATCCCTAAGTGTGTCACTCCTTTGTGAGTCGTAAGGATCTCACGTAGGTAGTTTTCTCCTTACAAGGTTGAGAGGACCTCGCAAGTGTGCACGAATTTTTTTACGAGCTTGCACCCTCTCGGGTTTTCATAAACTCGTCGGTAGCCCTGGTGTTTTTACTCACGGAGCCCTTTCGGGTTTTCATCCGTACCCATTTTGCTTGTGGACGTACCGTTTTTTTTCTTTTTTCTTTTTTTTTTATGAGTCTGCGCCCTTTCGGGTTTTCACAAACATCGCTGGTAGCCTTGCTGTTTTTACTCACGGAGCCTTTTCGGGTTTTCATCCGTACCCATTTTGCTTATGGACGTACCATTTTTTTTAGGGTTAGCCTTAGGATGCTGCGGTTTTTAGTAATATAAGGACGTTTCGGTCCATTGTTCGTAGGTCCGGGATTTTTCCCAGGCAACGTACGATTACGCAGCTAGATGTCCTCGCAAGTCTTCACATATTTTGTGTCGGAGGTGGATTCCTTGAAGAGAGGGATGAGGGCTATTTCTTCATCAGAGTCGCTTCCAAAGGTAATAACTTATGATCCCTTGGTGTCAACCTTGTGACATTTGCCGGCAGTTCTTTTGCGCTCATCTGTCGTGCTTCTATGTTCCCGACGAGCCTTGCGCTTCACTCGCTGGACGTGTTGTCGGGGCAACATATCCCTGCCACCAGTTTTTAAAGGACATGCACTCTTCGGTAGGGTGTGTGATCCTCCGATGGTATAAGCAGTAATTTGGATGTGCATCCGCTTCGTCAAGGTGTATGCTGCCAGGAGTATTTCCTTTAAAAGGCGGCAGCTTCATTCCCATTGACAGGGCCCTAGCAAATCGTTTCCTTGCTTTAAGCTTGCTTTTGCTGGTGACAGGGATGCTTCGATCCGGTTGGGGTATTCTATAGATTCTCATTACCGGAGCTTCTTTAACTTGACGCCGATACTTGACCCTTTCGTATAAAGCCGTTTCCCGCTCTCTGTCAGCTTTGCTTTTCTGAAGAGCTTCGTTCAGCAGTCTGTCAATCAATTCGTCCGATGGCTCCAGGGATTTTGATTATGGTTCTGGATCTGCCCCCAGTTTCTCTGCATCAGGAGCTTCTTCACCATCTACCGGCGAGTGAAAGATCACGTGGAAGCTTACCACATAATCCTCAGGTTCATCTGACGCGTTATTTCCTTCATCGGTGTCATCGGCTTCATTCTCAAGAACATGCTTAACGAATTCATCCAACGTGATTGGGGTCCGTGCGTTCTGGTTATATTCCTCTACCGCGTCAATAAGCTTTTGCAGATCCGTGCGCTTGTCGTTAGACTGCGCGGGCTTTTTGGTCTTCTTCTTTTTCTTTGATGATTTTGACGGCTGGGCCTGGGTGTTTTGCCCATTGCTACTAACTCCCGATGTTTGGCGTGGTTTCAGCATCCCATCGATGATCTCCGGCTCTTGCGGGCTTTTCCACCTGATCACCAGACATGTTTGAAGATCTTTCAGCATTCTTTTAGTTTTTGCCGAAAGAACAACTTCCCATGGAGCTTCCTCTATGAATGAGCACAATGCCCCCGGCATGTCCATCTTTTTCAGAGCATGTGGTTGTGGTGGGTTCACCTTCCAGTTTTCAGACAACGCGAATTTGCCCTGTTGGTATTGGTCCTCAATCTAGCCTTTGAAGACGAAGCAATTTTCGATTGGATGGCCTACCATTTGGTGATAGGGGCAATAATTGGGATTATTGGCCTCACCGGGTTGCAATGGGCATTTTGGATCTGGCAAGGTGATGAGCCTGTTGCGCACCGCCAGCTCGAACAATATCCTCGTTTTATCCCGGAGAAACGAATAAGGGCGCTTCAATTTCTCATTAATGAATTTCCGCCTATCGTCTTGGCGATCAGTTGGTTTTGGACCACGGGGCTGCTGCTGAGCATTAGCGACGAAGGTCGCTTTCCCTTTCCCCTTTTCGTTTCGAGATTCCAACTTCGAAGCTGATGGTCTATGACCCATCTGATCCATTTGGGCCAGCTTGTCAATCAAGGCCTGGAAAGTAGTTGGCTTGAAGAACATCATGAACTGGGATATGGTCGCCTACGGATCAAGAGTACCCACGAACATGCCTACTGTAGGCGCTTCTTCGATGCGCTGCTCGCACTTTGACCATAGATTCCGCCACCGGATTGCATACTGAACCCATGTTTCTCCCGGCTTCACCGTGTCATTGATCAATGCCATGATTCGGGTGCGTTCGCTAGCGCTTGAGAACTTTTATGTAAACAGTAACTCCATTTCTGGAAATGTCTTAACGGAGTCGTTTGGGAGCTCAGAGTACCATTCAAACGTTGTCTCCGACAAGCTGCCAATAAACTGGCGAAGCAGCAGTTTGTCATCACCCCCAGTATTACCGCACAAGGCTCTGAATTGAGAAACGTGCTGGTGTGGATTCCCCATCCCTTTATATACATGGAATTTAGGGATCGTATATCCCGGCGGGTACTTTATTTGATCGTACCAACCCGGATAAGGTCGTCCAGTCTTAACGATTTGGCCAGCCGCTTCGCTCGCCTGATGAGCTCGTATCTACTGAGCGATATAGTCATCCAGGGCGGCTTTGGAGATCGTCTCCTCTTTGGCCGTTGATAGAGCCGGAAGAGGGTTCGATGTCTCCCCTCTGTCGTCTTCAAGGACAATCGGGGTGTCTTCAGCTGGAGGATTCGACTGTAATATCATCCCGACCATATCCTGGAACAATAGCGCCATTTTTTTTTATGTTGGCCGCTTGTTCCACGGCCTCTCTGTCTTTCTTCTCGAGAATTCTGCGGAGGAACTCAGCATCGGATTCTTGTTCTTGACGCTGTTCCGACGACGTCTCCGGACTTTCTTTTGGCCCAGTGGGTACAACCATCTGTGTTAGCATCTCCTGGAGCTTCTGTTGTTGCTCCTGAGATTTTGTTACCGATCGGGTGAGTGGTCGATGACCCGTGGAGATACGGCTATCTTTTCCCTGATGCCATATAAAAAGTGTGCGCCACCATGTCCCCAGACTTGGGGCATTTGGATTCAGTGCCTTTGAGCTTTGTCGCGGACACGGGGATTTTCTCCGACCTTCTTCTTTTGTGGGCGGTCGAAGTTGAGGGAGCCGTTGCAGTGGGCACCTAAATAGATGACATCCCCTGTGGCATGACAGGGTGGTCCTTTTCTTGCCGAACTTTCATCTTCTTCGATCGGCGGGAGTAGTCTTGGTTGATCACTGAGTTTTGGACCTGTTGCCAAACCTTGTGAATTTTATAGGACAGCCGCTGAGGGGGCTGCTCTGGCTTCACTTTTGTAACGTTCTCAGTAAGTGAAGGAGATCATTTTAGCACGGCCGTCGGAGAGTTCTTGCGCACCCTGCTGAGTGGTTCAAAGCTGTTCCCAGTTGGAACAGTAGCATCAACTTCCACCGTTGAAGCCGGCGGGGTAAGTCCAGATGGGGAATTGCCCCCAGCTTTCCTCACTCGGCGCCAGTAGAAATATCGAGCGTATCGAGCAGACGGTACTGGCTCAGCTATGAAGGTGGCTTCTTCATGCCCCCTGCTCTGATAAGGGGTTGTTGTCGTCATTAACCTGTCGAAAACCGACGTCCGTTGAGAGGGAATGGCCAACCTGTCGATGGCAGACTTTCGGACAGGGGTAGCAACCTTGGTGACTTCACCCGGAACGGGAGTTGGAGTGGACAGTCTTACAAAGACTGATCTTTTAACAGGAGAAGCCTCTTTGACGACTTCTTTCACAGGAGCAGGGATAACTATCTATTTTGGGATGGCCGCTTCAAGTATCTCGGGCTTCTTCACGGGCCCATTGGAGTTTTGGCCTAGTCTGTCAAAAAATGAGGCATTGGATTTAGGCGACCCATTGAGAGGGGCCGCGGTAGTCGTAAGCCGATCAAAAACTGACTTCTTCGGAGCTTCTTACGACGGCAGTGGGGCGTTGAAGCTCATGGGTGGGAGCATGGTACCAAAGAACAGCCCAGTGGTGGCTTACGTTACCTGTTCCACTGGTATCTTGAAAATGGAGGCCACTTGAGGCCCATAAGTCACTCCTCCAGCAAGGACAGAGTGGGAGTTGTTGCAGTTTGTGCAGTTGAAAGCCACTGATCTTCTGTTTTCTGCACGGAGCAAGACACCAAATCTTAGTACCTCGAATCCAGGGGCAACCATAGCAAACCGCGATTCGTTCGCAAAACACGACACACGAAGTGTGGAGTGGAAAGAGGAAAAGGTCCCACCGGGCATGCCAGAATCTGTTCTCCGCCGAAAAGACGCGACCGGGACTTTGGGACGTCAGGCCTAAATTTTGGGGGGAGATGCTATTTTTTTTTATCCGTCCACCTCTCCGAAGATGCCAAGTTGATTTATGGCACCATGTATTGAAGGTTTAGACGGATGCGGCCGTTGTAGTAGACTTCGTCAGATTCCCCTCATTTAAGGGGTTTTTGATTGTTGAGACGCTCTTCCCTACAGGCGCAAGCCCCTGCAGTTAATTACGCTACCGCATCGCGGTAACCACTTTCTCCTTCTCCAGATGGTCACTTCGTATCGTGTGTGTTTGTTTTATTTTTGGTTGCCCGTGGATTGTATACGGAGACTAATTTATATTGTCTCCCGTAGGGCGTGGATTAGTCCAAATCCGTATTTTCTTAGATTTGGGTTTTGGGTTGGGTTTAAGGATCGTTAATCTTAAAATCAACTTAAACGTTTGTTAAGGATACGTTGGTCTAATTTTAGATTAAGATCAACTTAACTATTTGTTAAGGATACGTTAGTCTAATTTTAGATTAAGATCTACTTAACAGGATCATTTAGATCCAACAAAAGAGCATTTGGGCTCTATTGTTTTAGTTTAGGGACATTGCGGTCCACAAGTTTAAGGACATCGTAGTCCATGGAGTTTAAGGACATCATAGTCCATAGAGTTTGAAGACATCATAGTCTGTAAAGTTTAAAGACATCATAGTCCATGAGTTTAAGGACCTCACATTCCATAAGGTTTAAGGACCTCATAGTCCAGTTTAAAGACGTCATAGTCTGTCTAGTTTTGGTTCAACCGTTTGGGGATGCACCAAAAGTTATCGGTTATTGGGACCTCCAACTCTCTGAAGACGTTGAAGAACTACAATGACATATATCAGAGGTATGAAGAGATGTACCCTTGAACCAATGTTGATTGAAAGGCTCTGGGAATTACTTTGAATGTTATGTGGGATGATCAATTTTGGAAGACAAGAATATAATTGGGGTTCAATTCCAAGGGATCTTACCTCTGGAAGACTTAGCTAATTTAAGCTAAGATTGGCTCGAATATAGTGTTAAATAATAGATTACATTCGGCGCTCACGTGCTCCCACGTGAGGCGCTTAAAGTAGTGTTAACACTAAAACTGATGCGCTCACGTGGGGTCACGTGAGGCGCCTGAAGATGGGGCCTTGTTTCTTTTATTTTACTCACAGAATATACAAGTGTTGAACACTTGATCTTTATGGCCATCACGTGTGGGCACGTGATGGGTATCTATGCATTGGATATTAAAAGTATTTGTTAGGGGTCACGTGAGGCACCCTTAAAGTGAAACTGCCTTGGCTTTATTCCCTTTTGTATTGAGAAGTTTTTTAAGGGTCACATGGGAGCACGTGATACACCCCAAAAGTGAAACTGTCTTCTTTGTTTTCCCTTTTCCCTTTTAAATAAGTGTTAAACACTTTTAGGAAATCTCTTTTTTTCTGGTTCAAAGAAAAGGGGTTACGTGTTACCGTGATCATCAATATGCATGTAATTCTGAGTTTCAAGTCCCTTATTAACTTCGCTTCTCTTCATTTTTTTATAGGAATTTAATTCCTCAGAAATTTGCATGGCAGAATCTCCCCAATGAGAATTAACTTTTCAATTTTATGGGGAGATCTGCTTCTGCAGATCTATCACCATAAGGAAGAACTAAGTTCTTGTATTAGGGGTTAAACTCTAACCTTGTTGGAGGAATTAAATTCCTATATGTTTTTGTGGGAGAATAGAATTATCTGAACTTAGGTCTTTCCTTAGGTTTTAGATCTGTATGGCAGAATTTCCCTGATGAGAATTAAATTCTCAACTTATGGGGAGATCTGCTTCTGCAGATCTTCAACCAGAGGAAGAACTAAGTTCTTATTTAGAAGAGTTAAACTCTTGGTTTTGAGAATTAAATTCTCTTTTGTTTTATGGAATGATCTCCTTTCTTCTCTTACCTAGAGTTTTTTCTCTGAAGAGATATTCTTTTCTTTCTGGAAAATTAAATTCTCTTCTTTTTTTTCTCTTCTGTCTTCTCTCTCTGTTGTTGTATATTTCTTTTCTCTTTCCTTCTTGGCTCCTATTTATAGGAGAAAGAAAAGAATCAGTTTGTTTAGTCAATCTTTCATTGAAAGATTTTTATTGATTTAATAACCAACATGATCTTTTATATCACTCGGTGAATTTTATTCACCATTGGATTTTTAATCCAAAAGGTATTTTATTTGTTGTTCCTGGCAAATTTTAGGAAAATATTTTCTGATATAGAGTCTTTTTATAAATTGGTGATTTTTAATCACCATTGGATTTTTAATCTAACGGTGCTCCCTTTTACAGAGTGCCATCTTTTTTGTTTGGAAAGATCTTGGGAAATATTTTTCCAATTAGGCTTTTTGATTCCTTTTAATTAGAATTTAATTCTATTAGTTCAGAGGGTTTAAGAGTCTATCACATGTTGGCACGTGATCTTACCAATTAAGCATTTAATTAGAATTAAATTCTATTGGTTCAGACTTCAGAGGGATCAGGAACCCATCACGTGTTGGCACGTGACCCTATTGACTAAGCATTTAATTAGAATTTAATTCTATTAGTTCAGAGGGCTCAGAAACCCATCACGTGTTGGCACGTTACCCCACTGATAAAGCATTTAAATTAGAATTTAATTCTATTAGTTCAGAGGGCTCAGGAACCCATCACGTGTTGGCAAGTGACTCCACTGATTAAGCATTTCCAAGTATTTATTTCATTCAGCGCCTATAAGCTTTGCCTGTAAAAGGTCACGTATGGGCACGTGAACCCCCCTTTGGGGGTTTTCCTCACTGCTTTATTTATATATTTTATTCAGTTCCCATGAGAGAACAAATGCTTTTAATTCCATTTAATTAGAATTTAATTCTATTAATTCAATGGGTTCAAGAGCATATCACGTGTGAGCACGTGACTTTATCAATTAGGCATTCAAGCGTAGGTAGAATCTGCCCATAAAAGTTCACATGTTTGCACATGAGGCCCAGTCACGTGTGAGCATGTGATGCCCCATTTGGGGGTTTTCCTTGCTGCTTTATTTGTATTTTATTCAATTCCCGTGAGGGAACAATGAGTAGCTGAGCCGCAGACTAAGCAAAGGAGATTTGCTCGCCGGCAATCTTTCACCAGATGTCCATCCCTCCTGCAGTAGGTACAAAAGGCTGGGCTGGGCCAGTTGTTTGGTACTCCAGGTCTCCTGGGCACGAATGGTGGCCTTGAAGAGGCTCCTCCTGCCATCTGAGTGGCAGGGCGCTTCATCCCGGCAGATTGAGGTCTGCCCCTCATCTTTACCACTGCCTCATATCGACGTGCAGCTTTCAAAGCCAACTCGTGGGTCGGGAAATCCCCTATAGCTAACGTAGCTTGGATCTCCGAATCTAACCCTTGCTGAAATCGACGAGCTCTGATCTCATCCGTCAGTATCAGGCGTGCCGCAAATGTGTTAAGGTATTGTGTTAGCTGTGTAATATGTGATATTTGGAAATCGAAATATTGAGACGTATCTTACCGACTGAGCATGGTAAACTCAGCATCGTACTGATCTACTGACTTTTTCAATATTGAACCATGTTGTAGGTGGATGAACTGCTGTTCCTTGTCGAATCTGGCAGTCTCAGGGAAGTACTTTGCATCAAACATATCGTGAAAAGTCCTCCATTCGATCGGCTGGGTGAGACAGCTTTCTTCTGTCTTCCACTAGACCCGTGCATTGTCAGTGAGCTACAGCTTCGCAACTCGAACCCAAGCTATCTCTGGCGCTTGTGCCACTGCCAGATCATCTTCAATACTTTGAGCCCATTCCTCAGCTTCTAGAGGGCTATCTTTTCCTACGAATTGTTTGGGGTGCAAAGCCCTGAATTGCTTCACCCCAGGTGCTTCCGCCTCTGGATGGTTCATCAAGATAGCAGTCTGCTGCTGCTGTCCCTCCAGGAGGCTATGGATTGCCTCAAGCAGTACTGTCTGCTCATTGATCGGAGCAGCGACGGCAGGTGTAAGCTGTAGAGGTGGGGGAGTGTTGTTGACATTTTTGCTGGTGTTGTTTGGGGAATCCATAATCTTAAAAGAAAAATTTGGGTTAGGACAGATTCAAAATATATGAAATTGGAAGATTCAAAGAATATGAATTGTAAAGAATGTTTTTAGTTGCTGGCTCTTATGTTATACCTGCATAGGCCACTTACAAAACCTGTCACGCCCCGCTTCCCAGTGTACGGGCAGAGGACGCGACGAGTCACGCGACGCATTTACTCATAAGTAAACACGCTTAGCGTATCTAAGCAATATGAAATGAAATGTACAAAAGAGACAAGATGTAAATGAACATCAACTTTATTTATTAAACATTCTTTTTACAATACAAAAGAAAAGTAAATACATAAAATGAAAGCGATGCCTAAATAGTGGCATAACAAAAATGAAAATATATACAAGTAAACTAGAGCTCTGGGTCGAAGGCTCTCTAATCCAAATCCTCGCTGGTGGGCTCTGTCTCCAGAAGGTCCGATCTACCTGACAACATTCCAAAGAAAGAAGAAAAGGAATGTCGTCAGCGAACAATCGCTCGGTAAGTCCCAAAGAATAGATAGAGACAAAATAGACAGAAGGAGAATATAACTTTTAAAGTCGTATTATATTATTAACGATGTTGTTTGTAGTTTGGTACACAAAATGCCAGTGTATACGAGAGGAGTCCCACTATTCCGGAGACTAAGATATACGGAGCACAAAGAACCATTCAGCCATGGTACAACGGCAATGTATATTCAGGTTAGGTGTATTATGGTTACAGTCTCGTGCCACTTTTAACACCTTCCGTACTAATCTACCCCTTATAAACCCCGCGATGTCTTGATTGTATTTTTTGTATTGTTTTGTCTTATATTGTAAATTGTATATGGATGACTTGCCAAAACCATGATATCAGAAATGGAACGGATATAATGGATGGACATGTAAATGGAGTATATCCATAGTTCGGTTTAGTCAAGTTGTATAGATTGAATAGATTGAATATATGGATTCATATTGAATTGTAGTTTATGCTTGAATCATATTCAAGTCAGATTAATTAGATTGAGACTCGGTGTGAGTCAGACAATTAGAAAAGAAATTGAAGTCCTGAATTAGGTTTTGGTATTATCGGTAACTGCTGCACATGGACGGTAGGATTTGTGTCTTTTTCCAAGACAATTACTGTGTTGATAACACCGTTTGTTAGATTGTCTATCTTAAATAGGCAAGTACCTATATCTCCGGCTCTCTGAGGCTCAATAGACTGGTCCCGCTTAAACCTATGTTTACTAAGGTCCTTTTTGTAATTTAGTATAACTTGAGGGGGTTCTATGAAAAAAATAGTTTCGGCATAATTTCATAATACACCTCAAGCATTTAATTATCGTCTTTAGAGTTTTCATAGATGTATATTTTATAGATGTGAAATTTCTAGTGAGTAGAACCTAATTTCATAATATATGGTATTTTATTGAAATATTGTACTTGTGTTGTATTTGTATGGTATTTTCATGTAATAGTGATTCCTTTGATTTTAGAAAACATTGGAATATGTATATAATTAAAATAGGAATTTTGATAATAGATATATTTATATTTAATGAAAATAATTTATTTATTTATTTTCTTGTAGAAATCTTATTTTCTAAAGAAAAAATGTATAAAAAATTCCGTTGAGATCGAATGCTCCTTTCGGAGGTCTGCATTTCACTCTACTAGACCGGAGGATGTGCGATAATCGGCACTATTCCGAACGGGGTCCCCAAAAGTTGGCTGTAGAGGTGCAATTGCATGGAAATGTTTAATACATTTTTTATAGAAATGGTTTTATAAGTTGAAGGTATTTATAAGTCGTTTTATCCCAAGAATAAATTCCTAAAACTTCATCGTGCTATGATAGATATGTGTGTTGTGATGAGGTAGGTCATTACCTCATGAACTATCTAATGGTAATATGTTGTTCATGTCGGAAACTAAAGTATATGGTATTTTACTGTAAAAATTGCGATATAAATTCTTTTGATCTGAAACTTATTTTAATATGTTTGTTAATGTTTATTGAACATGATATGAAAGTTTAGTATTTTCTTGTTTAAGAAAAATAGGATTTTTTAAAGAAAAACTGAATCGGAAGTCGGATTAACTCTGCTTCCGTCGGGTTTTAGAAATGAAAGTTTTTAAAGAAGAAGAATAGAGGAGGAGAGGGGAGAGGTAGGGGAAGGATTGGGAAGCGTCGAGACGTCTTTTCGTCGCCGAAATCTCCTCAAAAATTTCGTTGGAGCTTCTTCCTTCGCTAACTCCACTTGTACACTAAAAGAGACTTGAGAATTTTGTATAGTTTTCACAGGTATTTCTGAGTAAGGAGGGGTGAAGTATGGTGTGGTATTTATAGAGAAAGTTAGGGTTTTGGGGGTGAAAGAAATGCATTAAAATTTGCACTGAAATTGGATTAGATGGGCATTTTATTGCACTCTGGATAAATTCAGAGTAAATAAGCAATAAGGGGTTAGTGGGGTAGCTGAAAGGCTGCAGGGAAAAAATAGGGGCTTTACCTACGGTCTAGACCGGTGGTTCCGGGTTTTTGGGGCATTTCCCCGGTCCAATACCGGTGGAGGGGCTTGGTTTTTTGGCCATCTGTCGGGGTCTTTTGGTATTCTTCAGTGCACATGTTTAAATAATTTGTAACTCTTCAGTTTACGTGTTGTGCACGTATAGACTCTTGGGCTTCTAAAAAGATTAAAAGAAATTTTAATAAAAAGATAATGCTGCTGATGGGATTTGAACTCGAGTGCTATGTCACAGCCGTGTAAGGCTTTACCAGTGAGCTACCAGCTCTTTCTTGTTGTTCAAAAGCAAAATAAATTCTTATAGCATTCACAGGAATTGTAAATACCCCAAGTATACATTAACTTTAAATGAATTTTCTGTACATTGAAATTGGAGTTGTTACAAGGGTTATGTTTTGAGTTTTGATCAGTAGCTTTAATTGGTGATAATTTAAGCTACTGTATTGTTTGTTTTTTCCCAGATGTCATATAGAGAAATCTGGGAGTGTTTTAGTATTGTTTTAACAATGTTTCTGATATTTATGATACGGTTTTATGTATTTCTATACCTCGACTGAATTATTAATGTTCGTACGTTAATGTCAGGGGTATTTGGTTGTATTTGGAGTAAGTGAGCTATAGGTTCTAACCTATGTGCGCTTAGCTCGTTGATTTACTTTTGTATGATTTTTACGCCGATGTGTTATAACTACAATTGTAGGTACGATCGCGGAGATTTCCGAGACAGCAAGGGCGGAGATTTCCGAGACGGACAAAGCAATCGTTGATTTCGACCAGCTCAATAAGTTAGTGAGTAGATTTTGTAAGTCTATGTTACCCACCCCGGTGCTTAACGGGGAGGCGGAATAGGTAAAAATCAAATTTTTCTTTAAAGGAAATATAGACTAACCATGAAGGATCTTTGCGAAACAAAAACTAACAAACTAACATGGAGCTTTAACTACTAGGTTAAGAATTTATACCTAAATCTTGAACTCCTTCTCTTCTTGTGTCGCTTCTCCTTGTTGTGAGCTCCTTGGAGTGGTGTAGATGGCTCCTCCTCACCGTCTTCTCTATGCCAAAGAAAGATCCACCCGAAGGCCTCTATCTTGAGCTCCAACCTCTATCTTGAAGTAACTAAGGTGCTTGGTGTGCTAGACTAAGAACCCTAGAGTGAGTAGAGAATTGTTTTGGTGGTTTGATCCCACAATGCTCTTGATTTTCAACTCATGTAACAAGAGAGCCTTGAGAGAGGAAGAGGAGAGACCAAGCAAGAGAGAGAAAACGTCATGATAAAATGAGGTGTTTTCTCTCATATGATGAAAAAAGAATAATGATAATTTTAATTAGGATAATTGTCATGGTTGATGTTGATTTGACCATTATCATGTCACAATTAATGCTAAGCACAACATATCTCATGCTTAACAAAAATATCTAAGTCAACAAAAGTCAATAAGTCAAATGGTCAAACCAATTAACCATGATACAATTATCTCTAATTAAAACTCATTAATCAATTTCCTCCATCTCATTATGGTTTTAATCAAGTCAATGGTCAAAACCCTAATGAGGTTTCTCTGCCTCTGTCAACTGTATATACACACCCGCATCCGTGTTCCGAGGAATATGAATACAATGAGACCGAACCAACCCAAAACTAAATACTATGATCTGGCTTAATCCAAAGCCCACTAGTGTCAACTGCCCGAACACCAAGCACGCACATGTGCGCGTATATGAACGGACCTTGTCGTAAAACCATACGACCTCTACTCCGTTTTGCCCAAAGGTGAACAACCCTCTGTGTAGGACTCTAAAGACTCGACACTACGCTGGCAGTGGGTTTAACCACAGGCCGCAAGCGGTACTAGCTGTACGTAACGGTCCCCAGGTAGATGCCGATAAGAAGACCGATGAGGTGAACCCATCCGAACTCCTACTGAGCTTGAATGAGATAATCTCCGTACAGTCCGGTCTGTTCGTCTAAGAGTATCGCATGTCGGGCCTGGGGGCGGTAAACGTCAGACCCCTAATAGCGGTACAAGTCATGTCGGAGTGTAGCCCATAACACCCTGAGAAACTACTGGAAACACTACCAGAAAATCTCGCTTGCCCTGGCCAGGGACTTTGTGTAATGGCTCTCCTAGACACAGCGCGATATCAACCTCCAATACCGGGAGAGACGAATCTTGTCTATCCGTCACTGCCTCCAAGTGCTTCGGGACTGCACCCAACTACTACCTGTTTGCACGACTCAATAGAGCCGTGGTAGGGTAATAATTTAAGAATAGTGGGAACACACTCGAGGCGAAGTGACAGTGTCAAGTCAACGGAGTAAGCTGTACTCATGTCACCTGGGAACTGTTAACTGACGATAAGTATAGTACCAACCAACAGTTCCCGACGAGTCATGTCCAGTGTACTCATAACCAAATGAGCACCTAAATACTATCTCCAGTACGATGTACCGATGGCTGTGGGACAGACCATCTCCCCAGCTGGGATGAGAAGCATACACACTAGTCTACTCTGGAGTATCGATACCCTGTCTCAATAATCCTACGACTAGGGACCTGTATAAGGATGTGCTTATAGACTACCCAACCCCCACAAGTGTGACTGCCATCACAACGCTGGTAGTCAAGCAAAGATCCTAAGGGCTCTATCAATATGTATTAGCGATACGTCAAAAGAAACAGATCCACATATTAAGATAGATACAAATCAAGTAGCATACTACCATATCGAGCAAGACTGTTATAAATCTGTGTATATATATCCCAAGCTTCCAAAATGTAATATACAAACTAGTAATATACAATAATGGCCTCTAGGGCATATCACACTAACAATCTCCCATTTGCACTGAGGCCATGTGCTGGCATATCGCAGACTTATCATCTCGAATAGTCTCTCGAACTATGTCTGAGGAATGGCCTTTGTGAATGGATCTGCAGTGTTATCTTCTGTAGCAACCCTCCGAACCTCAATCTCCCGGCGATCTACGATCTCCTTGATCAGGTGATACCGCCTCAAGATGTGTCTGGACTTCTGATGGGACCTGGGTTCCTTTGCTAAAGCTATAGCCCCGTTGTTGTCACAATACAGAGGTATTGGAGCAACAATGGACGGAACCACCTGAAGTTCTGTTAAGAACTTCCTCATCCAGACTGCTTCTTTTGCGGCATCAGAAGCTGCGATATACTCCGCTTCCATCGTCGAGTCAGCAACGGTTTCCTGCTTGGAACTCTTCCAACAGACCGCCCCTCCATTGAGGGTAAAGACATAACCTGACATGGATTTGGAGTTATCCTTGTCACTCTGGAAGCTGGAGTTAGCAAAGGCCTCAATTTGGAGGTCTTTTCCGCCGTAAACCAAGAACATATCCTTAGTCCTTCTCAGGTACTTCAGAATGTTCTTAACCGCTATCCAGTGCTTCTCCCTAGGGTTTGACTGATACCGGCTTACTACACTCAGTGCATAAGCTACATCTGGTCTGGTACACAACATCGCATACATTATAGAGCCTACCGTAGAAGCGTAGGGTATAATAGACATGCGATCCCTTTCCAAATCAGTCTTGGAAGACATCTCTTTGGAGAGGGTGATTCCGTGACAAGCCGATAAATTACCGCACTTAGAATCTTCCATACTGAATCTTTTCAGTATGATGTCGATGTACCTGGATTGCGAAAGTCCCAATATCCTCTTAGATCTATCACGATAGATCTGGATCCTCAGAATGTAACAGGCATCACCCAGGTCTTTCATGGAGAACCTGTGTGATAAGAACTCTTTTACAGATTGTAGCATAGGAATGTCATTTGCTATCAAGAGAATGTCATCCATGTACAAGACGAGGAATACAACAGTTCGTGCTACAATCTTACTATAAATGCATGGTTCATCTGAATTTTTGATAAAGTCAAATTTTTTGACCATCTCATCAAAACAGATGTTCCAACTCCACGATGCCTGTTTCAGTCCATAAATGGATTTAAGCAACTTGCACATTTTCCCGCTGCTCCCACTCTGAATGAAACCCTATGGCTGGTCCATATAGACACACTCCTCTAAATTTCCATTTAGAAAAGTGGTTTTTACGTCCATCTGCCAAATCTCATAATCGTGGAAGGCAGCAATGGCAAGAAGGATTCGAATGGATTTGAGCATAGCCACTGGAGAAAATGTTTCGTCATAGTCCAAACCAGGTCTTTGACGAAAACCCTTTGCAACAAGTCTAGCCTTATAGGTTTCAACCTGTCCATATACACAAATTTTCTTTCTGAAGATCCATTTGCAGCCTACAGGTTTTACCCCTTCTGGAGAAAAGTCCAAAGTCCATACTTTGTTGGTGTACATGGACTCCATCTCGGTCTGCATTGCATCCAGCCATTTTACCGAGTCAGTGCTCTAAATGGCCTGCTGGAAGTTAGTCGGCTCATCATTACCAACGATGCAATCCTCTCTATCCCTGTCTATGAGAAAACCATAGTATCTCTAAGGTGGATGAGAAATCCCACTACACCTGCGGAGCGGTGCAGGAATGTCCTGTTCTTTTGAAACTTCTTATTCCACAAAGTTTTCAGTAATGGCTTGTGGTTCTGGATTTTCTTCCAGTTCTATTGCGCTCCCACTTGTTTTTTTTTCTAAGAACTGATGTTCCAGAAAGTGGGCATGACGAGAAACAAAAACCTTTTGTTCCTCTGCGTAATAGAAAAGATACCCCCTGGAGTTCTTTGGGTATCCCACAAACTTACACAGTACTGAGCGTGCCTCGAGTTTATCCGCATGCTGCTTTTTGACAAAAGCTGGACATCCCCATATCTTCAGATATTGAAGATAAGGTTTCTTCCCACTCCACATCTGATATGGTGTGGTAGGCACAGTCTTGGTAGGAACTTTGTTTAAAAGATATGTAGCTGATTCTAGTGCATAGCCCCAGAATAATCGTAGTAACTCAGCGTTACTCATCATGGAACGTACCATATCCAATAGGGTTCGGTTCCGTCTCTCCGATACACCGTTGTGTTGTGGAGTGTATGGAGGAGTAAGCTGAGAGAGAATTCCATTCTCTTTTTGGTAATCCAGGAACTCGACACTTAAGTATTCACCACCTCGATCAGATCTTAGTGTCTTGATACTTTTGCCGGTTTGTTTTCTACTTCATTCTTATAATCCTGGAATTTCTCAAAGGCCTCGAATTTATGCTTCATTAAGAATACATGTCCATACCTAGAGAAATCATCCGTAAAAGTAATGAAATAGGAAAAACCACTTCTTGCATGTGTAGACATTGGACCACACACGTCGCTGTGTACGAGTCCCAAGAGCTCGCTCGCTCTTACTCCGTGTCCAGTGAATGGAGTCTTTGTCATATTTCCTTCGAGACATGATTGACAAGTTGCATAAGAATGATATTCGAACGGATCCAAATATCCTTCTTTATGTAACTTAGTTAACCTTGTCTCATTGATGTAACCCAGTCTACAATGCCATAAGAAAGCATGATTTAATTCTAGAGACTTTCTTTTGTGTGTATTCTGGATATTGAAAATCTGAGGTTGGTTTAATACGTATATAACACTACTTAATGTACCCGACCCAATCAAAACATGATTAAGGTGAATGTTTACAATATTGCTTACAAATGCAAAATCATAACCTTCTTTAGAATTAAAGATACAGATATGATATTACAAGTCGAACTGGGTACAAAATAACAGTTGCGCAAAACCAAACCATGTCCATCTGTCAATCCTAAGTGATAGTCCCCCACGGACTCAGTATCTATGCTTGCTCCGTTTGCAACTCTGAGGGTCATATCACCCGCCTTCAAAACCCTACGGCTTCTTAGTGCCTGCAAAGAATTACAGATATGAGATCATGATCTGGTATCCAATACCCAGGAAGTAGAGTTGATTGACAGACAGCTTTCAATAACATACACACCTAAAGCCGAAGCCACAACTTGCTTCGGGTCCTAGTTCTTGGCCTTCCAAGCCCTACAATCTTTCTTCCAGTTTCCTTTCTTGTGACAATAAAAGCATTCTTCCTTTCCCACAATCTGTCCCGCTACCTTTGCTTTTCCCTTAACTTCCACCTTACTAGCACCGCCCCTTGGTTTGGTGGGGGCCTTCTTCTTCTTTCCTTTGGCTTTCGCCTTGGACCTAGAAGAGGAAGTTCCTCCAACAAACAAAGCGGGTGTTTCCCTAACTTTCTGCAGGGTGCCCTCTGCACTCCTTAATATGTTAAGGAGTTCCGGAAGTTCAACTTCTTTTCCTTGCATGTTGAAACTCAGGATAAAATAGGCGTATGTGGAAGGAAGGGACTGGAGAATCAAGTCAGTGTACAGCTCATTCTCTAACATGGTCCCGAGGTCCGCGTGCTCCTCAATGTAGCCAATCATCTTCAGGACGTGTTCCCCTACAGATGATCCGACGGCCAACCTCGCTTGAAACAGCTTCTTTGAGGTCCCGTATCTTGCGATACGGGATTGCTCTCTATATAGTTCCTTAGTATGGAGAAATATGGATTCAAGATCCATATTCTCGTGCCTCCTCTAATGTTCATTGTCCATAGAGGAAAGCACGAGGCACTTGGCCATCGCGCGGTCAATCTCCCAGATCTTACGGATTTCCTTATCCGCGACACTGGATTTTGGACCTGGGACGGCGGGGGCCTTAGTGGTAAGGAGATACCCCAACTTATCATAAGTGATTGCCATTTTGACATTCCTGAACCAATCTTTGTAGTTTGGCCCTGTCAATATATTTTTATCTAGAAGTAACTTATAGCCCGCCATGATGTTTGGTTGCTGCAAATAGGAGAGAGAGAAGAAACACTTTAGCATAATGCTCTTGCAAATTTAGAGTGGTTTTTAGTTTGTCTAAACAGGATGGCTCCCACTGTTTCTCGAATCCTTCCTCAAACCATAAAAGAAGAACTAGTTGGGATTGATCTCACCGTACAATACTTGCTTAACCGTTCAGCCTGGCCGATGTCGGTACTTCGAGGGAGGTTTTACGACGCTTTCGCGAAGTTCCTTAATTAAATAACCTCTTTTCCCTATGAGCGTAGCCCTGCTAACACCTTTCTAGACACCTACTTGGTTTATAGCATTGATCGTTAAGTGAGAAAATTTCCCGAGGAGTAGCATATACTCACAGTAGGATCGGGATCCAAATATCATTGTGTGATAAAGTTGAAGGAATCCTACCAAAATTATCACACTCCAAATGGTATGCAACACTAGCAAGTTTCAGTTTCATTAGAAACTCCCGATATGGATTTTTACCCCATGCTCTTATGACCTTGACGAAGGCCAACATTTCATAAGTCACATGTCAAGTTCTACCCGTCATTATCCAGGTTAATTTGAACTCACCCGTACATACCCTTGACGAAGGCCAAAATAGCAGTACGACTGTCCCAAACCAACATATCTATCTATACAATAGATAAATATTCAGCAGCTACCAATCACTATGCCTTGGCGAAGGTCAAAATACATAGTTTGAATACTACTGAATATTTAACTGAAATGACGGAGGGCTACGAATGGGTTTGGCGAAACCGTGAACGTAGTGAACTTGATATAATCGAAGGAACCTGATAGCTTTTAAAAGGAATGGTTTAAGCTCCGCATTTTAAAAGTTTTGCTGTTTTGAAAAAACCGAGTGGTTTTAAAATTGTTCCAACGATTCAACTTTGGTTTGTTTTCTTTGCATTAATATAACGCGTCCCATCAATTAATCCTACCATTACAGAAAACAACGAAAATATGACGTACGCTTATGCCATCCGCATTCGCCACTGGGCCCCGTCATCACCCGTTAGGTTACTTAACTAACGACGGAGCGGGGGTTGGACTAGCGCGGATGCAAAACATAAGCAACGCCTACTAGATATCATATATAGATATATATATACATTCGTCAGACGCAATGATAGTCATTCTAGATCACAGATGAACACATTGGATATGCTAAGAATTCGTGTTTCGTTCGAGCCTACAATGAAAGACGGATTACACGGTCGCAATGAATAGCAAAACCCCACCCTAGACCCCTACAGGTGCAGCAAACTACCCACCAAATACTCGAAGTGAAGCAGCCTCCCTCAACAACGTGAGTAGGCCACTCAGCACTTCAAAGTACCCGGTAGTTTGTAAACCCCACCTTGGGTCTATCCTAGGAGCAAAAACAGTAAAAGAAATAATATACAATGGTGGCTACAATCTCAACCCGGATGTACGACCATGAAATAATATTACATCAAATTACAAATATTACATTGAATGAAAAATGAAAACTCTCATCTCATATCCCCGGCTATTCATCGCGACGATCTAACAAGTTCATATCCACAAACAATAGAAACATCACAGAAATGTGCAACCCACAACTAATCGACATATAGCAATTAGCGGAAGTTTAAAACACATTATACAGAATATGAAACATCAAACAACATTAAACTGCGACATCGAAACACCCATAATTTGCCATAGTGAATAATTTAAAGTAAAGTCAAAATTGGCAAAAACAAACAACTCCTGAAGCCCTAGATCTAAGTCAAAAAGCAACACACCAAAAATGAAGCACTTCCTCCCATTTCGAACCGAGCTCGCCAAAATTTTAGGCCCTGTGGCCAGGCCAGTCTACGAGGAAGTGTCTCATTTTTGTTCTGTGGTCTTTTACAAGTAAAAATAGCACTCTGTACTTGTTAAAATAATTTTTAGAGTCCTATAAAAAATCGACAGAAACTCAGATCTTGGGCTTCGATGTTTTGGGTAGTTTCGTTTTCGTAGCTTAACTTGTTGTTTTAAACTGTTAGCTTTGGTTTAGCTAGGCTTTGATACCACAGTAAGTCTATGTTACCCATCCCGGTGCTTAACGGGGAGGCGGAATAGATAAAAATAAAAATTTTCTTTAAAGGAAACACAGACTAACCATGAAGGATCTTTGCTAAACAAAAACTAACAAACTAACATGGAGCTTTAACTACTAGGTTAAGAAATTATACCTAAAGCTTGAACTCCTTCTCTTCTTGTGTTGCTTCTCCTTGTTGTGAGCTCCTTGGAGTGGTGTAGATGGCTCCTCCTCACCATTTTCTCTATGCCAAAGAATGATCGACCCGAAGGCCTCTACCTTGAGCTCCAACCACTATCTTGAAGTAACTAAGTTGCTTGATGTGCTAGACTAAGAACACTAGAGTGAGTAGAGAATTGTTTTGGTGGTTTGATATCACAATGCTCTTAATTTTCAACGCATGAAACAAGAGAACCTTGAGAGAGGAAGAGGAGAGAGCTAGCAAGAGAGAGAAAGCGTCATGATAAAATGAGGTGTTTTCTCTCATATGATGAAAAAAGAATAATGATAATTTTAATTAGGATAATTGTCATGGTTGATGTTGATTTGACCATTATCATGTCACAATTAATGCTAAGCACAAAATATCTCATGCTTAACAAAAATATCTAAGTCAACAAAAGTCAACAAGTCAAATGGTCAAACCAATTAACCATGATACAATTATCTCTAATTAAAACTCATTAATCAATTTCCTCCATCTCATTATGGTTTTAATCAAGTCAATGGTCAAAACCCTAATGAGGTTTCTCTGCCTCTGTCAACTGTATATACACACCCGCATCCGTTTCCGAGGAACACGAATACAATGAGACCGAACCAACCCAAAACCAAATACTAGGATCTGTCTTAAACCAAAGCCCACTAGTGTCAACTGCCCGAACACCAAGCATGCACAAGTGCGCGTATGTGAACGGACCCTGTCGTAATACCATACGACCTCTACCCCATTTTGCCCAAAGGTTAACAACCCTCTGTGTGGGACTCTAATGACTCGACACTACGCTAGCAGTGGGTTTAACCACAGGCCGGAAGCGGTACTAGCTGTACGTAGCGGTCTCCAGGTAGATGCCGATAAGAAGACCGATGAGGTGAACCCATCCGAACTCCTACTGAGCCTGAATGTGACAATCTCCGTACAGTCCGGTTTGTTCGTCTAAAAGTATCGCATGTTGGGCCTAGGGGGCGGTAAACGTCAGACCCCTAATAGAGGTACAAGTTATGTCGGAGTGTAGCCCAGAACACCCTGAGAAACTACTGAAAACACTACCGGTAAATCTCGCTTGCCCTGGCCAGGGACTTTGTGTAATGGCTCTCCTAGACACAGCGCGATATCAACCCCCAATACCGGGAGAGACGAATCCTGTCTAACCGTTACTGTCTCCAAGTGCTTTGGGACTGCACCCAACTACTACCTATTTGCACGCCTCAATAGAGCCGTGGTAGGGTAGTAATCTAAAAACGGTGGGAACACACTCGAGGCGAAGTGACAGTGTCAAGTCAACGGACTAAGCTGTACTCATGTCACCTGGGAACTGTTAACTGACGATAGGTATAGTACCAACCAACAGTTCCCGACGAGTCATGTCCCGTGTACTCATAACCTAATGAGCACCTGCATACTATCTCCAGTACGACGTACCGATGGCTGTGGGACAGACCATCTCCCCAGCTAGGATGAGAAGCGTACACACTAGTCTACTCTGGAGTATCGATACCCTGTCTCGATAATCATATGACTAGAGACCTGTATAAGGATGTGCTTGTAGACTACCCAACCCCCACAAGTGTGACTGCCATCACAACGCTGGTAGTCAAGCAAAGATCCTAAGGGCTCCATCAATATGTATTAGCGATACGTCAAAAGAAACATATACACATATTAAGATAAATACAAACCAAGTAGCATACTACCATATCGAGTAAGACTGTTATAAATCTGTGTATATATATCCCAAGCTTCCAAAATGCAATATACAAACTAGTACTATACAATAATGGCCTCTAGGGAATATCACACTAACAGATTTATATCTTCGGGGGAAGTCGGGTGGATGGCGTATAGCACTCCGGCAACCACTTATATAGAATAGTTATGATATAACTTGTATAAAGTGATATGTTAGCTAACTTAATTTCATTATATCAGTGTATGGTAAGTACCTAGTAGATTTCCTATAATTATGCTTATACCGGGATATATGGTTATGCTGACATACATACGTGACGATAGATCCGTACGTTATGGATATGGGATTGGATGGATAAGGTACGAGAAAATCATACCGTACTTGTGATGATGAGGATAGTGTGCCGAATACGGCCAAGTTTCTTTTGGACTCGTGAAGTCATGAGTTATCCCGACTTGGGATGTTACAATGGATTGAGCTATACTCTTTTAAAAAAACGATTCGTTTTCACCTTTAAATAATAAATGACAAGGATGCGATACTATTTCCAAAACGAATATATATTTTAACTTAATGCAGCTTCCTTGTTTCAAAATAACATTTCATTCTATTTTCAATGATAATGGTATAGCTCATAATAATTAGTTACGTTTAATAATTACGTGATACGTTTACCAATTATATTCGTTAATTTCGTTACTCGTTTATACGAACACGCTGATAGAACACTGTACAACTAATGAGTGCTATGTTGCACGAGCACAGACGCATATATTACACTAGACCTCATTGGTACCGCCATGACACTGCAGAACCACTATACCACGCAATATCTATATAAATGCTGATATAATGTGTTACGAATTCCCTATATTCGGAGAATTGGATTGTATTTATATGCTATGGATAGGGATAGAATTACTTTTTTTTGCCATGAACACTTATAGAACACTTGCACAAATACTAATGATTGCCATGCTGCACGAGCACAGATGAGTATACTACACTACACATCATTAGTATTGCCATGACACAGTAGAACTGTTGCGTTTGTTTGACTGATTGCCTATAATTATGTATGATGCCATTATTATCTGTTGATTAATTACGAATACCATTACCATGGGTATTCGTATTTGATTCTTATGAGTTTTTATGATGTTTTTACCTTCGATGATATATATCAGTGGTATGAGACGCTGATATGTGTGTGTGTGTGTGTGTTGATTGATTATATCATCAGAAAGATATATGAAATTATTATTCTTCTTTAATTGATATTTTCTGGATACGATGAGTTGACGTCTACTATGAGTTTGATATTTCTGATTTGAATTTATTCCGAACCAAGTGGGAGAGCTATACGGTTACGGACATGCAACATATCTAGACTGAGTGGGAGAGTATACAGTCGGATATATGGTGGACCCGGTGAGACCGAGGGGCAAGAAAGTTGCAATTGAGGCGGGGAGCCTAGCGAGGACAATCGATACCAAAGATAGATGTGGACACGGCGGATATCCAGGGGATACTGACCTTAGCTAGGGATATCGAGGGGCGACCGATCCGATGAAACGGTGTCGACGATATCTGGATTTGCGTGTCGGTGATGGACACGAGAGATTTGATTATTTAATGTGTCGATGTTGGACACCCATATATTGATGTTTTGTGACTTGTGACCATTCGAGATACGCCGTTGTAGTTTATGTGATATAGTAGTCAATCAGGACTGATCCAGGGGACAATACCAGAATTCTATTTTTCCTGTTGATATAAATAAAATGGTTTCTAAACGAGCTATAGTCTTATTATTTTGGCGTGTCTAGGATGACACAAGGATCATTTAAACTGTAAACCGCTTAAAACTCTTTATTAAATAGAGAGACGTATATCTTAAATAAAATACATATAATACTTCATACTATTACGTCTGCTTTTATGCCGTAACATACGTATCCTGTAGCTATTTTAAAAATGGGGCTTTACATACATATTTCGGCTACCTTATAGGCTTATACCTGGATGTATGTTATATAATTATGAGATGATATACTTTGGGTTTACGTGATGGATAGTGTTGCATTTATAGTATTTATGCATTATTCATATATTAGTGCAGGATATAAAAATACTATACTTTATGACCTAAGTATATCGTTATGCATTTCGATTTCTACCTTACGATGTACTTTTATTCACTGAGTTGGGAACTCACCCCTATTGTGCCCCAGTTCTTGCAGGATATACCGTTCGAATCATCAGCGGCTTGCGGCACACTCTTTTCTTCGGTGATTGCTTTGGTAGGTGGCTTACTATTGTATCGTACCCACGCTTGTATATATATTTATATTCTTTTGTATCTAGTTAAAACTCCATCGTCCTAGAACTTGTATATTGTGGACTTAGAAGCGAGACTTAGATTTTATGTGTTTTTGGGCATCGCACTCATTGGAGTTGATTCTTTTATTCTTGCTGGTTTTGTTTCGCTTTTCTGTTCTTCGCCATTGGGCGTCGTATATTATCTGCATGGTTGCTCCATCGTTTGGGCTTGGAAGCTAGCTCCTGTTGGGATGCTTTATATATGCAGGGTTACCTAGCACGGCAGCAAGGTTTTGGGAGGCATCGTCCATGCCAAATTAAAATTTTGTCGTTCTAGCTAACCCTAAACATTGAATCGTTTACTAGAAATCGACGGAATATAAATGCAAACACTTTGCAAGTGGGAGAGAGCAAGGAATACAACCTTTGTAGACCGGTCCTTCACTTCAATATCTCCGTGTACTCCCCTTCACTGCGATCGTGAACTCCGGACTCTAGGAAAGCTCCCTAGAAGAAACGAATATGCTTGCTTCGAAGACTTCGAGGCCGAAGATGATCTACGTTGAGGAGACACTAACCCAAGCTATCTCATCACTAATCATGGAATTAGTAAAGCAAACACCCTATACTAAATGGCAAGTAGTAGAGGATGATGAAGTAGGAATTTTGCTCACATTAGAAATCATTTTCTCACTCAAAATCATCACTTTTGAAAAAGCTAGAAAGCTTTTGTCAAGAAGAAGAAGAACAACAAATTGTGATGAAAATGAATTATTGTTGAGGTTAGAAATGCAACCAAGGGTTAAGAATGTCATGCTTAACCATTGTAGAGAGTTAACCATGAGCTAGGGTTAAAGGTTAGGTCAAAAAATATCTTAAGCTAGACAAAGAAAATGGACAAAGTCAAAGATGCTTACAAACTTCTACAAGCTTTTAACAAAAATCAACCATGACAATTATCCATAATATTTTAATTACTTAATGATAAATATAAACCCTAATCTTAACCCTAATATGGTTCAATCCTCATAAACCCTAGTTGCATTTTTAACCTAGCATGATACATTTAACATATATCACATATACATCAATGTATCCAAAATGAGAAAAAGAAATCTTAAGTTAGCTAATATTAGTTAATGTAATGTAATATATCAAATATATAATTATACATTAAATTATTAAATCAACACTTGATTTAATAATCCGGCTATATCTCATATAACCGACTAATATCATAATGTAACATCTTATCGAATCAACACTTGATCCGATAACCCGGCTATATCATATATAACCAATCATGTCACACATCATGAGAATAGAATATAGTATCACATACTCGTATCAATCTCGGTCCCGCATATATCACATATGTGCTCCTACTCCGGTTCGCTTGAGCCAGGAAACCCCTGTGTAGGACTCTAAAGACTCGTAAATACGCCGGCAGTAGGTGATGATCATATCAAACACCCACAAGCCGCAAGCGGTCTGCTAAACGTAACGGCCATCCGGGTATTGAGCGATCAGAAGATCAACAAGCAAGCCTGCTCACACTCCTGCGAATCCAATCAGTAACACTATCGTACAGTCCGGTCTCTTCGTCTGATATGTCGCATATCTCGTCTAGGGGTAGTAAACGTCAGACAGCAGTAACTCGATAAGTTGTGCCGATATGAGGCTCATAAAGGGTCGAGAAACTACTGATAACACTTAACAGTATATCTCTGAAGCAGCCTTGGCCAAGGACTTCCTGTTATAGCCAATCGAGCACAGCGCAACACCAACTCCCAATACCGGGAGAGACGAAACCCCTCCTATCGCTCATTGCCTCCATCTGATTCGGGACTGTACCCAAAAGCCACCGTTTTGCATGTTCTCTTGAACATGATAAGGTGGAAATCAAAGTACGGTAGGAATCACACAAGACTCTATGACGATCTCGGGTCTACAGACTAACCTGTACCAGTGTCACTAGAGAACTGCCATCTGACGTTAGGTATAATACCATCTGGGAGTTCTCGGTGAGTCCGTCCAGTGTACCCAGTCTCTACTGAGCACCCTTATACTGTCTCTGATGTCAAACACCAATGGATATGGGATCATCCATCGCCCATCTACATGGGTCGAGAAGCTATACGCTAGTCTACTCTGGTATATCAATGCCCTGTCTCGATACACCTACGACTAGGAACATTTGAAGGATGTACTTAGAGACTACACTGTCCCCACTAGTATGATCTGCATCACAATCCTGGTAGTCAAGTACTCATCCTAAGGGCTTTATCAACATGTAACATAGAGACAATCAGTGTACATATTAAGATAAAGGGCAACCAGATAGCATACTATCATGTCGAGCAAGAAAGTCCTCCATATATATGTCTAAGCATCCACTACAATATACATCGTATGTACAGTAATGGCCTCTGGGGCATACATATAACTAACAATCTCCCACTTGCACTAGGGCCATCTGTTGTAGTATCCCATACCCAACAATCAGCAGTGGTTGAAGTATCTTATACTCAACCATCCCATAAAGTCTCTCCTGGGAATAGGCCTTTGTGAGTGGATCCGCCCTGTTCTCCTCTGTGTTTACTCTCTTAACCTCGATCTCCTTGGAGATTATCCATCTCCATGATCAGGTGATACTGCCTAAGAATATGTCTGGATCATAGATGGGACGAGGGTTCCTAGGCCTAAGCCATAACTCCATTGTCACACAATGGTAGGAACGAAGTTCATCTTATGAACTTATATATATCCAGAATACCTCTTTGGTAGCATCCTTGGTAGCAATGTATCCAGCCTTTATCGTCTAGTTTGTCACGTCATCTAGCTTAGAACTCTTCCAACATACCGTCCCTCCACTGAGGGTAAAGACAATTCCTGTGACTGATATTCAATCGACCTTACCACCCTGGAAGCTATCCAGTGATTCTCCCCAGGATCGATCGATACCATCTCACTACACCTAATGAGAATCCTAATATCCACTTAGATCTATCTCATAGATCCAAAACCCAGGATTTATGAGGTATCACCTTGATCCTATATGGAGAATCTATATGATAAGAGGAGATTGACCGAGTGTAGCATAGGAAACTCCTTCTCTATCAAGCGTATGTCATCCACATACAATACGAGGATCACCACCATACTCCCTACTACCTTTTTGTATATACAAGGTTCATCTACATTTTGATGAAGTCAAACACTTTGACTACCACATCAAAACAGATGTTCCAACTCCGCGATACCTGCTTTAACTCATAAAGCAACTTGCACACGTTTCTGCTGCTCCCACTGTCTACGAAGCCCTCTGGCTGTGTACTTATAGACGCTCCCTTCTAAATCACTATTTAGAAAAGCAGTCATGACACCTAACTGCCAGATATCGTAGTCATGGTATGTAGCAATTGCAAGTAGGATCTGGATGAACTTAAGCATAGTTTTGAAAGTCTCAACTTTTCCATGTACACCAAGTAATCTTCTCAAGATATACTTGCTTCTGATGGGGATTTAACCCTTCAGATAAAGCAACCAAAGTCCATACTTTGTTGGTGTATATGGATTCCATCTCAGATCGCTTAGCATCCAGCCATTCTCACAGAGTCCCCACTCCTGATGGCCTGCTCGAAACTAGTTGGGTCATCATCTCATGATGCAATTCTCGCTCCCACTGTCATAGAGAAAACCGAAGTATCTCTCAGGTGGGTGAAGAACCCTATTAGATCGGCGGAGAGGCTGAGGTCCGTCGGGAACTATTGAATCCTCCGGTTCTTCTAAATCATCAGCTGCGGTTTGTATAGTTGGAACTCCTTCAAGTTCTATCTCATGACCAATAATTTCTTCACAAGAAATTCCCTTTCCCAAAGGTGGCATACTGAAAAACAAAACACTTTTTGTTTCTCAGTGGGGTAGAAGATATTCCCTTGCGAATGCTTGGGATATCCAACAAACTTTCACAGAACCGACCTTGCCTCGAGCTTGTCCGGATTTTGCTATTAGACATAGGCCGGACAACCCCCAAATCTTAACATCCTTAAGAGATGGGCTCTTCCCATACCTTATCACATATGGAGTGGTAGGCACCTGATTTGGTAGGAACCCTATTCAATAGGTATGCATCTTCACAAGTGCATAACTCCCAAAAGAAAATAGGCTACTCAGTAGTACTCATCATAGAGCACACCATATCACATAGGGTGTGATTGCTCTGCCTCGATACACCAACGTTCTGTGGTGTATACGGAGGAGTAATGCTGAGAGAGAATCTCATTCTCCTTTAGAATAGTCCAGGAATTTCATGCTCAAGTATTCTCCTCCCTGATCACATCAAAGGACATAATACTTATACCCCTTTTAGTTCTCTACTTCTGACTTATATTCTTTGAATTTCTCAAAAGCTTCAGACTTGTGTTTCAACAGGAACACATGTGCGAATCTTGAGAGATCATCAGTGAATGTAATGAAGTACAAAGAACCAGTCCTGGCATGTGTAGACAGGAAACCTTATACATCATCATGTATCAATCCCAAAAGTTCACTAACTCTTTCTTTGTTCCCAATAAATGGAGCTATGATCATCTTATTTTTGTGACATGACTGGCAAGTTTCACAAGATGTAAATTCAAACTGATTTAAATATACATCTTTATGTAACTTCAGCTAGCCGGGTCGCATTGATATGACCTAGTCTACAATGCCTCAAGAAGGATTCGTTCATTTCTGAACTCTTCCTCTTATGTGTGTTCTGTATGTTAAGAACTGTGGTTTGATTTACAACGTATATGCTTTTAGATAACATGCCTGAACCAATCAACTCTTGATATAGGAAATGTTCAAAACATTATCCAACAATACAAAATTATATCCTTCTTTACATGATAAAGAGACTGATATAATGTTGTATTTCAGGTTCGGTATCTAATAACATTCGTTCAAAATCAATGTATTTGGTAATACAGGATGATAACTGCCAACAAGCTTGGCTGCAACACTTGCACCGTTTCCAACTCTTGAAACTATCACCCATTCTCAGTTCTCTACCTATCTGTAGCCCATGTAACAGATTACATATGTAGGATCCTGGTCCGGTATCTCATACCCAAGACGTAGAGAATACTCAGAAACAGTTCTCGGTAATGAACACACCCGAAGAAGATGTATCATCATACACTTTCTTCATTTGGGTGGCACGGAAATTCTGGTAATCCCTTATTTCCTGCTCTGTCTTATAAAAATTATAAGTTAGAGCGGGACCAAACTTCCCCAGCTCAGTATAACAAGCGGGTTCGGTCAATACATCCGTATTATTTATCTTGATTAAGGCGTGACATGGTCGCTACCTGGAGAGAGAGAGAAGAAAACACTCAGCGTATACTCTTGCAAGATTAGATTGGTTATTAATTTATCTAATCAGGATGGTTTCCACTGTTTTAGTCAAATCTTCCTTCAAACCCTAAAAGGAAAGACTAGCCGGGATTAATTACACCCTACAATTTCGCCAATCTTTCAGCCAGGCCAGTGTCGGTACTTTGAGGGAGGTTCCCCGTGCTTTCGCACGAACCTAATTAAAATAAACCTCATTTTCCCAGGGGCGTAACCCCATTAATACCTTTCTAGACACCTACTTGATCGGCTAATTATGATGTGCAAAACTCTCCCAGGAGTAACTCTTACTCGCAGTAGGTATCGGGATCCAACTATCTAATAGAAGGTATGCAATCTCATTGCAAATTTCAACACTTGAAATTCCTGATAATTAATTTGCCCCTAGCATCTATATGACCTTAACATAGTCAACAAATCATAAGTGCTAGTCAAGTTTAGTCCGTCATTTCGTGATTGAATTAAACCCACCCGCACGACCCTTAACATAGTCAACAAAGTCGCATGACTAACCTAACTCAATCGCATCATATGCTTATGCAGATAAGCACTAATCAGCTACCGCACACTACGCCTTAACATAATCAACAAACATAGCATGACTACTAAATAGTACTTATCTGAAATGACGGAGGGCTACGACAGGTTTTAAGAAAACCTTTTGCGTAATGAACTTGATATCGTCGTAAAATCGGGTGATTTTGAAATGGAGTATTTTTTAGGCTTTTACTAGTTTTGCTAAAGAGGTCACTTCCGGTGAAGAGATCTCGGCTCTTTCCTTATCGAATAAAGTGCAGGATATTTCACAAATACCACTGTACAAAGTAAAAACTATAAAAGCAATCAAAAAACAAACCGAGTTTGTAGCATCTGCTAGTTTCGCTAAAGAGGTCACTCTCGGTGAAGCGATCTCGGCTCTTTCCTTATCGAATAAGGTGCTGGATATTCTACAAGGAATACCGCTATGCATAGCAAGAACTAGAGCTACCAGTTTTTGAGACAAGTTTCTACAACATCTTTTAGGTTTCTTTTATTTCATTAATCTCATTAATGAAGTCTCATTTATTATGCTTCCCAAGCATCACATATGAAACGAAAGCAACAATATATAATATATATCATATATATAATATAAGCATTCGTCTCAGAATATAATCAATGATCACATCACACAATATCGCAGCAGAATTAAAACATATGAAATATTGGATATACTATTATTTCCGTGTTTTAAATTAAGCCTGTATAAAACACGGATTCCACGGTCGTGATGAATAGCCAAACCCACATCCCTAGACCCCTACGAGAGCGGCAAGCAACTTTGCTAATTCTAGAGTTAGGAGACCCGGTCTCGACTCCACGAGATTGTCTCCCACTGGACCCTAGAACCTAGTTACTTGTGCTCCCCGCCTTGGGTGTATCCTAATGGGAAAAAGTAAATAATATGCAATGGTGACATTATCTTCAACCCGGAAGTGCCCCAATAAAAAAATATTACATACAATGAATTTTATATGAATGAAAATGAAAAACTCTCATCTCACATAAAACCCCCGGCTTTTCAAACACGGCGATCCAATATAATATATCACAGCAACACATAACATCACATGCCATCAACGTAAGTAAATATGCGTATCCCAGTTGTCGTTGACATATAGCACCGAAACCGGCGATACACCATATATTACACTTTCGGTCGCAGAAAAGAAAGTGAAAAACTACAACAGTTGAAATCCGCAACCTCCTTAGACATCACATGCCTACCCAAATGAATTCCTTAGACATCGCATGCCTAACAATTATAAACCCCGCATTTTAGTCTCGATCTCGAAAACACTTTTCAATATCCAGTTGGGCAACTCAACAAGATTCCCGACATCCTAATCGAATGATCGTCGGAAACTTTAGTAGACGGACGCACCCCCCGATGCCGTCGACAAAGTGCACTAAGGAGGAACACCACTGCCGCGAGCATCCGAACAGACGCTTTTAGCGACGGGGTTCTCCTACAGTCACTTGATCGAGGCTATGGGGTGTGGCTATCTCTTAAGTTTACCCGGCGAGTATCCGCGTATGCTACATCATTGCGACAGACTTTTGATCTCATCAAAATCCTGTGGTAACCGATCAAATGAGACTAAATTGCTAGATTTATAACATTCAAATTAGTTATCTCATAACTACTTGTGGATTCCAAATATTGTATCCCATCACATAATATCCGGACGAACGTTAAACATTTCGATCGATTCATCAAAGTTCCACAATTTCTCGACAGCTCAACACTTGAGCACAGTTTTAATATGTAACGATTTGGAAATCGTTTAGGCGATTTTCCGTTTTTAGAGTAAAATAGTCAGTGTTTTCCGTAAAAACCTAGAAGCGATCTTTTTACAGTATAAAATTCACTGCACCTAGTTTAGCTGGGAAATTGCTAGTTTGCGGGTTTTTGTAAACCACTTGTAAATTTTGTGCATTTTAATAATTTTCCTTAATTAAAATATTATTTTAATTTGTTAATTATGCACTTAAATTAGTGGTAATTATATTTTGGTTTGGGTTAATTATTACTAATGTGAATCTATGCTAATCTAATCACTAGATTTTTAGTTAATCCATCCATCCAAATATCTAGATATTTTATGAATTAAAATGAAAATTTAAAGAAAAAGAAATGAGATGGCTTAAATATTATTTGCATTAATTAGCATTTATTGTTGTTTTTAGCTAGATATTTCTTCACTCTTCACAAAACCACCCTCTTCTTTTTTTTTGGCCGGCCACTCTCCTTGCTGCCCTCTCTCTCTTCTTGCTTCATTTTCACTTCTTCAAGCTCACAAAATACATCAAAAATCCTTAATTTATCACACAAACTCAAAAATAAATCATTACCCATTATTCTTCTTCACAAAACAAGCTTGGATCTTCAATCAAGACAGCTTTTTGGAGGCCAATTTTGGAGATTGTTGCTAGTTTTTGAAATCAAGTTTGAGGTATAAATCTAACCCTAAACTTAAGTTCTTGTTTTAATACCTTACTCTAGTTAATTATATGTTTAATTAAAACTTTAATTTGCATGTTTAGAATTTCTAGAAAAGAGATTTGAGAATCAAGTTAGGGTTTTGACTAGTGAAATGATTAAGTGTGAAGTTTAGACAAATGAAAACTTAACCTAGTTACTAGATTTGTTATATGATAATCTCCTAATTGTATAATTAAGCTAATTAGCAAACTAAAATTTTACTAAATCCTAATTAGGTAAGATTAAAATTCTAGTAAAGGTATGAGTGGTTTAATCATGCTATTTGGTGATATTTGTGATTGCTAGTTTTGGTAAAACTTGTAGTTTTGAGCTAAAATGATTAAATGTTGCTTACTAGATTTCCGGATAATTTTGGCGTGGGTTTCTTTTGACGTTGCGACGTTATTTATATTAGATTCCGCATTATTTATTGTGTTGTGAATGCGCGATCGGTACGATCAGGATCTAGGCATGATGGTTGTGTCGTGTAGCGTTCCTAGCTAGGGTTGTGCCGATGTCGTTCGTATCTTTGTGTAGCTTTTGCTCTTGAATTGGTTTCGTAGTGTCGCTACGCACGTTAGCCTCTAGACGAACACTTGAGAGTATGTTTAGAGTTAGTGCGTCGGTCAAACGTAGTTGGTATGTGATATTGGTCGATTGCTAATATATACTTGTTATATTGTTTTATGATCTTAGAGTCGCAGACGAGGACTTCGGACGCTACGAAGAAGGGAAAACAGGTGGTTGACTTTACTTAGCCAGGAGCGTTGGTGAGTAGATTTAACATTTACAGGGGAATCGCCCATATGACGTTATGCGTCTGGACTAGATATGATATGATATTTGTCGCATGTTTCTATTGCACATATAGAGTTTGCGTATACACCTCATTGTATATTATCACTTGTTGTGCTTGGACTTATACCCTTTGGACACTGCACTATTATTGACGGTTCATATTGCACGAGCACTGATTTTTTGCCACTCACACCGTCAATAATTGCCATGACATGCACAACACTTATACATACGTGAGATTGTATTGGTCAGGGACATTGAAACATTGGTTCATATTCCATTTTGCATATGACTTATAGCATACCCGTATACCTACATGCTTACACATATGCCTTGACATGCCTACATGCTAGTTACCTATATACCTATATGGTAGTGTACCATTAGTGATAGGTATATACACATTTGAGACATAGCTACAAGTACATTTTGTACACATATTTATATATACACTTACCTAGCTTGATATAGCTACACATATACCTGGAGGGTATTGTATCATTATTCATATGTATATACACATACCTAGCTTGATATAGATACACACATACCTGGAGGGTATTTGTCACGCCCCGCTTCCCAGAGTACGCAAGATTTGGGCACGTGACATAGCCAACCATGCTACCTGTGGGTAGGAAGTATCCATCCACAGTCACATTACGGTTGTAAAGATATCAAGAACAGTAAAAATAAACTAAACTAATACATGTCCAAATCCATAATAACAAGAATCAATAAGCAATAAGTGCGGAAGCTAATGATCCAATACAATGAGTAAACAGTATGTCCCATAATGCGGGCTCACATCTGGAAATGAAATGACATAAATAAACTAAACTCTAAAGAACTCACAGTTCAGCCGGCTGGCTGAAGTACTCCTGCTCGGTCGACGACAAGGTACGGAATCTGGGCTATGCAAAACCCAGAGGTCAGCGCGTCATGATATCAAGTAAAAAAGCATAAACATGATAATAAACAATGCAAGCATGAACATGAATAAAGCAGTAATATGAAGTAACAAGCAGGATAATGTGCAAAGGTGACTAAACTGTCCTATCAGGTTTTCTACTCTATAGTCTTTGAAACCAATTGATGAATCGTCGATGTAACTCAATAGTATCCCGTGCGTGCCCGGGACCACGGTCATGATTCTCGGGGCTGAATCCGAGACGTGCCGCTAAGCAGTAAAAGGTAGTAGGATAGATGAGTGATGTCAGCATCAACACTCCGGAGCTGGCCAAGCCCGTAAGACTGATCAGAACAATGTATCGAACTGTTGAGTTACAAGTCGGTTTCACATTTGATTTCCCCATACCCCCAAGCTATGTATGTCAGTCAGGTATTCAGTAGTCAGGGACTAATGCCAACACAAGTCAAGTAAAGGTAGGTCTGTCTGGATCGACAGCAGGAATGGTTAGGTCTGTCGGCATTAGGCACGAGATCAGGAACAAGTAATGTCATGGTACAACGGGATGAGTCGGTAAGCATGTATATATCAGGTGTAGCAGGGTCAGGCCAATATGTCGTGCAATCGGTAAGTGCTCACAACAGGTACACAATCAATAATGAACAGTAGCAGGAAACAGTAAATAACAATATAAATCTAGGTAAACACAGTGATGTTCCGTATTCTCTTATTAATCCGTTTCACGCACCTTTGAGGTGCAAAAGCCACAAGACGAACAATATCGATAATATACGTAATGGAGTTACATGAATCTGAACTAAGCACAATAATTGTCTCATGAGTGATTTTAACAAATGAATTGGGGATAATCTACTTGGTTTGATTAGTTAAGTATGACTTAATAGCAGACCGGTTAAAGCGAGCAATGATTTTATTGATTTAAAGTTACGGATAATCGTGGCTAGCAATTCTAAGTTATAACAGGTATCGATGTTATATTAGTTGTGTGGTTATAATATGATGATTAAGTTGTAGCATGTTAAGCAAGTATTCAGATACTTGCCTCGGCGGTTCCGCAAACCGAAACACGGATGCGATGTCGGGAAAAAGCACGATAAGCTAGCACGGGCCACGGATCAGGTCTCAACGGAGGTCAACGGAATCACACGGACCAGGGGGCTTCGCTGGAGCGTCGGGTTCGTCAGACGACACGGTCGGATCCGGCAGCAAACAGAACAACAAAGTTAGCAAACAAACTACGCATTCCCGATACGGACCAGCGGGGGGTTGTACCAAAAGGAAAGAGAAGGAACTTACAGGGAGACACCAGGGGGTGACCACGGCGGGTTCGACGGCACTGGAACGCCGGCGAGGCCGCGACGGTGGCTGTGAAGGCTGGAACAGCCGTTGGACTTGCTGGAGAAGGGTGCGACGAGTGGAGGAGGGTGGTGGACGGCTCAGGTGATCGAGGGGGAAAAGGAGGTGGCGCGGGAGACGTCGACGAGGGTCGTCGGCGCGATTTCCGGCGACCTGGAGATGGTGCAGGTGTTGGGCTCGGGTCTGAAGGTGGTCCGGCGAGGAGAGGAGGGGGTGATGTCGAGGTCTCGACGAGGAGGGTGAGAGGGAGTCGTGGGAGGCTTCGACGGTCGGAGGCGACGTCGACGGCGAGGTCTGCGAGGGGATGGAGGCGTCGGGGAGATGGGTTGCAGGCGCGGGAAGGAGCGGGAGACGGGAGGAGGAAGGTAGGTGGGTGCGGTGGAAGTCGTGGTGGTGAGGGCGGCGACGTCGAGGTCGCGAGGAGGCCGGCGGTGAGACTGCGTGAGCTAGGGTTAGGGTTTGCGTGGGTTCGCTCGCGAGGAAGAGGACGTGGGGCGGCTGTTGCATGGTGATTATATAGAGGAGAGAGAGAGATTGGAGATAGAGAGAGAGAGAGATTGAGAGAGATTGAGGGAAAGAGAGCGGGGTCCACACGGGGAAACCAAGGCTCGCGATTGGTTGGGGATGTTAGGAAAATGAATTTAAAAGATTTAACGAAGAGATTTGCTGTTAGGAAATGAAGATTAGAATGTATATATAAATTCGATATTAAATTTAAATGGGCCCCTTTTGGCGCGAAATGAAACATTTCCAAATCGCGCCCGGGTTGCGCCCAAAAGTTCCAAATTCAAATTATAGGATTTTAAGCGGGTTCCAAATTTTGAAATGAGGTGTTTAGTGATTAAAATGCGTGCCCCCAAGTCGGACACTTGCACGCGCGCGTAGTCGTCCGAACTTGCCTGTTTAGCCAAACGGAACGGAATCTCGACACGCGGACGCTACCACGCGACTAGTGGCGACGAGTAGGCCAAGATGGACATCTTAAATTTCATTTTCGGAGTTAAAATTTGTTATGTGCCAAAATGACTTAACCGGGTAAAATTTAGCAATAAACACCAGAAAATCAGGAAAATTGGAATGAGCAATAAATAACCCTCAACTAGTAATATACATAGTATTATTGGGCTCGGGTGTTACATCATACCCAACTACAAAAGAATTTCGTCCTCGAAATTCCAAGAATACAAGATAACTAACTACTGGAAAAGATGAGGGAATTTCTGCCGGATCTCGTCTTCTCGCTCCCAAGTAGATCCTCCATGCGATCGGTTACCCCAAGAACTAGCACAAGGGGGATAAACTTGTTCTTAAGAACCTTTTCTCTTCGATCCTTGATCTCGACTGGTCGCTCCTCAAAAGTCAGATCCTCCCGAACGGTCAACTCCGAATGATCCAAGACATGAGTCTCATCACGAACATACCTCCGTAGTTGAGACACATGAAACACATCATGAACTCCTGCTAAAGACGATGGTAACGCCAATCGGTACGATACCTCTCCGACACGCTCCAATATCTCGAAGGGTCCAACGAATCGGGGACTAAGCTTTCCCCGACTTCCAAAGCGAATCACCCCTCTAGTCGGTGATATCTTCAGGAATACCAAATCTCCCACGGCGAACTCTATAGGTCTTCTTGACGTGTCGGCCCAACTCTTCTGTCTGTCTTGAGCTGCCTTCATATGCTTTCTGATTGTATTCACCTTCTCGACTGTCTGCACCACCAAATCTGGTCCTAGTAACCTTCGTTCACCAACATCATCCCAACAAACCGGTGAACGGCACTTACGACCATACAGTGCTTCAAACGGGGCCATCTGAATTGTCGCTTGGAAGCTATTGTTGTACGAAAACTCCACCAGGTGTAGATGATCCTCCCAAGAACCTTTGAAGTCTAACATGCAAGCCCTCAACATATCTTCAAGGGTCTGAATCGTTCTCTCTGATTGTCCATCAGTCTGGGGATGATAAGCTGTGCTGAACTTCAATCGAGTCCCCAAACTTTCTTGTAAACTCCTCCAAAAGTATGACAAGAACCGAGTGTCCCGATCGGACACGATGCTTACCGGCACTCCATGCAATCTGACAATCTCCTGCATGTACCGCTCTGCCAAAGTCTCCGTCGATTGACCAACCCGAAAAGGAATAAAGTGAGCTGCCTTGGTCAACCGATCGACAATCACCCATACAGCATTGTTGCCCTTTGGACTCCGCGGTAAAGCCGTCACGAAATCCATGGTTATATGTTCCCACTTCCATTGAGGAATCGAAAGTGGTTGCAACAAACCAGCAACCCTTTGGTGTTCAGCCTTGACTTGCTGACACACCAAGCACTTAGCCACAAAGCGAGCAATTTCCCGTTTCATACCTTCCCACCAGAAATGCTGTCGAATATCTCGGTACATCTTCGTCCCTCCCGGATGCACAGAGTAAGCTGAACTGTGTGCCTCCTTCATAAGCTCCTCACGCATATCTCCCTTTGGCACACACACACGGCTACCATATCTCAACGAACCATCTTTATGGATCAGTAAATCGGTTCGTAGTCCAGCTCCAACCTGCTCTCGAAACTTTTGCAGTCCAGGATCTTGCGATTGTGCTGCTTTAATTTTCTCAATTAAAGACGACTGTACTTGCAACTGCATCAACTGTCCTGTAGCACGCGGTAGCACAACCTCCAAGTCAAATCTCCGAAAAATCTGCAATGATCTCCCTCTGCGTAGTTAACACCTGAATTGCTGGTAACCGACTTAGTGCATCTGGCACGACATTAACTTTTCCCGGATGGTACTTAAGATCAAGGTCGTAGTCGGCCATCAGCTCCAACCATCTGCGTTGCCTCATGTTCAACTCCTTCTGAGTGAACACATACTTCAAACTCTTATGATCCGTAAAGACTTCAACTCTCTCGCCCAAAAGGTAGTGTCTCCAAATCTTCAGGGCGAAGATCACGGCTGCAAGCTCTAAGTCATGAGTCGGATAGTTCTGCTCATGAGTCTTCAGCTGTCTCGATGCGTAAGCGACGACTTTCCCATTCTGCATTAAAACACATCCTAATCTTTTTCCCGATGCGTCGCTGTGAAACACCAGTCCTCCTGAATCATCCGGTACGGTTAGGATAGGGGCGGTTATCAACTTCTGCTTCAACGCCTCGAAGGCCAATGCACATCCATCTGTCCACACAAACGGTACCTCCTTACGCGTAAGCTTGGTTAACGGCTCTGCCAGACGAGCAAAGTTCTCCACAAATCTTCTGTAGTATCCGGCTAATCCAAGGAAACTTCTTATTTCAGCAGCATTCTTTGGAATAGGCCAATCTTGAACTGCTGCAATCTTTTCTGGGTCGACGGCAATGCCATCGCCAAACACAACATGCCCCAAAAACCTTACTTCCTCCAGCCAAAACTCGCACTTACTCATCTTCGCATACAATTTCTCTTGTCTCAACGTCTGCAGTGCGATCCTTCTTCTTCACTAAGGGAACTGGAGTTCCCCACGGTGAGTTGCTGCTTCGACGCCATCCCTTCTCGAGTAATTCACTCACTTGTTTCTTAACCTCTTCCAATTCCACCGGTGCCATCGGATAATAAGATTTTGATACTGGCGCTGCACCAGGAATGAGGTCAATCGCAAACTCCACATCTCGCTTCGGCGGTAAGCCCGAAATGTCTTTAAACACATCCATAAAGTCGCGAACAACTGCCGGCTCTTCATTACTATCCACAACCATAGCCGCAAGAACACTGTTCGTCGGCCTAGCACTAAACTCGACCGGCCCGACAGAGCTGCTTCCTTACCGCAACTGCTGTCTGCTGTGAACTCCCAATTTTCCTGATATGCTCTGCTGTTCTCGAGCTGCCGTAAGAACCTGTGAGAAAGTGGTCAAACCCAGGGAGACGGTTTGCCTTTGGATGTCCACATCCAAGCTGCGCATGGACCTTCGTGCCCTGTCTGCATCGTTGGCGACTAAAGGTCCAGCGAAACTGCTGAGTCTCGTCCACTCTGCTGCATGCACGTCCACGGGTGCTCCATTCTGCCTCAGCCCAATAAATTTCTCTTCCATTTCCTCCCGTGCAGTCCGCGGAAAGAACTTCTCCAGGAAACTCTTAGAGAAATCCGCCTAACTGCTTGGCTTAGGCAAACGGTTCTCCTCCACAAGCCACCACTCTCGGCGTAATCCACTAGTTGAATGCGCACCACATCAACTCCTTTGTCCTCTGGAATCTGTGCCGCAATCAGCGAATTCTCCGTGCTGACTAGCCACTGCTCGGCTGGCATGGCTCCTCCAAACCAGTGAAAGTAGTAGGACCCACACGTCTGAACTCTGCCACGGTCCCTACTCGGTCAACTGGTCTAGTTCCAATCTTGTTCACAGACTGCTGAACGATCTGCAAACCTTCCTGAAACGAGTCCGCTTGCTGCTGGATCAGCTCGGGCTGTTTCTTTGATTTCCAGCATTCCTCTTATCACTCCAAGCATGGCGGCTCCGTTCACACGCCTCTGGTACGTCTTCAACTTCTTACCTGTCATAATCCTGAACTCAAAACACCCAATATTAGCATGATGATAGATTCTGAATATGGATCAAGGCTAGAACTCCAAGATACTTAAATAGAGTACTGCATTGTAGCTATGCCGCGGTATCATAGCCGCAATTACTTAACTCCACCCAAGTCGCCTAAGTCCTAGAGATAACAAGAAGTTAGGTTTTCAAGTTTGACAATGCAAAGTAAGTTTGCATGCCGACATGATCCGGAAGAATGATTCAAGGATGGTAAAACGGTCAAAGTGGCAGGACATGTTTCCTAATCACGGGTATTCTGATTCGTGTATCGGGTGCGATACCCAACTACAAAGAATCAACCCAATTAACCTATGGCTCTGATACCATAAAACCATGTCACGCCCCGCTTCCCAGAGTACGCAAGATTTGGGCATGTGACATAGCCAACCATGCTACCTGTGGGTAGGAAGTATCCATCCACAGTCACATTACGGTTGTAAAGATATCAAGAACAGTAAAAATAAACTAAACTAATACATGTCCAAATCCATAATAACAAGAATCAATAAGCAATAAGTGCGGAAGCTAATGATCCAATACAATGAGTAAACAGTATGTCCCATAATGCGGGCTCACATCTGGAAATGAAATGACATAAATAAACTAAACTCTAAAGAACTCACAGTTCAGCCGGCTGGCTGAAGTACTCCTGCTCGGTCGACGACAAGGTACGGAATCTGGGCCATGCAAAACCCAGACGTCAGCGCGTCATGATATCAAGTAAAAAAGCATAAACATGATAATAAACAATGCAAGCATGAACATGAATAAAGCAGTAATATGAAGTAACAAGCAGGATAATGTGCAAAGGTGACTAAACTGTCCTATCAGGTTTTCTACTCTATAGTCTTTGAAACCAATTGATGAATCGTCGATGTAACTCAATAGTATCCCGTGCGTGCCCGGGACCACGGTCATGATTCTCGGGGCTGAATCCGAGACGTGCCGCTAAGCAGTAAAAGGTAGTAGGATAGATGAGTGATGTCAGCATCAACACTCCGGAGCTGGCCAAGCCCGTAAGACTGATCAGAACAATGTATCGAACTGTTGAGTTACAAGTCGGTTTCACCTTTGATTTCCCCATACCCCCAAGCTATGTATGTCAGTCAGGTATTCAGTAGTCAGGGACTAATGCCAACACAAGTCAAGTAAAGGTAGGTCTGTCTGGATCGACAGCAGGAATGGTTAGGTCTGTCGGCATTAGGCACGAGATCAGGAACAAGTAATGTCATGGTACAACGGGATGAGTCGGTAAGCATGTATATATCAGGTGTAGCAGGGTCAGGCCAATATGTCGTGCAATCGGTAAGTGCTCACAACAGGTACACAATCAATAATGAACAGTAGCAGGAAACAGTAAATAACAATATAAATCTAGGTAAACACAGTGATGTTCCGTATTCTCTTATTAATCCGTTTCACGCACCTTTGAGGTGCAAAAGCCACAAGACGAACAATATCGATAATATACGTAATGGAGTTACATGAATCTGAACTAAGCACAATAATTGTCTCATGAGTGATTTTAACAAATGAATTGGGGATAATCTACTTGGTTTGATTAGTTAAGTATGACTTAATAGCAGACCGGTTAAAGCGAGCAATGATTTTATTGATTTAAAGTTACGGATAATCGTGGCTAGCAATTCTAAGTTATAACAGGTATCGATGTTATATTAGTTGTGTGGTTATAATATGATGATTAAGTTGTAGCATGTTAAGCAAGTATTCAGATACTTGCCTCGGCGGTTCCGCAAACCGAAACACGGATGCGATGTCGGGAAAAAGCACGATAAGCTAGCACGGGCCACGGATCAGGTCTCAACGGAGGTCAACGGAATCACACGGACCAGGGGGCTTCGCTGGAGCGTCGGGTTCGTCAGACAGCACGGTCGGATCCGGCAGCAAACAGAACAACAAAGTTAGCAAACAAACTACGCATTCCCGATACGGACCAGCGGGGGGTTGTACCAAAAGGAAAGAGAAGGAACTTACAGGGAGACACCAGGGGGTGACCACGGCGGGTTCGACGGCACTGGAACGCCGGCGAGGCCGCGACGGTGGCTGTGAAGGCTGGAACAGCCGTTGGACTTGCTGGAGAGGGGTGCGACGAGTGGAGGAGGGTGGTGGTCGGCTCAGGTGATCGAGGGGGAAAAGGAGGTGGCGCGGGAGACGTCGACGAGGGTCGTCGGCGCGATTTCCGGCGACCTGGAGATGGTGCAGGTGTTGGGCTCGGGTCTGAAGGTGGTCCGGCGAGGAGAGGAGGGGGTGATGTCGAGGTCTCGACGAGGAGGGTGAGAGGGAGTCGTGGGAGGCTTCGACGGTCGGAGGCGACGTCGACGGCGAGGTCTGCGAGGGGATGGAGGCGTCGGGGAGATGGGTTGCAGGCGCGGGAAGGAGCGGGAGACGGGAGGAGGAAGGTAGGTGGGTGCGGTGGAAGTCATGGTGGTGAGGGCGGCGACGTCGAGGTCGCGAGGAGGCCGGCGGTGAGACTACGTGAGCTAGGGTTAGGGTTTCGCGTGGGTTCGCTCGCGAGGAAGAGGACGTGGGGCGGCTGTTGCATGGTGATTATATAGAGGAGAGAGAGAGAGATTGGAGATAGAGAGAGAGAGAGATTGAGAGAGATTGAGGGAAAGAGAGCGGGGTCCACACGGGGAAACCAAGGCTCGCGATTGGTTGGGGATGTTAGGAAAAGGAATTTAAAAGATTTAACGAAGAGATTTGCTGTTAGGAAATGAAGATTAGAATGTATATATAAATTCGATATTAAATTTAAATGGGCCCCTTTTGGCGCGAAATGAAACATTTCCAAATCGCGCCCGAGTTGAGCCCAAAAGTTCCAAATTCAAATTATAGGATTTTAAGCGGGTTCCAAATTTTGAAATGAGGTGTTTAGTGATTAAAATGCGTGCCCCCAAGTCGGACACTTGCACGCGCGCGTAGTCGTCCGAACTTGCCTGTTTAGCCAAACGGAACGGAATCTCGATACGCGGACGCTACCACGCGACTAGTGGCGACGAGTAGGCCAAGATGGACATCTTAAATTTCATTTTCGGAGTTAAAATTTGTTATGTGCCAAAATGACTTAACCGGGTAAAATTTAGCAATAAACACCAGAAAATCAGGAAAATTGGAATGAGCAATAAATAACCCTCAACTAGTAATATACATAGTATTATTGGGCTCGGGTGTTACAGTATTACATCATTACTGATAGGTAGATATACATATCTTGCTATACCGACATGGTTACGCATACCTGGCTATAGCTACATGTTCACCTTTATATGATGTTGTATGGATTTGGAGAAATTAGGAAGCGCATGATATATTTCATAACTTGTTGCAGTTAAATAGCAGATTTCCTTTATATGCTCATATTACTGTTTCATGTTGCATATAATATATTTCATGGAATTCGCATTGATATATGGATTTCACATGATATTTTCTGGATTTGAGGACCATGGTAGTTTCATGAAATTATGCATTATTTGAAAAACCCGGTTTCTCTTGATATGATATTTCAGCATCCACCATGAGATTTCTTGGTTCTGATATATACCCCATGCGAGGAGGAGTCGTGGGCCATGTGCGGGTACATGGTAGGGCCCGGAGGTACTCCGGGGCAAGAAAGGTATGTCGAAGGTTCACGCCGATGAGCCTGGCAGGGGAATCATACCTACCGGTGACAGTATTGGACTCGTCGGTGATCGCGTAGATATCGACCGGAGTCATGTACGTATGGATACGGGGAATTCAAGTATCGAAGCTGGGCACTCGGGTTTCCGATGAACGTATGATACGTACATATCAGGGCCAGTCGTGGTGACGACGCCTGATAGATGAGTATTTATGTGTCGATGCTAGACACTAGTTTACATGATATTTTACCTCTAAGTATATATATCAGTGGTATGAGACGCTGTTATATATGCATGTATATATATATATATATATATATATATATATATCAGTGGTATGGGATGCTGTTATATATATATATATATAATATATCATCATAATGAGCTGTGCATGTATTCTTATTCTTTACTTGATGTTGAGGGCCGATATGAGAGCCGATCTGATGGCCGATATGAGGGCCGATCTGATGGCCGATTTAAGGATATTTGGGATTTGGATTGTCTAGATGGACACTGGTCCTGCCACGATGAGGATTCCGTGAGGATGACATGTTTTATCCCATATTCCGCATTTATTTTATATGCATTGCTTCATGTATTAGTTGTACCTGATAGAGTAGCTTTCATGACTGTTGCATATACACATTGCCATATTATTGCTTCATGTATTAGTTGTACCTGCTAGAGTACCTTTCATGACAGTTGCACATGCATATGGCCATTTATTGCTATTAGCTTGCATCTGATAGATTCGCGCAGTACGTGCATACTTGTGATTACCTGCATATGTTATTTACTATTCACGAGTTGGCAACTCACCCCCGTTGTGCCACAGGGTTTGCAGGTTGTTCCTCAGAATAGTCAAGGCAGGGTTTTCTTCCTATCATATCATCTTTTGCAGCGGATACCGCTTCGGCTGATAGTGTGCAGTTTTGCTATAGGTGGGTTTCGCGGTTATCCGTTTATATACATTGTATCTTGTTGTATCTAGTACTCTCCATCTACCACTTTCCTGTATTGACTTAGAGACGAGATGTGATGACGATATTGTATATTTCTGGTGACTCAGGATATCTTTTATGCAGTTTTATTTATATTGTCACGCCCCACTTCCAAGAGTACGCTAGATTGGGCACGTGACATAGCCAACCATGCTACCTGTGGGTAGGAAGTATCCATCCACAGTCACATTACGGCTGTAGAGATATCAAGAACAAGATAAAACTATCTAAAACATGTCCATAATCCAGAATAACAGGAGTCAATAATAAATAAATGCGGAAGCAAATGATCCAATACAAATAACTGAAAAGTGTGTCCCATAATGCGGGCTCACATCAGGAAATAAATGCAGGAAATAAAACTAACTACTACTGAACTCACAGCTCAGCCTGCTAGCTGAAGTACTCCTGCTCGGACTGCAACAGTGGTACGGAATCTGGGCCATGCAAAACCCAGACGTCAGCGCGTCATGTCAACAAGTAATATAATATGAACAGTGTAATAGGCAATGCAGAACTAAACATGAATAAAGCAATAATGTGAAACAAGCGGTGCAGGGTAATGTGCAGTGGATAACTAAACTGTTCTATCGGGTTTCCTAGTCTAAAGTCTTTGAAATCAATTTGAGTAATCCTCCATATAACTCAAAGGATATGTCCCGTTACCCCCCGGGACCACGGATCAGGAATATGTGAACCAATAGTGGTTCTGTCCCGTTACCCCCCGGGACCACGGATCAGGAAAATGTAAGAGTCACGAATGGCTCTATCCCGTTACCCCCCGGGACCACGGATCAAGTAATACCCTTTTAAGTTACACTTTAGTTTACACTTTTGATTTCCCCATACCCCCAAGTTATGTATGTCGAGTCAGGTATTCAGTAATCAAGAACTAATGCCAACACAGGATCAGGTAAAAGCAGGTTTGTCTGGATAGACAACAGGAACGGTCCATGAGGACTACATGTTATGTTTGTTGGCATTAGATACAAGATCAGGTAACAGGTAAAGCCATGGTACATCAGGTCCACCCAGGTAATGTATAAAGGTGTCATGTCATGTCAAGAGTGTACGGTACCATGTCATGTCAAGTAGGAAGTGTAACAGGTCATGTCAGGAAGCACAAGATGTCATGTGGGTGCTCATAATCAAACTAACATAAGCATGTGTATAAATAAACAAGCATGAGTACTATCAGAACAATAAACTGGAACATGTAATATGATATGCAAATAGATTTAATTACAAGGATATGGATGCACAGTTATCGATTAGGGTTACATTTATAGTTCCAATATTAATTAGGATGCAATTTATTAAACATGGAGTGTTAATATCACATTATTATGTAGTAATGTGATCTATGGATGCAATTATATGTATCTTAAATGCGATGGATGCAAACGGGTATCCGAAAAGTTATAAAACTATAAAAATGGTAATGTGGGATGTACAACTAAGCAATATGTGATATAAATATTGATATAATAATATTAATATGAATAGCATATTAAAAGCGATTAATAACTATAAAAGTAGTATTGATTAACCATGCACAAGAAGGTTCCGTTCAGAAATTCAGCGTCACCATAATTTGTAAAATAGCTTAAAAATAACAAACGCTCTCCAAAAGGGACGTGTCTTATACCAAAACAAAAATAATTCAATAAGGTTTTCAGTTTTATAAGTATAAGCATCTCAGGTTGTCCCTACAAAAAGTTATGAACATTCGAAATTGAAAGTTTGCTGCTGGAATTTCCCTGGACAGTAGTTTGGAGACATTTTCATTTGCATTTTATATTATTTAAACAATTTATTTTGTAAGTAAATATTTCATAGAGTTATAGTATTCTGAGTTAGCTTCGTAACGAACTAAAGAATGTATACTAATGATTTTTCTATGATTTATAATGAATTTTATAAGATAAGGTGTACAGTAAATTTCAGATTTGTCATATCCGATTTTTCAACGACGTTTCATGTATAAACTATAAGATTTTCAAATGTATAACATTATAAAATGAAGATTATAAACTAATTAAAGATAATAATAATAAATATTATGACGATATATATTTTAAATGATATGGTTGCAGTATAATGTAATCTAGTATGTCACAAGATAAGTTTTCATGATCTAGATTTAATATGATATAAACGGATGCAAACGGAACATCGAAACGTTATAAAAATTAAACATGGGGCGCTAGATTTAAACTATAGGTATGGTATTTATTTAAATAGGTATAAAATGAATTATATAGCATGTAGCAAGATTAACTTGCCTCGATGGGTCGCGAATCGGGAAAACGGAACATTAACCGTCGGTGGGGAAATTAGCGACGGGCACACGGTTCACGGAATGAACCCAAACGATGAACAAAGGAACCACACGGGTCGGGGTACCTCGCTGGAACATCGAGAAGCGTCACCGGCACGACGGAATTCCGGCAACAAAAGAACAGTTAAAAAAATGAGAAACGAGACATGAAGCAAGAAGAGAAAGAATGATAAAGAGAAGTATGAGAGAATATATGAGAGGGAGAGAGAGAAAGTGGAGAGAGAGAGAGAGCTGCAGGTGGGGGCCCACGGAATTAAAAGGAACGCGATTGGCTAAAGGGGAATCGTTAGTTAGGGATAAATATTAATTAAAGATTCAAAACATTTTAAGTAACAGTAGGATATATATATAGGTTAATTTAAAGATTTAAAAGATAGGTAATGAACAATAAGATATCAGGTTAGTTAGAAAAATATATGCGATGGTTTTAATAATATTAAAATTTGGGATTTTGGCGCCAAATAAAACATTTCCAAATCGCGCCCGGGTCGAGTCCAAAAATTTGAAATTGAAATAATAGGATTTTAAACGGGATCCAAATTTTAAAATTAAGTGTTTTATGATTAAAAAGCATACCCCCAAAACGGACACATGTACGCGCGCGTAGCAGTCCAAACTCGCCCGTTTCACTGAACGGGACGAGAACACAATGCACGGACGCTACCACGAGGCTAGGGGTGTCAAGTAAGCCAAGATGAATATTTTCAATTTTATTTTAGATGCCAAAATTTGTTATATGTAGAAATGACTTTGCCGGGTAAATTTTACAGTAAGCAACAAACAAGCAAATTAAATGAAATGAGTACCACATTATGCTCAAACAGTAACTGAAAATTGTAGAATTGGGCTCGGGTGTTACATTATACCCAACTACAAAAAGAATTTCGTCCTCGAAATTCCAAGAATACAAAGATAGATAACTACAAGAAAAGGTGAGGAAACTTCTGCCGGATTTCATCTTCTCGTTCCCAAGTGGACTCTCCATGCGAGCGATTACCCTAAGAAACAAGCACAAGGGGGATAACCTTGTTCTTAAGAACCTTTTCCCTTCGATCCACGATTTCAATCGGTCGCTTCTCAAAAGTCAAGTCTTCTCGTACTGTTAGCTCCGAATGATCCAAAACGTGTGTTTCATCTCGAACATACTTACGGAGTTGAGATACGTGAAACACATCGTACACATTTGCCAAGGACTGCGGTAACACCAAACGATACGCTACCTCACCAACACGCTCCACGATCTCAAGGGTCCAACGAATCGAGGACTAAGCTTTCCTCGACTTCCAAAACGAATCACCCCTCTAGTCGGTGATATCTTCAAGAATACCAAATCACCCACGGTGAACTCTAGAGGTCTTCTTGACGTATCTGCCCAACTCTTCTGTCGGTCCTGTGCTGCCTTCGTATGATTTCTGATAGGGTTAACCTTCTCAACTGTCTGCACAACCAAATATGGTCCCAATAATCTTCGTTCACCGACATCGTCCCAACAAACAGGTGAACGGCATTTACGACCATACAAAGCTTCAAATGGAGCCATCTGAATAGTTGCCTGAAAACTGTTGTTGTAAGACAACTCCACCAAAAGTAGATGATCCTCCCAAGACCCCTTGAAGTCCAACATGCATGCTCTCAACATATCCTCAAGAGTTTGGATCGTTCTCTCCGACTGACCATCAGTTTGAGGATGATAAGCTGTGCTAAACTTCAATCGAGTCCCCAAACTTTCCTGTAAACTCCTCCAGAAGTGTGATAAGAACCGAGTGTCCCGATCGGACACGATGCTCACCGGTACTCCATGCAATCTTACAATCTCCTGCATGTACTGCTCTGCCAAAGTCTCTGTTGATTGACCAACCCGAAAAGAAATAAAGTGAGCTGCCTTGGTCAATCGGTCAACAATTACCCATACTGCATTGTTGCCTTTTGGACTCCGCGGTAAAGCCGTCACGAAATCCATGGTTATATGTTCCCACTTCCACTGAGGAATCGGAAGTGGTTGCAATAAACCAGCAACCCTTTGATGTTCAGCCTTAACTTGCTGACACACCAAGCACTTCGCCACAAAGCGAGCAATCTCCCGCTTCATGCCCTCCCACCAGAAATGCTGTCGAATATCTCGGTACATCTTTGTGCCTCCTGGATGTACAGAATAAGCTGAACTGTGTGCCTCCTTCATAAGCTCTTCACGAACATCACCCTTTGGCACACACAAACGGCTACCATACCTCAACGAACCATTTTCGTGGATCAATAAATCTGTTCGTAGCCCGGCTTCAACCTGCTCTCGAAACTTTTGCAGTCTAGGATCCTGCGATTGAGTTGCTTTAATATTCTCGATCAAAGACGAATGTACTTGCAGCTGCAACAACTGTCCCGTAGAACGCGGTAGCACAACCTCCAAGTCAAATCTTCAAAAATCTGCGACGATCTCCTTCTGCGTAGTTAACACCTGAATTACTGGTAACCGACTAAGCGCATCCGGCACAACATTAACCTTCCCCAGATAGTACTTAAGATCAAGATCGTAGTCAGCCATCAGCTCCAACCATCTACGCTGCCTCATATTAAGCTCCTTCTGTGTGAACACATACTTCAAGCTCTTATGATCTGTAAAAACTTCGACTCTTTCGCCCAAAAGGTAGTGTCTCCAAATCTTCAAAGCGAAAATCACAGCCGCAAGCTCCAAGTCATGAGTTGGATAATTCTTCTCATGGGTCTTCAACTGTCTCGATGCGTATGCTACAACCTTCCCATGCTGCATCAAAACACATCCCAATCCTTTCCCAGATGCGTCGCTGTGAATCACCAATCCTCCGGAATTGTCTGGCACGGTCAGAATAGCGGCGGTTATCAACTTCTGCTTCAACGTCTCGAAAGCTAACGCACACTTATCCGCCCATACAAAAGGTACCTCCTTGCGTGTAAGCTTGGTCAACGGCTCTGCCAGACGAGCAAAGTTCTCCACAAATCTCCTGTAGTATCCGGCTAATCCAAGGAAACTTCTTATCTCAGCAACATTCTTTGGAATAGGCCAATCTCGAACTGCTGCAATCTTTTCTGGATCGACGGCAATGCCATCGCCAGACACAACATGCCCCAAAAACCTTACTTCCTCCAGCCAAAACTCGCACTTACTCATCTTCGCATACAATTTCTCCTGTCTCAACGTCTGCAGTGCGATCTTCAAATGCTCAGCATGCTCTTCAAAACTCTTCGAGTAAACCAGAATATTGTCAATGAATACCACAATGAACTGATCCAAGAACGGTGAAAAGATTCGGTTCATCAAGTCCATGAATACTGCCGGCGCATTCGTTACTCCGAAGGGCATCACTAAGTACTCGTAATGTCCATACCGAGTTCGGAACGCCGTCTTGCAAATAGCTTCTGTTTTCACTCGGACCTGATGATATCCGGATCGTAAATCCAACTTCGAGAATACCCTCGCGCGACTAAGCTGCTCAAAAGTTCTCCAATGCGAGGGATCGGGTACTTGTTCTTGATAGCCACCTGGTTTAATTCTCGATAGTCGATGCACATCCTTCTTGTGCCATCCTTCTTCTTTATTAGAAGAACTGGAGCTCCCCAAGGCGAGTTACTGCTTCGAATCCAACCCCTTTCAAGCAATTCAGCAACCTGTTTCTTTAGTTCTTCCAACTCTACTGGCGCCATTGGATAATACGCTTTAGATACTGGCGCTGCACCAGGAATAAGATCAATTGTGAACTCCACGTCTCTCCTCGGCGGTAAACCCGATATATCTTCAAACACGTCCATAGAATCACGAACAACAGCCGGCTCTTTACTTTCATCACTTCCATTGATGCAAGAATATTGTTTGTCGGCCTAGCCCTAAACTCGACCGGCCCGACCGAACTGCTTCCTTAACGCAACTGCTATCTGCTGCAAACTCCCTTTCATCCCAGATAAACTCTGCTGCTTTTGGCTGCTGCAAGTATTTGTGAGAAAGTGGTCAAACCCGGGGAGACAATCTGCCTCTGGATGTCCACGTCCAGTCTGCGCATGAACCTCCGTGCCCTGTCAGCATCGTTGGCAACTAAAGGTCCAGCGAAACTACTGAGTCTCGTCCATTCTGCTACATGCACATCTACGGGTGCTCCCTTCTGCTTTAGTCCGATGAACTTCTCTTCCATTTCCTCCCGTGCAGTCCGCGGGAAGAACTTCTCCAGGAAACTCTTAGAAAAATCCGCCCACTTGATCGGCTTGGGCAAGCGGGTCTCCTCAACAAGCCACCATTCTCGGGCGTAGTCCACTAGCTGAATGCGTACCACAACAACTTTTTTGTCATCTGGAATCTGTGCCGCTAAAAGCAAGTTCTCTGTGTCAACTAGCCACTGCTCCACTGGCAACGGCTTCTTTAAACCAGTAAATGTAGACGGACCCAACCGCCTGAAATCTGCTACGGTCCCTACTCGGTCAACTGGTCTAGCTCCAACATTGTTCACAGACTACTGAACGATCTGCAAACCTTCCCGAAACGAGTCCGCTTGCTGCTGGATCAGCTCGGTCTGTTTCTTTGATTCTCCAGCATTCCTCTTATCACTCCAAGAATGGCGGCTTCGTCCACACGCCTCTGGTATGTCTTCAATTTCTTACTAGCCATAATCCTAAACGCAAAATACCCAACATTAGCATGATGATAGATTTTGAATATAGATCAAGGCTAGAACTCCAAGATACTTAAATAGAGTACCGCATTGTAACTATGCCGTGGTATCATAGTCACAATTACATAACTCCATCCAAGTCGTCTAAGTCCTAGAGATAACAAGGAATCAGGTTTTCGAATCGATATGCAAAGGAAGTTTGCAGATCGTAAAAGATATAATCAGGAAGAATGTGATTCAAGAATGGTAAAACGGTCAAGGTGGCAGGACATGTTTCCTAAACACGGGTATTCTGATTCGTGTATTGGGTACAATACCTAACTACAAAAGAATCAACCCGACTATCCTATGTCTCTGATATCAAAAGAACCATGTCACGCCCCGCTTCCCAGAGTACGCTAGATTGGGCACGTAACATAGCCAACCATGCTACCTGTGGGTAGGAAGTATCCATCCACAGTCACATTACGGCTGTAGAGATATCAAGAACAAGGTAAAACTATCTAAAACATATCCATAATCCAGAATAACAGGAGTCAATAATAAATAAATGCGGAAGCAAATGATCCAATACAAATAACTGAAAAGTGTGTCCCATAATGCGGGCTCACATCAGGAAATAAATGCAGGAAATAAAACTAACTACTACTGAACTCACAGCTCAGCCTGCTGGCTGAAGTACTCCTGCTCGGACTGCAACAGCGGTACGGAATCTGGGCCATGCAAAACCCAGACGTCAGCGCGTCATGTCAACAAGTAATATAATATGAACAGTGTAATAGGCAATGCAGAACTAAACATGAATAAAGCAATAATGTGAAACAAGCGGTGCAGGGTAATGTGCAGTGGATAACTAAACTGTTCTATCGGGTTTCCTAGCCTAAAGTCTTTGAAATCAATTTGAGTAATCCTCCATGTAACTCAAAGGATATGTCCCGTTACCCCCCGGGACCACGGATCAGGAATATGTGAACCAATAGTGGTTCTGTCCCGTTACCCCCCGGGACCACGGATCAGGAAAATGTAAGAGTCACGAATGGCTCTGTCCCGTTACCCCCCGGGACCACGGATCAAGTAATACCCTTTTAAGTTACACTTTAGTTTACACTTTTGATTTCCCCATACCCCCAAGTTATGTATGTCGAGTCAGGTATTCAGTAATCAAGAACTAATGCCAACACAGGATCAGGTAAAAGCAGGTTTGTCTGGATAGACAACAGGAACGGTCCATGAGGACTACATGTTATGTTTGTTGGCATTAGACACAAGATCAGGTAACAGGTAAAGCCATGGTACATCAGGTCCAGCCAGGTAATGTATAAAGGTGTCATGTCATGTCAAGAGTGTACGGTACCATGTCATGTCAAGTAGGAAGTGTAACAGGTCATGTCAGGAAGCACAAGATGTCATGTGGGTGCTCATAATCAAACTAACATAAGCATGTGTATAAATAAACAAGCATGAGTACTATCAGAACAATAAACTGGAACATGTAATATGATATGCAAATAGATTTAATTACAAGGATATGGATGCACAGTTATCGATTAGGGTTACATTTATAGTTCCAATATTAATTAGGATGCAATTTATTAAACATGGAGTGTTAATATCACATTATTATGTAGTAATGTGATCTATGGATGCAATTATATGTATCTTAAATGCGATGGATGCAAACGGGTATCCGAAAAGTTATAAAACTATAAAAATGGTGATGTTGGATGTACAACTAAGCAATATGTGATATAAATATTGATATAATAATATTAATATGAATAGCATATTCAAAGCGATTAATAACTATAAAAGTGGTATTGATTAACCATGCACAAGAAGGTTCCGTTCAGAAATTCAGCGTCACCATAATTTGTAAAATAGCTTAAAAATAACAAACGCTCTCCAAAAGGGACGTGTCTTATACCAAAACAAAGATAATTCAATAAGGTTTTCAGTTTTATAAGTATAAGCATCTCAGGTTGTCCCTACAAAAAGTTATGAACATTCGAAATTGAAAGTTTGCTGCTGGAATTTCCCTGGACAGCAGTTTGGAGACATTTTCATTTGCATTTTACATTATTTAAACAATTTATTTTATAAGTAAATATTTCATAGAGTTATAGTATTCTGAGTTAGCTTCGTAACGAACTAAAGAACGTATACTAATGATTTTTCTATGATTTATAATGAATTTTATAAGATAAGGTGTACAGTAAATTTCAGATTTGTCATATCCGATTTTTCAACGACGTTTCATGTGTAAACTATAAGATTTTCAAATGTATAACTTTATAAAATGAAGATTATAAACTAATTAAAGATAATAATAATAAATATTATGACGATATATATTTTAAATGATATGGTTGCAGTATAATGTAATCTAGTATGTCACAAGATAAGTTTTCATGATCTAGATTTAATATGATATAAACGGATGCAAACGGAACATCGAAACGTTATAAAAATTAAACATGGGGCGCTAGATTTAAACTATAGGTATGGTATTTATTTAAATAGGTATAAAATGAATTATATAGCATGTAGCAAGATTAACTTGCCTCGATGGGTCGCGAATCGGGAAAACAGAACATTAACCGTCGGCGGGGAAAATTCGCGACGGGCGCACGGTTCACGGAATGAACCCAAACGACGAACAAAGGAACCACACGGGTCGGGGTACCTCGCTGGAACATCGAGAAGCGTCACCGGCACGACGGAATTCCGGCAACAAAAGAACAGTTAAAAAAATGAGAAACGAGACATGAAGCAAGAAGAGAAAGAATGATAAAGAGAAGTATGAGAGAATATATAAGAGAGAGAGAGAGAGAGCTGCAGGTGGGGGCCCACGGAATTAAAAGGAACGCGATTGGCTAAAGGGGAATCGTTAGTTAGGGATAAATATTAATTAAAGATTCAAAACATTTTAAGTAACAGTAGGATATATATATAGGTTAATTTAAAAATTTAAAAGATAGGTAATGAACAGTAAGATATCAGGTTAGTTAGAAAAATATATGTGATGGTTTTAATAATATTAAAATTTAGGATTTTGGCGCCAAATAAAACATTTCCAAATCGCGCCCGGGTCGAGTCCAAAAATTTGAATTTGAAATAATAGGATTTTAAGCGGGATCTAAATTTTAAAATTAAGTGTTTTATCATTAAAAAGCATACCCCCAAAACGGACACATGTACGCGCGCGTAGCCGTCCAAACTCGCCCGTTTCACTGAACGGGACGAGAACACAATGCACGGACGCTACCACGAGGCTAGGGGTGTCAAGTAGGCCAAGATAAATATTTTCAATTTTATTTTAGATACCAAAATTTGTTATATGTAGAAATGACTTTGCCGGGTAAATTTTACAGTAAGCAACAAACAAGCAAGTTAAATGAAATGAGTACCACATTATGCTCAAACAGTAACTGAAAATTGTAGAATTGGGCTCGGGTGTTACATATATCGTCTTTTATTTCTTCACTATGGATTCGTATATCTGTTGTGGTGGTTGTTTCCGCCTTTGGGCATGGATTTTGCTCCCGTTGGGGATGCTTTACTTATATTTTTGTTGTACCCATTTTTGGGGTTAGTTTTTACAAAGGGGGTGCCGCCGAAATTTTAAAGGAAATAAAGTTGGACTTTAAAGAATTTGGTTTGAGATTTCAAAAGTTTTGAAAATTCTATTATCACTTACTACTTTTGATGGTTTAGATTGCTGGGTTTTCGGCTTACTTAAATTGCGTTACGCCTGTAGACGTTGCGTAGTTTAATGGCCGTCACGTGCCAATTTCGGGTCGTGACAAAGTTGGTATCAGAGTGCTAGGTTTTACCTTTCGGAGTATAGAATGACCTTGGTATGATGGAGTAGGTAGCTTAAGCAGAGTGATGTAGCGTATGCATGTCCGCGGCATACTTACGACTCGGTACTCCGCCTAAAGTGGCCTAAGTAGCAATTGCTTGAAATTCCTTCCTTGATGATACATATCCTTGTGATTCGATTTCTGTGTTCTTATCGAATCATATTTTCATTTATAGCCTTATGTCGCCGATGACTATGAGGGATCAGAGAGATACAGTGAGAGCCAAGGTCAGAGTTGGCTCGTGTGGGACGAGGAATGACCAGGATGGTACGCTCGCTGTACAGGAGCAGTTTGATCCGCTTTCGATAGATCGTATCACTAGGCTTGAGGCAGAGATGCAGGACTTGCGCCAGACGATGAGGTTGTTGGTTGAGGCCAGTCGAGTGCAGCGACAGGAGGTTGCCATCCCTGTTACCCAGTTGTTCCTTGCGATTAGCACACAGCATTGTGTTACTTACACAGCACCTATGGACGTAACCCTATTCGATGAAGAGCATCTTCCCGAGACTTTGGGAGTTCTAGGGCAGAGGAGGACTCGTGCAAGTGTACCAGTCCAGAGACAGAGGCTTAGTCGCCGTGACAGGTTTCGTACACGTCATGGGAGTACTGGAGGCTTTGGACGAGAACAGACTTTTAGCTCTCATCCCCAGGAGGGTCATCAATTTTTATCTGGATGTTACCGGTGCGGGAGTTTTAGTCATCGGGTTCAATATTGTACTGAGCCACGTGAGCGCGAGGCAGTTGCACCGCAGAAAGGTCATGGCCGCGGAGGATTTGTTCCAAGTGTACAGGATGGCAGAAGAGGAGTTCAGCCAGTTGCGGGTAGAGGGCAGGCACGAGCGTTTGCTTCTACTCGTCGGGACACGTGGGCGTCCAATGCAGAGTTTTCAGGTATTCTTAATTCGTATGTTCTTTTGTTGCACTCGTTTGTTTTACACACTTCGTGCTGTGGTTGGGCCGAGAGTCATGTTAGCTAGATCAGCCGTTAGTTGTGTTAACTTCTGTCAGCAATTCTTTTGTTGCGCGACACGCGTTTCGGTCGTGTGCCTATCGGTTATGAGATAGAGATTCGTCCGTCGCTTTGATCCTTCTAGGGATGTTGGATTTGACGTTCTCCTAGGCACTGACCGGTTAGCTGCGTGTTATGCATCTGTGGACTGCCTCGAGAAACCAGTCAGGTTTTGTTTTTCCGGCGAGTCAGTTTCTTGTTGTGCAGGGGGACAGTGGTGCCGCCTCTCACAGCTTGAATTCAGCTTTTTATGCTGGTCGGCTTTTGAGGAGAGAGATGTCGAGGATTCTTGGCTGTCATTCGTGATACCGGAGCCGCAGTGGGTTTGTTAGACCGGGTTCCTATCGTGCGTGAGTTTTCCGACGTTGTTCCAGATAAGCCGGCGGAGCTTAGGGAGCTTAAGGATCTGCTGCAGAGTTGCTCGATAAGAGGACTTGTTCGTCCAAGTGTTTCTCTTTGGGGAGCTCCTATTCTATTAGTCAAGAAGAAGGATGGAAGTTTGAGGTTGTGTATCGATTTATCGTCAATTGGACCGAGTTACGGTGCGGATAGGTATCTTTTAACCCGCATTGACGATTTCTTTGATCAGCTCCAGAGTGCGAGACATTTTATAAGTGTGTTTGGGATCAGGTCATCATTGGTTGCGGGTTCGGAGTGATAACATTCCGAAGACTTCTTTTTATGCGCGCTTTGGGCAGTATGAGTTTTGGTGGTGTCGTTGGACTCACCGATGCCCTAACAGCATTCGTGGATGTGATGAACTAGATTTCTCAGGCCGTTCCTCAACCAGTTATGGTTGTGTTAATTGATGACATTCTGGTCTACTCCAAGAGTTGTGAGGAACTTGAGAAGCACTTAAGGATTTACTTTGCAGACATTGGGAGAGCACCAGCTGTTTGCTAAATTCTCTGAGTGTTCCTTCAGTCTTGATTGTGTTGAACTCCTAGGTCATGTGGTTTTGGGAGACAATATTCGTATGGACCCAAGAGAGATCGAGGCCGTACAGCTTTGGCCCAGACCTGTTCAGTGACAGAGGTCCGCGGTTTTTGGGTTTAGCCGGTTTTTACCGCCGTTTCTTGCAGGATTGCTTGTGTATCGCTGCACCGTTGACTGAACTGACCGGAAAGGAGATTCCTTTTTCTTGGAATGTGGCATGCGAGTTGAGTTTTCAGCAGTTGAAGACACGGTTGATAACTGCACCAGTTCTTTCTTTATTTCTGGATTGGGAGACTTTGTTGTTTACTGTGATGTTTCACGAGTGGGGCTCGATTTTGTACTGATGTGGCATTATAGAGTTATCGCTTATGCTTCCCGACAGTTGGGGGAAGTACGAGCAGGATTTATCCCACCCTTGATCTGGAGATGGCCGTGGTGGTCGTGCGTTGGAGATTTGGAGACACAACTTGTTCGGAGAGTCATGTCAGATTTTCACGGACCACCAGAGCTTAATGTACATCTTCCTGCAGCGGGTTTTGATTGTTGAGACAGCGCCGTTGGATGGAGCTTGTAAAGGATTGTGATTATGAGATCCTTTATTACCCGTGGCAAGGCGATTGTGGTAGCTGATGCTTGAGTCGTAGGCCCGGAGTTAGCTTGTCCCAGTTGTGCGCAGTTCTGAGACAGTCTTCTGCAGATTTACAGTTCTTGTGCGATCGTTCAGTACAGTTTAAGTTCGCCTCTACTGAGGGGACAGCTTGCTCATGTTCGCGCCTGTCCACTTTTACTTAATCATTTTCATGTGGCACAGCCCGCCGATGCTCGTTGTCTGAGATTCTTAAGCATGTTCGGCTGGGTAAAGATTCGGAGTCCTTGATTTGTGACTAGGGTGTGCTACGTTTAGGGACGCGTTTGTGTGTACCTGATACTGATGGGTAGAGACGCAAAATCCTAGAGCAAGCACATCAGTCAGCTTTCTGTGTTCATTCAAGTTCCACCAATGTTTAGCGTGACTTGTGAGATAGTTACGGGTGGGCAGGGATGAAGGGTGAGGGTTTCGGATTTCGTTTCGAGGTGTCTGGCTTCTTGTGAGCTAAGGTTGGGCATTTGAGACCAGCTGGAGAGTTGCAACCTTTTTACCGTTCCGGAGTGGGAATGGGAGCAGATCTCCATGATTTTCGTTATAGTATCTACCCAGGTTTAGTCAGGATATGACTCCAATTGGGTGTTTTTGTCCGGTTATGCTCAGTTGTTCTTCGATAAGTTGTGCGTTTGCACGGAGTTATTTCATGCGTTGTATCCAATAGAGGCACCCCGTTCGCTAGTCGTCTTTGGCAGAAGCATCAGGAAGCCTTGGGTACCGGTTGAGCTTTAGCTCCGCTTTTCCATCTGTAGGAAGATGGTCAGTTAGAGCGAACTATACAAACTCTGGAGGATATGTTTGTGCGTACGTACTAATTGTTTGTTGGCAGTTGGGATCATCACTTGCCATTGATAGGATTCTCCTTCGATAGCTGTTATCAGGAGACATTCCAATTGGCAACCTTTAGGCTTTGTTTGGTAGGTGGTGTCGATCACCAGTTTGTTTTACTGACTCTACAAGAGTAGGATTTTTGGACCCCAGCTAGTCATGAGGCTTTGGAGAAGATCCAGTTGATTCAGGTCAGGATGAGAGCAGCCCAGTGCAGACATAAGTCTTATGCCGACCATAGTGGTCGCAGACTTGAGTTCGCAGTGGGAGATCATGTATTCCTAAGGATTTTCCAATGAATGGCGTGTTGAGTTTTGGGAAGCTTAGTCCCAGATTGTAGGTCTTTTTGAGATCCTCGAGTGAGTTAGTTCTGTTGCCTATAATTTGGCACTTCCGCCGAAATTATTGAGTATTCACCCTGTAATCCTTGTGTCAATACTTCGCAAATACCTTCATGACCTTTCTCACATGATTCAGCATCAGACCATTTAGCTTGGACGCGATCTTTTCGTTCACCGGCAGCCGATAGTGTTAATGGATCGGCAGGTGGAGAAATTTCGGTCAAAGGTCTTGCCATCTGTGGAGCTTTCTTTGGCGTAGCCGTATAGTGAGGTGATCACTTGAGAGGCTGCGAGCGAGATTTAGGAGTTTTGCACTTATCACTTTGAAGGTACGCGTAGTAAGAATTTTTAATTCGGGGACCGAATTTCTTTAATGGGGGAAGACTGCAATGTTTTGGAAATCATTTAGGCGATTTTCCGTTTTTAGGGTAAAATAGTCTTTGTTTTCCGTAAAAATCTAGAAGCGATCTTTTTGCAGTATAAAATTCACTGCACCTAGTTTAGCTGGGAAATTACTAGTTTGCGGGTTTTTGTAAACCACTTGTAAATTTTGTACATTTTAATAATTTTCCTTAATTAAAATATTATTTTAAGTTGTTAATTATGCACTTAAATTAGTGGTAATTATATTTTGGTTTGGGTTAATTATTACTAATGTGAATCTATGCTAATCTAATCACTAGATTTTTAGTTAATCCATCCATCCAAATATCTAGATATTTTGGGTATTAAAATGAAAATTTAAAGGAAAAGAAATGAGGTGGCTTAAATATTATTTGCATTAATTAGCATTTATTGTTGTTTCTAGCTAGATATTTCTTCACTCTTCACAAAACCACCCTCTTCTTTTGTTTTGGCCGGCCACTCTCCTTGCTGCCCTCTCTCTCTTCTTGCTTCATTTTCACTTCTTCAAGCTCACAAAATACATCAAAAATTCTTAATTTATCACACAAACTCAAAAATAAATCATTACCCATTATTTTTCTACACAAAACAAGTTTGGATCTTCAATCAAGACATCTTTTTAGAGGCCAATTTTGGAGATTGTTGCTAGTTTTTAAAATCAAGTTTGAGGTATAAATCCTAATCATAAGCTTAAGTTCTTGTTTTAATACTTAATCTAGTTAATTAGATGTTTAATTAAAGTTTTAATTTGTATGTTTAGAATTTCTAGAAAAGGGATTTGAGAATCATGTTAGAGTTTTGACTAGTGAAATGGTTATGTGTGAAGTTTAGACAAATGAAAACTTAACCTAGTTGCTAGATTTGTTATATGATAGTTTCCTAATTGTATAATTAAGCTAATTAGCAAACTAAGTTTTTACTAAATCCTAATTAGGTAAGATTAAAATTCTAGTAAAGGTATGAGTGGTTTAATCATGCTATTTGGTGATGTTTGTGATTGCTAGTTTTGGTAAAACTTGTAGTTTTGAGCTAAAATGATTAAATGTTGCTTACTAGATTTCCGGATAATTTTGGCGTGGGTTTCTTTTGACGTTACGACGTTATTTATATTAGATTCCATATTATTTATTGCGTTGTGAATGCGTGATCGGTACGATCAGGGTCTAGGCTTGATGGTTGTGTCGTTTAGCGTTCCTAGCTAGGGTTATGCCGATGTCGTTCGTGTCTTTGTGTAGCTTTTGCTCTTGAATTGGTTTCGTAGTGTCGCTAGGCGCGTTAGCCACTAGACGAACACTTGAGAGTATGTTTGGAGTTGGTGCATCAGTCAAACGTAGTTGGTACGTGATATTGGTCGATTGCTAATATATACTTGTTATATTGTTTTATGATTTTAGGGTCGCAGGCGAGAACTTCGGACGCTGCAAAGAAGGGAAAAAAGGTGGTTGGTTTTACTTAGAAAAGAGCGTTAGTGAGCAGATTTAACATCTACAAGGGAATCGCCCGCATAGCGTTATGTGTCTGGACTAGATATGATATGATATTAGTCGCATGTTTATATTGCACATATAGAGTTTGCGTATACACCTCATTGCATATTATCACTTGTTGTGCTTGGACTTATACCCTTTGGACACTGCACTATTATTGACGGTTCATATTGCACGAGCACTGATTTTATGCCACTCACACCGTCAATAATTGTCATGACACGCACAACACTTATACATACGTGAGATTGTATTGGTTAGGGATATTGAGACATTGATTCATATTCCATTTTGCATATGACATATAGCATACCCGTATATCTACATGCTTACACATATACCTTGACATGCCTACATGCTAGTTACCTATACACCTATATGGTAGTGTACCATTAGTGATAGATATATACATATTTGAGATATAGCTACATGTACATCTTGTATACATACTTATATATACACCTACCTAGCTTGATATAGCTACACATATACCTAGAGGGTATTGTATCATTATTGACATGTATATTCACATACCAAGCTTGATATAGCTACACACATACCTGGAGGGTATTACATCATTACTGATAGGTAGATATACATATCTTGCAATACCGACATGGTTACGCATACCTGGCTATAGCTACATGTTCACCTTTATATGATGTTGGATGGATTTGGAGAAATTAGGAACCGCATGATATATTTCATAACTTGTTGCAGTTAAATAGAGGATTTCCTTTATATGCTCATATTACTGTTTCATGTTGCATATATTATATTTTATGGATTTCGCATTGATATATGGATTTCACATGATATTTTCTGGATTTGTGGACCGTAGTAGTTTCATGAAATTATGCATTATTTGAAAAACCCGGTTTCTCTTTATGTGATATTTCAGGATCCACCATGAGATTTCTCAGTTCTGATATATACCCCATGTGAGGAGGCGTCGTGGGCCATGTGCGGGTACATGGTAGGGCCCGAAGGTACCCCGGGACAAGAAAGGTATGTCAAAGGTTCACGCCGATGAGCTGGCAGGGGAATCATACCTACCGGTGACGGTCACGTTCCGTACTTTCGGGTCGTGTCCCCAAACGGGAGCTAGCTCAACGCCAACCGGTGGAAACAACCACAACAATAGACAATAGTGTACAACGCCAAAGGGCGAGGCTCAAAACTCAAAAGAAAACAATCCACCAAATCAGAATAATACGTGCGCGATTCTAAGGTCGAAATAAATAAATGGTCCACTAATCTATCAAATAATACAAGTTTGGTTGATGGAGCTTACTAGATACAATGAATGAATAAAAATACAATGGTGGTTCAGATACAAGTGAACCAACCGACCGTGCAAATCACCCTGAAAGAAATGATGTGCCAGCAAGCTGCCAGGGAAACCTGTACATCGAACCTGTAATAAAATTTGGCACAACGGGGGTGAGTTGCCAACTCGTGAGTAGAAGACATCTACGAAAAGAAATCGAATGCATGACGCTATCCTAGGTCATAATGATACACTACTAAGTCCTAATCATCTGGTAATGGCAGGGTAATACTAAGTGTAAATGCAAATACTCTGTGCTCGTGTCAGTGCCTCATATAATACTATATCATAAGAATGAGTATGCATGCACCATGAATGTAACATAACCAATCCTGAAATCTAGATATATCTGCATAAGAAATCTTTAGCTTTAACCAAGTAAAATGTGTATAGAAATCTGAAATAGCAACAATGAAATCCATAGAAATCCGTGTTAAGCATCGACACAAAACATGTAAATCTCAAGTCTCAATACCTCATAATCTCAATATCTCATAGTCTCAATATCTCGAGCTCCGTCAGTCCGGATCGGCCCATATCATCAAAACTCACGACAACGGTCGGTATCCTCCGGATATCCGTCGCGCCAGACATCACCGGTAGGTAGCCTTCCCCTGCCAGGCTCATCGTCTACAACTCGATCTTCTTGCCCCGGGGTACCATACCGGGCCCACCATGTACCCGAGACGGTTCATCCACTCCTCGAATCGGGTCTCGAAATCCAACAGAAAACATGAAATCTCATGGTGGACGACACGTACATCACGAGAAAACCGCATCTTATGTTTTAAAAAGAGAGAAGTTTTTATATATTCTTGCGGTTTTCCCCAAAAATCCAGAAATCTCATAGAAACCCAAATCTCAAAATCATGAGCAAGTATATGATAAGTGTCGGCATATGCCCATAATACTGCATGATAACATGAAAATATGAATGCATGAATGTCTAAGTAATAAATACCATGTCTATATTAACATCAGAGAGTAATCACAATATTATATCGGTCTAGTTGTTAACCGATTCTATCAATAAAAGATAATATGATCTAAAGTGTACGTGACATAGCAATTACCGATGATAATGTGTGTGAGCCGGCAAATAAGTGTGCGTGAAATATGTGCATCATCGGTAATGGTGCTGGTGTCCTAACAGGTAAGGTTTATACTGATTATAGCAACATATGTATGAACATGCAACATTATGATTACAGTGTGAAGTAAAGACGGATGTGTGTTATCCACTCATTTGATATACCATTACTACTACCACTATATGACTCGAACCTAACCTAGTGTCCATCTAACCTCCTAAGGAACAAAACCTAAGAAACTAGTCAATAAGGAACAAGAGTCTACCTAAGGTCTGAATCATTATCTCTAATAGTCGGCGATCCCGCCTCAATAGCATCACGTACGTAGTACGGCTTCCTCGAATCAAGAGTGCGGATCAATCATCATACCTATGCCTCGTACGGTAAAATCCATCGTACGGCATCCCAATATCGGGGTACGGGTCAAGTATCTCCTAGGCGTCTCATCATTCGTATAATGTCATCATCAACACATCTCATGCTCAAGGTGTTAAACTGTAATCGCATACATCAATCATATATCATTACCATCATAATATGCATCATTAGTTTATCCTCAGAAATATCATGTCATATGTATCATATTGTGATTAAGTCATACCGATATCATATCGTTATCAAGTCACACCTATATGATATCGACATCAGGTCACACCTATATGATGTCGTAATCAAGTCATACGTATCCCATATCGTGATCAGTCACGAGCTACAGTCCAGGTACTATTTTAGAGTCCCATGTATCTCAATATCATCACCACCCATTATAATTTATGTATCCATGTTCATTATCTCATTCTCTAATGATCCGCTAACACTTAATACGACTATATAGTCAAGAATCACGGCATCAAGCCCAGTTATACTGTTTCATCAGACCTCGGATATCATATCACATCAATGAATCCCATATACGTGTTGTATATATATACATATACCTATACCTAGTCCTATATATACATACACATATACGTATACACCATGTCGAGTTTCAGTGTGTGCGTGTGTGTGTTTCTACCTGAAACCTACGAACCTCTTCCAAGGTATTCATCCTCTGATATGGTCTTCCTAAATCAATCTAGTCCAGCCTAGGGTCATTACTAGGGTCCTACTCATTAAGAATCTAGGGTCATATCTGGCTTCCTAATATCAATAAGTACTATTCCTATTCTACGTTGCGGGGGTGCTAAACACCATCCACCCGACTTTCCCCCGTAGATATGCATCTACTCACCTGGTCCATGTCTGTCGAAGACGGTGTCGCCATCCTCCTCTTCATCGCCCGCAGTCCACATGAGGGGTACCTAAACGCAAACATATAAATAGTATCATAAACTGAATCACATACAAAAGTCAAAACGGCGCAAGGAACAAGCATATGTTAAAACCTACGTCCCGTCCACGCAAAAGAACCAAATATCGCTCGATATCGGCATACAAACTCCGATGGATCGAGATAAACATCAAAAAATAACTCGTAGTTTTAAAACTCATTACTTATATTATAAAACATGATTAAATCCATCGAAACCGTAAAATCCATCAAATCGCCCAATTTCGTAAAACCCGAAAATGCCAATTTACCGTTTTTCATCAAAACTTAACATTTAAATGAAACCAATGGTCATAAAACTCATTAAATAGCGTAACTAGACTATACAAACTATTATTATATTTTTATTACACAAATTTGTATTAATTTGAAATTTCTAGTTTGCAACCTTTAGTAATTTTCAACCTCTTTCAAGCAAAATTCATAATTCCACAACAAAACATGATTTTGCATGAATTAATGTACTAAACTACAATTCATGATGATAATGATATGATGAAACCATAATTATATTTTTAATCTCATTTATTTAGGAATTTCCCAAAATCTAGTTTACAAAAATAGCATTTTATTAGTATTTTTCCAATTATCACAAGAAACTAGTGATCAAACTAAGTTTTTCTTTCCATTAACATGCTAAGATTCTCACTAAAACTGCAATCTAATGATAACAACCTTAATTAGAATTTTATTTTACCCACAAATACATTTTATAAAAACTAGTTAGCTAAATAACATTATTAAATCAATTTTGGATTAACAATTTACAACATAACATCCATACAAGAATTTCCACCTCTAAATATGTTAAACTAGTTATTATAACCCTAATTAATTAATAAAAATCACAACTTGATTTTTCAAACCCTAACTTGAATTTTAAAATTTGCAACTAGAATTAATCTAATAAATCTAATTATGCTTTAAAAGAAACATCTAATGGAATTAAAACAAAAGAGATAGATTTATACCTTCACAACCTCAAGTCCAAACATGAAAATGAGCCTAAAAAATGCATGCTTTCCCACTCAAAAATCCATGTAAAGAAGAGCAAAGAATAAAGGGTAGAAATTTATTATGATTTTGTGGATTTTTAATTGAATTTTTGATGGATTTTTGATGAATTTTGAACAAAAAATGAAGTGGAAATGGGGGGGGGCTGCCATGGGGTTGTGGCCGGCCATGGTAGGAGAGAGAGCAAGAGAAAAGAGTGAAGAAAAGTATGGAAGTTTCCCCCAAGTTATCTCTTCATTATGTCTTTTCAAGAATTTCTTTATTTTCTTTTATTTCTTTACTATAGCAACTCAAGAAAGCTCTAGAAAAATGGAAAAATTTGCAAATAAATTTTTCATGATACACACTAAATTCTAATATGCCATGGTTCATTTTTATAAATTAAAATCATTCAAATTTGTAATTTACACTAATTTAGTGTAAAAATAAAGCTTATGTTAATATTTAAAATAATTAATTTAGGAAAAATATTTAATTAAACTAAAAATTTATAAGTGTCTAAATAAACACCATTTAGTAGTAATTACATAATTAAAATAGGTATTTTTGAAATTATAATGAAAAACAATCACAGTTTAGTTTTACGAAAAATACATTTTACTTTACCGAAATTCATAAAATTCACTTAAACAATTTTATTCATTTAATTATTTATTTAATTATTTTTAAAACGTTACAGTGACAGTATTGGACTCGTCGGTGATCGCGTAGATATCGATCGGAGTCATGTACGTATGGATACGGGGAATTCGAGTATCGAAGCTGGGCACTCGGGTTTCCGTTGAACGTATGATACGTACATATCAGGGCCAGTCGTGGTGACGACACCTGATAGATGAGTATTTATGTGTCGATGCTAGACACTAATTTTCATGATATTTTACCTCTAAGTATATATATCAGTGGTATGAGACGCTGTTATATATGCATGTATATATATCAGTGGTATGGGACGCTGTTATATATATATATATATATATATATATATATATATCTATATATATATATATATATATATATATATCATAATAATAAGCTGTGCATGTATTCTTATTCATTACTTGATATTGAGGGCCGATCTATAGGCCGATCTGATGGCCGATATGAGGGCCGATTCGAGGGTCGATTTGAGGATATTTGGGATTTGGATTGTCTAGATGGACACTGGTCCTGCCACGATGAGGATTTCGTGAGGATGACATGTTTTATCCCATATTCCGCATTTATTTTATATGCATTGCTCCATGTATTAGTTGTACCTGATAGAGTACCTTTCATGACTGTTGCATATACATATTGCCATATTATTGCTTCATATATTAGTTGTACCTGCTAGAGTACCTTTCATGACTGTTGCATATGCATATGGCCATTTATTGCTATTAGCTTGCATCTAATAGATTCGCGTAATACGTGCATACTTGCGATTACCTGCATATGTTATTTACTATTCACGAGTTGGCAACTCACCCCCGTTGTGCCACAGGGTTTGCAGGTTGTTCCTCAGAGTAGTCGAGGAAGGGCTTTCTTCCTATCATATCATCTTTTGCAGCGGATACCGCTTCGGCTGATAGTGTGCAGTTGTAAATCCTCGTTTCCTTCAATGAGAATCTTTCCGTATTTTTCCCAGGTCCCCGAATGTTATCCCATTTTTTCCCGTATCATTATTTTGTGTCAAGATTGGTGCGTAAGTGGTAGTATTTATTTTTCTAAAACCAATTAAAAATCAAAACCCAAAATTTAAAACCAAACCATAATATATATATCCCTTTTCCTCAGCCTTTCTCAAAATCCAAGCCCAAACTTAAAACAATTATTTTTTTTCCAAGCCCAGCCATAATTCCTCAGCCAAAAGGAATTTTAAATAAATTAAGACCTAATAAACTTCCCGGCCCGGCCCATTCTCTTTTCCCTAATAAATTATTTAACTTTTTCTCGGCCCATCACCCTAGCTCGCCTACTGAACCAGACTCGACCCGCCATCTTTCCCTCTTCTCCCCCAACGTAAACGTTCCCGCTCATATTTTGCGCCGACTCTCGCGGCCACATCGCCGTGCCGTTGCACAACGACCCGCGCACCCTTCGCGATCCCCTCAAACCCCTCGTCGCTTACTCTTTACTTCTCTCTCCCTCTCAATCTCAAACCTCCTCTCTCTCTCTCCCTCACGAGAAAAACCTCCAGCGTTTCTCTCTACGAACCCACTGCCTTCATCCCTGCACCGACGACGACTAAACCACCTCGTCCTCCTCCCTCGTTTCTCCCATACCCACACCACTACTACTGCAGCCACCTCCTCCATCAACCGAGCACCCCCTGCCAAGCTCCCCTGCACACCCAACCCACTCGCCACCGAGCTCGACCACCACCGGCACCCACGACGCCGGCGAGCCCCGACTGCACCTGAAACCCCTTGTCGACCACCTTCATCCTCAACATCATCATCTTTATCACCAACCCGAGCTCCACTGCCCCCTCTCTCTCCAAAACCGTGACCTTCCCCCTCACTGCGAGCCCCACTGTGCACATCGCTGGAGCGACGCCGCCGACCGTCGTCGACCCCAGCGCACTCACAGAGAACCACAGAACACCCCCTCCGCTTCCAGCGAGCACAAGCCATCTCCGGGCAACTCCGATGTCGCACCCGAATCGCGAGCTGAGGCCGTGGAACCAAACTACGCCGTTCGTCACGCGTTCGTGATATTGCCGCTGTCGTGCATCACCCAAAACGTTTCCAGGAAAGTACCCTACTTGCTACATGCTAATTTATTTCTGTTACAAACTAAAATCATATAAATTCCGTGTTTACAATTCACGATAAATCATCGGACGTAACTGTTCGATGCAACATCCCAATGAAAACCTTCATTTAATTTGACGGAACTTGATTGCATACGTTGGCCCGCGTGATAATGAACACTGTGTAGGAATTTCACTGAAAAATATGACTTTTAACAACTTAAATGATCACCCCCTAATACACTCGTAAAAACTGGGAATTTCCCGCATCTGAAAATTGTTAAAATCACCATAAATTGTGTACATATTTAAATGATGCGTTCGAGGGATCAAATCGAAGATGACTCGACGACCTGTAACCCTATGTAAGTTTCTAATGGTTTCTGTACTGAAATTGTGACGATAATTGATTCGGAGAGCGGCTTTGGACTGCAGTCCAGAGAGACCCTGGTTATTGTTTTCTGTCCCGTAATGTTTACTACTTTGTTTCCTGAACTCGTATGCTGCGGAACACTACACCTTATTGAATATGAATATGTTAGCTAAATAACGCAAGTGATTTCATCCCGTTTTATCATCGTTTGCTATTTAATCTGTAATTTAAAAGAACAGGACGTATAACAGTCCAAAACAGAATCAGAATTGACATACTAGTGTTGAACAGTGCATGACTTTTGATGTACAGATGCGATTGAGAATCTGTCTATTGCGTTGAACACCCTATTGAAAACCCTAGATTCCATTCAACTGTAGCATCGCAAAATTTTGATCCCAACTAGGTGAAATTCGTGTCGCGAAACGGACGTTCAGTTCAGAAACCGAATTTCCTGCAGCGAGAACTTAAAACGAAACGGCTGTAATTTGAATACCGGAAACCTGATTGAACTGAAACAAATTTTGATGAACTGCTGACAGAGTGTACTTTTTATCGTATTTGTATCATTTCGTTGAATTCTGAACATATGAATTACTGCAATTTTTGTAATCTTATGACGTGTATATTGGTTCATATCATACATGACTTGTTAATTGCATATATACACATACCTTACCCAATTGACATATACCTAGTATTAGTGCGCGTCATTATTCAGTGGACATTGCATTATCGTGCGTGAATGATATTGGTTTAGGAGTGTCAAGTACGCCAATGGAAAAAAAGTGAATGATTCGTGACAGTGATTAATACAGTGAACAATGACAAAACCGTGCTATTGGCATACTTGTACACGACTAAATCATAATCATAAATAGTGTAAACCTGGAGAAAAAGGGGAAATCGAAGTGGAAAGAGTATCGTATTTAGCGGGACCGTGTTTTAGAAGATGATCATTCGAGCAGTGATATATATATTAGGTAGGATCTAGCGATCCGGCTGATATGGTTATGTCCCGGGCATGTGGGCCGTTGTCTCGGGTATGTACGAGACTCCTGTTAAACATGATCCTCCTTTCCACTATACGATTTCAAACATGACTTAGAGACCGATAGGAACACAGATCATACTTGGCATCATTTAGTGACATAGTGATTAACCGCATTTTACTTTCACTGTTATTACCTTATTTACCTGTTTCACATCATTACTATAAAAATTGCTATTACATCGCTCTGACGACCTTAGTGTGCATGCTCAGACCTCGAGGAAGGACCAACGCAGGAGTCGGATTTACCTTTCGAGCTGGTGGAGATCTAGTCTGGAGTACCTTTTCTTTCTTTCATGCTTTTCCTAAAAGAGATCGTGTAATTGAACTTGGTTAGTAGCTCTTCTTATTTATTTGTAATTTGTGAACAATTGAATTTGAAGTAATAATTTTGTGATGTAATTCCTTTACTGCTGTACTTTGTTTACTGATTACCATGTAAAGTTAGAAGCCGAAGTGTGACTACGGCGGGATTATTCCCTGACCGTAGGAGCATGGCTGGCCTAGTTATCCCCCGTTTTCCGTATTTTGGGAAGCGGAGCGTGACATGGTTCTGTTGGTATCAGAGATAGGTTTAGTAACAAGGGGTAACATTGACTTTACTGTATTACATTATTTTCGTTTCACTATTCCTGATTTTCATTCTTGCATCTAATCTTATCCTTTTGAATCTTCCAGCGATATGACGTCCCCGAACGACCCCTCCTCGGACTCCAGTTCTCAGGACCGCACGGAAAGAATATTTAGTACACTGACCTCTCTCGCAGAAGCTCAAGAGAGGAAGACAGACTTACTCGCCGAGGGACTCAGGGCTATTACCGCTGCAAGAGGACCCTCCGCACTCATTACCGCCCCCGAAGGCACTACTCCACCAGCTTATCCTTCTAGGGCTGGTACCGTATCAGACTTCCGGAGGTTGCATCCAGCTGCATTCACAGGGCTAGTTGAACCCCTCGAGGCCGAGCAATGGCGAGTGAACATGGAAAACTTACTGTCGGCTGCCAGGGTACCAGATGAAGATTGGGTGAACGTAATAAAGATCCAATTGGAAGATGAAGCCCGTACATGGTGGTCAGTGGAAGAAAGCAGGCTAGACAGGCCGATTGAATGGGGCAAATTCAAGGAGTGCTTCCTAGACCATTATTTCCCTTCCACTGCCAAGGCAGAGATGGAGGAAAGATTCATTCTATTGATGCAGAATGGACGTCCAGTGGACGTATATGCGGCAGAGTTCAACCGTCTGAGCCGTTTTGCTCCATACATGGTCGCCTTAGAGGCCACCAGGGCTAGACGCTTCTTGCAGGGACTTGATTTCGAGCTGCAGCAGTTGATCGCATCACTGGAGTTGCAAACTTTTGCACAGGTACTCAAAGCGGCGAGAATTCAGGAGCAGTTGATCAGCAAGTTCAGGAAGCCCCCAGTCGTTCCAGCACGTACCCCTGCACCTTCTCAAGGAGCCATACCGGTTCACAGGCCTGGAATAGCACAAATGAAGCGTCCGTTCGTGCCACAGCATCGCCCCTAGAGACGGAACGTAGTTTGCGGCTACTGCAATAGAGATGGGCATACCCAGAAGGACTGTCGCCGTGCCAAGGGACAGTGCTTGATTTACGGATCCAGTCAGCACAGGATTAGCGGTTGCCCCGAGCGAGCAGACATACAGGGAGGTTCTGGACCGCCGCAGCAGAGGCCATAGGAGCAGAGGCAACCCTTTATAGGTCGCGGTCAGGGACGGGCTTTCACCTTGACCGCCGAGCAGGCAGAGGCGTCAGGGGACGTTGTTACAGGTACTCTACTCATACATTCCTTGCCAGCTAGAGTACTATTTGATTCTGGGGCATCGCACTACTTCATATCTGAGCATTTCATTGATACACACTCCATACCACATGAACCACTAACCAAAGGCTGGGAGATACATACGGGTAATGGCATTATAATATCTAGTCGAGAATGTAGATCATGTCCGGTTGTAGTGTGTGGCAGGGAATTCTATGCGAATTTCTATCTGATCGGGACAGGCAGTTACGACGCAATTCTCGGGATGGATTGGATGAGTACCTTTCATGAATTTATTGATTTCCGTGCAAGGAATGTGATCTTCCGCATTCCCAATCACCCGGAGTTTATTTTAGAGGGCGGAAGAGAATCTTTGGAGCCAGCCATGTACAGAGCCAAGCCCAAGGAGCTGACAGCTATGGAGATTGATGAGAGCCCAGCCCCAGAGATTGTTCGGGACTTTCTGGACGTATTTCCTAAAGATCTACCAGGTCTACCACCTCCATGCGTCTTGGAGTTCTCGATCGATTTGACTCCAGGTACGGCACCAGTATCCAAGGCCCCGTACAGAATGGCACCGGTTGAGTTGGCGGAGTTGAAGAAGCAAATTGAAGAACTATTGAAGAAGGGATTTATCCGGCCGAGTGTCTCACCGTGGGGTGCACCAGTTCTGTTAGTGAAGAAGAAGGATGGATCGCTGCGAATGTGTATAGATTATCGGGAGTTGAACAAAGTCACTATAAAGAGCAAGTACCCAATCCCGCGCATCGATGACTTGTTCGATCAGTTAAGTGGGGCCAAGGTATTCTCGAAGTTTGATCTCCGTTCTGGATATCATCAAATCAGAGTAGCAGCCGAGGATGTATGCAAGAAGGCTTTCAGGACCCGATACCGACATTACGAGTTCCTTGTGATGCCGTTCGGTGTTACCAATGCTCCAGCGATATTCATGGACTTGATGAACAGGGTGTTTGCAAAGTACTTGGACACATTTGTTGTTGTATTTATCAACGACATACTTATCTACTCGAGGACCCGGGAGGAGCATGTTGAGCATTTGCGCGTGGTTCTACAAATTCTTCGGGAAGAGAAGTTGTATGCGAAATTAAGCAAGTGTGAATTCTGGCTCGACAAGGTTCAGTTCTTGGGACACATCGTTTCGGGCGAAGGCATCTCAGTGGACCCGGCAAAGATAGAATCTGTCAGAGGTTGGCCAACGCCGAAGACAGCGGCCGAGATAAGAAGCTTTCTGGGATTGGCAGGATATTATCGGAGGTTTGTCCAAGACTTCTCAAGAATCGCTGAACCGTTGACAAGGCTGACCCGGAAGGATGTACCATTTGCATGGACGGAGGAGTGTACTCAGGAATTTGACACGCTGAAGCAGAAGTTAACCACGGCGCCCATTCTTACAGTACCAGATGATTCCGGTGGTTTGGTGATACATAGTGATGCCTCGGGGAAGGGATTAGGCTGTGTTCTGATGCAGCATGGCCGAGTGGTTGCTTACGCCTCTCGACAACTGAGAAATCACGAGAAGAACTATCCTACACATGACTTGGAGTTAGCTGCAGTAGTCTTTGCGTTGAAAATTTGGAGGCACTATCTATTGGGCGAGAAAGTGGAGGTGTACACGGATCATAAAAGTCTGAAGTACGTCTTCATTCAGAAGGAACTAAACATGAGGCAGCGCCGATGGCTAGAGCTGATGGCAGATTATGACTTGGACCTTCAGTATCACCCGGGGAAGGTGAATGTTGTACCAGATGCGCTGAGTCGCAAGCCAGCGGTCATGATGTTGACCAGTCAGAGGAGCATTATTGAGGACTTTCGGAGACTCGAGCTTGAAGTCGTTACACCGAGCGCACTCAGTCAACTTTGGCAACTACAGGTGCAGTCTTCCTTGGTGAATCGCATCAAGGCTGCACAAGCGGATGATCCCCGATTGCAAAAGTTCAGAGCGCAAGTAGAAGCCGGACTGAGAACGGACCTAATCATACATGAAGATGGTTCTCTGAGGTTCGGTAGCAGACTCTGCGTACCCAAGGGGGATGTTCGAGAAGAAGTACTAGCTGAGGCGCATAGTTCAGCTTATTCTGTGCATCCGGAAGGTACAAAGATGTATCGAGACCTAAAGCAACATTTTTGGTGGAACGGAATGAAACGGGAACTTGCGAGGTTCATATCCAGATGCTTAGTATGCCAGCAGGTGAAGGCGGAACATCAGAGGATAGCAGGATTGTTACAACCACTTCCGATACTAGAATGGAAGTGGGAGTACATTACCATGGATTTCATGACAGCCTTACCACGGAGCCCTAGGGGAAATAACGCCATTTGGGTTATCGTCGATCGCCTCACGAAAGCTGCGCACTTCCTACCTTTCCAAGTGGGACAGTCGACAGAGTCACTGGCAGAGAGATACATGCAGGAGATAGTGCGACTTCACGGTGTTCCAGTCAACATTGTATCAGATCGAGACACCAGATTCGTGTCGCACTTCTGGAGGAGCATACAGGAGAGTTGGGTACCCGTCTCAAGTTTAGCACGGCTTATCACCCGCAGACGGATGTACAATCCGAGCGTACGATTCAGACGCTCGAGGATATGTTGAGAGCCTGTATGTTGGACTTTCAGGGTTCCTGGGAAGACCATCTGCATCTAGTCGAGTTTTCCTATAACAACAGTTACCAGGCTAGCATTCAGATGGCCCCTTTCGAGGCACATTACGGGCGGAAGTGTCGATCCCCAGTGTGTTGGGATGATGTGGGAGAGCGAAGACTACTGGGTCCTGAGCTCATTGTTCAGACAGTTGACAAGGTCCAAATGATCAGGCAGCGTATTAAGACGGCTCAGGATCGACAGAAGAGTTGGGCAGATACCAGCAGGAGGGCACTAGAATTTAAAGTCAGAGATCACGTGTTCCTGAAGATTTCCCCTACCCGTGGAGTTATCAGGTTCGGAGGTCGGGGAAAGCTCAGTCCCCGTTTCATCGGACCTTTTGAGGTGCTAGAGCGAATAGGAGAGGTAGCCTACCGACTTGCCTTGCCTCCATCGTTAGCTAGTGTGCACAATACCTTCCACGTCTCTCAGTTGCGGCGTTATGTTCGGGATGAGAGCCATGTCCTGGACTATTCGAAGCTGGTTTTGGGTACCGATCTATCATACGAGGAGCAGCCCACTACCATCCTCGACCGCAGAGAGAAAGTGCTGAAGAACAAGGTCATTCCGTTAGTCCGAGTGTCTTGGGGCGGTCGTTCCCCAGGAGACTCTACCTGGGAGCGGGAGGAAGATATCCGTGCACGTTTTCCCCATCTCTTTGTTTAGTACTTTTGTTTCATTGTATCTTCGTTAAATTTCGAGGACGAAATTTTTGTAAGGGGGTTATGATGTAAATCCCCGTTTCCTTCAATGAGAATCTTTCCGTATTTTTTCCAGGTCCCCGAATGTTATCCCATTTTTTCCTGTATCATTATTTTGTGTGAAGATTAGTGCGTAAGTGGTAGTATTTATCTTTCTAAAACCAATTAAAAATCAAAACCCAAAAGTTAAAACCAAACCATAATATATATATCCCTTTTCCTCAGCCTTTCTCAAAATCCAAGCCCAAACTTCAAACAATTATTTTTTTTCCAAGCCCAGCCACAATTCCTCAGCCCAAAGGAATTTTAAATAAATTAAGACCTAATAAACTTCCCGGCCCGGCCCATTCTCTTTTCCCTAATAAATTATTTAACTTTTTCTCGGCCCATCACCCCTAGCCCGCCTACTGAACCAGACCCGACCCGCCATCTTTCCCTCTTCTCCCTCAACGTAAACGTTTCCCGCTCACATTTTGCGCCGACTCTCGCGGCCACATCGCCGTGCCGTTGCCCCACGACCCGCGCACCCCTCGCAATCCCCTCAAACCCCTCGTCGCTTACTCCTTACTTCTCTCTCCCTCTCAATCTCAAACCTCCTCTCTCTCTCTCCCTCACGAGAAAAACCTCCAGCGTTTCTCCCTACGAACCCACTTCCTTCATCCCTGCACCGACGACGCCGACGACGACGACGACTAAACCACCTCGTCCTCCTCCCTCATTTCTCCCCTACCCACACCACTACCACTGCAGCCATCTCCTCCATCAACCGAGAACCCCCTGCCAAGCTCCCCTGCACACCCAACCCACTCGCCACCGTGCTCGACCACCACCGGCACCCACGATGCCGGCGAGCTCCCACTGCACCTGAAACCCCTCGTCGACCCCCTTCGTCCTCAACATCATCATCTTTATCACCAACCCGAGCTCCACTGCCCCCTCTCTCTCCAAAACCGTGACCTTCCCCCTCACTGCGAGCCCCACTGTGCACATCGCCGGAGCGACGTCGCCGACCGTCGTCGACCCCAGCGCACTCACAGAGAACCACAGAACACCCCCTCCGCTTCCAGCGAGCACAAGCCATCTCCGGGCAACTCCGACGTCGCACCCGAATCGCGAGCTGAGGCCGTGGAACCAAACCACACCGTTCGTCGCGCGTTCGTGACATTGCCGCTGTCGTGCATTGCCCAAAATGTTTCCAGGCAAGTACCCTGCTTGCTACATGCTAATTTATTTCTGTTACAAACTAAAATCGTATAAATTCCGTGTTTACAATTCACGATAAATCATAGGACGTAACTGTTCGATGCAAGATCCCAATGAAAACCTTCATTTAATTTGATGGAACTTGATTGCATACGTTGGCCCGCGTGATAATGAACACTGTGTAGGAATTTCACTGAAAAATATGACTGTTAACAACTTAAATGATCACCCCCTAATACACTCGTAAAAACTGGGAATTTCCCGCATCTGAAAATTGTTAAAATCACCATAAATTGTGTACATATTTAAATGACGCGTTCGAGGGGTCAAATCAAATCTGACTCGATGACCTGTAACCCTATGCAAGTTTCTAATGGTTTCTGTACTGAAATTGTGACGATAATTGGTTCGGAGAGCGGCTCTGGACTGCAGTCCAGAGCTACCCTGGTTATTGTTTTCTGTCCCGTAATGTTTACTACCTTGTTTTCTGAACTCGCATGTTGTGGAACACTACACCTTATTGAAGATGAATCTGTTAGATAAATAACACAAGTGGTTTCATCCCATTTTATCGTCGTTTGCTATTTAATCTGTAATTTAAAAGAACAGGACGTATCACAGTCCAAAACAGAATCAGAATTGACATACTAGTGTTGAACAGTGCATAACTTTTGACGTACAGACGCGATTGAGAATCCGTCTGTTGCGTTGAACACCCTATTGAAAACCCTAGATTCCATTCAACTGTAGCATTGCTAATTTATTATCCCAACTGGGTGAAATTCGTGTTGCGAAACGGACGTTCAGTTCAGAAACTGAATTTCCTGCAGCGAGCACTTAAAACGAAACGGCTGTAACTTGAATACCGGAAACCCGATTGAACTGAAACAAATTTTTATGAACTTCTGACAGAGTGTACATGTTATTGTATTTGTATCATTTCATTGAATTCTGAACATATGAATTACTGTAATTTTTGTAAGTTTATGACATGTATATTGGTTCATATCATACATGACTTGTTAACTGCATATATACACATACCTTACCCAATTGACATATACCTAGTATTAGTGCGCATCATTATTCAGTGGACATCGCATTATCGTGCGTGAATGATATTGGTTTAGGAGTGTCAAGTACGCCAATGGAAAAAAAGTGAATGATTCGTGACAGTGATTAATACAGTGAACAGTGACAAAACCGTGCTATTGGCATACTTGTAAACGACTAAATCATAATCATAAATAGTGTAAACCTGGGGGAAAAGGGAAAATCGAAGTGGAAAGAGTATCGTTATTAGCGGGACCGTGTTTTAGAGGATGATCATTCGAGCAGTGATATATATATTAGGTAGGATCTAGCGATCCGGCTGACAAGGTTATGTCCCGGGCATATGGGTCGTTGTCTCGGGTATGTACGAGACTCCTGTTAAACATGATCCTCCTTTCCACTATACAATTTCAAACATGACTTAGAGACCAATAGGGACACAGATCATACTTGGCATCATTTAGTGACATAGTGATTAACCGCATTTTACTTTCACTGTTATTACCTTATTTACCTGTTTCACATCATTACTATAAAAATTGCTATTATGTCGCTCTGACAACCTGAGTGTGCATGCTCAGACCTCGAGGAAGGACCAGCGTAGGAGTTGGATTTACCTTTCGAGCTGGCGGAGATCTAGTCTGGAGTACCTTTTCTTTCTTTCCTGCTTTCCCTAAAAGAGATCGTGTAATTGAACTTGGTTAGTAGCTCTTCTTATTTATTTGTAATTTGTGAACAATGGAATTTGATGTAATAATTTAGTGATGTAATTTCTTTACTGCTGTACTTTGTTTACTGATTACCATGTAAAGCTAGAAGCCGAAGTGTGACTACGGCGGGATTATTCCCTGACCGTAGGAGCATGGCTGGCCTAGTCATCCCTCATTTTCCGTATTTTGGGAAGCGGGGCGTGATTGCAGTTTTGCTATAGGTGGGTTTCGCGGTTATCCGTTTATGTACATTGTATCTTGTTGCATCTAGTACTCTCCATCTACCACTTTCATGTTTTGACTTAGAGACGAGATGTGAGGACGATATTGTATATTTCTGGTGACTCAGGATGGCTTTTATGCAGTTTTATTTATATCGTCTTTTATTTCTTCGCTACGGCGTCGTATATCTTTTGTGGTGGTTGTTTCCGCCTTTGGGCGTGGATTTTGCTCCCATTGGGGATGCTTTACTTATATTTTTGTTGTACCCATTTTTGGGGTTAGTTTTTACAAAGGGGGTGCTGCCGAAATTTTAAACGAAATAAAGTTGGACTTTAAAGAATTTTGTTTGAGATTTCAAAAGTTTTGAAAATGCTATTATCACTTACTACTTTTGATGGTTTGGATTACTGGGTTTTTGGGTTACTTAAATTGCGTTACGCCTGTAGACGTTGCGTAGTTTAAGGGCCGTCACGTGCCAATTTCGGATCGTGACATAATAATACCCAGAATATGCTACAGTACCTATGCACCAGCCGTAGAAGGGCAAACCCAAGTCTCACTCATGTCTCCACGGAACTACGGCAAACCCTAGGGTTTGATAGCGGTTCTGCGATCCAAAAAAGTCGAGTTAGGGTTTCATTCTTCTAGAGGGTTCATAAAATCGCTTGCATGTTTTTCCGAATACGTTAAACTTGGAAAAATGGGTTTTTGACATTCGATCGAACTTTTTAATTTCGCCTAGACAATATGTGAATAACCTGAAATATTGTTAAAACTATGAATACGAAACACTCTGAATTGCTTATAGTGTAAGATTACATCACATGCAAAATTAGTAAAAACAAACAACACCTGAAACACCAAAACCCAGTATCTGGAACACACGAAAAAATTATGCCCCAAACACCACTAAGTGGCCGGCGAGCTCGGAAAACCTATCAATGTGCTCGGCCCAATTCCGGCGAGATGGGCTAAATTTTCTTGTGTGTTCATGTTGAATCCCATACAACATTCTGCAATTGTTTAAAATAATTTATGAAAGCCTTTTAAAATCGACATAAACTTGAGTTTCACGTTGCAAGTTTCGGATTTGTTTCGGCTTCGTAATTCTAAAAAAATTCGTCTAAATTTCTAGCATGGCTCTGATACCATTGCAGGGTTACCTACCACGACAGCAAGGTTTCGAGAGGCATCGTCCAAGCCAAATTAAAATTTTTTCGTTCTAGCTAACCCTAAACATTGAATCATTTACTAGAAATCGACGGAATATAAATGCAAACACTTTGCAAGTGAAAGAGAGCAAGGAATACAACCTTTGTAGACCAGTCCTTCACTTCATTAGCTCCGTGTAGTAGTCCCCTTCGCTGCGATCGTGAACTCCGGACTCTAGAAAGGCTCTCTTGAAGAAACGAATATTCTTGCTTCGAAGACTTCAAGGCCGAAGATGATCTACGTCGAGGAGACACTAACCCAAGCTATCTATTCACTAATCATGGAATTAGTGAAGAAAACACCCTACACTAAATGGCAAGTAGCAGAGGATGATGAAGTAGGAATTTTGCTCACATTAGAAATCATTTTCTCACTCAAAATCATCACTTTTGAAAAAGCTAGAAAGCTTTTGTCAAGAAGAAGAAGAAGAACAAGTTGTGATGAAAATGAATTATTGTTGAGCTTAGAAATACAACCAAGGGTTAAGTATGTCATGCTTAACCATTGTAGAGAGTTAACCATGAGACAAGGTTAAAGGTTAGCTCAAAAAATATCTTAAGCTAGACAAAGAAAATGGATAAAGTCAAAGATGCTTACAAGCTTCTACAAGCTTTCAACAAATATCAACCATGACAATTATCCATAATATTTGAATTACTTAATGATAAATATAAATCCTAATCTTAACCCTAGTATGGTTCAATCCTCATAAACCCTATTTGCATTTTTAACCTAGCATGATACATTTAACATATATCACATATACATCAATGTATCCAAAGTGAGAAAAAGAAATATTAAGTTAGCTAATATTAGTTAATGTAATGTAATATATCAAATATATAATTATAAATTAAATTATTAAATCAACACTTGATTTAATAATCCGGCTATATCTCATATAACCGACTAATATCATAATGTAACATCTTATCGAATCAACACTTGATCCGATAACCCGGCTATATCACATATAACCAATCATGTCATACATCGCGAGAATAGAATACAGTATTACATACTCGTATCAATCTCGGTCCCGCACATATCACATATGTGCTCCTACTCCGTTTCGCTTGAGCCAGGAAACCCCTGTGTAGAACTCTAAAGACTCGTCAATACGCCGGCAGTAGGTGATGATCATATCAAACACCCACAAGCCGCAAGCGGTCTGCTAAACGTAACGGCCACCCGGGTATTGAGCGATCAGAAGATCAACAAGCAAGCCTGCTCACACTCCTGCGAATCCAATCAGTAACACTACCGTACAGTCCGGTCTCTTCGTCTGATATGTCGCATATCTCATCTAGGGGTGGTAAACGTCAGACCCCAGTAACTCGATAAGTCATTCCGATGTGAGGCTCATAACGGGTCGAGAAACTACTGATAACGCTTACCAGTATATCTCTGAAACAGCCTTGGCCAAGGACTTCTTGTTATAGCCAATCGAACATAGTGCAATACCAACTCCCAATACCGGGAGAGACGAAACCCCTCCTATCACTCATTGCCTCCATGTGATTCGGGACTGTACCCAAAAACCACCGTTTTGCACGTTCTCTTGAACGTGGTACGGTGGAAATCAAAGCATAGTGGGAATCACACAAGACTCTGTGACGATCTCGGGTCTACAGACTAACTTGTACCAGTGTCACCAGAGAACTGCCATCTGACGTTAGGTATAATACTATCTGGGAGTTCTCGGCGGGTCCGTCCAGTGTACCCAGTCTCCACTGAGCACCCATATACTGTCTCTTATTTCAAACACCAATGGATATGAGATCATTCATCGTCCATCTACATGGGTCGAGAAGCTATACGCTAGTCTACTCTGGTATATCGATGCCCTGTCTTGATACACCTACGACTAGGAATATTTGAAGGATGTACTTAGCGACTACATTATCCCCACTAGTATGTTCTGCATCATAATCCTGGAAGTCAAGTACTCATCCTAGGGGCTTTATCAACATGTAACATAGAGACAATCAGTGTACATATTAAGATAAAGGGCAACCAGATAACATACTATCATGTCGAGCAAGAAAGTCCTCCATATATATGTCCAAGAATCCACTACAATATACATCATATGTACAGTAATGGCCTCTAGGGCATACATATAACTAACAATATATTATTATGCCCGTATCATGTTTTATTCAAAATCTACAAAGGAGGTGCTGCCGATTTTTAAAACGTCATATATGCTTTTCAAACACACTTATTTAAAGTGATTCCATCTAATGACTATTTTAAAATTTCACCTCCCATATTTTCGTAAAAAGGTTTAGATTCTGGGTTCTGGCTTACTTGGATCTCGTCGACGTCCTTAGATGTCGCGTGATTTAAGTGCCGGTTATGTGCCACTTTCGGGTCATGACAGTGACCAAGCCGGTCTCAAGGAGCAAGAGGCCGAATGTTGTGATAGCTAAGGCACCACAACCCAAACATATGACGGTGTCTGAATGACTCTGTGGTGCTCCAGCTGAGGGCAAGACTGCCGGAACAAAAGGCATCATCAAACGTCGTGGACAAGCTCAGGCAACGCCTCCGACAAATGCACAATCGGGCGTATCTCTAAAGCTCTCCATCACTCTGCCTATGGCGGCTTCCCGAAGTGCTGAAGCCTGCCAAGTGCTCAAAACAGAAAAGTTGAGACAGATGCGGTTCAGATATAGAGCCAACAAGAGGGCTAGGGCTCCAGCCAAATTGAATTTTGTGAGGTTCCGAGAACAGGATTGCCCCGCAACCACAGCCGTGTCAGTAGTGAAAATCCGCAATTCGTTCGAGCCCTTAAAGTGGGTCCAGAAGAATGCGATGTCTGCTAAGATTAAGAAGGACGTATTTCAAATTGTGATATGAAAGGAGGTGTCCAAACCCCAGTACAGAACTCTACTAAGCACTTCGTGCCGCGCGAAAGCAGAGGGGAAAAGCCAGAAAAGAAGCGTCAGCGCTGCCTAATGACCGGGTCGGGCCAACCATCTTCAGCCGATTATCCTTTCCCGAAGCAGAAGGGCCATGACAGTAGTCTGCGAAATTAGCTGCCAATGATGAAAAGACGGCTAGATATGTTATCTACACGGTCTACATGGTGGGCACGCGTCCCAGCAACAACCAACACAGCAAAAGCATGGATGGAGCCGCCACATCCCAAGCCCAATTTGGCTTGAATGTGGTTGCCACTTCCCAAGATCCGCTACCTCCTCATGATGATGAAAGCCCTCTTGATGGGGATGATAGGCAGAAAGACGGCTCAGTCCATGTAGAGTCAAGCTCGGATAGTGAGAAAGAGCCGAATTTCCGCCCCAGGACCGCAGAGCAAGAGCTGCTTCAAGAGCTTTGAAAACAGCTCAGGACCAAAGATAAAGAGATGGCCAAGCTTTACCCTAAAATCGACAACTTGACGAATGTCGTGATGCAGCTCATGGCTTAAATTTCCCGGACTCCCTCCAATCAAGCGTAAGTTTCCACTCATGAGTCGGGTGATAATGACCCGAAGCAACCAGTGCCTGCCCCTTTAGGTCCGAGTATAGGCGAGCCATGCAAAAGCCGGCCACATTCTACTTTTGGGGATGCCTTGGCCCCAGATGGCACCATTTCGTTAACACAAGATCAGATAATGGACTTGGTCACCAGCAAAGTTAAAACATTAGTGGCCAAAGCCGAGACGCAAAAGGATATTGGCAGTAGTGGCGGTCGTATCCCACACAGTATGACCTGATCGAGTTTCCCAGTGGTTATGTCATCACAAGTTTAGAAGATTCGACGGGACAGGAATCGCGAATCAACATATTTCTCATTTTAAACGCGAATCAATATTCGATGGGACGGCAAATATTTATGGGCGTTGGTGATAAAATTTCCATTGCTGACCTTGTGAGAACCAAGCCAGGAAAGAACAAAAGCAATACTAACTTTATCGCCAGATGACACAATCTCACTATCAACTGCGAGCCGCCGTTGGAGCAGGACCAATTCGTTAGCCTCCTCATCGGGAACCTCAGCGATTGGATGGTTCTATTTCTATGTACCGCGGGCCTCAAAACATTTCAGGAGCTGACCAAGAAAGTCCAAATGTTGGAACGCTCGAAGCAAGAGTCTTCCTCGAACTCTCAGAGTGGTAAGCCTTGGAAGAGTAAGAGAGAAGACAACCGTAGAAGCGGAAATTCCAGCAATACAAATGTCTTCAATGCGTCTGATAATGAAGACAAATGAAAGTCAGGCAAATCCAAAACAAACCGGTCTCAAAATCCAGTGCTGGGAGGAGAAAGGACTTCCCTGGAGGAGAAAAAGAACAAGTTCTACTCTTTCAGGAGAGACAAAGTCCGCAAGATATTCAAAGATGTTTTGAACAATGGTCTACAATTGCCCGAGTCGAAGAGGCCTCATGAAGAAAAGATGACCGACAACCTTTTGTATTGCCTATACCACCGAGTAGTGAGCTATGCGATCGAGGATTGCTATATTTTCAAAGACTAGGTCTAAAAGCAATATAAAACCGGAGAGATTGAACTATCAAAAAGCATGTTGGTGAACAATCAAGTTGCAACCACCAATTTTATACAAGCAGAAGATGAAACTTTATGGGAGCAAACAGCTGAATCCGCTACCCCAAAAAACGAATTTGACTCGCTGCAGCCTTTGTGGAGCATGCATATATCTAAGAAGACGAAGAAAATGTTAAAGCTGCTTCAGATGTAGCCCATAACTGAATCAGAGGGGAAGAAGGAGCCTACCGTTCTAGCTACCAATTCGGCTAGATCGAACTTAAAGTCCAAAGAGTTTAAGAAGAATAAAGAGAAAAATGCAACTCAGCGCGAAAAGGAGTCTGCGAGGAAATCGACCGTTCAAAATTATATTGATTCCCTTGAAGACTACGAGCAAAAGGAAAGGAATCTAATTCAATTGAAGGGGTTCTTCCCCACAGAAGCAGCTGAAATTCTAGAAAAGATAGAAGAAGACTCTGATGGTGAGGTTCCTATTGTGACCTACTACGCCATCTACTTAGGAAGCGACTCTAAGGAGGAGCTTTAGTTTTCCGAAGAGGACGAGAAGCTTTGAACGAAGGCCAACCAAATCCAGCTCAGAAGTGGCAAGGCTCTACCGCCAAATCAAGGCAACACCCTAAAAAGGAAGGAAAACAAGTTGCTAATGAAGAAGATGGCGGAGAGCTGGCTCATGAAGACTCGAGTCCTTCCCCAGTGGACTATAATGTCTTATCTTATCTCCAGAAGCTTCTGTCTCTTCTGAGTATCTACGATGCCTTGGTCCTATCCAAGGAGCTTAGAGATGTTCCCATTCACGCTTTACAAAACCCCGAGCGGTACCAGGCTCGCTTCACATAAATTAATATAAAAGAAACCCAGTACACTTTGCATGCAGCCGTGGTCATGTTTAATGACGAAGACCTACTATTGGGAACAGCTGAGCATAACTGGCCACTTTACGTGACCGGGTCAGCGACGAAGATCAGAGTAATCGCATATTGATTGATCCAGGGTCCTCGGTAAACATCATGAACTTGCGGACTCTGAAGAGTTTGTCAATGGACGTCTGACACTTGTCAAGGGAAACGATTTTCATTCAAGGCTTCAATCAAAATTTCCAGCAAGTTCTAAGATCCATAGCTCCGCTGATTAGGTTCGGGGACCTACAAACCGAAGCCAAGGTATACGTGATCGACGCCGGCACGTCTTATAAGATTCTCCTAGGACAGTCGTAGCTCCATGATTATAGTATCGTTCCGTCATCTCTCCATCAATGCATGAAGTATACTAAAAATGGTGAAGAAAGACGCATTGATGGAGATATCCAGCCGTTCGGTGCACATGAAGTCCGATATGAAGATTCCCGGTACTTTGTGAACCTCCAAAATATTGAGCCACAACTGACTAAAGACAGAATGGCTTCGAAACTCAAAAGCAAATCTGAGCTAGCTGTTACATTCAAAAGAACAAAACCCCTAAGTGCGTCCGCGTTTCGGTAGTGACACTGATGAGTCCGACACTTGAAGTCCGTCCTTTTATAAAACTCGCCCTCATTTCGGTAGCGATAGGGACGAGTCTGATATTGAAGGCCCATCCGAAAACAAAATTCGTCCTTATTTAGGCAGCGACACTGAAGAGTCGGAGGAAGAGGACCCGTCTTCCAACAGCTGTGCAAATTGTGCTCTCATGCAAAAAGCCAAACTAAGAGAGACCTTCAAACTTATATAAGGGTCCCTAGTTGTCATAAGGGTGCCGGAGCAAATGTGCAAAGAGCTCGATACATTGTCAGTCTCCATCATGGACTAACTGAAAACCTTCTACGTTCCTGGAAGAAAGAGTGGACAGAAAGGCATCCTGTTTTATGGGTTAAATCCTGTCATGCACCTGAACGATTTGTCTGTCATGTGCCTTCCTTATGAGAGAGGCATAAAAGTCGGCCTCAATCCCAGATATTATGCGCCCGAGATGCGGGAATACTTTAAAAAGTGCGGATGCCGATTATATCAAATGGACTCTGAAGCGAGGTTTTGCGAAAGGCTATGGCATTTGCCTCAGGTCCGAGCACTCACCGATGGATGATCTCAGATAGAGGGGGTATAGGTTTTATTCAACCTGACATCAATGAATGCTACATGATCCATGTCGATGAAGCCAGTGAGAAATCAAATGATTACGACAAGCTAGCCGAGCCAGAAGAAGTCCCTCAAGAGCTCGAAGATGGCGAACAAGCAACTTTCGACAAGCTAACCAAGATTGATTTGGGAACGCCCGATAATCCAAAGCCGTCCTACATCAGCTCACTCTTGTCAGAGGAAATGAAAGAGCAGATAATTGCCCTGCTGCATGAATTCGTCTACTGATTCATATAGACGTACAAAGAATGCCTGACCTCTCCCCTAAAGTAGCCATGCATAAGCTGGCTATATCTTCTGACGCCAAACCAGTCAAACAAGTTCCTCGAAGAATGAGAAGGAAGTTAGAAGAAAAGGTCATCGAGGAAACCAAGAAACTCATCATTGTTGGCTTCATCAGAGAAAAGAAATATGTGGACTGGATAGCATGTATCGTCCCAGTAAAGAAGAAAAATGAGAAGATCCGGGTTTGCGTCGATTTTAGAGATCTTAACAAGGCATGCTCTAAAGATAATTTCCCGCTCCTGATCATGGAAATAATGGTTGACGATACCTCAAATTACGAGCTGTTCACTTTCATGGATAGTTCGTCTGGTTATAATCAGATAAAACTGTCACCTGGGGATGAGAAGCATACAACATTTCGAACCTCGATCGGCATATACTGTTACAAATTGATGCCGTTTGGACTGAAAAACGTAGGTGCCACATATCAAAGGGCAATGGTTGAGATCTTTGACGACTTAATCCATAAAATCATCGAATGTTATGTTGATGATTTGGTCATTAAGACTAAAGCCAAGGCCGATCACGTCCAAGACCTTAGGACCGTTTTCATCAGACTGGGGGAACACGATATGAAGATAAATCCTCTAAAGTGCACTTTAGACGTGTCATCGGGAAAATTCTTGGGCTTTATAGTCCGACATCTGGGGATCGAAATCGACCCATCAAAGATAAAAGCCATCATGGAGATTCCTCCTCTACAGAATCTGACGCGGCTAAGATCCTTTTAAGGCAAGTTCACTTACATACGAAGGTTCATCGCAAACCTATCGGGAATATGCAGGCCCTTCTCAAAGCTCATGAAGAAAGGAGCTCCTTTTGTTTAGGACGCCGAATGTTAAGAAGCATTCGAAAGCATTAAACAGTACATGTCGCGCCCTCCAATAGTTGCTGCTCCTATTCTAAATAAACCGCTGATTCTTTATACTGTCGCGCTAGATGAATCACTCGGCGCGCTCATTGCCTAGAATAACGAGGAGGGAAAAGAAAATGCCCTCTACTACTTCAGTAGAACGTTAGTCAGGGCGGAACATAACTATTCCCCGATTGAAAAGCAATGCATGGCCGTGATATTCGCTGTGAAGAAGGTAAGGCACTATCTTTTCGCTCATCGGGTTATGCTGATCTTCAAGGTCAACCCTGTTTTCCCCAATAAAAGAGCAAAGCTCTATTCAAAATTTAAGAGGCAGCGCCTCACGTGCCTTCCACGAAGGCGCCAGCGCCAAAGATAAAAACTCTTATATTGGCGCCGCACATGCTCCTCACGTGAGCGCCAATGTGCAAAGTACATACAGGAATTAAGACCTTAATTAGCGTCCACGTGCACAACACATGAGCGCCGGTGTCCAGGTAGAATTAAAATCTACTCTATGTTAAACAGAGCCATTGGATCAAAGATCCAACGGAGATGATAAATCTTTAAGACTCGGAATTAAAATTCTATTGAGAGGAAATATTCCTCAAATCTTTCTAAAACAAGAAATATACCTTCGGTGAGATCATAGAATAAAATTCAATGCCCTCTGTAAAACAGAGGACCGTTGAATTAAAATCCAATGGTGATTAAAAAATCACCGTTCCACAGAATAAATTCTGTACGGGAAAATATCTCCCCGATCTTATCCAAAAAAATAAGATAATACTTTCTTTAAACAGAAGCCCTTGGATCAAAGATCCAACGGTGGGTAAAAATCCCCAAATCAATTAGGATCTCTTAATGAGAGATTTCTTCAAAAAAAACTAATTAACAAACTTGCCTCTACTATATAAAGGACCAAAGACTTCAAGTCTGGAGAGAGGAAGCCCCCCTCACCCAATTTTTACATTTAAATATCTTAAACTTTCAAAAACCGTTTTCTTTAAAAATGTATTATTTAATTCCTTACAAATGCGCCTTTACAACCTATTTTGGGGAACCCCGATAAGGATGGTGCAGGTTATCGCACATTCTCGGGCCTAGTAGAGCGAAATGCAGACCTCCGCAAGGAGCATTCGATATCGATGGAATTTTTAAGAAAAATATGATTTCTATTTAATAAATAAGTTCTATTTACACACACACACACACACACACATACATACTATCAAAATATCTACTTTAAGTATACAATATATATATATTCCATGTTTTCTAAATCAAAGGAATCACAATTTCATGAAACTACCATTACAATTCAATACAATTCCATTGTTATATTAAAATACCATATACTATGAAATCTAGGTTATATCCACTAGAATATTTCACTTTATAAAAAATTACAATTATGAAAACCCTAAAGACGATAATTAAATACTTAAGATGTATTTTGAAAATATATCAAAACTATTTTTCATAAAATCCCCTCAAGTTATATTAATTTACAATAAGGACCCTAGTAAACATAGGTTTAAGCGGGATCGGTTCTCTTGAGCCTCAGGGAGCTGGAGAATATAGGTGCTTACCTATCTAAGGTAGATAACCTAAAAACGGTGTTATCAACACGGTAATTGTCTTGGAAAAAGACAGAAATCCTGCCGTCCATGTGCAGCAGTTACCGATAATATCAAAATTAATTCAGGATTTCAAGTTCTTTTTAAAGTATCTGACTCAGACCGAGTCTCAATATAATCAATCTGACTTGAATGTGATTCAAGTATAAATTACAATACAACATGAATCCATGAATCCGTCTATTCAATCTATATCAATCTATATTGACTGAACCGACCCGTAGATATATTTCGTCTACATGACTCTCCATTTATATCCATTCCATTTACTGATATCATGATTTCGGCAAGTCATCCATCTATATAACAAAACCATACAATTAATACAAAAGACATCGTGAGGTTTATAAGGGGTAGATTGGTATGGAAGGTGTTAAAAGTGGCACGAGACTGTAACCATAATACACCTAACCTGAATATCCAATGCCGTTGTACCGTGGCTGAACGGTTCCTTGTGCTCCGTATACCTTAGTCTCCGGAATAGTGGGACTCCTCTAATATACACTGGAATTTTCTATACCAAACTACAAACAACAGCGTTAACAATATAATAAAACATTATAAGTTATATTCTTTTTCTGTCTATTCTATCTCTACTCACCTTTGGGACTTACCGTGTGATTATTCGTTGACGATATTCCTTTTTCTTTCTTTGGAATGTTGTCAGGTGATTCGGACTCATTGGAGATCGAGCCCAGCACTGAAGATTTGGAGCAGATACCATTTGACCCAGAGCTGTAGGCATTTGTACATATTTATTTCATTTCAGTTATGCCATTGTTTAGGCATTGCTTTCTATTCATGTACTTTCATTCCAGTTGTACTTGTAAAGAATTGTTAATAAATAAAAATTGTTGTTCAATTACATCTATTGTCATTTTTCTTGTGTACATTTACTTTATATTGCTTAGATACGCTTAGCGTGTTTACTTCTGAGTAAATATGTAGCGGGCATCGCCACATCCCCTCCCCATACACCGGGAAGCGGGGCGTAACACCTAGAGACTGATATGATTAGTGATATGGACATGCATCAATTTACTGATCTGATACTCATGCTATAGTGTTTACTTGTGCATGCTATTTCATACTCATGTCTTTAACTTATGTATGCTACTTCATGTTTATTATTATTGCACATATTATATATTGTTATTGTGTCGCTCTGACGACCTGAGTATGCATGCTCAGAGCAATAAGTGGACTTAGCTCGGATCAGGACCTACCTTACTTAGGGGACATTGTGGATATCTAGATCAGCGACGTCAGCACTATCTTTTCCTTTGACTCTACCCGGTTAGTTATTTCATTTGAAGTTACAACCTTGTATCCATTTTGCACTCTGATTCTTTTGCATGTGATAGATGTGGTGACTGTAATAGTGCTATAATTACTGCTTACCATGTATTGCTAGAAACCGAAGTGTGAGTACGACAGGATATTTTCTTGACCGTAGGAGCATACTAGTCTAATCACCCATTGCAGGGTTGTCTAGCATGGCAGCAAGGTTTCGGGAGGTATCATCCATGCCATATTTAAATTTTTGCCATTCTAGCTAATCCTAACCCTAGAATCGAAACTAGAAAATCCGACGAATCGATATGCAAATAACTTTGCAAAGAAGTGAACAGGGAATACAACCTTTGTAGACCGGTCCTTCACTTCAATAGCTCTGTGTAGTAGTCCCTTCGCTGCGATCGGTGAACTCCCGGACTTTAGAGAGGGTTCACTTGAAGAAACGAACAAGCTTGCTCAATGTCTTCGAGGCCGAAGATGATCTACGTTGAGGAGACTCGAGCCCATGCTACCTCTTCACTAATTGTAGATTAGTGAAGCAAACACCCTAAACTAAATGGCTAATAGTAGAGGATGATGAAGTAGGAAGTGGGTTCACTTTAGATTTATTTTTCTCACAATATTTCTTCTCATCTCCAAACCTTAGAAAGCTTTTTGAGCTCATGAAAAAGATTAAGATTGAAGAAGAGAGAATGAACTCTTGAGGTTAGAAATGCAACAAAGGGTGAGTTAGTGTCATACACTAACTCATGTAGAGAGTTAACCATGGTGTAAGGTTAATGGTTAGGTTAGAAAATATCTTAAGCAAGGCAAAGGAGTGGACTAAGTCAATGAAGACTACAAACTTCTACAAGCTTTGAACCATGATAAATATCTCCATAATTTTGAATTTGCTTGAAATAAATATAAACCCTAACTTAACCCTAGCATGGTATAAGTCTCATACATACATGTTGCATATGTAACCTAGCATGACACAATAATATATATCACATATATATTTTGTGTGCAAAAAGAAAATAATACAATTAACATATATCACATATATATCAATGTATCATCAAGTGAGAAAAAGTAATACTTAAGTGAGCTAATATTAGTTAATGTAATGTAATATATCAAATATATAATCATACATTAAATTATTAAATCAACAATTGATTTAATAATCCGGCTATATCATATATAACCGACTAATATCAAATGTATCATTTTATCAAATCAACACTTGATCCGATAACCCGGCTATATCACATATAACCAATCGATACATATATCGTGAGAATAGAATGCAGTATCTCATACGCGCATTAATCTCAATCCCGCACATATCACATATGTGCTCCTACTCCGTTTCGCATGAACCAGGAAACCTCTGTGTAGGACTCTAAAGACTCGTCAATACGCCGGAAGTAGGTGATGATCATATCAAACACCCACAAGCCTCAAGCGGTCTGCTAAACGTAACGGTCACCCGGGTATTGAGCGATCAGAAGATCAACAAGCAAGCCTACTCGTACTCATGCGAATCCAATCAGTAACACTACCGTACAGTCCGGTCTCTTCGTCTGATATGTCACATATCAACAGCCTAGGGGTGGTATAACGTCAGACCCCAATAACCTGATAAGTCATGCCGATGCAAGGTCTATAACGGTTCGAGAAACTACTGATAACACTTACTAGTAGATCTCCGCAACCCTGGCCAGGGATTTCCTGTTGTGGCCAATCGAGCATAGCGCAACATCAACCCTAATACCGGAAGAGACGAAACCCCTCCTATCACTCATTGCCTCCATTTGACTCGGGACTCTACCCAAAATCCACTTTTTTGCACGATCTCTTGACCGTGGTATGGTGGAAATCAAAGCACAGTGGGAATCACACAAGACACTATGACGATCTCGGGTCTACAGACTAACCTGTACCAGTGTCACCAGAGAACTGTTATCCGATGATACGTATAATACAATCTAGGAGTTCTCGGCGAGTCCGTCTAGTGTACCCAGTCACCACTGAGCACCCGTATGCCTTCTTTGATGTCAAACACTAATGGATATGGGATCACTCATCACCCGTCACATGAGTCGAGAAGCGTATACGCCGGTCTACTCTGGAGTATCGATGCCCTGTCTCGATACTCCCATGACTAGGAAAAATTATAGGGTGTACTTGTGGACTACCCTTGGCCTCGCTAATATGATCTGCATCATAGTCCTGGTAGTCAAGTACACATCCTAAGAGCTTTATCAACATGTGAGAATAATACAGCATCACGTATACAAGTCAACATGTTAAGATAAAGTGCAACCAGATAGTATACTATCATGTCGAGCAAGAAAGTCCTCCCTATATATGTCTAAGCATCAACTACAATATACATCCCATGTACATTAATGGCCTCTAGGGCATACATATAACTAACACCCATCGTGTCCCGTATTTTGGGAAGCGGGGCGTGATACCCGACAAAGTCTATCAGCGACGGATACTATACAGTTTGGTCTCTTCACCATAGAGTATCTCATACCAGGTCTGGGGTGGAAACTTTCAAACCTTCAGTAACCCGATAAATCATGCGACAGTGGACTCATAACCATCCGAGATACAACTGATAACACTTATCAGTTTTTGTCCATTGCTCTGGTCAGAGACTTCTGGTTATAGTCATGTCCTACACTCGTGATATTGACTCCCTATACCGGGAGAGACGAATCCATTCGACCTCTCACTGCCTCCATGTGCTTCGGGACTATACCCAAGTAAAATATGTTTGCACGACTCTGTAAAGCTGTGGTAGGGTAGTAATCAAAATATAATGGGAATACACAGAAGACACTGTGGTGATCTCAGGTCGAGGGACTATCCTGTACTATCGTCACCAAAGAACTGCTACCTAATATTGGTATAATATCATCTAGGAGTTCTCTGTGAATCCATACAGTGAAACCCATACTCTTATGAGCATCTGTATACAATTCTCGGTGTCAAACACCAATAGCTGTGGGATCAGCTATCGCCCTCCAAGCGGATCAAGAAACGAAGACACTAGTCTAAACTGGAGTACCGATACCCAGTCTCGATACTCCTACGACTAGAGACATTTAAGGATGTTCTTATAGACTACCTAAAGTCTCATTAGTATGATTCCTATCATTAATCCTGGTAGTCAAACAAAATCCTAAGGGCTCTATCTCATATATTAGCGATACGTGATAACAAGTAAAATGTCTACACACGATAGATAAGGACAAACCAGATACCATACTACCATCTCGAGTTAGATTATTCTCCATATAGGTTCTCCTTCAATTACAATAATTGTCTTGAGAGCACCTATATCCAACAGAAGCCATGATTTTTTCCCTCTTCTTAGTAGGAGCGGCAGCTGTCCATTCTTAAGAGCTTAAATATAATGGATTGGAGCTCATTTATACCTCTAAACTTATGATTAAATAGTATATTGTTTCTCTCCATCCATAAAATCCAGCAAGTAATAAACTAGAAATGTAGCCATGCTGGAATTAAGTTAGTAGGTGCTGACAAAAGCCAATTATTGAAAAAATCGTGAACAGATGCAGGAACAAGAGAAGTCTGAAAATAAGGTATGCAAAATTTCCAAACCGCCAAAGAAACAGAACATTCAAAAAATATGTGAGTTGTGTTTTCTAGTTCATGTCTACATGAAATGCATGAAACATCCCATTTCCATCCTCTTTTTAAAAGAATTTCTTTACTAAACAGCTTATTGAAAGAGAGAAGCCAAAGAAATTTTTGAACTTTGAGAGGGACTACAAAGCTCCATATCAACGAAATAAGCATACAGGGGACCCTCACCATTAACAAATTTATAGAGCGAATTCACAGAGAAAACCCCATTATTAAGTCTCCAAATAGGTTGATCTTCAATGTCAGAAATAGAAAAATTAGAAAGCAAGGCCTTTAGGTTTTCATACTCATTTATTGCAGAAGAGGTGATATGCCGACATAAAGGTTGTCATTGGCAAACTGGAGATGAAGTATTCCATGAAAAAGAGTACACATTCGTGAAAAGAGACCGAATAGAATGATCTCTTTGATGGATTTTATGCTTTATTTAATGGTTTAAAATCTATCTTTCCTTTTTCTTTAGTCCCACATCGCCTAGGCAACAAGGTGTTGATGTCTTTATATATGAGGATATTTCTTAGCCTCTTGAAGTAGTTCAAGAGATAGTAGGCTTGGGCTTTTCCACACACGCGCACGCGCCGTCCGTCCGTCCCGATCCCGAGCCCGAGCCCGGCCCGGACGTGCGCTTATCCTTTTGCACAAAATGTTTTTGTTTGGACCCGTTCCTGGACCGTTGCAGCAGCCATGGGCTCGTAAAGAGTGGACCGTTGGATGAACTTTAATGCAGGCGTTTCTGTCAGTTGGAGGACAGAGATGTTAGGCCTGCATTAATCTGTGTATTGATGAGCAGTAATGGGCTTAATGGCTGACAGTAATGGGGACGCCTATATAAAGAGCACCCCTTCTCTTTGTTTCTCTTGGTTCAATATACAAAAAAACATCTCTCCTCTCAACAGAGCTCTCCTCTGCTCTGCTCGGCGAGCTCTCCACTACTCTGCTCGGCGAGCACTCCTCTCCACTGTTTTGCTCAGCTCTCCACTGCTCTGCTCGGCAAGCTCTCAACTCCACTGCTCTGCTAGGCGAGCTCTCCACTGCTGTGCTCGGCGAGCACCTTCTCCTCTCCCTTTCCCTTCCAATATATTCCAAAGCCCACTGCTGCTGCTGCCTCTGTCCAGTTCGGGTTCGGGCCACCTTTTCTTTTGTTGAGCGACGAGGGTCAGCGGCCGGTTTGACACTTCATCCTACTGCACTTCAGGTGGAGTCCCTATTGGTGGGGCGGTCGTATCTTGGAAACAGATCGTCGGCGAGTCCTGTGCTAAAGGCGGCGAATTCTGTTCTTAGGACAACGATCATTTGGCGTGGTTCAATCCCAAGCAACTCAGAACCTTGTTCTTCTTATTTTTGCTTATTTGTTTAATAGGGTGCATGCTTAGCAAACATAGTTAAATATTATTCCTTGAAAAATATTAATTTAATTTGTTTTTTGGACTTACTAACAACTTGACCCAACAACTAAGAACAGAGTTTTTCCTATAATCTAATAGGTTGTTAGTTTTTTTACTATGAACCTAAACATGTCTAAGGTTAACCTAGATGACTTAGTCTCAGCCAGACCCGAAACTTTTGCTGGTCAACACTTCAAGCGTTGGTAAAATCGAATGCGGTACTGGCTGACCACTTTAGGTCTTATTTCTGCTATAACTTGTGAGTCTACCCCGTCAGAGCCACCCTCTACTACCCCTGCTCTGACTTCTGCCCCACTTCCAGATGCCCCACCTCCAACTCCACCACCACCTCCACCAGGCCTACACCCTTAGAGATAGACTACCTATGCCATGGTAAAATCCTGTCTACTTTGTCCAATGAACTCTACGACATCTATTGCCAAATCACAACTTCGAAAGAACTTTGGAAAGCATTAGACTCGAAATTTGGACAAGAAGATGTTGGCCTAGAAAGGTATTCCTTTGTGAACTGGTTAAAATTCAAGATGGTAGAGACCAAGACCGTTACAAACCAAATCCTTGAATACCAAAACCTTATCACTAGTGCTAAGATTAAAGGCTACAACCTAGAAGAAAATGTACAAGTAGCTGCCCTCATTGAAATGTTACCTTCGTCCTGGGTTGACTTTGCTAACAAGCTATGTCATCGTCTGTGTAACCTTTCTTTGAACTCCCTTATCCAAACTCTTAAAACTGAAGATATTCATAGGGAGAAAAGCAAGGCTTCTTCTATCCAAGCAAATGTTGTTGAGGCTAAAAACTTTCATAATAAACCTATCAACAAATTCCAGAAAAACCATAACCATATTCATAATAAGAACTACCACCAAAAAAAGAACAAGCCTAACTTTTAGCCTAAACCCCAAAACAATGGCAATCATAAGGGGTACAAAGGTAGAAACTGTTTTGTCTGTGGGTGGCCGGGTCACTTAGCTCGAAACTGTAAAGACAGAAAAGATGGACCATCTACCAACCCCCAAGTGAACACCTTAACTGTGGGGGGTCTCATCAACCGTAAACACCGACAGATCTGGCTTTATAACTCAAAACCCTGAAGTTAACACGCTGAGTCTAACGACCGACTGGTGGTTAGATTCGGCTGCAAATGCCCATGTATGTTATGACCGATCCTTGTTCTCTTCGTATCAGGTCGATACAGGACGGTGTGTGACATGGGCAGATGCGAGCGTTGCAAGGATTGACGGATATGGACGTGTGGACATGAAGTTTACTTCAGGAAAAGTGATATCCCTTCAAAATGTGCAGCACATGCCAAACTTTAGGATGAATCTTGTTAGTGGAAAAGTATTAATGAGACTGGGCTATAGCTTGTATTAGAATCCAATAAAGTTGTAATCACAAAGTTTGGATCCTATGTAGGAAAAGGCTTTGTTTGTGGTAGAGATTTGTTAAAACTTTGTATTGTTGATTCATCTTTAAATAAAACTGTTGCATCTAGTTCTAATTCACTAACTGTTCTTACTTCTAAATGTTGTGACATGTAGCATGCTCGTCTAGGACATGTAAACAAGAATACCATGCGTAGAATGATGAAATTAGAATTAATTCTGAAAACTCAAATAGACAAAACCAAGCGGTGTGAGGTTTGTGTTCAGGCAAAACTGCCTAAACAACCTTTCAAATCGGTTAATAGTCAAACTGAGTTATTAGAATTAATTCATACCGATGTATGTGACATGAATGGAACTTTAACTGGAGATGGTATGCGATACTTTGTAACTTTTATAGATGATTTTTCTAAATATTGTGTTATCTTCCTCATGAAAACTAAAGATGAACAATTTGAGAAATTTAAAATCTATAAGAACCTAGTTGAGAAACAAACCAATAAGTTCATAAAAAGAATTAAGTCAGATCGAGGCGGTGAATACACCTCAACTGAACTTAAGAGATTTTGTGAAGAACGTGGTTTGATTCATCAAACAACTGCTCCTTACAACCCTTCGTCCAATGGAGTAGCTAAAAGGAAAAACCCGGACTTTAGTTGACATGATAAACTCTCTTCTTGCTGAATCTAGTCTTCCCTCTAGAATGTGGGGGGATGACTTACTTAATGAAAACCACAATCTAAATGGAATTCCTTTCAAATATACCGATAAGATACCGTTTGAACTTTGGTTTAGTAAGAAGCACAACTTGCAACACTTAAAAGTGTGGTGGTCACTTGCCAAAGTAAAGGTTCCTGAATTCAAGAGAAAGAAATTAGGACCAAAAACCGTTGACTGTGTCTTTATTGGTCCTGTAGAAAACTCTAATCCCAACAGGTTCCTTGTAGTTAAGTCTGACTTTAGTGATATTGGAGTTAACTCCATAATTGATGGTAGACCCGTAGATGCTGTCTATTTTGAACATGTGTTTCCTTTTAAAGATAAAGTAAATAAAACGACTGCTGAAAGTTCATCGACTATTGAGTCTTTTACCTCTCCTCCGATTCCACATGAAATCATGCATGATAATTTAGATGACAACTTAGAACACAGCTTAGATGTGGAACCTAGATGAAGCAAAAGACCTAGTATAAAAAAGAACTTTGGTGGTGACTTTATCTCCTACCTTGTTGAGGAAGATCTTGCAACGTTTAAGGATGCCATGATCTCAATAGATGCTAGTTTATGGAAAGAAGCTATTAATAATGAATTTGAATTTATTATGCAAAACCATACTTGGATCCTTACAGACTTACCACCTAGCTGTACTCCAATTGGTTGTAAGTGAATTTTTAAGAAGAAAATTAAAGTAGATGGTACAATAGATACATTTAAAGCACGTTTGGTAGCTAAAGTTTTAGTCAAAAGAAAGATGTAGATTATTTTGACACATTCTCACCTGTTACCAAAGGTGTTTCCATTAGAGTGCTTGTTGCCTTAGCAGCCATTTACCATCTAGAGATACATCAAATGGATGTTAAGACAACTTTCTTGAACGGTGATCTCGACGAGGAGATTTACATGGTTCAACCTGAAGGGTATGTAGTACATGGTCAGGAAAATAAGGTTTGTAGGCTTGTGAAGTCTTTGTATGGACTTAAGCAAGCACCTAAACAGTGGAACCGGAAGTTTGATAGAGTAATTAAATCTTATGGCTTTTGTTGGATATATATACCCTAGAGGCCAGTATTGTTTATGTATACATATGGATGCTAGGAATATGTATGTACAGGACAATCTTGCTCGGTTTTATAGTATATTATTTGACTTGCCTTTGTCAGGATATGTGTATTTATCTCTATTGTTGTTATATCTTGTTTGCACATATTGATAAAGACTCGATGCAGTAGTATACTATTATGGTTTGTCTTTATCTTAACAAGGCATATGTCATAATAGTTATTACATATTGCGGTTACATGTTGATAAAGCCCCTAGGATCTTGCTTGACTACCTGCGTTGTGATGGCGATCATACTTGTGGGAGCAGGGTAGTCCATAAGCACATCCTTAAATGGTCCCTAGTCGTGTGACTATCGAGACTGGGCATTGATACTCCAGAGTAGACTAGTGTATACGTTTCTAGCCCCGTCGGGGGATGGTTGGTCCCGCAGCCATTGGTCTGATGCACCTAAGATCGTATATAGGTGCTCATTGGGTGTGAGTACCCTGGACGGACTCACCAAGAACTTCCAGATGGTACTATACCTATCGTCAGATAGAAGTTCTCTTATGACATGTGTACAAGTTAGTCTTTGGACATGAGATCGGCATTTGTCTCATGTGAGTTCCCACTGAGCTTTGATCACTACCCTACCATGGCTCTACTGAGTCGTGCAAACAGGTTTTGGTTAGGTACAGTCCCAAGCCACGTGAAGGCAGTGAGCGATTGTTGGGGATTCGTCTCTCCTGGTATTGGGAGTTGATATCGCACAGTGATCGATTGGTTAGGACCATAAGACCTTGGCCAAGGCAGATGGGATTTACTGATAGGTTGATCAGTAATTTCCGGGATTGGTCCTGAGCCACATCCGCACGACTTATCAGGTTATTAGGGTCTGACGTTCACCACCCCCTAGACCCGGTATGTGATACTCTTTGACGAAGAGACCTGACTGTACGGATATTGTCATGGATAGGCTCAATAGGAGTTCGGACAAGTTTGCTCGTCGGCCTTCCTTTCGACAGGTACCTGGGTAGCCGTTACATACAGCTAGTGTCGTTGACGTGCTTGAGGTTAAACCCACTGCCAGAGTACTATCGAGTCTTTATAGTCCCACACAGAGGGTTTCCCAGTTTCGGGCGAAACGAGTAGAGGTCGTATGGTTTTACGATAGGGTTCGATCACATACGTGTACTTGTGCGTGTGTTGTGTTCGAGCGGACAATACTAGTGGGCTTTGGTTTAAGCCGGATCCTAGTATTTGATTATTGGATTAAGTTCGTCTCATTGTATTCGTGTTTCTTGGAACACGGATGCGGGTATGTATATACGGTTGAGAGGTGCGAAGGAGGAGACACCTCATTAGGGTTTTGACCATTGACTTGATTAAAACCATTATGAGGTGGAGGAAATTGTTTACTAATTTTTTATAATGATAATTATGTCATGGCTAACTGGTTTGACCATTTGACTTTGTTGAATTAGATATTTTCTTTAGACACTAGATATTTTTAGCATTAATTATGACATGCTTATGTTCAAATTAAAGTAGCCATTACAATTATCATAATAAAAACTAAGTTTTCTCTTTCCTCAAAAGAGAACTCTCTTCATTTTTAATTCCCATTCTCTTTCATGGTTCTCTCCTCCTCCTTCTCTCAAACCCTAGTGTATCATGTGTTGATAATCAAGGGTTAATGAGACTAAGCCACTCAAATCACACTTTACTCACCCTAGTCTACTTAGATTAGCAAGCTAAGTATTCTAGTTATCTCAATTTAGAGGTTTAGCTCAAGTTTGGAGCTCTCAGGTGGATCATCGTTGACACAAGGAGGCTGAAGTTCAAGCACGATCCATACATCCATCGAGGAGCTTAAGGAGAGGATCGAAGACCCGAAGAACTTGTTTCCGTTAGGTATACTTTCTATCATAGTAGATATAACCCTAATCAGCTAACTAGGTTTATGGTAAAGATCTGGTTTGTGTTTAATCTAGCGCCAAGTTTATGATCGTCATAAAAATTTTGTTCCGTATTTGGCCATGGAAGTTGGCCGAGGCGCTAGTGTAACCCTTCATGGTATTAGAGCCAGCCCATAAACCCTAAATTAGCAAGTTTAAACAATGTTAAAACAACAAAACCGAAACGACTCCGTAACATCAAAACCCAAACTGCAGTTTCTGTTGATTTTTTAAAGGCTTCAAAAATTTTTTTAAACAACTGCAGAGTGATCCTTACACTGTGAGATGTACCCAGAACAAAAACAACGCAATTTCACCAAGTTTTGGCCGGCCACATGCCCTCTAAAGCCGGCCTCTTCGGTTTTTTGGTGGTGAAATGCATCGAGTTTTGTTCTGGGCTCTTATCTCAAGAAGTTTGGTTTTCTAGTGTTGTTTGTTTTTGCCCAAGTTTGATTCTATGTTGTTTTCTGTATGGGGTAACTTGGAGTGTTTCGAAGTCGTTAAATTTGACATTGTTTAATAGTTTACAGTACATTCACTTTTATCTGCGACCGTGAATGTAATTTGATCGGTAAACTCGTCTGATTGCTATATGTTCTTTTAGACGGGTTTGCGAAAGTGACATTCGCATTGATGTTTTGTGCTTGTGCTGTAATTGTGGTTGGATTTTCGTGGTGGATAGCATATGATGCAATGTTAGTAGTACAATTTATATTCATTTGTACATTTGTTATTGCGGGGCGAGCGTCCAACATGTGGACTGCCGTCTTTGCCGGGTTGTATATTATTTTGGGGCACGACCGGGTTGATGTCGATGTCACCATTTGTACATATTATTTTCTTTTTCTGTACTAGGATTACCCCACGGTGGAGTGCACGGATAGCCGGATTCTAAAAGGCAACAAGCCCGCATCTCATGGCGTTGAGACGGAGGGGGCTTCATTCTTGAATTGGCGGGCAATTCGCCGCGCTCGTAGGGCGTATAGGATGACCCACGGAGGGGCACCCAAGTTACCGGATTCCGTGAAGTGCTGGGTGGCCCATTCACTTTGATGAAGGGGGCTGCCTCACTTTTAGGATTGGCGGTTAACTTGTCGCGCTCGTAGGGGTCCAGGTTTTCATTGCACAGGCTATCCACACGACCGGGAACGTCGGGTTTTATTTGCGGCTCAAATGAAACCCAGGGCTCTAAGATTATCCACCATTCTGTATTGTTGGCTGAGATTCTATGTTGTTGATTATTATCATGCCTGGGACTAATGTTGTATATACTTATATATATACTAGTAGATGTTGTATATGTTTTGCACCCGTGCTAGTCGAGCCCCCGCTCTGTCGTTAGTTAAGTAACCTAACGGGTGATGACGGGCCCAGTGGCGAATGCGGATGGCATATACGTACATTTTATTTTCATTCTTTTCTGGTGTGATAGATTAAATTGATGGGACCGCATTAATTTTGATTAATGCAAGAAAATAAACCTAAAAGATGTTGTTGGAACCAAATTTTAAAAACTGACATTACAGACGTTCTCTTTTGCTTTGCACAGTGGTATTCGGTTATGAATATCCAGCACCTCATTCGACGAGGAAAGGGCCGAGATCCCTTCATCGGGAGTGACCCCTTGAGTAAAAGTTTGCGTCAACGTAATAACTTCACTATAGTCGCTTATTTTTTCTTTGCATTGTGGTATTAAGTTTGGAATATCCTGCACCTCATACGACGAGGAAAGAGCCGAGATCCCTTCACAGGGAGTGACCTCTTTAGCAAAAGTTCTCGCCACTATATATTTGTAAAACCTATCAGGTTCCTTCAACGATATCAAGTTCATTACGTTAATGGGTTTTTCGCCAAAAACCCAGCCGTAACCCTCTGTCATTTCTTACAAGTATTACTTAGTATTCATGTTGTGTATGTTGACCTCTGTCAAGGTATAGTGAATGGTGGCTAAGCAATGCTCGTATGTTGCATAAATAGATGTGATTATTTAGGACAGTCGCACGGTCATTTTGACCTCTGTCAAGGACTTGTGTGGGTGGGTCTAAATCAATCCAGGACAATGACGGGATGAACTTGACTTGCGACTTATGACATGTTGACCTCTGTCAAGGTCATGAAGCCGCTTGGGGAAAAAACCACATCGGGAGTTTCAAACATACAGGAAACTTGCAGATTTAACATACCTTCTGGAGTGTAGTGACTAGAGTGGATTCCATCTAAGTCATTACACAATGATAGTTGGATCCCGATCCCACTGATGAGTTGGATTACTCTCGGGAGATTATTTCACTTAACAATCAATGCTATAAACCAAGTAGGTGTCTAGAACGGTGTTAGCGGGGCTACGCCTCCAGGGAAAAGAGGTTATATAATTAAGGAACTTCGCGAAAGCGTTGGAAAACCTCCCTCGAAGTACCAACACTAGACTAGCTGAAAGGTTAAGCAAGTATTGTGACGTGTGATTAAATCTTGACTAGTTCTTCTTTTGGGGTTTGAAGAAGAATTTGAGGAAACAGTGAGAGCCATCTTGGTTAGATAAATTAATAACCAATCTAATCTTGCAAAGAGCGCACGCTGAGTGTTTCTGTCACGACCCGAAATAGCACGTGACTGGCACTTGAATCATATGAAGTCTATAGGACCTCATCCAATTCAAGTAAGCCAAAAGCCCAGAAATCTAAAACAATTTTAAATAATAAATGAAGGAAAACTAGTTTTAAAGAAGTGAAGAAAACATGTTTTAAATACAAGGTTTTTAAATAAGCATGCCGAATATGCATTTTTAAATCCTCAAGTCTTTTCTGAAAATTTCGGCAGAGTTTCCTTTGTAAATACTAGCCCCAAATGTGGTACAACAAGAATAATATATACACAATGATAAAAGGCATCCCCAAGCGGGAGCTAGCTCTTCGTCAATCGAGGGTCACAACCATGCAAGCAATATAATATAGAACGCCGAAGGGCGAGGATCAAAACTCAAAAGGGAACTCAAAATCAACAAAAAACCATAATACTACAACGCGCGACTCTAAGGTCGAAATAATACACAACTGGTTTTCTAAGTCTGAAATAAATATACAAGTCTAATTGATGGAATTACTAGATACAACTGATTAAAATAAATATAAGGGTGGTCACGATGCGATTGAACCCACCTACCAAAGCAATCACCCAGAAAGGAAGCAGTGTGCCAGCAAGCCGTAATGAAACCTGTACGGCAAAACCTGCAAGAAACTGTGGCACAACGGGGGTGAGTCGCCAACTCGTGAGTAGAAAACATCACAGAGCAGAAATCGTATGTATGACTCAATCCTAGGTCAATACGATCAGTAATAATATATCCTCAATATGAATAAGTCTGAAGCATGATAAGGTGGCAACGGTAAACATCTATACATCAGTGTAATACCAAGTGCTCGTGTCAATGCCTCAGGTAGCAACATATCATAAATATGAGGTATGATCAATGTAATCAGTGTCAACTATATCATGAAGTCTATGAGTATGTGGATATCATCCAACTATGTAATCAATGTCTGTATGCATGTGGATCTCGTCCACGTGTCAACCAATGACATAACAACATCATGTATGTAAAAGTCATAAAAGCATATGCATGAAAGTATGAAGATATAAATCAACATGTGTTCCTCGCGACACATCAAAATCATGGAAGCTGAGTGTCCAGCATCGACACTCGAAAACATCATGAAACATGTGCCCAGCATCGGCATGTAAATCCTTATATATATATAGGGCTCTGTCAGTCCGGATCGGCCCGTATCATCTCTCAACTCCGATCGGTATCCTCTGGATATCCGCCGAGCTCAAATACAATCACCGGTTGGTAGTAGTCCCTCTGCCAGGCTCACCGTCTGTATACACAGCATCCCTTTCTTGCCCCGAGTACCATACCGGGTCCACCATGTACCCGCAATCGGCCTCACCCAGCTCCTCGAATCGGGTTTCACATGTCACACGTCTCAGAACCGAGAAAACGCATGGTAGACACACTGAAATATCATATCAAGAGAAACCGGGTTTTTAAACAATGCATACTTTCTTTTAAAATGACCACGGTTCTCAAATCCAGAAATCTCACGAAAACGGCATATCTCAATGCGTAAAATCATAAAGCATGATGTATGCGACATATGATAGAAATGTAAGCATATCCGTATATCATGCAACATAAAACAGTAATATGCACACATCGAGGGGAAAACCGCTCTTTTAAATGAATCCAGTTTTAAAATAATCTTGCGGTTCCCAAATCTCCAAAATAAAGCCAGAATCATCTATGTATGTGCAAATACGTATGTATGCAAGTATGGGTGTACAATATGTGTGTACGCAAGTATGAGTGTACAATATGTCTGTGCGCCAATATAGATGTACAACTAGGTATATACACAAGTATGAGTGTGCAATATGTCTGTGCGCCAATATAGATGTATAAGTAGGTATATACGCAATTATAAGTGTACAATATGTATGTGTGCCAGTATGGATGTACAATTAGTCATATCCTGATACAACAATCCTACTGTGTAGTGACATGGCAATTATCGATGTTGAAGTGTGTGAGCCGGCAAGCAGGTGTACGTGGAAATACGCATCATCGATAATGGTGCTGGTGTCCTGACAGCATGGGTTTAATATAACAATAAACACATTTAAACATGCGATGCAATGCGAATAGCAAGAATATGCGGAAAATGAATAATAACACAACAGTGAAGAACCTATATCAATATATATATATATATGTCATACAGTTTTGCCATTTGAAATAACACGAATTGTGGTGTTTAGAAAAATAAGAGCTACGGAGTTTTTTTAAGAAAAGATGCGTCTTTTGAAATATCCGTAGAATCCCTTGACCTATCTTTAAAATACTCACGATTCGTTAGTTTTGAAATAGGTATGACTCGGGTCTAGTCTAACATCTACTAAGTACTACAGAACTAAACGAACAGTCTAACCGAAAGGGTAAGGGAAACCACCTAAATCTGAGTCGATATATATATAAATATAATAGTCGGTGATCCCGCCTCAATAGTATCACATACGATACAATATACAATATGACATCCTCGAGTCAAGAGTGCGGATCTATCATCAATATAAGGCGCGTACGGTAAATCCATCGTACGGCATCCTAATCTGGGTACGGGTCAAATATCACATTCATCTCATCAATTATCTAGTATCCATTATCATCATATCTCATGAACCGGGGTACTGATCTAAATCTAGTACAAACTGATACCATCAATATATATATATGCGTGTATGAAAACGCACGCCTAAAGGCCCGCTATAATCTCATGTCGTATCTCAAAATACGAATCACATCATATCACCGATCTCATTGCACCATGCCCAATCTCATCGACTCATCTCCAAATATCATCCACTATCTTGATCATCCAAATGTAGGTATACGTGTATATATACATATCGTCCCATACCTGTGTGTGTGTGTATACGTATCCCCATATACACACAAGTATAACAAGCATGCATGTGTGTGCGTATGGGTGTAAACCTATTCTAGGGTTCGTGACTAAGAAGCTATACTAGTTCACTTCTAACAACCCTAATCTAACCATTGAACACCTAATCATATCTTGAATATCCATGTCACACATAAAGCTATCATATATATATAGTATATATATAGCATACTAAATATCGAACTGTAGGGGTGCTATACGCCATCCACCCGACTTCCTCCGTAGATATAATCTACCCACCTTACTCTTCTCTTTCCGTTGCCGACATCGCCACGTGCTTGCTTGTCGTCTCGAAGTCTTCGTGGGGTACCTACACATCATAACGTATCGCAAATACGTATTAAAATCACATCGGAAAACCAAAACGACACGCTAAAGGCCTATAAGTTAGAGACTATGGACTACGCTTTCAAAACCACCAAATAACACTCGATTTTGACGTACAAACGTCAAGTGATCGAATACGACACAAATCACAAAAATCTATAATTCAAAATACGCAAAACGAAACACCGAATCAAAACAGCAACTCTTGAAAGTGGTCCCAGATTTTACATGTAACATTTCAAAAAAATAAAATATTATTTTTGGGAATTTTTGTAATTAAATAATAAAATATTGAATATTTTAATAAGGCGGTATAATTAAATACCGATAAATTGGGAAAAATTTGAAAAATTATGGAAATTACTAAAAAGAGGGTACTTTATGTGATTCATTCAAATTATGAAAGTTTATGATTTATTTGACAATATTTTAGTGCTAATCGCGATTAAAAATCGCTAATCGGACTTTAAGCGTGTTTTGTGCACATGTCATTTTTTTTAGCACTTGTTACATTTTCTTCATCGCCTTCTCTTCATTTTTTTGGCATGGTTGTTGTTTTAATTGAGAAGGAAAAGAAAACAAAAGAAAAGAAATGAAAACATTAAAAAATGTGCATGGTGTGAGGTATGGGCATGAGAGAGAGAGGGTGAGGGGTCAACCAAGCCATGGCTCATCTCTTAACACTTCATCATTTTCATCTTTTCTTCTTCTTCTCTCACCAAGGCAGCACCTCCTCCTCCCTCCACTTCAAACCCCCAAATCATCATCAAATTTACACCAAAAGTCCATCCCCACTTCACAAAAATTGTGCACAAGCTCTCAAGCTACACTTTGGACAAAGAAAAATCATATTTTGGTGTTGTAGGGGATTCTTGGGTCCCAAATGAGATAATCCCTTCACAAATAGTGTAGTATTTCTTTTGCTTAAGCCTCTATTCAAGTTTAATTTCGATTTAGTGGTGATTTATGCACTTTGAAAATCCCTAAAGAGGGTTAGGGTTTTATTTGAGTCGTGTTGGTGAAATTGAGGCTTAAGAGTGACCTTAAACCCCCTTGGTGTTATAAAACCAGAACTTATACAAGATAAGACCTGAAAACCCAAATTTACGAAAAAACAGAACTTTTCATGTCGGTTTGTGAGAACTTAGAGTGTGCAGGGAAATCTGGAGTGACCTGGAGATTTTACTTTAAAAGCAAACAATACTGATAGCCTAGATTGACCACCACGAGACCACCCTGCAAAGACGACGCCCCAACTCCACAGGAAATCCGAGCAGGCCGAATTTTGGCTGTGTGTGGCCGGCCACTTGGTGTAATTTGGGGTCCTGGTTTCTTCTGTAGGTCATATATACCCTATATATCACTCCAGTGTTGTTTGCTTACCTTATTTTTACCTTAATCAAAATCTGGAGCATGTTTTCTAGGTTGTTGCCTTATGTTTTGCGATGATTTTGAATCTAAGTTTTGGTATTTGGTTTTGTATTTGACCACTGACGTTTGTACGTCGAAATAGGGTGTTATTTGGTTGATTTGCGAGAGCAAACCATAAGTTTTGACCTATGTGAGTTCCGCGTGTCGTTTTGGTTTCGATTTGGATTTTAATGCGATACGATACGTTATAATGTGTAGGTACCCCCACGATGATTGGAGACGATGAAGAAGAGGATGGCGACATCGACATCAACAAGCAAGAATAATGTGAGTAGATATATATCTATGGGGGAAGTCGGGTGGATGGCGTATAGCACCCCCGCAGTTCGATGTACAGTATGCTATATATATATACTATATATATATATATGATATCTTTTATGTGAAACATGGATATTCAGGATATGGTTATGTGTTCATGGATTAGTTTAGTGTTAGTTGCGAAACCCTAGAGTAGTTGTTACACCTACACACGCACACACACTTGCATACATTTACTTTATTACCTGTGCGTATATGGGGGTATGTGTGTGTGTGTGTGTGTAGACACATGGGTATGGGACTATGTATATATATATATATACACATATACATATACGGGATTATGAGTATAGTACTTGGGATTGGAGATGAGTCGATGAGTTTGGGCTTGAGGCCGTGAGATCGGTGATGTGACATGGATCGTATTTTGAGATACGACACGATGTTTTAGCGGTTCCTTTGACGTGGTGTTTTCATACACATGCATGCATATACATATGTGGTATCAATATTGTATTAGACGTAGATCAGTACCCCGGATCATGATATTTGATAAGGAGGAACTAGATGAATAATGTGATAGATATGGCATTTGAACCGTACCGAGATTTGGGAGGCCGTACGATGGATTTACCGTACGAGCTATATATTGATGATAGATCCGCACTCTTGACTTGAAGATGTCATATTATAGATATTGTATCGTATGGGATACTTTTGAGGCGGGATCACCGACTGTTATATATATATATATATATATATATATATATATATATATCGACTCAGATGTTAGGCGGTTTCCTTACCTTTCGATCAGTCTGTTTAGTTTAGTCTGGTAGTTTACTTGTAAATGATAGATTAGATTCGAGTCATACCTAATTCAAAACTAACGAATCGTGAGTATTTTTAAAGACAGGGCAAAGGATTCTATGGATATTTCAAAGGACGTACACTTTCTTAAAAACACCGTAGTCCCTATTTTCTAAACACACGATTCGTATTATTTCAAATGGCAAAACTGTACGACTCATACTTAGATATATGTAGATTCGTTATCATTGTATTTGATATTCAGCTCCCGCATATTCTTGCTGCTCGCATCGCATTGCATGCTTATATTGTGTTTTCATATGTTAATATTGAAATCATGCGGTCAGGACACCAGCACCATTACCGATGATGTGTATGTTCCACATACACTTACTTGCCGGCTCACACACATCATCATCGGTAATTTCCATGTCACGTACACTTTAGAGAATATTATTTCATTGACATAGCTTGTTAGCTGATAGTTTCGACATGATATTAGTGTACTTGCTTTATATGTCAGGTTAGACATTTCACTTATTACTTGCAAATTCATGCATATTATTATTCACTGTTATGCAGTATTATGGAGTTTTATGCCGATATTCACTGTTTATTTACTGTCGATTCTTGGATTTCAGATTTTTATGAGATTCCTGGATTTGGGAGAAAACCGCAAGAATATATATAAACTTCTTTCTCTCTCTCTCTCTCTCTCTCTCTCTCTCTCTCTTTAAAATGAAAAGTGCGGTTTTCTCGTGATGTATGAGTCGTCGACCATGATGTTTCTCGGTTATGAGATAGATTTCGATACCCGATTCGAGGAGTTGGATGAACCGTCTGTGGGTACATGGTGGACTCGGTAAGATACCCCGGGGCAAGAAGATCGAGGTGTAGACGATGAGCCCGGTAGGGGCAGACTGCCTACCGGTGATTTTACCTAACGCGTCGGATATCCGGAGGATACCGTTCGTGGTCGTGTGATTGATGATAGGGGCTGATCCGGACTGACGGAGCCCTAGATAGTGAGATTTGAGACACTGAGATTTGAGATTTGAGATATTAAGGTATTGAGATTTGGTGATACAGACCAGTCCGGATAGCCGGAGCCTGAGATATTGAGATATTGGGATTTATGTTTTATGTCAATGCTAGACACTATTTATGTTGATTTCATTGATGATAACTCGTTTTAAATATACAGAAATCTCACTAAGTTATGAAAGCAGTTTCTTCATTTACATGTATTCTGTTTTCATGCATTCATACATCATTCATATGATATGCTGTTACTTGAGGCACTGACACGAGCACATGGGATTACACTTATGTATAGATGTTTACCCTTGTCATCTTTTCTCGCTTCAGACTTATCATTTGAGGTTATATATATATATATATATGTATATTGATCGTATTGACCTAGGATTGTGTCATACATTCGATTTCTGCTCGATGATGTTTTCTACTCACAAGTTAGCAACTCACCCCCGTTGTGCCACAGTTTCTTGCAGGTTTTGCCGTACAGGGTTCGTTACGGCTCTGCTAGCACACTGCTTCTTTTTCGGGTGATTTGCATTGGTAGTTCGTGTCACTTGCATCGTGACCACCATTATACCTTGTATATTATTTATTTCAATTGTATCTAGTAAACTCCATCAACCAAACATATATATTATTTCAGACTTAGAGACCAGTTGTATATTCTTTCGACCTTAGAGTCACGTTGTATTATTATGGATTTCATGTTGTTTGAGTTTCCTTTTCAGTTTTGATCCTCGCCCTTCGGCGTTGTATATTATATTGCTTGCGTGGTTATGACCGTCGATTGACGAAGAGCTAGCTCCCGCTTGGGGAAGCCTTTTATCATTCATGTATATATTTATCATGTGGTACCCCGTTCGGGGCCAGTATTTACAAAGGAAACTCTGCCGAAATTTTCAGAAAAGACTTATGATTTTAAAAATGCATATTTCGGCTTATGTTGCTAAACTACTTGATTTAAATTGGTTTTTCCTTCACTCTACTGCTTTACTTGGTTTTGATTTCTCGGTTTTGGCTTACTTAGATTATGTACGCCTCGAGACATTTCGTAATTTAAGTGACGGTCATGTTCCGTACTTTTCGGGTCGTGACATTACCCTAGGTCAAATCAGTCAATTTTGCATATGCCAAGGGTCTAGATTACAGGAGATGGAGCTACAAACCAAACACGAACCCATTTGGAACAGTTCTGGCTGCAATTTGCGGCCAGAAAGATTAAATTTACGGCCATAGAGTGGAGTCAGAGGCTGGGGTCTTGGGTGGTGCTTCCTAGGTGCATGCACACTCCTCTGTACTTGCTAAATAATTTTCAGAGGCTCCGGGTGATAGCAAATTTCATTTTACACTCACAGAATTTACAAAATACGATGTTGGGGATTTCTAAGTTCGCTAATTGGGGTTCTAGTCTCTGGTTTAGGTCTCCAATCAATCACCACAGGGGTTGTATAGCCTTTAGTAACCTTAATTTCACCTTTGGGTTCAACTAAAACATAGACCCTCAACTCAAGTTTTTAAACTTCCTAAAACCACACAATATCGGTTCTAATTTAACATGGATGCTAAAGGAAAGGAAATTCTGTTAGTTATATGTATGCCCTAGAGGCCATTACTGTACATACGTTGTATATTGTGGTGGATGCTTGGACATATATAGGGAGGACTTTCTTGCTCGTCATGATAGTATGCTATCTGGTTACTCTTTATCTTAGCATGTACTCTGATTGTCTCTATGTCACATGTTGATAAAACCCTTAGGATGAGTACTTGACTACCAGGACAATGACGCAGATCATACTAGTGGGGACAGTGTAGTCGCCAAGTATATCCTTCAAATGTTCCTAGTCGTGGGAGTACCGAGATGGGGCATCGATACTCCAGTGTAGACTAGCGTATGCGCTTCTTGACCCATATGATGGGGATGGATGATCCCATATCCGTTGGTGTTTGACATCAGAGAAGGTATACGGCTCAGTAGAGACTGGGTACACTGGACGGACTCGCCGAGAACTCCCAGATGGTATTATACCTCACGTCAGATGGCAGTTCTCTGGTGACACTGGTACAGGTTAGTCTGTAGACCCGAGATCGTCATAGAGTCTTGTGTGATTCCCACTGTACTTTGATTTCCATCATACCACATCCAAGAGGGCATGCAAAAAGGTGGCTTTTGGGTACAGTCCTGATCAGTCGAAAATACTGCATTTTTAACACGTCAATTTCCCTATCATTTGCACTCATCTAGAAGTGTTCGGTATTCATATTGCACATATTAGCAAAACAGTCCTGAAATACCAGATTGCATGTGTTATACTCTAAAACCGGCATTTCGAGGGAAATTGTGTGTTTATCATGGCATCGCATCATCCCTATATTGCGCAACACTTGTTTCGAAGTCTGTGCAGGAAATTCCAGAAGAATGGCCAAATTTGTCAAATTGCTGATCAAGATTACGCCAACTCAAAGACTTGAGATCTGGTAGCAATATAGAGGGAATTATACAATTCAGCATATCAGGGAATATCCCAAATATTAAAAGAAGTGTCACCAGAAAAGATCAAGCAGTGGGGCCCACAAAGGACCGCGGATCCGCGGCCCAAACACACTTGGCACCACGGATCCGCGGTGGTAAGGACACGTCAGCAGTCTATTTTTGCTGCATTATTCCTATTTCAGTGCCTACACTTCAGAAAGATATGTCAATCTCCAGAAAACCCTCGAAGCTTCTGCCAGATCAGCAAAGATCATTAAATTAAGCTAATCTTGATTAAGCTAATTAAGCTCCTAACAAACTAGTTCTAGAAGCTCCCTCTAACAAACTACTTCTAGAAGCCTCTCTATCTAACAAACTTTTGGAGGGAAATTTAAATTTGAAATTCTAGATCTAGGGTTTGGATGGTCTATAAAAGAGAGCCTAGATCTAAGAGTGGGGGTTGTTCATCATTAGCCATTCATAAATCATTAATTAGGGTTAAGGTTCTTCTTCATTCTTCTTCTTCTCTCATCTCCCCCATTTCCCCACAAGTTTAGTGACAAAACTTGTGCCTCAAACCCTAACCCTAATTCCAATCCAAGATCAAGATCATTGAGTACAAGCAAAGCAAGAAGCCTTCAAAGCCTTTAGAAGCGAAGCCGGACTTCATCGGAGCATGCGATCCAAGCCGATCCGCGACTCAAGGAGCCAATGCAACGCTAGATTCGACAATCTTGTTCCTTCTCAAATTCTTGTAGTCTCTTGAGCAATGTGTAACAATTTGTTGAATAAATAAAGGTGAGATTCTTTTAACTTGCTTATCTTTTAATTCAAGTATTATGATTCAATCTCAATTTGTGATTGTGTTTGTTATGATGATGTTTGAGTAAACTCCGCTCGTAAAGGAGTCGAGACGATCAATAGAATGATGATGATTTAGATCCTTTCACAATTCTTAAATCCAAAAACGTTTGTAAATTCTTGTAAATCGAATGATCGATAACCTAGTGTCGAGACAATGCTCTCTTGATTGTGTTCGCTCGGAACTAGAGATCAACAATCGATCATTAGATTTTCTTGAAGCTAGTTTGTGAATGAGATTCATCGAAAGGATAAAGGATAGGACGAGGAAACTCTAGTTTCTTCGCAAGATCCTTAACCTCGACGAATTGTCATTGATCTAGTATCAATTCGTTAATGGATAAGAATATGAAATCATTAGATCTCATCACATCTTAGATCCGATCTACTCCTACGAGCTGCACTTCAATTCTTGATTGTTGGTTTGGAAATCAAAACAAATTCTTAATTCTTGATTTTATCGTTTCTTGATTTAGACTAGATTTTTCTAATTCTTGAAATTCAAATTACAAATCATGAATTGTTTTGTTTCCTTTTCTTTAAAGTTTCAATTCATCTAATTCGAAACACGAACGATTACACTTTCCCTGTGGACGATCCGCACTTACTAACGCGCTACATTCGACACCGTTATTGATTGCGGTCAAATAATTTTTGGTTATGATTTCTATACAATTTTCAACATACACAATCCGAAATCGTTTCAATCAAGTCCCAAATCACATGGAGACAATGAGCGATAGGAGGGGTTTCGTCTCTCCCGGTATAGGGAGTTGATGTTGCGCTGTGTTCGATTGGCTATAACTAGAAATCCATGGCCAGGGTTGCTAGGATTTACTGGTAAGTGTTATCAGTAGTTTCTCGAACTGTTATGGACCTCATATCGACACGACTTATCAAGCTACTGGGGTCTGACTTTTACCACCCCTAGGCGAGATATGCGACATATCAGACGAAGAGACCGGACTGTACGGGAGTGTTACTGGTTGGATTCACGGGAAAATGTACAGGCTTGCTTGTTGATCTTCTGTTTGCTCAATACCTGTGTGGCTGTTACGTTTAGCTGACCGCTTGCAGCTTGTGGGTGTTTGATATGATCATCACCCACTGCCGGTGTATTGACGATTCTTTAGAGTCCTACACAGAGCTTTCCTGGCTCAAGCAAAATGGAGTAGGAGCACATATGTGATATGTGCGGGACCGAGAACAATACGTGTATGTGATACCGTATTAGATTCTCGCGATATGTGATATAGCCGGGTCATCGGATCAAGTGTTGATTCGATGAACTGATAAAGATTGTATTAGTCGGTTATTTGTGAAATAGCCTGATTATCGGATCAAGTGTTGATTCGATAATTTAATGTATAATTATATATTTGATATATTAAATTACATTAACTAATATAAGCTCACTTAAAGATTCTTTTTCTCACTCGGGTAATACATTGATATATGTGATATATGTTAATAGTATTATTTTATTTTGTTACAATAAATATTGTATATGTGATATATAATATTGTAACATGTTATGGTTATAAATGCAACATGACTTTTGGAGTTTAAATATGGTTAGGGTTTGGATTAGGATTAACCTTTCATGAAGCTTTCAAGAAGCTTCTTGAAGTTTTGACTTTGACCTTGATATTTTGTGATATTTTGCAAAGATATTTCTTTAACCCAACCCAACCCTTTAACCATAGTTAAATCTCTACATAGGTTAAGTCTTCATACTTAACCCATGGTTGCATTTCTAACCACACACTTGATCCATTATTCATCACAAAAGGATTTGATCATCTTCTTCTTCTTTCTTGCTTGATGAAAAGCTTCACTAGCTTTTTCATATGTGATGATTTTGAGTGAGATAAAGAAAACAAATGAGATCTAAATTCCTACTTCATCATCCTCATTTATTCTAGCCACTTAGATTAGGGTGTTTGCTATGCTAATACTTGATTAGTGAAGCAAAATCTTGGACTTGAGTTTCTTCAAGGTATATCATCTTTGTCATTGAAGATCGGAAGGAAGGTTGCATCTTTCTCTTCATAGAGCCTCTCTAGAGTCCGGGTACTCGATGATCGCAGCGAAGGGACCTCAACACGGAGCTTTAGAAGTGAAGGAGCGGACTACAAAGGTTGTAATCCCTCTCTCTTAGTTGTAAAGTTGTTTACTTGCATGTTTAACCCTAATTATCTAGCAAAGATCCTCTCTTTAGGTTGTTCGGCACGTCTAAATTTTAAATCGGGCATGGTTGATGCATTATAGACCCTTGTAACAGTGCCTAGTAACCTTACAGTGGTATCAGAGCCAAACTAGAGCTTTAGGCGATGTCTAGACGAAATTTAAAGTCCGATCGAACCTCGAAACATCGCATTTTACCCCCTCTCTGGAATTTTTTTAAAATGTTGATTTTTTCTGTATTAAAAATACTCAAAAAAATAAGCATGGAATTCTAAGAATTGCAGAGAAGTACGAACCCATAACTCCCTTAAGGGAGCGCGAAACCGCGGCCAAACCATGGGTTTGGCGGCGGTTCCGCGGCCACCCTTGGGAGTTAGGGGCCACCACTTCTGGGGATTATTCTTAGTTAATTTTGCATGCTTCTGGGAATTTTTAATTCTACTCAAATGTTGAGTTTTCTGGAGATCTAATGTATTCGTTGATTCGATCGAAAAGTTTAACTTCATTTAATGTTTTCCGGGTAATTTAGAATATGTTAAAATGTTCAAACGGATATCAATAACTCACTTTTTCCCCTGCCGGAAAATTTCAAAGTGTTGGATTTTTCCTTAGTTAAAGAACGTTCTAAGTCGTGCAAGTAACGCGGTGGACCCTCTAGAAGAACACAAATCTTAACTCGATTATGTGACCGTCTGAACCGCCTCTAAACCTTAGGGTTTGGGGCAGTACGGCGTTGCCACATGTGAGGCGTCGGTTTGACCCTTCTACGGCTGGACCATTGGTACTGTGGCATGTAATGGATACTTTTTGAACTCCGCTCAAGTGTTGAGCTATTTGGGAAATCATGGGTGTTTATTTATTCGATCGGAAAGTTTAACATTGTCTATTTATCTGGAATGTAATACAATATTTGGAATCCACAAGTAGTTATGAGATAACTAATTTGAATGTTATAAATCTAGTAGTTTAGTCTCATTTGATCAGTTACCACGAGATTTTGATGTGATCAAAAGTCCGTCGCAATCACGTAGCGTACGCGGATATTCGCTGGGTAAACTTAATAGATAGCCACGCCCCATAGCCCCGACCAAGTGACTGTAGGAGAACCCCGTCGCCAAAAGCATTCGTTAGGGTGCTCGCGGCAGTGGTGTTCCGCCTTAGTGCACTTCGTCGACGGCATCCGGGGGTGCGGCCGTCTACTAAAGTTTGCGACGAGCATTCGATCAGGATGTCGGGAATCTTGTTGAATTGCCTGACTAGATATTGAAAAGTGTTTTCGAGATCGAGACTAAAATGCGGGATTTATAATTGTTAGGCATGCGATGTCTAAGGAATTCATTTGGTTAGGCATGAGATGTCTAAGTAGGTTGCGGATTCCAACTGTTGTAGTTTTACACTTTCTTTTCTGTGACCGTAAGTTTAATATGTGGTGTATCGCCGGTTTCGTTGCTATACATCAACGACAATTGGGATACGCATATTTACTTACGTTGATGATATGAAATATTATGTGTTGTTGTGATATGTTATATTGGATCGTCGCGTTTTGAATAGCCGGGGGTTTTATGTGAGATGAGGGTTTTTATTTTCGTTCATGTAAAATTCATTGTATGTAATATTCTTTTATTGGGGCACTTCCGGGATGAGGATGATGTCACCATTGTATATTATTTACTTTTCTGCATTTGGTAGACCCAAGGCGGGGAGCACAAGTAACCGGGTTCTAGGGTCCAATGGGAGACCATCTCGAGGAGTCGAGACCGGGTCTCTTAACCCTGAAATTGGCAGTGTTGCTTGCCGCTCTCATAGGGGTCTAGGGATGTGGGTTTAGCTATTTATCGCGACCGTGGAATCCGCGTTTTATACAGGCTCGCATAAAACACGGAAATCCTAGTATATCCAATATTTCATATGTTATCTTCTACTGCAATGTTCTGTGATGAGATCATATTACTGCCTGAGACGAATGTTTATATTATATATATGAGATATATGTTATATTGCTGATTTCGTTTCAAATGTGATACTTGTGAAGCATAATAAAATAGGACTTCATTAATGAGATTAGTGAAACTAAAAGAAACCTAAAGATGTTGTAGAAACTTGTCTAAAAAACTGGTAGCTCTAGTTCTTGCTTTGCACAGCGGCGTTCCTTGTAGAACATCCAGCACCTTATTCGATAAGGAAAGAGCCGAGATCCCTTCACCGGGAATGACCTCTTTAGCGAAACTAGTAGATACTACAAACTCGGTTTGTCTTTTGATTGTTTCTATAGTTTTTGCTTTGCATAGTGATATTTATAAAATATCCTGCACCTTATTCGATAAGGAAAGTGCCGACGATCCCTTCACCGGGAGTGACCTCTTTAGAAAAACTAGAAAAGGCCTAAAAAACATTCCAATCAAAATCACTCGATTCTACAACGATATCAAGTTCATTACGCAAAGGGTTTTCTTAAAAACCTGTCGTAGCCCTCCGTCATTTCAGATAAGTACTTCATAGTATTCGTACTGCATTTGTTGACCTTGTCAAAGCGTAGTGTGCGGTAGCTATTTATACTTATCTGCAAAAGCATATGATACGATTGAGTTAGGGTAGTCATGTGACTTTGTTGACCTTGTCAAGGGTCATGCGGGTGGGTTTAATTCAATCGGGAAATGACGGGTTGAACTTGACTTGCGGTCTATGGTTTGTTGATCTTGTCAAGGTCATAGATCGCTCGGGGCAAAAAATTATTGGGAATTTCAAGTGTTGAAATTTGCAATGAGATTACATACCTTCTATGAGATAGTTAGATCCCGATACCCACTGCGAGTAAGAGTTACTTTTGGGAGAGTTTTACACATTACAATTAGCCGATCAAGTAGGTGTCTAGAAAGGTGTCAATGGGGTTATGCCTCTGGAAAAACGAGGTTTATTTTAATTAGGTCCGTGCGAAAACGTGGGGAACCTCCCTCAAAGTACCGGCACTGGCCTGGCTGAATGATTGGCGAACTTGTAGAATGTAATTAATCCCGGCTAGTCTTTCCTTTTAGGGTTTGAAGGAAGATTTGACTAAAACAGTTGGAGACATCCTGATTAGATATATTAATAACCAATCTAATCTTGCAAGAGCATACGCTGAGTGTTTTCTTCTATCTCTCTCCTGGTAGCGACTATGTCACGCCTTAATCAAGATAATAATAAGGATGTATTGACCGAACCCGCTTGTTATACTGCGCTAAGGAACGTTGGTCCCGCTCCAACTTATAATTGTTATAAGACAGAGCAGGAAATAGGGGATTACCAGAATTCCCGTGCCGCACAAACGAAGAAAGTGCATGTTGATGCATCTTCTTTGGGTGTGTTCATTACCGAGAACTGTTTCACAGTATCCTTTACGTCCTGGGTATGAGATACCGGATCAGGATCCCGCAAATGTAATTTGTTACATGGGCTACAGATAGGTAGAGAACTGAGAACGGGTGATAAGTTTCAAGAGTTGGAAATGATGCAAGTGTTGCAGCCAAGTCTGTTGGCAGTTATCACCCTATATTACCAGAATACATTGATTCTGAACGAATGTTATTAGATACCGAACCTGATATACAATATCATATCAGTCTCTTTATTAGTAAAGAAAGATATAATTTTATATTGTTGAATAATGTTTTGAATATTTCCTATATCAAGAGTTGATCGGTTCAGGCATGTTATCTAAAAGCATAGACGTTCTAAATCAAACCACAGTTCTTAAACGTACAGAACACACACAAGAGGAAGAGTTCAGAAATGAACGAATCCTTCTTGAGGCATTGTAGACTAGGTCATATCGATGCGACCCGACTAGCTGAAGTTACATAAAGATGCATATTTAAATTAGTTTGGATTTACATCTTGTAAAACTTGCCAGTCATGTCACAAAGATAAGATGACCACAGCTCCGTTTATTGGAAACAGAGAAAGAGTTAGTGAACTCTTAGGATTGATACATGCTGATGTATGAAAGTCCCATGTCTACATATGCCAGGACCGGTTCTTTGTACTTCATTACATTCACTGATTATCTCTCAAGATCCGGACATATATTCCTGTTGAAACACAAGTCTGGAACTTTTGAGAAATTCAATGAATATAAGTTAGAAGTAGAGAACCAAAAATGGGTATAAGTATTATATCTTTTGATGTGATCAAGGAGGAGAATACTTGAGCACGGAATTCCTGGACTATTCTAAAGGAGAATGAGATTCTCTCTCAACATTACTCCTCCGTATACACCACAGCACGTCGGTGTATCGGGGCGGAGCAATCACACCCTATGAGATATGGTGTGCTCTGTGATGAGTACTACTTGAGAAATTGCATACCTATTGAATAGGGTTCCAACCAAATCAGATGTCTACCACTCCATATGTGATATGGTATGGGAAGAGCCCATCTCTTAAGAAAGTTAAGATTTGGGGTTGTCCGGCCTATGTCAAAAGCAAAATCCGGACAAGCTCGAGGCAAGGTCAGTTCTGTGGAAGTTTGTTGGATATCCCAAGCATTCGCAAGGGAATATCTTCTACCACACCGAGAAACAAAAGATATTTTATTTCTCGGCATACCACTTTTTGTGAAAAAAAAGAGAATTTCTTGTGAAGAAATTAGTGGTCATGAGGTAGAACTGGAAGGAGTTCCATCTAAAACAAACTGCAGCTGATGATTTGGTAGAACCGGAGGATTCAATAGTTTCCAACGAACCTCAGCCTCTCCGCCTATCTGGCAGGGTTCCTCATCCACCTGAGAGATACTTCGGTTTCTCTATGACAGTGGGAGCAAGGATTGCATCATGAGATGATGACCCAACTAGTTTCGAGCAGGCCATCAGGAGTGGGGACTCTGTGAGAATGGCTGGATACTTAGCGATCTGAGATGGAATCCTTATACACTAACAAAGTATGGACTTTGGTTTCTTTATCTGAAGGGTTAAATCCCCAACAGGAGCAAGTATATCTTGAGAAGATTACTTGGTGTACATGGAAAAGTTGAGACTTTCAAAGCAATGCTTAAGTCCATCCAGATCCTACTTGCCACTGCTACATACCATGACTACGATATTTGGCGGTTGGGTGTCATGACTGCTTTTCTAAATAAAGATTTGGAAGAAGGTGTCTATAAGTACACAGCCAGAGGGCTTCGTAGACAGTGGGAGTAGCGGAAAAGTATGCAAGTTGTTTTATGCGATAAATCAGTCATCGCGGAGTTGGAACGTCTGTTTTAATGGTAGTCGAAGAGTTTGACTTCATCAAAATGGTAGATGAACCTTGAATATACAAAAAGGTAGTAGAGAGTATGGTGGTGATTCTCGTATAGTACGTGGATGACATACTCTTGATAGGGAAGAAGTTCCTATGCTACGCTCGGTCAATCTCCGTTTATCACAAAGATTCTCTATAGGATCAAGGTGATACCTCCTAAATCCTGGGTTATGGATCTATGAGATAGATCTAATTGGATGTTAGGATTCTCACCAGTTGTAGTGAGATGGTATCTATCGATCCTGAAGAGAATCACTGGAAAGGTTCCAGGGTGATAAGGACGACTGAATGTCAGTCCCAGGCATTGTCTTTACCCTCAGTGGAGGGACGGTATGTTGGAAGAGTTCCAAGCTAGATACCGTAACATACTAGACGATTAAAGGCAAGATACATCGTTACCAAGGATGCTACCAAAGAGGCAGTCTGGATATATTTAAGTTCATGAGATGAACTTCGTTCCTGCTATTGTTTGACAATGGAGTTGTGGCTTATGCCAAGGAACCCCCGTCCCATAAGAGATCCAGATATATTCTTAGGCAGTATCGCCTGATCATGAAGATGGTTGATCTCCAGGATGATCGAGGTTAGGAGAGTAGACACAGAGGAAAACAGCGCAGATCCACTCACAAAGGCCTATTTCCCAGTAGAGACTTTTATGGGATGGTTGAGTATGAGATACTTCAACCACAGCTTATTGTTGGGTATGAGATACTACAACAGATGGCTCTAATGCAAGTGGGGGATTGTTAGTTATATGTATGCCCTAGAGGCCATTACTGTACATACGTTGTATATTGTGGTGGATGCTTGGACATATATAGGGAGGACTTTCTTGCTCGTCATGATAGTATGCTATCTGGTTACTCTTTATCTTAACATGTACTCTGATTGTCTCTATGTCACATGTTGATAAAGCCCTTAGGATGAGTACTTGACTACCAGAACTATGATGCAGATCATACTAGTGGGGACAGTGTAGTCGCCAAGTACATCCTTCAAATGTTCCTAGTCGTGGGAGTACCGAGATAGGGCATCGATACTCCTGTGTAGACTAGCGTATGCGCTTCTTGACCCATATGATGGGCGATGGATGATCCCATATCCATTGGTGTTTGACATCAGAGAAGGTATACGGGTGCTCAGTAGAGACTGGGTACACTGGATGGACTCGCTGAGAACTCCCAAATGGTATTATACCTCACGTCAGATGGCACTTCTCTGGTGACACTGGTACATATTAGTCTGTAGACCCGAGATCGTCATAGAGTCTTGTGTGATTCCCACTGTGCTTTGATTTCCATCATACCACGTCCAAGAGGGCATGCAAAAAGGTGGCTTTTGGGTACAGTCCCGAATCACATGGAGACAATGAGCGATAGGAGGGGTTTCGTCTCTCCCGGTATAGGGAGTTGATGTTGCGTTGTGTTCGATTGGCTATAACTAGAAATCCCTGGCCAGGGTTGCTGAGATTTACTGGTAAGTGTTATCAGTAGTTTCTCGAACTGTTATGGATCTCATATCGACACGACTTATCAAGCTACTGGGGTCTGACGTTTACCACCCCTAGGTGAGATATGCGACATATCAGACGAAGAGACCGGACTATACGGGAGTATTACTGGTTGGATTCACGGGAGAATGTACAGGCTTGCTTGTTGATCTTCTGTTTGCTCAATACCTGGGTGGCTGTTATGTTTAGCTGACCGCTTGCAGCTTGTGGGTGTTTGATATGATCATCACCCACTTCCGGCGTATTGACGATTCTTTAGAGTCCTACACAGAGCTTTCCTGGCTCAGGCAAAATGGAGTAGGAGCACATATGTGATATGTGCGGAACCGAGAACAATACGTGTATGTGATATCGTATTAGATTCTCGCGATATGTGATATCGGCCGGATATATGTGATATAGCCGGGTCATCGGATCAAGTGTTGATTCGATGAACTGATAAAGATTATATTAGTCGGTTATTTATGAAATAGCCGGATTATCGGATCAAGTGTTGATTCGATAATTTAATGTATAATTATATATTTGATATATTAAATTACATTAACTAATATAAGCTCACTTAAAGATTCTTTTTCTCACTCGGGTAATATATTGATATATATGTGATATATGTTAATAGTATTATTTTATTTTGTTACAATAAATATTGTATATGTGATATATAATATTGTAACATGTTATAGTTATAAATGCAACATGATTTATGGAGTTTAAATATGGTTAGGGTTTGGATTATGGTTAAGCTTTCATGAAGCTTTCAAGAAGCTTCTTGAAGCTTTGACTTTGACCTTGATATTTTGTGATATTTTGGAAAGATATTTCTTTAACCCAATCCAACCCTTTAACCATAGTTAAATCTCTACATAGGTTAGTCTTCATACTTACCCCATGGTTGCATTTCTAACCACACACTTGATTCATTATTCATCACAAAAGGATTTGATCATCTTCTTCTTCTTTCTTGCTAGATGAAAAGCTTCACTAGCTTTTTCATATGTGATGATTTTGAGTGAGATAATGAAAACAAATGAGAGCTAAATTCCTACTTCATCATTCTCATCTATTCTAGACACTTAGATTAGGGTATTTGCTTTGCTAATGCTTGATTAGTGAAGCAAAAGCTTGGACTTGAGTTTCTTCAAGGTAGATCATCTTTGTTATTGAAGATCGGAAGCAAGGTTGTAATTTTCTCTTCATGGAGCCTCTCTATAGTCCGGGTACTCGATGATCGCAGCGAAGGGACCTCATCAAGGAGATTTAGAAGTGAAGGAGCAGACTACAAAGGTTGTAATCCCTCTCTCTTAGTTGTAAAGTTGTTTACTTGCATGTTTAACCCTAATTATCTAGCAAAGATTCTCGCTTTAGATTGTTCGGCACGTCGAAATTTTAAATCGGGCATGGTTGATGCCTTATAAACCCTTGTGACAGTGCCTAGTAACCTTACAAATTCTACACTAATGATGGAATAATTACCTCATTTTGCACTCATGAATCCCCTAGGGCACCAAAATCAAATTTTTCTTGGTCTATAGTGTAGCTTGTGAGCTTGTGCACAAAATTTGTGAAGAGGAGATGGGGTTTTAATAGGTTTTATTGCATGATTGTGAGGAGGTCGAGAGGAAAGGGTGAGAGGCAGCAGCAGCAGCAAGAGAGCGAGGGAGAGGAGAGAAAATGATGAAGATTGTGAGATGAGAGAATGGCCAAGTCAAAGTTAACCCCTCACCTTTCTCTCTCTCACCCATACCTATTTGTTTATTCCTTTCCCTTTGCTTTTCTTTTCTTTTCCTTTTCTTCTCTTCTCTTTAATGTTTAACCATGCATGATAAAAAGAAGAAAGCATGAAACAAAAATATAACAAGTGCTAAAAAAAGACATGTGCATGTTTTGCACAAAACAGGCTTAATGCGTGATTAGCGATATTTAATCGCGATTAGCACTAAATAGCGTAATATTAATCATAAAAACTTATAATTTGTTTAAATCACATAAAGCACCTTTATTTCAGTAATTTCCTTAATTTTCCAAATTTTTTCCAATTTATCGGTATTTAATTATACCGTAATATTAAAATATTCAATATAATATTATTTAATTATAAAAATTCCCCAAAAATAATATTTTATTTTTCTGAAATGTTACAATCTTCCCCCTTAAAGAAATTCGGTCCGTGAATTTAAATTTAAACCCCTCAATACTAAAACATTTCAGTAAAAAGTCCAAGTCGTCGGGGCTCCGAAATCATCAATACAAAAAAAACGCATCATAGCGCAATACATGCGCATGAACAATGAGCAGATAACTCAAATTCAAAACTTCGTCAAGCATCTCTCAATCATCGGAGTCATGGTGAAAACACAAATGTCAAATCCAATACGAAACCAATATGATCTTAATCAACACAAATGTACACATCTGCAGGAAATGCATGCCAAAACCTTTTTAAATCGCTGTGCGATGCGCATAATACTGTACAATGGCGGACGTCTATTGTAAGAAAATAACCATATTTGTATATATCTGTTGTTTAGTATGTACGTTCCACCGTTTTGAAAACAAATTAGAAGGGTTTCCTTGTTTTAAACGTTTCGTGTCATATCAGACACGTAGGTAAATACTGAGACTATAGCTCACTTTTTGGAAATCCCTTCGATAACTATCAATGCATGCAAAATATATCCAGGTACTGTCCTCTGACTATTCCTGCTCAGTACGTAAATAAATAGCAAATATTATAAAAACGTACTGCTCCATAAGAAATCAATCCCAAAATGTGCATAAGAATGCTACGTGCGTCTGGCGCACACGAAAAAATTGAAATCCATTAATGTGCCATACATGTGCACAGAAATAACATCTAAGTGCAACGGGTGTGCACGAAACACCTGTCAAAGGCAACGGGTGTGCCTGACAACAAATATCAGGTGCATCTGATATGCACAAAGAATCCCGATTCAGTGCATCTGGTGTGCAACAAAATCGCATCTCATAACATGCGCCCAACATGCGCGAAATCCAATCCAAGCGTGCCAAATATGCGCAAGAATCCAAATCAAATACACAGAGTGCACGAAATCAACATCAATATCATAACCGAAATCGACGGTATACAATAAACCTCAATCCAAATCCGGTATACCGCGGTATATAATCTCACAACCATGTGCATCAGCGTGCACAAATCAAATCAAAACACTAAAATGCAAGAATACTATGCCGAAAGCATAAGTTAAATCACATGCATGCCCTAGGCATGAAATCACAACCAATATCTCAAATGACATCAAAACTAAGTCAGGTGCAACCGTAGTGCACAAAATACGTATCAATGCACTGCGAGCATATATAAACTATACTGAGTGCAACAACTAAATCGTGTGCGTACCTGATTGATGTGGGATTTAAGCATTTTCGCTTTCGAAAGATGAATCAAAGAATTGTTAACCGCAATCAAGAACGGTGTCGCTTGGTAGCTAGCCGGTGAGTACGGGTCGGTCCACAGGGATTTTGTGTATTCTCAATTTGTTCTAACGAGTTAATTCCGATTGGTGTTGGATTGATTATCGCTAAAAACTGAAATGAGTTGATTAAGATTAAAATCTTGCTAAGGTTAGGTTTAGGTTAAGTTTGGAAAGTCAATATTCCTCACCACTTTCAATGCCCTAATTTAGATCTATTAGGTGTTATGGTAATAATTAATAAAGTGGATTAGTACCATCGGGAAGACACTAGGTTTCTTCCTCTAGGTTCTTGTCCTTCCTTTCTTAATTCTTACCCTAATCTCCATGGAAAACATATACAACCGGTCTTTTTAAACTATAGTATCACCGCTATCTCATGGGATAGGGTGCCGTAGTGAGCGGTGTGTGTATGTATGTATGGAGTCCTATAAAAATATATGATGGGCAAGAAAGGGGTGAGAGATTTTCATCTCTCAAACCTTCCCCAAACCTAACCCTAACAAGTGAGGAACTACTCACTCATTAGGGAATTAAAAGATTTCATTTTTTTATGATTGTTTTTAATAACCTAATTATCTAATCTACATCAGATAAATAAAATCTAAACTGGGGCTGATAAATAAAGTTATACTAGGACAGAAAGGAAAATTAACTGGGGCAAGGTAAAGAAAACTTACTTCCTACTTTTTATTTGATGCACTCTTCATACATTACAGGAATTGAAATCTGAATTTGATAAATAAAAATGAGGCAGAACAAGAGGCATACCTCAAAAAGAGGTTTAGGGTTTCTATTTATAGATCATAGAAACCCTAGGGTTACATTTGTTACATATCTGCATTTACAAATTTACCCTAAGAAGACTAGTCAACGCACCGCCACACCATCAGAAAAATGCATCGACACGTGCTTGTCATGGCCATGGAACCGCGGCCAAAAGCCCTGTTTGGCCACGGATCCGCGGCCATCTTGGAAGCTCTTGGACTGGGGTTTTCTGGGATGCTTTTGGTTGCATTTAGCTTCTTGTTCCTTCACTTGGTTTCTCAAATAGTCTTCTAGTTCTTTTCCAGATTTCCACAGTGTATAATGTCGTGGACTTTTACCGTTTAGTTCGTGTCGAAGTCTTGAACCTTGCGCTGCCTTTGTGCTTTGTGAACTTGTCTATTGATCTTCATTTGTTCTTCAAACTGTAGGCATGATCAAGATTCTTCTATTTGTTGGTCATAGTCTCATTTTTGTATCGTCTTTTCATCAATTTCACTGTTTTGTTCCAAGAACCTGTAACCTGCAACTATGTAGCAGACATGGATCAAAAGCACCTGTTTATTTGTAAAATGAATAAGAATGGAGAATATAATAATGCAAAATTATGATATGAACAAATATCTCCAAACTTATCTTTTGCTCGTCCTCGAGCAAAACTAGTTTTTATTCTCGAAAAAAACCTAGCCTCACTTTCGCAGGGAAACGCGATTGCACTGAACTCGTGCAACAAGCCGTTAAACCTCTAAGTGTCCCTAGGAGGAGGAGTGTTGTCTTCTGGGGGTTTTCAGCGGATACTACCCACAAAATCCTATCAATTCGGCCTATTGACTTTTATTCCCCAATTCGGTTTTCTACAAGAAATTCTATTATTTTTTACTCAGAAATTATCCACCCATATTTTTTCAGCTTCCTTATCATTTAACTTAAGATTGTATATGTTCTGTAGATTTATTTAGCTTTTAGCATCTTTTGAGTTTTCCTTCTAGGGTTCCATCTTTACTTAGGAATTTTTATCATCTCTACTAAACATATAAGTCATATTTTTCATTCCTATCTCTTATCTAAACCCCAATCACATACCCCTACATGTGTGTATAGATCACCCCTACACTTGGAAATTGAAATCAAGCTATTATACTCTTGTCCATCGTCCAAAGTACTTTTAGTTGGTGAATTTTTAGATGAAATTGCTCACACATTCTTCATGCGACCGTTAATACTTCTTGAGGTACCAATGACCGATTACAAAATGTGTTTACACATTAAGACGTAATTTCTAGTCTTGTAACACCTTAGGCTTTAGCAGCGACTCCCAAACCAGTTGGTCTAAGGCACTAGGTGATAAAGCACCCTCGCTAAATATTTCTCTATTTATGCAGCCTTAAGTAATTACAAAAACCAGTGTTCATTTTTTATCTCTTTATTCACACTTGTATTTTTATTTTATTTTCCTTCATACTAAGGACTTTAGACAAGAGCATTTCAAGGTCTCTTCTACTATTCCAAGTTTCAAGGTTCGTGTTTATGCAAGTTGTAGGGTATATATTTTCAGAATTTAGATTTAAGCTTAGAAATTATTTTTCAAACTTACACTTTAATAAAAATATCAATAATCTTCCCTTATTTTGACTTAGCCCAAGAAGTGAACTCAAAATTTGCCTATTTCTAAGTAAAATACAAAGACATATATTTTCTGCCGTTAAGTTTTAAGAAAGGTTATTTTTAGGGTTTTTAATTTACTAAGTCTAAAATCTAGTTGTTCCTAACTAGTTAACCTTCTTGTCAAACTCAAGTCAATTATCGCCAAAATTGAATTTTTCAATTTTTATAATTTTTCAAATCTTTCAATTTTTATGGATTTTTAAAATAAGTATGCAAATGCAAAAATATACATATGAATGCGAAGGAAGAAAGCTTACCGAGCACACCCCCAAACTTAAACTTGACAGTGTCCTCACTGTCAGGCTACACCAAGAAGGTCAAAATTGTCGGCACTCCCCTGTTTATTTATTTATTTTTTTATTGTTAACAGAAAAACAAAACAAAATATATATACAAAAAGGTCCCCCCAAACTTAAGTGAGGCAGTGTTTCCACTGTTTAAGCGTTAAAATTCAGAGTTAGCGAGGAGAAAAACACAGTATCAAGCTATACAAGGCCTTACACAGGCCAAAGGTTAGCACCAACCATTCAAAAAATTTATCGTTATAATGGTGTGGTTGGTGAAAGAATGGAATGTAGAGAAAAGAAATGAGAAACACACGAGACCGTGTGGGAAGAAAGGTAGAATATGGTCTAGGTATATTAGGAGAAGAATGGCGGAAGAGAGAAAGAAGTGTAGTACGAACTTGAAGGTGTAAATTGAGTGAATAAATTAGCACAAATCGTGATGACCAATGTGTTAAAAGCGATTGTGCTAATCTATCAACCCGTCGAGAAATGGGGTCAAATCCCTTAAGATTCGCGAGAAAACATGGGTACGTTGAACTTGGTAAACAAGACATTGAAAATGGAAGCGTGACAGATTCTTGCGCGGTCGAAACGATCGAAAGGATGAAGGAGAGTGATTTAGGAAGGGTTTCATTCTCACCTAAGTAAGCGTATGTAAAGTGAGATGGCAACAGCTTGAGTTCAAGTTTCAAAGATGAAACAATTGAAAGTGAAATTGGTGAAACTGTCTCGCGAAGGATTCCATCAATGGTTTGAAATGACTGTAAGCAACCGAGTCTGATGGTTTAACTAACTCATCTGAAAATTCAAAGGACTCAAACTCGGGCGGTGAGTCTTCCAAATCATCCGAAAAAGTGAAACACTCGTAATCATTATCGGTTGTGAGAACTGTGTCAGATTCAAGGAGGAACGCACTAGTGGCGTCAAAACTGCTATGATCGAACAGAAATTTTTCAAGCTCACAGTCCTCCTGCATGATCTCTTGCGTGGTCGGAATGATGGAACGGATGAAGGGGGTGATTTAGGAAGTATAACAGTTAAAGGTTCAGGAGGATGAATTGGAAAATCCGACTCATCAAACAAAACTGGTTCATCCTCAATACTCTCCTCAATACTATCCTCATAATTCTCCTCAAAAGTTATCTCATCCATGCAATTATCATCAAAATCAAGACGCGTATGAAGTTCGGAAGAAACATTTAATGACTCGGGATGATGAATTGGAGAGAAAAATTCAGTCAAATCTACGGGTTCATCATCCAAATTATTCCCTGCGTCAATATCCTCAATCAAGTGAAAATCAATTTTTTCGGACACCTCATCAAAAGCATGGATATTTATCAATTCAGGTTCTATATTTGAGGTGTAGAGGTCGAAAGGATTGGTGATGGTTTCACTCGAAAGGGACCCTTCACAATCTGGCAAATCAAGCACTACAAAGAAGCACAACTCATTAAACGTTTTATTTTCAACTGGTGAATCATTTTAGACACTTGATAGACATTCAAAATCGGAGTTTTGGGATTCAATTGGTGATGGGTAGGTTTGATTTGGAAGGGTGTATAGCTCACTCTCTCCACTCAAATTCTCGATCTGTCCAACCGCCTCATCATACATTGGAATTTTTAGAGCTAGTTGGAAACTATCTACCGGGTCACTAGGTTGCATAAGGGCGGCAATGGACGCATCCAAATTCCTCATTTTTTGGTTTGTTGCCACAATATAAGCTTCCAACGACTGTTCCAGACTAGACATGGGTTGTGAAGGGATTTCAGTAAAAGATTCAAAATTGTTTAGATTCTGGAAACTCCCAAATGGTTGTGTAAAAGCAATGTCTAGAGAAGGTGCGAAAGTCGGGTAGGACTGGTAGGAGTTGAATGGTTGGACAGGAGTAGGATCAACATTTGGATAAAAAGGTGAATGGACTTGTTGATCCCAAGAACTGAAAGTGTTGAAAGGAGTGAAAGATCGGTTATGAGATTGTTCAATATGTTCAGCAATAGACATGGGTTTCGGAGTTACAACAGAATTCGAAAAAGGAGTATCAACGTAAAAAGGTGGTGGAGGTTGAAATAGTTGATACAAAGTGGATTGCGGAGTCGAACTGTTTCTCCTAGACGCTTCTATTCGATCTTTCAAAGAAATTTTGGGCATGGAGGGATCGTCCGTAATTCGACCAAAACAATTCGCGTAGGAAGCAATGTTTGGATGACGGTACCAAAGTTCGGCAAGAGTTTTGTGAGGTGGGGTACCCATGATGTAAGAAAGGAGAAGAAAAAGAATGTGGTTGCAAGTGGGGTGCAATGGATTTCTTAGCGACAAGTTGCAAGTTTTTGTAAAAAAAATTCCTTTTTGTGTTTTTTTTATAAGGAGCTTTTTGCAAAAAGATTTTCAATAAAGGCTTAGACACACATTCAATCAATCACAAATGCACAATCAAGCCTAGATCTAGGGTCACCTAGCTCAACTAGACTGCTCCTAACTGTTCCAAAGGGCAAGATGTGAGGACCTCAAATCGCCTCTTCACCACCAATTGTGGCCAGGTAAGCACAAGTAGAGAAAAGAGGGATCCGGTCACGAATCACCGTGAAACGGGCCTTTTAAAGTTACCTTTCCCCACTTGTCTAGCCTAGACACCATAAAGTCAGGTTTAGATAAACGATCGATACCTATGACTATTCCTTTGTCCTATTGAGCGCGACAGTCCTTAAGGCTGAGTCTAATCTTTTTTTAATTTAACTCGATGGTCAACGCAATATGTTTTTTGTGATTTTTGGGGTCCTAGGAAGGGTAATGAAATCCCTACCCAATCTGGATTGGTGTAAAAGCCCCTTAAAGTCAATTTTAAATATGCAAAGCAGTCAACACAATCAAACACTTGCCAAAATTTTTTTTTATTGCAGCGCAAAGAATCCTGCACAAGATCAAGTTATTAGAGATGGGAGAGAAGTTTTTGCGCAAAGAACCCTGCAGGAAAATTTTATAGAGGAGATAATGGGGTTACAAAGAAGAAAAGAAAATTTACAGAGGGATTTTTTCTTGCTGACGTCAGTAAGGCGCCGCGGTTGCGCGGTCAAAGACTCCTTCTGGCGGCGGTTCCGCGGTGAGAAAGAAGGATCAGGCCTCCAAAAATCTTCTACTGTCTGTTCTGATTATCCTCTGCTTGTTCAGATCTTCTGTTTTCTGTTTCGCACTCTGGATTTTTCCAGATCTGAATCTGTTCGTCGATTCTGCACAATTCAAACGAAGCACCCTTCAAAGAATAACAAGATGATAAATTTTTTTATATTTTAATTTTTTAGTTTTTATGAATTTTATGATTTTATATTAACCCGAAATTACAAAAAGAAAAAAAACTACGCCATCCCCGGCAACGGCGCCATTTGATTGATGTGGGATTTACGCTCTTTCGCTTTCGAAAGATGAATCAAAGAATTGTTAACCACAATCAAGAACGGCGTCGCTTGGTAGCTAGCCGGTGAGTACGGGTCGGTCCACAGGGATTTTGTGTATTCTCAATTTGTTCTAACGAGTTAATTCCGATTGGTGTTGGATTGATTATCGCTAAAAACTGAAATGAGTTGATTAAGATTAAAATCTTGCTAAGGTTAGGTTTAGGTTAAGTTTGGAAAGTCAATATTCCTCACCGCTTTCAATGCCCTAATTTAGATCTATTAGGTGTTATGGTAATAATTAATAAAGTGGATTAGTACGATCGGAAAGAAACTATGTTTCTTCCTCTAGGTTCTTGTCCTTCCTTTCTTAATTCTTACCCTAACCTCCATGGAAAACATATACAACCGGTCTTTCTAAACTACGGTATCACCGCTATCTCGTGGGATAGGGTGCCATAGTGAGCGGTGTGTGTATGTATGCATGGAGTCCTATAAAAATATATGATGGGCAAGAAAGGTATGAGAGATTTTCATCTCTCAAACCTTCTCCAAACCTAACCCTAACAAGTGAGGAACTACTCACTCATTAGGGAATTAAAAGATTTCATTTTTTTATGATTGTTTTTAATAACCTAATTATCTAATCTACAACAGATATATAAAATCTAAACTAGGGCAGATAAATAAAGTTATACTAGGGCAGAAAGGAAAATTAACTAGGGCAAGGTAAAGAAAACTTACTTCCTACTTTTTATTTGATGCACTCTTCATACATTACAGGAATTGAAATCTGAATTTGATAAATAAAAATGAGGCACAAGAAAAGGCATACCTCAAAAAGAGGTTTAGGGTTTCTATTTATAGATCATAGAAACCCTAGGGTTACATTTGTTACATATCTGCATTTACAAATTTACCCTAAGAAGACTAGTCAACGCACCGCCACACCGTCAGAAAAATGCACCGACACGTGCTTGTCATGGCCGCGGAACCGCGGCCAAAAGCCCTGTTTGGCCGCGGATCCGCGGCCATCTTGGAATCTCTTGGACTGGGGTTTTCTGGGATGCTTCTGGTTGCATTTGGCTTCTTGTTCCTTCACTTGGTTTCTCAGATAGTCTTCTAATTCTTTTCCAGATTTCCTCAGTGCATAATGTCGTGGACTTTTACCATTTGCTTCGTGTCGAAGTCTTGAACCTTGTGCTGCCTTTGTCCTTTTTGAACTTGCCCATTGATCTTCAATTGTTCTTCAAACTGTAGGCATGATCAAGATTCTTCCATTTGTTGGTCGTAGTCTCACTTTTGTATCGTCTTTTCATCAATTTCACTGTTTTGTTCCAAGAACCTGTAATCTGCAACTATGTAGCAGACATGGATCAAAAGCACCTGTTTATTTGTAAAATGAATAAGAATGGGGAATATAATAATGCAAAATTATGATATGAACAGTACCATATGCACAAAATCAACCCAACTGTGTGAAATCCATGAAATCTTAAACATGTGCAGCCAAGGCATAAAACGATATCAAGTGCGATATTGTGCATAAGTCATAAATCAACACAACGATATATAAAACATATTTCAAGTGTAATAAGTATGCGCAAAATATAAATACCCAGTAGGTGCAACCATGGTGCACAAAAACAAATATTATGAAACTCAGTCATCAAGACTAAATCATGCGAATAGATCGCCCAAAATATCGAAATCCAAGGTGACGGATACGTGATAATCGAATTACCAAATCATAAATCATAAATACCGTCGTCGATATTTCCTCCTACAAAGTCGAGAAGGTGTCGGTGTATCCAATGCTAGCAGAGTAAGATATCTACTTGCCTCCTGTTCATGGCCTGTCGTCTGGTGCCCTGAGGCTCCCGTCTCTCACTGCAGATTGCTAAGTGCATAGCTCCTCGGCTCAACGGTTAAATATGCAATGACGACGAAAACAATCCCGCTCTGGCACATCCTCTACAGATCTCTGGCCAACTATCTCGTCGACGATGCCGAACTCTGGCCTGCTGGGTGTGCGCAATATGACCACTCCTGGGTCCAAGTCTTCTCGTAGTATTCCAGAAAGGTCCTATCGAGGTCTCTCTTAAATCTCATTTCTGCCGAACTGCCCGTAAGTTATCACCCTTTACTATATCTGTTTCTTGTTTCGGAACGGCTGCATACTCATCGCGACTCCTTCTGGAAGGTATATCCATATACAACGCCTCTGCATGCGTATTGCATCTCTGATATCAGCGGAGTGGAACGTCATCTCGTCGAAATCTCGTGCGAACTCTTTACTCCACTTTTTCTCTAATGTCGACTGCTTCGGACTCGTCTCTTCGTGGCTGCATAGACTGTGCTCCAACGGCTATACTCGTATCTGGAGTCTCCCAAGCAATGCATCCCATCATATGATATCCAAAAGATGTCGAACCTTTCGATCGATTTGTCAAGGCTTCATAATTCCCTAAAGATCTAAATATCTTGGGTACAGTTTAATAGTACTCCAGTATATGACACAGCACCTGTGGACCAACCGTAGAAGGGCAAACCCAAGCCTCACAAATGGCACCGCTAAACTGCCGCAAACCCTAAGGTTCAAAGGCATTCCATGGTCATTACATCGAGTTTGGGTTTCATTCTTCTAGAGGGTCCATAGAATTACTTGCATTTGTCTCTGAATACTTTAAACTTGGAAAATGGGCTCCTGACATTCGATCGTCTCCATCGACTCTCAACGTACCTGCGTGAAGTCGTCTCTAGCTAGAATCAATCTATCTGATGACCTCGCATCGGGGTAAGCGAACGAATCACATGTCCTAGTCATTCATCCTCGGACGAATAGCGACCTTTTATCATATCTCAAGTACAACTCGTACTGCAATAGCTCCAGCATCTGGGACAATATCTCGTCGTTCGCAGCAACAACTGGCTCATTCGTCTGCACGCAGAACAGTGCCTCAATCATCATGAATAAGCGATACATCAATGGTCATCACATTCTGGATGGCCTCTATCAGTGGCTCAATCCTCTGGTGATGATCTGCACGTCCGAGAAACCTCGTAAAAGCGATCCGTCAAACGCTCATGGCGCGAAAACACAATAAAACAACGCCTCTATGCAATCGTATGTCTCTGGAATCACGCCCTGGTCAGTCCTCGCTCATGACGAGCTCGTGCTGACCGCAACTCTAATCGTAGCTCTCTCTGCCCGTGTAATCATGGCAGCAAAATCATAACCAGTATCGATGAGGATAGATCATAGGAATGAATATAATACTGTGCAAGGAAATGTACATCCTAAGGCTTCTTAAGTGGAGTAGCATATCGTAAATATGCCGCGGAACATACACACGGTACGTCACTCTACTGAAGTCACCTACTCCATCAACCAAGGTCAACCTATGCGACGAAAATTCGAGTCTAATACCCCCTCGACTAAGTCTAAGTTCCGTAAGGTCAAGCCTAAGTTCCGAATATATACAAACGCTCTAGGCTCCGCATAGTCAAACTTAGACTCGAACCAAGGTTAACCTAGTGCTCTGATACCAACTTTGTCACGACCCGAAATAGCACGTGACTGGCCCTTGAATTATATGAAGTCTATAGGACCTCATCTAATTCAAGTAAGCCAAAAGCTCAGAAATCTAAAACCATTTTAAATAATAAATGAAGGAAAACTAGTTTTAAAGAAGTGAATAAAACATGTTTTAAAAACAAGGTTTTTAAATAAGCCGAATATGCATTTTTAAATCCTCAAGTCTTTTCTGAAAATTTCGGCAGAGTTTCCTTTGTAAATACGGCCCAAAACGGGGTACAACAAGAATAATATATGCACAATGATAAAAGGCATCCCCAAGCGGGAGCTAGCTCTTCGGCAATCGATGGTCACAACCACGCAAGCAATATAATATACAACGCCGAAGGGCGAGAATCAAAACTCAAAAGGGAACTCAAAATCAACAAGAAAACCATAATACTACAACGCGCGACTCTAAGGTCGAAATACTACACAACTGGTTTTCTAAGTCTGAAATAAATATACAAGTCTGGTTGATGGAATTACTAGATACAACTGATTAAAATAAATACAAGGGTGGTAACGATGTGAGTGAACCCACCTACCAAAGCAATCACCCAGAAAGGAAGCAGTGTACCAGCAAGCCATAACGAAACCTGTACGGCAAAACCTTCAAGAAACTGTGGCACAACGGGGGTGAGTCGCTAACTCGTGAGTAGAAAACATCACAGAGCAGAAATCGTATGTATGACTCAATCCTAGGTCAATACGATCAGTAATAATATATCCTCAGTATGAATAAGTCTGAAGCATGATAAGGTGGCAAGGGTAAACATCTATACATCAGTGTAATACCAAGTACTCGTATCAGTGCCTCAGGTAGCAACATATCATAAATATGAGGTATGATCAATGTAATCAGTGTCAACTATATTATGAAGTCTATGAGTATGTAGATATCATCCAACTATGTAATCAATGTATGTATGCATGTGGATCTCGTCCGCGTGTCAACCAATGACATAACAACATCATGCATGTAAAAGTCATAAAAGCATATGCATGAAAATATGAGGATATAAATCAACATGTGTCCCTCGCGACACATCAAAATTATGGAACCTGAGTGTCCAGCATCGACACTCGAAAACATCATGAAACCTGTGCCCAGCATCGGCACGTAAATTCTTATATATATATATATATATAGGGCTCCGTCAATCCGGATCGGCCCACGGGTTCCGTCAATCCGGATCGGCCCGTATCATCTCTCAACTCCGGTCGGTATCCTCCGGATATCCACCGAGCTCAAATACAATCACCGGTAGGTAGTAGTCCCTCTGCCAGGCTCACCGTCTGTATACGCAGCATCCCTTTCTTGCCCCGGGGTACCATACCGGATCCACCATGTACCCACAATCGGCCTCATCCTGCTCCTCGAATCGGGTTTCACATGTCACGCGTCTCAGAACCGAGAAAACGCATGGTGGACGCACTGAAATATTATATCAAGAGAAACCGGGTTTTTAAACAATGCATACTTTCTTTTAAAATGACCACGGTTCTCAAATCCAGAAATCTCATGAAAACGGCATATCTCAAGAAATGTAAGCATATCCGTATATCATGCAACATAAAACAGAAATATGCACACATCGAGGGGAAAACCGCTCTTTTAAATGAATCCAGTTTAAAATATATCTTGCGGTTCCCAAATCTCCAAAATAAAGCCAGAATAATCTTTGTATGTGCAAATACGTATGTACGCAAGTATGGATGTACAATATGTGTGTACGCAAGTATGAGTGTACAATATGTATATGCGCCAATATAGATGTACAAGTAAGTATATACGCAAGTATGAGTGTACAATATGTATGTGCGCCAATATAGATGTACAAGTAGGTATATACGCAATTATAAGTGTACAATATGTATGTGTGCCAAAATGAATGTACAATTAGTCATATCCTGATACAACAATCCTACTGTGTAGTGACATGGCAATTATCGATGATGAAGTGTGTGAGCTGGCAAGCAGGTGTACGTGGAACATACGCATCATCGATAATGGTGCTGGTGTCCTAACAGCATGGGTTTAATATAACAATAAACACATTTAAACATGCGATGCAATACGAATAGCAATAATATGCGGAAAATGAATAATAACACAACAGTGAAGAACCTATATCAATATATATATATATATATATGTATGTATGTATGTCATACAGTTTTGCCATTTGAAATAACACGAATCGTGGTGTTTAGAAAAATAAGGGCTACGGTGTTTTTTTAAGAAAAGATGCGTCTTTTGAAATATCCGTAGAATCCCTTGACATGTCTTTAAAATACTCAAGATTCGTTAGTTTTGAAATAGGTATGACTCGGGTCTAGTCTAACATCTACTAAGTACTACAGAACTAAACGAATAGTCTAACCGAAAGGGTAAGGGAAACCACCTAAATCTGAGTCGATATACATATAAATATAATAGTCGGTGATCCCGCCTCAATAGTATCACATACGAGACAATATACAATATGACATCCTCGAGTCAAGAGTGCGGATCTATCATCAATATAAGGCTCGTACGGTAAATCCATCGTACGGCATCCCAATCTGGGTACGGGTCAAATATCATATTCATCTCATCAATTATCTAGTATCCATTATCATCATATCTCATGAACTGGGGTACTGACCTAAATCTAGTACAAACTGATACCATCAATATATATATGCGTGTATGAAAACACACGCCTAAAGGCCCGCTATAATCTCATGCCGTATCTCAAAATACGAATCACATCATATCGCCGATCTCATGGCACCATGCCCAATCTCATCGACTCATCTCCAAATATCATCCACTATACTCATCATCCAAGTGTAGGTATACGTGTATATATACACATCGTCCCATACCTATGTGTGTGTGTGTATACACGTATCCCCATATACGCATGTCACGCTCCGCTTCCCAGTGTACGGCGAAGGGGGACGCGACGAGGTCCGCTACGTATATACTCAGAAGTATATACGCTAAGCGTATCTAAAAAATATAAAATAAATACACAAGAGACAAGAAATAAAAAGAACAGCAACTTTTATTTGTTAACATTCTTTGTACAATACATGAAAGGAAATGCAACTGAATTAAAAAGATGCCTAAACAGTGGCATAACAGGAAATGAAAAGTACATAAAGGAAAAGTGTACAATGAAACTGCAGTGCAGGGTCTTCAGTAAACTGCTCCAAGTCTTCTTGCGATGGCTCAACCTCTGCCGGGTCAAATCACCTGACGACATTTAAAGAAGAGAGAAACAGAATGTCGTCAGCGAACAGATAGCTCGGTAAGTCCCAAAGGTAAGAGGGAAGTAGAAAAAGACAGAATAAGAAGATACATTTTAAAGTGTTTACTATTGTTGTAATATTATGTCAACGCTGTTGTTTGTAGCTTGGTACAGAAGGATGCCAGTGTATACGAGGGGAGTCTCTATATGTCAGAGACTAGGGGCACGTATAGTACAAGGAACCGTTTATGCCACGGTACAACAGCAACTGGATTCATGTTAGGTGTGTTAAATCTGACCACCTCGTGCCACCTTTAACACCTTCCGTACCAATCTACCCCTTAAACCCCGCGATGTCTTGTTTGTATTGTTATCTTGTAAATTGTATTGGTTGTATGATTGATTGACTGACTGACCAAAACCATGATATCAGGAAACGGTTATAACCGTAGAGTCATGTAAATGGAATACTGAGAATCATGTAAAAGGAATATTTATATCCATGGTTTGGTTCAGTCAAGTTGTATAAATTGATAATTGTATTCATGGATTCATGTGTTCATTTTGAATTGGAATATTGTTTATTATAGGTTGACTTGAATCATGTTCAAGTCAGATTAATCAGATTCAAACCCGAGTCAGACAATCAGAAATGTGAATCAAAGTCTTATAATTACTAGGGTCCTTAGGGTAATTTATAAAACATGAGGGGGTTTTATGTAAAAATACTTTTATATACTTTTCAAAATACTCCTCAAGTATTTATTGTTCGTCTTTAGAGTTGTAATGAGGGTGGATTTTATGTTGTGACATTTCTAGTGAAAATATCCTAGTTTTATAAATAAGGGTATTTATCTGTAATATTGATTATTTGAAGTTTATGGTATTTTAGTGTAAAATTTATTATTGGAATTTTTAGAAAAGGTGGAAAATGTATATTATAATAAAATAGATATTTAAATGATAAATATACATATGTGTATACAAAAAAATAATTTTAATAAATATTTTATATTCCAAAAATCTCATTTTCTTAAAATGTCGTATTTTAAACCTTTCGAGACCGAATGCTCCTTGCGAAGGTCTGAATCTCGCACCACTAGCCCGAGAGTGCGCGATAAACCGCACGATCCCGAACGGGTTCCCCAAAGATGGGTTGTAGCGGCGCTTTGCAAAGATTGTAAAATACTAATCCTTTAGAAAACGGTTTTATAAAGTAAAAGGTATTTATTTGCAAAGTGTAATTTTCCGTATTTTAGGTTCTAGGGTTTCCTAAGCCACTAGCCTATTTCTAAATGGTCTAAACGACAAGTCGTTAGAAGTCTCAAATCGCCTCTTCACCGCCAATTGTGGCCAGGTAAGTACAAGTGAGGAAGGAGGGATCCGCTCACGAATCGTGAGGCGGGCCTTTTAAAGTTACCTAAGCTCACTTGCCTAGCCTAGACACCACAAAGTCAGGTTTAGATAAACGATCGATGTCCACAACTTATCGTATTTTCCTACTAAGAAGTATTACTTACAAGTGTATCAAATCTAAAACCTTTAAGAATGGTTTTATTAAGATTATGGTATTTTAATGAAAGTTTTGTTTTATCGTATTCTAAGTTTTGATGATATCGTTTTAGGGTTGTATTTACGTGTGTGTGGAGGTAGGTCGTTACCTCGTACCCTACTTTAAATGTATAGCAAGTTAAGGGGTTAAATGTGAAATTGAAACATGATGGTATTAAAGTGAAAAAAATACGGTAAATTGAAAAGGTTATCATTTCATGTGAGAAAACTTATTCAAATTGATTTTTTACAAATTTAATAGTCAAGATAAAGATGTTTAGGCATGATTGAATTGATTAGAAGTGAAATTTTATAGAAAACCGAGTCGGAAATCGGATTTGTTCCGATTCCGTCGGGTTTCGTAATTTCGTATTTTTGAGAATTAGAAAGGGAGATAGAATGGGACTTACGGGTTTCGATCTATACTAAAGAGTATAGGAGAACTAGATGAGTTGCCGAGGTGTTGCTTCGTCGCCGGTTGTTTTAAAAAAACGTCGCCGGAATTCCGTCAGAGCTTCGCCGTGAACTTGATTTCAAAGTACACCCTTCTTGTAAAAATTTTGAGAGAGTAAACCTAGGGTTTTAAGATGAGAGGGTAGAGGGTAGGGGTGTATTTATAGGGTAGGCTAGGGTAGGGTAGGTGAAAGGTTTTTATTTTAAAAAAATTGTAAAAATTAAAGGAAAAAACATTAAAATTTATAGTAAATAGGGTGTAATTAACACTCGAAAACTGATCTAATAAAATGGTGTATGCAGGAGAGTTGAGAAGACGAAACGCCACATTTTTCGTGTTGGCGACTCGGCCGTCCGGCCGAGTCCAGCCGGCGGCTCCGGCCCGAGTCGAGCCGAGTCGGGGTGCCGTTGGGTGGGGAAGCTCGGGGTCAAGGCTCTGGTATATTTAGATTTTAGGGTTCAGTTCAAATTTTGGGAGTTATGTCCTGTGGACTGTTGAGCTTCCAAGAATTTTAAAAGAAAAATAATCTAAAAATAATGTGGGGCAGGGGATTTGAACTCTAGTGGCTTGGTTCAGCAGTGTAAGGTATTACCAATGAGCTATAAGCTCCTTCTTGTAATTATTGTGGGAAAATAAATACTTAAAGTGATAACAGCAACATTAAATACACCAAGTATACTTCAAATTTAAATCAAATTTATGTATACAAAAATTGGAGTTGTTACAATCTACCCTCCTTACAAAAATTTCGTCCTCGAAATTTACAATCTTTATTTGAGGACTAGTTTACAAAGAGGTGAGGATATCTTGCACGCATTTCATCTTCCCTTTCCCAAGTGGATTCTCCTGGAGTGTCTTTCCTCCACATTACCCGGACCAAGTTAACTTCCTTATTCCGAAGTGTCTTCACTTTTCTGTCCAGGATCTCCACACGCTGTTGCTCACAAGACAAGTCGGGCTGTATAGTGAGTTCGGAATGATCAAGTACATGGCTGGGGTCACTCACATACTTTCTGAGTTGGGATATGTGGAACTCGTTATGCACTCCTTCCAATGAGGGTGGAAGCGCTAAGCGGTATGCCACTTCACCGACTCGTTCGAGTATGTCGAACAGTCCAATATATCTCGGACTCAATTTACCCCGTCTTCTAAATCTGATCACTCCACGGTTCGGAGATATCTTCAGGAATACATGGTCTCCTGGCTGGAACTCCAAGTGTCGTCTCTTTGTATCAGCCTAGTGTTTCTGTCGATCTTGGGCTATGCGCATTCTTTCCCTGATAGTACGAACCACATCAACGGTCGCTGCTATCATCTCTGGTCCAAGAAGTTCCCTATCTCTGATGTCGTCCCAACTTAATGGTGATCGACACTTTCTTCCATGCAATGCTGCAAAAGGTGCCATTCCTATGCTTGCTTGGTAGCTGTTATTGTACGCGAACTCCACAAGATGCAGGTGATCTTCCCACGATCCTTTGAAGTCTAACATACACGCTCTGAGCATATCCTCCAAGATCTGAATAGTTCATTCCGACTGACCATCTGTTTGTGGATGATAAGCCGTGCTGAAGTTCAGACTTGTTCCCAAGCTAGCTTGCAGACTCTGCCAAAATTGCGATCGGAACCTGGTGTTACGATCGGAGACAATGCAGACCGGTACTCCATGAAGTCTCACAATTTCCTCCATGTACTTCTTTGCTAGTGTCTCAAATGATTGGCCAACTCGAAATGGGATGAAGTGAGCCGACTTTGTGAGTCGATCCACAATGACCCATATAGCATCGTTACCCTTTGTGCTGCAAGGAAGAGCAGTCATAAAGTCCATCGTGATGTGCTGCCACTTCCATTCTGGGATTGGTAACGGTTGAAGTAGTCCAGTTGTCCTGTGATGTTCAGCCTTTACTTGCTGACACACCAAACATTTTGCGACGCTTCTGGCTACTTCACGCTTCATTCCATGCCACCAATAATTCTGACGTAGATCTTTGTACATTTTGATACCTCCAGGATGTACTGAGTAGGGAGAGATGTGAGCTTCTTTCATTAACTCCTCCCAAACATGACCTTTTGGTACACACAATCTGTTGCCGTATCTCAAAGATCCGTCTTCATGGATGATGAAGTCTGTTCTGAGTCCATTCTCCACTTGTTCTCTAATCCTTTGCAACTTAGCATCACTTGCTTGAGCTGCTTTGATCTGATTGACAATAGTTGATTGAACTTGTAGATTCATCAAACTTGAAGCATTACCTGGCATGACTACTTCAATCTCCATCTGATGCAAGTCTTGCTGAAGCTTCCACTGAGCGGTGAGATTCATCGATAATAGTTGGCGACTAAGAGCATCGGGTACTACGTTCACCTTCTCTGGGTGATATTGCAAGTTGATGTCAAAGTCCGCCATGAGTTCTAACCATCTTCTCTGCCGCATATTCAACTCCTTCTGAGTAAACACGTACTTCAGACTTTTATGATCTGTGTAGATGTTCACTCGTTCACCAAGTAAATAGTGGCGCCAAATCTTGAGAGCAAAGATGACGGCTGCCAACTCCAGATAATGCGTTGGATAATTGCGCTCATGAGTCTTCAGTTGTCTTAAAGCATAAGCCAGAACTTTACCATGCTGATGTAGAACACATCCTAATCCCTTACCGGATGCATCGCAATGCACTTCGAATCCTCCAGATTGATCCGGTATTACGAGAATAGGTGCAGATGTCAATCTTGACTTGAGTTCTACGAAAGCTTGTTCGCATGCTTCTGACCACACAAATTCTTCATCTTTTCATGTGAGCTTGGTCAGGGGTGTTGCTATCTTTGATAATCCTTCAATGAACCTTCTGTAATATCCAGCTAAACCCAAGAAACTCCGAATCTCCTTCACTGACTTTGGTGTAGGCCATTCGCTAACTGCTGAAACTTTGGCTGGATCAACAGAAATTCCTTCTCCTGATACGATATGTCCAAGAAAACCAACTTGATTTAGCCAAAACTCGCACTTGCTGTACTTGGCATAAAGCTTATGTTGTCGAAGAGTTTCCAGGACAATTAGTAGATGCTCTGCATGCTCCTTCCGATTCTTAGAATATACCAGGATGTCGTCGATGAAGATGACAACAAACCTGTCTAAATACTCCCGGAAAAATTGATTCATTAGGTTCACGAATATTGCTGGTGCATTGGTCACTCCAAATGGCATCACTAAGAATTCGTAATGTCCATAGCGAGTTCTGAAAGCTGTTTTGTGAATATCAGCTTCCTTGAGCTTCACTTGAAGATAACCTGAACGAAGATCCAATTTAGAGAAAACACAAGATCTACTTAGCTGATCGAATAAATCATCGATGCGCGGGAGTGGATACTTGTTCTTTATAGTGACTTCGTTCAAGGCCCTATAGTCGATGCACATTCTGTATGAACCTTCCTTCTTCTTCACTAGTAGTACGGGTGCTCCCCAACTTGAAGTGCTAGGACGAATCCATCCTTTCGCCAATAATTCGTCCAACTGTGTTCGAACTTCCTTCAATCCTTCCGGACTTAGTCTATAAAGTGCTTTGATCACCGGTTGTGCTCCTGGTACTAAATCAATACTGAATTCAAGAGCTCGATCGGGAGGCAAACATGATATATCGTCAGGAAATACATCGTCGAACTCTCGAACTACCTCTGGTCTTAATTCTTCTTCCACTTGAGCTGCTGCAACTACTGCTTCCCTTGGCTTCGCTTTGTAGGTACTTGGCTCCAGGGTACGGTCTCCGCTCTTGAAATAGAAGACCGGATGGTCTGGAATCTCGAATACTACCCTCCTTTGACGACAGTCGATGGTAGCATAAAAGGTTCCAAGATAATCCATTCCTAGAACCACATCGAAATTCGGTATGTCCAGTACTTTGAAGTCAGCATAAAACTCTCGACTGCAGACAACGACTGGACACAACCTGTATCCCATAGTTCCCTTTAGAACGCCATTTCCGGAACTGACATTCCAGCTGGATACAAGCGGTGAGACTGGAATCGCATGGGTTCGGACAAACCATTGCGTCATAAAGCAGTGGGATGCTCCAGTATCAAACAGTGTAAGTGCAGGTAGTGAGGCTACTAGAATTGTACCTAAGGTATGTAGGATATGTTTTAGGTATAGGGAAAGTGTGTAGATAACCAAGATTAAAAGATAAGTTTGAGAAGGAAAGTTTACCAGTAATGACTTGGCCAATGGCCTCAGCTTCTTCCACAGACATCGTGAAAGCCTGGCGCTTGGGTATATTCCTCCTGGTCTGAGGAGCATTCCTCGGAACGTTCCTTTGAGCTTGATGGAACTGACGAGGAGGTGGTGCAGCTTGCGGTCCTCTGGATGGTACAGGCAGTGCAAGTCTTAGAGCAGGGGCTTGGATGGCTGGACGCTGTGGATAATTGTTTGCTGGCCTGGGTGCAGCAACTGGGTTTTGTTTATGAGGACAAGCTCCAATACCATGAGCAGGTGAGCCGCAGATCAAGCAAAGGTTGTTCGCACGCCGGCAATCTCTCGCCAGATGCCCATTTCTCTTGCAGTAGTTATAAAAGGCTGGGTTGGGCCTGTTGATTGGTGCTCCAGGATGCCTTGGCACAAAAGGTGGTCTGGACGAGGCTCCACCTGCCATCTGGTTGGCAGGGTGCTTGACTCCTGCAGACTGAGGTCTGCCCCTTGCTTTTATCACTGCCTCATAACTGCGGGCAGCTTCCAGAGCATCCTCATGAGTCAAAAATTTTCCTGTGGCTAGAGCAGCCTGAATCTCCGTGTCCAGTCCTTGTTGAAAGCGACGGGCTCTGATCTCGTCCGTCGGTATCAAATGTGCCGCGAATCTGTTCAAGGATAATGTTAGCTTTGTAGTATGTGATATTTAAAAATTGAACTATTGCGACATATCTTACCGGCTTAACATGGTGAATTCAGCGTCGTATTCATCTACCGATTTGTCCCACATCGATCCTTGCTGTAGATGAATGAACTGCTGCTCCATGGCAAACCTGGCAGTCACAGGGAAGTATTTCGCGTCGAACTTCTCGCGAAAAGTTTTTCATTCAATAGGCTGTGTAAGACGGCTTTCTTCCGCCTTCCACCAATTACGAGTATTGTCCGTGAGCTGTAGTTAAGCCACACGGACCCACCTATGTCTGGCACTTGTGCTGCGGCCAGATCATCCTCGATACTTTGAGCCCATTCCTCAGCTTCCAGTGGGCTCCCCTTTCCTGAGAATTGCTTCGGATGTAAAGCCCTGAATTGCTTTACCCCCGGAGCGTCAGTCTCGGGACGGTTCAAGAGTTGTTGCTGTCCCTCGAGAAGGCTTCGGATTGCCTCAAGTAGCACTGTTTGCTCGGTAGGTGGCGTAGGAACAGCTGGTGTGAGAGGTAGTGCTGGAGGTGTGTTGTTAACGTTGGTGCTGGTGTTGCTCGGGGAATCCATAACCCTGAAGAAAAATTTGGGTTAGGACAGATTCAAGTACATGAAATGATAAGATTCAAGGAATATGAAATTGCAAGATTCAAGGAACATGAATTGTAAAGAATGTTTTAGTTGCTGGTTCTTGTGTTATATTGCTTAGCTTGTTCACGCAGAACAGAAGTGCATGATAGGGATTCATACAGCTCTGACCTACATGGGCCACCAACAAAACCTGTCACGCCCCGCTTTCCAGTGTACGGCGAAGGGGGACGCGACGAGGTCCGCTACGTATATACTCAGAAGTACATACGCTAAGCGTATCTAAAAAATATAAAATAAATACACAAGAGACAAGAAATAAAAAGAACAGCAACTTTTATTTGTTAACATTCTTTGTACAATACATGAAAAGAAATACAACTGAATTAAAAAGATGCCTAAACAGTGGCATAACAGGAAATGAAAAGTACATAAAGGAAAAGTGTACAATGAAACTGCAGTGTAGGGTCTTCAGTAAACTGCTCCAAGTCTTCTTGCGATGGCTCAAGCTCTGCCGGGTCAAATCACCTGACGACATTCAAAGAAGAGAGAAACAGAATGTCGTCAGCGAACAGGTCGCTCGGTAAGTCCCAAAGGTAAGAGGGAAGTAGAAAAAGACAGAATAAGAAGATACATTTTAAAGTGTATACTATTGTTGTAATGTTATGTCAACGCTGTTGTTTGTAGCTTGGTACAGAACGATGCCAGTGTATACGAGGGGAGTCTCTATATGTCAGAGGCTAGGGGCACGTATAGTACAAGGAACCGTTTATGCCACGGTACAACAGCAACTGGATTCATGTTAGGTATGTTAAATCTGACCACCTCGTGCCACCTTTAACACCTTCCGTACCAATCTACCCCTTAAACCCCGCGATATCTTGTTTGTATTGTTATCTTGTAAATTGTATTGGTTGTATGATTGATTGACTGACTGACCGAAACCATGATATCAGGAAACGGTTATAACCGTAGAGTCATGTAAATGGAATACTGAGAATCATGTAAAAGGAATATTTATATCCATGGTTCGGTTCAGTCAAGTTGTATAAATTGATAATTGTATTCATGGATTAATGTGTTCATTTTGAATTAGAATATTGTTTATTGTAGGTTGACTTGAATTATGTTCAAGTCAGATTAATCAGATTCAAAACCGAGTCAGACAATCAGAAATGTGAATCAAAGTCTTATAACTGCTAGGGTCCTTAGGGTAATTTATAAAACTTGAGGGGGTTTTATGTAAAAATACTTTTATATACTTTTCAAAATACTCCTCAAGTATTTATTGTTCGTCTTTAGAATTGTAATGAGGGTGGATTTTATGTTGTGATATTTCTAGTGAAAATATCCTAGTTTTATAAATAAGAGTATTTATCTGTAATATTGATTATTTGAAATTCATGGTATTTTAGTGTAAAATTTATTATTGGAATTTTTAGAAAAAGGTGGAAAATGTATATTATAATAAAATAGATATTTAAATGATAAATATACATATGTGTATACAAAAAAATAATTTTAATAAATATTTTATATTCCAAAAATCTCATTTTCTTAAAATGTCGTATTTTAAACCTTTCGAGACCGAATGCTCCTTGCGGAGGTCTGAATCTCGCACTACTAGCCCGAGGGTGCGCGATAAACCGCACGATCCCGAACGGGTTCCCCAAAGATGGGTTGTAGCGGCGCTTCGTAAAGATTGTAAAATACTAATCCTTTAGAAAACGGTTTTATAAAGTAAAAGGTATTTATTTGCAAAGTGTAATTTTCCGTATTTTAGGTTCTAGGGTTTCCTAAGCCAACTAGCCTATTTCTAAATGGTCTAAACGACAAGTCGTTAGAAGCCTCAAATCGCCTCTTCACCGTCAATTGTGACCAGGTAAGTACAAGTGAGGAAGGAGGGATCCGCTCATGAATCGTGAGGCGGGCCTTTTAAAGTTATCTAAGCTCACTTGCCTAGCCTAGACACCACAAAGTCAGGTTTAGATAAACGATCGATGTCCACAACTTATCATATTTTCCTACTAAGAAGTATTACTTACAAGTGTATCAAATCTAAAACCTTTAAGAATGGTTTTATTAAGATTATGGTATTTTAATGAAAGTTTTGTTTTATCGTATTCTATGTTTTGATGATATCGTTTTAGGGTTGTATTTGCGTGTGTGTGGAGGTAGGTCGTTACCTCGTTCCCTACTTAAATGTATAGCAGGTTAAGGGGTTAAATGTGAAATTGAAACATGATGGTATTAAAGTGAAAAAAATACGGTAAATTGAAAAGGTTATCATTTCATGTCAGAAAACTTATTCAAATTGATTTTTTACAAGTTTAATAGTCAAGATAAAGATGTTTGGGCATGATTGAATTAATTAGAAGTGAAATTTTATAGAAAACCGAGTCGGAAATCGGATTTGTTCCGATTCTGTCGGGTTTCGTAATTTCGTATTTTTGAGAATTAGAAAGGGAGATAGAATGGGACTTACGGGTTTCGATCTATACTAAAGACTATAGGGGAACTAGATGAGTTGCCGAGGCGTTGCTTCGTCGCCGGTTGTTTCAAAAAAAATGTCGCCGGAATTCCGTCAGAGTTTCGCCGTGAACTTGATTTCAAAGTACACCCTTCTTGTAAAAATTTTGAGAGAGTAAACCTAGGGTTTTGGGATGAGAGGGTAGAGGGTAGGGGGTGTATTTATAGGGTAGGCTGGGGTAGGGTAGGTGAAAGGTTTTTATTTTAAAAAAAATTGTAAAAATTAAAGAAAAAACATTAAAATTTGTAATAAATAGGGTGTAATTAACACTCAGAAACTGATCTAATAAAATGGTGTATGCAGGAGAGTTGAGAAGACGAAACGCCACATTTTTCGTGTTGGCGACTCGGCCGTCCGGCCGAGTCCGGCCGGCGGAGCCGGCCCGAGTCGGCCGGTCCGCCGGCCGAGTCGGGGTGCCGTTGGGTGGGGAGGCTCGGGGTCAAGGCTCTGGTATATTTAGATTTTAGGGTTCAGTTCAACTTTTGGGAGTTATGGCATGTGGACTATTGAGCTTCCAAGAATTTTAAAAGAAAAATAATCTAAAAATAATGTGGGGCAGGGGATTTGAACTCTGGTGGCTTGACTCAGCAGTGCAAGGTATTACCAATGAGCTACAAGCTTCTTCTTGTAATTATTGTGGGAAAATAAATACTTAAAGTGATAACAGCAACATTAAATACACCAAGTATATTTCAAATTTAAATCAAATTTTTGTATACAAAAATTGGAGTTGTTACAACGCACAAGTATAACAAGCATGCATGTGTGTGCGTGTGGATGTAAACGTATTCTAGGGTTCATGACTAAGAAGCTATACTAGTTCACTTCTAACAACCATAATCTAACCATTGAACACCTAATCATATCTTGAATATCCATGTCACACATAAAGCTATCATATATATATATATATATATATATATATATATATATATATATATAGCATACTAAATATCGAACTGCGGGGGTGCTATACGCCATCCACCCGACTTCCCCCCGTAGATATAATCTACTCACCTTACTCTTCGCTTTCCGTTGCTGACATTGCCACGTGCTTGCTTGTCGTCTCGAAGTCTTCGTGGGGTACCTACATATCATAACGTATCGCAAATGCATATTAAAATCACATCGGAAAACCAAAACGACACACTAAAGGCCTATAGCTTAGAACCTATGGACTATGATTTCAAAACCACCAAATAACACTCGATTTCGACGTACAAACCAATGATCGAATACGACACAAATCACAAAAATATAGAATTCAAAATACGCAAAACGAAACCCCGAATTAAAACAGCAACTCTTGAAAATGGTCCCAGATTTTACCCTAGGTCAAATCAGTCAATTTTGCATATGCCAAGGGTCTAGTTTACAGGAGATGGAGCTACAGACCAAACACGAACCCATTTGGACCAGGTCTGGACGCAATTTGCGGCCAGAAAGATTAAATTTGCGGCCATTGAGTGGAGTTAGGGGCTGGGGTCTTAGGTGGTGCATCCTAGGTGCCTGCACACTCCTCTGTACTTGCTAAATAATTTTCAAAGGCTCCGGGTGATGGCAGATTTCATTTTACACTCACAGAATTTACAAAATACGATGTCGGGGATTTTAAGTTCGCTAATTGGAGTTCTAGTCTCTGGTTTAGGTCTCCAATCAATCAATCGCTAATTGGCAACCCACCTACTAGCAAGTCACCCGAATGAAACTAGCCCGCAAAGCCGTAATGAAACCTGTACGGCAAACCTGCAAGAAACTGGGGCACAACGGGGGGTGAGTTGCCAACTCGTGAATAGAAAAATATCTACGCACAGAAATCGCATAAATAACGCAACCTAGGTCAATGATCATAATATATCCTCAAATATATGAATAACACGTAGCCCATAACAAGGCTAGGGTAAATATCTAACCCGAGTGTAATCTCATGTGCCCGTGTCAGTGCCTTAGGTAGCAATATATCATATGGATGATGTATGAATGCATAAAACAGAATGCATGTACTGAATAAAACTGGTTTCATAAATCAGTGAGATTTCTGTATTTTAAAAGAAATGAGGTACCATATATGAAATCAGCATAAAACAGTGCCCAGCATCGACACAAAACAAGTGTCCAAATACCTCGATATCTCTGTGTCACAATCTATGTACCTCAAGTCTCAATCTCAATGTCTCAATCTCAATATCTAGGGCGCCGTCAGTCCAGACCGGCCCCTACCATCCATCTCAAGACCACGACGGTATCCTCCGGATATCCGACGCGTCGGGTAATATCACCGGTAGGCAGTGCTCCCCTGCCAGGCTCACATCGTCATCATCACGCGCTTCTTGCCCCGGGGTACCTTACCGGGTCCACCATGTACCCGAAACGGTTCATCCGTCTCCTCGAATCGGGTCTCGAAATCCATCAGCAAACTCATGGTGGACGACTCATACATCATGGGAAAACCGCACTTTTTATTTTAAAAAGAGAGAAATCAGTTCATATAAGTTTTTGCGGTTTTCCTCCAAATCCAGAAAATCTCATGGAAATTCGAATCCAAAACCTCAATAACACGTAAAATAGTGAATATATGCATGAGAATCCATGAATGCAGCATAACAATGAATAACAGTATGCATGAAGTAGCAGGTAATAACTACAATGTCTAAACTAACATATAAGGCAAGTACACTAATATCATGTCTAACTATTAGCTAACAGGCTATGTCAAGCAATAATATTTTCTAAGGTGTACGTGACATGGCAATTACCGATGAAGATGTGTGTGAGCCGGCAATTAAGTGTACGTGGTACATACGCATCATCGGTAATGGTGCTGGTGTCCTAACAGCATGATATCAACAATGGAGTATGAAACATAAAATAAGTATGCGATGCGAAGCGGACCACAAAAATGAGCGGGAGCTGAAAACTAGACGCAACTATAACTAATCTGCATTAATCTAATATCAGTCCTACAAATGGTGCCTTTTGAAATAACACGAATCATGGGGTTTTGAAAATAGGGGCTACGGTGTTTTTATGAAAAGATACGTCTTTTGAAATATCCGTAAGATCCCTTGGGCTGTCTTTAAAAATGCCCACGATTCGTTAGTTTTTGAAATAGGTAAGAAGTCTAATCTAATCTAACAACTACACTAAACTATACGGCTGAACTAACAAGCTGAACTACAGGTAAGGAAACCGCCTAACATCTGAGTCGATACATATACATACCTGTATATATATTAGTCGGTGATCCCGCCTCAATAATATCATATCCGATACCATATCTAAAATCAGACATCCCAAGTCAAGAGTGCGGATCAATCATCAAGATATAGCTCGTACGTAAATCCGTCGTACGGCATCCCAAATCTGGGTATGGGTCAATATCACATTCATCATACTATTCACCTGGTATCCTCTTTATCAAATATCATGATCGGGGTACTGATCTACGTCTAGTACCATACTGATACCGCCTACGTATGCATGGACGTGTGTGAAACACTACGTCAAGGACCCGCTACAACGTCATGTCGTATCTCAAATGCGAACCCTGCTATATCACCGATCTCACGGCCTCAAATCAAATCTCATCGACTCAGCTCAATCCCAAGTATCATCCTCAAATCCGTATGTGAACACATAGTCCCATACCTATGTGAACCCATAACTATAAAGAATCCCATGAGCACATATCAATAGGAATGTATGCAAGTATGTATGTGTGTATGTGTAGTGCAACACTACCCTAGGATTCGCAACACTAAAGTAATCCAACACACCAATATCCATCCTAAGCATCGTTATTAATCCCAAATAACATATAATAATTGTTGGTGTGTATACGCATCCGTATACACCACCACGGACTGCGGGGGTGCTATACGCCATCCACCCGACTTCTCTCCGTAGATATAGATCTACTCACCTGGTCCTCGCTAGCCGGTGCCGACGTCGCCACGCGCTTGCTTGTCGTCTCGAAGTCCACATGGGGGTACCTACATATCATAACGCACCATATCGCATTAAAACTAAACTCGAAATCGAAACGGCATACGAAAATCAAATCGGCACGCGTATCACGCATAGGTCCAAACCTATCGCCTACGCATGCAAGAATAGTCAAACCAACCCTCGATGTCGATGTACAAACGTCAAACCATCGAGAAAAATCCAATCACACTCATTTGCACATTCATGAACACTAATTTTAATATAAACTAGGTTAAAACTCACAAAAACCCCAATTTTACTTAAAAAGTCATTTTTCCGAAAATCTAGCAAGCACAATTCGCCATTTTTGTACAAAACAGGATGTTTAAATGAATGTAGCGGCCAATATATTTATTAAATATCTTAAATAAGTCATATAAATAATTCCCGGAATTTAATCTCATTAAATTCCAAAACCCTAATATTCTAGTTTACAAAATACCTAAAATTTAACAATTTCAAAGCAAAAATGCACAAACTACAATCTAGCTTAGATTTGCATGATCTAAAGCATTAAACCACACTTAATAAAGTTAATGAAGTCATGAAAAACCTAAACACATTTTTAATCCCAAGTATTTAACCAATTCCAAAAACCTAGTAAGCAAATTAGCAAATTAACACAATTTTTAAACTAACCATTAGCATAAGCTACTAATCTTGTATTAACATGACAAAAAGCCTAAATATAACACACAACCATACACCAATTTTATAAAAACCCTAACTTGCATTCAAATTCATAACTTGAATTCCAAAACTTGCAACTTAAGCCTAATTAACACTTAAGTAGTTTAGCTTTAAGAAATTAGTAACAAATTAAGCAAAAATGTTTTAGAATTATACCCAAAAACATTTGAAAATCCACAAGCATCCATGGCCTCCCAAAATGATCTCTTTTCACAAAGATCCATGCTATACGGGCTAAGCTAAAATGGGTAGGAGTCGGATTTGGGTTTTGGGATTTTTTTGATGGATTTTGGGGCAATTTTTGATGAAGTTTTGAAGAGAAAAGAGAAGGGAAATGGGGGGGGCCGTTGCTGCTGTAGGAGAGGGGGGGTCGGCTGGAATGGGAGTGGGAGAGGAGAGAGAGGGAGGTAGAGAAAGTGCGAGGAAAAGTCAAAGTCAATTCAAGGTCAAAGGTCCACCTCATTTCTCCATTTTCTTTTCTTTTCTTTCATTTCTTTTCCTTTGAAATTCAAGTGGGGGAAAAGATGGGGGCTGCTGAATTCAGCCAAGGGGAGAAGTAAATGGGGGTGTGTGGGTGTGGGTACGGGTGTGGGGTGATGAAAAATGATAAATACAATACCCCAAACATCCATTTACGCTAAAAAAAAGCCTTTTTTCTTCAATAATTTCTAAACCGTTTTGGCAAATGATTTCGTTCCAAAAACCACATGATAAAATTTTATTTAATGTTTTATGATGCACAAAATTTGTTTCAACTCATTCCAATTTGTAATTTTCCCTAATTAAATGTATTAGTGACAGCTTAAATAATAATAAAATAATATTTTTTTTCAGAAAATTTGAAATTTCACCAGCGGCTTAATAAACACCAAATTATAACAATTACATAGCTAGAATATGTATATTTAATTTTTATAATAAAATATTTGTATTTTGACTTTTTACAGAAAACCCCCTTATTTTACCGATTTTTCGAAATTTCACCGAAACGATTTTCAAAACGTTACAATCTTCCCCCCTTAAGGAAATTCGGTCCCCGAATTTAAATTCAAACTCCCCCAAATACTAAAACATCTAAGAAAAACCATCAAGTCGTCGGTGCTCCGAAATTGTAAATACATAAAACAATTCGTAGCGTCCGATGATTGCGGGATGCTTGACGGAGTTTTGATTTGAGTTATATACTCATTTTTCAAGCGCAGCGCAGATGCTTGACGGAGTTTTGATTTGAGTTATATACTCATTTTTCAAGCGCAGCGCATGCGCTGCGCTTGAAAAATGAGTATATAACTCAAATCAAAACTCCGTCAAGCATCCCGCAATCATCGGAGTCATGGAGAATACATCAATGCCAAATCTAAATCAAACCAATATGATATAACTCGAAACTATACATATAAACATCGAATCTATATCTGTAAGTATCTGAAGGAAATGCATGCCAAATCTCTTTAAGTCGCTGTGCAACGCGTATAACACTGCACAGTGGCGGACGTCTATCATAAGAAAATAACTATATACATATATACCTTTGTTTGAAATGTACGTTCCGCCGTTTTGGAAACAATTTATAAGGGTCTCCTTGTTTTAAATATTTCGTGTCATATCAGACACGTAGGTAAATACTGAGGCTATAGCTCGCTTTTTGGAAATCCCTTCAATAACTATCAATGCATGCAAAATATATTCAGGTACTGTCCTCTGACTAGTCCTGCTCAGTACGAAAATACATAGCAATATCATAAAAACGTACTGCTCTATACGAAATCAATCCCAAAATATGCACATGAATGCTACGTGCGTCTGGTGCGCACGGAAATCAAAATCCATGAATGTACCATACATGCGCACAGAAACAACATCTAAGTGCATCGGGTGTGCACGAAACATCTGTCGTAGGCAACATGTGTGCCTGACAGCAAAATCAGGTGCATCTATCGTGCACGAAATCATGAAATCCAATATCAAGCGCCGAACGTGCGCAAAATCAATCAGGTGCACAAGGTGCACAAAACAAATATCGGGTATCACAATCGAAATCGAGTCCAGTGCATCTAAGTGCACAAAAGGCGTATCACTGCACTGCAAGCATATATAAACTATACCGGGTGCAGGAACGAAATCGTGTGCATGCATACGCACAAAACCAACTCAACTGTTTAAAATCGTAAAATCACAAACATGTGAAACTGAAGCACGAAAACGATATCAAGTGCAACACTGTGCAAAGATCGTAAATCCTCAATCATCAAAATCAAATCATACGAATAAATCACCCAAAACATCGTAATCAACAATGGCGGAACAGTACCGCTCAAGCTTATCCTCTAAGAATCTCGGCCAACTGTCGCGGTCACTAGTGGGACGTCTCGTCGATGATCATGAACTCTGTCCTGCTGGCGTGCGTAACCATGACCACTCCTGGGTCAAGGTCTTCACTGTGAATTACCAATCTTTCGGTCCATCGTCTCATCGGCCCTGTCAGGTGTGCTAACGGGGACGATTCCGTTCTGGCACTTCTCTGGTCATCTCTTGGTCAATCATCGCGACCACTCGTAAGACAGCATATTACTGGCGTCGGCCTCTGGCTCTCTGAATGTACGTGACACATCTGATCCTGGGTGCAAGTATCATTGCAGCAGTGTCCTGGAAGGAATCCTGCTCACGGTCTCTTCTATGTCTCGTCTCTGCCAACTGTCCGGAAGTCATTGTCCTTTCCTATATCTGCATCTTGCTCTGGAACGACTGCATACTCATCGCGACTCCTTCTGGAAGGTAAGTCCAAGTACCATGCATCGGCATGCGCATCGCATCTCTGATGTCGGCGGAGTGGAACGTCATCTCATCTAGATCTGGTACGAACCTCTTACTCCACTTTTCTCTAATGTCGACCGCTTCGGACTCGTCTCATCGTGGCTGCATGGACTGAGCTCCAACGGCTATCCTCGTATCTGGAGTCTCCCAAGAATGCATCTCACCACCTAGCATCCGATTGAAGTCGAACCATTCGATCGATTCGTCGAAACCTCATAATCCCCCAAGAGCTCAACATCTTGGTACAGTTTAATAGTATCGAGTACATACCACAGCATCGGTGGTCCAGCCGTAGAAGGGCAAACCTAAGCCTCACTAATGGCGCCGTGGAACTGCCGCAAACCCTAAGGTTCAAAGGCTTTCACACGGTCATTATGTCGAGTTAGGGTTTCATTCTTCTAGAGGGACCATAGAATTGCCTGCATGTCTTTCCGACTACTTTAAACGTGGAATAATAGGTTTCTGACATTCGATCGTCTCTGTCGACTCCCAACGTCTCCGCGTGAAGTCGTCTCTAGCTGGAATCAATCTATCTGATAACCTCGCATCGGGGTAGGCGAACGATCTACATGTCCTAGTCATTCATCCTCGATGACTAGCGACCTTCTATCATCTCTTAGTACAACTCGTTCTGCACTAACGCCAGCATCTGGGGCAATATCTCGTCGTTCGCAGCAATAACTGGCTCGCTCGTCTGCACGCTGAACAGTGCCTCAACCATCATGAATAAGCAACACACCAACGGTCATCAAAATCTGGCTGGCCTCTGTCAGTGGCCCAATCCTCTGATACTGATCGGCACGTCCGAGAAATCTCATAAAGGCGATCCGCCAAACGCTCGTGGCGCGGAAACACAGTAAAAAGACACATCTCCGCAATCGAGTGTCGCCGGAATTTCTCCCTGGTCAGTCCTCGTTCGTGACGAGCTTGTGCTGACCGCAACTCTAGCCGTAGCTCTCCCTGCCGTAACCGTAGCAGCAAAACCAAACTGGTACCGATGAGGCTAGATCAGGAAGGAATATAAAACTGAACAAGGAAATGTACATCCTAAGACTTCTTAAGTGGAGTGGCGTGTCATAAATATGCCGCGGAACATATCAACGGTACGTCACTCTACTTTAGTCACCTATTCCATCAACCAAGGGTCATCCTACGCTCCGAAGGTTAAAACCTAACGCTCTGATACCAACTTTGTCACGTCCCGAAAGTACGGAACATGACCGGCACTTAAACTACGAAACGTCTCGAGGCGTACGTAATCTAAGCAAACCGAAAACCCAGAAATCCAAACCAAGAAAAGTAGTAGAGTGCAGGAAAAACCAACTTAAAGCAAGTAATTTCAATAGCATAAGCCGAATTATGCGGTTTTTAAAACATCAAAAATTTACTGAAAATTTCGGCAGAGTCTCCTTTGTAAATACTGGCCCCTAAACGGGATACAACATGAATAGTATACGAAATCAATAAAAAGGCATCCCCAAGCGGGAACTAACTCTTCGTCAATCGACGGTCACAACCACACAAACAATATAATATAAAACGCCAACGGCGAGGATCAAAACTCAAAAGGAAACTCAAAACCACCAGAAATATAACGAGCAACTCTAAGGTCGAAAGAATAAACAACACTGGTCTCTATCTCAATAAATACATGTTTGGTTGATGGAATTTACTAGATACAATGGAATAATATTATACAAGGTAATATGATGGGTACGATACAAGAAAAACCCACAAACTAGCAAGTCACCCGAATGAAACTGAGCCCGCGAAGCCGTAATGAAACCTGTACGGCAAACCTGCAAGAAACTGGGGCACAACGGGGGTGAGTTGCCAACTCGTGAATAGAAAAATATCTACGCACAGAAATCGCATAAATAACGCAACCTAGGTCAATGATCATAATATATCCTCAAATATATGAATAACACGTAGCCCATAACAAGGCTAGGGTAAATATCTAACCCGAGTGTAATCTCATGTGCCCGTGTCAGTGCCTCAGGTAGCAATATATCATATGGATGATGTATGAATGCATAAAACAGAATGCATGTACTGAATAAAACTGGTTTCATAAATCAGTGAGATTTCCTTCGTATTTTTAAACTGAGGTATCATAAATGAAATCAGCATAAAACAGTGCCCAGTATCGACACAAAACAAGTGTCCAAATACCTCGATATCTCTGTGTCACAATCTATGTACCTCAAGTCTCAATCTCAATGTCTCAATCTCAATATCTAGGGCGCCGTCAGTCCAGACCGGCCCCTACCATCCATCTCAAGACCACGACGGTATCCTCCGGATATCCGACGCGTCGGGTAATATCACCGGTAGGTAGTGCTCCCCCGCCAGGCTCACATCGTCATCATCACGCGCTTCTTGCCCCGGGGTACCTTACCGGGTCCACCATGTACCCGAAACGGTTCATCCGTCTCCTCGAATCGGGTCTCGAAATCCATCAGCAAACTCATGGTGGACGACTCATACATCATGGGAAAACCGCACTTTTTATTTTAAAAAGAGAGAAATCAGTTCATATAAGTTTTTTGCGGTTTTCCTCCAAATCCAGAAAATCTCATGGAAATCCGAATCCAAAACCTCAATAACACATAAAATAGTGAATATATGCATGAGAATCCATGAATGCGGCATAACAATGAATAACAGTATGCATGAAGTAGCAGGTAATAACTACAATGTCTAAACTAATATATAAGACAAGTACACTAATATCATGTCTAACTATTAGCTAACAGGCTATGTCAAGCAATAATATTTTCTAAGGTGTACGTGACATGGCAATTACCGATGAAGATGTGTGTGAGCCGGCAATTAAGTGTACGTGGTACATACGCATCATCGGTAATGGTGCTGGTGTCCTAACAGCATGATATCAACAATGGAGTATGAAACATAAAATAAGTATGCGATACGAAGCGGACCACAAAAATGAGCGGGAGCTGAAAACTAGACGCAACTATAACTAATCTGCATTAATCTAATATCAGTCCTACAAATGGTGCCTTTTGAAATAACACGAATCATGGGGTTTTGAAAATAGGGGCTATGGTGTTTTTATGAAAAGATACGTCTTTTGAAATATCCGTAGGATCCCTTGGGCTGTCTTTAAAAATGCCCACGATTCGTTAGTTTTTGAAATAGGTAAGAAGTCTAATCTAATCTAACAACTACACTAAACTAAACGGCTGAACTAACAAGCTGAACTACAGGTAAGGAAACCGCCTAACATCTGAGTCGATACATATACATACCTGTATATATATTAGTCGGTGATCCCGCCTCAATAATATCATATCCGATACCATATCTAAAATCAGACATCCCAAGTCAAGAGTGCGGATCAATCATCAAGATATAGCTCGTACGTAAATCCGTCGTACAGCATCCCAAATCTGGGTACGGGTCAATATCACATTCATCATACTATTCACCTGGTATCCTCTTTATCAAATATCATGATCGGGGTACTGATCTACGTCTAGTACCATACTGATACCGCCTACGTATGCATGGACGTGTATGAAACACTACGTCAAGGACCCGCTACAACGTCATGTCGTATCTCAAATACGAACCCTGCTATATCACCGATCTCACGGCCTCAAATCAAATCTCATCGACTCAGCTCAATCCCAAGTATCATCCTCAAATCCGTATGTGAACACATAGTCCCATACCTATGTGAACCCATAACTATAAAGAATCCCATGAGCACATATCAATAGGAATGTATGCAAGTATGTATGTGTGTATATGTAGTGCAACACTACCCTAGGGTTCGCAACACTAAAGTAATCCAACACACCAATATCCATCCTAAGCATCGTTATTAATCCCAAATAACATATAATAATTGTTGGTGTGTATACGCATCCGTATACACCACCACGGACTGCGGGGGTGCTATACGCCATCCACCCGACTTCTCCCCGTAGATATAGATCTACTCACCTGGTCCTCGCTAGCCGGTGCCGACGTCGCCACGCGCTTGCTTGTCGTCTCGAAATCCACATGGGGGTACCTACATATCATAACGCACCATATCGCATTAAAACTAAACTCGAAATCGAAACGGCATACGAAAATCAAATCGGCACGCGTATCACGCATAGGTCCAAACCTATCGCCTACGCATGCAAGAATAGTCAAACCAACCCTCGATGTCGATGTACAAACGTCAAACCATCGAGAAAAATCCAATCACACTCATTTGCACATTCATGAACACTAATTTTAATATAAACTAGGTTAAAACTCACAAAAACCCCAATTTTACTTAAAAAGTCATTTTTCCGAAAATCTAGCAAGCACAATTCGCCATTTTTGTACAAAACAGGATGTTTAAATGAATGTAGCGGCCAATATATTTATTAAATATCTTAAATAAGTCATATAAACAATTCCCGGAATTTAATCTCATTAAATTCCAAAACCCTAATATTCTAGTTTACAAAATACCTAAAATTTAACAATTTCAAAGCAAAAATGCACAAACTACAATCTAGCTTAGATTTGCATGATCTAAAGCATTAAACCACACTTAATAAAGTTAATGAAGTCATGAAAAACCTAAACACATTTTTAATCCCAAGTATTTAACCAATTTCAAAAACCTAGTAAGCAAATTAGCAAATTAACACAATTTTTAAACTAACCATTAGCATAAGCTACTAATCTTGTATTAACATGACAAAAAGCCTAAATATAACACACAACCATACACCAATTTTATAAAAACCCTAACTTGCATTCAAATTCATAACTTGAATTCCAAAACTTGCAACTTAAGCCTAATTAACACTTAAGTAGTTTAGCTTTAAGAAATTAGTAACAAATTAAGCAAAAATGTTTTAGAATTATACCCAAAAACATTTGAAAATCCACAAGCATCCATGGCCTCCCAAAATGATCTCTTTTCACAAAGATCCATGCTATACGGGCTAAGCTAAAATGGGTAGGAGTCGGATTTGGGTTTTGGGATTTTTTTGATGGATTTTGGGGCAATTTTTGATGAAGTTTTGAAGAGAAAAGAGAAGGGAAATGGGGGGGGGGCCGTTGCTGCTGTAGGAGGGGGGGGGTCGGCTGGAATGGGAGTGGGAGAGGAGAGAGAGGGAGGTAGAGAAAGTGGGAGGAAATGTCAAAGTCAATTCAAGGTCAAAGGTCCACCTCATTTCTCCATTTTCTTTTCTTTTCTTTCATTTCTTTTCCTTTGAAATTCAAGTGGGGGAAAAGATGGGGGCTGCTGAATTCAGCCAAGGGGAGAAGTAAATGGGGGTGTGTGGGTGTGGGTACGGGTGTGGGGTGATGAAAAATGATAAATACAATACCCCAAACATCCATTTACGCTAAAAAAAAGCCTTTTTTCTTCAATAATTTCTAAACCGTTTTGGCAAATGATTTCGTTCCAAAAACCACATGATAAAATTTTATTTAATATTTTATGATGCACAAAATTTGTTTCAACTCATTCCAATTTGTAATTTTCCCTAATTAAATGTATTAGTGACAGCTTAAATAATAATAAAATAATATTTTTTTTCAGAAAATTTAAAATTTCACCAGCGGCTTAATAAACACCAAATTATAACAATTACATAGCTAGAATATGTATATTTAATTTTTATAATAAAATATTTGTATTTTGACTTTTTACAGAAAACCCCCTTATTTTACCGATTTTTCGAAATTTCACCGAAACGATTTTCAAAACGTTACATATTTTGTCGCTCAATGTGTCCTTTTTGTATTTCAACTACACTGAGTTTTTAAACCATGTGGGGGATGATGGATTTTATGCTTTATTTAATGGTTTAAAATCTATCTTTCCTTTTTTTTTAGTCCCACATCACCTAGGGCAACAAGGTGTTGCTGTCCTTATATATGAGGATGTGTCTTTGTCTCTTGACGTAGTTCAAGGGCTAGTAGGCTTGGGCTTTTCCACATATGCGCGCGCCGTCCGTCCATCCCGATCCCGAGCCCGACCCGGACGTGCGCTTATCCTTTTGCAGAAAATGTTTTTGTTTGGACCCATTCCTGGACCGTTGCAGTAGCCATGGGCTCGTAAAGAGTGGACCGTTGAATGAACTTTAATGCAAGCGTTTCTTCCCGTTGGAGGACAGAGACGTTAGGCCTGCATTAATCTATGTATTGATGAGCAGTAATGGGCTTAATGGCTGACAGTAATGGGGACGCCTATATAAGGAGCACCTCTTCTCTTTGTTTCTCTTGGTTCAATATACAAAAAAACAGCTCTCCTTTCAACAGAGCTCTCCTCTACTCTGCTCGGCGAGCTCTCCATTGCTCTGCTCGGCGAGCTCTCCACTGCTCTGCTCTGCTCGGCGAGCTCTCCTCTCCACTGCTCTGCTCGGCGAGCTCTGCTCTGCTCGGCGAGCACCTTCTCGTCTCTCTTTCCCTTCCAATATATTCTAAAGCCCAGTGCTGCTGCTGCCTCTGTCCAGTTCGGGTTCAGGACACCTTTTATTTTGTTGAGCGACGAGGGTCAGCGACCGGTTCGACATTTCATCCTACTGCACTTCGGGTGGAGTCCCTGTTGGTGGGGTGGTCGTATCTTGGGAACAGATCGTCGGCAAGTCCTGTGCTAGAGGCGGCGAATTCTGTTCTTAGGACAGCGATCATTTGGCGTGTTTCCATCACAGGCAACTCGGAACCTTATTCTTCTTATTTTTTTCTTATTTGTTTAATAGGGTGCATACTTAGCAAACATAGTTAAATATTATTTCTTGAAAAATATTAATTTAATTTTTTTTTTGGTCTTACTAGCAACCTGACCCAACACTCTAGTCCATCAATCATGCCAAAAAAATAGAGGCCTGTTCCGAAGTACCCAGCCAATATAATGAGGAAAAACTAAAATGTAAGAGAACAAACCCTTCCAAAAGAATGAAGAAGATTGTGAAGGATTTTTTAAGTTGTTTCCATTCATATACAAAGATCCGAGACAGGAAATGAATTTAGAAGAATGCCTAGAAAGCATTTTCCAAAACCATTGGAAAGTAAGGCCTCATTAAATACCTCCAAATCAAGAACATCCAAGTCATCTTCTTGTTTTGATTTTTAAACTTTCTTCCAATTCATATTATGATATGATTTAAGAGATACTTCAGAATTGCATTTCCACAAAATTTTTATCTGAATAGAGTTTATTTTCTTTCCAACCCAGAGAGGCATCTTATAAAAAGATGGACAATATAAAGGCAGAGATGAAAGAACTGAATTGATTAGAGTTAATATGCCCCTTTTAGACAAATGCTTACCTTTCCAGATTGATAATCTTTTGGAAAATTTGTCCAGCAGAAGCTTCCAGTCCCTTTTGAGAAGTTTGCTAATACACAGAGATAGCCCCAAGTAAGGTAGAGACAAATTTGCAAGCTTGCAATTCATTATTTCTGCAAAAGCTTGACCTTTAATCGAGAACTTTCCAAAATAAACAAGAGAAGCCTTTTCAAAATTAATTCCAATGCCTGAAATACACTCAAATAGCAGCAGCACCAATTTTAAATAAAGAAGCTCATCTTCGTTAACATTACATATTATCAAATTAAGTATCATCTGCGAATTGTAGGAATGAAATAAAGTTAAGCTTATTATTGATATTAATCTGATTTAGAACTCCAGATTCCCTTCCTAGCACAAGCATCCTGAAAAGAACGTCGATTGCGAGGATAAAGAGCATGGGAGAGAGAGGATCCCCCTGTCTGAGCTCTTTTCTTTCAGTTAATCAAATTACCTTGGTTTCCATTAAGCAAAATAAAGCATTTGGAAGAGAACAAAATAGATGTAATCCAAGAACATAAGCGATTGCCAAATCCTCTAGCAACAAGCAAATCAAGTATAAAATCTCAATCAATACAACTAAAAGCTTTTCGAAATTCAAGCTTAAGAAGAATAAGTTCAAGTTTCTTCTTGGAACAAGTGTTGACCCATTCATGATCTATAAAAAAACAATCCAATGTAGATATATTTTTAAGAAAGGCTGATTGAGTGCATCCAATTATACGAGATAGAATGGGATTAATCTTGTTTGCTAAAATCTTTGTAAATATTTTAAAGCTGCCATTTAGGAGGATGATTGGCCTATAATCATCTACAGAACAAGCTCCATCTTTCTTAGGAACCGGAACAATATTAGCATAATTCAAACAGGCAATAAGATCAGGTGAGCTGTGAAAAGAATGCAACATTGCCATTAAATCCTGTTTGATATCATTTCAAAAAATTTGATAAAAAGCAATAGAAAAGCCATCAGGCCCACAAAGCTTTATTTGCACCTAGGACAAACACGGCTCTCTTAACTTCTTCTTCAGAAAATGGACTATCAAGTGATGACAAATCCAACACATGATTAGGATAGAGTTTTTGCCAATCCACCTCTACAGAGAAAGACTTCGAGTCTTGGAATATAGTTTTACAGTGAAGATCAAAAGCAGCTCTTATACTGGGAAAATCGAAAAGAAGAGCATCATAAACAAGAAGTGAATGAACAAAATTTCTCCTTCTCCGACCATTGGTAGTACGATGAAAAAAGCAGTGTTGGCAGTGTTGGCATCCCTCACTTGAAGCCAAGAAATACGAGACCTCTGATGCTAGTACACCTCTTCCGAGTTAATGATAGATTGAAATTTAGTAGCAAGCTTGGTTCTATTCGGTAATTCAATATCAGATAAATCTCGGGTTTCTTCGAGTAAATCAGGTTCAGCAATAGAGTGCAAAAACTTATTCTTTCTTATATGAAGAGAACCAATAGTGTTCTCTCTCCACCAACAAAGTCCTCTTTTGGATGAAAAATCTAACATGATGGGGGGAGGGGGAGGGGGTTTTCAAACGTTGGAGGGGGTTTTCAAACGTTAGAGGGGTTTCCTGCTTTTGATCCCACGAAGAGAGAGGTTTTCTGTGTTTAAGCTTTTCTTAAAACCAAATGGTAGAAAGTTTTTTTTTCCATAAAGAAATCAGATAGTAGAAAATTGATACAAGAGAACAATGGATCCAAAGGAGTGAGGTGGTCCAAAACCTTTGTTCTCTGCTATAAAAGTGTATCATTTGCATCTGGCCTAAGCAATGCAGCAGAGGCCTTAATTGCCAATCCAGGCTAAATGAACAATTTCTTCTGCAGTTAATTTGTGGCACCAACCGCTTGCCTCCATTATTTTTGAGACCCGGACCCGAGAAATTCTGTCGGTCTAATCTGGCGATTTCCGTCGTCACACCTTGGAAAATGAGGCTTGGATTTTAGTTACTTGTGTTCAATGAGAATCGAATTGTACGAACCAAAAATCAATTTTTTCTTAAAAACTATTTCTACTTCCAAGTTACGTTCTCACTCCATCATTGGTTTAGGTGGCAATTGCAGTTGATCAAGACCAATCTATTATAAAACGGATCCATAAACGACATTGAACGCACTCACACGTCGAAATAGATAAAAAAAAAAAAAAAAAAAAGACACACGTCCTGATAGTGCTCGATATTGGCGACCCCGAAGATCATGATGCATGGCAGGTGACGTGTCCCAGAACTCAGAAGAATGGGCCTGTAGGGACCGATCAAGCCACCCCGTGCCCGACCAGCGAGCCCAAGCTGGCCCCCCTTTGGGCCCCTGCAAATTGGCCTCCTCGGCCTCTCAGCTCGCCCCCGAGCTACCAGAGGACCAAGACTCCTCGGCCTCCTTGCTCGTCCCCGAGCTCCTGCCGAGGACGTCTTCCTCGGCCCTCCGGCCTATTCCCAGGCGTAACCGCTGCTCCGCGAATCTCGCCACGCGCGGATTCTCCGCCAGCAACGTCCCACGTTCCACGCCATCACGATCCCCGTTAATGGGCGATCCGCTCTTTACGCGGGCGTGACGTCGGGAGCGTAACTGTCGGCGAGATTCCCGCGCCTGCTGCTGCGTGCCGCCGCCGCTATATAAACCCCCATCACAGAGGGGTCAAGTAAGCCTTTTTTTACACTTTTAGGCCATTACTCTGCTCGGATCTCATCACTAACTTGAGCGTCGGAGGGTCCTTGGTGGTACCAAACCATCCCGGGACTTCTTTGCAGATACTCGGCAACAACTCCCTCACTTCACCTTTTCCTCCAAAAACCCATTAAGACCCACACGCGACGAAGGATAATCAACTAAGTTCACTGCGAGATCAACGGAAGACAACATCTGACGGAGGCCCGAAAAGGAGCTCCATCAGTTGGCGCCGTATGTGGGAATAGACTCCACAAAATACAAAGTTGGCCTTCCTATCTCACCTTCATGGCAGACGACCATCCTGGAGATCCCGGGTACCAGCCGCCGTCCTCCACTCACTGAAAGCGGGGATGAACCTCCTCCCATGGCGGTCATCAACGCCCTCGCAGGCCGGGTAGATCGCCTGCAATCCCTCGTGGAGGCCCTCGTCCGCACCCAAACGGCCGCGCCCGGGCCCCAGGTCGCCATTCCACCGCCTCCAGAAGGCTCTATCCCTGTCTGGACGGCCGATCACCGACAAGCCGCGTCCTCTGGCCGCCGGTGTCTCGAACCGGTTTTCCCTGAGGCCTATTGGGCGCCCCAGGGCTCGACACCGAGATCCGCCGCCAGGGCGCCTCGCTTCGAGCCTCCTCATGGCCCCTATCCCCGTGAGGAGATGTCAGTCACCTCTCCTGTCCATGGGCGTGGTCGGCCGGACCACCATCGGCGGGGCCGAACAGAAGAGGTCCGCCCAGGCGGCTCAAGAGCTACCTCACCCCGGGACCTGAGGCACCTCATTGAGAAGAACCGGGGACGCTCCCAGACGCAGGTCACCCACAGCGGGGGCCAGAGATCCCGAGGCGCCGATTCCCCGGGGTACCACGGTCGGCTCGACGCTCTCGAGAAGAAGATCGAGGGCATGTGCCGAGAAGCTCACCTCTCGAGCGACGGAACTAAGTACGCCTCCGACTCGCTCCACCGAGGAACTGCTCGCCGTCCATGTCTCCTCACGCAACAAGCCCCCAAAGGTCTCTCTGTTTGACGGGAAAACCGACCCGAAGGACCACTTGGACGCTTTCACCGCGGGGATGAGCTTCCAAGATCACTCCGACGCCGCCCAGTGCAGGGCCTTCCCGGCCACCCTCATCCGCGCAGGTCGGGACTGGTTCCGGGGGCTTGAGCCCCGCTCAATTTCGACCTTCGACGAGCTGGCTACTCAGTTCCTCGGCCATTTCATGGGGAACCGTCGACAGAAGCGCACGGTAGACTACCTCTTCATAGTTAAGAGTGGGGACAAGGAAACGTTCAAGGCATACATTACCCATTTCTACAACGCCCTCCTCGAGGTGCTCGAGCACCGAGACGAAACCGTCATAACGGCACTCAGATCCGGTCTGAGGCACAAGGAATGGTTGCGCTCCTTCGCGCTGGTGCAACCTAAGACCATGGCCGAGGTCAAGGCATGGACCGAGCGCGAGGTCCAGCTGGAATCCGAGGTGAACGCTAACCTTCCCCGGGCAGAACGGCCTGACCAGAAGAAGAGGGCCCGGGAGGAGAGGCCGAAGCGTCAGCAGCCCTACCACTCGAAGTTCCAGAAGTATACCCCCCTCAACGTCTCCCTCGCGGTGTTGCTGGAGGAGGCCCAGAACGAGGGGTTCTTCAAGTTCCCTCCGGTCCCGGCCCCTACTGCGCTTTCCACCGGGTACTGGGCCACGCCACGGAGGACTACAAACAACTGAGGGACCACATCGAAGAACTCATCCGATCTGGGCACCTCGCCGCCTACCTGAGGGACAAGCGGCAGACCGACCGCGAGCAGGAGCAACATCGCCCTCCCGCCGACCTGACCATCGGTCAGATCATGCTTGCTTCAGCGGACGGACAACCCGGAGCTCAGGGAGCCCTATGCCCTATGCCAAGCGCAGGGGCAGACAGCCCTTTGGGGAGCTTGGCCCCAGCCGATAGAGTCATCTTCAAGCCTGTACCCTTCTTTTAAAGCAATGTAAATTCTTCCCAGGATCTATTGTTAATTTAATAAAGATCAATGGAGCGTTGCGAAAAAGAAAAAGAGCTTTGTTTATTCAAAGGGTATTATGGGCTCCTCAGCCGTACATGCAAAAAGAAAAGAAAATTACAATAGTGGGGGAAGGGGGTGCAGCGAGCACTGCTCGTGGTACTCGGTAAAAATCTCCGCAAGCCGGGGCCTCGCCAGTTCCAACCTCTGCCCCCGGTTCCCCCCGCGGGCATCAACCCCGAGCCTCAGCTCGTAGCATTCGCGGACGAGCGCCTCTGAGCGGGCTAGCCGGTTCGCGGAGACTAAGCCGAATCGCCTCAAAGACCGTAGCTTGCCTACGGCCTCATCAAAGAGCAGCTCAGACAGGGGGTTGTAAAGCCCCGGCGATGCCCTCCAGATGGAGTACATCAGCAGCTGCAGAAGGGAGGAGCGTCGGGGGAGCAGCCGGCCAAAATGGTCCTCGATGCTCCCGAAGACCAGCTGCACCGTGTCCTCGGTGCAGAACGGGTCATAGAGGTACACGTCTTCGAAGCGGACGATGTCAGGGATGGTGAACGGGAAGTCCTGCATTCTCGACGACCTGTTTATGAAGGATGAAAGGACCAGTACTCCTTCAGCCTTATATAGCCCACTGCACAGCCCAATCGTCGCATGCTTTCGCCCAGGGAGTCGCTGCCACGCGGCAGCCGTCAAGCCTCCTCCGGTGGAATCGAAGCGACGCGCCCCTAGCGCTTCGCCTTCCCCCGCATTCAATAGGCCAGCTACGCGCGCCGTTACCCCGACCATTCCCATTCCCCACACCTGCATGAGATTCAGCCCAGCAGCTTCCCTGCTCGGTCGTCCCCAGCGGGCAGCTTCCCTGCCACAACGCCAGGGATCAAAAAGCCCTCCCAGAGGCAGTCGAGCCCGAGGTCCCCTCGCTCGGCTATCCCTGGCGGGCAGCTTCCCTGCCACAACGCCGGGGATCAAAAAGCCCTCTCAGAGGCAATCGAGCCTGAGGTTCCCTCGCTCGGCTATCTTTCAGGAAAAAAGCCCTCGCCAAGAGGCACCGGACAGTAATCCTGCCCGGCCAAGGGTCCTTGGTAGGCTTCTCATAGCCCTATAGCTCTTCCCGCGCCAAGGACCAAAGTCCTCCCGGATGCAGTCGGGCCCTCGCTCGGCTATCCCCGGCAGGTAGCTTCCTACCACAACCGACAGGGATCAAAGCCCTCGCCAAGAGGCACTGGGCAGTAACCCTGCTCGGTTCCCATCCTGAAGGATCAAAGCCCTCGCAAGAGGCAACTGAGCAGCTACCCTGCTCGGTAAAAACTCCGGCTGGTAGTCACCTACCCAGAACACCGGGAATCAAAAAGCCCTTCCAGAGGCAGTCGAGCCCGAGGTCCCCTCGCTCGGCTATCCCCGGTGGGCAGCCTCCCTGCCACAACGCCGAGGATCAAAAAGCCCTCCCAGAGGCAGTCGAGCCCGAGGTCCCCTCGCTCGGCTATCTTTCAAGACGAAAGCCCTCGCCAAGAGGCACCGGACAGTAACCCTGCCCGGCCAAGGGTCCTTGGTAGGCTTCTTACAGCCCTATAGCTCTTCCCGCGCCAAGGACCAAAGTCCTCCCGGAGGCAGCCGGGCCCTCGCTCCGCTATCCCCGGCCGGTAGCTTCCTACCACAACCGTCCTGAAGGATCAAAGCCCTCGTAAGAGGCAACCGAGCAGCTACCCTGCTCGGTAAAAACTCCGGCTGGCAGTCGCCTACCTACGGCGCCAGAGGTCAAAGCCCTCGTCCAGAGGCCGCCGAGCAGCTACCCTGCTCGGCCGTCCTTGGTGGGAAACTCCCCTACCACCGCGCCAGGAAGAACCATTCCTTTGCAAGGGGTGACAAGGCAGCTACCTTGCCCAGTCAACCCCGGATGGTGACCAATGCTCGGAATCAGAGATGCTCTGTGGTCGTGGAGGACCCGAGACCCCAGTAAGGGGCGTCAGGCTTGTCTAAGTCTAAACGATCTTCCCTCGACTCCGGGGCCCAGGGAGATACCTCCTCAGAAGCGCTCATCGGCAAGTGATCGCAGACAACTCAACGGAAAATCGCTAGACAGATGGCCAACCTGACGTAAAAGCACAACGATACAGACAAAAGATATTCCACGAGCATCCTTCACAAACAAAACGCAGAACACAATTCTATGGAGCTGAGGAAAAAAGAAACATCATTACCACTGCCAAAGACAAAAGTTTTTTTTTACAAAGGGTATTTTTTGGGCTCCCCAGCCTTACAAAAATTCAAAAGAAAAACAAATTGAAGATGGGAGAACGGGGTCTCTACACCTTAGGGCCGGGCGCGACACCGGGGTCCTCGACCTCTACCACTTGATGCGCTAGGTCTTCGGCCGCCCCCTCACCGGGAACTTCTTCCCCTTGCTCGTCGGCGCCCACGAGGGGGAACTCTGCTCGGAGATCCGCGTCGTCGAAACCCGGCATCCGGGACTTGACGGCATCGAGGGCGTCGTGCCAAATGTGGGTCGTGGCCACTGCCAGGTCGTTATAAAAATCCTTCGACCCCTTATAGCTCGCCACGGCCCTCGATTCAACCGACTTAAGCGCCTCTGCCGCCGCCCCCAGCTCCTTTCGGAGGGCCTTCACCGTCCTCTTCAGGTTGCCGGCAAACACCTGGGAGTCCCCGAACTTGCCCTCGGAGACGGCGGCCTCGCGATGCCGGGCGACCTCCTTTTTCCCAGCGACCACCTCGCCCTCCAGGGCGGCGATCTTCGCCGACATCGCCTCCTGCTCTCGCCTGGAGCTTTCTTGCAACAAGGCAAGCTGACCCGCGGCCTCCAACGCCGGGGCTACCACCTCGGTCTCCACGCGGAGAGCGAGGGCCACGTGCTGGATAACCTGAGAAGACACAAAAAGTCAGAAAACAGAAAAGGGCACCAAACATCACGATGAACTGGGGGCTTACCTGCACGGACTCCTGAGCGATCGACGCCAGCTGGGCCCTGAGGGTCCCTCCAGGAACTCGACCCCCAGCCGAGGTCTCTATTTCGTGCAGGAGGTTGTCCGCGACCGACAGCCCCGATGGCACCGTGAACCGGAGCCCCCCTTCCTCCACTACGGTCGGCGAGGACCAGCCCCGGGAGGGTCTCCGGGAACTCTTCTTAAGCGGCTCCGAGGGAGAGCCAATCTCCTCTTCCGAGGCCGTGTCCTTCAGAATTAGGGCATGCTTCCGACCCGATGCTCTGCTGGGGCCCGGGGCGGAATCCGCTACCGAGCGTCCTCGAGGCGCCGCCTCCGGGGCAGTAGGAGCCGGAGCGGGCTGCGCCCGAGAAGAGCTGGCGCCCCCGGTCCTAGCAGGCTGCCTCAGCTGGCGCATAGCATCTCGGAGAGAGCCGAAGTCCATGGATCCTGCATGAAACGAACACCCAACAGATCAGCAACACGAGTAAAATGTAAACCCAAAAAGCAAGCCTAACTTACCAACGAACTCGACGGGGCTAAGCCCGGTCTAACTCAAAACCCTCTCGGACAGCAGCACGTCATGTCGAGGGACGGGCTCTCATGACGCCACTCTCACCGTGGTGGGGTCATCGGACAGGTTATCCGGCAGACACTTCTCCCTTGACCACTTGGTAGGCACCGGCCAGTCCTCGCCCTCAGGAGGGGAAACGAAGAAAAATTTCTTTTTCCAGTCATGATTGGAAGAGGGCAGGGCCACGACCCCTGTCCCGGCAGCGATCCCGGGCCGCTTCCTAAAAGTAAAGTAAACCCATCTCGGGTCGCCAGCTCGACCGCCAGGGTGACTCTTGAAAGCGAGGGAGGAATCAAGAAGGGAGAGACTGAAAGGAACCGCTTGCAACCTCAGGCGGATCAAGAACCCAAGGAGGATCCTCCATGCATTCGGCACTAACTGGCCGGGGGCCAAGCCGAAGAAATTCAGGACGGCGATGACCTCGGGAGAGAAGGGCAGGCGTATTCCGCCCTAAAAAGCTTCTAAATACAGGGCAATCTCCCTGCCCCGTACCTGGTCTGCCCACTCTACCTTCTCGGCTAGACGGAGCGTATAGCGCGGGGGAATATGGAAGCGAGCCCGAGCGCTGGCGAGCTCGTCCTCATGCTTCACCCAGCATGAGGTGCTGGGGGCCATATCTGCCGCCTCCTCCCTGGAGGCGGCCCCCGCCTCACGGCCCCGGGAAGAGGGCCCAGCCCCTGCTCCCTGAGGGGACTCAGAAACACCTAAAGGGACCCTAGCATCAACTCCTACAACGTCTACTGATTCTATAGAGGAAGACATCTAACCTGGGAAAGAAATCCTCCAAAGGTGGGAAACGAAAAAAGGGAGACGAGCGCCGAGCAGCTGGGGCTTGAGAGAGGAAAATATGAAAGAGTAAGGGCCCTAGGGCGGACTCCACCCGTATTTATTTCCACATCCAACGGCTCCCATCGTCTCCCGCCGAAAGGGCTCCTCGCGCCCAGCGGCTCCGATTGTTCCACATGGCGGCCTAGCGCTGGACCGAGTCCCATCAGACGCCATAGACCTGCGCACGTCGCATCGGCTAATCGACGCTCGACACGTGGGCCGTCACGTCGACTGCAGAGCACACAAACCGGCGCACCTTCTTTAAATGCAAAGATCTCACCTTAATTCGCGGGCGGAAAAGACAACCGACGGCCCGAGAACTCGTCCCGACGAAACCATAGAAGGGATCTCACCTCGGGAGGCCCGGCAGTCCACTCCTGACCCGACCACTATCTGGTCGGGACAAGAGTGGGGGGCTAACGATAGTGCTCGATATTGACGACCCCCAAGATCATGATGCGTGGCAGGTGACGTGTCCCAGAACTCAGAAGAATGGGCCTGCAGGGACCGATCAGGCCACCCCGTGCCCGACCAGCGAGCCTAAGCTGGCCCGCCCTTTGGGCCCCTGCAAATTGGCCTCCTCGGCCTCTCAGCTCGCCCCCGAGCTACCAGAGGACCAAGACTCCAAGGTATCCTTGCTCGTCCCCGAGCTCCTGCCGAGGACGTCTTCCTCGGCCCTCCGGCCTATTCACAGGCGTAACCGCCGCTCCATGAATCTCGCCACGCGCGGATTCTCCGCCAGCAACGCCCCACGTTCCACACCATCACGATCCCCGTTAATGGGCGATCCGCTCTTTACGCGGGCGTGACGTCGGGAGCGTAACTGCCTGCGAGATTCCCGCGCCTGCTGCTGCGTGCTGCCGCCGCTATATAAACCCCCATTACAGAGGGGTCAAGTAAGCCTTTTTTTTACACTTTTAGGCCGTTACTCTGCTAGGATCTCATCACTAACTTGAGCGTCGGAGGGTCCTTGGTGGTACCAAACCACCCCGGGACTTCATTGCAGGTACTCGGCAACAACTCCCTCACCTCACCTCTTCCTCCAAAAACCCATTGAGACCCACACGCGACGAAGGATAATCAGCTAAGTTCACCGCGAGATCAACGGAAGACAACATCTGACGGAGGCCCGAAAAGGAGCTCCATCACGTCCCGTTGCCTAGGATTTGAGGTTTAAGCTACCAATTGAAATCCAGATAACAAAACACGGGAAAAGAAAAATTAAGTTATTTATTATCTAAGTTGTATATCTGACCGATGTTATAAAAAATTGTTTCACCTATTGTTTAGGGAATTGACCTGTAAGCCTAACTCACGCACACAACATACCCATGCACACAACACCCCCACCCCTCACCCTAACTGTCACGTCCCGCTTTCCAAAATACGGAATGCGAGAGGTGACTAGGTTAGCCATGCTCTTACGGTCAGGGAATAATCCCGCCGTAGTCACATATCGGCTTCTAGCATTACATGGTCGTCAGTAAACAGTATTAGACTAAAGGAAATCACAATTCACAACTTTATTATATTAAAATAAAAGAGTTCAAGATACATTTATTTTGCATAAAGAAATAACCAACCAACGAAATAACAATGTGTTTATAGCAAAAGGGCGGCGCTGATGTCGCGGTCTAGACCTCCGCGATCTCAAATGGCATGTCCTACTCCTTAACTGGATCTATTTCGTCCTCTGAGCATGCATACTCAGGTCATCAGGACGACACATATAACAATAAATATATAATGTGCGTACAATGTATCAAATATGAAAGTTGTGATGGAATACAGAAACATGAGAATAATGAATATCATTTGAATATGCATAACGCGATATATATATCATGTGAGCAAACCAGGCAATGTATTTGTCACTACTTATCAGTCACTAAGTCAATAAAATCAATTTGGTGGAAAGGATGCCCGTGTTTAACAAGGGTCCCGTGCATGTCCGAGACTACGGTCTACTGTTGCTCGGGACATAACCCTGCAGTCGTGCCGCTAGGCCCATGACCAAATGTGTGTGTGTGTGTGTCACTACTATCGAATTATCATCCTCTAAGTCACTATACCTCGCTAAATACGAGTTCAATTCCATCTTGATTTCCCCATGCCCCAGATTATAGTATATGTTCAAATATTAGATAGGTTGTGAACAAATACATATCGCTTTCACTTTCAATCACGGTTCCACATATCAATATCACTTTCAATCACTGGTTCACTATCGTACTTGCCACAACTCAATCACTAGTACTTATATATCGACAATGCAAATCAGTCGCTAGGTCTCAATGTAAACGATCACTATGCAGAAGGTATAAAGCAAACACAAAATAAGGTAGAAATGCACTGAACAGATATTCACTAAATTATGACAGCCAACACCATATGATTTACAAAATTCATCAGAAATCACACGTATAGAATTGACCAAAACCATATAAAAGGCGTAGGAAATCTACTTGATTATCTAAGCGATGAAATTAGTTTCGTGTCAATAGGAATTTAGGTTAACGACTTATCATCATTTTAAATCAGCGATCAGTTGCTGGAATTCCAGTTTCAGAACTGGAAGTTCAACTTCACGCGCGGTTTATTATGGATTGTGTTTAAATTCAGACGTTAACTCAGTTGAATAAAACCTAGTTCTGTCTATTAGGTTTCCGAATCATCAAACAGATCTATGATAGCCTTTCTGTACTAGAAGATATGTCATGTTTAGTGTGAAGGTGAAAGAAATGTCACTGCAGAAACTGCAGAACACGCCGACAGTATAAAATACAAACAAAATACCAAACGACTGTGAAACTGAACGAGACCAAAACCATATATTAGCTAACTAAATTTTCTACGCGATGGTATAGGATTCTGCATATTTTCAGTTCTTAGTAGGGACGTGCAGGCACTTAAATTCATGTATCCTCGTGGAATGCTGCCCCGGACTGCAGTCTAGAGCCGCATTCCCAGTCAGTACTCGTTGCTGTGGTCTATCGGTATTGAAAAATAAACTTTAGAGGGTTCTATCTTATCGATTCGGTTTCGATATGAACTATAGAACATTAAATTCCTACATGTATCTAATTTAATACCAATTTAACACTACTACGTGTACAGTAAAACCAGATTTGACGTCGTGTCTTTAGGACGTCATTTCCTTGCGCGATACTTTGTTATTTGAGTTCAATTTTCTACATAATATTCGTAAGCAGCAAAAGAAATTGGTAAAGCTTTGAGCATGTTCGACGGGGTTTTGGTTCAGTTCACGACATTGAACTCTTAGCGTACATTATCACGAGCCATCAAATTAAAGTCGGTTTTGCCCGACTCGTGAAAATGGTATCTAATACTTACATTTCAAACGATATTTATAAGATATTTTAGATCCGATTACGCTCAAAACTAACATCTTAGAATTACTATAGTTTTCCATGAAAATGCGATGATGGCTTACGATATATACGTGATAGTATACTACTTAACACATGTTCGTAATAATCTATCTAATATAATTCTAACACGAAAATCATAGATCTATGTTCATAGCATGTTAAAGCAAGTGAGGGTTTCACTTGCCTTCGGTCGCTGATATAGAAACGACACCACTTGCGGACTTCGTCTCGATACACGAGACGATGCGATGCTGGACACGGTGCATGGCGTGAGCGCGATGCGTGGAGATCCGATACTGGGCACGGTGATGACGTGGGCGTAACACGGTAGTGGACGTGGTCTGGGCTCGGTGCGTGGTGCGGGAGTGGCACGGCGCGGCACGATACCGGACGCGATGCTGGTGCAAGAATGGACACGGTGCGTGCACTGGATCAGGGCACGACGTGGCACGGGGGCTGGCACAGTGTAGCATAGGGACTGGCATGACATAGTATGGCGACTGGCACGGCATGGCACGGAGGCTGGCACGGGGTTTGCACTGGGGGTCGTCGGCTGTGGAGGTCGGCTTGGACGGCAGCGAAGGTGACGGCGAGGTGCTCGGCTCGTTGGCGATTGAAGCTCGTTGATGGTTTAGGGGTGCTCGGTGGTTGCGGCGACGAAGTGGGTCGCGGTGTTGGTGGTGATGGTGGTTGTGGTGTTGAGGGCTCACCGGCGGTGGGTTGAGGTGAGGGAAGAGGTGGAGGGCTCTGGCGACGTGGGTGCTGGAGTTTGGCTCAACAGTGGTGAGGGCGTCGGCTGGCAGCAGTGGTCATGAAGGAGCTCGGGGAGGGTGGTGGTGTAGTCGGAGAAGAAGGAGGAGATAGTCACAGTTGGGGGAAAGGAAGGGATGCAGAGGGTAGCTCGACGGTGTCTCTGGTGGTGTTGGAGTTGGGTTCGAGAAGAGAAGGTGGAGGAGCTTGGGTTCTCGACGATGAGGTAGAGGTGGTCGGGGTTTGAGTTGGAGAAGATGGAGTGAGCAAGAGAGAGAGAGTGAGACTAAGAGAACGTGAGAGACGTTGAGGGAAGGAGGATTTAGAGGAGGGGATCGGGGGAGTTGGGATCGAGGGCGAGGTCGCGGCTGTTGACGAAGAGCGCAGGTCTCATGGGAGCAGCGCGAGAAGAGGGGAAGGATCCGTTGGAGAGAGGGGATTTAGTGGAGAGGATTTTGGGGTCGTTGGTGAGCGGGGGCGGCGTCGACGAGGGCCGGGTCAGGATCGAGCGCGAGAAGGGGAGAGGGATGTTGGAGATGGCGGGAAAAAAGATAGGGGGAAGAAGAAGAAGAGTGGGGGAAGTCGGATCGGATCGGGTTGGGGTTAGGAAAATGGGCTTGGGTTTAGATTAGGAAAATTAAAATAAATATGATAAATAAAAATATTTTTAAAAACGTGCAAAAATAGTAGGAAAATTCTGGAAAAAATACGGAAAATATATACATGGAATTGAGGATTTACATCATACCCCCTTACAAAAATTTCATCCTCGAAATTAAAGAATAAAAACCACGGAACCAACAACACTACTCAAACAAGTGCGAGAAATATGGACGGATGTCCTCCTCGCGTTTCCAGGTAGACTATCTTGGAGAACGACCACCCCAAGAAACTCGAACTAAGGGAATGACTTTGTTCTTTAGCACTTTTCCCGACGATCGAGAATGGTGGTAACTGCTCCTCATAAGACAGATCGATACCCAACGTTAACTCTAAATGGTCCAGAATATGGCTGTCATCCCGAACGTAGCGTCTCAACTGAGATACATGGAAAGTATTGTGCACACCAGCTAGCGATGGAGGCAAGGCAAGTTGATAAACTACCCCTCCTACTCTCTCTAGCACCTCAAAAGGTTCGATGAATCGGGGACTGAGTTTCCCCCGACTACCAGACCTGATCACTCCCCGAGTGGGTGATATCTTCAGAAATACGTGGTCACCAACACCAAACTCCAACGACTTTCTGTCGGCATCTGCCCAACTCTTCTGTCGATCCTTAGCCGTCTTGATACGTTGCCTGATTGTCTGAACCTTGCTCACTGTCTGTACTATAAGTTCAGGGCCCAACAACCTTCATTCACCCACGTCATCCCAACAAAGAGGGGACCGACACTTCCATCCATACAGAGCCTCGAATGGGGCCATCTAGATGCTAGCTTGGTAGCTGTTGTTATACGAAAACTCTACCATATAGAGGTGATCCTCACAAGAACCCTGAAAATCAAGCATGCATGTTCTTAGCATATCCTCGAGCGTATGGATAGTATGCTTAGATTGCCCGTCCGTCTGCGAATGATAGGCCATACTGAACTTGAGACGCGTGCTCAAACTCCCCTACAGGCTCTTCCAGAAATGGGAAATAAACCTGGTGTCTCGATCAAACACGATACTAACGGTCACCCCGTGCAGTCTCATAATCTCCTGCATATACTTCTCTGCGGGCGACTCCGTCGATTGTCCGACTCGGAAAGGTATGAAATGTGCTGCCTTCGTGAGACGATCAACAATAACCTAGACAATATTGTTTCCCCTTGGACTTCGAAGTAGTGCCGTTACAAAATCTATGGTGATGGTGCTCCCATTTCCACTCTGGCACTGGAAGCGGTTGCAAAAACCCAACAATTCTCTGATGCTCGGCTTTCACCTGTTGGCATACCAGACACTTGGAGAAAAAGCGAGCAATCTCCCTCTTCATTCCGTTCCACCAGAAGTGTTGCCTCAAATCTCTGTACACCTTGGTGCCTCCTGGGTGCACCGAGTAAGCGGAACTGTGTGCCTCAGCTAGAACTTCATCTCGAATACCCCCATTTAGAACACACGGCCGACTGCCAAATCTCAGAGAACCATCTTCGTGAATCTGCAAATCCGTCCTCAAACCAGCCTCAACTAACTCTCTGAACTTCTGCAACTGAGAGTCTCCAGCCTGTGCAGCTTTAATGCGATCTATAAGCGATGATTGAACTTGCAACTGCCAGAGCTGGCTGGGCACACCCGGTGTAACTACCTCCAACTTGAGTCTCTGAAGGTCATCGAGAATCCCCTTCTGACAAGTCAGCAACGCAGCCGATGGCCTGCGACTGAGAGCGTCAGGAACGACATTCACCTTCCCCGAGTGATACTGCAGATCAATATCGTAGTCTGCCATCAACTCCAACCATCTGCGTTGTCTCATATGTAGGGTTCCTAGGCACACTAATGAGGTCTCACAAGGCATCAACCATGCCAAATTCAAAATTTTCCGGTGCCGAGAAACCCTAATACGGATCGTTAGCTAGAGAATAGGCGAAACGATAAGCTAGTAAACAACTTTACACTAAAGTGAATGGAAATACAACCTTTGTAAATCCGGTCCTCCACCTCCATAGCTCCGCGTTGACGTCCTTCCGCTGCGATCATCGGATCCCGGACTCTAGTAATGGTTTCGTCGAAGAAATGATCGGGTTAGGTCGTCGACTTTGATGCCGAAGATGATCTACGTCGAGGCAACACAAGATCAAGCTCCAACTTCACCAAGCCATGAAATTTGTGAAGAAAACACCGTATACTACTTGGCAAGTGGTAGAGGATGAAGAAATAGGAAGTGGGTTCACTTTAGAATTGGATTTCTCACTCTTTTTCTCATTTCACCATTGAAGCTAGCAAGCTTTTTCTTCTTTAAAGAAGAAGAGGAAGAAGAAGATAATATGATAAGAATTCTATGAAAATAAAAAAACAAAGTGATTCTTATCATATAGCAACCATGGTTAAGTGTAGAGAATAAACTAGGGTTAGATGAATGGTTAGGTTAAGCAAAACAAACAAAAATGGTTGAACTTTTTCTAAGCTTCATGAAGCTTCAAAGAAAAGACAAACAAGCCACCATTTTATTTTCTTTTTCCAAAAAGAATAAAGTAAATAAATGAATAAATAAAAACCCTAACCATTTACTTAACCAAGGTTTAAATCAAACATACACCCAAGTTTACATGTATCATCAAACATGATACAAACTAGTGCACAAAACTATATCACATATACAATGTGCACATCAAGTGAGAAAATCCATCTTAAGTGAACCAATACTAGTTAATGCAAAGTAATATATCAAATATATAATTATACATTAAATCATTAAATCAACACTTGATTTAACGATCCGGTCATATCGCATATAACCGACTAATATCCAATGTATCGGCTTATCGAATCAATCCTTGATTCGATAACTAGGTTATATCACATACAACCATTCGATACATTCAACGCGAGAATAGAACACGGTATCACATACACGCATTATTCTCGGTCCCGCACATATCTCATATGCGCTCCTATTTCGTTTCGCTTGAGCCAGGAAACCTCTGTGTAGGACTCTAAAGACTCGTCAATACGCCGGCAGCAGATGATGATCATATCAAACACCCACAAGCCGCAAGCGGTCTGCTAAACGTAACGGCCACCCGGGTATTGAGCGATCAGAATATCGACGAGCAAGCCCGCTCACACTCCTGTAAATCCAACCAGTAACACTTACCGTACAGTCCGGTCTCATCGTCTGATATGTCGCATATCTCGCCTAGGGGTGGTAAACGTCAGACCCCAACAGCTCGATAAGTCGTGTCGATATGAGGTCTATAACAATTCGAGAAACTACTGGTAACACTTACCAGTAAATCTCAGCAACCCTGGCCAGGGATTTCCGGTTATAGCCAATCGAACACAGCGCAACATCAACTCCCTATACCGGGAGAGACGAATACCCTCCTATCGCTCATTGCCTCCATGTGATTCGGGACTGTACCCAAAAACCACCGTTTTGCATGCCCTCTTGGACGTGGTAAGATGTAAATCAAAGCACAGTGGGAATCACACAAGACTCTATGACGATCTCGGGTCAACAGACTACTCTGTACCAGTGTCACCAAAGAACTGCCATCTGACGTAAGGTATAATACCATCTGGGAGTTCTCGGCGAGTCCGTCCAGTGTACCCAGTCTTCACTGAGCACCCGTATATCATCTCTGATGTCAAACACCAATGGATATGGGATCATCCATTGCCCATCCGTATGGGTCGAGAAGGTATACGCTAGTCTACTCTGGTATATCGATGCCCCGTCTCGATACACCCATGACTAGGGACTTTGAAGGATGTACTTATGGACTACCATGTCCCTACTAGTATGATCCGCATCATAGTCCAGGTAGTCAAGTACACATCCTAAGGGCTTTACCAACATGTAACAGAGAGACAATCAGTATACACGTTAAGGTAAAGAGTAACCAGATAGCATACTATCATGTCGAGCAAGAAAGCCCTCCCTATATATGTCCCAGCATCCACTACAATATACATCCTATGTATAGCAATGGCCTCTAGGGCATACATATAACTAACAATCTCCCACTTGCACTAGGGCTATCTGATAGCAGTGGTTGTAGTATCTCATACTCAACCATCCCATAAAAGTCTCTCTCTGGGAAAAGGCCTTTGTGAGTGGATCCGCCGTGTTGTCCTCTGAGTCTACTCTCCTAACATCGATCTCCTTGGAGATCAACCATCTCCATGATCAGGTGATGCTGCCTCAGAATATGTTTGGATCACTGATGGGACGGATGTTCCTTGGCATAAGCCACAACTCCATTATCACACAATGGGAGGAACTAAGTTCATCTCATGAACAAATATACATCCAGACTGCCGCTTTAGTAACATCTTAAGTAGAGATGTATCCAGCCTTTATCGTCTAGTATGCCACGGTATCTAGCTTGGAACTCTTCCAACATACCGTCCCTTTACTAAGGGTAAGGACAATGCCTGTGATTGACATTCAGTCGTCCTTATTACCCTGGAACACTTCCAGTGATTCTCCCCAGGATCGATTAATACCATCTCACTACAACTAGTGAGAATCCTAACATCCAGTTACTTCTATCTCATAGATCAAAACTCAGGATTTAGGAGGTATCACTTTGATCCTATACGGAGAATCCTTGTGATAAGCGGAGATTGACCGAGCGAAGCATAGGAAACTCCTTCTCTATCAAGAGTATGTCATCCACGTACTCTACGAGGATCGTCACCATACTCCTTACTACCTTTTTGTTTATACAAGGTTCATCTACCATTTTGATGATGTCAAACTCTTTGACTACTACATCAAAACAGATGTTCCAACTCCGCGATGCCTACTTTATCCTATAAAGCATCTTGCACACGTTTCCGCTGCTCCCACTGTCTACGAAGCCCTCTGAGTGTGTACTTACAGACTCTCTTTTTTGAAACCATGTATCATTTTAGAAAAGCAGTCATGACACCCAACCGCCAGATATCGTAGTCATGGTATGTAGCCGTGGCAAGTAGGATCTGGATGAACTTAAGCATAGATCCTTAGAAAAGGTTTCAACATAATCCATACCTGGTCAATGATGCAAACCTTTAACAAGTCTAGCTTTGAAAGTCTCAACTTTTCCATGTACACCAAGTAATCTTCTCAAGATATACTTGCTTCTGATGGGAATTTAACCCTTCAGATAAAGCAACCAAAGTCCAAACTTTGTTGGTGTATAAGGATTCCATCTCAGATCACTAAGCATCCATCCATTCTTACAGAGTCTCACTCCTGATGGCCAGCTCGAAACTAGTTGGGTCATCATCTCATGATGCAATCCTCGCTCCCACTGTCATAGAGAAACCGAAGTAACTCTCACGTGGGTGAGGAACCCTACTGGATTGGCGGAGAGGCTGAGGTTCGTTGGAATCTACTGAATCCTTTGGTTCTATCAAATCATCAGCTGCAGTTTGTATAGCTGGAACCTTTCCAGTTCTACATAACTGACCATGCCTCGAGCTTGTCCGGATTTTGCTTTTTAGACATAGGCTGGACAACTCCAAATCTTAACAAACTTAAGATATGGACTCTTCCCTTTCCATATCACATATGAAGTGGTAGGCAATTGATTTGATTGAAACCCTATTCAATAGGTATGCAGCTTCTCAAGCGCAAAACTCCCAAAAAGGAAAGAAGTAACTCAGTAGTACTCATCATAGAGCACACCATATCAGATAGGGTGTTATTGCTCCGCCCCGATATACCATCGTGCTATGGTGTATACAGAGGAGTCATTCTGAGAGAGAATCTCATTCTCCTTTAGAATAGTCCAGGAATTCCGTGCTAAAGTATTCTCCTCCCTGATCTCATCAAAGGACATAATACTTATACCCGTATTGGTTCTCTACTTCTAACTTATATTCTGTGAATATCTCAAAAGGTTCGGACTTGTGTTTCAATAGGAACATATGTCTGAATCTAGAGAGATTATCAGAGAATGTAATGAAGTACAAAGAACCGGTCTTGGCATGTGTAGACGGAGGACCTTACATACATCAACATGTATCAGTCCCAAGAGTACACTAACTCTTTTTCTGCTTCCAATAAACAGAGCTGTGGTCATCGTATCTTTGTGACATGACCGGCAAGTTTCACAAGATGTAAATTCAAACTAATTTAAATATGCATCTAAATATAACTTCAGCCAGTCGGGTCGCATTGATATGACCTAGTCTACAATGCCTCAAGAAGGATTCGTTCATTTCTGAACTCTTCCTCTTGTGTGTGTTCCGTTTACTAAGAACTGTATTTTGATTTAGAATATCAATGCTTTTAGATAACGTGCCTGAACCGATCAACTTTTGATATAGGAAATGTTCAAAACATTATCCAACAATACAAAGTTATATCCTTTCATTACTAATAAAGAGAATGATATGATTTTGTATATCAGGTTCGGTATCTAATAACATTCGTTCAGAATCAATGTATTGGTAATACAGGGTGACAGTGATCAACAGACTTGGCTGCAACACTTGCACCGTTTTCTGTCTCATGAAACTTATCACCCGTTCTCAGTTCTCTACCTTTCTGTAGCCCATGTAACAGATTACATTTGCGGGATCCTCATCCGGTATCTATTACCCAGGACGTAGAGGATACTGAGAAACAGTTTTTTGTAATGAACACACCCGAAGATGATGCATCAGCATGCACTCTCTTCGTTTGGGCAGCACGGGAATTCTGGTAATCCCCTATTTCCTGCTCTGTTTTATAACAATTATAAGTTGGAGCGGGACCAACGTTCCCCAGCTCAGTATAACAAGCGGGTTTGGTCAATACATCCGTATTATTATCTTGATTAAGGCGTGATATGGTCGCTACCTGGAGAGAGAGAGAAGAAAACACTCAGCGTGCGCTCTTGCAAGAATAGATTGGTTATTATTTTATCTAATCAGGATAGCTCCCACTGTTTTTATCAAATCTTCCTTCAAACCCTAAAAGGAAAGACTAGCCAGGATTAATTACACACTACAAGTTCGCCAATCTTTCAGCCAGGCCAGTGTCGGTACTTTGAGGGAGGTCCCCCGTGCTTTCGCACGAACCTAATTACAGTAAACCTCGTTTTCCCAGAGGCGTAACCCCGTTAACACCTTTCTAGACACCTACTTGATCGGCTAATTGTAATGTGTAAAACTCTCCCAGGAGTAACTCTTACTCGCAGTAGGTATCGGGATCCAACTATCCCATAGAAGGTATGCAATCTCATTGCAAATTTCAACACTTGAAATTCCCGATAATATTTTGCCCCTAGCGTGCTATGACCTTGACGCATGCCAAACAACCCATAGTCCGCTAGTCAAGTTCAACCCGTACATTTCTTGATTGAATTAAACCCACCCGCACGACCCTTGACGCATGCCAAACAACGTCGTACGAATACCCTAATCCAATCGCATCGTATGCTAGCAGATAAGCACTAGTTAGCTACCGTACATTACGCCTTGACGCATGCCAAACAACCGCAGCACGAATACTAAATAGTACTTATCTGAAATGACGGAGGGCTACGACAGGTTTTTCTGAAAACCTATTGCGTAATGAACTTGATATCGTTGTAGAATCAAATGATTTTTGAAATGGAGTGTTTTTTAGGCTTTTCTAGTTTTGCTAAAGAGGTCACTCCCGGTGAAGGGATCGACGGCCCTTTACTCATCGAATAAGGTGCAGGATATATCATATATACCGCTGTGCAAAGCAAAAACTATAGAAGCAATCAAAAGACAAACCGAGGGTTGCAGCATCTGCCAGTTATTGCTAAAGGAGTCACTCCCGGTGAAGGGATCTCGGTCCTTTCCCTATCGAATAAGGTGCAGGATGTTCTACAAGGAACACCGCGATGCAAAGCAAGAACTGTAGCTACCTGTTTTTGAACGTTCGATTCCACAACATCTTAGGTTTCTTTTCTTTCATTAATCATATTAATGAAGTCCCATCATTTAAGTACCTAAACATCACAGATAAATACGACGTACACTTATGCCATCCGCATTCGCCTCGATGTCCCCTCGTGCACCGTTAGGTTAGGTAACTAACGGCAGAGCGGGGCAGGGCTAGCGCGGGTGTAAAACATAAGTAACTTCTATATAATATATCATATATACTATATACAGTATTTATCACAGAACATCACATGATCACATCACAGATATCGCAGCAGAAGAATCATATGAAACATTGGATATACTAGGACGTCCGTGTTTTCAATACGAGCCAGTATAAAACACGGATTCCACGGTCGCGATGAATAGCCAAACCCACACCCCTAGACCCCTACGAGAGCGGCAAGCAACCCTACCAATTCTAGGGTTAGGAGACCCGGACTCGACTCCTCGAGATGGTCTCCCACTGGACCCTAGAACCCGGTTACTTGTGCTCCCCTCCTTGGGTCTATCCTAATGCGGAAAAGTAAATAATATACAAAGGGTGACATCTTCCGCAACCTGGAAGTGCCCCAATAAAAGAATATTACATACAAGTTTTTTACATGAATGAAAATGAAAAACACTCAACTCACATAAAAAAAACCGGCTATTCAAACACGACGATCCAATATAACATATCCAGCAACACATAACATCACATGTCATCAACGTAAGTAAATATGCGCATCCCAATTGTCGTTGACATATAGCAACGAAACCGGCGATATCACATATTACACTTACGGTCACAGAAAAGAAAGTGTAAAACTACAACAGTTGGAATCCGCAACCTGCATAGACATCGCATGCCTAATCTAATGAATTACTTAGACATCGCATGCCTAACAATTATAAACCCCGCATTTTAGTCTCATTATCGAAAACACTTTTCAATATCAAGTCGGGCAATTCAACAAGATTCCCGAAAAACTGATCGAGTGCTCGTCGCAAACTTTAGTAGGCGGCCGCACCCCCGACGCCGTCGACGAAGTGCACCAAGGCGGAACACCGCTGCCGCGAGCACCCGAACGGATGCTTTCGGCGACGGGGTTCTCCTACAGTCACTTGGTCGGGGCTATGGGGTGAGGCTGTCTATTAAGCTTACCCGGCGAGTATCCGCGTACGCTACGTAATTGCGACGGACTTTTGATCACATTAAAATTCCGTGGCAACCGATCAAGTGAGACTAAACCGCTATGTTTATAACATTCATTCAGTTATCTCATAACTACTTGTGGATTCCAAATATTGTATCACATTCCGGATAAATAGAAAATGTTAAACTTTCCGATCGAACAATCGAACACCCAAGTTTTCCCGAAACAGCTCAACACATGAAATAAGTTTTAAAACATTCACTTCGTGCCTCAGTACCAACGGTCCAGCCGTAGAAGGGTCAAGCCAACGCCTCACATGTGGCACGCCGTACTGCCCCAAACCCTAAGGTTCAAAGGGCAGTTCAAGACGGTCACATAATCGAGTTAAGGTTTGTTGTCTTCTAGAGAGACCATCGCGTTACTTGCACTACTTAGAACGTCCTTAAACGACGGAAAAATCCAACACTTGGAAATTTCCCGGCAGGGGAAAAGTGGGTATTTATATCCGGTCGAACTTTTCAACATGTTCAAAAATTATCCGGAAAACACATAGACGAAGTTAAAGATTCCGATCGAATCGTCGAATCCCCAAAAGACCCCAGATTACTCAACTCTTGAGTGAAGATTAAAATTACCCAGAAAACACAGGATTCTATAAGAAACATTACTGTGCAAATTTTAGATGGTGACGTCACAAAATGGCGGCGGAACCGCCGCACGAGCCATGCTCGTGCCGCGGTTCCGCGGCGGTTTGATCTCCAAACAGTGTCGTTTTGCACAGTTACTCTTATAATTTCCTGCTTAGTTTTCTGCATATTTTTAATTTGGAAACTCCCAGTTTTAAAAAATTGTACAGAGAGTGATTTGGGATTAGGGTTTCGGGTTCGATCGGACTTCTAACATCGTCTACGCATCGCCTAAGGCTCTAGCTAGGCTCTGATACCACTGTAGGGTTCCTAGACACACTAATGAGGTCTCATAAGGCATCAACCATGCCAAATTCAAAATTTTCCGGTGCCGAGAAACCCTAATACGGATTGTTAACTAGAGAATAGGCGAAACGATAAGCTAGTAAACAACTTTACACTAAAGTGAATGGAAATACAACCTTTGTAGATCCGGTCCTCCACCTCCATAGCTCCGCGTTGACGTTCCTCCGCTGCGATCATCGGATCCCGGACTCTAGTAATAGTTTCGTCGAAGAAATGATCGGGCTAGGTCGTCGACTTTGATGCCGAAGATGATCTACGTCGAAGCAACACAAGATCAAGCTCCAACTTCACCAAGCCATGAAACTTGTAAAGAAAACACCCTATACTACTTGGCAAGTGGTAGAGGATGAAAAAATAGGAAGTGGGTTCACTTTAGAATTGGATTTCTCACTCTTTTTCTCATTTCACCATTGAAGCTAGCAAGCATTTTCTTCTTTAAAGAAGAAGAGGAAGAAGAAGATAATATGATAAGAATTCTATGAAAATAAAAAAACAAAGTGATTCTTATCATATAGCAACAATGGTTAAGTGTAGAGAATAAACTAGGGTTAGGTGAATGGTTAGGTTAAGCAAAAGAAACAAAAATGGTTAAACTTTTTCTAAGCTTCATGAAGCTTCAAAGAAAAGACAAACAAGCCACCATTTTATTTTCTTTTGCCAAAAAGAATAAAGTAAATAAATGAATAAATAAAAACCCTAACCATTTACTTAACCAAGGTTTAAATCAAACATACACCCAAGTTTACATGTATCATCAAACATGATACAAACTAGTGCACAAAACTATATCACATATACAATGTGCACATTAAGTGAGAAAATCCATCTTAAGTGAACCAATACTAGTTAATGCAAAGTAATATATCAAATATATAATTATACATTAAATCATTAAATCAACACTTGATTTAACGATCCGGTCATATCGCATATAACCGACTAATATCCAATGTATCGGCTTATCGAATCAATCCTTGATTCGATAACTAGGTTATATCACATACAACCATTCGATACATTCAACGCGAGAATAGAACACGGTATCACATACACGCATTATTCTCGGTCCCGCACATATCTCATATGCGCTCCTATTTCGTTTCGCTTGAGCCAGGAAACCTCTGTGTAGGACTCTAAAGACTCGTCAATACGCCGGCAGCAGATGCTGATCATATCAAACACCCACAAGCCGCAAGCGGTCTGCTAAACGTAACGGCCACCCGGGTATTGAGCGATCAGAAGATCGACGAGCAAGCCCGCTCACACTCCTGTGAATCCAACCAGTAACACTTACCGTACAGTCCGGTCTCATCGTCTGATATGTCGCATATCTCGCCTAGGGGTGGTAAACGTCACACCCCAACAGCTCGATAAGTCGTGTCGATATGAGGTCTATAACAATTCGAGAAACTACTGGTAACACTTACCAGTAAATCTCAGCAACCCTGGCCAGGAATTTCCGGTTATAGCCAATCGAACACAGCGCAACATCAACTCCCTATACCGGGAGAGACGAATCCCCTCCTATCGCTCATTGCCTCCATGTGATTCGGGACTGTACCCAAAAACCACCGTTTTGCACGTCCTCTTGGACTTGGTAAGGTGGAAATCAAAACACAGTGGGAATCACACAAGACTCTATGACGATCTCGGGTCAACAGACTACTCTGTACCAGTGTCACCAGAGAACTGCCATCTGACGTAAGGTATAATACCATCTGGGAGTTCTCGGCGAGTCCGTCCAGTGTACCCAGTCTCCACTGAGCATCCGTATATCATCTCTGATGTAAAACACCAATGGATATGGGATCATCCATCGCCCATCTGTATGGGTCGAGAAGGTACACGCTAGTCTACTCTGGTATATCGATGCCCCGTCTCGATACACCCACGACTAAGGACTTTGAAGGATGTACTTATGGACTACCATGTCCCCACTAGTATGATCCGCATCATAGTCCAGGTAGTCAAGTACACATCCTAAGGGCTTTACCAACATGTAACAGAGAGACAATCAGTATACACGTTAAGGTAAAGAGTAACCAGATAGCATACTATCATGTCGAGCAAGAAAGTCCTCCCCATATATGTCCCAGCATCCACTACAATATACATCCTATGTATAGCAATGGCCTCTAGGGCATACATATAACTAACATCATATTCCGCTCCTTCTGGGTGAACACGTATTTCAAACATTTGTGATCCATGTACACCTCCACTCTTTCGCCTAGCAAGTAATGCCTCTAAATCTTTAAAGCGAACACAACGGCCGCTAACTTCATGTCTTGCGTGGGGTAGATCTTCCCGTGAGTTTTCAACTGACGAGAGGCGTAAGCCACCACTCTATTAGTTATATGTATGCCCTGGAGGCCATTATTGTACATATGATGTATATTATAGTGGATGCTTGTACATACATAGGGAGGACTTTCTTGCTCGACATGATAGTATACTATCTGGTTACTCTTTATCTTAACATGTAAACTGATTGTCTCTCTGTAATATGTTAATAAAGCCCTTAGGATGTTTACTTGACTACCTAGATTATGAGGCAGATCATACTAGTAGGAAAAAAGTAGTCCGTGAGTACATCCTTTAATATCCCTAGTCATGGGTGTATCGAGACGGGGCATCGATATACCAGAGTAGACTAGCGTATACCTTCTCGATCTATGTAGATGGGCGATGGATGATCCCATATCCATTGGTGTTTGACATCAGAGATGATATACGGGCGCTCAGTGGAGTGGGTACACTAGACGGACTCGCCGAGAACTCCTAGATGGTATTATACCTCACGTCAGATGACAGTTCTCTGGTGACACTGGTACAGGTTAGTCTGTCGACCCGAGATCGTCATAGAGTCTTTTGTGATTCCCACTGTGCTTTGATTTCCACCTTACCAGGTTCAAGAGAACGTGTAAAACGGTGGTTTTTGGGAACAGTCCCGAGTCATATGGAGGCAATGAGCGATAGGAGGGGATTTCGTCTCTCCCGGTATTGGGTGTTCATGTTGCACTGTGCTCGATTGACTATAACAGGAAAGTCTCTGGCCAGGGTTGTTTTTGAGATTTATTGGTAAGTGTTATCAGTAGTTTCTCGACCTGTTATGAGCCTCACATCGGCATGACTTATCAAGCTATTGGGGTCTGACGTTTACCACCCCCGGGCGAGATATACGAAATATCAAACGAAGAGACCGGACTGTACGGTAGTGTTACTGATTGGATTCGCAGGAGTATGAGCAGGCTTGCTTGTTGATCTTTTGATCGCTCAATACCCGGGTGGCCGTTACGTTTAGCAGACCGCTTGCGGCTTGTGGGTGTTTGATATGATCATCACCTAGTGTCGGCGTATTGACTGTTGGCTATAGTGCCCTCAAGGCAATTATCATAGTCGCAGGTATGTGATCATGATGATTGAGCGAGGACCTATACCGATAAAACAGTCTTACTCGAGATGATAGTATGCTATCTGGTTTGTCTTTATCATCATATGTTGATAAAGCCCATAGGATTCTTGCTTCACTGCCAGCATTGTGATGGCATCACATACGTGGGAGATGGGGTCTATAAGCACATCCTTAAATGTCCCTAGTCATGGGAGTATCGAGACTGGGCATCGATACTCCAGTGTAGACTGGTGTATACTTATCTAGACCCTGACGAGGGGCGGTGGCCGGTCTCACAAGCCATTGGTGTTAGTTGTTCACCTAAGATAGTATACAGGTGCTCATTGGGTTATGAGTACACTGGACGGACTCGCCGGGAACATGCTAGTTGGTATTATACCTATAGTCAGATAGCAGTTCCCTGATGACATGTGTACAGGTTAGTCTGTCGGCCTGAGATCGTCATTTGTCTCGTGTTTGTTCCCACTGTGCTTTGATTACTACCCTACCACGGCTCAAAGGAGTCGTGCAAACAGGTTTTAGTTGGGTACAGTCCCGAGCCACATGGAGGCTGTGAGCGGATCGTCAGGGATTCGTCTCTCCCGGTATTGGGGGTTAATGTCGCGCAGTGTATGGGTGGCCATCACTAGAAATCCTCGGTCGAGTTATGTGAGAATTACCGATCCAGGATCGATAGTTTCTCAGGTAGTGATGGGTTTCATACCGACATGAATTATCGCGTTGTTAGGGGTCTGACTTTATCCACCCCCTAGACCCGATATGCGATACTCTTAGACGAACAGACCGGACTGTATGGATATTATCACTGACAAGCTCAGTAGGGATTTGGATGAGTTTGCTCATCGGCCTTCCTTTCGCTCAATACCTGGGTAGCCGTTACGTACAGCTAGTGCCGCTGACGTGCATGTGGTTAAACCTACTGCCAGCATATTGACGAGTCTTTAAAGTCCCACACAGAGGTTTTCCCTGGTTCTGGCGAAATGATGTAGTAGCCGTATTTGATACGTGCAGGGTTCCGATCGATTGATGTACATAGTACTCGGACTTTCGATCGGACAGTTGATAATACTAGCCGGCTCGGGTTTGAGCCGGATTATTAAATTAGGTATTGATTTAATAATTTACATATATGTATTTCGATACGTATATTCTAGTATTATATTCTTTGTGTTATTCTATCTCTTTGATATTCGTATTTCGGTATGGATACAGGTATGTATATACAATAGAATATAATCCGTATTTTTTACCGGATAACATTCTAGAAGGTGCCACCTCATTTTTGATTTGACCATTTTTATTAAAAATTGGATAATGAGGTGGAAAATGGCATGAAGAGGAATGGTGAGAACCATGCTTGGAATAGTGCTCACAAATGAATTGTTAATTCATTTGGGTGCACTATTAAAGCATGGTGGGGTTATTAAAATGGAAAATTGGTTTTTACAAAACCAAGTATGCTTCATTTTCTCTTTCCTTGGTCTTCATTTTTTTGAAGCATGCTAGGTTTTCTTCTCTTGAGTTTTATGAGAGCTCCTCCCTCACCATTAGCTTCATCCTCCTCACGCTTTCACATTTTGCTTTCACCTTCATATTATGAGATAGCAAACACTTTGAATACACTCACTACATCCCAGGCTCTCTAGGGTAGCATCCTAAAGACCCTAGTTGCTTCACTAGCATCTTGGCGTGGAGTTAGAGCCAGAATTATATCTCTCGGGTGGATCATCGGAGATGAAGGAAGACCGGCGACCAAACTCGATCCACATCACTAGGAGCTTGGAGATGGTTGAAGACCCGAAGGACTTGGATCATTAGGTATAACCATTTCTATCTCCTTTTGTTAGCTTGCTAGTTTTAGGGTTAATGGTTTCGATCTTGGAAATCGGGTAATGGTAGCGCCGGGTTTTAGAAAATTTTTGTTCTGTATTTGGCCACGGTTCGATGGCCGGGGCGCTCCCATAACCCTTTATGGTATCAGAGCCACCTATTAAACCTTACTAGCTAGTTTGCACAAGCTTAAAATCTCGATCGATCAAAATTTCCAAATCAATTTTCTAATTTGCCAATTTTCTGTCGATTTTAAAACTTGGTCGAAAAATCTTTCTGTATAGCTTAAAAATCCATGCAGGCAATTGTAGAGCACCACAAGAAATTTGGAAGCTTGATTCAATTTTTTGGCCACGGAACCGCCGCAAAACATGCCATTGGGCGGCAGTTCCGCCGCGCTTTTGTGGCCAAATGCCTCCAAATTTTTTGTAGCACTCTCTGACAAGGAAAAATGATTTTTGTGATGTTTAGTTTTAGCCCAGATTCTCTTGAGTACTGGTTTGCACTTGGGGCTAGACAGAAATTTTAATCGATTGAAATTTTAACTGTGTAATTATCAGTACTTAGTTTAGCATCTGCGACCATGAATGTCACTCGATCGGTAAACCCGTCTAATTGCTATATGTCCTTTTAGACGGGTTTGCGAACGTGACATTCACGTTGATGTTCTGTGTTGTGCTGTGATGTTGCGGATTGTCGTGGTGGATAGCTTGCACGCAATGGTAGTGCAGTTTGGATTTATTTGTACATTTGATATTGCGGGGCGAGCGTCCGACATGTGGACTGCCGTCACTGCCTGTTTGTATATTATTCTTTTGGAGCACGACCGGGTTGAGGTCGATGTACCTGTTGTATTTATTTTCTTTTCTGTACTAGGATTACCCGCGGTGGGGTGCACGGATAGCCGGGTTCTAGAGGGCAACGGGCCCGCATCTCATGGCGTTGAGACGGGGGGGGCTTCACTCTAGAATTGAAGGGCTATTCGCCGCACTCGTAGGGATATAGGTTGACCCAAGAAGGGGTGCTCAAGTTACCGGATTCCGTGAAGTGTTGGGTGGTCCATTCACTTTGTTGAAGGGGGCTGCCTCGTTTCAGGTTTTGGCAGGTAACTTTCCGCGCTCATAGGGGTCTAGAAGTTCATTGCACAGGCTATCCACACGATCAGGGGAACGTTGGGTTTTCAGTTGTGGCTTAAAGGAAACCCGGGGCTCCCAGATTATCTGTATTGTTCTGTGATACTTATTACTTTTCTGTGATGTTGCATTTATCATGCCTGGGACGATTGTTATATATATTTATATATACTAGTAGATGTTGTATATGTTTTGCACCCGTGCGAGCCCAGTCCCCGCTCTTTCGTTAGTTAAGTAACCTAACGGGTGATGACGGGACCCAGTGACGAATGCGGATGGCATATACGTACATTTTATTTTCGTTCTTTTCTGGTGTGATTAATTGATGGGACTGCGTTGATTCATATCAATGAAAGAAAAACAAACCTATATATATGATGTTGTTGGAACCAAGATTTTAAAAAAAAACTGACATTACAGACGTTCTCTTTTGCTTTGCACAAAGGTATTCGGTTATGAATATCCAGCACCTCATTCGACGAGGTAAGGGCCGAGATCCCTTTATCGAGAGTGACCCCTTGGGCAGGAGTTTGCGTCAACGTAATAACTTCACTATAGTCGATTACTTTTTTTTTTGCATCGTGATATTCAGTTTGGAATATCCTGCACCTCATTCGACGGGGAAAAAGCCGAGATCCCTTCACCGGGAGTGACTTCTTTAGCAAAAGTTTTCGCCACTATACTTTTATAAAACCACTTGGATTCCTTCAACGATATCAAGTTCATTACGTTAAAGGTTTTTTCGCCAAAAACCATCCGTAGCCCCGTCATTTCAGAAAAGCAGCGCCTAGTATTCGTGCTATGTTTGTTGGCTTCCGTCAAGGTATAGTGTGCGGTAGCTATATGTTATTTTTCTGTAGCATGGATATGCATTAATCTAGGACAGTCGTGCAGCCTTGTTGGCATCCGTCAAGGGCGAGTACGAATGGGTCTAGATTAACCAGGATAATGACGGGTAGAACTTGACTTGCAACTTATGATTTGTTGGCATCCGTCAAGGTCATAAGCTGCTTGGGTAAAAATCATATCGGGAGTTTCAAACATACAGGAAACTTGCCAGGCTTGCGCATACCTTCTGGAGTATGGTGACTTGAGTGGCTTCCATCAAGTTATCATGCGATGATAGTTGGATCCCGATTCCCACTGATGAGTAGGATTACTCTTCGGGTGATTCCGACTAATTCTCCTTTTAGCTTTGGAGGAGAATTCGAGAAAACAGTGGGAGCCATCCAGATTAGATAAAATGATTATCCATTCTGATCTAGTTTAGAGTGCACGCTGAGTGTTTCTTTTCTCTCTCTCTGACAACGACCATGACCCGACCCTAGACTATAACTCAGTGACCAAGTTAAACCGAACTTTCTTATAAACACTGGCTTTTGGATTTTCCTAGTTGCATACATCATGGCCACTCCTTCTTTTACCCTTTGCCTTTCTTCAGAACACCCTGTATTACTACGAATATCCACTTTCATTGGATAAAACCATCGTATGGTTATATACGAACTCGAAGGAACTTTTTCGAGGATGGTTTCCGGTTCTGGAGAAAATGAATAGGATTATTCAGTTGCTTTTTTTTTACCTTCTCTCAGGTTGTGAGGGCTCCTAGGATTAGGAGACGGTACACCTATTACGCTTATTAGATAGTCTTCTTCCAAACCATAGGCAGGTGCCGAAAGGTAGGGAATAAAGAAAACCAATTAGCCTAAGTGTGGTGTACAGAAGGTAATAAGTAAAGATAAATAAAGGGATTAGAAAGATGGCAAAGTAAATTGCGACTGCTATTCACGACCAAACCAAGTCTTTCAACGCCACTCTTACTTCGCCTTTATATTTCTACAGAACACCCCGTATCACTACGAACATCCAATCCTATTGGATAAATCCATCGTATGGCTATATACGAACTCGAAAGAACTTTTTCGAGGATGGATTCTGGTTCAGGAGAAATAGAATAGGATTATTCAGTTGTCTTTTATCACCACCTTCTCTTAGGTTGCGAGTACTCCTAGGATTAGAAGAGTACACCTATTACGTTTATTGGATAGTCTTCTTCCAAATCATAGGCTGGTGCCGAATGGTAGGAAAGGAAGAAAACCATTTAAGCCTAACAAAGGTGTACAGAAGGTGACGACTAAAGACAAAAAAAAGGATTTGGAGAGATGGCAAGAAAATATACGGTTACAGTCATGAATCTGATTATGGAAGAGGCATTACTAAGAATACCAGGATACCCCTATAAAACATTTTAATGTTTCAGTTTCACTGTGCATTGTTAGTAGAAAACTGATTTCCCAATTAGACCCTTACTTCAGGGTATGTATTTACCAAGTCTGATTCTCACATCTGTATGGTTTTACAGATGATGAGTGTGAGTAAGCTATTGGGAATTAGGTGATCATCCTCATTATATTGGAATTCGTTGTAAATAATGATATTTGAGGAAATCACCTGGGTACAATTTTCAACCTACGACGCACAGGATTTGAGTTATTAAACTCACCGGACTTATACAAAGTATTGTATGTTGTCCAGTGTCTATTAGGACAAAAGGGTTGGCCTTCGTACTATATTCTGTTTACTTATGACTTCTCAAGTTTTGGACAAGTGTTTCGTAGAAATACAAGGTCCAAGTTTGAGGAGTTATAGGTACAAGAATAAAGTAGAGAACCAGGTGTCGCAAGTATCGGGATTCTTCAAGGTGATCGAAGATGTAGATACTTGTATGAGGTATTCAGTTGATAGTAATGGTTTTGAGAAACTTATTTCTTTTTCAGGTTACTCATAATTGGATGCACTCCTAAGTTGAGTAATGATGATCGGCCTCTCTCCATTTAGTTGACATGCACTGGAGACAGCTGCATGATTTGAATCTGGTTCCAATTAAATTAGTGCCTTTGTTTCTATATTAGATATATATAGAATCAATTTATATCTTAATGATGTTAAGGTATAGGGAGTCGTCCGGCTGATGCTTAAAACCAGAATTAGGATAAACTCAGGGCACGGTTCAGTAATGGCTATTTGTGGGTTATCCCGGGCTTTGACGAGAGTTAACTTTCTACCATCTGGAAGATCAATAGTGATATTGTTCTTGACTCGCCACAGTTTTAGTAAAATGGATTTTTCAGAAAAACAGTAGTGGGAGTATGGTAGAACTGGAAGTGATTCCAAAACCAAAAACGATTACGGAAAATTTAATAGGACCTAAAAATTCAATCAGGATTGACATTCCATTAGCCACTCCGCAGATATGGAGGGTTACCTCAGGCACCCGAGAGGTACTTCGGTAGCCTCAAGGACGGTGACAGGAGGTTCTTGTTTACCCAGACTTGACACTACTGTTGTTCCAGACTGTGAGACCCGGCAGGAGGATGAGTACAGCGTCATTCTAAACTAGCTTTAGAAGTGCACGTGTATATGACTCTGCCAGAGGGTTGTCGTAATCAGTGGGAGCAGCGGAAGCGTAGTGGACAAGTAACTTGTGTCTATTTATAGACTAAAACGGATATAACGAAGATAGATCATCTAATTTTTGATATGACAGTCATAAATGCTTTGACTTCATCAAAATAGGGGATGGATCTGTTAAGAAGATAGTAAAGTATGATGTCCTGGTATTTAGGATGACATTCTCTTTGTAGGAAGTGAAATTCCTATACTACGATCGGTTATACTTTGGTTGTCACACATTGTTCTCTCCACATAGGTTATGGATATAATATCAGGCATTCTGGTAACTAGATCTATGGTTTTGGATCTAGATTTGGGAAGTGTCCCAATCTGGGTACTTAGACAGTATTCTAAAAGTATTTTTGAATGAACGGCTCCTGGCATGGTGGTGAACCTACAGGTGAAGGAGTCACCCTCTCTAAAGGTGTTTTATAGACTAAAGGGAGAGGGATGTGCATGATTGATATATCACTTGCTTAGGCAATTGAGTCAATCGTGACATGTCAAGTACCACACCGAATGTTGTTTTTGCACTAGATACAATAAGTTGATATATTAATCCAATCCTGGAGAAAAACGAATGGAAGCAGTTTAAGAACATAAGTGGATGTTCTAGGGATTTGATAACGGCGGCCTCCTTTGAGAGACGGTTATCATTCCAGGCTTCCAAGGTGACCTGGATGACAGAGTGACTGTAAGAGTTATAGTTTTCCCTCTGACGAGGGGCAGTTGTTTGGACAGGTAGTCCAAGCGGATACTGAGGATGGTATGGCGCAGTGTACTGATTGAGTTCAGTAGACGATACAGTCTAAGAAGTTTGCTGAATTTGGAGTTCTTTTGATGAACTGGGTCCCATCAGATATCCAGAAATATTCTAAGACGGGTATTGCTCATTTTGGGAGATAGTTTTCTCCGCAAAGTTAAGATAAAGAGAGACATAGAAAGAAACACTGGAGCGGATCCACTCACTGAGGCTATTTCTCGAACGCAATAGTTTTTCAAATGAGGTTTGTGAAACTGATTAGTAGAGGAGTTGGGTGTTCGGTATCACACGGGCTGTGAGTATGCGACATCACAATAAATTAGCCTTAAGTGCAAGTGGGAGATTGTTCGCTATAGTGCCCTCAAGGCAATTATCATAGTCGCAGGTATGTGATCATGATGATTGAGCGAGGACCTATACCAATAAAACAGTCTTACTCGAGATGATAGTATGCTATCTGGTTTGTCTTTATCATCATATGTTGATAAAGCCCATAGAATTCTTGCTTGATTGCCAGCATTGTGATGGCGATCACATACGTGAGAGCTGGGGTCTATAAGCACATCCTTAAATGTCCATAGTCGTAGGAGTATCGAGACTGGGCATCGATACTCCAGTGTAGACTGGTGTATACTTATCTAGACCCAGACGAGGGGCGGTGGCCGGTCTCACAAGCCATTGGTGTTAGTTGTTCACCTAAGATAGTATACAGGTGCTCATTGGGTTATGAGTACACTGGACGGACTCGCCGGGAATATGCTAGTTGGTATTATACCTATAGCCAGATAGCAGTTCCCTGGTGACATATGTATAGGTTAGTCTGTCGACCTGATATCGTCATTTGTCTCGTGTGAGTTCCCACTGTGCTTTGATTACTACCCTACCACGGCTCAAAAGAGTCGTGAAAACAGGTTTTAGTTGGGTACAGTCCCGAGCCACATGGAGGCAGTGAGCAGATCATCAGGGATTCGTCTCTCCCGGTATTGGGGGTTGATGTCGCGCAGTGCACGGGTGGCCATCACTAGAAATCCTCGGCCGAGGTATGTGAGAATTACCGATCCAGGATCGATAGTTTCTCAGGCAGTGATGGGTTCGACACGAATCATCGCGTTGTTAGGGGTCTGACTTTATCCACCCCCCTAGACCGGATATGCGATACTCTTAGACGAACAGACCGGACTGTATGGATATTGTCACTGACAGGTTCAGTAGGGATTTGGATGAGTTTGCTCGTCGGCCTTCCTTTCGCTCAATACCTGGGTAGCCGTTACGTACAGCTAGTGCCGCTGACGTGCTTGTGGTTAAACTCACTGCCAGCATATTGACGAGTCTTTAGAGTCCCACACAGAGGTTTTCCCTGGTTCTGGCGAAATGATGTAGTAGCCGTATTTGATACGTGCAGGGTTCCGATAGATTGATGTACATAGTACTCGGACTTTCGATCGGACAGTTGATAATACTAGCCGGCTCGGGTTTGAGCCGGATTATTAAATCAGGTATTGATTTAATAATTTACATATATGTAATTCGATACGTATATTCTAGTATTATATTCTTTGTGTTATTCTATCTCTTTGATATTCGTATTTCGGTACGGATACAGGTATGTATATACAGTAGAATGTAATCCGTATTTTTTACCGGATAACATTCTAGAAGGTGCCACCTCATTTTTGATTTGACCATTTTTATTAAAAATTGGATAATGAGGTGGAAAATGGCATGAAGAGGAATAGTGAGAACCATGCTTGGAATAGTGCTCACAAATGAATTGTTAATTCATTTGGGTGCACTATTCAAGCATGGTGGGATTATTAAAATGGAAAATTGGTTTTTACAAAATCAAGTATGCTTCATTTTCTCTTTCCTTGGTCTTCATTTTTTTGAAGCATGCTAGGTTTTCTTCTCTTGAGTTTTATGAGAGCTCCTCCCTCACCATTAGCTTCATCCTCTTCATGCTTTCACATTTTGCTTTCACCTTCATATTATGAGATAGCAAACACTTTGAATACACTCACTACATTCTAGGCTCTCTAGGATAGCATCCTAAAGACCCTAGTTGCTTCACTAGTATCTTGGCGTAGAGCTAGAGCCGGAATTACATCCCTCGGGTGGATCATCGGAGATGAAAGAAGACCGGCGACCAAACTCAATCTGTATCACTAGGAGCTTGGAGATGGTTGAAGACCCGAAGGACTTGGATCATTAGGTATAACCATTTCTATCTGCTTTTGTTAGCTTGCTAGTTTTAGGGTTAATAGTTTCGATCTTGGAAATCGGGTAATGGTAGCGCCGGATTTTAGAAAAATTTTGTTCCGCATTTGGCCACGGTTCGATGGTCGGGGCGCTTTCATATCCCTTCATTGACGAGTCTTTAGAGTCCTACACAGAGGTTTCCTGGTTCATGCGAAACGAAATAGGAGCACATATGTGATATGTTCGGGACCGAGATTAATGTGCGTGTGTGATACCACATTCTATTCTCGCGATATGTGATATCGATCGGTTATATGTGATATGGCCGGGTTATCGGATCAAGTGTTGATTCTATAGATTGTTACATTTGATATTAGTCGGTTGTATGTGATATAGCCGGATTATTAAATCAAGTGTTGATTTAATAATTTAATGTATAATTATATATTTGATATATTAAAATACATTAACTAATATTAGCTCACTTAAGATTTCTTTTCTCACTTGTGTGCATATAGTATATATGTGATATATATTAATATACATTATTTTGTGTCATGCTTGATGCCACATGTGACATGGGTGTATGAGACTCACACCAAGCTTATAATAATGTATGGTTTTATTTATTTAAAGTTAATCAAAATTAGTAGGAAATTAGTCACATGCTTAGAAACTTGGAGAAGCTTGTAGCATCTTTGACTTAGTCCACTAATTTTGTTTTACTTGTAGATATTTATTAACCTAACCATTATTGTAACCCATGGTTTATTTTCTACATGAATTAGTGTATGACACTAACTCACCCATGGTTTCTATTTTCACCTCATGAGTTCATTCTCTCATCTTCATTCTTCATCTTCTTTTTCATGAGAGAAAAAGCTTGCTAGCTTTTTCCTAAGTGAGAAAATGTTGTGAGAAAATAAAAACTAAAGTGAGCCCATTTCCTACTTCATCATTCTCTACTATTAGCCATTTAGTTTAGGGTATTTGCTTCACTAATTTCACCATTAGTGAAGAGATAGTATGTGCTTGAGTCTTCTCGACGTAGATCATGTTCGGCCTCGAAAACATTGAGCAAGCTTGTTCATTTCTTCATGTGAACCCTCTCTAGAGTCCGGGAGTTCACTACTTGGAGCGAAGGGACTACTACATGGAGCTTTAGAAGTGAAAGACCGGTCTACAAAAGTTGTATTTCTCATTCACTTAGATGTAAAGTTGTTTTCATATGATTCTCTAGTTAAACATCCTTAGCTTAGGGTTAACTAGAACGGCAAATTTTTAATTTGGTATGGACGATGCCGCCCGAAACCTCGCTACCGTGCTAAGAAACCCAGCAGTGGTATCAGAACCTAGCTAGAGAATTAGACGGATATTGTTAGATTACGAAACCGAAATTACTCCGAAACTTGAAACCCTAATAGCTAGTTTCTGTCGAATTTTTTAAGGGCTCTAAAATTTTTTTAAACAACTGCAGAATATTATATGTGATATAACATGAACACTCACAAAATTTGAAGCATTTTTGCCTCAACTTAGCTGGCCACAATTGACAAATTCACGAGCTCACCGGGTGTATTTTGGAGATTTGGCTTCAAATTTTTGTAGTGTTCCAGTCTCTGGGTTTTAGGGTTTCAGGTCTTGCTAGTTTTTGCTAAAATTGCATGTGATATTAATTTTCTGCATAGGCAACTCGGACTGTTTTGTATTCGTAATTCTAATGTTTGTTTCGGGTATTTTAGACGGTGATAAAAGGTTCGAACGGATATCAATAACCTATCTTTTCCCTTGGTGGAAATTTTCCAAGTGTTGGATTTTTCCAAGTTTAAAATATTCAGAAAATCATGCAGGTGATTCTGTGGACCCTCTAGAAGAACGAAACCCTAACTCGATTCTGTGACCATCAGAACCGCCATCAAACCCTAGGATTTGTGGTAGTTCAGCGGTGCCACAGATGAGGCATTGGTTGACCCTTCTATGGCTAGTTCATAGGTGATGTGGCGTGTTCTGGGTATCCTTTTTAAACTCCGCTCAAATGTTGAGCTCTTTGGGAAATTTTGGGTGTTTGTTTATTCGATCGGAAAATTTAACATCATTTAATTATCTGAGATTGTGATACAATAATTGGAATCTATTTAGTTGCGTGCAAGTTTAACATTTCGGTCTCGGGTGAAATCGAGAATTTTGTTGAATTACCCGACTTCTTTTGAAAAGTGTTTTCATAGTTGAGACCTAAATGTAAGATTTGCATTGTTAGGCATGAAATCCAGAATATGTGATATTCCGGGTTTATGATGTTTAAGGGCGGTGACGATTCCAATTGTTGTAGTTTTTCACTTTCTTTTCTGCGACCGTAAGTATAATATGTGGTGTATCGTCGGTTTCGTTTCTATACATCAACGACAATTAGGATACGCATATTTACTTACATTGATGACATGTGGTATTATGTGTTGCTGGGATATGTTATATTGGATCGTCGTGTTTGAATAGCCAGGAGTTTTTATGTGAGATGAGAGTTTTTCATTTTCATTCATGTAAAAGCTTGTATGTAATATTCTTTTGTTGGGGCACTTCCGGGTTGAGAATGATGTCACATATATATTATTTACTTTTCCGTATTAGGATAGACCCAAGGATGAGAGCACAAGTAACCGGGTTCTAGAGTCCAGTCGGAGACATCTCAAGGAGTCAAGACCGGGTCTCCTAACTCTAGAATTGGAAGGGTTGCTTGTCGCTCTCGTAGGGGTCTAGGGATATGGGTTTGGCTATTCATCGCGACCGTGGAATCCGTGTTTTCTACTGGCTTGATATAAAACACGGAAATCCTAGTATATCCAATATTTCATATGTGATCTTCTGCTGCTAATATCTGTGATGTGGTTACTGCTTATTCTGAGAAGAATGCTTATATTATATTATATATATATATATATTATATATATTATATATTGCTGCCTTCGTTTCTTCTGTGATACTTAGGAAGTATTAAATGATGGGACTTCATTAATGAGATTAATAAAATAAAAGAAACCTAAAAATGTTGTAGAAACTTGTTTTAAAACTGGTAGCACTAGTTCTTATTTTGCATAGCGGTATCCCTTGTAGAATATCCAGCACCTTATTCGATAAGGAAAGAGCTGAGATCTCTTCACCGGGAGTGACCTCTTTAGCGAAACTAGCAGATGCTACTAACTCAGATTGTCTTTTGATTGCTTTTATAGTTTTTGTTTTGCATAGTGGTATTTGCGAAATATCATGCATCTTATTCGATAAGGAAAGAGCCGAGACCCCTTCACCGTGAATGACCTCTTTAGTGAAACTAGTAAAAATCTCAAAAACACTCCTTTTTCAAAATCACTCGATTCTACAACAATATCAAGTTCATTACGCAAAAGGTTTTCTTAAAAACCTGTCATAGCCCTCCGTCATTTCAGATAAGTACTTCTTAGTATTCGTGCTACGTTTGTTAACTATATTAAGGCGTAGTGTGCAGTAGGTGATTAATGCTTATCTTCTTAACCATATGATGCGATTAGATTAGGGTAGTCGTACGACTTTGTTGACTATATTAAGGGTCGTGCGGGTGGGTTTAATTCAATCAGGAAATGACGGGTTGAACTTGGCTAGCGCTTATGATTTGTTGACCTTGTTAAGGACATAAGCTGCTAGGGGCAAAATATTATCGAGAATTTCAAGTGTTGAAATTTGCAGTGAGATTGCATACCTTCTATGAGATAGTTGGATCCCGATACCCACTGCGAGTAAGAGTTACTCCTGGGAGATTTTTGCACATTACAATTAGCCGATCAAGTAGGTGTCTACAAAGGTGTTAACGGGATTACGCCCCTGGGAAAATGAAGTTTTTTTTAATTGGGTCCGCGCGAAAGCACGGGGAACCTTCTTCAAAATACCGACACTGGCATGGCTGAAAGATTGGCGAACTTGTAGGGTGTAAATAATCCCAGCTAGTCTTTCCTTTTAAGGTTTGAAGGAAGATTTGATAAAAACAGTAGGAGCCATCCTGATTAGATAAAATAATAACCAATCTAATCTTGCAAGAGCATACGCTGAGTGTTTTCTTCTCTCTCTCCAGGTAGCGACCATGTCACGCCTTAATCAAGATAATAATATGGATGTATTGACCGAACCCACTTATTATACTGAGCTGGGGAACGTTGGTCCCGCTCCAATTTATAATTGTTATAAGACCGAACAGGAAATAGGGGATTACCAGGATTCCTGTGCCGCCCAAACGAAGAAAGTGCATGATGATGCATCTTCTTCGGGCGTATTCGTTACACAGAACTATTTTTCAGTATCCTCTACGTCCTGAGTATGAGATACTAGATCAGGATCCCACATATGTAATCTGTTATATGGGCTACAGATAGGTAGAGAACTGAGAATGGGTGATAAGTTTTAAGAGTTGGAAATGGTGCAATTGTTACAGCCAAGATGTTGGCGGTTATCACCATGTATTACCAAATACATTGATTCTGAATAAATATTATTAGATAACGAACCTGATATATAGCATCATATCAGTCTCTTTAATAAGTAAACAAGGATATAATTTTTTATTGTTGGATAATGTTTTGAACATTTCCTATATCAAAAGTTGATCGGATCAGGCACGTTATCTAATGGCATATACGTTCTAAATCAAACTACAGTTCTCAACATACAGAACACACACAAGAGGAAGAGTTTAGAAATGAATGAATCTTTCTTGTGGCATTGTAGGCTAGGTCATATCAATGAGACCCGACTAGCGAAGTTATATAAACATACATATTTAAATCAGTTTGAATTTACATCTTGTGAAACTTGTCATTCATGTCACAAAGATAAAATGACCATAGCTCCGTTTACTAGAAACAGAGAAAGAGTTAGTGAACTCTTGGAATTGATACATGATGATGTATGTGGTCCCCTGTCTACACATGTCAGGACTGGTTCTTTGTACTTCATTACATTCGCTGACGATCTCTCAACATTCGGACATATGTTCCTGTTGAAACACAAGTCTGAACCTTTTGAGAAATTCAAAGAATATACGTCAGAAGTAGAGAACCAAAATGGATATAAGTATTATGTCCTTTGATGTGATCGAGGAGAAGAATACTTGAGCACGGAGATCCTGGACTATTCTAAAGGAGAATGAGATTCTCTCTCAACATTACTCTTCCGTATACACCACAACACTACGGTGTATCGGGGAGGAGCAATCGCACCCTATTAGATATGGTGCGCTCTATGATGAGTACTACTAAGTTGCATATTTTCCTTTTGGGAATTATGTACTTGAGAAGTTGCATACCTATTGAATAGGGTTCCAACCAAATCAGGTGTCTACCACTCCATATGAGATATGGTATGGGAAGAACCCATGTCTTAAGTAAGTTAAGATTTGGTTTGTCCGGCCTATGTCTAAAAGTAAAATCCGAACAAGCTCGAGGCAAGGTCAGTTCTGTGGAAGTTTGTTGGATATCCTAAGCATTCGCAAGGGAATATCTTCTACCGCTCCGGGAAACAAAAGGTGTTTTATTTCTCGGCATGACATCTTTTTAGAAAAGGAATTTTTTATGGAAGAAATTAGTGGTCATGATGTAGAACTAGAATAAGTTCTAGCTATACAAACTACAGCTGATGATTTGGTAGAACCGAAGGATTCGATAGCTCCCGACGAACCTCAGCCTCTCCGCCGATCTGGGATGGTTCCTCATTCGTCTGAAAGATACTTCAGTTTTCTCAATGACAGTGGGAGCGAGAATTGCATCATGAGATGATGACCCAACTAAGTTTCGAGCAGGCCATCAAGAGTGGGGACTCTGTAAGAATGGATGGATGCTAAGCGATCTGAGATGAAATCTATATACACCAACAAAGTATGGACTTTGGTTGCTATATCTGAAAGGTTAAACCCCCATCAGGAACAAGTATATCTTGAGAAGATTACTTGGTGTAGATGGAAAAGTTGAAACTTTCAAAGCTAGACTTGTTGTAAAAGGTTTTCGTCATCGACCAAATGTGGATTATGATGAAACATTTTCTCCAATGGCTATGCTTAAGTCCATCCGGATCCTACTTGCCATTGCTATATACCATGAATACGATATCTGGCGGTTGGGTGTCATGACTGCTTTTCTAAATAGTGATTTAGAAGATAGCGTCTATAAGTACACAGCCAGAGGGATTCATAGACAGTGGGAGTAGAGGAAACGTGTGCAGGATGCTTTACAGATTAAAGCAGACATCGCGGAGATGGAACATTTGTTTTGATGTGGTAGTCAAAGCGTTTGACTTCATCAAAATGATAGATGAACCCTGTATATACAAAAAGGTAGTAGAGAGTAAGGTGATCTTCCTCGTATTATATGTAGATGACATACTTTTGACAGGAAAAGAGTTTCCTATGCTACACTCGGTCAATCTCCTCTTATCACAAGGATTCTCCATAAAGGATCAAGGTGATACATCCTAAATCCTGAGTTTTGGATCTATGAGATAGATCTAAGTGGATGTTAGGATTCTCACTAGGTGTAGTGAGATGGTGTCAAACAATCCTGGGGAGAATCACTGGATAGCTTCCAGGATGGTAAGGTTGACTGAATGTCAGTCACAGGCATTGTTTTTACCCTCAGTAGAGGGATGGTATGTTGGAAGAGTTCTAAACTAGATGCCGTGGCAAACTAGACGATAAAGGCTGGATACATCGCTACCAAAGATGCTACCAAAGAGGCAGTCTGGGTGTATATTAGTTCATGAGATGAACTTCGTTCCTACCATTGTGTGACAATGGAGTTGTGACTTATGCTTAGGAACCCCCGTCCCATCAGTGACCCAGACATATTCTAAGACAGCATCACCTGATCATGGAGATGGTTGATCTCCAGGGAGATCGAGGTTAGGAGAGTATACTCAGAGGACAACACGGCGGATCCACTCATAAAGGCATTTTCCCAAGAGAGACTTTTATGGGATGGTTGAGTATGAGATTCTACAACCACTGCTGATTGTTGGGTATTGGATACTACAACATATGGCCCTAGTGCAAGTGGGAGATTGTTAGTTATATGTATGCCCTAGAGGTCATTATTATACATATGATGTATATTATAGTGGATGCTTGGACATACATAGGGAGGACTTTCTTGCTCGACATGATAGTATACTATCTGGTTACTCTTTATCTTAACATGTACACTGATTGTCTCTCTGTTACATGTTGATAAAGCCCTTAGGATGTTTACTTGACTACCTGAATTATGATGCGGATCATACTAGTAGGAAAAAGGTAGTCCGTGAGTACATCCTTTAATGTCCCTAGTCATGGTTGTGTCGGGACGGGGCATCGATATACCATAGTAGACTAGCGTATACCTTCTCGACCCATGTAGATGGGCGATGGATGATCTCATATCCATTGGTGTTTGACATCAGAGACGATATACGGGTGCTCAGTGGAGATTGGGTACACTGGACGGACTAACCGAGAACTCCTAGATGGTATTATACCTCACGTCAGATGGCAGTTCTCTGGTAACACTGGTACAGGTTAGTCTGTCGACCCGAGATCGTTATAGAGTCTTTTGTGATTCCCACTGTGCTTTGATTTCCACCTTACCACGTTCAAGAGAACGTGCAAAACGGTGGTTTTTGGGTACAGTCCCAAGTCACATGAAGGCAATGAGCGATAGGAGGGGATTTTGTCTCTCCCGATATTGGGGGTTGATGTTGCGTTGTGCTCGATTGGCTATAACAGGAAAGTCCCTGGCCAGGGCTGTTTATGAGATTTACTGGTAAGTGTTATCAGTAGTTTCTCGACCCGTTATGAGCCTCACATCGGCATGACTTATCAAGCTATTGTGGTCTGACATTTACCACCCCCAGGCGAGATATGTAACATATCACGAAGAGACCGGACTGTACGGTAGTGTTACTGATTGAATTCGCAGGAGTATGAGCAGGCTTTCTTATTGATCTTCTGATCGCTCAATACCCAGGTGGCCGTTACGTTTAGCAGACCGCTTGCAGCTTGTGGGTGTTTGATATAATCATCACCTACTGTCGGCGTATTGACAAGTCTTTAGAGTCCTACACAGAGGTTTCCTGGTTCATGTGAAACGAAGTAGGAGCACATATGTGATATGTGCGGGACCGAGATGAATGCGCGTATGTGATACCGTATTCTATTCTCGCGATATGTGATATCGGTCGGTTATATGTGATATAGCCGGGTTATCGGATCAAGTGTTGATTCGATAGATTGTTATATTTAATATTAGTCGGTTATATGTGATATAGTCGGATTATTAAATCAAGTATTGATTTAATAATTTATTGTATAATTATATATTTGATATATTAACATACATTAACTAATATTAGCTCACTTAAGATTTCTTTTCTCACTTGTGTGCATATAGTATATATGTGATATATATTAATGTATATTATTTTGTGTCATGCTTGATGCCGCATGTGACATGGGTGTATGAGACTCACACCAAGCTTATGATAATATATGGTTTTATTTATTTAAAGTTAATCAAAATCAGTAGGAAATTAGTCACATGCTTGGAAGCTTGGAGAAGCTTGTAGCATCTTTGACTTAGTCCACTGGTTTCGTTTTACTTGTAGATATTTATTAATCTAACCATTATTGTAACCCATGGTTTATTCTCTACATGAGTTAGTGTATGACACTAACTCACCCATGGTTGCTATTCTCACCTCATGAGTTCATTCTCTCATCTTCATTCTCCATCTTCTTTTTCATGAGAGAAAAAGCTTGCTAGCTTTTTTCTAAGTGAGAAAATATTGTGAGAAAATAAAAACTAAAATGAGCCCATTTTCTACTTCATCACTCTCTACTATTAGCCATTTAGTTTAGGGTGTTTGCTTCACTAATTTCACCATTAGTGAAGATGTAGCATATGCTTGAGTCTCCTCGACATAGATCATCTTTGGCCTCGAAGACAATGAGCATGCTTGTTCATTTCTTCATATGAACTCTCTCTAGAGTCCGGGAGTTCACTACTTGGAACGAAGGGACTACTACACGAAGCTTTAGAAGTGAAGGACCGGTCTACAAAGGTTGTATTCCTCATTCACTTAGATGTAAAGTTGTTTACATTTGTGTTTTCGTATGATTCTCTAGTTAAACATCCTTAGCTTAGGGTTAACTAGAACGGCAAATTTTTAATTTGGCATGGACGATGCCGCCCGAAGCCTCGCTGCCGTGCTAGGGAACCCAGCACACTCGACCGTGCTACATCAAAACACAACCTAAACCCTTTCCCGACGTATCACTATGAACAACCAAGCCACTCGAGCTGTCTAGCACAGTCAGGATTGGGGCCGTGGTCAACTTTAGTTTCAACAGCTCGAACGCCTGGGTGCACTCCTCTGACCAAACATAAGGCACCTCCTTCCGTGTGAGTTTTGTCAAAAGTTCCGCTACTCTGGTGAAATCTTGGACAAACCGCCGATAATACCCAGCCAATCCTAAGATGCTTCTTATCTCAGCAACTGATTTCAGTGTCGGCCGGTCTTTAATAGATTCGATTTTCGTCGGATCCACTTAAATGCTGTCACTCGAAACGACATGCCCTAGAAATTGCATCTTGTCGAGCCAAAACTCACACTTGCTTAGCTCAGCATAGAGTTTCTCCTCCCGTAGAACCTGCAATACAATTCGTAGGTGCTCGGCGTCCTCCTCTCGACATCTGGAATAGACTAGAATGTCGTCGATGAAAACGATGACAAACTGATCCAAGTACTTGGAGAAAACCCTATTCATCAAGTCCATAAATATGGCCGGTGTATTGGTAACACCGAACGGCATCACAAGAAACTCATAATGGCCATATCGGGTTCGGAAAGCCGTCTTGCATATATCCTCTGCCTTGACCCTGATTTGGTGATACCCCGACCGAAGATCTAGTTTAGAAAATACCCGAGCACTACCCAGCTGGTCAAAAAAGTCATCGATGCGGGAAATGGGATACTTGTTTTTCACGATCATCCGATTCAACTGCCGGTAGTCGATGCACATGCGCAAGGAACTGTCTTTCTTCTTAACCAGTAAGACAGGAGCACCACGGGGAAGCACTTGAACGGATAAATCCCTTGCCTAGAAGATCTTCTATTTGCTTCTTTAATTCAAGCAACTCAACTGGCACCATCCTGTAGAGAGCCATGGAAACTGGCGCCGTCCCTGGAATTAGGTCAATCGAGAAGTCCAAAATGCGAGGCGGGGGTAAACCAGGTAGATCTTCAGGGAATACATCAAAAAACTCTCGAACTACCTCCGGTGCTGGCTTCTCGTCTATCTCCATAGCGATCAAAGTCTTCGGTTTCACTCGGAACTTAGCTAATTCCAAAGACTCGCTACTACCACCGAACACGAACTCCGGGTGATTAGGAATGCGAAATGTCACACTCCAAGCCCGGTAGTTGATAACAGCATGGAACGTGCTCAACCAATCCATCCTAAGAATGAAGTCGTAGCTACCAGTACCGATCAAAAGGAAGTTTGCATAAAATTCCCTGCCACAAACCACCACAGGACATAACCTACACTCTTGGCTGGACACAATAATTCTGTTACCCATATGTATCTCCCAACCCTTGATTAGCGGCTCGTGAGGTATAAAGTGTGTGTCAACAAACCGCGTAGAAATAAAGCAATGCGAAGCACTTGAAACAAAAAGAACTCTAGCTGGTATAGAATAAATAAGAAGAGTACCTGCAACCACTTCTCCAGAAGCATCTGCCTGCTCGGCGGTCAGGGTGAAAGCCTGCCCCTGATTCCGACCCGTACCAGTCTGGCTCTAATCGAATAACCACCGCTGGGATACCAGAGGTGGACCCTTCTGAGCTGAAGTGTCGCACGACAGTTGTTGTTGCTTGAACCCTCTCTTTAACTCGGATCTCTGAGGACACCCGCTGACCATGTGCTCGCTGGATCCGCAGATCAGACACTTCCCCTTCACTCTGCGACAAACTCTCTGCATGTGCCCTGGCTTCGGGCAATAGTCGCAAATTAGTGCCCTCTGCTGCGGTGAAAAGTTCGCTTCATTTGCGTAACACCCGGCCTGTGAACTGGGATCGCTCCACGGGGGGAAATGGTAGTTCGTGAAGGAACTACGTAGGATCTCATGTCCAACGATCGTTGGCCCTTGGCCTTCTCTGCCAATCTTTCATGTACTTGGACAGTGTTCAATACCTGAGCGAAGGTCGGTAGATCGAGAGACGCGATAAGTTGCTGCAGTTCAATATCGAGCCCCTGCTGAAACCGTCTTGCCCTGGCGGCTTCGGTGACTACCATGTACGATGCGAAGTGACTCAGCCGGTTAAACTCTGCGGCGTAGACATCCACTGAGCGTCCATTTTTCTTCAACATGATGAATTTCTCCTCCATCTCGGCCTTGGCAGTGGTCGGAAAATAGTGATCTAGAAAGCACGTGGAGAACGCGTCCCATTTGATCGGTTTCTCTAACCGGCTTTCCTCTATGAACCACCACATGCGTGCCTCGTCCATCAGCTGAATCTTCACCACGCTCGCTCTGTCATCGTCAGGGACCCGAGCGGTCGTCAAAAGGTTCTCTATGTTGATGAGCCATTGCTCAGCCTCGAGTGGATTTTCTGATCCCGTGAAAACCGTTGGATGAAGCCTCCTAAAGTCCAAAACAGTACCAACCCTAGCCTGTGTAGTCGGTACGAGGGCGTCCTTGAGGGCGGCGGGGACAGCCGTAGATTTCTCCAGAGCGGTAATTGCAGTCTCTTGTACCGCCTTTAATCCCTCGGCCAGGAGATCGGTCTTCATTTCTTGAGCCTGGGCCTGGGTCGTCGGTGTGCTGAGAATCTTCTCGATACGATCGTAGGGACCGGCACCTGAGGAGTTGCCCGAGGAGTCCATAGTTCTAAAAGACGATCAAGAAGGAAATCAGATTCAAACAAGGACTACACGATGATTCAACGAGAATTAGAAAGTGAAAAGGAAATGTAATAAAGCACACATCAAAGGTGTAACTCAATCTATGGATCCCTCGACGGAATTGTAATTTCATTCAAATCTGGCTTCGAAACCAACAAAACCATGTCACGCCCCACTTCCCAAATTACGGAATGCGAGGGGTGACTAGGCCAGCCATACTCCTATGGTCAGAGAATAATCCCGCCGTAGTCACACTTTGGTTTCTAGCATTACATGGTAGTCAGTAAACAGTACTAGAGTAAAGGAAATCACAGTTCACAACTTTATTACATTAAAATAAAAGAGTTCAAGATACATTTATTTTTCATAAAGAAATAACCAACTAACGAAATAACAATGTGCTTATATCAAAAGGGCGGTACTGATGTAGCGGTCTAGACCTCCGCGATCTTGAATGGCAAGTCCTGCTCCTTAGCTAGATCTACTTCTTCACACTTAGGTCGTTAGAGCGACACATATAGAAATAAATATATAATGTGCGTACAATGTTATCGAAAATGAAAAGTGTGACAGAATACAGAAACATGAGAATAATGGATATCATTTGAATATGCACAGCGCTATATATGTATCATGTAAGAAAACCAGGAAACGTGTGTGTTACTACTTATCAGTCACTAAGTCAATAAAATCAATTTGGTGGAAAGGATACTCGTGTTTAATAAGGGTCTCGTGTATGTCCGAGACTATGGTCCACTGTTGCCCGAGACATAACCCTGCAGTCATGCCGCTAGACCCACGACCCAATGTTTATATATATATATTATCGAATGATCATCCTCTAAGTCATTGTAGATCACTGAATACTAGTTCAATTCCACCTTGATTTCCCCATTCCCCAGGTTATAGTATGTATTCAGGTATTAGATAGGTTGTAAACAAATTCGTATCGCTTTTACTTTCAATCACGCTTCCACTTATCAATATCACTTTCAATCACTGGTTCACTATCATACTTGCCACAACCCAATCAATAACACTTATATATCGATAATAAAAATCAGTCACTAGGTCTCAATGTAAACGATCACTATGCAGAAGGTATAAAGCAAACACAAAATTAGGTAGAAATGCACTGAACATATATTCACTAAATTATGACAGCCAACGCCGTATGACTTGAAAAATTCATCATAAATCACACGTATAGAATCGACCTAAACAATATAAAAGGCGTACGAAGTATACTTGATTATCTAAGCGGTGAAATTAGTTTTGTGTCAATAGGAATTCAGGTTAACGACTTATCATCATTTTAAATCAGTAATCAGTTGCTGGAATTCCAGTTTCAGAACTGGAAGTTCAACTTCATGCGTGGTTTATTAGGGATTGTGTTTAGATTCAGACGTTGCCTCGGTTGAATAAAACCTAGTTCTATCTGTTAGGTTCCCGACGCATCAAACGGATCCATGATAACCTTTCTATACTAGAAGATATGTCCTGTTTAGTGTGAAGGTGAAAGAAATGTCACTGCAGAAACTGCAAAACACGTCGACAGTCTAAAATACAAACAAAATACCAAACAAGAATGAAACTGAACGAGACCAGAACCATATGTTAGCTAACTAAATTGTCTACGCGACGATATAAGATTATACATATTTTCAGTTCTTCGTAGGGACGTGCAGGCGCTTAAATTCAGGTATCCTCATGGAATGCTGCCCCGGACTGCAGTCTAGAGCCGCATTCCCAGTCAATACTCGTTGATGTGGTCTATCGGTATTGAAAAATAAACTACAGAGGGTTATAGCTTATCAAGTCGGTTTCGATATGAGCCATTACATTCCGACATGTATCTAATTTAATACCAATTTAACACTACTACTGTAAGTGCACGGCGGCGCCCCGGCCGTCAATCCGACGCCGGAAAGCGGAAGCGGTGATAAACTTTAATTTTTGCGGACTTTGCAAACCGGCACCACCGCGCACTAAACTCCGGATCGAACCATTAAACTAGTCTACGCTACTAATAAGAAAGGGAAGAGATGTATACCGACGATCCAAGTCCTCCGGTCTTCATCTCCACTCCGATCTCTTCGCGGGATCTCCGTCCGTCTCCTCCTCGTCGGAAAGGGGCACCACATCGCCTGTAGCTTTTACGGGCTCCCACCTCAATACCGAGGCAACTCGGGCGCGAAGCTGGCGAATCGACGCGTCCAAGATTTGCTGTAGGAAGTAGTGTAGAGTATGTCTCTTTGGGGTTGGTTGCCTTTGGATGGAGGAAACATGAATGGACTTTGGAATGAAGTGAGGAATTTTGCAAGCATGAAAATGATATGTGAATTAATCCCTCATACCAAAAATGAACTCCTCTCTCTCTCACTCCAAGATGTGGCCGGCCAAATCCATAAGAGAATGGTGGAGGAATGAAACATTATCAAAGAGGGAGGTGAGTGTAGGAGAAGAAAAGAGGGTGACCATAAACAAACATACACCATGCTTCATTAAAACCAACCATACCCTTTTCTAATCACATTAATGCAAGCATGGATGAAAGATTCAAATCCTATCATAATCAAACCATTATGCAAGAAAACCCCTCCACAAAAGTAATTTGCAAAACTGCAAATTACCCCCTCCATCGGAAAAGTCCGGCCGGGAAAGAACAAAGGAAAACCGGCCGGAACGGAATGCAAACTGGCAACTCCAGAAAACTGGTCCCGTAATAAATTACAGGAAAACCCCGATACTGTGCATACACACCCGCATCTGTATTCCGTCCGGATACAAATGCAAAGAGACAAAAACTACACTGTACTAAACTAGGACCGGCTTAAACCAAAGCCGGCTAGTAATATCCGTTCGTTCCTGATCCGTGCAATACCGCACGTATCTGATCGAACCCTGCCATATACCTATACGGCTACTAGTACAAACCGTCCGATCCTGATCCGTGCAATACCGCACGTATCTGATCGGACCCTGCCATATCTCCATACGGCCTCTACAGCGTTTCGCCCGAAACTTGAGTAACTGAAAGTGTGGTGGACTCTAAAGACTCGTCAACACCTTGGTTGTGGATTTAACCACTAGCACGTCAGAGGTATAAGCCAATACGTGACGGGCTACCAGGTACTGACCAAATGGGACGTCGATGAGGAAGCTCACCCCGACACCCAACTGAGCCTGTCAGTGACAATATCCATGCAGTCCGGTCCGTTCGTCTATGAGCATCGCATGGCGGGCCTAGGGGGTTGGTAAAAGTCAGACCCCCAAAAGCGGTACAAGTCGTGTCGGAGTGTAGCCCAGAACACCCTGAGATACTACTGGAATACCTACCAGTAAATCTCCTTGCCTTGGCCAAGGACTTTGTGTAATGGCTCTCCTAGACACAGCACGACCTCACCCCCAATACCGGGAGAGACGAACCCCTGAAGATACGCTCACTGCCTCCATGTGGCTCGGGACTGTACCCAACTAAAACCTGTTTGCACGACTCCTTTGAGCCGTGGTAGGGTAGTAATCAAAGTACAGTGGGAACTCACACGAGACAAATGACGATCCCCAGGTCGATGAACTAACCTGCACACATGTCACCAGGGAACTGCCATCTGACGTCTGGTATATGACCAACTAGCATGTTCCCGGCGAGTCCTGTCCGGTGTACTCATAACCCAATGAGCACCTGTATACATCTTAGGTGATCCAACTGACACCAGTGGCTTGTGAGACTGGCCACCGCCCCTCGTCGGGGTCTCGACTGTATACACTAGTCTACTAATGGAGTATCGATGCCCGGTCTCGAAACTCCCACGACTAGGGACCTTTTAAGGATATGCTTGTAGACCCCCAGCTCCCACTTATATGATCGCCCTCATACTGCTGGTGGTCAAGCAAGAATCCTAGGGGCTCTATCAACGTGTAATAGCGACGTGTCATGTCACCTAAAGCAGTACACGATGATAAAGGTAAACCAGATAGCATACTATCATCTCGAGTAAGACTGTCCTACCGGGATAGGTCCTCCCTCAATCATTACAATCACGTACCTGTGACCTAATAATTGACTCTGAGGGCACTATCTCCAACAATCTCCCACTTGCACTCAAGGCTAATTATTGCGATGTCGCATACTCACAGCCCGTGTGATACCGAACATCCAACTCCTCTACTAGTCAGTCTCACAAAGCTCGTTTGCGGAACTATTGCGTTCGAGGAATAGCCTCAGTGAGTGGATCCGCTTAGTTGTTTCTTTCCATGTCTCTCTATATCTCAAGTTCGCGGAGAAAGCCATCTCCCGAAAAGAGCAATACCTGTCTTAGAATGTGTCTGGATGTCTGATGGGACATAGCTCATAAATGAACTCCAAATCCAAACTTCTTAGACTGTATCGTCAACTGAACTTAATCAGTATCCTGCGCGCCATGCCTCCCTCAGTATTGCCTTGGACCACCTGTCCAAAATACTGCCCCTCATCAGAAGGAAAACTATAACTCTGACAACCTCCTTGTCGTCCATGTCACCTTGGAAGCCTGGAATGATAACTGTCTCCTAAATGAGGCTGTCGTTATCATATCCCTAGAACATCCACTTATGTTCTAAAACTGCTTCCGACTGTTTCTCCAGGATTGGATTAATGTCAACTTATTGCATCTAGTGCAAGAACAACATCTGGTGTGGTACTTGACATCTCACGATTGACTCAATTGCCTGAGCAAGTGATCTGCCAATCATGCCCGTCCCTCTCCCCTCTAGTCTGTAAGACACCTTTGGAGAGGGTGACTCCATTACCTGCAGGTACACTACCGTGCTAGGAGTCATCCATCCTAAATACTCTTAGAATGCTGTCAAGTACCCTGATTGGGAAACCACCCAAATCTAGATCTAAAACCATAGATCCAGTAACCAGTATGTCAGATATAAAATCCATTTCCTTTGCGGAGAAACCATTGTGTGACGACCAAAGTATAACCGATCGTAGTATAGGAGTTTCTTTTCCTACTTTGTGTATGTCATCCAAAAACCATGACATCACACCCTACTACCTTCTCAACAGATCCATCCCCTATTCTGATGAAGTCAAACCCATGACTGTCACGTCAGAAATAGATGATCTATCTCCGCTACATCTGCTTTAGTCTATAAATAGACATAAGCTCCCTGTCCACCAATGCTTCCGCTGCTCCCACTGACTACGACAACCCTCTGGCAGAGTCATATAGACGTACACTTCTAAAACTAGTTTAGAACGACGCTATACTCATCCTCCCGCCTGGTTCCTCAGCCTGGAACAACAACAATGGTAATTGTGGGTAAACAAGAACTTCCCTGTCACCGTCCTTGAGGCTACCGTAGTACCTCTCGGGTGCCTGAAGTTACCCACCTTATCTGCGGAGTGGCCAATGGAATGTCAAATCAGATTGAATCTTTAGGTTCCTTATCAAATCTTCAGTAATCGTTTGTGGTTCTGGAATCACTTCCAGTTCTACCATACTCCCACTTCTGTTTTTCTGAAAAAAAAATTCATTTTTAATTTAAAACTGTGGCGAGTCATAGAACAATATTGCTATTGTTCATCCAGATGGTAGAAAATCAACCCTCGTCATAGCCTGAGTCAACCCACAAACAGCCATTACAGAAACGTGCCTTGAGTTATCCAGAGTCTGGTTTTAATCATAAGCCGGACAACTCCCCGTACCTTAACAATGTTAAGATATGAACTGTACTATATCCCATATAGGACCAGAGGCACTGATTTAATTGAACCAGATTCAAATCATGCAACTGTCTCCAGTGCATGTCAACTAAATGGAAGGAGGCCGATCAGCGTTACTCAACTTAGGAAGCATTTCCAATTATGAGTAACCTGAAAGAGAAGCAAGTTCTCTTAGTCATTACTATCAACTGAACACCATACACAAGTATCTACATCTTCGATCACTTTGAAGAATCCCGATACTTGTGACACCTGGTTCTCCACTCTATTCAAATACCAATAACTTCTCCAAATTCGGACCCTGTGTTTCCACGAAACACCTGTCTAAAAACTAGAGAAGTCATAAGTAAACTGAATGTAGTACGAGGACCAACCCTTCTGTCCTGATAGACCCTGGACAACATACAATACTCTGTATAAGTCCCTTGAGTCTAACAACTCTTTCACTGTGTGTCGTAGGTTGAAAACTGTACTTATGGTTAAGAAGAATTACACCGCTGTTTAATGCTCCTTACCTAACCATCCACTGATATAGGTAAATGTCATCGACATAATATCAAAAGGTATATCTCACTCTATGAAAATAGACGTACAGATATATCAATTTGAAATTGGTGCATAAAAGCGGATATTCAAAACCAAATATTTGCCGACCGGCAAACAGCCCAGGTGATTTCCTCAAATATCACCGATTACAACGAATCCCGATATAATGAGGATGATCACCCAATTCCCAATAACCTACCCCCACTCATCATCTGTAAAGCCATACAGATGTGAGAATCATACCTGGTAAATACATACCCTGGAGTAAGTATCTAATCGGGAAATCAGTTTTCTTTTAACAGTACACAGTTGAACTGAAACATTGAAATGTTTCGATGGGGTATCCTGGTATTCCTAGTAATGCCTCTACCATTATCCAGATTCACAACTATAACCGTATAATTCTTTGCCACCTCTCCAAATCCCTTCATATGTCTTTAGTCATTACCTTCTATACACCCCTTTAGGCCAAATGGTTTTCTTCCTTCCCTACCGTTCGGCACCAGCCTATGGTTTGGAAGAAGACTATCCAATAAGCATAATGGGTGTACTGTCCTAGTCCTAGGAGCACTCGCAATGCGAGAGAAGGTGAAGATAAAAGACAACCGAATAAACCTTATTCCTATTTTTCCTGGACCAGAATCCATCCCCGAACTGGAACAAGTTCCTTTCGAGTTCGTATATAACCATACGATGGAGTATCCAATAAACTGGGATCTTCGTAGTGATACGGAGTGTCCTGGAGAAATACAAAGGTGATTTAGGATTGGCGAAGAAATACTTGGTTTGGTCGTGAATAGCAGTCGCAATTTACTTTGCCCTCTTACTAATCCCTTGCTTTGTCTGAACTTAATACCTTCTGTACACCGTTTAAGCTAACTGGTTTTCTTTATTCCCTACCAGTCGGCACCAGCCTATGGTTTGGAAGAAGACTATCCAATTTGCATAATAGGTGTACTACTCCTAAACTAAGGAGTACTCGCAACCTGAGAGAGGGTGAAAAGAAAAGACAACTGAATAATCCTATCCGTTTTCTCCAGAACCGGAAACCATCCTCGAATCCCTTCGAGTTCGTATCTAACCATACGATGGTTTTGTCCAATGGAAGTGGACGTTCGTAGTAAAACGGGGTGTCCTGGAGAAAAGGGTAAAAGTAGGAGTGGCAATGAGGTTTGCAACTCTGACAATCCAAAAGCCAGTGTTAAGTAGGTTCGGTCAACTTGGTCTCTGAGTCAAAGTCTTAGGGTTGGGTCAATGGTCGCTGCCAAAGAGAGAGAGAAAAGAAACACTCAGCGTGCACTCTATCCTAGATCTGAATGGTCACCAATTTATCTAATCTGGAATCCTCCCACTGTACCTCAAATTCTCCTCCAAACCTGAAAGAAGAATTAGTCGGGGTTACCCGAGGAGTAAACTAACTCATCAGTGGGAATCGGGATCCAACTCTCATCGCATGATAACGTGACGGAATCCGCTCACGTCATCACACTCCAGAAGGTATGCGCATATCTGGCAAGTTTCAGTTCTTTTGAAACTCCCGATGTGATTTCTACCCCATGCTCTTATGACCTTGACTTTGGCCAACATATCATAAGTCACATGTCAAGTTCAACCCGTCATTCTCCAGGTTAATTTGAGTCCACCCGTACATACCCTTGACTTTGGCCAAAATGGCAGTACGGCTGTCCCAAACCAACGCATCTATCTATGCTGCATATGAATACCCAACAGCTACCAAACACTGTGCCTTGACTTTGGCCAACATACACAGCTTGAATACTATTGACTATCCATATGAAACGACGGAGGGCTACGAATGGTTTCTGGCGAAAACCTTTAACGTAATGAACTTGATATCGTCGAAGGAACGGATAGCTTTTTAAAAAATATAGTGACGAAAACCGTTGCTAAAGAGGTCACTCCCTGTGAAGGGATCTCGGCTCTTTCCCCGTAGAATGAGGTGCAGGATATTCCAAATGAATACCACGGTGCAAAGCAAAAGTAATCGGCTATAGTGAAGTTAATGCCCTGACGCAAACTTCTGTCCAAGGGGTCACTCCCGGTGAAGGGATCTCGGCCCTTGCCTCGTCGACTGAGGAGCAGGATATTCCAATGAATACCACGATGCAAAACAAAAGTGAACGTCCTTGCAATAACAGCTTTTTGAAAAGTGTTCCAACAACATCAGATTAGGTTTGTTTAACTTGCATTGATCCGAATCAATGCAGTCCCATCAATTGATCACACCACAAAGAACGAAAATATACTGACGTACGTATATGCCATCCGCATTCGCCACTGGGTCCCGTCATCACCCGTTAGGTTAGCTAACTAACGGCAGAGCGGGGACTGGACTAGCGCGGATGAAAAACATATACAACATCTACTAATATATATACCAATATATAGTATTTCGCTCAAGGCGTGAATAATATGCAACATCACAGAAATGTACAGCATCACAGAACAATACAGATATCTGGGATCCCCGGGTTTCACAGAGCCACTACTGAAACCCGACGTTCCCCTGGTCGTGTGGATAGCCTGTGCAAAGAAAACCTATACCCCCTACGAGTGCGGCGAATAGCCAGCCAATCCTGGAGTGAAGCCCCCTCCGTCCCAATGCCATGAGATGCGGGCTTGTTGCCCTCTAGAACCCGGCTATCCGTGCACCCCTCCGCGGGGTAACCCTAGTACAGAAAGTAAAATATACATACACCGGGTACATCGACCGCAACCAGGTCGTGCCCCAAAAGAATAATACAACCAGGCAGTGACGGCAGTCCACATGTCGGACGCTCGCCCCGCAATATCAAATGTACATAATACAACAAAACTGTACTAGTATTGCATCCAGGCTATCCCCCACGACCGATCCGCAACATCACAGCAAAAACATAGAACATCAACGTGAAGGTCACGTTCGCAAATCCGTCTAACCAGGCTATAGCAGTTAGACCGGATTTACCGATCGAGTGACATTCACGGTCGCAGATATAATGTAAATACTGTGAAAAATGTGTTTAAAAAATTTCCGATTGATCAAACAATTAACAAGTGGGCCCCAAAGAAAACTGTAGCACTCACAGAAATAATTGGCCCAACTTTAATATTCCAAAGCCCATATTTTAAGCCCAGAAGGCCTCTGTAAAAAAATGGTGAAGTGATGTGAATAGTGCGCGGCGGAAGGGCCGCACAAAGGTGGTTTTCGCGGCGGTTCCGCGCTCCAACTGTGGAGTTACTTCGTCAAATTTTTACAGAACTCTTAGATTTTCCAGTACATCAATATTTTACAACCTGAAAAATTTTTCGAGACTGAAAAATTTCAACAGAAACTGTCGTGGGTAAAATGCAGTTTTGGAACTTTTTGATCGATCGGAAATGCAAACACATTACACAAAGTTAGACTAAGTTAATGGCGCGGCTCTGATACCACTGTAAGTGCACGGCGGCGCCCCGGCCGTCAATCCGACGCCGGAAAGCGGAAGCGGTGATAAACTTTAATTTTTGCGGACTTTGCAAACCGGCACCACCGCGCACTAAACTCCGGATCGAACCATTAAACTAGTCTACGCTACTAATAAGAAAGGGAAGAGATGTATACCGACGATCCAAGTCCTCCGGTCTTCATCTCCACTCCGATCTCTTCGCGGGATCTCCGTCCGTCTCCTCCTCGTCGGAAAGGGGCACCACATCGCCTGTAGCTTTTACGGGCTCCCACCTCAATACCGAGGCAACTCGGGCGCGAAGCTGGCGAATCGACGCGTCCAAGATTTGCTGTAGGAAGTAGTGTAGAGTATGTCTCTTTGGGGTTGGTTGCCTTTGGATGGAGGAAACATGAATGGACTTTGGAATGAAGTGAGGAATTTTGCAAGCATGAAAATGATATGTGAATTAATCCCTCATACCAAAAATGAACTCCTCTCTCTCTCACTCCAAGATGTGGCCGGCCAAATCCATAAGAGAATGGTGGAGGAATGAAACATTATCAAAGAGGGAGGTGAGTGTAGGAGAAGAAAAGAGGGTGACCATAAACAAACATACACCATGCTTCATTAAAACCAACCATACCCTTTTCTAATCACATTAATGCAAGCATGGATGAAAGATTCAAATCCTATCATAATCAAACCATTATGCAAGAAAACCCCTCCACAAAAGTAATTTGCAAAACTGCAAATTACCCCCTCCATCGGAAAAGTCCGGCCGGGAAAGAACAAAGGAAAACCGGCCGGAACGGAATGCAAACTGGCAACTCCAGAAAACTGGTCCCGTAATAAATTACAGGAAAACCCCGATACTGTGCATACACACCCGCATCTGTATTCCGTCCGGATACAAATGCAAAGAGACAAAAACTACACTGTACTAAACTAGGACCGGCTTAAACCAAAGCCGGCTAGTAATATCCGTTCGTTCCTGATCCGTGCAATACCGCACGTATCTGATCGAACCCTGCCATATACCTATACGGCTACTAGTACAAACCGTCCGATCCTGATCCGTGCAATACCGCACGTATCTGATCGGACCCTGCCATATCTCCATACGGCCTCTACAGCGTTTCGCCCGAAACTTGAGTAACTGAAAGTGTGGTGGACTCTAAAGACTCGTCAACACCTTGGTTGTGGATTTAACCACTAGCACGTCAGAAGTATAAGCCAATACGTGACGGGCTACCAGGTACTGACCAAATGGGACGTCGATGAGGAAGCTCACCCCGACACCCAACTGAGCCTGTCAGTGACAATATCCGTGCAGTCCGGTCCGTTCGTCTATGAGCATCGCATGGCGGGCCTAGGGGGTTGGTAAAAGTCAGACCCCCAAAAGCGGTACAAGTCGTGTCGGAGTGTAGCCCAGAACACCCTGAGATACTACTGGAATACCTACCAGTAAATCTCCTTGCCTTGGCCAAGGACTTTGTGTAATGGCTCTCCTAGACACAGCACGACCTCACCCCCAATACCGGGAGAGACGAACCCCTGAAGATACGCTCACTGCCTCCATGTGGCTCGGGACTGTACCCAACTAAAACCTGTTTGCACGACTCCTTTGAGCCGTGGTAGGGTAGTAATCAAAGTACAGTGGGAACTCACACGAGACAAATGACGATCCCCAGGTCGATGAACTAACCTGCACACATGTCACCAGGGAACTGCCATCTGACGTCTGGTATATGACCAACTAGCATGTTCCCGGCGAGTCCTGTCCGGTGTACTCATAACCCAATGAGCACCTGTATACATCTTAGGTGATCCAACTGACACCAGTGGCTTGTGAGACTGGCCACCGCCCCTCGTCGGGGTCTCGACTGTATACACTAGTCTACTAATGGAGTATCGATGCCCGGTCTCGAAACTCCCACGACTAGGGACCTTTTAAGGATATGCTTGTAGACCCCCAGCTCCCACTTATATGATCGCCCTCATACTGCTGGTGGTCAAGCAAGAATCCTAGGGGCTCTATCAACGTGTAATAGCGACGTGTCATGTCACCTAAAGCAGTACACGATGATAAAGGTAAACCAGATAGCATACTATCATCTCGAGTAAGACTGTCCTACCGGGATAGGTCCTCCCTCAATCATTACAATCACGTACCTGTGACCTAATAATTGACTCTGAGGGCACTATCTCCAACAACTACGTGTACAGTAAAACTAGATTTGACGTCGTGTCTTTGGGACGTCGTTTCCTTGCGCGATATTTTGTTATTTGAATTCAGTTTTCTACATAATATTCGTAAGAAGCAAAAGAAATTATTGGTAAAACTTTGAGCATGTTCGACGGGGTTTTGGTTCAGTTCACGACATCAAACTCTTAGCGTATACTATCAAGAGCCATCGAATTAAAGTCGGTTTTGCCCGACTCGTGAAAACGGTATCTAATACTTACATTTCACACAATATTAGTAGGATATTTTAGATCCGATTACACTCAAAACTAACATCTTAGAATTACTATGGTTTTCCATGAAAATGCGATGATGGCTTACAATATATAGGTGATAGTATACTACTTAACACGTGTTCGTAATAATCTATCTAATATAATTTTAACATGAAAATCATAGATCTATGTTCATAGCATGTTAAAGCAAGTGAGGATTTCACTTGCCTTCGGTCGTTGGTATAGAAGCGACACCACTTGTAGATTTCGTCTCGACACACGAGACGATGTGATGCTGGATACGGTGCGTGGAGTGAGCGCGATGCGTGGAGGTCCGGTACTGGGCACGATGACGAAGCGAGCGTGACACGGTAGTGGGCGTAGTCTTGGCTCGGTGCATGGTGCAGGAGTGACACGGCACGACATGGTCCCGGACGCGATGCTGGTGCGGGAGTGGGCACGGTGCGTGCACTGGATCAGGGTATGGTATGGCACAGAGGCCAGCACGGTGTGGCACGAGGACTGGCACGGCGACTGGCACGGCATGGCACGGAGGCTGACACGGGTCGCCAACTGCAGAGGTCGGCTTGGACGGCCGCGACGGTGACGGCGAGGCGCTCGGCTCGTTGGAGGTTGAAGCTCGTTGATGATTTAGGAGGGCTCGGTGGTTGCGGCGACGAGGTGGATCGCGGTGGTGGTGGTTATGGTTTTGAGGGCTCGCCGGCGGTGGGTTGAGGTAAGAGAGAAGGTGGAGGGCTCTAGCTACGTGGGTACTGGAGTTTGGCTTAACAGTGGTGAAGGCGTTGGCTGGCAGCGGTGGTCATGGAGGAGCTCGGGGAGGATGGTGGTGTAGTCGAAGAAGGAGGAGATGGTCGCTGTTGGGGGAGAGAAAAGGATGTAGAGGGCGGTTCGGCGGTGTCTCTGGTGGTGTTGACATTAGGTTCGAGGAGAGGAGGTGGAGGAGCTTGGGTTTTCGGCGGTGAGGCAAAGTGGGTCGGGATTTCAGTTGGAGGAGATAGAGTGAGCAAGAGAGAGAGTGAGACTAAGAGCAGGTAAGAGACGTTGAGGGAAGGAGGATTTAGAGGAGGGGATCGCGGGGAGTTGGAATCAAGGGCGAGGTCACGACCGTTGACGAAGAGCGCGGGTCTCTTAAGAGCAGCACGAGAAGAGGGGCCGTTGGAGAGAGGGAATTTGGTGGAGAGGATTTCGGGGTCGTTGGCGAGCAGAGGCGGCATCGACGAGGGCCGGGTCGGGGTCGAGCACAAGAAAAGGAGAAGGACGTTGGAGATGCCAGGAAAAAGAAAGAGGGAGAAGAAGAAGAAGAGCGGGGGAACTCGGGTCGGGTCGGGTCGAGTTGGGGTTAGGAACATGAGCTTGGGTTTAGATTAGGAACTTAAAATAAATAAGATAAATAAAAATATTTTTAAAAATGTGCCAAAATAATAGGAAAATTCTGGAAAAAAAATACGCAAAATACATACATAGAACCGAGGATTTACACCTACCCACAAATTTGCCCACAAAGCGTTAAATTTCTCTCTTGGGATCAAACCCAGCACTTTACAATTATTGAAAGTGTCGTACCAATTGAGTTATTGCTTTTTGGTTTTGCAACTTCGTTTTCAAATCAACTCAAGTTGTTGCTAATCAAATATGAAAATTAGAAATTTTCTACAATAAATATTACATGCAACTCCATTTAAAAAGCTACCAATCAGCCCCTAATACCCCTAAGTGATTGTTGATTCATAATCTCCCAGCTTCAAAATATTGTAATTGATACCTTGAGATTAAATTAAGATTTGAATAGCCAACATCCAAATAACTAATGGACTTAAGTAATAATTAGACCGAAAATGAAAGGTGTTGACGCAATTAGTGTTAAGTCTCTCCTCCGAACGTCATCTTAACTTCTGTTATGCATATCGTTCATATTTAATCTTTATATTTTCTCGCATACCCGACAATATGAAACACCTCATTAATACATGTTTCCCCTGCCTATCCACACATTTCTTATCCATAGCACCTCTTCAAACCTAATCTTAACTAAAAAATAAATTCATGTTCTTTACAAAATTTATGAATATTTAACTATTAGAAAAACACATTCTCGATCACAACCATTAATCTCTACTATTATAATTCATCTCGACTATTATAACTCAAAGGACAACTTAAAGGTTTCTCATTTTTCCGATTAAAAAAGAATAATCCATATGAGGAATCAGGCTCTCATATGCATAAATATACCTTCAACAATTCTCAACACAAATCATCTCTTTTTTAAGGAAACCAATAAACTTTGCCACAAAGTCCTTGAACCAATGACAACGAAGGAAGAATACAAAAAAAATCATGATTCATGATTATTTTTTCCTCATCACATGTGCATAATCCGTGCATGGTACTAGTAACTGTTAATTTCATTACAACAAAACATCATAACCGTTTCCAACTCCAACCCCAAACGGTACCCCTACAAATAAAAGTTAAAAAAAAAGGGAAAAAATTCTGAGACAAAAAACCCTCCACAAAATTACATATTAAAACAGTAATTTCCTTCTCGGTAGCGGGGTTGGGGGAGTTTTACCCGCAAGATCTGCCAAGTCCTTGATCAGCTCCCCAACCAAGTCCTTAAACACCAGCCGCTCCAAATTCAGAACCGCCTCTGACATCTCCGGCGACGCGTCACCCCAGCCGTGGTCACCGCCCTCGACGTCCCTCCGCATAGCCCCGCAAGCCGCCGCATTCAGGTCCTCCGCCGCCGCCTCCGCTTTTACCGTCCTCAGCTCCCACCACACTTCCCGGATCCGCTGATGGGGGGCATCGGACATGTGATGGAGCTTGGAGAACGACTCCCAGGGCGACAGGTTTCTCTTCCGGGAGAGGATTTCGTGCACCGCGTCAAAGATCAGACGTCGGTGTTGTATGGACTCCGGCGATGTGTCCGTTGTTCCGTGACGCTTCTCGAGGAAGTGGTACACATCTGATGGGGAGTCCAAGTATCGATCGGAGGATTGAACAACGTTGGAGACATATGCAAAGTCAGGATATTCAGATTCGGGCACGCAATCGGGTCGAGACCCGATTGTCAAATCCTCCCAATCTGCTACATAATTTTAAACATTTAGAACAACTAAACCTATGTTAATTTGGATTAATTTCCTTAAACCACCTGAACTATCGAAATCTAAAAGGGAAAAAACCATTAAAATATATAAATTGCAAATGAGTATCACAAACTTCACAAGTTGTGTAAAATGTAAACATAGCAAAATATTAAATTTTCAGTAAATTTCTTCAAAAAAATACCATAAACCATATCACTAGCCCATGAAAAGCATGTCCCAGTCACTTGCAAAAAGATGCCTAAAACTTCAAGCAAAGGTTCATGATATTCAAGTGAAAAGCACAGTACTTCATGGTATTTTACTGGAATTTAAGACCATAACCAATCACCCTTCTACAAGCCTAATTTAGCAAAAAGTACATAGAATGTGCTAACGTGCACCAACAGTACCTTTGAAGTCAAGCGACCGCTTCGTCACCGGCGACGGTGAGCTCTCCTCGCCGAGGAACGACGAGTCCAGCACCGAGACCGGGCTCGGCTGCTGGTCGCTCGCGGCAAGCTGCTCCCCTGAAGTGAACGCCGCAATCCTGTTCAGCAACTTATCGCATCTCTCCAACAAATTCCGCCCCATTCTCGCCCTCTAAATTCAATATTCAAGCAAACGAATCAGCAAATATGTAATCAGAATTTTTTGAACAATTCACTTTCAAAAGAGATTCACCTGGAAATCCAAATAAGAGCTGACCCTGCTCTCGGAGATAGTCGCCGCAGTATCGTCCTCAGCTGGTGATGTCACCCTTTCTCTCACCAATCTCCGATTCCTCGGTGTTCGAGCCGCAACTGGATCCGGCGTAATTCTCCTCGTACTCGATTTCGAAGAAGACCGGGCCGCCGGAACCCTCCCATTGCTTCTCGGATTCGGGTCCGGCGACTTCGCATTCAGGCTCCGCACCCGCTTCTCTTCGAGGGGGCTTCTCCTATCGGATCTCGGAGGCAGGCTATTGGATCTCTTAAAAGGTCTCGGGATCGGCTTCATGACGACAATGGGAGGCTTCGAGTTGAAGTTTGAGTTAGAATGGAGGAGGCCTTTGAGCTGCAGCGCTTCGAGGATTTGCTTCAAAGCTTCGAGATCCTTCGCAGGATCGTCGATCCCTCGGATTCGAAGCCGCTTCTCGATCTCGCCGTAAATCGATCGAGATCCCGATCGGCTCGGCTCCGGGAAGAAATCTTGAGCATTGAATGAACTCCTTCGAATCGAAGGCGGTTGCTTCGTTGGTGGCGGAGGCGGCTTTTGAGTAGATTCCGATGGGAAATAGAACGATCGAAGGTTGTAGATCTCTTCGCCGGCGAAGTTCGCCTGCGGCGGCGGCTGCTGCTTTTCGAAGATGCTGCCTTCAACGAATCGGTGAAGATCTCGCGAAACCCTAGACTCCGACGCCGATCTCGAGAGCTCCGCCTTCTTCGTCGAATCGCCGGCGTTGGGGAGCGCATCGAGCCCCATGAGCCTCGCGACGACGCTCGGAGACCGCCGGTTCTTGTCGGAATCGGCGTCGGATTGGCTCGGCGAGTAGATCGCCGGCGACGTTCGGATGTCACGAGGGCGGAGGCGGCTGTCCAGCGACAGCCTCGGCCCTTCCCGAAGCTTCCATGAGTTCATCATCCCCTCTCTGAAATCGAACGCAGGAAGCGTAATCGGCGACTTTGCCGGCGTCTCCGCGAAATTCTCCGGCGAAGACGGGAACATCATCTCCGACGCTTCTTTCGACGAAAGATCAGACTTTTCCGACGGCGAGATCGATTCCGTGGCCTGCAATCACAAATCCAAGGTCAGAAACACTAAAAAATTCAGCTCAAAAATCGCGCTTCTTTTCTCCTTACAGGGAAAGAGGGGATTCGCTTGGGGCCGTAGATTCGCTTCCCAGAGATGAGCTGATGGCGATCGAAGATCTGGAGGAAGCCAGCCATGCACCCCATCTGCTTCTCGAGGTTCTGCTCGTCGTCGATCGGCCGCAGGACGCCCGGTGTCATTTTTCCGGCGAAGTTTTCAGGTGAGGGATCCAAAAGCTCTGATTTTTTTTACTATCTTTTTTCCTCGTTTGAGTTTGGGGATGAATCCCGCTTTTGGGAGATTATAAAGAGGCGATGGAGGTTTTTGTGAGGATTGACGATTATAGCCCTGGATTTGGATGAAATTAGCGATTTGGGGACTGGGGGTATTATATTTAGGATTCTGTTATATGGCGGGGTTTTGTGTCACGTCCTTCGAGAGAGTTTGACTGTTCAAATGACCGAGTATTAGTGGTTGAATCCATGAGGACTTGTTAATTAACTTGTTGGTTGAATATTAATTTTAGAATCATGGAATTAAGGGTTAAAATTGGGGGGAGGGAGAATACAGGATATTAATTAAACAAGAAAAATCATACAGTCATCGCGTTGATAAAGAGACAGCGGGATCCAATAATTAGCCGATAAGGTGATTAAGCGGTTGTGAAATGAAATGTATCGATAAGAAATCATTAAAAAGAATCTCGGTCTTGTCGATACATTTAGATATTCTTAAAAAACAAAAATGAATTCGTAGCATTCCTCTATGAAATTTATAGTGCATTTATTGTAACTAAACTAAAATTGGGGATGAAAATGGCAGTTTAATGAGTTGGAACATGTATGAAGAGCATAGGGAGTATTATTGGTGGAAACAATATGGTATTTTGAAGAGTAACATTTGTAGGAAAACTAAGTTAAGTATATCACTAATAAATCTAAATTAATCAAGATGAATTTAACAAAAATGCAGAGAACAAAAAGGAAAGATTATGGTGTTTGATTGAGATGATGAAGCGGTGGGCAGGGCTCTGTCCCTAAGTATAGTTTCGTGTCTCTCTTTAAAATCCGTTGAGAGCAGAAGATATGCCGGCACGCTACTTCTCAAGATTCAATAATCATCTACAAGTGGTCGTGCAGCTTTGAATGGGGACAGCGAGCTCCGGTATATTTTCAACAGTGAAGAAAGATACTAGAGAGAAGAATACATAGGAGATCGATATTTTCTGGGTTTGAGACTTGGTTTCGATAAGAAATATCTAACACGGAAGGAATAAATGATGAAATAAATTGTGTAATGGCATTAATGGGAGCAAGCGGATAGAAACGGTTTTAGAAGCTCGTAATTAATGGGCGTCGTTTCAAACATGTAGAATGTAGATGTGCTCGAAATAAGAAGTTCGACGGTAAACAAGACGCGCTTCACTTCACATATGTATGCGAGTTAGGAAAAAAAAGAGTGAGCTCAAAAATATTAAGAATAAATGTCGGCCGGTTAACAATTTGCGGATCAAGCCATTCAATTTCTATTGGGACTCGGCTCGTGTGCACATTTCCATATTTTACCACATGGTTGCCTAACATTGGAGTTGGTTCTAATATATACACAAAAGCTTATCTCTTTGCCTCCAATGTGATACTGACTACAAGAGGGTTTCCACAGATATTGGATTGGGTTTTGAAATACCCATAAGTTCCAAGCGTCTGCGGTTGATCGCACCTATCTAGTCGTGGTTGACTCAACAACAGAGGGAAAATCATGTGGGAGGGATGAGCGGAACCTATTTTCAGCATAGCCGCGGTCAACCACAACTAAAGTAAAGTCTATTTTGAATGAACTACTATTAAGTTAATTTTCAACTAATAAATTTCAACCAAATAAGCTTATCTTTTTTGCCTTCAATGTGATACTAACAGCAAGAGAGTCTCCACAGATATTGGATTGGGTTTTGAAATACCCATAAGTTTCAAGCTTTTGCGGTTGATCGCACCTATCTTGCCGTGGCTGACTCAACGACAGAGGGAAAATCATGTGGAAGAAACGAGCCGAACCTATTTTCAATAAAACCACAGTCAACCACAACTACATTAAAGTTTATTCTGAAAGAACTACCCTTAGATTAAAATTTTCGGCTAATAAATTTCAACTCAATAACAGAAATGCTACATCAGATTCCTTGTGCATTAACAAAACGCACACCTGCCGCAACTTCAAACCTGACCAATAACAGAACTCTAAAAATCTATCCAAAAAACACTTTATATATTAAATAAATAAATAAATAACGCAAAGGCACCCCTCTCAAATATTCCCCTTTTCGATGACCGCGATGACCATGACGTCACCGAAGCAAACAAAGCCCTAGTTCAAAAACTCAACCCCCAACACATCCAACTCCCCGGCATCGCTCCCCGGCATCGCTCACCGCAGCGGTGACCGCACCGAGGTGGGTGACGGCCTGATGACATCATGCAGTTTTGTTGGGGCTCTGGCTCCTCGTTTTGCGGAGCTGCGAAAATAAATGTGCTGATGGGGAAGTATAGTTTGTTGTTTTGGGCGTTACGTTTCGCAGAAACTGAGAGGGATGCTACTGCATTTTTTTGGTTCTCTTTTTGGGAAAAATATATCGAAGAGATATTAATCACTGTGGTTAAATGCAACCTGGCAAAACAACAGGACGAGGGATAGGAGTAATTTGGGCACTTGTGAGGACTGTACAAATACTGTTTTCTAGTATTTGTAGGGGGAAGTGGGAGCACAGTATCTAGGGACCCATGGATTCGAATTCCCTGTTCTGTTTCTTCCTCGGTACTCGGACTAACACTACTGTGAATGTGGGTTGTCCGTACGGTTCGGATTGTAGGGGCAAACCATTGCCCCTCCGGTTCCTACCGCAGGGGCAGAAATATAACCAGCAGGGGCAGATAAATGCCCCTACGGTTATAAGTTTGCCCCTACGAGACCCGTACGGGGCACTTCCCCTTTGGTTTCATTCGTAGGGATAAATTACAGCCATTACAGTTTCAACCGTAGGGTCAGATTATCAGTATTTTTTATTTTTTAAAAAGAAATAATAATATCTTGTCTTTTCGGTTTGCACCATAGGGGCAGATTTATGTCCCTATTGTTTCAACCGCAGGGGCAAAGTATCAGTTTTTTCTGATATTTTGCTCTTACGGTGGAACCCACAGGGGCAAAAAATTTTCCTTACGGTGCTAACCCTAGAGGCAAACATTTAAAAAAATACTGCCTCTATTTTTTGTCCGCTCTATGCACAATAATACATCATATACCCAAATACAAAAATATATATTAATAACATCCCACGCATAACATATAATAAAATAAACAAACACAATACAAAATCACTCAAAAATCAGGATCAGGATCATAATCATCATATTCAACCGATATCCAAAATATACAACATGTCGCAAATATAATACAAACATCCTACAAAAATCTAAAAAATATTTAAAAAATCACTGCTGACTCGATTCAGGTGCTCCATCTCCAAGTATCTGGCGTATCTGGAGAAGCAGGTCCTCGGGGTAGACCATGCGCCTCAAATGCTCCAGAAATAATGCTAGAGTAGTACCTGGAGCTAGAGCAGCTGGAGTTGGAGGAGTGGCCTGCGAAACCGCAGCCGAAGGAGTGGCGTACGGAGCCGTCGACAGTATACCGGAAACTGGACCAGGACGAATGGAAGAATGAAGCTGTAAAGTATTTAAGTTTGTGTAATAAAAGAATAAGGAACGGTGTACCATATTTAGTTTATATGTCTTATTGTGAAATTCTAAGTCTAAAGATCAAGTCTTGCGAATTGAAATGATGTGCTATTGATCTACAGGATTATTTGATTCTTGCGAATCCGCGAATCCTAATCATATCCGTATTTGAATCCGTGATACACAAATCAGAACTATCAAGATATATGTATATACAAATAGAAGTAACATACATAACTGTTGGCTATAGTGCTCTCAAGTCAATTATTGTAATCGCAGGAACGCGATTGTGATGATTAAGAGAGGACCTATACATGTGGGATAGTCTTACTCAAAATGATAGTATGATATCCGGTTTGTCTTTATCATTATGTATATGCATTATGTGGTATTACAGATCACTATTACATATTGATAGAGCCCATAGGATTCTTGCTTGACTACCAGCATTATGATGGCGACCATATACGTGGGAGCTGGGTGGTCTATAAGCACATCCTTAAATGTCCCTAGTCAAGGCAGTATCGAGATTGGATATCAATACTCCGGAGTAGACTAGTGTATATTTATCGAGACCCCACCAAGGGGTGATGGCCGGTCTCACAAGCCATTGATGTCAGTTAGTCACCTAAGATAGTATACAGGTGTTCATTGGGTTATGAGTACACTGGACGGACTCGCCGGGAACATGCTAGTTGGTATTATACCTATTGTCAGATAGTAGTTCCCAGGTGACATCTGTACAGGTTAGTTTGTCGACCTGAGATCATCATTTGTCTCGTATGAGTTCCCACCGTACTTTGATTACCACCCTATCAAGGCTCAAAGGAGTCATGCAAACAGCTTTTAGTTGGGTACAGTCTCGAGCCACATGGAGGCAGTGAGCGGATCGTCGAGGATTCGTCTCTCCTGGTATTGGAGTTTGATGCTGCACAGTGCACGGTTGGCCATCATCAGAAATCCTTGGTCAAGATAGTCGAGAATTACTGATTTGGATCAGTAGTTTCTCAGTTGGTGATGGGTTTCATACCGACACGAAATATCGCGTTATTAGGGGTCTGACTTTATCCACCCCCTAGACCCGATATGCGATACTCTTAGACGAACAGACCGGAATTTACGGATATTGTCACTGACAGGCTCAGTAGGGGTTCAGATGAGTTTGCTCGTCGGCTTTCCTTTCGCTCAATACCTGGGTAGCCGTTATGTACAGCTGGTGCCGCTGACGTACTTGTGGTTAAACCCACAGCCAGTGTATTGACGAGTCTTTAGAGTCCCACACAGAGCGTTTCCTTAGTTCTGGCGAAACGATGTAGTAGCCGTATTGGATATGTGCAGGGTTCCAATCGAATGAGTGTACTAGTTACCCGGACTTTCGATCGGATGGTTGATAATACTAGCCGGCTCGGGTTTGAGCCGGATTATTAATCAGGTATTGATTTAATAATTTACGTATATGTATTTCGATATGTATATTCTAGTATTATTTTCTTTGAGTTATTCTACCTCTTCGGGTATTCGTATTTCGGTACGAGTACAGGTATGTATATACAGTAGAATGTAATCCGTATTTTTACAAACAACATTCTAGAAGGTAGACACCTCATTTAGTTTTTATCCATTTATTTTAAATGGAAATGAGGTGGATAATGGAGAGAGGGGTGTATGGTGACCACCATGCTTGCATAGTGTTGTACAAATGAATTTTTAATTCATTTGTGCAAACTATTGAAGCATGGTGGGTATTTTAAATTGGAAAAATATCTTTTACAAAACCTTGCCATGATAATTTCTCTCTCATGGATGGCTCATTTTTCTCACTTGATTTTTGAAACCTCACCATTAGCTTCACTCTCTGTAACAACCCTAAACTTTCTATACATAATTTTTCAAAAATACAGAAAGGAACACCTAAAACTGAGCACAAGTTATAAATTTAATTTACTTTTGAACAGCAAGAAAGCACTTGTAACTCATTGGTAAAGCTTTGTACTGCTGTGACTTTACAAACCCTAAACTTTCTGCCAGGAATGGTTTCTTGTACTTCATTACATTCACTGACGATCTTTTAAGATATGAACATGTGTTTCTGTTGAAACACAAGTCTGAGGCTTATGAGAAATTCAAAGAATATAAGCATGAAGTCGAGAACCAGATGGGTAAAAGTATTAAAATCCTTCGATCCGACCGGGGAGGAGAATACTTAAGCACGGAATTCCGTGACTATCTAAAAGAGAATGGGATTCGGTCTCAGCTTACTCCTCCGTATACACCACAACACAACGGTTTATCGAAGTGGAGAAATTGTACCCTATTAGATATGGTGTGCTCTATAATGAGTACCGCTGAGTTGCCTATTTCCTTTTGGGGTTATGCACTTGAGACAATAGCATACCTATTGAATAGAGTTCCAACCAAATCAGTGCCTACCAATCCATATGAGATATGGAATGGGAAGAGACCATCTCTTAAGCGAGTTAAGATATGAGGTGTCCGGCCTATGTCAAAAGGAAAAATACGGACAAACTCGAGGCACGATCAGTTCTTTGCAAGTTTGTGGGATATCCAAACAATTCGTATGGATATCAATTCTACCTCAGTGAAGAACAAAAGGTATTTGTTGCTCAACATGCCACCTTTTTAGAAAAGGAATTTCTTGTAGAAGAAATTAGTGGTAAAGAGGTAGAGCTGGAAGAAGTTCCAGCGGCACAAACTACAACTGATGATTTATTGGAACCAGAGGATTCAGTAGTCTTCAACGAACCCCAGCCTCTCCGCCGATCTAGTAGGGTTCCTCATCCACCTGAGAGATATTACAGTTTTCTCATTGATGGTGGGAGCGAAGATTGCATCATAGAAGATGATGACCCAACTAGCTTCGAGCAGGCCATCACGAGTGGGGACTCTGTGAAATGGCTGGATGCAATGCGATCTGAGATGGAATCCATGTACACCAACAAAGTATGGACTTTGGAAGTTGCTCCTGAAGGGGTAAAACCCATTGGGAGAAAATGGATTTTTAAGAAGAAACTTGGTGTAGATGGAAAGTTGAGACTTTCAAAACTAGACTTGTTGCAAAAGGTTTTCGTCAAAGACCAGGTGTGGATTATGATGAAACCTTTTCTCCAGCGGCTATGCTTAAGTCGATCCGGATCCTACTTGCCACTGCTGCATACCATGACTACGAAATCTGGCAATTAAGACCGCCTTTCTAAATGGTGATTTAGAAGAGAGCATGTACATGACTCGGCCAGAGGGCTTCGTAAACAGTGGGAGTAGCGGAAAGGTGTGCAAGCTGCTTAAATCCATCTACGGGTTAAAGCAAGTATCGCAGAGTTGGAACATCTTTTTTGATGTCGTAGTCAAATAGTTTGACTTCGTCAAAAACGTAGATGAACCTTGTATATACAAAAAGGTGGCAGAGAGTAAGGTCGTCTTCCTCGTATTTTACGTGGATGACATACTCTTGATAGGAAATGATGTTCCTATACTGCACTCGGTTAAGCTCTTCTTATCACAAAAATTCTCAATGAAAGATCTAGGTGATGCCTTCTACATCTTGGGGATTAAGATCTATAGAGATAGATATAAACGGAAAATGGGATTGTCCCAATCCAGGTACATTGACACCATACTAAAGAGGTTTAGTATGGAAGATTCCAAGCGTGGGAATTTACCCACGATCTCAGGACTCTCTCCCTCCAAAGAGATGTCTCCCAAGACTGATTTGGAGAGAGCTCGCATGCAAGGGATACCTTATGTTTCGGCAATAGGCTCTATCATGTACGCGATGTTATGTACCAGACCCGATGTAGCATACTCACTAAGTGTAGTGAGTAGGTATCAAGCAGATCCAGGAGAGAATCACTGGACAGCTGTGATGGACATTCTCAAGTACTTGAGAAGGACTAAGGAGATGTTCTTGGTGTATGGTAATGGTGAACTCCAAGTGGAGTCCTTTACCGATTCGAGCTTCCAGAGTGATAAGGACGACTCCAAGTCGGTCTCGGGATTTGTTTTTACCCTCAATAGAGGGACGGTTTGTTGGAAGAGTTCCAAGAAGGAAACCGTGGCAGACTCGATGGTGGAGGCTGAATACATCGCTGCCAACGATGCTGCCAAAAAGGCTGTCTGGATGAAGAAGTTCATAAACGAACTTGGTGTGGTTCCGTCCATCGAGCATTCAATAGTTTTGTATTGTGATAACAATGGAGCTGTGGCTTTGGCTAAGGAACTCAGGTCCCATCAGCGATCCAGACATATTCTGAGGCGGTATCACCTGATCCAGGAGATAGTTGATCGCCAAGAGATCGAGATCAGGAGAGTTGACACGAAAAACAACACGGCGGATCCACTCACGAAGGCCATACCCCCGATACAATTTGAGAGACTCTTCGGGATGTTGGGTATGAGATACTACAATAACTGGCCTTAGTGCAAGTGGGAGATTGTTAGTTATATGTATGCCCTAGAGGCCATTATTGTACATATGATGTATATTATAGTGGATGCTTGGACATATATAGAGAGGACTTTCTTGCTCGACATGATAATATGCTATCTGGTTTCTCTTTGTCTTAACATGTAGAATTGTATTGTAATACTGTCTTGCTCTCACATGTTGATAAAGCCCTTAGGATGTGTACTTGACTACCAAGACTATGATGGAGATCATACTAGTGGGGCCAGGGTAGTCCACAAGTACATCCTTTAATTGTTCCTAGTCGAGAGTGTATCGAGACATGGCATCGATATTCCAGAGTAGACTAGCGTATACGTTTCTTGACCCATATGATGGGCGATGGATGATCCCATATCCATTGGTGTTTGACATCAAAGATGGTATACGGGTGCTCAGTGGAGACTGGGTACACTGAACGGACTCCCCGAGAACTCCTAGATGATATTATACCTAGCGTCAGATAGCAGTTCTCTGGTGACATTGGTACAGGTTAGTCCGTAGACCCTAGATCGTCATAGAGTCTTGTGTGATCCCACTGTGCTTTGATTTCCACCTTACCATGTTCAAGAGAACTTGCAAAACGGTGGCTTTTGGGTACAGTCCCGAGTCACATGGAGGCAATGAGCGATAGGAGGGGATTCATCTCTCTCGGTATTGGGGGTTGATGTTGCACTGTGCTCGATTGGCTATAATAGGAAGTCCCTGGCCAGGGCTGATACGGAGATTTACCGGTAAATGCTATCAGTAATTTCTCGATCCGTTATGAGTCTCACATCGGCATGACTTATCGGTTACTAGGGTTTGACGTTTACCACCCCTAGACTAGATATGCGACATATCAGACGAAGAGACTGGACTGTACGATAGTGTTACTGATAGGATTTACAGGAGTATGAGCAGACTTGCTTGTTGATCTTCTGATCGCTCAATACCCGGGTAGCCGTTACGTCCAGCTAGTACCACTGACGGCTTGTGGGTGCTTGATATGATCATCACCTACTGCCGGCGTATTGACGAGTCTTTAGAGTCCTACACAGAGGTTTCCTGGCTCAGGCGAAACAAAATAGGAGCACATATGTGATATGTGCGGGACCGAGATTCATACGTGTATGTGATATCGTATTCTATTCTCGCGATATATGGTATCGGTTGGTTATATGTAATATAATCGGGTTATCGAATCAAGTGTTGATTCGATAAGTTGATACAAATGATATTAGTCGGTTATATGTGATATAACCGGATTATTAAATCAATAGTTGATTTAATAATTTAATGTATAATTATATATTTGATATATTAGTTTACATTAACTAATATTTGCTCACTTAAGCATTTCTATTTCTCGCTTATGCATTTAATATATATGTGATATATATTAATTATGTTTCTTTTTGTGTCATACTTGATGATACATGCTACATGGGTGTATGAGACTCACACCATGCTCATTATAATGTAGGGTTTATTTATTTAAACTAAATAAAAAATTAGTTGGAAATTTGCTCATGGTTGAAGCTTGTGGAACCATTGACTTAGTCCACTAATTTTGTTTTACTTAAGATATTTATTAACCCAACCATTGTAATTAGCCATGGTTATGTCTCTACATGAGTTAGTATATGATATTTTCTCACTCATGGTTGCAAGATTCACTCATTCGATTATTCTCTTCATCTTCTTCTTCATCAAGAGAGCTCTCTAGGTTTTGGAGAGGTAAAGAAAATTAGTGAGAAAATTAATTCTAAAGTGAGCAAAAATCCCACTTCATCATTCTCTACTAGATTAGCCATTAAGTTTAGGGTGTTAGCTTCACTAATCCCTAATTAGTGAAGAGATAGCTAGGGTTGGTGTCTCCTCGACATAGATCATCTTCGGCCTCGAAGACTTTGTACAAGCTTATTCCTTTCATCTTGTGGAGTCATTCTAGAGTCCGGAAGATCACTACTTGGAGCGAAGGGACTACTAAACGAAGCTATTCAAGTGAAGGACCGGTCTACAAAAGTTGTATTCCATGTTCACTTAGATGTAAAGTTGTTTACATGTTGTATTGTCTAATTGTCTAGTTACGATTCTAGGGTTAGGGTTGTTTAGCATGGCAAATTTTTGAAAATGGTATGGACGATGCCTCCCGAAATCTTGCTGTCGTGCTAGGCATTCCTACAGTGGTATCAGAGCCAAGCTAGAGAATTTGACGGTGTTTATAGAATTACAAAACCGAAACAACTCCTAAACACTCGAAACAAAAACCAAGTTTCTGTCGAATTTTTAAAAGTCTTTAATTTTTTTTAAGCAACTGCAGAATGACACATGAGATGTTACATGAACACCACAAGAAAACGAACCCCTCTCTCCGGATTTTGACTGGCGACATTCTCAAATTATCCGGCCTCGCTGGTTTTCCATCATGGTTTGGGCTTCGTTTTGGTGTGGTGTTCCAGTCTCTAGGTTTTGGTGTTTCAGATGTTGCTTGTTTTTACTAAAATTGCATGTGATGTTAACTTTCTGTAAAGGCAATTCGGAGTGTTTTGTAGTCGTAATTCTAACATTGTTTCGGGTATTTTAGACGACGTTAAAAAGTTCGAACAAATATCAATAACCATTTTCTCTCTCACTGGAAATTTTCCAAAAGTTGGATTTTTCCAAGTTAAAAACATTCAAATATCATGCAAGTAATTCTATGGACCCTCTAGAAGAACGAAATCCTAACTCAATTCTTTGACCGTCGGAACCGCCGTCAAACCCTAGGGTTTGCGGTAGTTCCGCGGCGCCATAGGTGAGGCAAGGGTTGGCCCTTTTATGGTTGGTCCATAGGTACTGTGGCATGCTATGAGTATTTTTAAACTGTGCTCAAGTGTTGAGCTCTTTGGGATTTTTGGGTGTTTGTTGATTCAATCAGAATGTTTAACATCGTCTAGCTATCTATGGAATTTGATACAATATTTGGAATTCATTTGGTTAGGCATGAAATCCGAAGTATGTGATATTTCGGGTTTATGATGTCTAAGAAGGTTGTGGATTCCAAATATTGTGGTTTGAAATTTTTTTCTACGACTGTAAGTGTAATATGTGGTGTATCGCCGGTTTCGTTACTATATGTCAACGACAATTGGGATACGCATATTTACTTATGTTGATGACATGTGATGTTATGTGTTGCTGGGATATGTTAATTGGATCATCGTGTTTTGAATGGTCGGTTTTTTTATGTGAGATGAAAGTTTTTCATTTTCATTCATGTAAATTTTTTTATGTAATATTCTTTTATTGGGGCATTTCCGGGTTGAGAATGATGTCACCATTGATCTATATTATTTACTTTTCCGTATTAGGATAGACCCAAGGTGGGGAGCACAAGTAACCGGGTTCTAAAGTCCAGTGGGAGACCATTTCGAGGAGTCGAGTCCGGGTCTCCTAACTATAGAATTGGTAGGGTTGCTTGCCGCTCTCGTAGGGGTCTAGGGATGTGGGTTTGGCTATTCATCGCGGCCGTGGAATCCGTGTTTTTTACCGGGTTGATATAAAACACGGACATCCTAGTATATCCAATATTTCATATGTGGACTTCTGCTGATGATATTCTGTGATGTGATCACTGTATATGCTTGAGACGAATGCTTTATTATTATATATATGATATATAATAAACGTTGTTTATGTTTTGCACCCGTGCTAGTTCCGCCCTGCTATGCCGTTAGTTAAGTAACTTAACGGTGCATAACGGGACACTGTGACGAATGCGGATGGCATAAGCGTACGTTGTATTTTCGTTTCTTCTGTGATGCTTAGAAAGCATAAATGATGGGACTTCATTAATGAGATTAATGAAAAGAAAAGAAACCTAAAGATTTTGTAGAATCAAATTTTCAAAAAGGGTAGCTCTAGTTTTTTGCTTTGCATAGAGGTATTCCTTGTAGAATATCCAGCACCTCATTCGATGAGGAAAGAGCCGAGATCTTTTCATCGGGAGTGACCTCTTTAGCAAAAGCTAGCATATACTACAACCCACTCGGTTTTGTTTTTTGATTGCTTCTATAGTTCTTGCTTTGCATAGCGGTATTCTTTGTAGAATATCCAGCACCTCATTTGATGAGAAAAGAGCCGAGATCTCTTCACCGGAAGTGACCTCTTTAGCGAAACTAGCAAAAGCCTAAAAAACACTCATTTTCAAAATCACTCGATTCTACAACGATATCAAGTTTATTACACAAAAGGTTTTCTTAAAAACCTGTCGTAGCCCTCCGTCATTTCAGATAAGTACTGCTTAGTATTCGTGCTACATTTGTTGACCTTAGCCAAGGCGTAGTGTGCGGTAGCTAATTAGTGCTTATCTGCTGCATATGATGCGATTGAGTTAGGGTAGTCATACGACTTTGTTGACCTTAGCCAAGGGTCGTACGTGTGGGTTTAATTCAATCAGGAAATGACGGGTTGAAATTAGCTAGCGCTTATGATTTGTTGACCGTAGCCAAAGTCATAAGTTGCTAGGGGCAAAATATTATCGGGAATTTCAAGTGTTGCAATTTGCAATGAGATTGCATACCTTCTATGAGATAGTTGGATCCCGATACCAACTGTGAGTAAGAGTTACTCCTAGGAGAGTTTTAAACCACAATTAGCCGATCAAGTAGGTGTCTAGAAAGGTGTTAATGGGGTTAAGCCCCTGGGAAAACGAGGTTTATTTTAATTAGGTCCGTGCGAAAGCACGGGGAACCTCCCTCAAAGAACCGACACTGGCCAGGCTGAAAGATTGGCGAACTTGTAGGGTGTAATTAATCCCGGCTGGTCTTACCTTTTAGGGTTTGAAGGAAGATTTAATAAAAACAGTGGGAGCCATCCTGATTAGATAAGATAATAACCAATCTAATCTTGCAAGAGCATACCAATGCGACACGACTAGGTCATATCAATGCGACATGACTACCTAAGTTACATAAGAATGGATATTTGAATTCATTCGAATTATCATCTTATGAAACTTGCCAGTCATGTCTCAAAGGAAAGATGACCAAAACTCCGTTTACTGGATACGGAGAAAGAGTTACGGAACTCTTGGGACTGATACATAGTGATGTAGGCGGTCCCATGTCTACACATGCTAGGAATGGTTCCTCGTACTTCATTACATTCACTGACGATCTCTCAAGATACAGACATGTGTTCCTGTTGAAATACAAGTATGAGGCTTTTGAGAAATTCAAAGAATATAAGTATGAAGTCGAGAACCAGACGGGTAAAAGTTTAAAATCCTTCGATCCGATCAGGGAGGAGAATACTTAAGCACGGAATTCCGTGATTATCTAAAAGAGAATGGGATTCTCTCTCAGCTTACTCCTCCGTATACACTACAGCACAACGGTGTATCGGAGCAGAGGAATCGCACCCTATTAGATATGGTGCGCTCTATGATGAGCACCACTGAGTTGCCTATTTCCTTTTGGAGTTATGCGCTTGAGACAGCAACATACCTATTGAATAGAGTTCCAACCAAATCAGTGCTTACCACTCCATATGAGATATGGAATGGGAAGAGACCATCTCTTAAGCGAGTTAAGATATGTGATTGTCCGGCCTATGTCAAAAGGCAAAATCCGGACAAACTTGAGGCACGATCAGTTCTTTGCAAGTTTGTGGGATATCCAAACAATTCGTATGGATATCAATTCTATCTCAGTGGGGAACAAAAGGTGTTTGTTGCTCAACATGCCACCTTTTTAGAAAAGGAATTTCTTGTAGAAGAAATTAGTGGCAAAGAGGTAGAGCTGGAAGATGTTCCAGCGGCACAAACTACAACTGATGATTTATTGGAACCAGAGAATTCAGTAGTCTCCAACGAACCCTAGCCTCTCCGCCGATCTAGTAGGGTTCCTCATCCACCTGAGAGATACTACGGTTTTCTCATTGATGGTGGGAGCGAGGATTGCATCATGGAAGATGATGACCCAACTAGTTTTGAGCAGGCCATCACGAGTGGGGACTCTGTGAAATGGTTGGATGCAATGCGATTTGAGATGGAATCTATGTACACCAACAAAGTATGGACTTTGGAAGTTGCTCCTGAAGGGGTAAAATCCATTGGGAGCAAATGGATCTTTAAGAAGAAACTTGGTGTAGATGGAAAAGTTGAGACTTTCAAAGCTAGACTTGTTGCAAAAGGTTTTCGTCAAAGACCAGGTGTAGATTATGATGAAACCTTTTCTCCAATGGTTATGCTTAAGTCCATCCGGATCCTACTTGCCATTGCTGCATACCATGACTACGAAATCTGGCAATTAAGACCGCCTTTCTAAATGATGATTTAGAAGAGAGCGTGTACATGACTCAGCCAGAGGGCTTCGTAGATAGTGGGAGCATCGGAAAGGTGTGCAAGCTACTTAAATCCATCTACGGGTTAAATCAGGTATCGCGGAGTTAGAACATCTGTTTTGATGTCGTAGTCAAAGAGTTTGACTTCATCAAAAATGTAGATGAACCTTGTATATGCAAGAAGGTGGCAGAGAGTAAGGTCGTCTTCCTCTTATTGTACGTAAATGACATACTCTTGATAGGAAATGATGTTCCTATGCTGCACTCGGTCAAGCTCTTCTTATCACAAAAATTCTCAATGAAAGATCTAGGTGATGCTCCTACATCTTGGGGATTAAGATCTATAGAGATAGATATAAACAGATAATGGGATTGTCCCAATCCAGGTACATTGACACCATACTAAAGAGGTTTAGTATGGAAGATTCCAAGCGTGGGAATTTACCCACGATCTCAGGACCCACTCTCTCCAAAGAGATGTCTCCCAAGACTAATTTGGAGAGAGCTCGCATGCAAGGGATAACCTATGCTTCGGCAGTAGGCTCTATCATGTACGCGATGTTATGTACCAGACTCGATGTAGCATACTCACTAAGTGTAGTGAGTAGGTATCAAGCAGATCCTGGAGAGAATCACTGGACAGCTGTGAAGAACATTCTCAAGTACTTGAGAAGGATTAAGGAGATGTTCTTGGTGTATGGTAATGGTGAACTCCAAGTGGAGTCCTTTACCGATTCAAGCTTCCAGAGTGATAAGGACGACTCTAAGTCGGTCTCGGGATTTGTCTTTACCCTCAATGGAGGGACGGTTTGTTAGAAAAGTTCCAAGCAGGAAACCGTGGCAGACTCAACGATGGAGGCTGAATACATCGCTATCAACGATGCTGCCAAAGAGGCTATCTGGATTAAGAAGTTCATAAACGAACTTGGTGTGGTTCCGTCCATCGAGCATCCAATACCTTTGTATTGTGATAACAATGGAGATGTGGTTTTGGCCAAGGAACCCAGGTCCTATCAGCGATCCAGGCATATTCTGAGGCGGTATCACCTGATTCGGGAGATAGTTGATCGCCGGGAGATCGAGGTCAGGAGAGTTGACATGAATAATAACACGGCGGATCCACTGATGAAGGCCATACCCCAGATACAATTTGAGAGACTCTTCGGGATGTTGGGTATGAGATACTACAACAACTGGCCTTAGTGCAAGTGGGAGATTGTTAGTTATATGTATGCCCTAGAGGCCATTATTGTACATATGATGTATATTATAGTGGATGCTTTGACATATATAGAGAGGACTTTCTTGCTCGACATGATAGTATTTTTGGGTTTACCTAGCACCATACCAAAGGTTTGTCTTGCATCAAATATGCTACAATAAAAATTTTGGGGTGCTAAGTAAACTAACTTAGGATCAAATTAGAAATTTAGTGTAACAAAATAGTACCACATACAATATCTAGTGTCTAACACTAAGAGGATAGTAATACAACCTTTTTAGACCTCCTCCTTAGACTCCTTGGATCAACTCGGTGTTTGAACAGGTCCGCTTGAGTCCTTCGTTGTCCACGACGATCCACCGCTGAGTCCCTTGGCTCAAGATCCTTGCTTCACTAGAACAAAGTAGAAATGATGCAAACAATCTATAATAGTGGGCTAAACTAGTGTATATTGGTGATGCGAGTTTGGATCTCACTTAAAAACCTTTTCTTTTTATCTCCTTCACTCACTTTTGAAGAGATAGTAAGTTTTGAGGAAGAAGGAGGAAATGGCTAAGCAAGCTCAAGATAATTGTTATCCAAAAATAAAATGAATAAATCAATATATGAGAGAGTCACACTCACTCCAAACCATGGGTTAAAAATATCTAGATATTTTGTTAGTGAGTTAAAGAATTAGCTTTAGAGATTAAACCATGGTTCAAGTCATGGTTGACTCAAGAAGTGTGTAGAAAGACCAACCATGATTTAATCCTAATTAATTCTTTAATCAATAATCAAAATAAATAAATATCTTTACCATGTGAGTCTTGTATAGCTATCTCCAATTTATCATCAACCATGACACATGTATGCATGCATGTGTGCATTCATATCAACATATGTACATACATACATTCATGCATACAACAAATAAAGAAAAGGTTATAAGTAAAATGGCTAATGGTCATTAATATTAAATCAACAATTGATTTAATAAACCGGTCATATCACATACGACCTGACCAATAGAAAATGCCAGATTATAATGCGGTATCATATACACGCATCTAATCAAGCACCCGCGCACATCACCATATGCACCCCACATCGTTTCGCCTGAGCTAGGTAACCCCTTTGTGGGACTCTAAGACTCGTCAATACGCAGGCAGTAGGTGATGATCATATCAAACACCCACAAGCCGTAAGCGGTCAGCTAAATGTAACGGCCACCCGGGTATTGAGCGATCAGAAGAAAAACAAGCGAACCTGTGAAAACTCCTGTCGAGCCAACCGGTAACATTTACCGTATAGTCCGGTCTCTTTGTCAGATATGCTGCATATCGTGTCTAGGGATGGTATCGTCGACCCCAAGAACTCAATAAGTCATGCCGATGTATGGCCTATAACAGATCGAGAAACTACTGATAACACTTATCAGTAAATCTCATCAGCCTTGGCCAGGGACTTGCTGATATAGCCAATCGAGCACAGCGCAACATTAATCCCCAATACCGGGAGAGATGAAACCCCTCCTATCGCTCATTGCCTCCATGTGTCTCGGAACTGTACCCAAAAGCCACATGTTTGCACGACTCGGTAGAGCCATGGTAGGATGGAAATCAAAGCACAATGGCAGAATACACAAGTCTCTATGAAGATCTCGGGTCTACAGACTAATCTGTACCAGTGTCACCTGAGAACTGCTATCCGACGATAGATATAATACCATATAGGAGTTCTCGGCGAGTCCGTCCAGTGTACACAGTCTCCACTGAGCACCCGCATACAATCTTGATGTCAAACATCAATGGATATGGGGTCATCCATCGCCCATCACATGGATCAAGTATCGTATACACTAGTCTACTCTGGAATATCGATGCCCCGTCTCGATACATCCACGACTAGGGACATTTCAGGATATGCTTATAAACTACACATGTCCCACTAGTATGATCTGCATCATAATCACAATAGTCAAGCAAATATCCTCAGGGCTTTATCAACATGTACCAAATGAATAAAAGTATGATCAAGTGAACATGTAAAGATAAAGAGTAACCAGATAGCATACTATCATGTCGAGCAAGAATGTCCTATACACACACACACACATACATGTAAAATTACATCCACTATTAAATAATGGCCTTTAGGGCATACATATATCCAACAATCTCCCACTTGCACTAAGGCCAATTATTGGCGTACCTCATACCCAACATCTCAAAAAGTCGCTCATGCTGCAGCTGAGAGAGGGCCTTGGTGAGTGGATCCACGGTGTTATTCCTTGTATCTACTTTCCGAATCTCGATCTCGCGGTGATCAACTATCACCCAGATGAAATGATATCGCCTCAGGATGTATCTGGATCGCTGATGAGACCTGGGCTCCTTGGCTAACGCTATAGCCCCATTATTATCACAATACAATGGTATTAGATCAATAATGTTTGGAACTACTCCTAGTTCCGAGATGAACTTCCTCATCCAGACGGCTTCCTTGGCGGCATCATTTGCATCAATATACTCAGCTTCCATCATAGAGTTTGTAACAGTTTCCTGTTTGGAACTCTTCCAATACACCGTCCCTCCATTGAGGGTAAATACAAACCCAGAGATAGATTTGCTGTCGCCCTTATCACTCTGGAAGCTCGAATCGGTAAAGGCCTCCATTTGGAGATCTCCATTACCATACACCAAGAACAATTCTTTAGTCCTTCGCAAGTACTTAAGTTCTTCACAGCTGTCCAGTGATTCTCCCCTGGGTTGGATTGACACCTGCTTACTACACCTAGTGCATAAGCTACATCAGGGCGTGTACACAACATCGCATACATTATAGATCCTACGGCTGAAGCGTAGGGAATAATGCTCATGGAGCTCTCTCTTCATCGGACTTTGGGAAAAAGTCCTTGGAGAGAGTGACTCCATGGAAAGCGGGTAAGGCACCCCGCTTGGAGTATTCCATACTAAACCTCTTTAGGATGGTGTTGATGTACCTGGTTTGGGACAATCCCAATAACCTTTTGGATCTATCCCTATAGATCCGAATGCCCAATATATACGTGGCATCACCCAGGTCTTTCATGGAGAACTTTTGTGATAAGAATGATTTGACCGACTGTAGCATAGGAACATCATTTTCTATCAGAAGAATGTCATCTACGTACAATACGAGGAATGTGACAGTTCTCCCTACAGTCTTCTTATAAACACAAGGTTCATCTGGATTTTTGATGAAATCAAACTCTTTGATAACATCATCAAAATAGATGTTCCAACTCCGTGATGCCTGCTTTAATCCATAAATGGATTTAAGCAACCTACATTCTTTCCCGCTGCTCCCACTGTCAACGAAGCCCTCTGGCTAATCCATATAAACGCATTCTTCTAAATCACCATTTAGAAATGCAGTTTTAATGTCCATCTGCCAGATTTCATAGTCATAGTGAGCAGCAATAGCAAGTAGGATTCGGATGGATTTAAGCATGGCTACGGGAGAAAAAGTTTCGTCATAGTCCAGACCTGGTCTTTGACGAAATCCTTTCACCACAAGTCTTGCCTTATAGGTCTCCACCTGCCCATCTACACCAATCTTTCTTTTAAAGATCCATTTTCACCCTATGGGTTTTACCCCAGTGGGTACAACGTCCAAAGTCCATACTTTGTTGGTGTACATAGACTCCATTTCACATCTCATGGCATCCAGCAACTTCACAGAATTACCACTAGTGATAGCTTGCTGAAAAATGGTAGGATCATCATCATCCATGATGCAATCTTCTCTATCACCATCAATGAGAAAACCGTAGTATCTTTCCGGTGGGCGAGAAGCCCTACTAGATCTATGGAGTGGCTGAGCTTCATTCATTTCTGTTGCAACATCAGGCTCAACCAAGTCCTCATTTGTAACTTGTATCTCTAGAACCTCTTCTAGGTCTACCACATTGCCATCTGTATCATTTGTAAAAATTTTTTTTTCTAAAAATATGGCATGCTGAGAGACAAACACCTTTTGTTCCTCCTTGTGGTAGAATAGATATCCATATGAATTCTTTGGATATCCCACAAACTTACACATGACTGACCGTGTCTCGAGTTTGTCCCGATTCTGCTTTTTGACATAGGCCGGCCAACCCCAAATCTTAACTCGTTTAAGAGATGGTCTCTTCCCATACCATATCTCATATGGTGTGGTAGACACGGTTTTGTTTGGAACCCTGTTCAACAGAAACACTGCAGTCTCCAATGCATGCCCCCAAAATGAGACATGTAACCCAGCATCACTCATCATGGAACGTACCATATCTAATAGGGTCCGATTCCGTCGTTCTGACACACCGTTGTGCTGTGGTGTGTAAGGAGGAGTGAGCTGAGAGAGAACCCATTCTCTTTTAGAAAATCTGAAAACTCTGTATTGAGATACTCTCCACCTCGATCTAATTGAAGTATCTTGATGCTCAATCCGGTTTGTTTTTCTACTTCAAGTTTTTACTCAGTGAATTTCTCGAAAGCTTCAGACTTATGCTTCAATAAAAACACATGACCGAATCTTGAGAAATCATCAGTAAAAGTTATGAAATAAGAAAAACCGCCTCTAGCCTGTATAGATATTGGCCTGCATACATCACTATGTATGAGGCCTAAGAGCTCTGTAGCTCTTTCTCCATGTCCTGTAAACGGAGTTGTTGTAACGTTTTGGAAATTGTTTATACGATTTTCCGTTTTTAGGTAAAATAAATTGTATTTTTTCCGTAAAACCTAAAAGCGATATTTTTGCAGTATAGAATTCACTACACCTAGTTTAGCTAGGAATTTGCTAGTTTGCGGGTTTTTGTAAGCCACTTGTAATTTTAGTGCATTTTAATATTTTTTTCCTAATTAAAATAATATTTTAAGCTTTATTATGCACTTAATTAGTGGTAATTACATTTTTGCTTGGGTTAATTAATGCTAATGTGAATCTATGCTAAGTAAATCACTAGATTAAGCTTAAAACCTTTCTCACCAAAATATCTAGATATTTGGGTAATTAAAATGAATTATTAATGAAAATATTAAGAGGTGGCATAAGGGTTTTTGTTTTATTAAGCAATTATTATTGTTTTCTTCTAGATTTTTCCACACAATTCCACAAAACCCCATTTTCCTCCATCATGGCCGAACCTAACCCTTGCTGCCCTCTCTCTCATCCCACTTCATTTCCATAAGTTCAAGTCCAAATAAATCATCAAAAATCATAAATAATTCACACAAACTCATTTATAAATCAAAACACATCATTCTTCTTCACAAATCAAGCTTGAATCTTCATAGAAATCATCATTTTGGAGTTTATTTTGATGATCTTGGTTCTTTTTTTGTGAATCCTTGAAGGTATAAAACCCTAACCCTAATCTCTATTGTTGTTTCAATACCTTAAACTAGTTATTAGATGTTTAATTAAATCTTTTAATTGCATGTTTAGAATTTCTAGTAAGGGTTTGTGAAGATTAAGTTAAGGTTTTGTTTGGTGAAATGGTTAAGTATGAAGTTTTGACAAATAAAAACTTAACCTAGTTGCTAGTTTGCTAAATGATATTTTCCTAATTGTATAATTAAGCTATTTAGCAAACTAAACTTTTACTAATCCTATTCGAGTGAATTTAAAATTCTAGTAAGGGTTTGTATGGCTTAATCATGCTATATTGTGATGTTTCTGATTTCTAGTTTTGGAAAAACTTGTAGTTTGAGCTAAAAATGGTATAAGTTGCTTACTAGATTTCCGGATAATTTTGGCGTGGGTTTCTTTTGACGTTGCGACGTTATTTATATTAAATTCCACGTTTATTTTTGTGTTGTGAATGCACGATCGGTACGATCAGGATCTAGGCTTGATGGTTGTGTCGTTTAGCGTTCCTAGCTAGGGTTGTGCCGATGTCGTTCGTGTTTTTCTGTAGCTTTTGCTCTTGAGTTGGTTTCATAGTTTCGCTACGCGCGTTAGCCACTTGACGAACACTTGAGAGTACACTTTGAGTTGGTGCGTCGGTTAAACGTAGTTTGTACGTGTTATTGGTCGATTGCTAATATGCACTTGTTATATTGTTATATGCTTACAGGATCGCAGGCGGGGACTTCGGGCGCTGCGAAGAAGGAAAAGCGAGTGGTTCGCTTTACTTAGCCAGGATTGTTTATGAGTAGATTTAACATCTATAAGGGAATCTTCTGCATGGCGTTATGCCTCTGGGCTAGATTAATGACCTGACTATTGGTTAGAAGTATACGGATATTGTTTGTGCATTTGTACCTTTGTTGCATATCTCATTTCCTATTGTGCATGGACTTAGTATTAATGAGACTCAACACCATTATTGATGGTTTATGTTTCACGAGCACTAATGGTAAGCTAGACACACACTGTCGATAATTGCCATACACGCACAACACCTATACATATGTGATACTGTATTTCTTAAGGACATTGAGATACGATCCTTATTTTCCTTGTGTATATGACATATAGCATACCTGTATACCTACATGCTTACACATATGCCTTGATATGCTTACATGCTAGTTACCCATATACCTATATGGTATTGTACCATTAGAGATAGGTATATACACATATGAGACATAGCTACATGTACATCTTGCATACATACTTATACATATAACTGGAGGGTATTACATCATTATTGATAGGTAGATACACATATCTTGCTATACTGACATGGTTACGCATACCTGGTTATAGCTATATGTTCACCTTTATTTGATGTTGTATGGACTTGGAGAAATTAGGAACCGCATGATATATATATATATATATATATATATATATATATATTAACTTGTTGCAGTTAAATAGCGTTTTTTCCTTTATATGCTCATATTACTGTTTCATGTTGCATATATTATATTCACGGATTTCATGTGATGTTTTACTCCTAAGTATATATATATCAGTGGAATGGGACGCCGATATATATGTACACATATATAATGATCTATGCAATTATAATTATTGATTCCTGATGTTTTCTGGATTTGAGGATCATGGTAGTTTTATGAAATTATGCATTATTTGAAAACCCGGTTTCTCTTGATATGATATTTCAGCTTCCACCATGAGATTTCTCGGTTCTGAGCTTATATATTACCCAATGCGAGGAGTGAGTGGGCCGTGTGCGGGTACATGGTGAAACCCGGTTGGTTCTTCGGGGCAAGAAGATCGACGGTACATGCCGATGAGCCTGGTTTTGGGCGTGTGCCAACCGGTGATAGTATTTGGATTCGACAGATATCTGGGGGATACCGATCGAGGTTATGTACGCACATGCCTTGTCGATTACGGGTGGTGCACACTCAGGTTCTATAGGATGTACGTACATGACATGGGAGGGTCAGTCCCAAGTGACGGCGCCTCAGAGATGAGTACTTATGTGTCGATGCTAGACACTTGTTTTCATGATGTTTTTGGGTGTAGATATTTGGACACTCAGGTTTCAAGAGACATACTCGATATTGGATACTGGCTATATGAGATTTACTTGATATTGGATTCTGGTTATATGTGTAGGGTTCCTAGGCACGCTCACAAGGGTCTACGAGGCATCAACCATGCCTGAATAAAAATTTAGCCGTGCCGAACAATCCTTAACATGATCTTTAAACTAGAGATTAGGCGAAAACAAGCATGTTAAACATTTTAACACTAAGTGAGAGGGATTACAACCTTTGTAGATCCGGTCCTTCACTTCATAAGCTCCGTGTTGTGGTCCCTTCGCTGCGATCATCGTGTTCAGGACTCTCGAGAGGCTCCACGAAGAGAAAGATGCATGCTTGCTTCCGATCTTCGATAACAAAGATGATCTACCTTGAAGTTTCATTAACACAAGCTCTCACTCACTAAATGAAGTGAACACTCTCATCTAAAGGGAAAAGGTAGATGAGGATGATGAAGTAGGATTTTTCCTCTCATTTGTTTTTATTTCTCACTCATTTTCATCACATAAGGAAATTCTAGAAAGCTTTTTTCATGAAGCTCAAGAAAGAAGATGAATGAATAATGATTAAATCCTTTTGTGATGAATAATGAAAGTAAGATAATGATTAATAATGCAACCATGGTTGCTAAACCTTTGTAGAGAATTAACTAGGGCTAGGGTTTGGGTTGGGTTAAAGCATGAGTCATTTGAAAATATCTTTGCAAAAACAAAAAAAGAAACCTTCTAGAAACTTCTTGAAAAGCTTAACCCAAATCAAACCCTAACCTTGTTTAATCTCCACTAAACATGTTGCATTAGTAATCATATCATATTAAAATATTATATATCACATATATAATATTTATTGTAACAAAATAAAATAATACAATTAACATATATCGCATATATATCAATGTATTACCCGAGTGAGAAAAAGAATTTTTTAGTGAGCTAATATTAGTTAATGTAATTTAATATATCATATATATTATTATACAAAAAATTATCAAATCAACACTTGATCCGACAATCCGGCTATATCGCATATAACCGACTAATATTTATCCGTACCGATTCATCGAATCAACACTTGATCCGATGACCCGGCTGATATCAAATATCGCGAGAATAGAATACGGTATCTCATATCGTATTATCCTCGGTCCCGTACATATCACATATGTGGTTCTACTCCATTTTGCCTGAGCCAAGAAACCTCTGTGTAGGACTCTAAAGAATCGTCAATACGCCGGCAGTAGGTGATGATCATATCAAACACCCACAAGCTGCAAGCGGTCAGCCAAACGTAACAGCCACCAAGGTATTGAGCACTCAGAAGATCAACAAGCAAGCCTGTACATTCTCCTGTGAATCCAATCAGTAACACTCCCGTACAGTCCGGTATTGTCGTCTGATATGTCGCATATCTCGCCTAGGGGTGGTAAACGTCAGACCTCAGTAGCTTGATAAGTCATGTCGATATGAGGTCTATAACAGTTCGAGAAACTACTGATAACACTTACCAGTAAATCTCAGCAACCCTGGCCAGGGATTTTCAGTTATAGCCAATCGAACACAGCACAACATCAACTCCCTATACCGGGAGAGACGAATCCCCTCCTATCGCTCATTGCCTCCATGTGATTCAGGACTGTACCCAAAAACCACCGTTTTGCACGCCCCATTGGACGTGGTATGATGGAAATCAAAGCACAGTGGGAATCACACAAGACTCTATGACGATCTCGGGTCAACAGACTACTCTGTACCAGTGCCACCGGAGAACTGCCATCTGACGTGAGGTATAATACCATCTGGGAGTTCTCGGCGAGTCCGTCCAGTGTACCCAGTCTCTACTGAGCACCCGTACACCATCCTTGATGTCAAACACCGATGGATATGGGATCATCCATCGCCCACCATATGGGTCAAGATGCGTATACGCTAGTCTACTCTGGTGTATCGATGCCCTGTCTCGATACACCCTCGACTAGGAACAGTTATAGGATGTACTCGTCGACTACCGTGGCCCTACTAGTATAATCTCATCACAGTCCCAGTAGTCAAGTACATATCCTAAGGGCTTTATCAACATATAACATAGAGACAATCAGAGTACATGTTAAGATAAAGTACAACCAGATAGCATACTATCATGTCGAGCAAGAAAGTCCTCACTATATATGTCCAAGCATCCATTACAATATACATCATATGTACAGCAATGGCCTCTACGGCATACATATAACTAACAATCTCCCACTTGCACTAGGGCCATCTGTTGTGGTATCACATACCCAACAATTAACTGTGGTTGAAGTATCTCATACTCAACCATCCCATAAAAGTCTCTACTGGGAAAATGGCATTTGTGAGTGGATCCGTGCTGTTGTCCTCTGTGTCTACTCTCCTAACCTCGATCTTCCTGGAGATCAACCATCTCCATGATCAGGTGATACTGCCTAAGAATTATATCTGGATTTCTGATGGGACGGGGGGTTCCTTGGTATAAGCCACAACTCCATTGTCACACAATGGTAGGAACGAAGTTCATCTCATGAATTTATATATCCAGACTGCCTCTTTGGTAGCATCTTTGGTAACGATGTATCTTGCCTTTAATCGTCTAGTATGTCACGGTATCTAGCTTGGAACTCTTCTAACATACCGTCCCTCCACTGAGGGTAAAGACAATGCCTGCGACTGACATTCAGTCGTCTTTATCACCTGGAACCTTTCCAGTGATTCTCCCCAGGATCGATTGATACCATCTCACTACAACTAGTGAGTATCCTAACATCCAATTAGATCCATCTCATAGATCCAAAACCCAGGATTTAGGAGGTATCATTTTGATCCTATATGGAGAATCCTTATGATAAGCGGAGATTGACCGAGCGTAGCATAGGAAACTCCTTCCCTATCAAGAGTATGCCATCCACGTACTCAACAAGGATCACCACCATACTCCCTACTACCTTTTTGTATATACAAGGTTCATCTACCATTTTGATGAAGTCAAACTCTTTGACTACCACATCAAAATAGACGTTCCAACTCCGCGATGCCTGCTTTATCACATAAAACATCTTGCACACTTCCGCTACTCCCACTGTCTACGAAGCCCTCTGGCTGTGTACTTATAGACGCTCTCTTCTAAAACATCATTTAGAAAAGCAGTCATGACACCCAACCACTAGATATCGTAGTCATAGTATGTAGCAGTGGCAAGTAGGATCTGGATGGACTTAAGCATAGCTTTGAAAGTCTCAACTTTTCCATGTACACTAAGTAATCTTCTCAAGATATACTTGCTCCTGATGGGGATTTAACCCTTCAGATCAAGCAACCAAAGTCCATACTTTGTTGGTGTATAAGGATTCCATTTCAGATCGCTACGCATCCAGCCATTCTTACAGAGTCCCACTCTTGATGGCCAGCTCGAAACTAGTTGGGTCATCATCTCATGATGCAATCCTCGCTTCCACTGTCATAGAGAAACCGAAGTATCTCTCAGGTGGGTGAGGAACCCTACTTGATCGGCGGAGAGGCTGAGATTCGTTGGAAACTATTGAATCCACATTCAATAGGTATGCAGCTTCTCAAGTGCATAACTCCCAAAAGGAAATAGGAAACTCAGTAGTACTCATCATAGAGCACACCATATCACATAGGGTGCTATTGCTCCGCCCCGATATACCATTGTGCTATGGTGTATACGGAGGAGTAATACCGAGAGAGAATCTCATTCTCCTTTAGAATAGTCCAGAAATTCCGTGCTCAAGTATTCTCCTCCTTGATCTCATCATAGGACATAATACTTATACCCGTTGTTGGTTCTCTACTTCTAACTTATATTCTGTGAATATCTCAAAAGGTTCGGACTTGTGTTTCAACAGGAACATATGTCTGAATCTTGAGAGATCATTAGAGAATGTAATGAAGTACAAAGAACCAGTCCTGGCATGTATAGACAGGGGACCTTCATACATCAGCATGTATCAATCCCAAGAGTTCATTAACTCTTTCTCTGTTTCCAATAAACGGAGCTGTGGTCATCTTATCTCTGTGACATGACCGGCAAGTTTCACAAGATGTAAATTCAAACTGATTTAAATATGCATCTATATGTAACTTCAGATAGTCGGGTCGCATTGATATGACCTAGTCTACAATGCCTCAAGAAGGATTCGTTCATTTTCGAACTCTTCCTCTTGTGTGTGTTCTATACGTTAAGAACTGTGGTTTGATTTAGAACGTCTATACTTTTAGATAACGTGCCTGAACCGATCAACTCTTAATATAGGAAATGTTCAAAACATTATCCAACAATACAAAATTATATCCTTCTTTACTAATAAAGAGATTGATATGATGTTGTATATCAGGTTCGGTATCTAATAACATTCGTTCAGAATCAATGTATTCTGGTAATACAGGGTGATAGTGACCAATAGACTTGGCTGCAACACTTGCACCGTTTCTATCTCATGAAACTTATCACCCATTCTCAGTTCTCTACCTATCTGTAGCCCATGTAACAGATTACATATGCGGGATCCTGATCCGGTATCTTATACCCAGGACGTAAAGGATACTGAAAAATAGTTCTATGTAATGAACACACCCAAAGATAATGCATCAGCATGCACTTTCTTCGTTTGGGCGGCACGGGAAATCTGGTATTCCCCAATTTCCTGTTCTGTCTTATAACAATTATAAGTTGGAGCGGGACCAACGTTCCTTAGCGCAGTATAACAAGCGGGTTTAGTCAATACATCCATTTTATTATCTTGATTAAGGCGTGATATGGTCGCTACCTGGAGAGAGAGAGAAGAAAACACTCAGCGTGCGCTTTTACAAGATTAGATTGGTTATCAATTTATCTAATCAGGATGTCTCCCACTATTTTAGTCAAATCTTCCTTCAAACCCTAAAAGGAAAGACTAGTCGGGATTAATTACACTCTACAAGTTCGCCAATCTTTCAGCCATGCCAGTTCGATACTTTGAGGGAGGTCCTCCGTGCTTTCGAACGAATCTAATTAAAGTAAACCTCGTTTTCCCAGAGGCATAACCCCGTTGACACCTTTCTAAACACCTACTTGATCGGCTAATTGTAATGTGTAAAACTCTCCCAGGAGTAACTCTTACTCGCAGCGGGTATCGGGATCCAACTATCTCATAGGAGGTATGCAATCTCATTGCAAATTTCAACACTTGAAATTCCCAATAATCTTTTACCCCTAGTACTTATGACCTTAACTAATGTCAACATATCATAAGCACTAGTCAAGTTCTACCCGTCATTTCATGATTAATTAGACCTACCCACATGACCCTCAACTAAGGTCGACATAATCACATGACTGTCCTAATTAATCGCATAATATGCTGTGTAGGAAGACATCACTTAGCTACCGTACAGTACGCCTCAACTAAAGTCGACATACGCAGCATGAATACTAAGTACTCTACTTCCTAAAATGACGGAGGGCTACGACAGGTTTTTAAGAAAACCTTTTGCGTAATGAACTTGATATCATTGTAGAATCGAGTGATTTTTAAATGGAGTGTTTTTGAGATCTTTTCTAGTTTCGCTAAAGAGGTCACTTCCGGTGAAGGGATCGTCGGCTCTTTCCTTATCGAATAAGGTGCATGGTATATCATATATACCACTATGCAAAGCAAGACCTATTGAAGCAATTAAAAGTCAAACCGAGTTTGTAGCATCTTCTAATTTCACTAAAGATGTCACTCCCGGTGAAGGGATCTCGGCTCTTTCCTTATTGAATAAGGTGCTGGATGTTCTATAAGGAACACATCTACGCAAAGCAAGAACTAGAGCTACCAGTTTTTAAACAAGTTTCTACAACATCTTAGGTTTCTTTTATTTCATTAATCTCATTAATGAAGTCCCATTTTTAATATGCTTCACAAACATCACATTTGAAATGAAATCTGCAATATAACATATATCTCATATATAATATAAACATTTGTCTCAGGCAGTAATATGATCTCATCACAGAACATTGCAGCAGAAGAACATATATGAAATATTGGATATACTAGGACGTCCGTGTTTTCAATACGAGCCTGTATAAAACACGGATTCCACGGTCGCGATGAATAGCCAAACCCACATCCCTAGACCCCTACGAGAGCGGTAAGCAACACTGCCAATTCTAGGGTTTAGGAGACCCGGTCTCGACTCCTCGAGATGGCCTCCCACTGGACCCTAGAACCCGGTTACTTATGCTCCCCGTCTTGGGTCTATCGAATGCGGAAAAGTAAATAATATACAATGGTGACATCATCCTCAGCCCGGAAGTGCCCCAATAAAAGAATATTACATACAATGAATTTTACATGAATGAAAAAGAAAAAACTCTCATCTCACATAAAACCCCGGCTATTCAAACACGACGATCCAATATAACATATCACAGCAACACATAATATCTCATATCATCAACGTAAGCAAGTATGCGTATCCCGATTGTCGTTGATGTATAGCAACGAAGCTGGCGATACACCACATACTACGCTTATGGTCCCAGAAAAGAAAGTGTAAAACTATAACAGTTGGAATCCGCAACCTCTTTAGACATCGTATGCCTAAAAATGAGTTCCTTAGACATCGCTTGCCTAACAATTATAAACCCCGCATTTTAGTCTCATTATCGAAAACTCTTTTCAATATCAAGTCGGGCAATTCAACAAGATTCCCGACATCCTGATTGAATGCTCGTCGCAAACTTTAGTAGACGGCCGTACCCCTGATGCCGTTGACAAAGTGCACTAAGGCGGAACACCGCTGCGGCGAGCACCCGAACGGATGCTTTTGGCGATGGGTTCTCCTATAGTCACTTGGTCGGGGCTATGGGGCGTGGCTGCCTATTAAGTTTACCCGGCGAGTATCCGCGTACGCTATGTGATTGCGATGGACTTTTGATTGCATCAAAATCCCGTGGCAACCGATCATCTGAGACTGAACTGCTAGATTTATAACATTCAAATTAGTTATCTCAAAACAACTTGTGGATTCCAACTATTGTATCACATTCCAGATAAATAGACAATGTTAAACTTTTCGATCGAATAATCAAACACCCAAGTTTTCCCAAATAGTTCTCAACACTTGAAATTAGTTTAAAAACATCCATCACATGCCACAGTACCAATGGTCCAGCTGTAGAAGGGTCAAGCTAACGCCTCACATGTGGCATGCCGTACTGCCCCAAACCCTAAGGTTCAGAGGCGGTTCAGACAGTCACATAATCGAGTTAATGTTTGTTGTCTTCTAGAGGGTCCACCGTGTCACTTGCACGACTTAGAACGTCCTTAAACTACGGAAAAATCCAACACTTGGAAATTTTCCGGCAGGGGAAAAAGTGTGTTATTGATATCCGTTCGAACTTTTTAACACGTTCTAAAAAATACCCGGACAAAACTAAGCGAAGTTATATTTTCTGATCGAATCAATGAGCTCCCAATACAACCCAGAAAACTCAACACTTGAGTAAGATTAAAAATCCCCAGAAAAATGTTTCAATACCTACGGATACCTCCAAAAAAATAACTGTCCCTAATACCCATGAACGGCCGCGGAACCGCCGCGGGAGGCATGCTCCTGCCGCGGATCCACGGCGCGTTGAGGGTATTAGGGTATCGTATTTTGGATTAATCCTTAGAATTGCCTGCTGATTTTTTTGAGTATTTTTAATGCAGAAAAAATCACATTTTTAGAAAAAGTCCAGAGAAGGGTTCGTGTCGGGTATTCGGAGTTCGATCTGACTTTAAGCTTCGCCTAGACTTCGCCTAAAGCTCTAGCTTGGCTCTGATACCACTGTAGGGTTCCTAGGCATGCTCACAAGGGTCTACGAGGCATCAACCATGCCTGAATAAAAATTTAGCCGTGCCGAACAACCCTTAACACGATCTTTAAACTAGAGATTAGGTGAAAACAAGCATGTTAAACACTTTAACACTAAGTGAGAGGGATTATAACCTTTGTAGATCCGGTCCTTCACTTCATAAGCTCCGTGTTGTGGTCCCTTCACTGCGATAATCGTGTTCCGGACTCTTGAGAGGCTCCACGAAGAGAAAGATGCAAGCTTGCTTCCGATCTTCGATAACAAAGATGATCTAGCTTGAAGTTTCATTAACACAAGCTCTCAATCACTAATGAAGTGAACACTCTAATCTAAAGGGCAAGGGTAGATGAGGATGATGAAGTAGGATTTTTCCTCTCATTTGTTTTCTATTTCTCACTCATTTTCATCACATAAGGAAATTCTAAAAAGCTTTTTTCATGAAGCTCAAGGAAGAAGATGAATGAATAATGATTAAATCCTTTTGTGATGAATAATGAAAGTAAGATAATGATTAATAATGCAACCATGGTTGCTAAACCTTTGTAGAGAATTAATTAGGGCTAGGGTTTGGATTGGGTTAAAGCATGAGCCATTTGAAAATATCTTTGCAAAAACAAAAAAGAAACCTTCTAAAAACTTCTAGAAAAGCTTAACCCAAATCAAACCCTAACCTTATTTAATCTCCACTAAACATATTGCATTAGTAATCATATCATATTACAATATTATATATCACATATATAATATTTATTGTAACAAAATAAAATAATACAATTAACATATATCGCATATATATCAATATATTACCTGAGTGAGAAAAAGAATCTTTCAGTGAGCTAATATTAGTTAATGTAATTTAATATATCATATATATTATTATACATAAAATTATCGAATCAACACTTGATCTGACAATCCGGCTATATCGCATATAACCGACTAATATTTATCCGTACCGATTTATCGAATCAACACTTGATCCGATGACCCGGCTGATATCAAATATCGCGAGAATAGAATACGGTATCTCATATCGCATTATTCTCGGTCCCGCATATATCATATATGTGCTCCTACTCCGTTTTGCCTGAGCTAAGAAACCTCTGTGTAGGACTCTAAAGAATCGTCAATACGCCGGCAGTAGGTGATGATCATATCAAACACCCACAAGCTGCAAACGGTCAGCCAAACGTAACAGCCACCAAGGTATTGAGCGCTCAGAAGATCAACAAGCAAGCTTGTACATTCTCCTGTGAATCCAATCAGTAACACTCCCGTACAGTCCGGTATCGTCGTCTGATATGTCGCATATCTTGCCTAGGGGTGGTAAACGTCAGACCCCAGTAGCTTGATAAGTCGTGTCGATATGAGGTCTATAACAGTTCGAGAAACTACTGATAACACTTACCAGTAAATCTCAGCAACCCTGGCAAGGGATTTTCAGTTATAGCCAATCGAACACAGCACAACATCAACTCCCTATACCGGGAGAGACGAATCCCCTCCTATCGCTCATTGCCTCCATGTGATTCGGGACTGTACCCAAAATCCACCGTTTTGCACGCCCCATTGGACGTGGTATGATGGAAATCAAAGCACAGTGGGAATCACATAAGACTCTATGACAATCTCGGGTCAACAGACTACTCTATACCAGTGTCACCGGAGAACTACCATCTGACGTGAGGTATAATACCATCTGGGAGTTTTCGGCGAGTCCGTCCAGTGTACCCAGTCTCTACTGAGCACCCGTACAACATCCTTGATGTCAAACACCGATGGATATGGGATCATCCATCACCCATCATATGGGTCAAGATGCGTATATGCTAGTCTACTCTGGTGTATCGATGCCCTGTCTCGATACACCTTCGACTAGGAACAGTTATAGGATGTACTCGTCGATAACTGTGGCCCCACTAGTATGATCTCATCATAGTCCCAGTAGTCGAGTACATATCCTAAGGGCTTTATCAACATGTAACATAGAGACAATCAGAGTACATGTTAAGATAAAGTACAACCAGATAGCATACTATTATGTCGAGCAAGAAAGTCCTCACTATATATGTCCAAGCATCTATTACAATATACATCATATGTACAGCAATGGCCTATAGGGCATACATATAACTAATAATATGAGATTTACTTGATATTGGACACTCAGGATATATGAGACTTACTGGATATGAGGGCCAATTGGGGGGCTGATTTGAGGAAATTTGGGATTTAGATTGTCTTGATGGACTTTGGTCCTGCCACGAGGTCAGGATTCCGTGAGGATGACATGTTTTATCCCATACTCCGCATTTTCTTTATATGCGTTGCTTCATGTATTTGTAGTACCTGATAGAGTACCTTTCATGACTGTTGCATATACATATTGCCATTTATTACTTAATATATTAGTTGTACCTGATAGAGTACCTTTCATGACTGTTGCATACATATGGCCATTTATTGCTTTTAGCTTGCATGTGATAGATTCACGCAGTACGTGCATATTTGCGATTACCTGCATATCTTATTTACTATTCACGAGTTGGCAACTCACCACCGTTGTGCCACAAGGTTTGCAGGTTGTTCTTCAGAGTAGTCGAGGCAGGGCTTCTACCTATCATATCATCTTTTGCTGTGGATACCCCTTCGGCTGACTGCGTGCAGTTTTGCTATAGGTGGGTTTTGCGGTTATCCGATGATGCTCTTTATATATCTTTGTACTTTGTACTCTCCACCTACCATTTTCATGTATTGACTTAAAGACTTGATGTGAAGACGATATTGTATATTTTTGGTGACTTGGAGGTCTTTTATGCTGTTTTACTTATATCGTCTTTTATTTCTTCGCTACGGCGTCGTATATCTGTTGTGGTGGTTGTTTTCCGCCGTTGGGCGTGGATTTGCTACTATTGGGGATACTTTACTTATATTTATGTTGTACCCATTTTTGGGGTTAGTTTTTATATAGGAGGTGCTGCCAAAATTTTTAGGAAAGTAAAGTTGGATTTTAAAGAATTTGTACTTGAGATTTTCAAAAGTTTTAATAATGTTCTTATCACTTACTACTTTTGATGGTTTAGATTTCTGGGTTTTCGGCTTACTTAAATTGCGTTACGCCTGTAGACATTGCGTAGTTTAAGGGCCGTCACGTGCCAAATTTCGGGTCGTGACAGTTTTGGTCATTTTACCCTTGAAACAAGACTGACAAGTCGCATAAGATTTATATTCAAAGAGATTCAAATATCCATCTTTATGTAGTTTGTTTAGTCTTATTTCGTTAATATGACCAAGTCTGCAGTGCCCCAAAAAAGCTTCATTTATTTCTGAAAATGTTCTTTTATTAGTGTGTTGTATGCTGAAAACTGTGTGTTGATTTAGGACGTATATCCCGTTATTAAGTGTGCCATACCTAACCAACTGTAAGTCGACGTTAGACACTCCACATGATGTGAGGAGGCAGAATAGGTAAAACAATCATTTTGTTTAAATTAATATCGACTAACTTTACGGATCTTTGCTAAACCCTAACTAACAAACTATCTAGAAGTGCTAAACTACTATGATAGACGATTATACCTCAAGATACTAGTCCATCTTGTTCTTGTTGTTCACCTCCTCGTCGGCCTTCTCGATGTGATAGAAGATCCACCTGAGAGTTCCTTCTCCAAGTTTTAACCTCTCACTTGAGGTAACTAAGTGGCTAGGATTGCTAATCCAAGTAACCTAGAGGATATAGAGATGGATTAAGGATTAATTAGTCTTTCTAACCCTTGGGATCTCAACACATGAGAGGATTAGGGTTAGGTTGAAGAAGAGAAGAGCTTGAGGAGAGAGAGTGTGTATGTGAGAATGAGATGAATAATAACTCAATTCTATATTATATGAAGTATAATAATTATCAAATAAATCATATATGATACTTACAACCATGCTTCTTTTAATACAATCAATGAATCATCTCATGAGTCGTTAAGCAATAAATGCTTCATTAAGTCACTTGGATAAATCATATCATGAGTCACTAATTCATTTAATGCAAATTACACATAAGCTCTCCACCTCATCTTTCTTCTAGAAGCTTCTCGACTAATTACGAGAATGCCCCTCCCATCCGTAAAACACGGATATTCTGAGACTGCATAAATCCAATAATCCAATACTAGAATCTGGCTTAAACTAAAGCCCGCTAGTATAATCTGTCCGAACATCATACGTGCACAAGTACACGTATATGTCCGAACCCTGTCGTAAAACCATACGACCTCTATATCTTTTCGCCTGAAGGAGGGAAACTCTTTGTGTGGGACTTTAAAGACTCGACACTGCGTTGGCAGTGGGTTTAACCACAGGCCGCAATAGGTACTAGCTGTACGTAACTGTCCCAGGTAGATGTCGATAAGAAGGCCGATGAGGAAACCCATCCGAACTCCTACTGAACCTGATGTGACAATCTCCGTACAGTCCGGTCTGTTCGTCTAAGACTATCGCATATCGGGCATAGGGGGTGGCAAGCGTCAGTCCCCTAAAAGCGGTATAAGTCGTGTTGGAGTGAAGCCCATTACACCTTGAGAAGCTACTAGAAATCCTACCAGTAAATCTCGTTTGCCCTGGCCAGGGACCTTGCGTAATGGCTCTCCAAACACAGCGCAATATCAACTCCCAATGCCGAGAGAGACGAATCCTATCTAACTGCTACTGCCTCCAAGTGCTTCGGGACTGTACCCAACTGCTACCTGTTTGCACGACTCCTTTGAGCCGTGGTAGGGTAGCAATCTAAGAACAGTGGGAACACACTCGAGATGAAGCACCAGTGTCAAGTCAACGGATTATGCTGTACTCATATCACCTGGGAACTGTTAACTGACGACGGGTATAATACCAACCAACAGTTCCCTGCGAGTCCTGTCCGGTGTACCCGTAACCCAACGAGCATCTGCATACTATCTCCAGTACAACGTACTAATGGCTGTGGAACAGACCATCTCCCATGCTGGGATGAAAAGCGTATACACTAGTCTACTCTGGAGTATCGATGCCCTGTCTCGATAATCCTACGACTAGGGACCTGAAAAAGGATGTGCTTGTAGACTACCCAGCTCCCACTAGTGTGACTGCCATCACAACGCTGGTAGTCAAGCAAGATCCTAAGGGCTCTATCAATATGTATTCGCGATATGCTAAAAGAAACATATACTCATATTAAGATAGACATAAACCAAGTAGCATACTACTATGTTGAGCAAGACTGTTAATATAACTGTGAATATTCCAAGCTTCCATTAAGTAATATACAAACTAGTATGATACAATAATGGCCCTTAGGGCATATACACTAACAATCTCCCACTTGCACTAGGGCCATGTACTGGCATATCGAAGACCTATCATCTCGAATAGCCTCTCGAATTGTGTCTCAGGTAAGGCCTTTGTGAATGGATCTGCAGTGTTCTCCTCTGTAGCAACTCTCCGAACCTCGATCTCCTGGTGATCTATGATCTCCCTGATTAGGTGATTCCGCCTTAAGATGTGTCTAGACTTATGATGGGACCTGGTTCCTTTGCTAAAGCTATAGCACCGCTGTTGTCACAATACAGCGGTATTGGATTAATAATGGTAGGAACCACCTGAAGTTCTGTTAGGAACTTCTTCATCCAAACTGCTTCTTTTGCGGCATCGCAAGCAGCAATATACTCCGCTTCCATTGTCGAGTCAGCAACGGTGTCCTGCTTGGAACTCTTCCAGCACACCGCCCCTCCATTAAGGGTAAAGACATAACCTGACATGGACTTGGAGTCATCTTTGTCACTCTGGAAGCTGGAGTCAGCAAAAGCCTCGATCTGGAGGACTTTTCCGCCGTAAACCAAAAACATATCCTTAGTCCTTCTCAGGTACTTGAGAATGTTCTTTACTGCTATCCAATGCTTCTCCCCAGGGTCTGACTGATACCAGCTTACCACACTTAGTGCGTAAGCTACATTTGGTCTGGTACACAACATCGCATATATTATAGAGCCTACCGCAGAAGCGTAGGGTATAACTGACATGCGTTCCCTTTCTAAATCAGTCTTGGGAGACATCTCTTTAGATAGGGTGATTCTGTGACAAGCCAGTAAATTATCGCGCTTAGAATCTTCCATACTGAATTTTTTCAGTATAGTGTTGATATACCTGGACTGCGAAAGTCCCAACATCCTCTTAGATCTATCATGATAGATCTAGATCCTTAGAATGTAAGAGGCATCACCCAGGTCTTTCATGGAGAACCTGTGTGACAAGAATTCTTTGACAGATTGTAGCATAGGAATGTCATTTCCTATCAAGAGAATGTCATCCACGTATAAGACGGGGAATACGACAGTTCGTGCTACAATTTTACTATATATACATGGTTCATCTGGATTTTTGATAAAGTCATATTCTTTGACCTTTTCATCAAAACAGATGTTCCAACTCCGCGATGCCTGCTTTAGTCCATAAATGGACTTAAGCAACTTGCACACTTTCCCGCTGCTCCCACTCTGATTGAAACCTTCTGGCTGATCCATATAGACGCACTCTTCTAAATTACTATTTAGAAAAGCCGTCTTTACGTCCATCTGCCAGATCTCATAATCATGGAAGGCGGCAATGGTAAGAAGGATCCAAATGGATTTGAGCATAGCCACTGGAGAAAAAAGTTTCGTCATAGTCCAAACTAGGTCTTTGACGAAAACCCTTTGCAACAAGTCTAGCCTTATAGGTTTCCACCTGTCCATCTATACCAATCTTCTTCCTGAAGATCCATTTGCATCCTATGGGTTTTACCCCTTCTGGAGCAAAGTCCAAAGTCCATACTTTGTTGTTGTACATGGACTCCATTTCGGTCCGCATTGCATCCAGCCATCTTACCGAGTCGCCGCTCTGGATGGCCTGCTGGAAGCTAGTAGGTTCATTATTATCAATGATGCAATCCTCTCTATCCCCATCTATGAGAAAACCGTAGTATCTCTCAGGCGGATGAGACGGCCTACTACTCCTACGGAAGGGTGCGGGAATGTCCTGTTCTTCTGGAACTACTGGTTCTACCAAACTTTCAGCAGTAGTTTGTGGTTCTGGAATTTCTTCCAGTTCTATTGCGCTCCCACTTTTTTCCTTTTCTAAAAACTGCTGTTCTAGAAAATGGGCATTACGAGAAACGAAAACCTTTGTTCCTCCACGTAATAGAAAAAATACCCCTTGGAGTTCTTTGGATATCCCACAAACTTACACTGTACTGAGCGTGCCTCGAGTTTGTCCGCATGCTTCTTTTTAACAAAAGCCGGACATCCCCATATCTTCAGATACTGAAGATAGGGTTTCTTCCCACACCACATCTGATATGGTGTGGTAGGCACAGTCTTGATAGGAACCCTGTTCAAAAGATATGCAGCTGATTCTAGTGCATAACCCCAGAAAGATCGCGGTAACTCAGCATTACTCATCATGGAACGTACCATATCCAATAGGGTTCGGTTCCGTCTCTCCGATACACCGTTATGTTGTGGAGTGTATGGAGGAGTAAGCTGAGAGAGAATTCCTTTCTCTTATAGGTAACCCAGGAACTCGGCACTTAAGTATTCACCACCTCGATCAGATCTAAGTGTCTTGATACTTTTGCCGGTTTGGTTTTCTACTTCATTCTTATATTCTCGGAATTTCTCAAAGGCCTCGGATTTGTGTTTCATCAAGAAAATGAATCCATACCTAGAGTAATCATCCGTAAAAGTAATGAAATATGAAAAACCGCCTCTTGCATGTGTAGACATTGGACCACATACATCGCTGTGTATGAGTCCTAAAAGATCGCTCGCTCTTACTCCATATCCAATGAATGGAGTCTTTGTCATCTTTCCTTTGAGACATGATTGACCAGTGGCATAAGATTGATATTCGAACGGATCCAAATATCTTTCTCTATGTAACTTAGTTAACCTTGTCTCATTGATGTGACCTAGTCTACAATGCCATAAGAAAGTCTGATTTATATCTGGTGACTTTCTTTTTAGTGTGTTCTGGACATTAAAAATCTGTAATTGGTTTAACACGTATATACCGTTATCTAGTGTACCGGACCCAATCAAACCATGATTAAGGTGGATGTTAACAACATCGCTTACAAACGTGAAATCATAACCTTCTTTTGATAACAACGATACTGATATGGTATTTTACGTTAAACTAGGTACACAAAAACAGTTGCGCAAAACCAAAATATGTCCACTCGTCAATCCAAGGTGATAATCCCCTACGGACACAGCATTCACGCTAGCTCCGTTAGCTACCTGGAGGGTCATATCACCAACCTTCAGCACTCTACGGTTTCTCAGTGCCTGTAATGAATTGCATATATGAGATCCTGATCTGGTATCCAATACCTAGGAAGTAGAGTTGATTAACAGACAATTTTCAATTACAAACACACCTGTAGCCGAAGCCACAACTTGCCTCGGGTCCTGGTTCTTGGCAATCCAAGCTTTGCAATCCTTCCTCTAATGGCCTTTCCTACGACAGTGGAAGCACTCGTCCTTTTCCACTACTGGCACCACAACTTTTTCCTTTCCCTTGACTCCCACCTTACCAACACCACCTCTCGGTTTGGTAGCGGCCTTCTTCTTCCTTCCTTTGGCCTTTACCTTGGACCTGGAAGAAGAAGCACCACGAACAAACATAGTGGGTGTTTCCCTTAACTTCTGCAAGGTGCCCTCTGTACTCCTCAACATGTTAAGGAGTTCTAGAAGTTCAACTTCTTTACCTTGAATGTTGAAATTCAAGATAAACTGAGCGTAGGTGGAAGGAAGGGACTGGAGAATCAAGTCTGTATACAGCTCGTTCTCTAATGTTGTCCCGAGGTCTGCGAGCTCTTCAATATAGCCAATCATCTTAAGGACATGTTCCCCTACAGATGATCCGATGGCCATCCTCGACTGAAACAAGTTCTTCGAGGTCTCATATCTAGCTATACGAGATTGCTCTCCATACAGTTCCTTGGTGTGGAGAAATATGGATTCTAGATCCATATTCTCGTGCCTCCTCTGATGTTCATTATTCATAGAGGCAAGCACGATGCATTTAGCCTTCGCGCAATCTAACTCCCAGGTCTTGCGAATTTCCTTATCCGTGACACTGGATTCTGGACCTGGGACGGCAGGGGCCTTAGTAGTAAGGACATACCCCAATTTGTCATAAGTTATTTCCATCTTGACATTCCGGAACCAATCTTTATAGTTTGGCCCTGTCAAAATATTTTTATCTAATAATAACTTAAGGCCTGTCATGTTCTGGGTTGCTGCAATTAGGAGAGAGAGAGAAAACACTTTAGCATGATGCTCTTGCAAGTTTAGATTGGTTTTTAGTTTATCTAAACAGGATGGCTCCCACTATTTCTCGAATCCCTCCTCAAACCAAAAAGGAAGAATTAGTCAGGACTATTCTCACCGTACAATACTTGCTTTAACCGTTCAGCCAGGCCGGTGTCGGTACTTCGAGGGAGGTTTTACGACGCTTTCACGAATTTCTTAAATTAAAAAACCTCTTTTCTCTGGGGGTATAGCCCCGCTGACACCTTTCTCGACACCTACTTGGTTTATAGCATTGATCGTTAAGTGAAAGAATCTCCTGATGAGTAGCATATACTCACAGTAGGATCGGGATCCAAATATCATTGTGTGATAAAGCTGAAGGAATCCTACCAAAATTATCACACTCCAAATGGTATGCAACTCTTAGCAAATTTCAGTTTCTTTAGAAATTGCCGATGTGGATTTCTGCCCCATGCTCTTATGACCTTGGCGTTGGTCAAAATGTCATAAGTCACATGTCAAGTTCTACCCATCATTATCTTGTTAATTTGAACCCACCCGTACATACTCCTGACGTTGGCCAAATGGTAGTACGACTGTCCCAAACCAACTCATCTATCTATGCAACAGATGAATACCCAGCAGCTACCAAACACTGTGCCTTGGCGTTGGTCAAAATACATAGCTTGAATACTACTGAATACCCAAATGAAATGACGGAGGGCTATGAATGGTTTTGGCGAAACCGTGAACGTAGTGAACTTGATATGATCGAAGGAACCTGATAGCTTTTAAAAGGAGTGGTTTAAGCCCCGCAATTAAAAAAAATCTTCTGTTTTAAAATAACCGAGTGGTTTCTTTTAAACTGTTCCAACGATTCAACTTTGGCTTATTTTCTTTGTATTAAAATAATGCGTCCCATCATTTAACCTATCATTGTAGAAAACAACGAAAATACAACGTCCTCTTATGCCATCCGCATTCGCCACTGGGCCCCGTCATTCACCCGTTAGGTTACTTAACTAATGACAAAGCGGAGGCTGGGCTAGCGCGGGTGCAAAACATAAGTGACGCCTACTAGATATCATATATAGATATCGTACATTCGTCAGATGCAATAATAGGCATTCCAGATCACAGATGAACATATTGGATTTTCTAGGAATCCTCATTCCTTTTGAGCCTGTAAAGAAAGACGGATATATAGTCGCGATGAATAGCCAAAACCCCACCCTAGACCCCTACGGGTGCGGCAAAGTACCCGCCAAGTACCTGAAGTGAAGCGGTCTCCCTCAACGACGTGAGTAGGCCACTAAGCACTTCAAAGTACCCGATAGTTTGTGCACCCCACCTTGGGTCTATCTTAGGAGCAGAAAATAGTAAATGAAATAATATAACGGTGGCTACAAGCTCAACCCGGATGTGCCCCGCAAAAGAATATTACAATAAATTACAATTTACATTTGAATGAAAGAAACACTCGTCTCACATCCCCGGCTATCCATTCACGACAATCCAACAAGTTCATATTCACAAACCAGTAAAAACCATTACAGTAATGTGCAACCCCCTGCTAACCGACATACTAGCAATTAGGGGAGGTTTACGAACACATTAATCACAATACAGATATAATCCAGTTAGCCAAAGATCTTAGAATTTCGATCAAGCAACACATATGAATCTACTCCAAACAATTCTCTGTGCACATTAAACCTGAGCAGAAACAAATCATCCCAGAAAACACAACATCAACACAGAAGAATAACTGAGCAAGTTTGGGTTGACACAGTATCAACTCGGCCGCGGATCCTCGGCGGATCGCTTGTATCGGCCGCGGTTCCGCGGTGGTTTGGTCGAGTCATGATCCTAAATTTCTTCACAATTCTTAAAAAACTCTGCTTGTATTTTTAAGGGTCCCTGAAAAAGTTTTAGACACCAATTTAAAATCGGCAGAACCTAGGTGAAAACGTCGTATTTTCGGGATTATTTTGCAATCAAATTTCTAAAGACTTTGATATCATGTTAGTTATGGTTTAGCTAGTCTCTGATACTACTGTAAGTCGACGTTAGACACCCGACATGATGCGGGGAGGCGAAATAGGTAAAACAATCATTTTGTTTAAGTTAATATCGACTAATTTTACGGATCTTTGCTAAACCCTAACTAACAAACTATCTAGAAATACTAAATTACTATGATAGATGATTATACCTCAAGATACTAGTCCTTCTTGTTCTTATTGTTCACCTCCTCGTTGGACTCCTCGATGTGATAGATGTCCACCCGAGAGTTTTTTCTCCAAGCTTTAACTTCTCACTTGAGATAACTAAGTGGTTAGGATTGCTAATCCAAGTAACCGAGAGGATATAGAGATGGATTAAGGATTAATTAGTCTTTCTAACCCTTGGGATCTTAACACATGAGAGGATTAGGATTAGGTTGAAGAAGAGGAGAGCTTGAGGAGAGAGAGTGTTTATGTGAGAATGAGATGAATAATAACTCAATTCTATATTATATGAAGCATAATAATTATCAAATAAATCATATATGATAATTACAACCATGCTTCATTTAATACAATCAATGAATCACCTCATGAGTCATTAAGCAATAAATGCTTCATTAACTCACTTGGATAAATCATCTCATGAGTCACTAATTCATTTAATGCAAATTACACATAAGCTCTCCACCTCATCTTTCTTCTAGAAGCTTCTCGACTAATTACGAGAATGCCCCTCCCATCCGAAAAACACGGATATTCTGAGACTGCATAAATCCAATAATCCAATACCAGAATCTGGCTTAAACTAAAGCCCGCTAGTATAATCTGTCCGAACATCATATGTGCACAAGTACACGTATATGTCCGAACCCTGTCGTAAAACCATACGACCTCTATATCTTTTCGCCTGAAGGAGGGAAACTCTCTGTGTAGGACTTTAAAGACTCGACAATGCACTGGCAGTGGGTTTAACCACAGGCTGCAAGAGGTACTAGCTGTACGTAATGGTCCCCAGGTAGATGTCGATAAGAAGGCCGATGAGGAAACCCATCCGAACTCCTACTGAGCCTGATGTGACAATCTCCGTACAGTCCGGTTTGTTCGTATAAGACTATCGTATATCGGGCCTACGGGGGCGGCAAGCGTCAGTCCCCTAAAAGCGGTATAAGTCGTGTTGGAGTGAAGCCCATTACACCTTGAGAAGCTACTGGAAATCCTACCAGTAAATCTTGTTTGCCCTGGCCAGGGACCTTGCATAATGGCTCTCCAAACACAGCGCGATATCAACTCCCAATACCGGGAGAGACGAATCCTATATAACTGCTACTGCCTCCAAGTGCTTCGGGACTGTACCCAACTGCTACCTGTTTGCACGACTCCTTTGAGCCGTGGTAGGGTAGTAATCTAAAAACAGTGGGAACACACTCGAGATGAAGCAGCAGTGTCAAGTCAACGAACTATGCTGTACTCATGTTAGCTGGGAACTGTTAACTGACGACGGGTATAATACCAACCAACAGTTCCCTACGAGTCCTGTCCGGTGTACCCGTAACCCAACGAGCACCTGCATACTATCTCCAGTACAACGTACTAAATGGCTGTGGAACAGACCATCTCCCCTGCTGGGATGAGAAGCGTATATACTAGTCTAATCTGGAGTATCGATGCCCTGTCTCGATAATCCTACGACTAGGGACCTGAAAAAGAATGTGCTTATAGACTACCCAGCTCCCACTAGTGTGACTGCCATCACAACGCTGGTAGTCAAGCAAGATCCTAAGGGCTCTATCAATATGTATTCGCGATATGCTAAAAGAAACATATACTCATATTAAGATAGACATAAACCAAGTAGCATACTACTATGTTGAGCAAGACTGTTAATATAACTGTGAATATCCCAAGCTTCCATTAAGTAATATACAAACTAGTATGATACAATAATGGCCCCTAGGGCATATACACTAACACCAACATTTGATTCAGGTTAATGTTCATAACATTATTCTGCAATACAAAATTATATCTTTCATTGTCTAACAAATAAACGAATATTATATTACAAAGCATATTAGGTACATAATAACATGGGTTCAAAACCAATATACATCCCGATGGCAGCCCAAGGTGATACTCTCCCACTGAAACCGCATGTACATTGGAACCATTTCCAACCCGGAGAGTATGGTCACCTGTCTTCAAAACTCTGCTATTTCTCAGCCCCTGCACAGAATTGCAGATGTGAGAACCTGAACATGTATCTAATACCCAGGAAGTAGAGTTTATAGAAAAAAATTTTTCTGTCACAAACACACCTGAAGTGGAAGCATCACCATGCTTCTTCTTCTTCTTCTTGAGATCCAGGTACTCAGCACAGTTGCGCTTTCAGTGTCCCGCTTTATGGCAGTAATAACACACCCCTTTCCCCGATTCCCCAGCTGTGGACTTATCTTTCCCCTTAGCCTTTTTAACTCCACCTCTAGATTTGGTGGGTTTCTTCTTCATCTTTCCCTTGGCCTTGGATTTTGGGCGAGAAGAGGAAGATGGCCCAGCAATCAAAGCGGGAGTCTTCACTGGTTTGAGTGTGCTCTCTGCACTTCTCAACATATTGAGAAGTTCAGGTAGTGACTTCTCCATGTTGTGCATATTGAAGTTTACTACAAATTGAGCAAAGGAAGGGGGGAGAGACTGTAGAATAATATCAACATATTGTTTATTCTCCATTGTCCTTTCGAGGTCCTCAAGCTCTTCAATAAGAGCTATCATCTTCAAAACGTGGTCACCTACTGGTGTGTCAGGAGCCATCCGTATCTGAAACAACTTTCGAGATGTTTCATATCTCAGGGTCCGAGATTGCTCTCCATACAACTTTTTTGTATGGAGAAAGATGAATTGAACATCCATCTCCTCGTGCTGCTTTTGATGTGTGCTATCCATCGATGCAAGAGCGATGCATTTGGTCGTGGCACAGTCAATATCCCATGTCTTGCGGATTTCCCTATCTACAACTGAAGATTTAGGGCCTGGGACGGGTGGGGCTGGGGCTGTGAGGACATATGATACCTTATCATTAGTTAGGGCAATGTTAATGTTCCTCAGCCAGTCTTTATAATTGGTCCCATTCAGTTTATTTTTCTCTAGTAGAAGCTTAAGTCCAGTCATGGGTATCTGCCGTTAGGAGAGAGAAAAGAATACACTCAGCGAAAGCTCTTGCAAGGATCAGATTGGTTATTATTTTATCTAATCGATGTCTCCCACTGCTTTTATCAAATTTTCCTTCAAACCTTAAAAAGAAAACTAGTCAGGATTAATTACATTCTACAACTTCGCTAACTGTTCAGCTAGGCCAGTGTTGGTACTTTGAGGTTCACCGTGCTTTCGCACGGACCTAATTAAAATAAACCTCGTTTTCCGAAAGGCGTAGCCCCGTAGGCACCTTTCTAGACACCTAATGAGTTAGCTAATTGTAAAGCGCAAAAATCTCCTGAGAGCAACTCTTGCTCACAGTGGGATCGGGATCCAACCATTGTATGGAAGATATGCAATCTCATTGCAAATTTCAACTCTTGAAACTCCCGATTTGGTTTTTACCCCTAGCACTCATGACCTTGGCTATGGTCAACAAATCACAAGCACTAGTCAAGTTCTATTCGTCATTTCGTGATTAATTAGACCCATTTATATGACCCTTGGCTATTGTCAACAAAGTCACATGCCTGTCCTAATTAATCACATCATATGCTGTGTAGGAAGACATCACTTAGCTACCGTACACTACGCCTTGGCTAAGGTCAACAAATGTAGCACGAATACTAAGTATTCTATTTTCTAAAATGACGGAGGGTTGTAGATGCTTTTTAAGAAAACCTTTAACAGTTTGAACTTGATATTGTTGTAGAATCAAATGGTTTTCAAAAGGAGTGGCCTAATCTCCGCAATTTTGAAATGTAGCTTTTTTGTAAAAATTCGAGTGAGTTTCAAATTCGATTCTACAACATCTTTTAGGTTTATTTTCCTTTAAATTAATCACATTAATGCAGTCCCATCATTTAAGTCCTTAAGCCATCACAGAAAAGAAACGAAAATAGAACGTACGCTTATGTCATTCGCATTCTCCACGGTGTCACGTTATGCACCGTTAGGTTACTTAACTAACGGCATAGCGGGCCGGGACTAACGCAGATGTAAATCATAAGCAACGCTTATTATATATCATATATATAATAATAATACCATTCATCTCATCATAAAAAGTGATCTCATCACAGAATATCAACAGCAGAAGCACATATGTGAAAATATAGGATATACTATGAGTTCCGTATTTTGTATTTAGCCAACGATAAAAAATACGGATTCCACGGTCGTGATGAGTAGCCAATCCCACACCCTAGACCCCTACGAGAGCGGCAAGTGACCCTTCCAATTCTAGAGTTAGGAGACCCGGTCTCGACTCCTCGAGATGGCCTCCCTCTGGACTCTAGAACTCGGTCACTTGTGCTCCCTACCTTGGGTCTATCCTAATGCGGAAAAGTAAATAATATACATCAAAGGTAACATCATTCTCAACCCGGATGTGCTCCAATAAAAGAATATTACATACAATGAAATTTACATGAAAGAAAAAGAAAACTCTCATCTCACATAAAACCCTCGGCCATTCAATCACGACGATCCTATACATCATATCACAGCAACACATAACATCACATGTCATCAACGTAAGTAAGTATGCGTACCCCAATTGTTGTTGACATATAGCAATGAAACCGGCGATACACCACATACTACACTTACGGTCGCAGAATGGAATGTCAATCTACAATATTTGGAATCGTCACTATCCTTGGACATCATAAACCCGGAATATCTCATATTCTGGATTTCATGCCTAGCATTGCAAATCTTTCATTTGGGTCGCTGTAATGAAAACACCTTTTCAAAAGAAACCGGGTAATTCAACAAGATTCCCGCTTCCATCCGTGACCGAAATGATAAATTTACAAGCAATAATTAATTTTCATAAAACCAATAAGTGTAGATTCTAATTATAGTAGAGAAGAAAGTCTTTATCTATTGGAGACTGATTCGCATAGGTGAGAATAGTCAAGTATTCAAATAAACTAGGCGATGTTAAACCATTTGATCGATCGATCAATTACCCAAAAAACCACAGAGAAGCTCAACACCTGAGCAATATTAAAAATACCCAGAAGTATGCCACAGTACCTATGGACCAACCGTAGAAGGGCCGACCCGAGCCTCACAAATAGCACAGCGGAACCGCCGCCAAAGGCATGCTTCTGCCACGGTTCCGCGGTCATTTGATCGAGTTAGGGTATCGTTCTTCTAGAGGGTCCATAGAATTACTTGCATGATTTTATGAATATTTTTAATGTGAAAAATTCCAACATTTTGAAAAATTTGCAGAGAACAATTTTTTCGGGGTAATCGATGTTCGTTCGAAGTTTTTTAACGTCATCTAGGTTACTCTAAAGCTCTAGCTTGGCTCTGATACCACTGTTGGGTTTACCTAGCATTATATCAAGGGTTTGTCTTGCATCAAACATGGTACAATAAAAATTTTGGAATGCTAAGTAAACTAAACTAGGATCAAACTAGAAATTTAGTGTAACAAAATAGTATCACATACAAGATCCAGTGTCTAACACTAAGAGGAAAGTAATATAACCTTTGTAGACCTCCTCTTTAGACTCCATCAACTCGGTGTTTGAACAGGTCTGCTTGAGTCCTTCGTTTTCCATGACGATCCACCGCGGAGTCCCTTGGCTCAAGCTCCTTGCTTCACTAGAACAAAGTAGAAGTAATGCAAACAACCTATACTAGTGGGATAAACTAGTGTAGATTGGTGATATGGGTTTGGATCTCACTTAAAAACCTTTTCTTTTTATCTCCTTCACTCACTTTTGAAGAGGTAGTAAGCTTTGAGGAAGAAGAAGGAGGAAATGGCTAAGCAAGCTCAAGATAATTGTTATCCAAAAATAAAATGAATAAATCAATATATGAGAGAGTCACACTCACTCCAAACCATGGTTTAAAAATATCTTGATATTTTGTTAGTGAGTTAAAGAATTAGCTTAGAGATTAAACCATGGTTTAAGTCATGGTTGACTCAAGAAGTGTGTAGAAAGACCAACCATGATTTAATCCCAATTAATTCTTTAATCAATAATCAAAATAAATAAATATCTTTACCATGTGAGTCTTGTATAGCCATCTCCAGTGTCTCATCAACCATGACACATGTATGCATGCATGTGTGCATTCATATCAACATATGTACATACATACATTCATGCATACAATGCGGTATCATGTACACGCATTTAATCAAGCACCCGCTCATATCACCATATGCATCCCATATCGTTTCGCCTGAGCTAGGTGACCCCTTTGTGGGACTCTAAGACTCGTCAATACGCCGGCAGTAGGTGATGATCATATCAAACACCCACAAGCCGCAAGCAGTCATCTAAACGTAACGGCCACTCGGGTATTGAGCGATCAGAAGAAAAATAAGCAAACCTGTCAAAACTCCTGTCGAGCCAACCGGTAACACTTACTGTACAGTCCGGTCTCTTCGTCAGATATGCTACATATCGAGTCTAGGGATGGCATCGTCGACCCCAATAACTCAATAAGTCATGCCGATGGATGGTCTATAACAGATCGAGAAACTACTGATAACGCTTATCAGTAAATCTCATCAGCCCTGGCCAGGGACTTGCTGATATAGCCAATCGAGCACAGTGCAACATCAACCCCTAATACCGGGAGAGACGAAACCCCTCCTATCGCTCATTACCTCCATGTGTCTCGGGACTGTACCCAAAAGCCACCTATTTGCATGACTCAGTAGATCCGTGGTAAGGTGGAAATCAAAGCATAGTGGGAGAACACACAAGACTCTATGACGATCTTGGGTCTACAGACTAACCTATACCAGTGTCACTTGAGAACTGCTATCCGACGATAGATATAATACTATATAGGAGTTCTCGGCGAGTTCGTCCAGTGTACCCAGTCTCCACTGAGCACCCGCATACAATCTTGATGTCAAACATCAATGGATATAGGATCATCCATCATCCATCACATGGGTCAAGTATCGTATACGCTAATCTACTCTGGAATATCGATGCCCCGTCTCGATACACCTACGACTGGGGACATTTCAGGATATGCTTATAAACTACACATGTCCCATTAGTATGATCTGCATTATAATCACAGTAGTCAAGCAAATATCCTCAGGGCTTTATCAACATGTACCAAATGAATAAAAGCATGATCAAGTGAACATGTCAAGATAAAAAGTAACCAGATAGCATACTATCATGTCGAGCAAGAATGTCCTCTGAATATATATATATATATATATATAGAGAGAGAGAGAGACACACACACACACATGTAAAATTACATCCACTATTAAATAATGGCCTCTAGGGCATACATATATCCAACAAGTATGCTATCTGGTTGCTCTTTGTCTTAACATATAGACTTGTATTATGATCCTGTCTTACTCTTACATGTTGATAAAGCCCTTAGGATGTGTACTTGACTACCAGGACTATGATGGAGATCATAGTAGTGGGGCCAGGGTAGTCCACAAGTACATCCTTTAATTGTTCCTAGTCGAGGGTGTATCGAAACATGGCATCGATATCCAGAGTAGACTAGCGTATACGCTTCTTGACCCATATGATGGGTGATGGATGATCCTACATCTATTGGTGTTTGACATTAAAGATGGTATACAGGTGCTCAGTGGAGATTGGGTATACTTAACGGACTCGCCGAAAACTCCTAGATGGTATTATACCAAGCGTCAGATAGCAGTTCTCTGGTGACACTGGTACAGATTAGTCTGTAGACCCGAGATCGTCATAGAGTCTTGTGTGATTTCCACTGTGCTTTGATTTCCACCTTACCACAGTTAAGAGAATGTGCAAAACGGTGGCTTTTGGGTACAGTCCCGAGTCACATGGAGGCAATGCGCGATAGGAGGGGATCCGTCTCTCCCGGTATTGGGGGTTGATATTGCGCTGTGCTCGATTGGCTATAACAGGAAGTCTCTGGCCAGGGCTGATACGGAGATTTACTGGTAAGTGTTATCAGTAGTTTCTCGACCCGTTATGAGCCTCACATCGGCATGACTTATCGGTTACTGGGGTTTGACGTTTACCACCCCTAGACTAGATATGCAACATATCAGACGAAGAGACCGGACTGTATGGTAGTTTTACTGATAGGATTTACAGGAGTATGAGCAGGCTTGCTTGTTGATCTTCTGATCGCTCAATACCCGGGTAGCCGTTACGTCCAGCTAGTACCGCTGACGGCTTGTGGGTGCTTGATATGATCATCACCTACTGCCGGCGTATTGACGAGTCTTTAGAGTCCTACACAGAGGTTTCCTGGCTCAGGCGAAGCGAAGTAAGAGAACATATGTGATATGTGAGGGACCGAGATTAATACGTGTATATGATACCGTATTTTATTCCCGCGATATATGATATCGGTCGGTTATATGTGATATAGCCGGGTTATCGAACCAAGTGTTGATTCGATAAGTTGATACAAATGATATTAGTCAGTTATATATGATATAGCCGGATTATTAAATCAAGAGTTGATTTAATAATTTAATATATACTTATATATTTGATATATTAGTTTACATTAACTAATATTTGCTCATTTAAGCATTTCTATTTCTCACTTATGCATTTAATATATTTGTGATATATATTAATTGTGTTTCTTTTTGTGTCATGCTTGATGATACATGCTACATGGGTGTATGAGACTCACACCATGCTCATTATAATATAGGGTTTATTTATTTAAAGTAAATAAAAAATTAGTTGGAAATTTGCTCATGGTTGAAGCTTATGGAACCATTGACTTAGTCCACTAATTTTGTTTTACTTAAGATATTTATTAACCCAACCATTGTAATTAGCCATGGTTATATCTCTACATGAGTTAGTATATGATATTTGCTCACCCATGGTTGCAAGATTCACTCATTCTATTATTCTCTTCATCTTCTTCTTCATCAAGAGAGCTCTATAAGTTTTGGAGAGGTGAAGAAAATTAGTGAGAAAATTAATTCTAAAGTGAGCAAAAATCCTATTTCATCATCCTCTACTAGATTAGCCATTAAATTTAGGGTGTTAGATTCACTAATCCCTAATTAGTGAAGAGGTAGCTTGGGTTGGTGCCTCCTCGACGTAGATTATCTTCGGTCTTGAAGACTTCGTGCAAGTTTGTTCCTTTCATCTTATGGAGGCATTCTACAGTCCGGAAGATCACTACTTGGAGCGAAAGGACTATTACACGGAGCCATTGAAGTGAAGGACCGATCTACTAAGGTTTTATTTCATGTTCACTTAGATGTAAAGTTGTTTACATGTTGTATTGTCTAATTCTCTAGTTAAGATTTTAGGGTTAGAGTTGTTTAGCATGGCAAATTTTTGAAAATGGTATGGACAATGCCTCCTGAAACCTTGCTGTCGTGCAAGGCATTCCTACAATATTTTTATTTATTTTTTCTTTTAAACTTTTAGAAGCTCAAAAGTTTGCACGTGCATTACACGTAAAATGAAAAGTCACAACAAAATCAAACATGTGCACCGAAGTATACCAAGCGACTTGGACACGTGGCAAAGATCCGAGCCCAACCCACCGGATTTGGACCGGCGAGATTCTCTTGGGGGACCGGCACCGCCGGTTTTCTCCATAGGGAATGCTCTGAAAATTTTTCCCAAGCACCCTTTGGTCTACCCTACTACCCCCATGTTGTTTGTTTACTCTGCAATTATCCAGAGAATTAAAAATCACCATTAAACAAAATTTTAATGTATTTTTAATTCTCAATTCATCACCCTAAACCCTAATTTTCCCTATAAATACAACCCTACATTTTGGCTCTCCTCATTTAGAAATTCCATGCCAAAAATCTCTAAAAAATTCTAAGTTCATAAGTTGTACAAGTGGAGTTAGCAAAGGTAAAAGTTCCGGCGACGTTTCGGGAAGAATCCGGCGATGAAACGACTCCCCGATGATCCCAAAATCTCCCCCTACCTCTTCTCTCTAATTCCAATCAGTAAGTCCCCTCTTCCCTTCTCAATCTCTAGTCTAAAACTTCTACTTTTCAAAACTCGTCGGAAGCGGAGTTATCCCGACTTCCGACTCTCTTTTCTTTAAAAACTGAAATTTTTCTTAAACAATAAATTACCATATCTTCTTATATTGCTTAACAATTATAAAACAACATTCACAACAAGTTTCAATTCAAAATAATATGTATGGCAACTTCTATTTCATTTTTACGGTAAAATACTATCATGTTTACATACGACATTACTTATTCATTTTGATCATATTACCTTTAGAAAACTAACGAGGTAATGACCTATCTCATCACAACACACATTTTTGACATAGCATGATGAATTTTGGAACATTAGTTCGTGGGAAAATACGAGTTTACATTTAAATACCCTAAACATTCAAAAACCGTTTTTTAAAAAAGTGTATTATTTAATTTCTTGCAAATACGCCTCTACAAACTATTTTGGGAACCCCGATCGGGATGGTGCGGGTTATCGCACACTCGGGCCTAGTAGAGCGAGATGCAGACCTCCTCACGGAGTATCCGATCTCAATGGAATTTTTAATACAATTTTTTAAGAAAAATGAGATTTCTGCTTAATAAATAAAATTTATTTTTACTAATATATATATATGAATATTATCAAAATACCTACTTTAAATATATTATATATATTCCATGTTTTCTAAATCAAAGGAATCACAAATTTCATGAAACTACCATTACAAATCAATACAATTCCAATATTACACTAAAATACCATATACAATGAAATCTAGGTTATATCCACTAGAATATTTCACTTTATAAAAATTACAATTATGAAAACCCTAAAGATGATAATTAAATACTTGAGGTGTATTTTGAAAATATATCAAAACTATTTTTCATAAAACCCCCTCAACTTATATTAATTTACAATAAGGACCCTAGTAAACATAGGTTTAAGCGGGACCGGTTCTCTTGAGCCTCTGGGAGCCGAAGAATATGGGTGCTTGCCTATCTAAGGCAGACAACCTAAAAACGGTGTTATCAATACGGTAATTGTCTTGGAAAAGGACACAAATCCTGCCGTTCATGTACAGCAGTTACCGAATTGTAAAGTGTCTGACTCAGGCCGAGTCTCAGTCTAATATGAAACCAATCTATCCTTGAATATGATTCAAGTATAACTCCATTTCAACATGAATCCATTTATACCAGAATTCAATCTATAGCATGACTCGACCGAACCGAACCATGGATATACTCTGATTACATGACTATCCATTTATATCCATTCCGTTTACATGATATCATGGTTTCGGCAAGTCTTCCATTTATAAAACAAATAATACGATCAATACAAAAGAAATTACGGGGTTCTAAAGGGGAAGACTGGTACGGAATGTGTTAAAAGTGGCACGAGGTGGTCACTATAAGACGTAACTATACATCCATGCCGTTGTTCCATGGTTTTATCGACGGAGCCTTGTACTACGGGTTACCAAAGTCCATGGTGTAAGTTGGACTCCTCTCGTATACACTGGCATATTCTGTACCAAGCTACATGCAGGGTTCCCTAGGGCGGCAGCAAGGTTTCGGGTGGTATCGTCCATGCCAATTTTTAAAATTTGACGTACCAAAGAACCCTAACCTAGAATCTTAACTAAAGAATTAGACGAACAAGCATGTAAATATCTTTACATCTAAGAGAACAAGGAATACAACCTTTGTAGACCGGTCCTTTACTTCAATAGCTCCGTGTAGTAGTCCCTTCGCTCTAAGTAGTGATCTTACAGACTCTAGTGAGGCTCCACAAGGTGAAATGAACAAGCTTGCTTAAAGTCTTTGAGACCGAAGATGATCTACGTCGAAGAGACACTAACTCAAGCTACCTCTTCACTAAGTAATGAACTTGGTGAAGAAACAACCCAATCTAAATGGGTAGTAGAAAAGAGCTTGATGAAGTAGGAATTTTGCTCACTTTAGAAATAATTTTCTCACTATTTTTCTTCATCTCCCATTAACCTAGAGAGCTAAGCTCTTGATGAAGAAGAAGATGAAGAGAGAAAAGAATGAAACTCATGAGGTGAGAATAGCAACCATGGTTGAGTTAGTGTCATATACTAACTCATGTAGAGAATAACCCATGGCTAATAATACTGGTTAGGTTAATAAATATCTATAAGTAAAACAAAATTAGTGGACTTGGTCAATGGTTGCACAAGGTTCTACAAGCTCCAATCATGTGACTAATTACCAACTAATTTGATTTACTTTGATAAATAAGAACCCCTCCTCATATCAAGCATGGTGTGAGTCTCATACACCCATGAAGCATGTGGCATCAAGCATGACACAAATAAAATGTACATTAATATATATCACATATATACTATATACACATAAGTGAGAAAAAGAATACATAGTAAGCAAATATTAGTTAATGTAAGTTAATATATCAAATATATAATTATACATTAAATTATCAAATCAACACTTGATTTAATAATCCGGCTATATCACATACAACCGACCAATATTAAATGTATCATCTTATCGAATCAACACTTGATTCGATAACCCGGCTATATCATATATAACCGACCGATATCACATATCACGAGAATAGAATGCGGTATCACATACGCGCATTAATCTCGGTCTTGCACATATCACATATGTGCTCCTACTTCGTTTCGCTTGAACCAGGAAACCTCTGTCTAGGACTCTAAAGACTCGTCAATACGCCCGCAGTAGGTGATGATCATATCAAACACCCACAAGCCGTAGGCAGTCTGCTAAATGTAACGGCCACCTGGGTATTGAGTGATCAGAAGATCAACAAGAAGGCCTGCTCATACTCCTGCGAATCCAATTAGTAACACTACCGTACAGTCCGGTCTCTTCGTCAGATATGTCGCATATCTCAGCCTGGGGGTGGTATAACGTCAGATCCGAATAGCCTGATAAGTCATGCCGATGCAAGATCCATAACGGTTCGAGAAACAACTGATAACACTTACCAGTAGATCTCAGCAACCCTGTCCAGGGATTTCCTCTTATGGCCAATTGAGCATAGTGCAACATCAACTCCCAATACCGGGAGAGGCGAATTCCCTCCTATCGCTCATTGCCTCCATGTGACTCGGGACTGTACCCAAAAACTACCTTTTTGCACGATCTCTTGAATATGGTATGGTGGAAATCAAAGCACAGTGGGAATGACACAAAGACTCTATGACGATCTCGGGTCGACAGACTAACCCGTACCAGTGTCACCAGAGAACTGCTATCTGATGATAGGTATAATACCATCTAGGAGTTCTCGGCGAGTCCGTTCAGTGTACCCAGTCTCCACTGAGCACCCATATACCTTCTCTGAGGTCAAACACCAATAGATGTGGGATCATCCATCGTTCATCATATGGGTCAAGAAGTGCATACGCTAGTCTACTCTGGAGTATCGATGCCCTGTCTCGATACTCCCACGACTAGGAACTATCTAAGGATGTACTTACCGACTACCTCTTCCCCACTAGTATGATCTGCATCATAATCCTGGTAGTCAAGTACTCATCCTAAGGGCTTTATCAACATGTAATAGAGAGATAATAAGTGTACATGTTAAGATAAAATGCAACCAGATAGTATACTATCATGTCGAGCAAGAAAGTCCTCCCTATATATGTCCAAGCATCCATTACAATATACATCACATGTACAATAATGGCCTTTAGGGCATACATATAACTAACAATCTCCCACTTCCACTAAGTCCATTTGTTGCAGTATCTCATACTCAACGTCCTATAGAAGTCTCTCTAGGGTAAGGCCTTTGTGAGTGGATCCGCTGTGTTATCCTTCGCGTCTACTCTCCTAACCTCGATCCCTTGGAGATCAACCATCTCCCTGATCAGGTGATACTGTCCTCAGAATATGTCTAGATCGCTGATGGGACCGACGTTCCTAGGCCAAAGCCACAACTCCATTGTTGTCACAATAATAGTTATTGGACGCTCAATGGTAGAAACCATGTTCATTTCATGAACAAGAAATGCCCAGACAGCCACTTTGGCAGCATCGTTGGTAGCAATGTATTCAGCCTTTATCGTCTAGTTTGCCACGGTATATATCTTGGAACTCTTCCAACATACCGTACCTCCACTGACGGTAAAGACAATGCCTGTGACTGACTTTCAGTCGACCTTATCACTCTGGAAGCTCGAACCAAGAACATTCATTTAGTGCTTCTCAAGTACTTAAGAATGTCCTCCATAGGTTTCCAGTGATTCTCCCAAGATCCGATTGATTCCCCCAAGATCCGATTGATTCCAGATTACTACACCTAGTGAGTTAGCTACATCTGGTCTGGTACATAACATCGCACACATGATAGAGCCTACTGCCGAAGCATAGGGTATCCCTTACACGCGAGCTCTCTCCAAATCAGTCTTGGAAGACATCTTTTTGGAGAGAGTGATTCCTGAGTAAGTGGACGAACCACCACGCTTAGAATCTTCCATACTAAACCCTTTTAGTATGGTGTTAATGTACCTGGATTTGGGACACTCCCAACATTCATTTAGATCTATCACCATAGATCATAATCTACAAGATGTAGTAGGTATCATCCAGATCTTCTATGGAGAACTCTCGTGATAAGAGGAGCTTGACCGAGTGTAGCATATGAAACCATTTCCTATCAAGAGTATGTCATCTACGTACAATACGTGGAAGACAACCTAACTCTCTACAACCTTCTTGTATATACAAGGTTCATCTATCTTTTTGATGAAGTCAAACTCTTTGACTGTCACATCAAAATAGATGTTCCAACTCCGCGATGCGCGCATTGATCCTGATGGACTTAAGCATAGCTTTGAAAGTCTCAACTTTTCCATTTACACCAAGAATCTTCTCAAGATCTATTTGCTACCAATGGGTTTTACCCCTTCAGGTGCAACATTCAAAGTCATACTTTGTTGGTGTACATGGATTCCATCTTTGATCGCATAACATCCAGCCATTTCACAAAGTCTCCACTCATGATGGCCTGCCTGAACCTGGTTGGGTCATCATCTACCATGATGTAATTCTCGCTCCTACCGTCATTGAAGAAACCGTAGTATCTCTCAGGTGGATGAGGACCCTACCAGATTCGCGGAGAGGCTGAGGTTCGTTGGAGACTATTGAATCCTTTGGTTTTACCAAATCATCAGCTGTTAGTTTGTCCGGCTGGAACTTCTTCTAGTTCTACCTCATGACCACTAATTTCTTCATAAGAAATTCCTTTTCTAAAAAGGTGGCATGCTAAGAAACAAAACACTTTTTGCTCCTCAGTGTGGTAGAAGATATTCCCTCGCAAATGTTTGGGATATCCAACAAACTTATGCAAAACTGACCTTGCCTCGAGCTTGTTCGGATTTTGCTTTTCAACATAGGCCGGACAATCCCATATCTTAACCCGTTTAAGTCATGGTCTCTTCCCATACATATCTCATATGGAGTGGTAGGCACTGATTTGGATGGAACCACATTCAATAGGTTTGCAGCTTCTCAAGTGCATAACACCAAAAGGAAACAGGTAACTCAGTAGTACTCATCATAGAGCGCACCATATCTCATAGAGTGCGATACCTCCGTCCCGATACACCGTTGTGCTGTGGTGTATACGAAGTAGTAAGCTGAGAGAGAATCCTATTCTCTGTTTAGAAAGCTCCAGGAACTCCATGCACAAGTATTCCCTTCTCTGATCATATCGAAGGACTTAATACTTCTACCCGTCTGGTTCTTAACTTCAAGTTTATATTCCTTGGATTTCTTAAAAGTTTCAGACTCGTGTTTCAATAGGAACACATGTCCGAATCTTGAGAGATCGTCGATGAATGTAATGAAGTACAAAGAACCAACCCTGCCATTTGTAGACATAGGACCGTATATATCATCATGTATCATTCCTAAGAGTTCAGTAACTCTTTCTCTGTTTCCAGTAAACGGGTATTGGTCACTTTACCTTTGTAACAAGACTGACAAGTATCATAAGATGAAAATTCGAACGAATTCAAATATTCATCCATATGTAACTTAGCTAGTTATGTCGCATTGATATGACCTAATCTACAATGCCACAAGAAGGATTCGTTCATTTCTGAACTACTCCTCTTGTTTGTGTTCTATATACTTTGAATTGTGGTTTGATTTAGAACGTATATGCTATTATATAACGTGCATGATCCAATCAACGCTTGATTAAGGAAAATGTTCACAACATTATCCTATAATACAAAATTATATCTTTCTTTAACTTAATAAAGAAACTGATGTAATGTTGTATATCAGGTTCGGTATCTAATAACATTTATTCAGAATCAATATATTTACCATTTGGTAATACAAGGTGATATTTACCAACTGACTTGGCTGCAACAATTGCACTATTTTCTAACACTTAGAGATATATCACCCAATCCCAGTTCTCTAGCTATCTGTAGTCCATGTAACAGATTACATATATGGGATCCTGATCCGGTATCTCATACCTAGGACGTAGAGGATACTGAGGAAATAGTTCTCGGTAATGAACACACCCGAAGAGTATGCATCAACATACTCATTCCTCGATTGGGTCACGTAGGAATCCAGATATTCCCCTATTTCCTGCTCGGACTTACAACAATTATAAGATAGAGCGGAACCAATGTTCCCCAGCTCAGTATAATAAGTAGGTTCAGTCAATACATCCATATTTTATCTTGATTAAGGCATGACATGGTCGCCATCAGGAGAGAGAGAGAGAAGAAAACACTCTGCGTATGCTCTTGCAAAATCAGATTGGTTATTATTTTATCTAATCAGGATGGCTCCCATTGTTTTTATCAAATCTTCCTTCAAACCCTAAAGGGTAAGACCATCCGGGATTAATTACACCCTACAAGTTCGCCATTCTTTCGGCCAGGCTAGTGTCGGTACTTTGAGGGAGGTTCCCCGTGCTTTCGCACGGACCTAATTAAAATAAACCCCGTGTTCCCACAGGCGTAATCCCGTTAACACCTTTCTAGACACCTACTTTGATCGGCTAATTGTATTGTGTAAAACTCTCCCAGGAGTAACTCTTACTCACAGTAGGTATCGGGATCCAACTATCTCATAAAAGGTATGCAATCTCATTGCAAATTTCAACACTTGAAATTCCCGATAATATTCTGCCCCTAGCGTCCTATGACCTTGACGAAATCCAACAAACCACAGTCCGCTAGTCAAGTTCAACCCGTACATTTCATGATTGAATTAAATCCACCCGCACGACCCTTGACGAAAGCCAACAAAGTCGTACGACTACCCTAATCTAATCGCATCATATGCTTAAGCAGATAAGCACTAATCAGCTATCGCACACTGCGCCTTGACGAAAGCCAACAAACTTAGCACGAATACTAAATATTACTTATTTGAAATGACGGAGGGCTATGACAGATTTTTAAGAAAACCCTTTGCGTAATGAACTTGATATCGTTGTAGAATCGAGTGATTTTGAAAAGGAGTGTTTTTTAGGCTTTTATTAGTTTTGCTAAAGAGGTCACTCCAGGTGAAGGGATCTCGGCTCTTTCCTTATCGAATAAGGTGCTGGATATTCTACAAGGAATACCACTATGCAAAGCACGAACTAAAAAGCAATCAAAAGACAAAACCGAGTGGGTTGTAGCATCTGCTAGTTTCGCTAAAGAGGTCACTCCCGATGAAGAGATCTCGGCTCTTTCCTTATCGAATAAGGTGCTGGATATTCTACAAGGAATACCGCTATGCAAATCAAGAACTAGAGCTACTAGTTTTCGAAACAAGTTTCTACAACATCTTTAGGTTTTTTTCTTTCATTAATCTCATTAATGAAGTCCCATCAATTATGCTTCCTAAGTATCACAGAAGAAACGAAAGCAGCAATATTAATTATATATCATATATATAATATAAGCATTCGTCTCAATATATCAAGTGATCACATGTAACGTTTTAGAATTCGTTATGCGAATTTTTTCCGTTTTAGGGTTAAATTATCGGTATTTTTCCGTTTTGACTCGACTGTGTTCAAACGACCATATAGACTTGCCAGCACTTAGTTTAGCAAAATTAAAGCTAGTGCGCAAGCTTTGGGGGTATATGGGATGTTTTGGTTCAGATAGAATTTTTTCCAATTTTAATATTATTTTAATGCGGTATTCGCATTTTGGGAAATTTCTGTTAAGTGATCTTTTCTTCAATTATTCTTAAGTAACCAAACCCACATGTATCTAGATATTTGTGTGGAGGTTAGGTTTATTGGATTAAAGAAAAAGAAAAGAAAAAGAATGAGATGCATGCATGTGTGCATGTGTAGTGTGAATGCAATTAATTGCATTTATTGTTGGAATAGCTAGGAACACTCCACACAACTCCATCCTTTCCCTCTTGGCCGAATTCTTCTCTTTCTTCTGCCCTTAATCCCTTCTTTAATCCATAGCAACATTTCCAAACTCAAAATTCTTCAAAATATATCACAAATATGCACAAAGTCTTGTTTTTGCCTTCTTGATTCACTTGGAGCTAGGGAAGGCTTGAATCTTGTGAGCAAAGTTGATAGGTATAATCCCTACACTGATAATTAGAAGTTATTATATGGTTTAGCTCGTTGGTTGTAGCGTAGAACCCTTGGAATATCGATTAGTGCGATATCGGGGTTTTAAGTCTTTTTAGAGCTTTTAATATCTGCTGTGACCTGGAGTTTTTAGTGTGAGACCAAACAAAATTATAGAGATGTACTAGTGAACCTGAGACACCACCTGAGAGACGGGGACCACCCCACCGGCCGGGGCTGCCGACCCCTAAGGCGAGGTCCGGCGACGCCGGCGAAGTAGGGAGCTGCTTGGGTAGGGCTTCTGTGGGTAGTTGTCTGCTGTTGGTTAGGTGTGTTTGGTACTGTTTACTTTTTTAGTAAATTCAGTATGCAAAATCTGGGATCGATTACCTATAATCTAGTGTTTTGAGTCTACGTGATACGTGTTGCGACACGAGTCGTGAGTTTGTGCTGCTGCTGTACTCAGTTAGGTTTTGTGGTATCGTAACGCGCGTTAGCCACTAGACGTGCACTCGCGAGTTAGTTTAGTGTGTTGGTGCATTATTAATACGTAGTTTTACGTTATATTGATCGATTCTGAGTTGTTCGCATTATTTCTTGTGTTTATGAAATTATAGCGTCGCAAGCAGGGACTTCGGACGCTGCGAACAAGGGGAAGCAGGTGGTCGGATTTTCATAGCTGGAGACCTTTGGTGAGTAGATTTAACATCTATGGGGAAATCGCCCGTATGGCGCTAAGCGTCGGGACTAGATATGATATGATATTAGCCGTATGTTTATGTGCTCATATAGGGATATTGCATGATTCACATTGCATATAGTTACTTGTTGTGCCTGATACTATATCTTTTGTACACTGCACTATTATTGACAGTCCATGTTGCACGAGCACCAATGATATGCTACATACACACTGTCGGTAATTGCTATGATACGCACAACACAAATATTCATTGATATACTTTGCTAGTGGTTAGCGACATAGAGGTAGTTGTTCTTGTGCGATAGCGCATATGACATATAGCATACCTAAGTACCTACATGCCTATACATATGCCATACCACATTTACATGCTCGCACATATACTTTGCTTTTGTTACATGATTGGCTTTTTTTTATAGCATATATATCGGTGGTATGGGACGCTGTATATATATGTATTCTGGATTTGGATTTTGGGAACCGCGAGATATATTTAATGACATGATGCATTAATTAGCGGACTTTTCCCGTGATATGCTCATATTGATACTTTATGTTGCATACGCTATTTTACATGGATTTACGCATTTGAGATATGTTTTCATGCGATATGGGAATTTCAAGTGTCGATGTTAGGCACTTATATTCCGAGAGATATATGGATTTTGACAGACCGATACGTGGAACACAAGTGTCGAGATGGGATACTTGGGTTTTGAGGAACGTATGGATATCAGAAAGACCGATACGTGGAACACAAGTGTCGAGATGGGATACTTGGGTTTCGAGGAACGTATGGATATCAGAAAGACCGATACGTGGAATACAAGTGTCGAAGTGGGATACTTGGGTTTCGAGGAACGTATGGATACGAGTATTTACGTGTCGATGTTAGGCACTGGTTTTCATGATGTTTTCGAGTGTCGATGTTTCACACTCAGGTTCCATGAGACGTACAGGATGTGAGGGCCGATCTGAGGGCCGATCTGAGTATTTTTGGATTTGGGGTGTTGTTGAGTTACACTGTGCTTTTCCATGCTTATGATTTGTGTATGAGATTATTTACTATCCCGCACTCAGTATTCAGTTGATATGCATTGATTCATGTAGATATAGTACCCTGGTGATGTACCCTGATCATGATAGTTGCATATTCATATTGTCATACTCATGCTACCAGCTTACATGTTATTGATCATTGCTGTTAGTGCATACTTGCAATTTCAGTATGATGTTATTTACTATTCACGAGTTGGCAACTCACCCCCGTTGTGCCACAGTGTTTTGCAGGACTTTCCTTCTGAGTTGCCGCGGCAGGGCGTCTTATCATCTATACTTTTGCGGATACCGCTACGTTTGGCTGTGAGGCCGTTGCTTTTAGGTGGGTTTGCGGTTATCTGTCTGTACATTGTATATCTATTTGTTGGATCTAGTATTCTCCATCTACCACTGTTTGTATATGTCTTAGAGACGACTTGTGAGGACTCTACGTTGTATATTTTGGGTGACTTTGGGTGCCGTGCTCATGGGAGCCGGTTATGTTGTAAAGTTTTACCTCTTTATGCAGTTTCCTTTGATATTTCTTCGCTTCGGCATCGTATACTTGTTGTGGTGATTGTCTCCGCCGTTGGGCGTGATTTTGCTCTCATTTGGGATGCTTTTTATATTATCTGTGTTGTACCCGTTTTCGGGGCTAGTTTTACAAAGGAGGTGCTGCCGAAATTTTCAAGAAAGAAAACTAGAGTTTGAGATTTTACTTGTGATTTCTAAATATTTTAAACTATGTTTTCTCCGTTGATCCATTTTTGGGTGGTTTAGATTTCTGGGTTTTCGGCTTACTTGAGTTGCGTACGCCTGTTGACATTACGTAGTTTAAGTGCCGGTTACGGGCCAAGCTTGGGTCGTGACAAAGTTAGTATCAGAGCGTTAGGTTTTACCTTTTGGAGTCTAGGATGACCTTGGTATGATGGAGTAGGTAGCTTAAGCAAAGTGACATAGCGTGTGTATGTTCCGCGGTATACTTACGACACGGTACTCCGCCTAAGTGATCTTAGGATTTATTGATTGATATTCCTCCGTGATGATATACATCTTTGTGATTCGATTTTCGTTTCCTTATCGAATCTTGTTTCAATTTCTAGCCCATATGCCGCTGAAGACTATGAGGGCACAGAGAGCGGCCTCGAGGGCCAAGGTCAGAGTTGACTCGTCTGAGGCGACGACTGACCATGGCGGTACGCCTGTTGTACCGGAGCACATTGCTATGATTGGAGCTGGTATGCAGGATCTGCGCCAGGTTGTGGGGACTTTGGTAGAGACCATCCGAGCGCAGGGGCAAGCAGTTGTTCCACCCGCTGCAGGGACTGCGATGGTACCTACTGTTCCGGTAGTCGCAATTACAGCTCCGGAGGTTATTGCTGTGTCGTTGACAGATTTTATGAGGCTGAGGCCTCCGGTTTTTACTGGCACAGATGTTACTGAGGATCCGCAATCGTTCATCGACCGGATGGCCAGGATTTGTCGTTCACTCTGATGCTCCGATGAGAGATGGGTGGAGTTTGCCAGTTTTCGTTTGGAGGGTATGGCCCAGAAGTGGTGTGAGTCGTTGGAGAGGGGCAGAGCCGCAGGTCTTGCTCCTATGACCTGGGCTGAGTTTGTGACGGTATTTCTCACCCGTTTTCTTCCACCGAGCGTCAGGGATGCGCGAGCGCGTAGATTTGAGTCATTACGCCAGACTCCGGGGATGACGGTGTCGGAGTATGATGTATTGTTTACCGAGCTGTCAGTGTATGCTCCGTACTTGGTGGCGACAGAAGAGATGAGGGTGAAGAGGTTTGTTCGAGGCCTGCTTACCCAGTTGATCCTAGCCATTAGCATTCAGCATTGCGACACATATGCGGCAGCGGTGGATGCAGCTTTATTGGTAGAGGAGCGTCTTTCTGAGTCGTCAGTTGCTCCGAAACCGAAGAGGGTTCGTATTGGTGATTCATCAGCGAGGTGGGCTTTTAGACGTTGTGACAGTTCCCGTTCAGATAGTGGAGGTTTGGGACGAGGTCGGCTTTTTAGCTCTTACCCTCAGGAGGGTCAGCAGTTTGTTTCTGGATGTTACCGGTGTGAGAGTATGGGTCATCGGGTTCGAGATTGTGCTGAGCCACATGTGAGCTAGGCAGCTGTACCACAGGTTACCTTACCACCTTCTCCACCTCAGAGGGCGTTGCCTCTTATGCCTGTTGTTGTTCCACGTCAGACTCTTATGCAGAGAGGTCGGGGTCGCGGTGGTTTTGTACCGAGAGGGCGGGGTGGTAGAGGCGGAGGTCAGCCAGTTGCCGGTAGAGGACAGGCTAGGGTGTTTTCCTTAACTCACCAGGACGCTCAGACGTCCAATGCTGTGGTTTCAGGTACCCTTTCTGTATGTTCTTATGATGCACATGTTCTTTTTGATCCGGGATCTACGCATTCGTATGTTTCTACGTACTTCGTGCCGAGGTTAGGCCGAGAGTCTTGTTGGCTAGATCAGCCGCTGGTTGTGGCTACTCCTGTGGGAGAGTTGTTTGTTGCACGACACGTATATCGGTCGTGTGCTGTCCATTTAGGAGACAGAGATTTGCCCGTCGACCCGATCCTTCTTAAGATGTTGGACTTCGACGTTCTGTTGGGCATGGATTGGCTAGCTACTTGCTATGCGTCCGTGGACTGCCGCGAGAAGACAGTTAGATTTTGTTTTCCCGGCGAGTCAGTGTTTGTTGTGCAGGGGGACCGTGGTGTCGCCCCTCACAGTTTGATTTCTGTCTTATGCGCCAGTCGGCTTTTGAGGAGGGGATGTTGGGGATTCTTGGCTTTTGTTCATGATACCGGGGCCACAGTGGAGTCGTTGGACCAGGTTTCTACCGTGCGAGAGTTTCCCAATGTCTTTCCCGATGAGTTACCTGGGTTGCCGCCAGAGCGCGATATTGAGTTTTGCATTGATCTGATTCCTGGCACGGAGCCTATTTCTATACCGCCTTATCGGATGGCTCCGGCAGAGCTTAGAGAGCTTAAAGATCAATTGCAAGAGTTGCTTGATTTGGGACTTGTGCATCCTAGTGTTTCGCCGTGGGGAGCTCCTGTTCTGTTCGTCAAGAAGAAGGACGGCAGTTTGAGGCTATGTGTGGATTATCGTCAGTTGAACCGAGTTCCGGTGCGGAACAGGTATCCTTTACCCCGCATTGACGATTTGTTTGATCAACTCCACGGTGCGAAACATTTTTCTAAGATTGATTTGCGTTCGGGTTATCATCAGTTGCTGGTTCGGAATGATGACATTCCGAAGACTGCTTTTCGTATGCGTTATGGGCATTACGAGTTTTTGGTGAAGTCGTTCGGACTTACCAATGCGCCAGCAGTGTTCATGGATCTGATGAACCGGATTTTCAGGCCGTTCCTCGACCAGTTTATTATAGTGTTTATTGATGACATACTGGTCTACTCTAGGAGTCGTGACGAGCATGAGCAGCACTTAAGGATTACTTTGCAGATTTTGAGAGAGCACCAGCTGTATGCTAAATTCTCAAAGTGCACGTTTTGGCTTGATAAAGTTAACTTCCTGGGTCATGTGGTGACTGGTGATGGTATTCTTGTGGACCCGAGGAAGATCGAGGCTGTACAACTTTGGCCCAGACCTGTATCGGTGACTGAGGTCCGCAGCTTTTTGGGCTTAGCTGGTTATTATCGCTGTTTTGTGCAGGATTTCTTGAGTATCGCTGCACCGCTGACTGGACTGACCCGGAAGGGAGTTTCTTTTCTCTGGACTGATGCGTGCGAGCAAAGTTTTTAGCAGTTGAAGATCGGTTGACGACAGCACCAGTTCTTTCTTTACCTTCTGGATCGGGCGGCTATGTTGTTTTTTGTGATGCTTCTCGAGTGGGGCCAGGCTGTGTTTTGATGCAGCATGATAGGGTGATTGCGTATGCTTCTAGGCAGCTGAAGAAGCACGAGCAGAATTACCCCACTCACGATCTTGAGATGGCAGCGGTAGTCTTTGCGTTGAAGATTTGGAGACACTACTTGTACGGAGAGTCGTGTCAGATCTTCACGGATCACAAGAGCTTGAAGTATATCTTCCAGCAGCGGGATCTGAACCTGAGACAGCGCCGATGGATGGAGCTAGTGAAGGATTATGATTGTGAGATCCTTTATCACCCGGGCAGGGCGAATGTGGTAGTTGATGCTTTGAGTCGTAGGCCTGGAGGTAGCTTGTCCCAGTTGAGCACAATTCAGCGTCAGTCGTCTGCAGATTGGCAACTCTTGTGTGATTGTAGAGTGCAGTTCGAGTTCACCTCCACTAGGGGACAGTTTGCTCATGTCCGCGCCCGTCCACAGTTATTTTATCGTATCCGTGAGGCGCAACCCAGTCATGACCGTTTGTCCGAGATTCTTGAGCTTGTTCGACAGGGTACAGTTTCGGAGTTCATGATTGATGACCAGGGTATGCTACGATGCGGGGCTCGCTTGTGTGTACCAGATGCTGCTGGGTTGAGACGCGAGATCCTAGAGCAGGCACATCAGTCGGCCTTTAGCGTTCATCCAGGTTCTACCAAGATATACCGTGATTTGAGAGACTTTTACTGGTGGGAAGGGATGAAACGCAATATTTCAGATTTCGTTTCGAGGTGCCTGACTTGTCAGCAAGTCAAGGCTGAGCATCAGAGACCGGCTGGAGAGTTGCAGCCTTTACCCATTCCTGAGTGGAAATAGGAGCAAATTTCCATGAACTTTATTGTGAGTCTACCCAGGACTAGTAGGGGGTATGACTCCATTTGGGTTAATGTAGACCGGTTGACGAAAGCGGCCCACTTCCTTCCAGTGAAGACCACTTTCGGGTATGCTCAGTACGCTCAGTTGTACATAGATGAGATTGTGCGTTTGCACGGTGTTCCCATATGCATAGTATCCGACAGAGGCACCCAGTTTACTAGCCGTCTATGGCAGAAGCTTCAGGAAGTTCTGGGTACCCGTTTGAGTTTTAGCACCGCTTTTCATCCGCAGACCGATGGTCAGTCGGAGCGGACTATTCAGACTCTGGAGGATATGCTCAGTGCATGTGTGCTAGATTTTGGTGGCAATTGGGATCGTCACTTGCCGTTGATTGAGTTCTCCTACAACAGCAGCTTTCAGGAGACTATTCATATGGCGCCTTTTGAGGCTTTATATGGTAGGAAGTGTCGATCGCCAGTCTGTTGGACCGAGCTTAGTAAGAGTCTGGTTTTGAGACCCCGGCTAGTTCAGGATACTACGGAGAAGATCCAGCTGATTCAGGACAGGATGAGAGCAGCCTAGTGCAGGCAGAAGTCTTATGCCGACCGTCGTCATCCCAGACTTGAGTTCGCAGTGGGGGATCATGTATTCCTGAGGATTTCTCTGAAGAAGGGCGTTATGCGATTTGGGAAGAGGAGGAAGCTCAGTCCCAGATTTTTAGGTCCTTTCAAGATCCTTGAGCGAGTGGGTTCTGTTGCTTATCGTTTGGCGCTCCCACCTAGTTTTCCGGATGTTCACCCTGTGTTCCATGTGTCGATGCTTCGTAGATATCTTCATGATCCTTCTCACATGATTCAGCACGAGACCGTTCAGCTTGAGCGCGATCTTTCGTTTACCGAGCAGCCGGTAGTTATTTTGGATCGGCAGGTGAAGAAACTTCGGTCAAGGGTCTTGCCGTCTGTGAAGGTTCTATGGCGTAGCCCTACTAGTGAGGAGATCACTTGGGAGGCCGAGAGCGAGATGCGGAAGAAATTCCCTCATCTCTTTGAAGGTACGCTTAGTATGAAAATTTAATTCGGGGACCGAATTTCTATAGGGGGAGATTGTAACGTTTTAGAATTCGTTATGCGAATTTTTCCGTTTTAGGGTTAAATTGTCGGTATTTTTCCGTTTTGACCCGACTGTGTTCAAACGACCATATAGACTTGCCAGCACCTAGTTTAGTAAAATTAAAGCTAGTGCGCAAGCTTTGGGGGTATATGGGACATTTTGGTTCAGATAGAATTTTTCCCAATTTTAATGTTATTTTAATGTGGTATTCGCATTTTGGGAAATTTCTGTTAAGTGATCTTTTCTTCAATTATTCTTGAGTAACCAAACCCACATGTATCTAGATATTTGTGTGGAGGTTAGGTTTATTGGATTAAAGAAAAAGAAAAGAAAAAGAATGAGATGCATGCATGTGTGCATGTGTAGTGTGAATGCAATTAATTGCATTTATTGTTGGAATAGCTAGGAACACTCCACATAACTCCATCCTTTCCCCCTTGGCCGAATTCTTCTCTTTCTTCTGCCCTTAATCCCTTCTTTAATCTATAGCAACATTTCCAAACTCAAAATTCTTCAAAATATATCACAAATATGCACAAAGTCTTGTTTTTGCCTTCTTGATTCACTTGGAGCTAAGGAAAGCTTGAATCTTGTGAGCAAAGTTGATAGGTATAATCCCTACACTGATAATTAGAAGTTTTTATGTGGTTTAGCTCGTTGGTTGTAGCGTAGAACCCTTGGAATATCGATTAGTGCGATATCGGGTTTTTAAGTCTTTTTAGAGCTTTTAATATCTGTTGTGACCTGGAGTTTTTAGTGTGAGACCAAACAAAATTATAGAGATGTACTAGTGAACCTGAGACACCACCTGAGAGACGGGGACCATCCCACCGGTCGGGGCCGGCGATCCCTAAGGCGAGGTCCGGCGACGCCGGCGAAGTAGGGAGCTGCTTGGGTAGGGCTTCTGTAGGTAGTTGTCTGCTGTTGGTTAGGTGTGTTTAGTACTGTTTACTTTTTTAGTAAATTCAGTATGCAAAATCTGGGATCGATTACCTATAATCTAGTGTTTTGAGTCCGCGTGATACGTGTTGCGACACGAGTCGTGAGTTTGTGCTGCTACTGTACTCAGTTAGGTTTTGTGGTATCGTAACGCGTGTTAGCCACTAGACGTGCACTCGCGAGTTAGTTTAGTGTGTTGGTGCGTTATTAATACGTAGTTTTACGTTATATTGATCGATTCTGAGTTGTTCGCATTATTTCTTGTGTTTATGAAATTATAGCGTCGCAAGCAGGTATTTCGGACGCTGCGAACAAGGGGAAGCAGGTGGTCGGATTTTCATAGCTGGAGACCTTTGGTGAGTAGATTTAACATCTACGGGGAAATCGCCCGTATGGCGCTAAGCGTCGGGGCTAGATATGATATGATATTAGCCGTATGTTTATGTGCTCATATAGGGATATTGCATGATTCACATTGCATATAGTTACTTGTTGTGCCTGATACTATATCTTTTGTACACTGCACTATTATTAACAGTCCATGTTGCACGAGCACCAATGATATGCTACACACACACTGTCGGTAATTGCCATGATACGCACAACACAAATATTCATTGATATACCTTGCTAGTGGTTAGCGACATAGAGGTAGTTGTTCTTGTACGATAGCGCATATGACATATAGCATACCTGAGTACCTACATGCCTATACATATGCCATACCATATTTACATGCTCGCACATATACTTTGCTTTTGTTACATGATTGGCTTTTTTTTATAGCATATATATCGGTGGTATGGGACGCTGTATATATTTGTATTCTGGATTTGGATTTTGGGAACCGCGAGATATATTTAATGACATGATGCATTAATTAGCGGACTTTTCCCGTGATATGCTCATATTGATGTTTTATGTTGCATATGCTATTTTACATGGATTTACGCATTTGAGATATGTTTTCATGCGATATGGGAATTTCAAGTGTCGATGTTAGGCACTTATATTCCGAGAGATATATGGATTTTGACAGACCGATACGTGGAACACAAGTGTCGAGATGGGATACTTGGGTTTCGAGGAACGTATGGATATCAGAAAGACCGATACGTGGAACACAAGTGTCGAGATGGGATACTTGGGTTTCGAGGAACGTATGGATATCAGAAAGACCGATACGTGGAATACAAGTGTCGAAGTGGGATACTTGGGTTTCGAGGAACGTATGGATATGAGTATTTACTTGTCGATGTTAGGCACTGGTTTTCATGATGTTTTCGAGTGTCGATGTTTCACACTCAGGTTCCATGAAACGTACAGGATTTGAGGGCCGATCTAAGTATTTTGGGATTTGGAGTATTGTTGAGTTACACCGTGCTTTTCCATGCTTATGATTTGTGCATGAGATTTTTTACTATCCGGCACTCAGTATTCAGTTGATATGTATTGATTCATGTTGATATAGTACCCTGGTGGTGTACCCTGATCATGATAGTTGCATATTCATATTGTCATACTCAGGCTACCAGCTTACATGTTATTGATCATTGCTGTTAGTGCATACTTGCGATTTCAGTATGATGTTATTTACTATTCACGAGTTGGCAACTCACCCCCGTTGTGTCACAGCGTTTTGCAGGACTTTCCCTCTGAGTAGTCGCGGCAGGGCGTCTTATCATCTATACTTTTGCGGATACCGCTACGTTTGGCTGTAAGGCCATTGCTTTTAGGTGGGTTTGCGGTTATCTGTCTGTACATTGTATATCTATTTGTTGGATCTAGTATTCTCCATCTACCACTGTTTGTATATGTCTTAGAGACGACTTGTGAGGACTCTACGTTGTATATTTTGGGTGACTTTGGGTGCCGTGCTCGTGGGAGCCGGTTATGTTATAAAGTTTTACCTCTTTATGCAGTTTCCTTTGATAGTTCTTCGCTTCGGTGTCGTATACTTGTTGTGGTGATTGTCTCCGCCGTTTTGCGTGATTTTGCTCCCATTTGGTATGCTTTTTATATTATCTGTGTTGTACCCATTTTCTAGGCTAGTTTTACAAAGGAGATGCTGCCGAAATTTTCAAGAAAGAAAACTAGAGTTAGAGATTTTATTTATGATTTCTAAATATTTCAAACTATGTTTTCTCCGTTGATCCAGTTTTGGGTGGTTTATATTTCTGGGTTTTCAACTTACTTGAGTTGCGTACGCCTGTTGACGTTACATAGTTTAAGTGCCGGTTACGGGCCAAACTTGGGTCGTGACATCACATCACAGAATATCAACAGCAGAAGAACACATATGAAATATTGGATATACTAGGAATTCCGTGTTTTAAATTAAGCCCGTAAAAACGCGGATTCCACGGTCGTGATGAATAGCCAAACCCACATCCCTAGACCCCTACGAGAGCATCAAACAACCCTACCAATTCTAGAGTTAGGAGACCCAGTCTCGACTCCTCGAGTTGGTCTCCCACTGGACCCTAGAACCCGCTTACTTGTGCTCCCTACCTTGGGTCTATCCTAATGCGGAAAAGTAAATAATATACAACAATGGTGACATCATCTTCAACCCAGAAGTGCCCCAGTAAAAGAATATTACGTACAAGATTTTACATGAATGAAAATAAAAACTCCCATCTCACATAAAAACTCCCGGCTATTCAAAACACGACAATCTAATATAACATATCACAGCAACACATAATATCACATGTCATCAACGTAAGTAAATATGCGTATCCCAATTGTCGTTGACATATAGCAATGAAACCGACGATACACCACATATTATACTTACTTTCGTAGAAAAGAAAGTGAAAAACTACAACAATTGGAATCCGCAAGCACCTTAGACATCATAAACCCAATATATCACATACTTTGTATTTCATGCCTAACCAAATGAATTCCTTAGACATCGTATGCCTAACCATTATAAACCCGCATTTTAGTCTCGATATTGAAAACACTTTCCAATAACCAGTTGGGTAATTCAATAAGATTCCCGATAACCTGGTCGAATGCTCGTCGAAAACTTTAGTAGACGGCCCCACCCCCGATACCGTCGACGAAGTGCACTAAGGGCGAGCACCCGAACAGATGCTTTTGGCGACGGTGTTCTCCTACAGTCACTTGGTCGGGGATATGGGGCGTGGCTATCTAGTAAGGTTACCTGGCGAATATCCGCGTACACTACCTAATTGTGACGAACTTTTGATCCACATCAAAATTCCGTGGCAACCGATCAAATGAGACTAAACTGCTAGATTTATAAAATTCAAACTAGTTATCACATAACTAATTATATGGATTTTGAATATTGTTCACAATCACAAATAGCTAGACGATATTAAACTTTTCGATTGAATAAACAAACACCCAAAATTTCTCAAAGAGCTCAACACTTGAGCGGAGTTTAAAAAATACCCAGAACATGCCACAACACCTATGAACCATCCATAGAAGGGCCGACCCATGCCTCACTCATGTCGCCGCGGAACTACTGCAAACCCTAGGGTATGATCGCGGTTCCGTGATCTAAAAAGTCGAGTTTGGGTATCGTTCTTCTAGAGGGTCCACATAATCGCTTGCATGATTTTCTGAAGATTTTAAACATGAAAAAAATCCAACTCTTAGAAAATTTCCAGTGTGGGAAAAATTGGGTTATTGATATCCGTTCGAATTTTTAACGTCGTCTAAATAACCCAAATAGATGTTAGAATTACGACTACGAAACTCTCTGAATTGCCTTTCCACAAAGATAACATCACATGCAAATTTAGCAAAAACAAGCAACACCTGAAACACCAAAACTCAGAGACTGGAACACTGAAAAAGTTTGAAGCCCAGAACGCCAAACAGGGCAGGCCAGGCCGGAAATTATAGCAATGTGGCCGGTCATTTTCCGGCGAGAAGGCTTCAAATTTCTACTGTGTTTATGTTACATCTCATGCAACATTCTGCAGTTGCTTAAAAAAATTTTAGACTCTCTGAAAATTTCGACAGAAACTGGGTTTATATTTCGAGTGTTTCAGAGTTGTTTCGGTTTTGCAATTCTACAATATCATCTAATTCTCTAGCATGGCTCTGACACCACTGCAGGGATCCTTAGGGCGACATCAAGGTTTCAGGTGGTATCGTCCATGCCAATTTTTAAAATTTGCCGTACCAAAGAACCCTAACCTAGAATCTTAAGTAGAGAATTAGACGAACAAGCATGTAAATATCTTTACATCTAAGTGAACAAGAAATACAACCTTTGTAGACCGGTCCTTCGCTTCAATAGCTCCGTGTAGTAGTCCTTTCGCTCCAAGTAGCGATCTCCCGGACTCTAATGAGGCTCCACAAGGTGAAATGAACAAGCTTGCTTGAAGTTTTCGAGGCCGAAAATGATCTACGTCGAGGAGACACTAACTCAAGCTGCCTCTTCACTAAGTGATGAACTTAGTGAAGAAACAACCCAATCTAAATGTCTAGTGGAGAAGAGGTTGATGAAGTAGGAATTTTTCTCACTTTAGAAATAATTTTCTCACTATTTTTCTTTATCTCCCATTAACCTAGAGAGCTAAGCTCTTGATGAAGAAGAAGATGAAGAGAGAAGAGAATGAAACTCATGAGGTGATAATAGCAACCATAGGTGAGTTAGTGTCATACACTAACTCATGTAGAGAATAAACCATGGCTAATAATAATGGTTATGTTAATAAATATCTATAAGTAAAACAAAATTAGTGGACTTGGTCAATGGTTCCACAAGCTTCCACAAGCTTCAACCATGTGACTAATTACCAACTAATTTGATTTACTTTTATAAATAAAAACCCCTCATTATATCAAGTATGGTGTGAGTCTTATACACCCATGAAGCATGTGGCATCAAGTATGACACAAATAAAATGTACATTAATAAATATCGCATATATACTATATGCACACAAGTGAGAAAAAGAATACTTAATGAGCAAATATTAGTTACTGTAAGTTAATATATCAAATATATAATTATACATTAAATTATCAAATCAACACTTGATTTAATAATCCGGCTATATCATATACAACCGACTAATATTAAACGTATCATCTTATCGAATCAACACTTGATCTGATAATCCAGCTATATCACATATAACCGACCGATATCACATATCGCGAGAATAGAATGCGGTATCACATACACGCATTAATCTCGGTCCCGCACATATCACATATGTGCTCCTACTTCTTTTCGCATGAACCAGGAAACCTCTGTGTAGGACTCTAAAGACTCGTCAATGCACCGGCAGTATGTGATGATCATATCAAACACCTACAAGCCGCAAGCGGTCTGCTAAACGTAACGGCCACCCGGGTATTGAGCGATTAGAAAATCAACAAGCAAGCCTGCTCATACTCCTGCGAATCCAATCAGTAACACTACCGTACAGTTCGGTCTCTTCGTCAGATATGTCACATATCTCAGCCTGGGGGTGGTATAACGTCAGACCCCAATAGCCTGATAAGTCATGCCGATGTAAGGTCCATAACGGTTTGAGAAACTACCGATAACACTTACTAGTAGATCTCAGCAACCCTGGCCAGGGATTTCCTGTTATGGCCAATCGAGCATAGCGCAACATCAACTCCCAATACTGGGAGAGATGAATTCCCTCCTATCGCTCATTGCCTCCATATGACTCGGGACTGTACCCAAAAACCACCTTTTTGCACGATCTCTTGAACGTGGTATGGTGGAAATCAAAGCATAGTGGGGATTACACAACACTCTGTGATGATCTTGGGTCGACAGACTAACCCGTACCAGTGTCACCAGAGAACTGCTATCTGACGATAGGTATAATACCATCTAGGAGTTTTCGGCGAGTCCGTTCAGTGTACCTAGTCTCCACTGAGCACCCGTATACCTTCTCTGATGTCAAACACCAATGGATGTGGGATCATCCATCGCCCATCATATGGGTCAAGAAGCGCATATGCTAGTCTACTCTGGAGTATCGATGCCCTGTCTCGATACTCCCACGTCTAGGAACTATCTAAGAATGTACTTACCGACTACCTCTGCCCCACTAGTATGATCTGTATCATAATCTTGGTAGTCAAGTACTCATCCTAAGGGCTTTATCAACATGTAATAGGTAGACAATAAGTGTACATGTTAAGATAAAGTGCAACCATATAACATACTATCTTGTCGAGCAAGAAAGTCCTCCCTATATATGTCCAAGCATCCACTGCAATATATATCACATGTACAGTAATGGCCTCTAGGGCATACATATAACTAACACTACAAACAACCGCTTTAACATAACAATCAAATAGTTATATTCTTTCTGTCTATTCTATCTCTACCTATTTTTGGGACTTACCGAGCGATTGTTCGTTGATGACATTCCTTCTCTTCTTTCTTTGGAATGTTGTCAGGTGGATTGGACTCTCAGGAGGTCGAGCCCAGTACCGAAGACTTGGAGCAGTTCGCCATTGATCCCGAGCTCTAGATACTTGTATATATTTTATTTTCAGTTCATGCCATTGTTTAGGCATTGCTTTCCATTTCTATATTTACTTTTTCAGTTGTACTTGTAAAGAAATGTTTAATAAATAAAAGTTGTGGTTCATTTACACTTCATGTCTTCTTGTATGTATTTACATTATATTGTTTAGTTACGCTTAGCGTGTTTACTTCTAAGTAAATATGTAGCGGGTCTCGTCACGTCTTCTTACCCGTATACTGGGAAGCGGGGCGTGACACTCTCCTCTCTAGCTTTTTCATGAGATCCTCCACCTTTAAGCTTAACCTTCTTTCAACAATCTCATGAGTTAAGAATCAAGAGAGGACGTGAGATAGATAAACACTTGGATTCATTCACTACATCCTAGTTACTCTTGACTAGCCATCTTAAGCCCCTAGTTACTTCACTTGTTTATAGTGTGGAGCTAGAGCCAAGAGCTACATCTCTCGGGTGGATCATCATCGACGAAGGAAGACCGGCGACCAAGTTCAGTTCAGGACACCTCAAGGAGCTTGGGAAGATGGTTGAAGACCGAAAGACTTGGTTCATTCGGTATAACTATTCTAATCTTGTAGTTTAGATCTTTGTAGATTGCTAGTAATGGTTTATGCTTTCGATTTTGACGGTTTTGTTAGCGCCAAAATTTTTAAACGCCAGTTTTTATTCTGCACCGGCCACGGTAGATGGCCAGGACGCTATCGTAAACCCAACATGGTATCATAGCCATCCCAAAAACCATTACTAGCTAGTTTACACGAAGTTAAAATGTCGATCGACCAATTTTTCCGAATCGTATTTCCATTTGTTCATGCTTGCTGTCGATTTTAAAAGTTATTTAAAAAATCTTTTAGAGGGTCTTAAAATTATGTGCAGGCAAAACTAAAGCTAAGAAAAAAATTTGGGCACCTGACTCCAAAATTCGGCAGTGGAACCAAAGCAAAATGGCACATTTTACCGCTGAACCGCCATGCTTTTTGGGCTACAATGCCCCAAATTTTTTCTGGGGCTCTAATTCATGGAAATATGATTTTTTTGATGTATAGTTTTAGCCCAGATTTGTTTGAGTGCTGGTTTGTATTTGGGGGCCAATTTGTAAATGTTTAGTTGATTGAAATTTTAAGTTTGTGTTTATCAGTGCGTATGAATATATCTGCGACCGTGAATATTATTGAGCGGTACAACCCGACTAGTTGCTATATGTTCGACTAGACGGGTTTGCGAACATGATATTCACTTTGATATTCTGTGTTGTGCTGATATTATGGTTGGATTGTCGTGGTGGATAGCCAGTGGTGCAATGGTAGTAGTACAGTTAAGATTCATTTGTATATTCGTTATTGCGTGGCGAGCGTCCGACATGTGAACTGTCGTTTCTGTCAGATTGTATATTCTTTTATTGAGGCACGACCGGGTTGAGGTCGATGTTGCCATTGTATATATGCTTTTCTTTTCTGTACTAGGATTACCCCGCGGTGGAGTGCTCAAGTAGCCCGATTCTAGAGGGCAACGGGCCCGCATCTCATGGCGATGAGACGGAGGGGGCCTTACTCTAGAATTGGCGGGCTATTCGCCGCACTCGTAGTATAGGACGACCCACGGAGGGGTGCCCAAGTTACCAGATCCCGTGAAGTGCTGGGTGGCCCATTCACTTTGTTGATTGGGGTTGCCTCACTTCTGGGATTTGCGGGTAACTTTCCGCGCTCGTAGGGGTCCAGGTTTTCATTGCATGGGCTATCCACACGACCGGGAACGTCGGGTCTCATTTGCGGCTCAAATGAAACCCAAGGCTCCAAGATTATCCACCATTCTGTGTAGCTTGTTAATGTTCTGCGATGTTGCTTATATCATGTCTAGGACGAATGTTATGTATATATTTATATATACTAGTAGATGTTGTATATGTTTTGCATCATCGCTAGTCCAGCCCCCGCTCTGCTGTTAGTTAAGTAACCTAACGGTGCATGACGGGGCCCCATGGCGAATGCGGATGATATATACGTACATTGTATTTTCATTCCTTTTTCTGGTGTGATATGGATTTATTGATGGGACTGCATTAATTCTAATTAATGCAAGGAAAATAAACCTATATGATGTTGTTGGAACCATGTTTTTTATAAAGCTGACATTACAGACGTTTCCTTTTGCTTTGCACAGTGGTATTCGGTTATGAATATCCAGCTCCTTATTGGACAAGGCAAGAGCTGAGATCCCTTCACAGGGAGTGACCTCTTGGGCAAAAGTTTGCGTCATTGTAATAACTTCACTACAGTTGATTCTTTTGCTTTGCATTGTGGTATTCAGTTAGGAATATCCTGCACCTCATTCGATGAGGAAAGAGCCGAGATCCCTACACAGGGAGTGACCTCTTTAGCAAAAGTTTGAGCCACTATATATTTGTAAAACCATTCGGTTCCTTCAACGATATCAAGTTCATTACACTAAAAATTTTTCGCCAAAAATCAGCCGTAGCCCTCCGTCATTTCAGACTAGTATTGCTTAGTATTCGTGCTACGTATGTCGTGATCAGCCGAGGTGCAGTGTTTGGTAGCTATGTAGTTCTTTTCGGTTGCATGGTAATGTGATTGGTTAGGACAGTCGTACGGTCATTTTGGCTCAATAAAGGACTCGTGCGTGTCGGTTTAACTCAATCAAGATAATGACGGGTTGAACTTGACTAGGACCCTTTGATATGTTGGCCCAGTCAAGGTCACTTGGGTCCTAGGGGTAAAAACCACACCGGGAGTTTCAAACATAAAGGAAATTCGCCAGGCATGCGCATACCTTCTGGAGTGTGGTGACTTGAGTGGCTTCCATCAAGTTATCATGCGATGATAGTTGGATCCCGATTCCCACTGATGAGTAGGTGTTACTCCTTGGGTGATTTTCAGATGATCCCAACTAATTCTCTTTTTAGGGTTTGAAGGAGAATTCGAGGAAACAGTGGGAGCCATTCTGATTAGATAAACTGATTAACCAATCTAATTTAGGTTAGAGTGCACGCTGAGTGTTTCTTTTCTCTCTCTCTTTGACAGCGACCATGACCATACCCTAAACAAAAACTCATGAACCAAGTTAACCGAACCTTCTTAACACAGTTTGGCTTTTGGATTGTCATTTAGTCGCATATATCATTGTCACTCCTACATCCCTTTTGCATTTCTCCAGAACACCCCGTATCACTATGAAGATCCACATTTATTGGATATTCCATCGTATCGTTACATACGAACTCAAAGGAACTTGTTCCAGTTCGAGGATGGATTCTGGTTCTGGAGAAATTGAATATGATTATTCAGTTGTCTTTTCCCATTACCTTCTCTCAGGTTATGAGGGCTCCCGGTATAAGGAGAGTACACCTATTGCGCTTATTGGATAGTCTTCTTCTAAACCATAGGCAGGTGCCGAAAGGTAGGGAAGGAAGAAAACCAATTAGCCTGAGTGTAGTGTACAGAAGGTAATAAGTAAAAACATATAAAGGGATTAGAGTGAGGGCAAAGGAAGTTGCGACTGCTATCATTCACGACAAAACCGCATATACCCCTACCGCTCCTACACCCCCTTTGCATTTCTCCAGAACACCCCGTATCACTACGAAGATCCACATTTATTGGATATGCCATCGTATAGTTACATAAGAACTCGAAAGAACTTGTTCCAGTTCGAGGATAGACTCTGGTTCTGGAGTAATTAAATAGGACTATTCGGCTGTCTTTTCTCTTTACCTTCTCCTAGGTTGCGAGGGCTTCTGGTATTAGGAGAGTACATCTATTGCGCTTATTGGAGAGTCTTCTTCCAAATATTAGGCTGGTGCCGAAAGGTAGGGAAGGAAGAAAACCAATTAGCCTAAGTGTGGTGTACATAAGGTATGAAGTAAAGACATATGAAGGGATTGGAGTGAGGGCAAGGAAGTATGCGGTTACTGTCATGAATCTGGATAGTGGAAGAGGCATTACTAGGAATACCCGGCTATCCATTCGAAACATTTTTATGTTTCAGTTTGACTGTGCAATGTTAATTGAAAACTGTTTTCCCAATTAGATTCTGACTCCAGGATATGTATTTACCAGATTTGATTCTCATATCTGTATGGCATTACAGATGCTGAGTGAGAGTAAGATATTAGGAATTGGGTGATTAGATCCTCTATATATCGGAATTCTTTGTAATTGGTGATATTTGAGAAAATCACCTAGGTTTTTCCTGATGGCAAATATTTGGTTTTGAATATCCGTTATTATGCACCAATTTCAAACCGATATATCTGTACGTTTATTTTATAAAGTGAGATATAACTTTTTGAAATTATGTCTATGACATTTACCTGTATCAGTTGCTGGTTAGGTAAGGTGCATTCAACAGTGGTGTAATTTTTCTTAACCATAGCACAGTTTTCAACCTACGACGCATAGGGTTTGAGTTATTAAATTCGGTGGATTTATACAGAGTATTGTATGTTGTCCGGTGCCCGTTAGGACAAAGGGGTTGTTACTCGTACTATATTCTGTTTACTCATGACTTCTCTAATTTTAGACAAGTATTTCTATGAAATAAAAGGTCCAGATTTTGAGAAGATATAGTTATAAGAATAAAGTAGAGAACCATATGTTGCAAGTATCAGGATTCTTCAAGGTAATCGAAGATGTAGATACTTGTGTTTGGTATTCCGTTGTAAGTAATAATTTTAAGAACGTGCTTCTCTTTCAGGTTACTCATACGTGGATGTATTCCTGGATGAGTAATGTTGTGTGACCTTCTTCCATTTAGTTGATATGCACTGGAAACAGCTGCATGATTTTTGAATCTGGTTCCAATTAAATTAGTGTCTTTGTTTCTATATTGGATATAGAATGGATTCATATCTTAACGATGTTAAGGTATATGGAGTTGTCCGGCTTATGCTTAAAACCAGAATCCGGATAAACTCTAGGCACGTTTTAGTAATGGCAGTTTGTAGGTTATCCCGGGCTTTGACGAGGGTTAACATTCTACTATCTGGAAAATCAATAGTTATATTGTTCTTGACTTGCCACAGTTTTAGTAAAATGAATTCTCTTCAGAAAACATTAGTAGGAGTATGGTAGAATTGGAAGTATTTCCAGAACCATAAACGATTACTGAAAATTTAATAGAACCTAAGGATTCAATTAGTTTTGACGATCCATTAGCCACTTCGCAGATTTGGTGGGTAACCTCAGGCACCTGAGAGATACTTCGGTCTCCTCAAAGACGGTGACTGAGAGGTTTTTGATTACCCAAACTTGCCAATGATGCTGTCCTAGATTATGAGGTCTGGCAGGAGGATGAGTATAACGTCGTTCTAAATTAGTTTTAGAAGTGCACGTGTATATGACTCTGCCAGAGGGTTATTGTAGTCAGTGGGAGCAGCGGAAGCATGGTGGGCAAGTAGCTTATGTCTATTTATAGACTAAAGCAAATATACCGGAGATAAATCATCTAGTTTTGATGTGACAGTCATAGAGTTTGACTTCATCAGAACAACGGATGGAGCTGGTAAGAAGGTAGTAGGGAGAGATGTCCTGGTATTTGGATGACATGCTTTTGATAGGAAGTGATATTCCTATACTACGATCGGTTATACTGTGGTTGTCACAAGGATTTTCTCCATATAGGATCTGGATAAAATATCAGGGATTCTGGTGACTAGATCTGTGGTTTTAGATCTAGATTTGGGAAGGGTCCTAACTCGGGTACATTGACACCATTCTAAAGTGTTTTAGAATGGACGACTCCTGGCATGGTGGTGTATCCGCAGGTGATGGAGTCACCCTCTCTAAAGAATGTCTTCTAGACTGATGATGAGAGGGATTTGCATGATTGACATATTACTTGCTTAGGCAACCGAGTCAATCATAAGATGTCAAGTACCATACTAGATATTGTTTTTACACTGGCTGCAATAAACATATATTAATCCAATTCTGGAGAAACATTGGGAAGCAGTTATGAACATAAGTGGATGTTCTTGGTAACGACAGCCTCCTTCAGGAGGCGGTTATCATTTCAGGCTTCCAAGATGACCTGGATGATAGAGTGGCTGTCAGAGTTATAGTTTTCCCTCTTATGAGGGGCATTATGTTGGACAGGTGGTCCAAGCGGATACAGAGGAAGGCATGGCCCATAATACTGATTAAATTCAGTGGATGATACAGTCTAAGAAGTTTGTTGGATTTGGAGTTCATTTGTGAATTGGGTCCCATCAGACATCCAGACAAATTATAAGACAGGTATTGCTCATTTTGAGAGATAGTCTTTCTCCACGAAGTTGAGATATAGAGAGATGAAGATAGAAACATTGGAGCGGATCCACTCACTGAGGCTATTTCTCGAACGCAATAGTTTCACAAACGGGCTTTGCGAGACTGATTAGTAGAGAAGTTGGGTGTTCGGTATCACACGGGCTGTGAGTATACGATATCGTAATAATTAGCCTTAAGTGCAAGTGGGAGATTGTTGGCTATAGTGCTCTCAAGTCAATTATTGTAATCGTAGGCACATGATTGTGATGATTAAGGGAGGACCTATACAGGTTGGACAGTCTTACTCAAAATGGTAGTATGCTATCTAGTTTGTCTTTATCATCATGTACATGTATTATGTGGTATTACAGATCTCTATTACATGTTGATAGAGCCCATAGGATTCTTTCTTGACTACCAACATTATGATGGCGATCATATACGTGGGAGCTGGATGGTCTATAAGCACATCCTTAAATATCCCTAATCGAGGGAGTATCGAGACTAGGCATTAATACTCCGGAGTAGACTAGTGTATACTTATCGAAACCCCGACGAGGGGCGGTGGCCGGTCTCACAAGCCATTGGTGTCAGTTAGTCATCTAAGATAGTATATAGGTGTTCATTGGGTTATGAGTACACTAGATGGACTCGCCGGGAATATGCTAGTTGGTATTATACCTATTGTTAGAAAGTAGTTCCCAGGTGACATGTGATACTTTTAGACGAACAGACCGGACTATACGGATATTGTCACTGACAGGCTCAGTAGGGGTTCGGATGAGTTTGCTCGTCGGCCTTCCTTTCGCTCAATACCCGGGTAGCCGTTACGTACAGCTAGTGTCGCTGACGTGCTTGTGGTTAAACCCACTGCCAGCTTATTGACGAGTCATTAGAGTCCCACACAGAGGGTTTTCTTAGTTCTGGCGAAACGATATAGTAGCCGTATTAGATACGTGCAGGGTTCCGATATAATGAGTGTACTAGTTACCCGGATTTTCGATCAGACGGTTGATAATACTAGCCGGCTTGGGTTTGAGCCAGATTATTAAATCAAGTATTGATTTAATAATTTACTTATATGTATTTTGATATGTATATTCTAATATTATGTTCTTTGTGTTATTCTATCTCTTCGGGTAATCGTATTTCGGTACGAGTACAGGTATGTATATACAGTAGAATTTAATCCGTATTTTTATAGATAACATTCTAGAAGATGGACACCTCATTTAGTTTTTATCCATTTATTTTAAATGGAAATGAGGTGGATAATGGAGAGAAGGGAGTATGGTGACAACCATGCTTGCATAATGTTGCACAGATGAATTTTTAATTCATTTGTGTAAACTATTCAAGCATGGTAGGTATTTTAAATTAGAAAAATATCTTTTACAAAACCTTGCCATGATAATTTCTCTTTCATGGATGGCTCATTTTTCTCACTTGAGTTTTGAAACCTCACCATTAGCTTCACTCTCCTCTCTAGGCTTTTCATGAGATCTTCCACCTTCAAGCTTAACCTCCTCCCTACAATCTCATGAGTTGAGAATCAAGAGAGAAGTTGAGATAGATAAACACTTGGATTCGTTCATTACATCCTTGGCACTTTTGATTAGCCATCTTGAGTCCCTAGTTGCTTCACTTGTTTATGGTGTGAAGCTAGAGCTAATAGCTACATCTCTCGGGTGGATCATCATCGACGAAGGAAGACCGGCGACCAAGTTCAGTCCAGGACACCTCAAGGAGCTTGGGAAGATGGCAGAAGACCGAAGGACTTGGTTTATTCGTTATAACCATTCTAACCTTGTAGTTTAGCTCTTTGTAGATTGCTAGTAAAGGTTTATGGTTTCGATCTTGACGGTTTCGTTAGCGCAAAAATTTTTAAACGCCGGTTTTTGTTCCGCACCGGCCACGGTTGATGGCCATGACGCTATCGTAACCCAACAACAGCTAGTTCAACTCCTTGAAGTTAGACTTCAATGTGGTTATATCCTTCTCCAGACATCGCTCGCGGGGTAGGAGAAATAACCGCCGGAGTGGAGGCGTAACATTTCGGAAAATGGAAAATATTATTTTAGAATTTAAATAATAAAATAATGAATTTTACGGATATTATACCGAGTATGGATTTGAGTTTTCATAGATTGGTATAATGATATACCTCTATTTTGAAATGTACTTGGAAATCTAAAATAAATTATTATTTATGAAAGCATTTACTTAATTGGACTTTTCATAAATAAGCACGTAATTATATCCATACAAGATTAATATGTTAAAACTAATTGATGTTTTCCTATTTTGTGCATTAACTAAGCTTTATTCACTAAACCATGATTAGTGTGCATGACATGTTAATGAAGGGGGTTAACATTTTATTAGTGTTTTTATGGTGGCTTCATTACTTTTCCATTTGTGTTTTAAATTTGGTTTTATATTTTATAAAATAAAAGAAAAGAAAAGCAAAAGGAAAAGAGAATGTGAGAAGGAAACATGAGGCATGGTGGGATTATTTTAATGAGTATGGGCAAGAGAGAGAAGGGAAGAGAGGGGTTATGGTTGCAAGCATATCTTTTTTTTTTTGTTTTCTTCATCTCATTTTCTTCATTCTCTCCCTCTTCCTCTTCTCCTTCTCCACCTCCAATCTACAAACCACAAACACCCCACAAACCTCATCAAAACATCATGTAACCTTTACGTAACCTTCACAAAACATGTTCCTATCCTCATAATATACATGGTGTAGTGATCAAGTCTCCACTTTGAGGCCATCTTCCAAGCTTGGAACTTCCCTTCAACCTCATTTAGAGGTAAAATTCTCCCTTTTTACCATGTTTAAGTATTTTTGTCTTAACACACTAGTTTTAATACTATAGGTTCTTGTTTGCTAGACTTAAGTTTTCAAAAGTGAGTTTTTGATGGATACAACTTATAGTGATGGTGAAGTAGAGGCTTAGTTAGTGATTACAACCTCTTTAGTGATAGATGAAGGTGTTTGAGTCCAAGTATCATTAGTTTCAAAAGAGTTTTGAAGTTTCAAACATGTTATTTCATTGAGTTTTAATGTTCAAATGGAATCCGGTATAACTAGAGATCTCTGAAAATTATTTAGAGAATACAGTGAAATACTTGGACCCATAGAAGACCACCGTAGAAGCCCGAGACCCTAGATCCAAACCCAAACCATAGATTTATTGCATTTGGCAGCAAATTGCGGCCATATTGTAAAGCCGATGTTGCACACCCCGCGGGTTCGCGGGGAGGCGGAATTTTCAAAAACGATTTTAGTGAACTACGCAACATCGGCTAACTCCAGGATCTATTTGAAAACCTTAACTAACTAAACCACTAGGAGGTTTAGCTACTCGGTAAGAGTGTTATACCTTCGTGTACTGGTCCTTCGGGTCTTCTTTTCCTCCTCTCCTTGCTCCTAGAAGTATGGATCAAGCTTGCGATGTCGGCCTCCTAGTGTCAAAGATGATCCACCTGAGAGTATGTGCTTTAAGCTCTAACCTCTAAATCGAGATAACCAGGGTAAATGGTTCGCTAATCCAAGTAGCCTAGGTGATGTAGAGAATGTCTAATGGATTGTATTATCTCACTAAATCCTTTGTTTCACAACACATGTGAGTGTAAGGGTTAGAGGAAGAAGGAGAGGAAACTTAGGAAAGAGAAAGCAAAATGAGAAATGAGCTAGGGTTGTGAAGTGTAGAGAATAGCTCAAGACTTTCAATAATGAAGTAACCATTATTTTCATATAGAAAATAATAGCCAGACTTTAATAGTGCACCCAAACCAATAAACAAATGTCTAAGCCATTCCTCACACCATACCACAAAAGTCTCCTCCAATTCCACCTCATTAATCCATTTAAGAAAATGGATAATACCAAATAATGAGTTGTCTCCTTCTAGAAACATTCTTGAGAAAATTATAAGAATACCCCTCACCGTATATAAAGACCCGTATTCGTATTCCGAAAAATACGAATACAATGAGACGATAACAATCCAATCATATAATACTAGGATCCGACTTAAACCAAAGCCTACTAGTATTGTCCGCCCGAACATCATCCGTGTACAAGTACACGTATGTGATCGTAGCCATGTCATAAAACCATACGACCTTTACATCTTTTGCCCGAAACAGATAAACCCTCTGTATGGGATTCTAAAGACTCGACAGTACGCTGGCAGTGGGTTTAACCATAATCACGTCAGCGGTACTAGATGTACGTAATTGCTACCCAAGTATCTGTCAATAAGAAGGCTGATGAGCAAACTCATCTGAACTCCTACTGAGCCTATCTGTGACAATCTCCGTACAGTCCGGTTTGTTCGTCTAAGATACTCGCATATCATGCCTAGGGAGATGGTAAACGTCAGACCCCTAATATCGCAATAAGTCATACCGGAGCAGAGCTCAATACACCTTGAGAAACTACTGAAGTACCTACCAGTAAATCTCGCTTGCCCTGGCCAGGTACTTTGTGTAATGGCTTTCCGAACACAGCGCGATATCAACCTCCAATACCGGAAGAGACGAATCCTATCTGACCACTACTGTCTCTAAGTGCTTCGGGACTACACCTAACTAGTACCTGTTTGCACGACTCCTTTGAGGCATAGTAAGGTAGTAATCTAAGTGCAGTGGGAACAAACTCGAGACGAAGTAGCGATGGCAAGACGGACTAACCTGTACTCATGTCACCTTGGAACTGCTTCCTGACGATAGGTATAATACCAACCAGTAGTTCCCGACGAGTCCTGTCCAGTGTAACTTATAACTTAATGAGCACATGTATACTATCTCCAGTACGACGTACTAATGGCTATGGGACAGACCATCTCCCCTGCTGGGATAAGAAGCGTATACACTAGTCTACTATGGAGTATCGATGCCCCGTTTCGATAATCCTATAACTTGGGACCTATATAAGGATGTGCTTATAGACTACCCAACCCCCACTAGTGTGACTGCCATCACAACGCTGGTAGTCAAGCAAAGATCCTAAGGGCTCTACCAATATGTATAAGCGATATGCTAAAAGAAACACATGCACATATTGAGGTAGAATCAAACCAGGTAGCATACTACCATTTTGAGCAAGACTGTTACTATAACTGTGAATAACCCAAGCTTTCAATATATAATATACAATCCAGTATGATACAATAATGGCCTCTAGGGCATATATCACTAACAATCTCCCACTTTCACTAAGGCCGTGTATTGGAATATCGCAGACCTATCATCTCGACTAGCTTCTCGAACTGCGTCTGAGGGATGGCCTTTGTGAGTGGATCAGCAATGTTATTCTCTGAGTCTACTCTCCGCACCTCGATCTCCTAGCGATCAACGATCTCCCTGATCATGTGGTACCTCCTCAAGATGTGTCTGGACTTCTAATGGGACCTTGGTTCCTTCTCCAAAGCTATAGTGCCGTTGTTGTCACAATACAACGGCATTGGATCAACAATGGATGGAACCACCTGAAGCTTTGTCACGAACTTCCTGATCCAGACTACTTCTTTCACGGCGTCACATGCAGCGATATACTCCGCTTCCATGGTCGAGTCAGCAACGGTGTCCTTCTTGGAGCTCTTCCAACAGACCACCCCTCCTTTGAGGGTAAAGACAAAACCCGACATGGACCTGGAGTTACCCTTGTCACTCTGGAAGCTGGAGTCGGTGAAGGCCTCGATCTGGAGGTCTTCTTTGCCATACACCAAGAACATCTCCTTAGTCCTTCTCAGGTACTCGAGAATGTTCTTCACTGCCGTCCAGTGCTTCTCCCCTGGGTTCGACTAATACTTGCTTACAACGCTCAGGGCGTAAGCTACATCTGGTCTGGTACACAACATCGCATACATTATAGAGCCTACCGCAGAAGCGTAGAGTATAATAGACATGCGACCCCTTTCTAAATCAGTCTTGGGAGACATCTCTTTGGAGAGGGTGATTCCGTGACAAGCCGGTAGATTACCGCACTTTGAATCTTCCATACTGAATCTTTTTAGTATGGTATCGATGTACCTTGACTATGAAAGTCGCAACATCCGTTTAGATCTATCATAATAGATCTGGATCCCCAGAATGTAGGAGGCATCACCCAGGTCTTTCATGGAGAACCTTTATGACAAGAATCGTTTGACTAATTTTAGCATAGGAATGTCATTTCATATCAAGAGAATGTCATCCATGTACAAGACGAGGAATACCACAGTTCTCGCTACAATTTTACTATAGATGCATGGTTCATCTGGATTTTTGATAAAGTCAAATTCCTTGACCGTCTCATCAAAACAGATGTTCCAACTCTGCGATGCCTGCTTTAATCCATAAATGGACTTAATCAATTTGCACACCATTCCGCTGCTCCCACTCTAAATGAAACCCTTCGGCCGATCCATATAGACACACGCTTCCAAATTTCCATTTAGAAAAGCGGTCTTTATGTCTATCTGCCAAATCTCATAATCGTGGAAGGCAGCAATGGCAAGAAAGATCTGAATGGATTTGAACATAGCCATTAGAGAAAAGGTTTCATCATAGTCCAAACCAGGTCTTTGACGAAAACATTTTGCAACAAGTCTAGCCTTATAGGTTTCAACCGTCCATATATACCAATCTTCTTTCTGAAGATCCATTTGCCGCCAACGGGTTTTACCCCTTCTGGAGCAATGTCCAAATTCTATACTTTATTGGTGTACATGGAATCCATTTCGGTCCGCATTGCATCCAGCCATTTTACCAAGTCACTGCTCTGAATGGCTTGCTAGAAACTAGTTAGTTCATCATCATCGATGATGCAATCCTCTCTATCCCCGTCTATGAGAAAACCGTAGTATTTTTTGGGCGGATGAGACTGCCTACTAGTCCTACGGAGTGGCGCGGGGATGTCTGGTTCTTTCGAAACTTCTGGTTCCACTATGCTTTTAGTAATAGCTTGTGGTTCTGGAATTTCTTCCAGTTCTATTGCGCTCCCACTTATCTCTTTTTCTAAAAATTGAGTTTCCAAAAAGTGGGCATGCCTAGAAACAAAGACCTTTTGTTCCTCTGCGTAATAGAAAAGATACCCTGTGGAGTTCTTTGGGTGTTCCACAAACTTACACAGTACTGAGCGTCCCTCAAGCTTGTCCGCATGCTGCTTTTTTACAAAAGCTGGACATCCCCGTATCTTCAAATACTGAAGAGAGTGTTTCTTCCCACTCTATATCTGATATGGTGTGGTAGGCACAGTCTTGGTAGGAACCTTGTTCAAATGATATGCAGCCGATTCTAGTGCATGGCCCTAGAAGGATCGTGGCAACTCAACATTACTCATCATGGAATGTACCATATCCAATAAGGTTCTGTTCTGTCTTTCTGATACACCGTTGTGCTGATGTGTGTATGGAGGAGTAAGCCGAAAGAGAATTCAATTCACTTTTAAGTAGTCCAGGAACTCAACACTTAAGTATTCACCACCTCGATCAGATCTAAGTGTCTTGATACTTTTACCGGTTTGTTTTTCTACTTCATTCTTATATTCCCGGAATTTCTCAAAAGCCTCAGATTTATGTTTCATCAAGAATATATGTCCATACCTTGAGAAATCATTCGTAAAATTAATGAAGTAGGAATAACCACTTCTTGCATATGTAGACATTGGACCACACACGTCGCTGTGTATGAGTCCCAAGAGCTCGCTCGCTCTTTTTCTGTGTCCAGTGAACGGAGTTTTTGTCATCTTTCCTTTGAGATATGATTGAAAAGTTGCATAGGACTGATATTCGAACGGATCCAAATATCCCTCTTTATGTAACTTCGTCAATCATGTTTCATTGATGTGACCCGGTCTACAATGCCATAAGAAATCCTGATTTAATTCTGGAGACTTTCTTTTAAGTGTGTTCTGGATGTTGAAAACCCGAGCTTGATTTAATACGTATATACCGTTATCTAGTGTACCTGACCCAATCAAAACTTGATTTAGGTGGATATTTACAACATCGCTTACAAATGTAAAATCATAACATTCTTTAGAAAGTAAAGATACAGAAATGATATTACATGTCAGATTAGGTACACACAAATAGTTACATAAAAATCAAAATCTGCCCACTTATCAATCCTAGGTGATATTCCCCTACGGATACAGCATCCATGCTCATTCCGTTAGCAACCCTGAGAGTCATATCACCTGCTTTGATAACTCTACGGTTTCTCAAAGCCTGTAATGAATTATAGATATGAGATCCCGATCCGGTATTTAGTACCCAGGAAGTAGAGTTAATCGACAAACATTTTCAATCATAAACACACCCGAAGCCGAAGCCACAACATGCTTCGAATCCTGGTTTCTGGCTTTCTAAGCCCTGCAGTCCTTCTGATAGTGCACTTTCCCGTGACAACAGAAACATCCTTCCTTTCCTACTGTTAGCCCCGAAACTTTTTCTTTATCCTTTCCCTCTACCTCAGCGCTCCTCAATATATTGAGGAGTCCTAGATGTGTAAATTCCTTCCCTTGAATTTTGAAATTCAATATAAACTTGGCGTAGGTTGAGGGGAGCGACTGTAGAATCAAGTTAGTACATAACTCGTTCTCCAACGTGGTCCCATGGTCCGTGAGTTGTTCAATATAGCTAATCATCGTAAGGGCGTGGTCCCCTACAAATGACCCGATAGCCAACCTCGCCTGAAGCAATATCTTCGAGGTCTCATATCTTACAATACGAGATTGCTCTCCATATAAAACTTTGGTATGAAGGAAGTTAGAAACTAACTCCATCTTCTTGTGCTGCCTCTGGTTTTTACTATCCATTGAGGTTAACACGAGGCACTTGGCTCTCGCACAATCCTTTTCCGATGTCTTACGGATATCAACATTTGCGACGGTGGAATCTGGACCTGGGATGGAGGGGGCTTTGGTAGTTGTTTACCGCCGGACACAGAGACACGACCGCGCAGGTCCATCTTGCCTAAAATTCGGGGCAGATGCTAATTGGTGCTATCCGTCCACCTCTCTGAAGATGCCAAGTTGATTTATGACACCATGTATCGAAGGTTTAAACGGATGCGGCCGATGTAGCAGACTTCGTCAGATTCCCCCTCGTTTGAGGGGTTTTTGATTGTGAGGACACTTTTCCCTGCAGGCGCAAACCCATGTAGTTAATTACGCTACCGCATCGCGGTAACAACTTTCTCCTTCTCCATATGGTCACTTCGTGTCGTGGGTGTTTATTTTGTGTTTGGTTGCCCGTGGATTGTATACGGAGACTAAGTTGTATTGTCGCCCATAGGGCGTGGACTAGTCCAAATCCGTATCTTTCTTAGATTTGGGTTTGGGGGGTTTGGGGTTTAAAAATAAGTTAGCCTCATTTAAGACTAAGATCAACTTAAACGTTCGTTAAGGATACGTTAGTCTCATTTTAGACTAAGATCAACTTAACGGGATCGTTTAGATCCAACAAGAGAGCAATTGGACTCTATTGTTTAGTTTAGTGACATTGCGGTCGATAATTAGTTTAAGAACATTACGGTCCAATGTTTGTTTTAAGATATCACGGTCGAGGTTAAGGACATCATAGTCCATGGATTTTAAGGACTCCACAGTCTGTTGTTAGTTTTAAGACATCACGGTCGAGATTAAGGACATCATAGTCCGTGGATTTAATGACTCCACAGTCCGACGTTAGTTTTAAGACATCACGGTCAAGGTTAAGGACATCATAGTCCGTGGATTTAAGGACTCCACAGTCCGATATTAGTTTTAAGACATCACGGTCGAGGTTAAGGACATCATAGTCCGTGGATTTAAAGACTCCACAGTCCGTCGTTAGTTTTAAGACATCACGGTCGAGGTTAAGGACATCATAGTCCGTGGATTTAAGGACTTCACAGTCCGATATTAGTTTTAAGACATCACGATCGAGGTTAAAGACATCATAGTCTATGAGTTTAAGGACCCCACAGTTCGTAGCAATGTATGGTTGTCAGGACCCGTCACCTCTCTGACGACGTTGAAGGATTACAACGACAGATATCAGAGGAGTAAAGAGATGTACCCTCAAACCGGGTGTAAATTGATTGGAAGAGCTGATAAGCTCAGTTCAATTTAAATTGAGGACTTATGGCCAGAATTGGGCTAAGTCCAGTTAAAAAGGTTTAACATTTCATTTTTGTTCTGCCTGTTAGGCCTTTATTTGGGTTCTGCCCCTTTAATAATGCCAAGCATTGGGCTCTGACATTTTGTCTGGAATTAAATGCATAGCATTTATCAGAACAAAGTATGTTCTGACAGCGCGCCACATGGCACGTCAGGCGCTTTGCGCCAATTAAAGAGCGCATTGCGCTAGCGCACATAAGGGTGACACGTGTCGCTTAGCGCTAAACGCTAGTTTATTAGCGCATTGCGCTTTTAAATTTATGAGTGCGCTGCACTAGTTTATGGGTGCGCCAGTGAGTGACACGTGGCGTGCTTGGCGCTAAGCGCCAACCCAAGAGCGTAGTGCACTGTTTTCAGGAGCGCACAGCGCAGATCCTGACACGTGGTAAGTTATGGCGCTGAGTGCCAGTCCAAGGAGCGCAAGGGCGCAGTTCATGAGTGCAAGGCACTGTCTAATAGCGCAAAGCGCATTTTGATTAATTTTAAGATCAAAGAACAAATTTATGTTCCTCTTTAAAGGAGGCTTTGCCTCAAGATCCAAGAACAGAAGTTCTTGTTTTAATAAAAGGCTCTGTCTTTATAGATCAAAGATCTGTGAAGTAAAAATACTTCTTTTTATGATTAGATCTTGATCTTTTCTTCTTTTTAATCAGAGGCCTTGGTCTTTTTTATAGATCTAAGATCTTTTTAGAAGACGTTTTTTCTTTTTACGAGATGTTTTCATCTCTGTTTTTCAAGAACGCAGTTCTTTTTTCTTTACCTTGACTATGAAGAAAAATCTTCTTTTCTTCTTTTCTTAAGAGCTTGCTCTTTTTTGCAGAGGATTTTTTTTCCTCTCTTTTTCTGTCCCTAGACTTGAAGTCTAGGGGTCTTTATATAGGGCCAATTGATTTGTTAAATCAGTTAAAGAGATCTTTTTCTGATTGATTTGGGGATATTTCCCCACCGTTGGATCTTTGATCCTAGGGCTTCTGTTTTACAGAAGGCAATCTTTTTGTTTTCAACAAGATTGGAAAGATTTTTCTAGAACAGAATTTTAATTCTGATTAATTAATAATTTATTACTATTAGATCTTTTGATCAAACGGTGGGGATTTTAATTCCAGCGCTGGCGCACTTGGCGCCAGCGCACCTGCGTTTGACACGTGGTGCGCAGCGTAGAGCGCAGCGCAACTGCGCTAGCGCACCCGTGTATGACACATGGCGCACAGCGCAATTGCACTAGCGCACCTGTGTTTGACACGTGGCGCACAGCGCAGAGCGCAGCACAACCGCACTAGCGCACCTGTCTTTGACACGTGGCGCGCAGCGCAGAGCGCTGGATCTGAAGCGTTGCTTTAACTTTAAAAATTTTGAATTTCAAAACAGAGCTTGGCTCTGATTGGGGTACGCTGCCTAGGGCACAGCGCTCTTGGCGCTGGCGTGTCTGCTTTTGATACGTGGCGCACAGCACGCAGCGCACGGGATCTGAAGCGTTGCTTTAATTTTTGAATTTTGAAATTCAACACAAAGCTTTGCTCTGATTGGGGGAAACAAATGCCCCCACACCATTGCGCTCACGTGGCGCACACGTGAGTGCAGCGATGGCAACATCTGAGCCTTTGGATCAACCCAGAAGTTGAGGAGGTGTTTCGGCGCCTATAAATTGGATCTTTTGGTCCTCAGATTATCTTCATCTTCTTCTCAAGAATTTTATTCGGAGCTTTGCTCTCTTGTTCAAGAACTTTCAAGAGTTAGAACTCTACTAAATTTAGGTAAAATTAAATTAAATTAATTCTAATAAATTAGGGTTTTTACCCATTAACAAAGCCTTGCTCTCCATAGATCTTTTGATATAACGAAAACCCCTTTAGGGTTTCATAATCAGAGCCTTGCTCTCCATAGATCTTTTGATCTAAAGAAAACCCCTTTAAGGTTTCATAATCAGAGCCTTGCTCTCATAAACCCATAGATCTAAACAGATCTTTTCTTAGGGTTTCTTAGCCCATGAGTCAGAGCTCTGCTCTTTTGACAATATATAGATCTTTTGATGAAGAACTCTTAAGAGTTTTCCATGGATCTTTAAGATCCCAAAATTTTAATTCTCAAGAATTAATTTTTATTAATCTTTGATGGATTTTCCATCATCATTACAGAGCTAGGCTCTTTAAGGAATTTTATTCCCTCGTAACCAGAGTTTGACAAGTGTCACTCTGTTATAGAGCTTTGCTCTAAAAGGGAGATTTTCTCCTTCTCCCGAGAGATTTCTCATTCAATGAGAATATTCTTTGAGGATTTTCTCATTAGTTGACAGTCTCATCCAATGATGAGGCTGTCTTATTAATTGATGCATTGTCATCTGGATTTTGTGGGTCCCCCTTTGGTCCCCTCTCCACTGCATTGCAGTGTGGTACAGGTTTTAAAGTACCGAGCGTCGGGATTTTTTTAAATTAAATTATGACACCGCTAATTGAATTTCGTTCTTTTTTGCAGGAGACATGTCTTCTGATCTCTCGTTCCCGTTTTTCCGCTCAGAGGGAGGAATCTCTGAAGCACCGGTAGACCGGGAGGTTCTCGCTCTTATTAAGGACTATGACCCGGAGTACAAAAACCTTCACCTGTGGGGTAAGTGGAACAACCAAATAATCAAAGGTCGCCGAAGCTTCTCTTGTACGACGCCATCGGATCCGATCTCATCGATCTCGTATGCAGATATACCCCCGGTGAACTATGCCGTGGAGGTCGTTAATTGGACTTCCGAGGGTCTTCTTCAACCTTCGATTGCTGCCATACCCATGCAGCTGCCGGCAGCCTTGGATATTTTGGGGCGACGCATATGCCAGGGCGAGTCGCGCCCTTGGGGACAACCCTACAACATTGGGTTGACCTCTCGACATTCGGCCGGGTATTTGCAGTGGGCCAGGTACATTTTGTCAGCGAAGAAGGCACATTTGCTGAAGATCAGTCTATACCCTGCGGTTTACGCCTCGCTGTTTCAGTACTCTGCTCCTCCAACATGGTGGATTAAGGCGTTCATGGAGCAATGGAACATCTCTACCCATACCTTTCTTCTTATAGACAAAGAAGTTTCCATATCTCTAGAAGAGTTTGCTGAGATCTCCGGTCTGCCGGTGAGGGGGGAGCACTATGAGGAGCTACTTCCTCCGGATGAATACGTTTTTGCCATCAAGCCGTTGGTGATGGACCTAACGCCAAAGAACGCTATTCAGCACCAGTTTCCGAGTCTGATAAAGGTGCTGAATATGTACGGGAGTCTTTTCTTGGAATCCGGAGGCCGGGAAGTTAGTTTCGCAGACTTCATTGCCCGTTTTCTTCGACCGGAGATTCTATCGCAACGGGGCGAAAAATTTGCCAAGCTTGACGATCCCTTCGGCTTTGTCGTAGATCGTCGATCAGTACTGGAAGATGATCAAAAAGGCTTTTATCTCCCCATGCCGCAATCATCCCTTTGTCGGAAATCGCTGCTCCGGGTATCGACGAGGAGACTTTCTTTCTCGGGTTTCTGGGTCTATGGTTGTGCTGGTTTGCACTCCCCATGCACCCTCGCTATATGAGGCCGTCCGTCTTCTACCCAGCACATCGAATGGTGGCTGGCATACAATTGGCCATCGGGATTGCCGGGTTGGCCCACCTGTACCATGGTCTTAGCGTGGCGGCGGACACAACTGAACCGGGGGTGCAAGCCGCCAATTTCCCGATGCACTACTTTACTTCGTGGATGGAAATGCACGTGCTCGGGGTATTTGGTATTCATAAAAGACCCTCGTTTTACGAGAAGTATAGACTCCCGATAATTATGCGGCTGATCGATGCTTCTATCGTGAATCCGCCTTAGCGGGAGGCTAGGGGGTTGCTTCTTCGTCTGCGCACGGTCGGAGCGGGTATGTCTTTCACGGACAAGGTCCTGACAATCGGTCCGGAAACCTCTAAGGCGGTGCTGGCGTTGCGCGACAATTTCAAGGACGGGGCCTCCGTGTTGAAAGCCCGGGAGATTTTACATCTATACTCCATCAAACCGGGCTTCCTCGTACTCAGGAAAAATGAGGCGGCGCTTTTTATAAGATACAACCCCCATCATTTTACCCAGCAGCTAAGTTATAACTAGGGGTCCCACTGGAGGCATTTTTGGAAGAGCCTGCGGCCACCAGAAAGGGAATACGGAGTGCACTGCATCACTTTATGCGGTTAAATATGGGCTCCCACTTCTTCATTAGCGAGCCGAATTGCATTCCAAGGGCCCTCAACGTATACGGGGCCTGGTATCAACACGCAATGGGTGCTGTCATTACGAAAGAGAAGCGGCTGCTGCTCGATCGCAAGAGTGCGCCTCCCGCCAGCGATTGCAACGTGCCCTTAAAGCGAAGGACCCCTGTCCCTCCTCCACTAAGAGGAGATGCTGGAGTTGAGCCTCCACGTATGCTAAGCCCTACGCGTGGATTGCCCCGTGATCCTGTGGACGTGCCATCAGCGCCCCGTGCTCCCATGGAGACGGTAAACATGGTTTCACTCGAATCCGGCGTGGGCTCGGATATCGGGACCCGCCATCCCAAGATGCCCACGAAGCGTAAGCCGATTTTGGGTGCGACCGGAATTCGCGCGCAGAAGAGGAAGAAGAAGTCGATCCTCTCTGCTGACGTTGTATTTGGTCAGGAACCTCATGCTCCTTATAGCGAGGGCTTGAGTGAGTACGGGACCAACGACGACCTATTCATGCCGCCAGATGACACTGATCCGGCGGCTGCCATCGCAGCTTCTGAGCGATTGGTAAGGCACGACGAGTGGTTGGCTAAACTCGCGCAATCAGGTAATTATTAGTTGTATTTTTCTTCATTGCATCGTACCTCTATCGTTGTTTTTGACTAACACTTTTCCTTCTTTAAGAGGCATTTCTACCGAAGAAGCCCTCGCTGCTTCTCTCAAGACTTTCGAGGAGGAGGAACGACTTAGAGCATCCTTAGGCCTTGGTACATTTCGGTTCGCTATGTTTCCGCTTCCATTTCTTATGAGTAATCTGACCCTCTCTTTGCCTTATCGCAGGGACCACAAGACCTACCTCGCAAGCCGATGCGGAAATTCTCCCCGGGCCAGCTACCGAAGTCCCGGTCTCTTCGGGATTGCCGCAAGAGGCCCTACTTAAAAAACCGATGATGGACGCCTTGACGGCTCTGGAGGTAACCCTGAACGCGGACGACGCCTCCTTGCGGAAGGAGGCCTCTAAAAGGTCCGTTGTGACGGCCCGGGAGGAAAGGAAGCGCCTGAGACGCGAAGCAAGGGGGCGTAGCGCCGCTTTGGCCGCGGGAGCAGGTTCAAGCACCATTACTCCCGCTGCTATTCCTTCAGAGGAGCTCCCGGTCGCCTTGTCTACTGCTCATAGACGTGCGACACATGCAGCTCGGGAAGCCAATGGTAAATCAACCCTAGGTAATGTGTTTTGAGGCTTCGTTGTCAAAGGTTTAAACTATCAGTTCTTATATATCTTATCCTGTAGGGTCGAGCCTTACCGAAGGAGTGGCGGCGACCGTTGAGCCTGAGGGGGCGGTGGAAAAGGTAGCTGCTGAACCCGAGGCGACGGTAGGCGATGTAACCATGGTTGCCGGGCCCGAGATAGTAGCTGACGAGACAGTCACGACTGCTATGCCCGAGATGGCTACCAATGCTGAGCTTGAGGTGGCAGCGGGTGAGACGGCTGCTATGGCCTAGCCTGAGGCAGTAGCGGATGAAACGGCTGCGACTACTGAGCCCGAGGTGGTAGCGGGCGAAACGGGTATGATCGCTGGGCACGAGATGGCCGCTCTTTCTTAAGAATCGGGCACCGCTCCAATTATTACTTTCCCTGCCTATGGTTCTTTGTCGTCTCCCGGCTTCACGAGCGTGACGATGGCTCCTATGGAGTCAGGGGATGAGGCGACGGGAGGTAAGACCACCCCAATGGAGGAGGGAGACGCCACCGTTGTATCAAGTGACGCCCTCGTCACAGCTCTGGCTGGTGACTCATCAGGTAAATTTTTGGTCACCGTCCTTTTTTTATTCTGCAATCTTTCCTAATAAAGTTTATCTTGCTTCTAATGCAGGTGTGGCTAGTGCTGAAATCGAGCTGCTCGAGACAGCGCCGTCAGTTACTGCCCTGACGGTAACCACCTCTCTGCCTTCTCTCGTACCGTTGTAGATGCTGGAAGGTATGGATTTATGACCCATCAGTCTTGTTTTTAAGCTGCACAACCTACGTACTGACGTTGCTGTAAGTCGATGTACTTCACCCCGGTACTTATGGGGAGGCGGAATTTTCAAAAACGATCATGTTTAAAGAACGAACATCGACTAACCGCTTAAATCGAAGCTAAACTGTAAATAACCGTACACAAAGAGTTTCTTATCTATGTGTTTAGGGATTATACCGAATGAAACTAGTCCTTCGTCTTTACGATCTCCTTGTTCTCCTCGGCCTTCTCTAGGTAGTAGACGATCCACCCGAGAGCAAAACTCCAAGCTAAACCTCTAACTTGAGGTAACTAATCTACTTTGATTGCTAATCAAAGAAGAGAGGATGATATAGAGTGAAGGTAATGGATGTTTAAGTCTAACTAAACCTTTGATCTCAACACATGAGGATTAAGGATTAGTCTCTTGAAGATGAGAGCTTGAGGAGAGAGAATGTGAGATAAGATAATGAGATGAGAGAGAGTGTATCATAATATATTATGAAGCATTCTTATTATTAGAAAAATGAATAATAGAAATGAATAAGCATGCTTCATAAATGCAAAATGGTGATTCATTAAGCATGTGTCATTATCATTTATTGTGCAATAATGATAATGATGAATCACTCTCATGACTCACAATCTTATCCAAAGTAACCTCCTTAGTCACATCTTCTAGAAGCTTCTCGTACAATTACGAGAACGCCCCTCCAATCCGCAAAAATACGGAAAAACTTTAGACTGTAAAAATCCAATAACCGGATACCAGTAACTGGCTTAAACCAAAGCCGACTGGTAAAAACTGTCCGAAAGTCGTACGTGCGTAAACGCACGTATGCGTCCGAACCCTTTGTCGCAAAACCATGCAACCTCTATATCGTTTCGCCTGGAGTAGGAAACTCTCTGTGTGGGACTCTAGAGACTCGACTACTACGCTGGCAGTGGGTTTAACCACAGACCGCAAGCGGCACTAGCTGTACGTAATGGTCCCCAGGTAGTTGTCGATAAGAAGGCCGATGAGGAAACCCATCTGAACTCCTACTGAGTCTGATGTGACAATCTCCATACAGTCCGGTCCGTTCGTCCAAGACTATCGCATATCGGGCCTAGGGGGGCGGCAAGCGTCAGTCCCCTAATAGCGGTATAAGTCGTGTCGGAGTAAAGCCCATTACACCCTGAGAAACTACTGGAACCTACCAGTAAATCTCGCTTGCCCTGGCCAGGGACTTTGCGTAATGGCTCTCTGACACAGCACGATATCTACTCCCAATACCGGGAGGTACGAATCCTATCTAACCGCCACTGCCTCCAAGTGCGCGGGACTGCACCCAACTGCTACCTGTTTGCACGACTCCTTTGAGCCGTGGTAGGGTAGCAATCTAAGAACAGTGGGACACACTCGAGGCGAAGTAGCAGTGTCAAGTCTGCAGATTACGCTGTACTCATGTCACCTGGGAACTGCTCACTGACGACTGGTATCAAACCAACCAACAGTTCCCCGTGAGTCCTGTCCGGTGTACCCGTAACCTAACGAGCACCTGCATACTATCTCCAGTACGACGTACTGACGGCTGTGGGACAGACCATCTCCCCAACTGGGATGAGAAGCGTACACACTAGTCTACTCCGGATATCGATGCTCTGTCTCGATAATCCAACGACCAGGGACCTGAATAAGGATGTGCTTGTAGACTACCCAGCCCCCACTAGTGTGACTGCCATCACAACGCTGGTAGACAAGCAAGATCCTAAGAGCTCTATTAATACGTACACTCACATATTAAGATAGAAAAACCAAGTAGCATACTACCATGTTTAGCAAGACTGTTATATACATGTGAATATCCCAAGCTTCCATTAAGTAATATACAAGCTAGTATGATACAGTAATGGCCTTCTAGGGCATAAACACTAACAATCTCCCACTTGCACTAGGGCCATGTACTGGCATATCGTAGACCAATGATCTCGAGTAGCCTCTCGAACTGAATCTGAGGAAGGGCCTTCGTGAATGGATCAGCAATGTTCTCTTCTGAAGCAACTCTCCGAACCTCGATCTCCTGACGATCAATGATCTCCCTGATCAGGTGATACCGCCTCAAGATGTGTCTGGACTTCTGATGGGACCTTGGTTCCTTCGCTAAAGCTATAGCTCCGTTGTTGTCGCAATACAGAGGTATTGGATCAACTATGGTAGGAACCACCTGAAGTTCTGTTAGGAACTTCTTCATCCAGACTGCTTCTTTTGCGGCATCGCAAGCAGCAATATACTCCGCTTCCATCGTCGAGTCAGCAACGGTGTCCTGCTTGGAGCTCTTCCAGCACACCGCCCCTCCATTGAGGGTAAAGACATAACCCGACATGGACTTGGAATCGTCCTTATCACTCTGGAAGCCGGAATCAGCAAAGGCCTCCAACCTGAGGTCTTTTCCGCCGTAAACCAAGAACATCTCCTTAGTCCTCCTCAGGTACTTGAGAATGTTCTTTACTGCTATCCAGTGTTTCTCCCCTGGGTCTGACTGATACCGGCTTACCACGCTCAGTGCGTAAGCTACATCTGGTCTGGTACACAACATCGCATACATTATAGAGCCTACCGCAGAAGCGTAGGGTATAATAGACATGCGTTCCCTTTCCAAATCAGTCTTGGGAGACATCTCTTTGGAGAGGGTGATTCCGTGACAAGCCGGTAGATTACCGCGCTTAGAATCTTCCATACTGAATCTTTTCAGTACAGTGTCGATATACCTGGACTGCGAAAGTCCCAACATCCTCTTGGATCTATCACGATAGATCCGGATCCCCAGAATGTAAGAGGCATCACCCAGGTCTTTCATTGAGAACCTGTGTGACAAGAATCCTTTGACAGATTGTAGCATAGGAACGTCATTTCCTATCAATAGAATGTCATCCACGTACAAGACGAGGAATACGACACTTCTGGCCACAACTTTACTATATATGCACGGTTCATCTGGATTTTTGATAAAGTCATATTCTTTGACTGTCTCATCAAAACAGATGTTCCAACTCCGCGATGCCTGCTTTAGTCCATAAATAGACTTAAGCAGCTTGCATACTTTCCCGCTGCTCCCACTCTGATTGAAACCCTCTGGCTGATCTATATAGACGCTCTCTTCTAAATTTCCATTCAGAAAAGCCGTCTTTACATCCATCTGCCAGATTTCATAATCATGGAAGGCAGCAATAGCAAGAAGGACCCGAATGGATTTGAGCATAGCCACTGGAGAAAAAGTTTCGTCATAGTCCAAACCAGGTCTTTGACGAAAACCCTTTGCAACAAGTCTAGCCTTATAGGTTTCCACCTGTCCATCTACACCAATCTTTTTCTTGAAGATCCATTTGCATCCTATGGGTTTTACCCCATCTGGAGCAAAGTCCAAAGTCCATACTTTGTTGGTGTACATGGACTCCATCTCGGTCCGCATTGCATCTAGCCATCGTACCGAGTCGCCGCTCTGGATGGCCTGCCGGAAGTCAGTAGGTTCATCATCATCTATGATGCAATCCTCTCTATCCCCATCTATGAGAAAACCGTAGTATCTCTCAGGCGGATGAGACGGCCTACTACTCCTGCGGAGGGGTGCGGGAATGTTCTGTTCTTCTTGAACTACCGGTTCTACCAAACTTTCAGTATTAGTTTGTGGTTCTGGAATTTCTTCCAGTTCTATTTCGCTCCCACTTGATTCCTTTTCTAAAAACTGATGTTCTAGAAAATGGGCATTACGAGAAACAAACACCTTTTGTTCCTCTGCGTAATAGAATAGATATCCCCTGGAGTGCTTTGGATATCCCACAAACTTACACTTTACTGATCGTGCCTCGAGCTTGTCCACATGCTGCTTTTTAACAAAAGCTGGACATCCCCAAATCTTTATATACTGTAGATGGGGTTTCTTCCCGCTCCACATCTGATATGGAGTGGTAGGCACAGTCTTGGTAGGAACCATGTTCAAAAGATATGCCGCTGATTCTAGCGCATAACCCCAGAAAGATCGCGGTAACTCAGCATTACTCATCATGGATCGTACCATATCCAATAGGGTTCGATTCCGTCTCTCCGATACACCGTTATGCTGTGGAGTGTATGGAGGAGTAAGCTGAGAGAGAATTCCTTTCTCTTTTAGGTAACCTAGGAACTCGGCACTTAAGTATTCTCCACCTCGATCAGATCTTAGTGTCTTAATACTTTTTCCGGTTTGGTTTTCTACTTCATTCTTATACTCCTGGAATTTCTCAAAAGCCTCGGATTTATGTTTCATCAGATAAATGAATCCGTATCTTGAGTAATCATCCGTGAAAGTAATGAAATAGGAAAAACCACCTCTCGCATGTGTAGACATTGGACCGCATACATCACTGTGTATGAGTCCTAAGAGCTCGCTCGCTCTTACTCCTTGTCCAGTAAATGGAGTCTTTGTCATCTTTCCTTTGAGACAGGATTGACAAGTGTCATAAGATTGATATTCGAACGTGTCCAAATATCCTTCTCTATGCAACTTAGTCAACCTTCTCTCATTGATGTGACCCAGTCTACAATGCCATAAGAAAGCTTTATTTAAATCTGGAGACTTTCTTTTTAGTGTGTTCTGGACATTGAAAATTTGGAGTTGGTTTAACACATATATGCCGTTATTTAGAGTACCTGACCCAATCAAACCATGATTAAGGTGGATGTTAACAACATCTCTTACAAACGTGAAATCATAACCTTTATTTGATAACAAGGAAACTGATATGATATTACACGTTAAGCTTGGTACAAAATAACAGTTATGCAAAACCAAAATATGTCCACTCGTCAATCCTAGGTGATAATCCCCGACGGACGCAGCTCCCACGCTAGCTCCGTTAGCAACCCTGAGGATCATATCACCTTCCATCAGCACTCTACGGTTTCTCAGTGCCTGCAATGAATTGCAAATATGAGATCCTGATCCGGTATCCAATACCCAGGAAGTAGAGTTGATCGACAGACAATTCTCAATTACAAACACACCTGAAGTCGAAGCCACAGCTTGCTTCGGTTCCTGGTTCTTGGCGTTCCACGCCTTGCAATCCTTCTTCCAGTGCCCTTTCCTGTGACAATGGAAGCACTCATCCTGGCCAACTACTGGTGCTGCAAGCTTTTTCTTTCCCTTCTTTCCCACCTTACTAACACCTCCTCTAGGTTTGGGTGCGGCCTTCTTCTTCCTTCCTTTGGCCCTAGCCTTGGACCCGGAAGAAGATGCACCGCCAACAAACATAGCGGGTGTTTCCCTTGCCTTCTGCAAGGTGCCCTCTGCACTCCTTAACATGTTCAGGAGTTCCGCAAGTTCAACTTCTTTTCCTTGAAGATTGAAGTTGAGGATAAACTGGGCGTAGGTGGGAGGAAGGGACTGGAGAATAAGGTCTGTATAGAGCTCATTATCCAAAGTCGTCCCAAGGTCTGCGAGCTCCTCAATATAGCCGATCATCTGTAGGACATGTTCACCTACCGATGACCCGACAGCCAACCTCGCTCGAAACAATTTCTTAGAGGTCTCGTATCTTGCTATACGAGATTGCTCTCCATAAAGTTCCTTTGTATGGAGAAATATGCCATCTAAGGACATATCCTCGTGCCTCCTCTGATGTGCGTTGTTCATAGAGGCAAGCATGATGCACTTGGCTCTCGCGCAATCTAAATCCCAGGTTTTGCGGATTTCCTTATCCGCATTGCTGGATTTGGGACCAGGGACAGCAGGTGCCGTAGCGGTGAGGACGTACCCCAGTTTGTCATAGGTCAAGGCCATTTTGACATTCCGCAGCCAATCTTTATAGTTTGGCCCCGTCAGTATATTCTTTTCTAAAAGTAACTTAAGTCCAGTCATTTTCAGGGTCGCTGCAATTAGGAGAGAGAGAAGAAAACACTTTAGCATGATGCTCTTGCAAGTTTAGAGTGGTTTTTAGTTTATCTAAACTGGATGGCTCCTACTGTTTTTCAAATCCTTCCTCAAACCATAAAAGAAGAATTAGCCAGGACTATTCTCACCGTACAATACTTGCTTAACCGTTCAGCCAGGCCAGTGTCGATACTTCGAGGGAGGTTTTCCAACGCTTTCGCGAAGTTCCTTAATTAAATAACCTCTTTTCTCTGGGGGCGTAACCCCGCTGACACCTTTCTGGACACCTACTAGGTTTATAGCATTGATCGTTAAGTGACGAATATCCTGATAAGTAGCATATACTCACAGTAGGATCGGGATCCAAATATCATCGTATGATAATGTTGAAGGAATCCTACCAACATTCATCAAACTCCAAATGGTATGCATCTCTTTGCAAATTTCAGTTTCTTTAGAAATTCCCGATATTTATTTCTGCCCCATGCTCTTATGACCTTGGCGTTAGGTCAAAATGTCATAAGTCACATGTCAAGTTCTACCCATCATTATCTTGTCAATTTGAACCCATCCGTATATATCCTTGACGTTCGGCCAAAATGATAATACGACTGTCCCAAACTAACTACATCTACCTATGCAACAAATGAATACCCAGTAGCTACCAAACACTATGCCTTGGCGTTAGGTCAAAATACATAGCTTGAATACTACTGAATACCCAGATGAAATGACGGAGGGCTACGAATGGTTTTGGCGAAACCGTGAACGTAGTGAACTTGATATAACCGAAGGAACCTGATAGCTTTTAAAAGGAGTGGTTAAAGCTCCGTATTTAAAAATATCTGTTTTAAAAATAACCGAGTGGTTTCTTTTAAACTGTTCCAACGATTTAAACTTTGGTTTGTTTTTCTTTGCATTATAGATAATGCGTCCCATCATTAACCTATCATTGCAGAAAACAACGAAAATACAACGTCCTCTTATGCCATCCGCATTCGCCACTGGGTCCCGTCATCACCCGTTAGGTTACTTAACTAACGACAGAGCGGGGGCTGGGCTAGCGCGGGTGTAAAACATAAGTGACGTCTAAATAGCTACAATATATATAGATATTTTACATTCGTCTGACGCAATGATATTCATTCCAGAACACAGATAAACAATATTGGATTTGCAAGCAATCTGTATTTCTTTTGAGCCTGCAAGAAAAGACAGATTACACAGTTGTGATGAATAGCCGTTACCCCACCCTCGACCCCTACGGGTACGGCAAACTACCCGTCCGGCAGTTTGTGTACCCCACCTTGGGTCAGTCCTAGGAGCAAAAACAGTAAAATGAAATAATACAACGGTGGCTACAACCGCAACCTGGAAGTGCCCCGCAAAAATAATATTACAACAAATTACATTTACAATAAATGAATTAAACAATAACCCATTGCTAAACCCGGCTATACACCACAACAGTCCAATACAGTTTATATGCACAAACAGATATAACCATTTCAGAAATGTGCAACCCCCTGCCAACCGACATATTAGCAGTTGGGGGAGGTTTACGAACACATTTATCAATCACAGATATAATCCAACATGCAAATACTGTACAATTTCGATCGATTAAACGACATTAATATTGCTCCAAAAACTGCTCTGTTAAACTGAAACCTGGGCAAATATTAAATATTCCAGAGAACCCCAAATACCAGAGAGGACCCACACAAGAAATACGAGTCCATGACTCGGCAACTCGGCCGCGGAAGCGCGGCGGATCGGTGCGATCCGCCGCCCTTCCGCGGCGCTTTAGCCGATTCATGGGCTCTAATTTCTTGGGTGTTCTTCTGGACCCTTTACAAGCTTTCTGAGATCACCTGAACAATTTTAGGACATCATTTTAAATTCGACAGAAACTTGTAACTTTTAGGGTTTTCCGGCTTCGTTTTTCCGTTTGAAATTCGTACAAATTTGCAATTAAGTTATTTAGTGTTTAGCGAGGCTCTGATACCACTGTAAGTCGATGTACTTCACCCCAGTACTTGTGGGGAGGCGGAATTTTCAAAAACGATCATGTTTAAAGAACGAACATCGACTAACCGCTTAAATCGAAGCTAAACTGTAAATAACCGTACACAAAGAGTTTCTTATCTATGTGTTTAGGGATTATACCGAATGAAACTAGTCCTTCGTCTTTACGATCTCCTTGTTCTCCTCGGCCTTCTCTAGGTAGTAGACGATCCACCCGAGAGCAAAACTCCAAGCTAAACCTCTAACTTGAGGTAACTAATCTACTTTGATTGCTAATCAAAGAAGAGAGGATGATATAGAGTGAAGGTAATGGATGTTTAAGTCTAACTAAACCTTTGATCTCAACACATGAGGATTAAGGATTAGTCTCTTGAAGATGAGAGCTTGAGGAGAGAGAATGTGAGATAAGATAATGAGATGAGAGAGAGTGTATCATAATATATTATGAAGCATTCTTATTATTAGAAAAATGAATAATAGAAATGAATAAGCATGCTTCATAAATGCAAAATGGTGATTCATTAAGCATGTGTCATTATCATTTATTGTGCAATAATGATAATGATGAATCACTCTCATGACTCACAATCTTATCCAAAGTAACCTCCTTAGTCACATCTTCTAGAAGCTTCTCATACAATTACGAGAACGCCCCTCCAATCCGCAAAAATACGGAAAAACTTTAGACTGTAAAAATCCAATAACCGGATACCAGTAACTGGCTTAAACCAAAGCCGACTGGTAAAAACTGTCCGAAAGTCGTACGTGCGTAAACGCACGTATGCGTCCGAACCCTTTGTCGCAAAACCATGCAACCTCTATATCGTTTCGCCTGGAGTAGGAAACTCTCTGTGTGGGACTCTAGAGACTTGACTACTACGCTGGCAGTGGGTTTAACCACAGACCGCAAGCGGCACTAGCTGTACGTAACGGTCCCCAGGTAGTTGTCGATAAGAAGGCCGATGAGGAAACCCATCTGAACTCCTACTGAGTCTGATGTGACAATCTCCATACAGTCCGGTACGTTCGTCCAAGACTATCGCATATCGGGCCTAGGGGGGCGGCAAGCGTCAGTCCCCTAATAGCGGTATAAGTCGTGTCGGAGTGAAGCCCATTACACCCTGAGAAACTACTGGAACCTACCAGTAAATCTCGCTTGCCCTGGCCAGGGACTTTGCGTAATGGCTCTCTGACACAGCACGATATCTACTCCCAATACCGGGAGGGACGAATCCTATCTAACCGCCACTGCCTCCAAGTGCTCGGGACTGCACCCAACTGCTACCTGTTTGCACGACTCCTTTGAGCCGTGGTAGGGTAGCAATCTAAGAACAGTGGGACACACTCGAGGCGAAGTAGCAGTGTCAAGTCTGCGGATTACGCTGTACTCATGTCACCTGGGAACTGCTCACTGACGAATGGTATCAAACCAACCAACAGTTCCCCGTGAGTCCTGTCCGGTGTACCCGTAACCTAACGAGCACCTGCATACTATCTCCAGTACGACGTACTGACGGCTGTGGGACAGACCATCTCCCCAACTGGGATGAGAAGCGTACACACTAGTCTACTCCGGATATCGATGCTCTGTCTCGATAATCCAACGACCAGGGACCTGAATAAGGATGTGCTTGTAGACTACCCAGCCCCCACTAGTGTGACTGCCATCACAACGCTGGTAGACAAGCAAGATCCTAAGAGCTCTATCAATACGTACACTCACATATTAAGATAGAAAAACCAAGTAGCATACTACCATGTTTAGCAAGACTGTTATATACATGTGAATATCCCAAGCTTCCATTAAGTAATATACAAGCTAGTATGATACAGTAATGGCCTTCTAGGGCATAAACACTAACAGTTGCACTATTGCGTCTTTGCAGGAATCCTTTTTGACCACTTGTACCAGGTGCTGCACCCACACTTCTCCTTCTTGTCAAAGATTAGTCCACCTGGCGGTATAGGTGAGTATTTTTTAATGACGTCCTTTTCTTCAACGGGCAGTCGCATTGTTGCTAACTCTTCTTTATATTGCTTGTAGCCTTATGAATCGAAGGAGGGGACGAGGCTGTCGTTGCGCCACCAGTACTCCCAGCTCTGCCCCCTGCTGCAGCCGGTATAGTAGACTCTAATTTTTGCGTGTTTTCTTTATTTCCTGAGCCGACATCTGATTATGATCTATTTTGCAGCAATCACATCGACTCCAACCCCGTTTGATTCTCGTATTATAATGCCGACAGGATCTTTTTCCAGGTGTCCATCATCCAAAGGTGCTGTGACCAGTCTACGCATGCTGAGCGAGTATATTGAGGAGTTTGACGTAGAGACTCCCACATCAGCTGCGGATTTTGCTGTAGAGGTTAACCCTATGCTGGTGACGCTCATGAACTTTCATGGTGAGGGCGTCGTTGAGTTTTGGGTTAATCGCTGCAGGGAGATCGATGCTTGCTTGTATGAGCTTGAGCTTAAGCGTCCCGCACCTGAGATTCTGGTTATGAGCACTCAACGAGCGGCATGGATCGAGCAGAGTGCTTCTTACTTCCGCCATCTTGAAAAAGAAGTTGCTTTAAAGCGAAAGGAATGTAAAGAAACTTCAAGCGAGTCTGCTCGACTGCATGCTGAGGTTGACGCGAACGCTGCCCAGTTGAAAGTTATCTTCGAGGGCCTTCTGCAATGTATCTCTGATGGGTTAACATTGAGGCAGAAGCTCGATGTCGTTGAGCGTGATGCACAAGATCGTGAAGCAGCTCAGCGAGCCGTCGAGGAACAACTCTCGTCTTACATGCAGCAGCGAGCCCAGGTCGAAGCAGAGTTGGCCGCGACAGCTGATCAGGAAGAGGGGCTGAGGGAAGTGCACGAGCGGCTGACTGGATTATTGAAAGCACCTTCCTTTCAATAAATTTTTTTGTACCATTTGTAATTTTGAATAAAATGTATTTGTTCTTTTATTCTTTCATATGATGTGTTTTGTACCCAATCGAATTCATGAATAAAAGATACACGTTCTTCGTAATGTCCTGTGTCATTTCTCTGCTTTCTTCTTTCTTGCTGTGTTGTTTGCCATGTGACTTTAGCAAGTGCGGTCTGTCGATAGTGTATAGCTGTCAGTCTTAGGCTCTTTGTAGAGTGGCGATGGCTTAGAAACAGGGTTAGGATCTGTCACCTAAGACTTTTCAACTTTATGAGTCGTGAGGGTCTCATAAAGAATTTTCTCCCTACCGGTCAAGAGGATCCTGTAGGTGTAATTTTTCCTTAAGAATCGTGAGGATTCCTAAGCGTGTTTTCTCCTGAAAGTCGTAAGGACCTTAAAAGCGAATTTACTCCCTTACGAGCCGTGAGGGCCCGCAAGTGATGGATGAAGTTGTCTTTTATCCGCATTTCACGGAGTTAAGGGTTGCTCTGGATGCTTCCTACGGGTTCATTGCCGTGTTTGGCGAGGACCAGGCTCCGCTCTGGATGTTTTCCAGGATACCGTAGTTTAAAGACATCGCGGTCGAGGTTAAGGACATGATAGTCCGTGAGTTTAAGGACCTCACAGTCCAATGTTAGTTTTAAGACATCACGGTCAAGGTTAAGGACATCATAGTCCATGAGTTTAAGGACCTCACAGTCTAATGTTAGTTTTAAGACATCACGGTCAAGGTTAAAGACATCATAGTCCGTGGATTTAAGGACTCCACAGTCCGATATTAGTTTTAAGACATCACGGTCAAAGTTAAGGACATAATAGTCCGTGGATTTAAGGACTCTACAGTCCAATGTTAGTTTTAAGAAATCACGGTCGAGCTTAAGGACATCATAGTCCGTGGATTTAAGGACTCCACAGTCCGTGAAATGTGTGGTTGTTGGGACCCGTCACCTCTCTGAAGACGTTGAGGAATTACAACGACAAATATCAAAGGAGTGAAGAGATGTACCCTTGAACCAAGGTAAAATTAGTTTAAAATCATTGGGGTTGATTGTTAGTTTTAAGACATCACGGTCGAGGTTAAGGACATCATAGTCCGTGAGTTTAAGGACCTCATAGTCCGACGTTAGTTTTAAGACATCACGGTCAAGGTTAAGGACATCATAGTCCGTGGATTTAAGGACTCTACAGTCCGATGTTTGCTCTGGATGCTTCCCACGGGTTCACTGCCGTGTTTGGCGAGGACCAGGCTCTGTTCTGGATGCTTCACACGGGTTCACTGCCGTGCTTTGCGAGGACTAGGCTCCACTCTGGATGCTTCACACTGGTTCACTGCCGTGCTTTGCGAGGACCAGGATCCGCTCTGGACGTTTTCTGCGGGGTCAAAAGTTACGTTATCCGCGTTCCACGTGACCAGGAATTTTTCTCTAGATGCTTCCCACGGGTTCACTGCCGTGTTCGGCGAGGACTAGGCTCCGCTCTGGATCCTTCACAAGGGTTCACTGCCGTGCTCTGCTCTGCGAGGACCAGGATCCGCTCTGGACATTTTCCACGGGGTCAAAAGTGACGTTATCCGCGTTCCACGTGACCAGGAATTTTGCTCTAGATGCTTCCCACAGGTTCACTGCCGTGTTCGGAGAGGACTAGGCTCCGCTCTGGATGCTTCACATGGGTTCACTGCCGTGCTCTGCGAGGACCAGGATCCGCTCTGGACGTTTTCCACGGGGTCAGAAGTGACAAAATCCGCATTCCACGTAGCCAGGAATTTTGCTTTAGATGCTTCCCACGGGTTCACTGCCGTGTTCGGAGAGGACTAGGCTCCGCTCTGGATGCTTCACACGGGTTCACTGCCGTGTTCTGCGAGGACCAGGATCCGCTCTGGACGTTTTCCACGGGGTCAGAAGTGACATAATCTGCATTCCACGTAGCCAGGAAGGGTTGACTTTATCCACATTTCACGGAGTTGGAATTTGACTCTCGGTCATCTGTATACCGCCGAGTCATGGAACTGGGAGTTACCGCTGTTCCGCTTTGCTTGATATTGTGTCTGTTGTAATGAGACGAATGTCGAGACGATCTCCAGGTTATCTGTGAGCCGTCGAGGGTTGGCTTCTTCTTCTGATGAAACCTGGGGAGGAGGAGTGTGATTCCTTCTTTGTTTGCGCCCCTGGATTGTATACAGGGATTGATATGATATCACCTGTAGGGCATAAATTTCATTTTTATTTTTCAATTCTTTCCGCGATGTTCTATCATTTCAGCTTTTATATCGCGAAGGTCACGATTGCCCTATCATTTCGGCTATTTTTCGCGGTGCCCAATCATTTCGGCTATTTGTTTTATTTCTACTCACTGGTTTTTATTGCGAGTTGCCCAATCATTTCGGCTATTTCGCATGCATACATTTTTACTTGCTGATTTTGTCGCAAGTTGCCCCATCATTTCGGCTATTTCATATGCATGTGTGGCTTGCAGGCTTTTCGCTGCAGGCTTGGAATTAAATACCGATTTCGGCATCAGCACCGCTACCACTGGGATATTTCTAGGAGCGAATCATCATTTGCCTCTGTCGATATTGAACAAAGGTGGCTTAGCAAACAGGGTTAGGGTCCTGTTGGACTAAGGCTTTTGACTTCATGAGCCGTAAGGGTCTCACAAAGGTATTTCTCCCTGCGAGTCGTGAGGATCTCGTAGGTGTGTCTTCTCTTTAGGAATCGTGGGGACTCCTAAGTGTATGTTCTCTTATAAGTCATAAGGATCTTACAAGAGAGTTTTCTCCTTATAAGTCGAGAGGACTTACAAGGGTTGTTCACCGTGCGAACATATCCTTAGTCACGGATAGGACTTTTCTAGGGAAATATTTATTCGCGCCCGTAGATTGTATACAAGGGTCAGTGTTGCACCGCTTATAGGGCAGTATCGGAGGTTGTGGGGGTTGCTTAAGAATAGGTTTAGGTCTCTGTAGCTTAAGACTTTCAAATCTTATGAGCCGTGAGGGTCTCATAAGAGGATTCTCCTTATGAGCCGTGAGGATCTCGCAAGTGTAACTTCTCCTTAGGAATCGTGAGGATTCCTAAGTGTGTTACTCCCTTGTGAGTCGTAAGGATCTCACGCAGGTAGTTTCTCCTCACAAGGTCGAGAGGACCCTGTAAGTGTCTTTTAACGAGGTTGTGCCCTTTCGGATTTTCACAAACACTCGCCGGTAGCCCTGTTGTTTTTACTCACGGAGCCCTTTCGGGTTTTCATCCGTGCCCTTTTGCTTGTGGACATACCGTTTTTATTTTTTTTAATTCTTTTTTTTTTTATATAACGAGGTTGCGCCCTTTCGGGTCACGAAGATGAGGCCTACCCCCGATTTGATTATGGGCGTGTTCTGTTTGCGCTTCTTCATGGAAGACGCTCCATCAAAATAAAGTTCCCATCGAGCATCACCACCGTCGATCGCATCAAACGCATGTTCGTCTGGCAGTTCGCAATTCAAGGGAGAATCGGCCGGTATCGGATGCTCAGCGAGGAAGTCGGCGATGGCCTGGCCTTTCACTGCTTTGAGGGGTCTGTATGTCACCGAGAATTCCTTCAAGAGTAGGGCCCATTTAGCGAGCCATCCCATTAATATACCCTTTGACATCAAATATTTGAGAGGATCCACCTTTGATATAAGGTGGACCTCATGTGCCAAAGCATAATGTCTGAGCTTCGTTATCGCGAAGATCAATACCAGGCAGTGTTTTTCGATGGGAGAATAATTGCTTTCTGCCCCCAGGAGAACTCGACTCAAGTAATGGAGAGCTCTTTCTTTCCCTTGGTCATTCTCTTGTGCCCATAATGCGCCTAAGGAACCTTCAAGGGCGATTGTATACAGAATGAGAGGTTTTCCCTTGATCGGAGCGGCTAGCATCGGTGGATTCTGCAGGTATTGCTTGATTTCGTCCAGTGCGCTTTGGCATTTGTGATCCCAGACGAACGGGGTTCCCTTCTTCATCAGGTGACTGTACGGGCGGCACTTGTCAGAGAGATTGGCTATAAATCGCCGGATATACGCGAGCTTCCCATGGAGAGACCGCAATTGCTTGAGAGTCCTTGGCGGGGGCATCTCCATAATTGCCTTGATCTTTGACGGATCTATTTCGATGCCTCGGTGTCGGACGATGAATCCTAGGAATTTACCTGAGGACACCCCGAACGCGCATTTGAGAGGGTTCATCTTCAAATTGTATTGCCGAAGGCGTTGAAATACGATCTTCAGATATTCGAGATGTTCCTCGTATGATTTTCTTTTGACCCCGAGGTCGTCGATATAGCATTCGACGATTTCATGTATGAGGTCATCGAAGATCTTCGTCATGGCCCTCTGATAGGTGGCACCGGCGTTCTTTAGACCGAAGGGCATCACCTTTTAGCAGAATATAAAGTTGGTGAGCCGTGTGATGGGAAACCTTCCTGCACGGTTCGGAGAGAACCCAAAGGGGTCCGGAAAGCGGTGAACTTCTGTTCTTCGGGATGCATCTTTATCTGGTTATATCCCGTCGATCCGTCCATGAAGGAGAAAACTTTGTGAGTGGACGTGTTATCTATCATCAGCTCAGTGACCGGTACTGGGAAGTCGTCCTTCGGGCAGGCTTTATTGAGATCCCGAAAGTCTACGCAGATGCGCACCGTCCCATTCTTCTTCATTACTGGGATGATGTTGGCGATCCAATCAGGATACTGAATTTCTTGGATGAAGCCGGAGTCGATTAGTTTCTTGACCTCGGCGTTAATACTCATCTCAAGCTCGAGCCGCATTCTTCTTGGTACTTGTTTGATTGGCTTAACGTCCGGGGATATCGCCAATTTGTGGACAACAATTTCTGGATCTAATCTTGGCATTTCGGAATAGTTTCATGCGAAGCAATCTTTATGCTGCATAAGCATGTCTTTTAGTGCAGACACCCTCTCTTCAGACAGCAACTCACTGACGAATGTCGGTCGCGGGTCATTTGTCGTCCCCAAATCAATTTTCTTGAGGTTATCTGCAGTGGTATGTATTCCATCTTCCAGCTCTTTTGGTGCCGGTGGAAATTCTGAGATTACCTCGCCATCATTGTTTTCGAAGCACCAGGGGAGGTCACCCTATCCTCAGGCTCTTCTTTTGATAGTGTTATCATATGACAAGTACGAGCTCGCTTTCACGACCGATGTTGATCTGGTTCTACTCTCGCGGATTTGGGTTCATGCTTCTGCGGTGGTGTTATCCTCCAACTGTTGGATAGAGCGAACTTGCCGAGTTGATATTGGTCTTCGACCCAGTTCTTGAAGGTGAAGCAATCTTCGAGAGGATGTCCTATCGCTTGGTGCTAAGAACAATAGTCTGGATAAGATACCTCGTTGGCTTGCTCAGGGTGTTTGGATTCCGAAAGTGTAAGCATTTGATGTCTCATGGCAAGATCAAGTATCTTCTTTGTCTTGTCTTGAGGAAAAGAGTATGCTCGACTCATCTTCTTCATAAGGGACAAATTTGGGCCGCTCGATTCATGATCGCGTGACTTCTTGGTCTCGCTTTGTCGCCGTCGTACGCCTTTTCCGCTCTTTTACTTGTTTCTGCCTCTGCGTCGGGCCTTTTGTATGACGGGTTGATAGGGAGGGGCACTTTCATCTTTCGCAGCCTGTTGAAGAAGGCGTTGCGTCCTGGCTTTCTCATAGATAGCCATTTCGCGATTATGGTCGTCTCGAACAATTTGACCAGCTTCCCTTATAAGCTTGTCCATTTGCTCTTCGAACGACGGACTGGGCATTTTCACATCAGGAGCTCTTTCTGGTTCAGGGTTAGCATCTTCCCACTGAGCATCCCCTTCTTCATCAAAGTCATGTACGACGTAGCAGTCGCGGAGTAGCTCCCGTTTCTTGGATTGAACATACCCAAGCCCGGTCATTTCCATTCTCCCGTTGGGCAACTTGCGCTTAGTTCCAGGAACGTTCCAGATCCTATCATAGAACTTAGCTTTTCGAGCAGTCTGTTTGAAGGGTATCTCTTGGCGCTTCAATAGCCTTCTGTGTAATATCTAGGCAGACGGATGGGCTGTAGCCTGTCAAGTATAGAATCCGCGCCATGCCAAACTTCTTTCTCCACTCTTGTTTCCGTGGATCGGTAGAATAGGATTTCCAGTTCACCTTTTCGCCTGGGAAGGACGTAAAATGTTTGTAGCTCTTGCACGCTATAAGCTTCAAGTGCGTCGAGGTCTTTGTAGTGCTCTCGCGGAATCATGATAATTTGCAAACTCTGATTATCACCAGTGAATGCTTGTATTGGCGGCCGAGCGGAGAATATAGCATGGACCTCATCTTTCGAGTCGCTGCCAAAGATCAACATAGGAGTGGACGGTCCTAGCTCGTTGCACTGGGGTGGGCCTGGATAAACTATCTCTTCCTCTTCCTCTGTATCACCCCCGAAGAACGGAATGGTGGTGATAGCTTTGTTCTCCGGTTTATGACATCTCTCCGTGTCCTTGAAATCTGGCAAGAAATATTTTGCATCTTCATACTTGCGGACTTCGTTTACGGAGAACGGGTTCAACTCTCCTGTTACGGTATACTCGAGACCATCCTTAAAGTATTTCATACACTGATGTTGTGTAGAAGGGATGATGTTGTACTTGTGTAACCAAGGCCAGCCGAGCAAAGCATTATAGCACGTCTTGGCGTCAATGACATGAAATTTAATATCCGTGACAAGTAGCCCGAATCGTAATGTCAATAACACAGACCCGAGAGTCCGCGATGACTGGGAGTCAAAACCAGAGATGGTGATTTTATCACGAGCGAGATGCTGGACGCTCATGTAGATTTCCTTCAACACTCGCACATTGAGAAGATTGACGGAAGACCCATTGCCGACCAGGATTTTACCTATCTTTATATCGTGGCAGTACCCTGAGATATAGAGGGGACGGTTGTGCTCGCACGTCCCAAGGAGGAGGTCTTCGTCGCCGAAGGTGATATCGGCTGTGTGTACTTCCTCCAGCTCGTCCTTCATCTTTTCTTCGGCGAGAAAATCTTGGGATTGCTCTGGCTCTTGTAGCGCCTTGATCAATGAATCTCTTGCTTCTTTGGATAGTAGAAGGGCGTCGAGAATACTGAGTTGCGAGGGTAACTTCCTCAAATGCGCCAGAACGTTATAGTCCACCTTACTCTTCTTTGGCAAGTCCTTGGCGATCAGTTCTTTCATGAGTTGGTCATCCAGGGCGATATCCTCGGAGACTTTTTCTTTTCCCTTATCTTTTCTACTCGTGGATCCGAGATTCTTTTCTGGAAGTGTACGGTTGCGCAGCTGAATATTTTCACAGGCCTTCGATTCTTCCTCTTTCCTCAGGATGGGTTCCTTAAAGAGAGGGCCAAGAGCCATCTCTTCGTCAGAGTCGCTTCCGAAGGTGAGAACCTGTGATCCCCCAGCATCGACTATGTGACAGTAGTCGGTAGTTCTTTTGTGCTCCTCAGTCGCAATTCTTTGCTCCCGGCGAGTTTTGCGTTTCATCCGCTTAAAATGTTGCCGGTGAGCAACACATCCCTGCCACCATCTTTTAAAAGCGTTGCACTCTTCGATGGGGTGTGCGATCTTCTGATGATACAGGCAGTAGCTAGGATGCACCTCTGCTTCACCAAGAGTGTTTCCTTCGGAGGGTGGTAGCTTCATTCCCATTGATATGGCTTTAGCAAACCTTTTCCTCGTCTTGAACTTATTTTTATCCGCGACGGATGTTCCTTGATTTGGCGGGAATGTCTCAACTCTTTCGTGTAGTCGCCGGCGTTGGGCTTTCTCAAATATGGTCATCTCACGCTCCCGATTGGCTTTACTTTTCAGATGAATCTCATTCAGGAAGGTGTCGATCATTTCATCTGACGGCCATAGAAGTTCCGGTTCGGGACCTGCCCCCGGTCTCTCTATGCAAGGAGCTTCTTCATTGTCTAGCAATGAATGAGAAATCACATGGCAACTTGCCACGTAATCCCCAGATTCGTCCGACGATTCTTCTCCATCATCTCCGTCTTCAAGGACGTGGTTGAGGAACTCTTGGAGCGTGATTGGAGTCCGCGTCTTCTGGTTATACTCTTCCAGTGCGTCAATATGTTTTTGTAGGTCCGTGCGCTTGTCGCCAAGCTTCACGGGCTTTTTGGATCTCTCTTCTTCTTCTTCTTTGAAGATTTTGACGGCTGGGTGTGTGTGCTTTGGCTATCACCACCAATCTTTGGAGTTGGGCACGGCTTCAGCATCCTTTCGATGATCTGGGGTTCTAGCGGGTTCTTCCACCTGATCGCCGGACATATCTGAAGATCATTCGACATCCTTTTGGTTTTGGCTGAAAGCACGACCTCCCACGAAGCTTCTTCGACAAAAGAGCACGTTGCCCCCGGTGTGTTCGTCTTCTTAGGAGTGTGCGGTTGTGGTGGGTTTATTTTCCACTTCTCAGACAATGCAAACTTACCTTGTAGGTACTGATCCTCGATCCATCCCTTAAAGACGAAGCGATCCTCGATCGGGTGACTTACCGTTTGGTGGTAAGGGCAATAATTGGGATTATTCACTTCGTTGGGTTTTGGTGGTCGCCTTGGATTCGGCAAATTGATAAGCCTGTTGCGCATAGCCAGCTCGAACAGCCTCTTAGTTTTGTCCCGTGGGAATGAGTAAGGATGCTTCATTTTCTCATTGTAATAGCGTCGTCTCTCCTCTAGTTGATCTGCTAGCTTTGGGGCACTAGGCTGCTGTTGGGTGTTCGCGACGAAGGTCGCCTTCCCTTTAACCTTGTCGTTCCGCGGTTCCGGCTTCGAGGGAGACGGTCTGTGACCCATCTGATCCATCTGGGCCAGCTTATCGATTAAAGCCTGGAACGTGGTCGGTTTAAAGAATATCATGAACTGTGAAATAGTTGCATGAGGGTCTAGGGTGCTCACGAACATGCCCACCGCTGGTGCTTCTTCGATGCGCTGTTCGCACTTCGACCACAGGTTCCGCCATCGGATTGCGTATTGAACCCAAGTTTCGCCCGGCTTCACCCTTGCATTGATCCACACCGTTATTGGGGTGCGTTCGCTGGCACTCGCGAATCGCTGGGTGAATAGCAACTCCATTTCCACAAAAGTTTTGATGGAGTCGTTTGGAAGTTCGGAGTACCACTCAAACGCCGTCTCCGATAAGCTGCCGACGAATTGGCGAAGCAAGAGCTTATCATCGCCGCCGGTGTTGCCACAAAGAGCCCTGAACTGGGCGACGTGTTGATGGGGATTGCCCGTCCCCTTGTAGACATGGAATTTCGGGATGGTGTAGCCCGGCGGATACTTTATCTGATCATACCAGCCTGGGTATGGTCGCCCAGTTTTCACGACTTGACCAGCCGCCTCATTTGCCTGGTGAACTCTTATTTTCTGAGCAATATAGTCATCCAGGGCAGCTTTAGAGATTGTCTCCTCCTTGGCTGTTGACAGAGCTGGCAGGGGATTCGATGTTTCTCCTCCATCATCTTCAATAATGATCGGAGGGTCTTCGGTTGGAGGATCCGGCTGTATCATCATCCCGACCATATCTTGGAAGAAAAGTGCCATTCGCTTTATGTTAACCGCTTGTTCCGCGGTTTCTTTGTCTTTCTTTTCGAGGACTCTGCGAAGGAAGTCAGCATCGGTTTCTTGTTCATAACGCTGCTTCGATGACGCCTCCAGGCTTTCTTTCGGTCCGGTGAGTGCGGCCATTGTAGTCAGCATTTCCTGAAGCTTTTGCTGTTGCTGTTCCTGAGCTCTTGTGATGGATCGAGTGAGTGGTCGGTGGCCGGTAGAAGCGCAACTATCCTCCTTCCCGGATGCCATGTAAACGGTATACACCACCATGCCCCCAGACTTAGGGCGTTTGGGCTCGATGTTTTTATGGTCTGCCACGTTTACAGGGGCTTTCTCTGGCCTCCTTCTTTTCTGAGTGGTTGAAGTTGAGGGGGCCATCGCAGTGGGCACCCAGATAGCTTTTCGTGGCTTGGCAGGATGGCTTTCTTCTTGTTGAACCTTCGCCCTTTTCTGTTGGCGAGGGTAATCTTGATCAACTACTGAGTTCCGAGCCTGTCGCCAAACTTTGTAGATTTTGGAGGACAGCCGCTGAGGGGACTGTTCTGGCTTTGTTTCCACAACATTCTCCATCGGCGGAGGAGATCTTTTCAGTACGGTGGTAGGAGAATTCCTGCGCACCCTATTCAGCAGCTCAAAACTGTTCCCGGTTGGAACAGCAGCATTAATTCCCACCGTTGGAGCTGGTGGAGTTAGCCCAGAAGAGGAGTTACCCCCGGCCTTCCTTACTCGGCGCCAGTGGCGACGTCGAGCGTGTCGAGCTGTTGAAGTTGGCTTGGTGACGGGGATAGCTTTGTCTTGCCCCCTGTTCAGGTGAGGGGCTGTTGCTGGTGTCAGCCTCTTGAAGACTGACGTCTTTTGAGTAGCAGGAGCGGGAGTGGGAGTTGGGACAGTCGGCCTTGTAAAGACCGACCCCTTTGCAGGAGAAGCCGCCTTGACGACTTCGGGAGCAGGGTTGGTTACTCTCTTCGGAATAACCTTCACTGGGATTGCATGCTTCGTTGTGGGCCCACAGGAATTTTGGCCCAATCTGGAGAAGACCGAGGCGCCGGTGCTGGACGACCTGTTGAGAGGGGCCGCAGTAGTTGTACGTCATTCGAAGACCGACTTCTTGGGAGCTTCTGGTACGGGCACGGGAGCGGTGAAGCTCGTTGGCGAGAGCATGGTCCTGAAAAACAGCCCTGTGGTGGCTTGAGTGACCTGTTCCACGGGCATCGTGAACAGGGAAGCCGCTTGGGGCCCGTAAGTTATGCCCCCAGTTGAGGCAGGACGTGGGTTGTAGTTGCATGTGGAACACTTTGAGCAGGTGAACGCCATTGATCCTTTGCTTTCTGCACCAAGCAAAACGCCAAATCTTAGTACCTTGAAACCCAAGGGCAACCATTAGTAAACTGCGATTGGTTCGCGAAACACGACACACGAAGTGTGGAGTGGAAAGTGGAAGAGGTCCCACCGGGCGTGCCAGAATCTGTTTACCGCCGGATACAGAGACGCGACCGCGCAGGTCCGTCTTGCCTGAAATTCGTGGCAGATGCTAATTGGTGCTATCCGTCCACCTCTCTGAAGATGCCAAGTTGATTTATGGCACCATGTATCGAAGGTTTAAACGGATGCGGCCGATGTAGCAGACTTCGTCAGATTCCCCCTCGTTTGAGGGGTTTTTGATTGTGGGGACGCTCTTCCCTACAGGCGCAAGCCCCTGCAGTTAATTACGCTACCGCATCGCGGTAACAACTTTCTCCTTCTCCATATGGTCACTTCGTGTCGTGGGTGTTTGTTTTGTGTTTGGTTGCCCGTGGATTGTATACGGAGACTAAGTTGTATTATCGCCCGTAGGGCGTGGACTAGTCCAAATCCATATCTTTCTTAGATTTGGGTTTGGTGGGTTTGGGGTTTAAGGATACGTTAGCCTCATTTGAGACTAAGATCAACTTAAACGTTCGTTAAGGACACGTTAGTCTCATTTTAGACTAAGATCAACTTAAAGGGATCGTTTAGATCCAACAAGAGAGCAATTGGACTCTATTATTTAGTTTAGTGACATTGCGGTCAATAATTAGTTTAAGGACATTACGGTCCAATGTTAGTTTTAAGACATCACGTTCGAGGTTAGGGACATCATAGTCCGTGGATTTAAGGACTCCACAGTCCGTTGTTAGTTTTAAGACATCACGGTCGAGGTTAAGGACATCATAGTCCATAGATTTAATGACTCCACAGTCCGACGTTAGTTTTAAGATATCATGGTCAAGGTTAAGAACATCATAGTCCGTGGATTTAAGGACTCCACAGTCCGATATTAGTTTTAAGACATCACGGTCGAGGTTAAGGACATCATAGTCCATGGATTTAAAGACTCCACAGTCCGTCGTTAGTTTTAAGACATCACGGTCGAGGTTAAGGACATCATAGTCCGTGGATTTAAGGACTCCACAGTCCGATATTAGTTTTAAGAAATCACGGTTGAGGTTAAGGACATCATAGTCCATGAGTTTAAGGACCCCACAGTCCGTAGCAATGTATGGTTGTCGGGACCCGTCACCTCTCTGACGACGTTGAAGGATTACAACGACAGATATCAGAGGAGTAAAGAGATGTACCCTCAAACTGGGTGTAAATTGATTGGAAGAGCAGATAAGCTCAGTTCAATTTAAATTGAGGACTTATGGCCAGAATTGGGCTAAGTCCAGTTAAAAAGGTTTAACATTTCATTTTTGTTCTGCCTGTTAGGCCTTTATTTGGGCTCTGCCCTTTTAATAATGCCAAGTATTGGGCTCTGACATTTTGTTTGGAATTAAATGCATAGCATTTATCAGAACAAAGTATGTTCTGACAGCGCGCCACGTGGCGCGTCAAGCGCTTTGAGCCAATTAAAGAGCGCATTGCGCTAGCGCACATAAGGGTGACACGTGTCGCTTAGCGCTAAACGCTAGTTTGTCAGCGTACTGCGCTTTTAAATTTATGAGTGCGCTGCACTATTTTATGGGTGCGCCAGTGAGTGACACGTGGCGCGCTTGGCGCTAAGCGCCAACCCAAGAGCGCAGTGCGCTGTTTTCAGGAGCGCAAAGCACAGATCTTGACACATGGCAAGTTATGGCGCTGAGCGCCAGTCCAAGGAGCACAAGGGCGCAGTTCACGAGTGCAAGGCACTGTCTAATAGCGTAAAGCGCATTTTGATCAATTTTAAGATCATAGAACAAATTTATGTTCCTCTTTAAAGGAGGCTTTGCCTCAAGATCCAAGAACAGAAGTTCTTGTTTTGATAAAAGGCTCTGCCTTTATAGATCAAAGATCTGTGAAGTAAAAATACTTCTTTTTATGCTTAGATCTTGATCTTTTCTTTTTTTTAATTAGAGACCTTGGTCTTTTTTATAGATCTAAGATCTTTTTAGAAGACGTTTCTTCTTTTTACGAGATGTTTTCATCTCTGATTTTCGAGAGCATAGTTCTTTTTTCTTTACCTTGAATATGAAGAAAAATCTTCTTTTCTTCTTTTCTTAAGAGGCTGCTCTTTTTTGCAGAGGGTTTTTTCTCTCTCTTTTTCTGTTCCTAGACTTGAAGTCTAAGGGTCTTTATATAGGGCCAATTGATTTGTTAAATCAGTTAAAGAGATTTTTCTCTGATTGATTTGGGGATATTTCCCCACCGTTGGATCTTTTGATCCTAGGGCTTCTGTTTTACAGAAGGCAATCTTCTTGTTTTCAACAAGATTGGAAAGTTCTTTACAAAACAGAATTTTCATTCTGATTAATTAATAATTTATTATTATTAGATCTTTTGATCTAACGGTGGGGATTTTAATTCCAGCGCTGGCGCACTTGGCGCGAGCGCACCTGCGTTTGACACGTGGTGCGCAGCGCAGAGCGCAGCGCAACTGCCCTAGCGTACCCGTGCTTGACACGTGGCGTACAGCGCAGCGCAACTATGCTAGCGCACCCGTGCTTGACACGTGGCGTACAGCGCAGCGCAACTGTGCTAGCGCACCCGTGCTTGACACGTGGCGCGCAGCGCAGAGCGCTGGATCTGAAGCGCTGCTTCAACTTTTAAAATTTTGAATTTCAAAACAGAGCTTTGCTCTGATTGGGGTGCGCTTCCTAGGGCGCAGCGCTCTTAGCGCTGGCGTATCTGCTTTTTACACGTGGCGCGCAGCGCACGGGATCTAAAGCGTTGCTTCAATTTTTGAATTTTGAAATTCAACAAAGTGCTTTGCTCTAATTGGGGGAAACAGTAGTAAGGAGGTAATCCAGTTTGTCATGGTTAAGTGCCATCTGGACATTCCTTAGCCAATCATTATAGTTTGACCCACTCAATTTATTATCTAATAACCTAAGTCCGATCAAAATGGTTGCTACAATTAGGAGAGAGAGAAGAAACACTCAGGATGATGCTCTTGCAAGTTTAGATTGGTTATTAATTTATCTAAACAGGATGGCTTCCACTGTTTCCTCGAATCCTTCCTCAAACCATAAAAGAAGAATTAGTCAGGATTAATCTCGCTCTTACAATTCTTGCTTAACCTTTCAGCCAGGATGGTGTCGGTACTTTGAGAGAGGTTTTCCAACGCTTTCGCGAAGTTCCTTATTTACATAACCTCTTTTCCCTGGAGGCGTAGCCTCGCTAACACCGTTCTAGGCACCTACTTAGTTTATAACATTGTTGTTTAGTGAAACATGTCCCGAAGAGTAATCCTACTCATCAATGGGATCGGGATCCAAATATCATTGTGTGATGACCTAGATGGAATCCACTCTAATCACCACACTCCAGAAGGTATACTCAAACTGCAAGTTTCCTTTATATTTAAAACTCACGATGTGGATTTTTTTCCCATGCTCTTATGACCTTGACGAAGGCCAACATATCATAAGTTACATGTCAAGTTCTACCCGCCATTGTCCAGGTTAATTTGAACCCACCCGTATATACCCTTGACGAAGGCCAACATAGTAGTACGACTGTCCCAAACCAACACATCTATCTATGCTACATTTGAATACCCAGCAGCTACCAATCACTATGCCTTGGCGAAAGATCAAAATACATAGCTTGAATAGTACTGAATACCCATATGAAATGACGGAGGGTTATGAATGGTTTTGGAAAAACCGTGAACGTAATGAACTTGATATAGTCGAAGGAACCATGATAGATTTTTTTAAAAGGAGTGGTTTAGGCTCCGCATTTAAAAATTGCTTTTTGAAGAAAATTGAGTGGTTTTGAAATTGTTCCAACGATTAAGCTTTGGTTTGTTTTTCCTTGCATTAATCAATGTTAATGTGATCCCATCATTTAACCCTATCATTGCAGAAAAAGAATGAAAATACAACGTACACTTGTACCATCCGCATTCGCCACGGGGCCCCGTCATGCACCGTTAGGTTACTTAACTACCGGCAGAGTGGGGGCTGGACTAGCGCGGGTGCAAAACATAAGAAACGCCTATTATATATCATATATATATATATATATATATCCATTCATCTCATGCAATAATAGGCATTCCAAATCACAGATGAATATATTGGATATACTAGGAATTCCGTGTTTCGTTTAAGCCTATAACAAAAGAAGGATTCCATGGTCGTGATGAATAGCCAAACCCCACCCTAGACCCCTACGGGTGTGGCAAACTACCCACCAAATTCCCGAAGTGAAGCAACCTCTCTCAATAACATGAGTACGCAACTCGTCACTTCAAGAACCTGGTAGTTTATGCACCCCACCTTGGGTCTATCCTAAGAGCAAAAACAGTAAAAGAAATAATACAAGAGTGGCTACAACCTCAACCCGGATGTGTCCCGCAAAATAATATTACATCACTTTTACAAATTACATGAATGCAAGAAAAGAAAACACTCTTCTCACACACCCCAGCTATTCATCTACGACGATCCAATACTCCATATACACAAACCATCAACACAGATCACAGATATGTGCAACCCCCAACTAATCGACGTATAGCAATTAGCGAAGGTTTGCGAAGACATATATCCAAACACAGAAAATTCGATTAGCCAAGTAATCTTAGAATTTCGATCGATTAACTAAAATGTGTTTACCCCATGCACAATCCAGTATACAAACAAATCTGGGTAGAATCCACATATGCCAAAAATCACTATTCAACATGAGAAACAGACAGAAGAAAATCGGACCGAGTCGCCCTTGACTCGGCCGCAGAACGGCAGCCAAACACATCGTTTGGCTGTGCTTCCGCGGCGGTCTTAGGGACTTAGGATCACATTTTTCTTCTGTGTTCTTAGAAAACCATGCTTGTATTTTTAAGGCCTCTGAAATGATTTTTAGACCAGTTTTGAAAAATGACAGCAAGCAAGGTCTTGAATCGTGATTTCGTGCAATTTTCCGACGATCGAAAACCTTAACTAACTAAACTATTAGGAGGTTTAGCTACTCGGTAAGAGTGTTATACCTTCGTGTAGTAGTCCTTCGGGTCTTCTTTTCCTCCTCTCCTTGGCTCCTAGAAGTATGGATCGAGCTTGCGACGTCGGCCTCCTCGCGTCAAAGATGATCTACCTGATAATATGTGCTTTGATCTCCAACCTCTAAACCGAGGTAACTAGGGTAAATGGTTTGCTAATCCGAGTAGCCTAGATGATGTATAGAATGTCTAATGGATTGTACTTTCTCACTAAACCCTTTGTTTCACAACACATGTGAGTGTAATGGTTAGAGGAAGAAGGAGAGGAAACTTAGGAGAGAGAAAGCAAAATGAGAAATGAGCTAGGGTTGTGAAGTGTAGAGAATGGCTCAAGAATTTCAATAATGAAGTAACCATTATTTTCACATAGAAAATAATAGCCATACTTCAATAGTGCATCCAAACCAATAAACAAATGTCTAAGCCATTCCTTACACCATACCACAAAAGTCTCCTCCAATTCCACCTCATTAATCCATTTAAGAAAATGGATAATACCAAATAATGTGGTGTCTTCTTCTACAAGAATTCTTGAGAAAATTACAAGAATACCCCTCACTGTATATACATACCTATATTCGTATTCCGAAAAATACGAATACAATGAGACGATACCAATCCAATAATACAATACTAAGATCCGGCTTAAACCAAAGCCTACTAGTATTGTCCGCCCGAACATCATCCGTGTACAAGTACACGTATGTGATCGTAGCCATGCCGTAAAACCATACAGCTTCTACATCTTTTGCCCAAAGCAGGGAAAACTTCTGTGTGGGAATCTAAAGGCTCGACAGTACGCTGGCGGCGGGTTTAACCACAAGCACGTCAGCGGTACTAACTGCACATAACGGCTACCCAGGTATCTGTCGATAAGAAAGTCGATGAGCAAACTCATCCGAACTCCTACTAAGTCTGTCTGTGAAAATCTCCATACTGTTCGGTCTGTTCGTCTAAGATACTCGCATATCGTGCCTAGGGGGATGGTAAACATTAGACTCCTAATAGCGCAATAAGTCATGCCGGAGCAGAGCCCAATACACCTTGAGAAACTACTGGAGTACCTACAAGTAAATCTCGCTTGCCCTGTCCAGGTACTTTGCGTAATGGCTTTCCGAACACAGCGCGAAATCAACCCCCAATCCCGGGAGAGACGAATCCTATCTGACCGCTATTGTCTCCAAGTGCTTCGGGACTACACCCAACTACTACCTATTTGCACGACTCCTTTGAACCATGGTAGGGTAGTAATCTAAGTGCAGTGGGAACACACTAGAGATGAAATTGCGATGGCAAGTCAACGGACTAAGCGTACTCATGTCACCTGGGAACTTCTTCATAACGATTGGTATAATACCAACCAGCAGTTCCCGACGAGTCTTGTCCAGTGTAACTCATAACCTAATAAGCACCTGTATACTATCTCCAGTACGACGTACTAATGGCTGTGGGACAGACCATCTCCACTGCTGAGATGAGAAGCGTATACTGTAAGTCCATGTCACGCACCCCACGAACTTGCGGGGAGGCGGAATATATGAAAAACGATTATCAAAGCTTCGTAACACGGACTTGAGCGCATGAATCGTTATCTAAACCATTGCTAACAAATTACTAGAGGTTTAACTATTCGGATTCGAAGTTATACCTCACGTTACATGTCCTTCGGGTCTTCATCGCTGTCCTCCACTCCTCGTAGGCTCCTTGGAACATCGGCACCTTAACGGCCTCCTCGAATCAAAGACGATCCACCCGAAAGCACCTACGCCAAGATTAATCTCAAACTTGAGACCGTTGCTTAAACTGCTAATCTAAGCTACCTAAGGGATATAGAGTGAGGTTATGGATGTATTAGTCTAGCTAACCTTTGATCTCAACACATGAGAGGCTAGGGTTAGGGTTTGAAGAGAGAGTGGGCTTGAGGAGAGAGAAGGTGAAGATGAGAATGAAATGAGATAATGAACTATCATAATATATATGAAGCATTATTAATTTATCCAAAAATAAAATAAAAGAATTAACAACCATGCTTCATAAATATCTATGAGTGATTCATCCCCATGAGTCATTAAGCATTTATGATGCATTAATGACATGGATGAATCATACAAATGAGTCACTAATCTCATTTAATGCAATGCCACCTTACCCCCCAAGTCACCACTCTTCTAGAAGATTCCCGATATATTACGAGAACGCCCCTCCAATCCGTGAAAACACGGAAAAACTTTAGACTGTATAAATCCAATAACCTGATACTAGAATCTGGCTTAAACCAAAGCCAGCTAGTAAAAACTGTCCGAAAAAGTTGTACGTGCGTAAACACACGTATGCGTCCGAACCCTTGTCGTAAAACCATACGACCTCTATATCGTTTCGCCTGGAGCAGGGAAACTCTCTGTGTGGGACTTGAAAGACTCGACACTACGCTGGCAGTGAGTTTAACCACAGACCGCAAGTGGCACTAGCTGTACGTAACGGTCCCCAGGTAGATGTCGATAAGAAGGCCGATGAGGAAAATCAACCGAACTCCCACTGAGCCTGATGTGACAATCTCTGTACAGTCCGGTCTGTTCGTCTAAGACTATCGCATATCGAGTGTAGGGGGCGGCAAGCGTCAGTCCCCTAATAGCTGTATAAGTCGTGTCGGAGCGAAGCCCATTACACCCTGAGAAGCTACTGGAACCTACCAGTATATCTCGCTTGCCCTGGCCAGGGACTTTGCGTAATGACTCTCTGACACAGCGCGATATCATCTCCTAATACCGGGAAAGACGAATCCTGTCTAACCACTACTGCCTCCAAGTGCTCGGGACTGCACCTAACTGCTACCTGTTTGCACGACTCCTTTGAGCCGTGGTAGGGTAGCAATCTAAGAACAGTGGGACACACTCGAGGCGAAGTAGCAGTGTCAAGTCTGCGGACTATGCTGTACTCATGTCATCTGGGAACTGTTAACTGACAACGGGTATAATACCAACCAATCAGTTTCCCTGCGAGTCCTGTCCGGTGTACCCGTAACCTAACGAGCACCTGCATACTATCTCCAGTACGACGTACTGATGGCTATGGGACAGACCATCTCCCCAACTGGGATGAGAAGCGTACACACTTAGTCTACTCCGGAATATCGATGCCCTCTCTCGATAATCCAACGACCAGGGACCTGTATAGGATGTTGCTTACAGACTACCCAGCCCCCACTAATGTGACTGCCATCACAACGCTGGTAATCAAGCAAAGATCCTATGGGCTCTACTAATATGTATAAGTGATACGTTACAAGAAACATATGCACATATTAAAGTAGACACAAACCAAGTAACATACTACCATTTTTAGCAAGACTGTATATATAACTGTGAATATCCCAAGCTTCCATTAAGTAATATACAATCTAGTATGATACAATAATGGCCCTTAGGGTTATACACTAACAATCTCCCACTTGCACTAGGGCCATGAGCTGGCATATCGTAGACCTATCATCTCGAATAGCCTCTCGAACTGCGTCTGAGGAAGGGCCTTTGTTAATGGATCAGCAATGTTATTCTCTGTCTCTACACTTTTCACCTCGATCTCCCGGCGATCTACGATCTCCCTGATCAGGTGATACCGCCTTAAGATGTGTCTGGATTTCTGATAGGACCTGGGTTCCTTCGCTAAAGCTATAGCGCCGTTGTTGTCATAATACAGAGGTATTGGACCAACACTGGAAGGAACCACCTGAAGTTCTGTAAGGAACTTCTTCATCCAGACAGCTTCTTTCGCGGCATCGCAAGCAGCTATGTACTCCGCTTCCATCGTTGAGTCAGCAACGGTCTCCTGCTTGGAATTCTTCCAACATACCGCTCCTCTATTGAGGGTAAAGACATAACCCGACATGGATTTGGAGTCATCCTTATCACTCTGGAAACCGGAGTCGGCAAAGGCCTCCATCTGGAGGTCTTTTCCGCCATATACCAAGAACATCTCCTTAGTCCTTCTTAGGTACTTGAGAATGTTCTTTACTGCTATCCAGTGCTTCTCCCCTGGGTTTGCCTGATACCGGCTTACAACGCTCAATGCGTATGCTACATCTGGTCTGGTACATAACATCGCATACATTATAGAGCCTACTGCATAAGCGTAGGGTATAATCGACATGCGATCTCTTTCCAAATCAGTCTTGGGAGACATCTCTTTGGAGAGGGTGATTCCATGACAAGCCGGTAGGTTACCGCACTTAGAATCATCCATATTGAATCTCTTCACTATGGTGTCTATGTACCTGGACTGCGAAAGTCCCAATATCCTTTTTGATCTATCTCGATAGATCCGGATCCCCAGAATGTAGGTGGCATCACCCAGGTCTTTCATGGAGAATTTATGTGACAAGAATCTTTTGACTGACTGTAACATAGGAATATCATTTCCTATTAGGAGAATGTCATCCACGTACAAGACGAGGAATACTACAGCTCTCCCTACAATCTTACTGTATATGCATGGTTCATCTAGATTTTTGATAAAGTCAAATTCTTTGACAGCTTCATCAAAACAGATGTTCCAACTCCGCGATGCCTGCTTTAGTCCATAAATGGACTTAAGCAGCTTGCATACTTTACCGCTGCTCCCACTCTGAACGAATCTTTCTGACTGATCCATATAGACGCTTTCTTCCAAATTTCCATTTAGAAAGGCCGTCTATACGTCCATCTGCCAGATTTCATAATTGTGGAAGGCAGCAATAGCAAGAAGGACCCGAATAGATTTAAGCATAGCCACTGGAGAAAAGGTTTCATCATAGTCCAAACCAGGTCTTTGACGGAAACCCTTTGCAACAAGTCTAGCCTTATAGGTTTCAACCTGTCTATCTACACCAATCTTCTTTTTGAAGATCTATTTGCATCCTACGGGTTTTACCCTATCTGGAGCAATGTCCAAAGTCCATACTTTGTTAGTGTACATGGACTCCATTTCGGTCCGCATTGCATCTAGCCATTTTACTGAGTCACCGCTCTGAATGGCTTGCTGGAAGCTACTAGGCTCATCATAATCAATAGTGCAATCCTCTCTATCCATGTCTATGAGAAAACTGTAGTATCTCTCGGGCGGATGAGACTACCTACTACTCCTGCGGAGTGGCGTCGGGATGTCCCTTTCTTCTGAAACCTCTGGTTCTACCATACTTTCAGTAACAGCTTGTGGTTCTGGAATTTCTTCAAGTTCTACTACGCTCTCACTTGTTCCTTTTTCTAAAAACTGATATTCCAGAAAGTGGGCATGACGAGAAACAAAAACTTTTTGTTTCTCTGCGTAATAGAGTAGATACCCCTTGGAGTTCTTTGGATATCCCACAAACTTACAATGTACTGATCATGCCTCGAGCTTGTCCGCATGCTGCTTTTTAACAAAAGACGGACATCCCCAAATCTTTAGATACTGAAGATAGGGTTTCTTCCCACTCCATATCTGATATGGTGTGGTAGGCACAGTCTTGGTAGGAACTAGGTTCAAAAGATATGCAGCTGATTCTAGTGCATATCCCCAGAATGATCGCGGTAACTCAGCGTTACTCATCATGGAACGAACCATATCTAATAGGGTTCGATTCCTCCTTTCCGATACACCGTTGTGTTGTGGTGTGTATGGAGGAGTAAGCTAAGAGAGAATTCCATTCTCTTTTAAGTAACCTAGGAACTCGGCACTTAAGTATTCACCACCTCGATCAGATCTCAGTGTCTTGATACTTTTGCCTGTTTGTTTTTCCACTTCATTTCTGTATTCTTGGAATTTCTCAAAGGCCTCGGATTTATGCTTCATCAAGAAGACATATCCATACCTAGAGAAATCATCCGTAAAAGTAATGAAGTAAGAATAACCGCTTCGCGCATACGTAGACATTGGACCGCACATGTCACTGTGTACGAGTCCTAAGAGCTCGCTTGCTCTTACTCCGTGTCCAGAAAACAGAGTCTTTGTCATCTTTCCTATGAGACAAGATTCACAAGTAGCATAAGATTGATATTCGAACGGATTCAAATATCCTTCTCTATGTAACTTAGTCAACCTTCTCTCATTGATGTGACCTAGTCTACAATGCCATAAGAAAGCCTGATTTAATTCCGGAGACTTTCTTTTAAGTGTATTCTGGATATTGAAAACCTGAGCTTGACTTAATACGTATATGCCGTTATCTAATGTACCTGACCCAATCAGAACTTGATTTAGGTGGATGTTAACTACATCGCTTACGAATGTAAAATCATATCCCTCTCTTGAAAATGAGGACACGGATATGATATTACAAGTCATACTAGGTATATATAAACAGTTACGTAAAATCAATATATGCCCACTTGTCAAACCTAGGTGATATTCTCCCACGGATTCAGCATTCACTGTCATTCCGTTTGCAACTTTGAGAGACCAATCACCTACCTTTATAACTTTACGGTTTCTCAAAGCATGTAATGAATTACAGATATGAGATCCTGCTCCGGTATCTAATACCCAGGAAGTAGAGTTAATTGACAAACAGTTCTCAATAACAAACACACTTGAGGCTGAAGCCACAACATGCTTTGTATCTTGGCTACTGGCTTCCAAAGCCCTGCAATCATTCTGCCTATGCCCAATCCCATAACAATAGGAACGTCCCTCTTTTACTATTTTAAGTCCCGAAACTTTTGCCCTTCTCTTTCCTTCTGCTTCCCTGGTTTCTTTCAGGGTAGAGGGTAGAGACTGTAGAATCAAGTCAGTATCTGACCTGTTTCCCAACGTGGTCTCCAGGTCCTGCAGCTCATCAATACAGCTAGTCATTGTAAGGACGTTGTCCCCTATAGATGACCCGTCAGCCAACCTCGCTTGAATTAATTCGTTCGAGGTTTCATATCTAGTGATATGAGATTGCGCTCCATATAAATCTTTATTATGGAGAAAGATGGAAACTAAGTCCATCTTCTCGTGCTGCTTCTGGTATACACCATCAACTGAAGCTATCACGAGGCACTTGGCTTTCACTTTATTCTTTTCCCTTGTCTGTCGGATATCCATATCCGTGACGGTAGAAACTGGACCTGGGACGGCGGGATCTTGTGTAGTAATAGGGTGGTCCAGCTTGTCATAGGCAATGGACATCTGGACAGACCTTTGCCAGTCATATAAGTCAGATTCAGTCAATTTGTTATCTAGATGTAACCTATGTGTGGTCACAAGGTCGTTGCAATTAAGAGAGAGAGAAGAAAACATTTTAGCATGATGCTGTTGCAAGTTTAGATTGGTTTTAAGTTTATCTAAACAGGATGGCTCCCACTGTTTCTCGAATCCTTCCTCAAACCATAAAAGAAGAATTAGCCAGGACAATTCTCACCGTACAATACTTGCTTAACCTTTCAGCCAGGCCAGTGTCGATACTTCGAGGGAGGTTTTCCAACGCTTTCGCGAAGTTCCTTAATTAAATAACCTCTTTTCTCTGGGGGCGTAACCCCGCTGACACCTTTCTAGGCACCTACTTAGTTTATAGCATTGATCGTTAAGTGACGAATCTTTTGATAAGTAGTATATGTTCACAGTAGGATCGGGATCCAAAATATCATCGTATGATAATGTTGAAGGAATCCTACCAACATTCATCAAACTCCAGAATGGTATGCATCTCTCTGCAAATTTCAGTTTCTTTAGAAATTCCCGATGTATATTTTTGCTCCATGCTTTGATGACCTTGGCGTTGGTCAAAATGTCATAAGTCACATGTCAAGTTCTACCCGTCATTATCTAGGTTAATTTGAACCCATCCGTACATATCCTTGACGTTGGCCAAAATGATAATACGACTGTCCCAAACTAACTCATCTATCTATGCAACAAATGAATACCCAGCAGCTACCAAACACTATGCCTTAGCGTTGGTCAAAATACATAGCTTGAATACTACTGACCATCCATAAGAAATGACGGAGGGCTACGACTGGTTTTGGCGAAACCGTGAACGTAGTGAACTTGATATAATCGATGGAACCTGATAGCTTTTTAAAAGGAGTGGTTAAAGCTCCGCAATTAAAAATTCTGCTCTTTTAAAATAACCGAGTGGTTTCTTTTAAATTTGTTCCAACGATTTAACTTTGGTTTATTTTCTTTGCATTATAATAATACGTCCCATCATTTATCTTATCATTGCAGAAAACAACGAAAATACCACGCCCTCTTATGCCATCCGCATTTGCCACTGGGTCCCGTCATCACCCGTTAGGTTATTTAACTAACGACAGAGCGGAGGCTGGGCTAGCGTGGGTGTAAAATATAAGTGACGTCTAATAACTATCATATATATATATTTTACATTCGTCAGACGCAATAATAAGCATTCCAGATCACAAATGAACTTTATTGGATATACTAACAATCCACATTTGCTTTGAGCCTGCAATAAAAGACGGATTACACAGTTGTGATGAATAGCCATTACCCCATCCTAGACCCCTACGGGTACGACAGACTACCCGCCAAGTACCCGAAGTAAAGCGGTCTCCCTCAATAACGTGAGTAGGCCACTAAACACTTCGACATACCCGGTAGTTTGTGTACCCCACCTTGGGTCTATCCTAGGAGCAAAAACGTAAAAAGAAATAATACAACGGTGGCTACAACCGCAACCTGGATGTGCCCCGCAAAAGAATATTATATCAAATTACATTTACATTGAATGAATATTAAATACATCTCAAACCCCCGGCTAGTCATCACAACAGTCCAATACAGTTCATATACACAAACAGTAAACATTTCAGAAATGTGCAACCCCCTGCCAACCGACATACTTGCAGTTAGGGCAGGTTTACGAACACATTAAACATTACAGATAAAACCCAATTAGCAAATATCTTAGAACATCGATCGAATACCATATTCCGTGTCTACCCCAAAAGCAAACCTGCACTGAAGCAGCCTGGGTAGAAACAGAGCATACAGGAAACCAAAACACCAATAAATATGAATAACAGAGCAAATCCGAGTCAACTCGGCGTTGACTCGGCGGCGGATCTGCGGCCAAAAGCACCTTCTTTCCGCGGATCCGCGGCCGTCTTGCCGAGTTAGGGGCTCGCATTTTCCCAGTATTCTTATATTTCCCTGCTGTGAATTTTAAGGCATATCAAATAATTTTTCAGACATGATTAAAATTAACAGAAACTTAGGGATCCCGGGGTTTCGTTTTCGTGTTTTCCGTCGATCGAACTTCTAATTAGTTGCTAACAAGCTAGTAATAGTTTAGTTGGCTCTGATACCACTGGAAGTCCATGTCACGCACCCCACGAACTTGCAGGGAGGCGGAATATATGAAAAACGATTATCAAAGCTTCGTAACACGGACTTGAGCGCATGAATCGTTATCTAAACCATTGCTAACAAACTACTAGAGGTTTAACTATTTGGATTCGAAGTTATACCTCACGTTATATGTCCTTCGGGTCTTCATCGCTGTCCTCCACTCCTCGTAGGCTCTTCGAAACATCGGCACCTCAACGGCCCCCTCGAATCAAAGACGATCCACCTGAAAGCACCTACGCGAAGCTTAATCTCAAACTTGAGATAACTAGGTTGCTTAAAGTGCTAATCTAAGCTACCTAGGGGATATAGAGTGAGGTTATGGATGTATTAGTCTAGCTAACCCTTGATCTCAACACATGAGAAGCTAGGGTTAGGGTTTGAGGAGAGAGTGAGCTTGAGGAGAGAGAAGGTGAAGATGAGAATGAAATGAGATAATGAACTATCATAATATATATGAAGCATTATTAATTTATCCAAAAATCAAATAAAAGAATTAACAACCATGCTTCATAAATATCTATGAGTGATTCATCCCCATGAGTCATTAAGCATTTATGATGCATTAATGACATGGATGAATCACACAAATGAGTCACTAATCTCATTTAATGCAATGCCACCTTACCTCCCAAGCCACCACTCTTCTAGAAGCTTCCCGACATATTACGAGAACGCCCCTCCAATCCGTGAAAACACGGAAAAACTTTAGACTGTATAAATCTAATAACCTGATACTAGAATCTGGCTAAAACCAAAGCCGGCTAGTAAAAACTGTCCGAAAAAGTCGTACGTGCGTAAACACACGTATGCGTCCGAACCCTTGTCGTAAAACCATACGACCTCTATATCGTTTCTCCTGGAGCAGGGAAACTCTCTGTGTGGGACTCTATAGACTCGACACTACGCTGGCAGTGGGTTTAACCACAGACTGCAAGTGGCACTAGCTCTAGGGCATATATCAAAACCCCTCGACACACACATACACGCGCGCGCTGTAACACCCTAGTTCATTTATACTATATTTGATTTTAGTATTTTCTAATCTTGTGATTATTATTTGTTTTGGGTGCGGATAGTGCACTTGGTATCTGTTGTTAGTATTCGACCCGATCCATATGCCTGAAACCCATCTTGATCCTAGATTATGTCTTATAATTCCTAGTATAGAGGATCCGTGCACACATATGTTCTATATACATGTATAATATATTTAGTATCTATATATATTTTAAATAATACAAATTATAACCGAATAATATATTTTAATATCTAGCATGGCCTGTTATCATACCTCATATCTTGTGAGTGCATCCAGACATCGTGTTCACTTCCTGTTTGATAAAACGGACTCGTTTAGACTGCTACGTGCATTTACGTGTATCTATTCTTAGGGGTATGCATTTTATCTAATTGGACATCGTATTATAATTTTAACCGACATGTGTATTATCCGTATTTTAAAACTAGATTTTTAGACAGAACCCGGGTATTTTTCGGAGTATATTTGATATTAGCTATAAATCCTATAAAATATATTATAATATATTTCTAAACCTTAACAGTTTAAAACTATATTTAAAATATATTTTAAAAACTAAATAAATCCTCACCCCCTTTCTCTTCCCAGTCTCTCTCTCTCTCCTCTCGCACTCTCTTTCTCTCTCTACCTCTCCTGCCTCTTTCCTTCTCTTTCTTATATATATATATATATATATATATAATATAACCTAATACACTTACCTCTTTTCTCTTTCCCTGCTCTTGTCTTCACCTCCCGTCATGAGAACCCATGCCTTAACCCTAGCCTAGCCCTAGCCCCTCGCCGCCGAGAATTTCACCACCACCTCCCTGTCACCCTCATCCCCGCTACCACCTCCATATTCTCCCCTCTTCTTCTCCTCCCTACAAACCCCCGACCATGACCCTGCAACTCCCTGAGCAACCCAAGAACTTGCCTCCACCGCCGATCACCTCGTCCTCTCGTTGCCATCACCCTCACCTTGCCGACCTCACCTCCCTTTCCTCTCCATTCCTTGCACCAACGACAGAACCCGACCTTTGCACCTGACGATCCAACCCGAGAACCCACAGAACCTCCACCCTCACTTCGCCGGAGACTCGTTGTCAACATCACCCTGACCTCGTCACCTTCTTCATCTCCTTTTCGTCTCTATACTCGAGAACACCCTGCACACCCAACCCGAGAAACCCAGCAACCTAAGAATCCTAACCTGACGCCTCCACCCTCACCGTCGACTTCCTCGTTCCCTCACCCTCGTCCCCCGACCTCGACCACCTTCACCACCTCTTCTCTCCACCAGCACTTCAACGCCACCACCACGACCCAGCAACTTCACCCAAGAACCCGCAACCCATGCAGCCACTAAGAAACTCATTGCCGATGCTGGTACCTCTCATCACCGGAGATCACCCCTTCGTCCCCTCTGTCCTCAGAAGCCAGAGCCAAACCACAACCCCAGATCCCTCCATCTCCTTCTTCTCTTTTCTTTCTTGCTTCTCAGTTCTTGGCCGTCACCGGAGTCGTGCACGTCGCCGACGATCCGGGCGACCCAGTCGTCGTCATCCAGCATAGTCACGTCATGGATTAGCCAGGTCTAGTCCTGTACGCGCGTAGTTGCATCGCGACGTTTATCCGACGTCGAACGTGACGTATGTATCCCGTCGTGAGATCTGATCAGGCAAGTTTATCTTGGTACATGCCGTGTTAATATATTTATATCCATATGAATAAAAATAATACATGTATTTTAATTATGCATCCAATGCTATAGTTTTACCATTTTTCGATATCCGTTCGTATCCGTACTTTCAATTGCATATCTAGTTGCATGCCAGAAGCTCATTATATCATATTGCTGTTATATTAGTGCAACGTGCTTTCTAATGTGCATCATACGTAATCATGGATATATATAGGTTATTACAGATAGACACATATGCATCCTGACATCAACACTATTTACCGTGATCCCGATATCGTTTACAATTTCACATTTGGTGTCCATTTGATACATATGTATCACATGACATGTCCTGAAACACTACTTGACTTGTTACCTGATCTTGTTACTAATGCCAACAATCCTGACTTGTTGTCTTGACGGACATAACCTGTTGTCTACATAGATAAAACCTGTGCCTTCTTGATCCTGTGTTGGCATTAGACTTATATTATCAATACCTGAATTGAACACATAACCTTGGGGGTATGGGGAAATCAATGATGAAACCTGACTTGTAACTCAACAGTTCGATACTTATACTGATCAGTCTTTACGGGCTTGGCCAGCCCCGGGATGATGCTGTTGACATCATTCATCTATACATGTTACCTGTTTACTGCCTAGCGGCACGCCTCGGATTCGTCCTGAGAATCTTGACCGTGGTCCCGGGCATGCATGGGATACTATTGAGTTTTATCGACGATTCCATTAAATTGATTTAAAAAACATTAGAGTAGATAACCCAGTAGCACAGTTTAGATTACTTATCGTACTTCACATACACATACATACCTCACTGTTCATATCCGTGTTATTCTTTATATTCATGTTTACCTATATCGTTACTTCCTGGTTATTATTGTTATTTAGATGTTATGACGCATTGACGTCTGGGTTTTGCATGGCCCAGTTTCTCTATCTTTATCGCATGCTTAACAGGAGTACTTTAGCCGTCAAGTCGAGCAGTGAGGAATTATATTTAGAGATGCTTAGTTTAATTATTTTCCGCAGTTTCATTTCTTGATGTGAGATATTATTATCGTTTCCGCTTATACATTTTCTTGACTTTTTTATTGTGGCAAATGGACATGTATTGGTTAGTTTTATATTTTACTGTTCTTGATATCCTATAGATAGCAGTAATGTGACTGTGGAAGGATGATTCCTAGCCACAGGTAGTATAGTTGGCTCTGTCATGTGCCGTAGTTAACGCACTCTGAGAAGCGGGGCATGACATACGCACATTGCACATTGAATTCACATAACCAGTTTGACCCGTTAATCGGAGGTTCCCACGCTCCGACGGTAAGGGGTAATTAATGGCAGCTTAGTCCACGGCTTCCGGAGATTCGGATCCCCACAATCAATAAACCCCGGCCTACCCTAGGTAGGGGAATTTATAATGCGCCTAACAAGCGTGCGCATTCCTATCACAATGGGGTGACGAAAAACACCCTACAGATTCTGGCACGCCCAGTGGGACCTTCTCTCTCCTCCCATATTTCGGGTCAAGGATTCATGCGAGCTCAATTAATATATATTGATTGTTTATACTGAATTCTATTCCTTTGCACAGATTAACAATTTCCGATATCAATTTTCGGACGCAACAAAGATTTCTCCAAGGAAAAGGTCAACTCTCGACATGACTCCCATCTCCTACACGATGAAGATGGACGTCAGAACGGTCCTCCCGGCAAGTCTTGGGTGACAGTGGGGGAGAGCCGCTGCTACAGTTCGTCTCTATTTTGTTCATGCCAGGCAACACCATCATAGCTCCTCAAGTTCCGGTAACAGACAAACCGGCATTGAAAGGAAGGAGGCCAAATGTGGTGGTTTCGAAGGCTCCCCAACTCAAACCCAAGTCAGTATTCGAATGGCTTTCCTTGGCCCCAGCTGGGGGAAAAGCCGTCGGAACGAAAAAAGTCGCCAAATGTTGTGGGCAAGCTCAGGTGATGCCTTCGATTAGAGCGCAACTGGATGTCTTTTCAAGGCTCTCTGCCTACCGACCCACGGCGGCTTCCCGAAGAGCATAAGCCCGCCAGTCACTCAAAATAGAAAAGCTAAGGAAGAAGTGGCTCAGGTAGAGCAAACAAAAGGGTGCGGACTTCGGCCAAGCTGGATTTTGTGAAGTTCCAAGAGCTGAGTTATCCAGCATGGATGACTGTCTCGGCCGTAAAAATCTACAACTTTTTTGAATCTCTAAGATGGGTCAAGAGAAACTCTATGACTGCGAAGATCAAAAGGATGATAATTCGTATAGTGCTGCGAAGGGACGTGTCTAAACCCCAACGTAGAAAACCAGACACTGTCTCTTCAAGAGTTTACCAGGCACTCCATGCAACGCGAAAGTAGCGGGGTAAGGCCTGAAAAGAAGCGCCAGCGCTACTCGATAAACCTGTCAGGCCGACCGTTTTCAGTCGATTGTCCTTCCCCGAAGCGGAAGGGCCACGACAGCGGTTTACAAAACCAGCTGCCGGAAGCAAAAGGATGGCCGGCTATGTTGTCCATACGGTCTACATGGCGGGTACGCGTCCCAGTGACAACCTTCGCAGCAAAAGCAAGGATGGGGCTACCACATCCCAAGCCCAATCTGGTTTGAATGTGGCCGCCTTTTCCTAAGATCAACCTCCTTTGCAGGATGATGAAAATCCTTTCGATGAGCCCGATAAGCAAAAGGACCACTCAGTCCACGTGGGATCAAGCCCGGATAGCAAAGAAGAGCCGACCTTTCGCCTTCGGACTGCAGAACAGGAGCTCCTCCAAGATCTCCGAAAACAACTTCGAAGCAAAGATAAGGAGATGGACAAGCTACAAAATTGAGGACTTGAAGAACGTCGTGATGCAGCTCATGGTTCAAGTTACTCGGGCGCCTTCCAATCAAGCACAAGTCTCCACTCATGAGAAGGGCGATAACCACCCGAAGAGACCGATGCATGTCCCTTTAGGTCCAAATATGGGCGAGCTACATGAAAGCTGACCGTATTCCGCTTCTGGGGAAGCCTTGGCCCCAAATGGTGCCATTCCGCTGATGCAAGATCGAATAATGGATTTGATCACAAACAAAGTTAAAACATCGGTGGCCGAAGCTGAGGCTCAGAAAGACGTTGGCAGCAGTGGGAGATCGTACCCCACACAGTACGACCTGATCTAGTTTCCTAGCGGTTACGTCATCCTTAAATTCTGGAGATTCGACGGGACGGGAAATGCGAATCAGCATGTTGCCCACTTTAAAGCATCATGTAGGAATATAATGGGCAACGATGTACTTCTTCTCCGTTAGTTTGTCAACAGCCTAACTGGTGTCGCTTTTGACTGGTACGCGAGCATACCAAACGGTTCTGTCACTACTTTCACTCAGATGGAGTCTCTGTTTTGGAAAAGATTCTTGAATGTCAGCGACAAAATCTCCATTACTGACCTTGTGAGGACCAAGCCGGGGATGAATGAAAGCAACACTGACTTCATTGCCTGATGGAACAATCTCACCGTTAAGTGCGAGCTGCCGTTAGAACATGACCAATCCGTCAGCCTCCTCATTGGGAACCTCAGCAATTAGATGGTCCCGTTCCTATGTACCTCGGGTCTCAAAATGTTCTAGGACCTAACCAAGAAGGTTCTGATGTTGGAGCGTTTGAAGTAAGAGTCTCCCCCGGACTCTTAAAATGATAAACCTTGGAAGAGCCGAAAAGATGACCATCGTAAAGGTGGGAGCTCCAACAATACCAACGTCTTCAATGCGTCTGACAATGAAGATAAGAGAAGGGCGGGCGGACAAAAAACCGACCGATAGCAAAATCCAGTACTGGGAGGAGAAGGACCGACTTTGAAAGAGAGAAAAAGCAAGGTCTACTACTTCAGGAGGGACAAGGTCCGGAAGATATTCAAGGACACCTTGAAGAATGGTTTATAACCACCAAACCCAAAGAGATCGCATGAAGCAAGCATGACTGACAACCTTCTGTATTTCCCATACCACAGAATGCTAGGTCATGTCATCGAGGATTGCTACGTATTCAAAGTTTGAGTCAAGAAGCAGTACAAGGCGGGAGAAATCTCATTGTCCCCTGGCGTGTTGACAAACGATTAAGTCGCAACTGCTAATTTCGTACAGACAGAAGCTGAAGCCTTTTGGAGGCATGCCGCCGAACCGTCCGCCCCAAGAAATGAGGACGATGTGTCGCAACCTCCGTGGAATGTGTACATATCCAAGAAGATGGAGAAGATGCTAAAGCTGCTTCAGAAAGAACCCAGAGTCGGGTGGGAAGGGCAAAAAGAGCCCAATGTCCTGTCCACCAATCCGAGACGGGCATTCTCGAAGTCCAAGAAGCTCAGAAAGAAGAAAAAGAAAGACGCAGCTCGATGCGAAGATGAGTCTACGAGAAGAACGACCATTCAAAAATACGTCGATTCGCTCGAAACTATATGCAAAAGGAAAGAACCCTTTATCCAACTAAAGGAGTTCTTCTCTATAGAAGCCGCAGAAATCATAGAAGCATTGAAAGAGGGTGCCGATGATGGGGTCCCTACTATGACCTGCTACGCCATCCATTTTGGCAGCGACTCTAAGGAGGAGCTCTGTTTTCCCGAAGAGAACGATGGGCTCGCCATAAAAACTAACCAAATCTAGCTCAGAACCGGTACAGCTTTAACACCAAAACAAGGCAACGCCCTAAAGGAAAAGGAAAAACAGGTGGCTAATGAAGAAGACGGTAGAGATCCGACTCACGGAGAATCAAGCTCTTCCTCGGTAAACTATAACGTGTTGGCTCACCTCCAGAAGCTTCCATCCCTCTTAAGCATTTATGATACTCTGGCTCTATCCAAAGAGCTCAGGGACATCCTTATCTTTTCTCTGCAAAACCCCGAGCGGTACCACGCGCGCTTCGCGGAGATCAATATGGAAGAAGCCCAGTACGCTCTGTACACAGCCGCGGTCGCATTTAAATATGAAGACCTATTACTAGAAATAGCTGAACATAACCGGCTGCTTTACGTGACAGGGTACAACGACAGAGATCGGATTGATCGCATATTGATTGATCCGAGGTCCTTAGTGAACATCATGAACTTGCGGACTCTGAAGAGTTTATCAATGGGCGTTCAACACCTGTCAAGGAAGAGGATTGTCATACAGGGCTTCAATCAAAGTTGCCAGCAAGTTCTAGGATCTATAGTTTTGCCAATTAGGTTTGGGGACCTGCAAACTGAAACTAAGATATACGTGATCGACGCTGACACGTCCTATAAGATTCTCTTGGGATGACCGTGGCTTCATGATTATGGCATCGTTCCATCAATACTGCATCAATGCATGAAATATACCAAAAATGGCGAAGAAAGATGCATTGACATAGACATACAGCCATTTGTTGTACATGAAGTCCGATATGAAGATTCTCGGTACTTTATGAACCCTAAAATATTGAGCCGCGGTCGACTAAAGATGAGAGGGCCCAGAGTCTCATAGGCAAATCCGAGCTACAGTCAACTAAAGATAAAAAGGCTAAGAATTTCAAAAGTAATCTTAAGCCGCGGTCAATTTAAAACAAGAAGGCCCAGATTCTCAAAAGCCAATCTAAGCTGGTCGTCACCCTTCAAAGTAAAAATCCCCAAGTACGTCTGCGTTTCGGCAGTGACACTGATGAATCCGACGCTTCAAGTCCGTCCTTCCGTAAAAATCGTCCTCATTTCGGTAGTGATATGGATGGGTCTGATATTGAGGGCCCATCCGACAGCAGAGCTCGCCCTCATCTCGACAACGATACCGAAGAATCAGAGGAGGACTTGTCTTGCAACAGTTGTATAGGTTGGATTCTCACAATAAAAGCAAAGCTAAGTGAGACCTTTGAAGTCACAGAGGGATCCCTGGCCATCAACAAAGTTTCGGAATAGATGTTCAAAGAGCTCGACATGTTATTGGTCTCCATCATGGACCAACTGACAACCTTTTACGTCCCGGAAAGGAACAGCGGACAGAAGGGCATCCTGTTTTATGGATCGAACCCTGTCCTGCACCCGGACGATTTGTCCGCAACGTGCCTTCCCTACGAGAGAGGCACAAGAGCCGTCTTAAACCCCACATATTATGCGCCCGAGATGCGGGAATATTTTAAAAGGTGTGGATGTCGGTTATACCAGATAGACTCCGCAGCAAAGTTTTATTAGAGGCTATGGCACCCGCCTCAGGTCCGGTCGCTCATAGAGGGGCGAGTCCCAGATAGACGGGGCCTAGGCTATGTGCAGTCCGATGTCAAATCTTGCTACATGATCCACGTTAGCGAAGCCAGCAGAGAGTCGAATGATGACGGCGAGCTACCCGAACTAAAAAAAACCCCTTGAGAGCTCGAAGATGGCGAACAAGCAACATCCGATGAGCTAACCGAGATTGATTTGGGGACGCTCGATTATCCAAGGCCGACCTACATCAGCTAGCTCTTTCCAGAGAAAATGAAAGAGCAGATAATTTCCCAGCTGCGTGAACTCGTTGACTGTTTCACGTGGACGTAAAATGAAATGCCTGGCCTCTCTCCTGAGGTGGCCGTGCATAAGCTGGCTGTTTCTCCTGGTGCCAAGCCAGTGAAACAAGCTCCTCGAAGAATGAGAAGGGAGTTGGAGGAAAAAGTCATTGAGGAAACCAAGAAACTCATTGATACCGGTTTCATCAGAGAAGAGAAATATGCAGATTGGATCACATGCATTGTCCCAGTAAAGAAGAAAAATGGACAGATCCGAGTTTGTGTCGATTTCAGGGATCTTAACAAAGCATGCCCTAAGGATGATTTCCTGCTTCCGGTCATGGAAATGATGGTCGATGACACCTCAAATTTTGAGCTGTTCACTTTCATGGATGGTCCGTCTGGGTACAGCAGATAAAAATGTCTCCTCAGGATGAGAAACATACAGCATTTCGAACCCCGATAGGCATATACTGTTATAAAGTGATGTCGTTTGGACTGAAGAATGCAGGTGCCACATATCAAAGGGCAATAACCAAGATCTTTGATGACTTAATCCATAAAATCGTCGAGTGATATGTTGATGATTTGGTCATCAAGACTAAAGCCAAGGCCTATCATGTCCAAGATCTTCGAACTGTCTTCACCAGACTGAGAGAGTACAATCTGAAGATGAATCCTCTAAAGTGCGCCTTCGGCATATCATCGGGAAAATTCTTGGGCTTCATAGTTCGGCATCGAGGGATCGAGATCGACCCGTCGAAGATAAAAGCAATCATGGAGATGCCTCTTCTAGAGAAACTGACGTAACTAAGATCCTTCCAAGGCAGGTTCGCGTATATGAGAAGGTTCATCTCAAACCTATCAGGAAGACGTCGACCTTTTTCAAAACTCATGCAGAAGGGAGCCCCTTTTGTCTGGGACGCCGAATGTTAAGAAGCATTTGACAGCATCAAGCAGTACCTGTTGCACCTTACAGTGCTTGCTACCCCCATTCCAAATAAACCGCTGATTCTCTACACCGCCACGCTGGACGAATCACTCGGCGCTCTCCTCGCTCAAAACAACAAGGAGGGAAAGCAAAATGCCCTCTACTACCTCAGCCGAACTTTAGTTGGGGTAGAGCATAATTACTCCCCAATTGAAAAGCAATGTTTAGCCTTGATATTTGCCATAAAGAAGTTGATGCATTATCTTCTTGCTCACCGGGTTATGCTGATCTCTAAGATCGACCCGTTGAAGTATTTGATGACCAAGGCGGGTCTAACTGGTAGAATGGCCAGATGGGCTGTCATGCTGCTTGAGTTTGACATAGTCTATACTCCTCAGAAAGCAGTAAAAGGGCAAGTTCTTGCCGACTTTCTGGCTGCTCATCCCATACCTGAAGGGTCACCGTTAAATTGCGAGTTACCCGACGAACAAGTGCTACACTTCGAAGACGACGAGCTATGTTGGGAGCTCTATTTTGATGGAGCCTCATCAATAAGGACCTCCAGCAAATCAAGCATCCCGCAAATAAAAGCAGGAATAGGATTGGTGTTCATCACACTATCGGGAGGAACCCTGCGATGTTCTTTCGCTCTTACCAAGCCTCGCACAAACAACGAAGCTGAATATGAAGCTCTGATAGCTGGACTAGAGCTTGCCTTAGAAATGAAGATCCCTAAGCAGCATGTCTACGGTGATTCCCAGATAGTCATCAACCAAGTAAGCGGCGAATACAAGATATATAAGTCCGAATTAGCTCGATATAGAGGCCGAGTGGTGGATCTCATGAAGCGTTTCACCCACATTGAACCGATGAGAGTTCCTAGGGCACTGAACGGAAAAGCCGACGTACTCGCTCGCTTAGCCAAGGAGATGGTTGATCCTGACATGGATGAAATTCTGATCATAGTCAGGAGCTAGCAAATCCTGTCTCCCATCTTTTTATGAGAAGAAGAAATCGTAGAACAAAAGAACGGTCCTGCTAAAGAAGCTTAGATCATCACGGACGATCCAGATTGGAGAGAACCCTTCATAGAGTACCTCTGTTACGACAAGCTGCCTAAGGAAAAATTCATGAGGGTTCAGTTAAAGAAGAGTGCTCTCCGATATATTTTTGTGAATGATACGCTATACCGCAGGTCGTACGACCAGCTTTGGCTCAGGTGTCTTTCCCTGGTTGAGACTCGGGAAATTATGAAAGAAATTCACTCGAGCGTCTGCGGAGCTCACCAATCCGGCCCCAAAATGCGGCTTCAAATCAAACGGCTTGGATATTACTGGCCTGCCATGATAAAGGATTGCGAAGAGCATGCAAAGAAATGCCATCTATGCCAAATTCACGGTGACTTCATTTACAAGCATCCCAGTCCGCTGCACCCTGCCGTGGCGTCCTGGCCCTTCGAAATTTAGGGCATCGACATAGTTGGCCTGATTGATCCTCCGTAATCTAAAGGACACCGGTTCATATTAGCCGCGATGGACTGCTTATCCAGATGAGCTGAAACTGTCCCGCTAAAAGAAATTAAGACAGAAGACGTTTTGAAATTCTTCCGGCATAATGTTCTATACCGCTTCGGTACGCCAAGAAGAATCATATCTGACAATGGACCTTCTTTTAAGAGCTTCAATGTCTCAAGGTTCGTTACTCAACATAAGATAGACTGGAGATATTCTTCCATCTATAATCCAAAGGCGAATGGGTTAGCCGAAGCCTTCAACAAAACCCTGTGCAAGCTCCTGAGAAAAAAATACTTCAGCCAATAAACGAGACTGGGATCTGAAGCTCTATGAGGCGTTGCGGGCATAATGTTCTACGCACTGCACTCCGATGCTGTCCACTCCATACTCGCTGCTCTTCAGAGTGGAGGCAATCCTTCCCTTCAAAGTCGAAGTTCTAAGCCTAAGGATGGTTGTCCAGTACAATCTGACAAAAGAGGAAAACACACTCCTTCGGCTCGAGGAGCTCGATGCGCTTGAGGAAAAGAGGCTTGTAGTACAGAAAAATATGGAGCTGTACTGAGCCCAAATGTCACGGGTTTATGACAAGATGACTCGTCTCCGTGCTTTCCAGAAAGGCGAATTGGTGTTGGTCCTCAAAAGACCGATCATCCCCAATCTACATGCCAAGGGAAAATTTGAGCCAAATTGGGAAGGGCCATAAGTCATTGAGAAAGTGTTCGATGGAGGATCCTACCAACTAATAAGTGCCGAGGGAGAAAGGCCCTTGCCATCTATCAATGGCCGATACCTTAAGAAATACTACGTGTGAATGCTCAGATGGATCAAGCACATGGGCCATACGGTCTGGATCATACATCCTATAAAACTATATATAATCCATAGGCGCAAACGCCCCTATCTCTCCCAAGTCTTACAGGTGAGACTGTTGCAGGGATGCGGGGCACGACAGTAAGGTTTCGGGAGGCATCATCCATGCCATTTTCAAAATTTTGCCATGCCAAACAACCCTAACCCTAGAATCTTAACTAAAGAATTAGACAATACAACATGTAAATAACTTTACATCTAAGTGAACAAGGAATACAATCTTTTTAGACCGGTCCTTCACTTCAATAGCTCCGTGTAGTAGTCCCTTCGCTCCAAGTAGTGAACTCCCGAACTCTAGAAAGACTCCACAAAATGAACGAAACAAGCTTGCTTGAAGTCTTCGAGGCCGAAGATGATCTACGTCGAGAAGACACCAACTCAAGCTACCTCTTCACTAATATGGAATTAGTGAAGCAAACAACCTAAACTAAATGGCTAGTATAGTAGAGGATGATGAAGTAGGAATTCTTCTCACTTTGGATTTATTTTTCTCACTAGGATTCTTCATCTCTCCAAACCCTAGAAAGCTTTTTGGAGATAAGGAAGAAGATGAAGTGGAGAAAGAATGGTGAATGAATTAGGTTGTGTAAGAATAGCAACCTTGGGTGAGTTTATATCATACACTAACTCATGTAGAGAATAAACCATGGCTCAAGATAATGGTTAGGTTAATAAATATCTCATGTAAAACAAAATTAGTGGACTAAGTCAATGGTTAGCGTAAACTTCTCCAAGCTTCTAGCCATGACAAATTTCCAACCAATTTTGATTTACTTTGATAAATAAAAACCCTAAATTTCCTTGAGCATGGTGTGAGTCTCATACACCCATGTTGCATATATCAACACCCATGACACAATAACATATATCACATATATATTAAAGTGTACACAAAAGTGAGAAAAAGAAATGTTTAAATGAGCTAATATTAGTTAATGTAAATTAATATATCACATATATAATTATACATTAAATTATTAAATCAACACTTGATTTAATAATCCGGCTATATCACATACAACCGACTAATATAAAATGTATCAACTTATCGAATCAACACTTGATCCGATAACCCGTGTATATCACATATAACCGACCGATATCACATATCGCAAGAATAGAATACAGTATCACATACACGTATTAATCTCGGTCCCGCACATATCACATATGTGTTCTTACTTCGTTTCTCTTTAGCCAAGAAACCTCTGTGTAGGACTCTAAAGACTCGTCAATACGCCGGCAGTAGGTGGTGATCATATCAGTCACCCACAAGCCGCAAGCGGTCTGCTAAACGTAACGGCCACCCGGGTATTGAGCGATCAGAAGATCAACAAGAAAGCATGTTCATACTCCTGCGAATCCAATAAGTAACACTACCATACAGTTTGGTCTTTTCGTCAGATATGTCGCATATCACAGCCTGGGGGTGGTATAACGTCAGACCCCAATAGCCTGATAAGTCATGCCGATGTGAGGCTCATAACGGTTCGAGAAACTACTGATAACACTTACCAGCAGATCTCAGCAACCCTGGCCAGGGATTTCCTGTTATAGCCAATCAAGCATACCGCAACATCAACCCCCAAAACCGGGAGAGACGAAATCCCCTCCTATCGCTCATTGCCTCCATGTGACTCGGGACTGTACCCAAAAACCACCATTTTGCACGATCTCTTAAACGTGGTAAGGTGGAAATCAAAGCACAGTGGGAATCACACAAGACTCTATGACGATCTCGGGTCGACAGACTAACCTGCACCAGTGTCACTAGAGAACTGCTATCTGACGATAGGTATAACACTATCTAGGAGTTCTCGGCAAGTCCGTCCAGTGTACCTAGTCTCCAGTGAGCACCCGTATATGTTCTCTGATGTCAAACACCAATGGATTTGGGATCATCCATCGCCCATCATATGGGTCAAGAAGCGTATATGCTAGTCTACTCTGGAATATCGATGCCCCATCTCGATACTCCCACGTCTATGAACATTTGAAGGATGTACTTACCGACTACCTCTGCCCCACTAGTATGATCTGCATCATAATCCTAGTAGTCAAGTACTCATCCTAAGGGTTTTATCAACATGCAATAGGGAGACAATAAGTGTACATGTTAAGATATAGAGCAACCAGATAGCATACTATCATGTCGATCAAGAAAGTCCTCCCTATATATGTCCAAGCATTCACTACAATATGCATCATATGTACAGTAATGGCCTCTAGGGCATACATATAACTAACAATCTCCCACTTGCACTAAGGCCATTTGTTGTAGTATCTCATACTCAACGCCTCATAAAAGTCTCTCTAAGGAAAAGCCTCTGTGAGTGGATCCGCCGTGTTATCCTTCGCGTCAACTCTCCTTACCTCGATCTCTTGGAGATCAACCGTCTCCCTGATCAGGTGATACTGCCTCTGAATATGTCTGAAATGCTGATGGGACCCGCGTTCCTAGGCCAAACCCACAACTCCATTGTTGTCACAATAACAATTATTGGACGCTCAATGGTAGGAACCATGTTCATCTTATGAACAAGAATTATCCAGACATCCACTTTGGTAGCATCGTTGGTAACGATGTATTCAGTCTTTATCGTCTAGTTTGCTACGGTATATAGATTGGAACTCTTCCAACATACCGTCCCTCCACTGAGGGTAAAGACAAAGCCCGTGACTAACTTTCAGTCGACCTTATCACTCTTGAACCTTGAATTGGTAAGGGACCCCCACAGGAGTTTACCATTACCAAACCCCAAGAACATTTCTTCAGTGCTTCTCAAGTACTTAAGAATGTCCTTCGCAGCTGTCCAGTGATTCTCTCAAGATCCGATTGATTTCTTATCACTAAACATAGTGAGTTAGCTATATATAGTCTGGTAAATAACATCGCATACATGATAGAGTCTACTGCCGAAGCATAGGGTATCCCTTGCACGCGAGCTCTCTCCAAATCAGTCTCGGGAGACATCTTTTTGGAGAGAGTGATTCATGAGTAAGTGGGCGAACCACCACGCTTAGAATCTTTCATACTAAACCCCTTTAGTACGGTGTTAATGTGCCTGGATTTAGGACACTCCTAACATCCACTTAGATCATCACCATAGATCATAAACCACAAGATGTAGTAGGTATCATCCAGATCATCTATGGAGAATCCCCGTGATAAGAGGAGCTCGACCGAGTGTTGCATAGGAAACCATTTCCTATCAAGAGTATATTATCTACGTACAATACGTGGAAGACAACCATATTCTCTACTACCTTTTTGTATATACTAGGTTCATCTACCTTTTTGATGAAGTCAAACACTTTGACTGCCACATCAAAACAGTTGTTCCAACTCCGCGATACCTGCTTTAATCCTGATGGACTTAAGCATAGCTTTGAAAGTCTCAGCTTTTCCATCTATGATCGCATAGCATCCAGCCATTTCATAGAGTCCCCACTCGTGATGGCCTGCCTGAACCCGGTTGGGTCATCATCAACCATGATGCAATCCTCACTCCCACCGTCACCGAGGAAACCGTAGTATCTCTCAGGTGGATGAGGAACCCTACCAGATTCGCGGAGAGGCTGAGGTTCGTTGGAGACTATTGAATCCTTTGGTTTCACCAAATCATCATCTGTTAGTTTGTCCAGCTGGAACTCCTTCCAGTTCTACCTCATGACCACAAATTTCTTCATAAGAAATTCCTTTTCTAAAAAGGTGGCATGCTGAGAAACAAAACACCTTTTGCTCCTCAGAGAGGTAGAAGATATACCCTTGCAAATGTTCGGGATATCCAACAAAATTATACAGAACTGACCTTGCCTCGAGCTTGTCTGGATTCTGCCTTTCAACATAGGCTGGACAACCCCATATCTTAACTCGTTTAAGACATAGTCTCTTCCCATACTATATCTTATATGGAGTGGTAGGCACTGATTTGGATGAAACCCCATTCAATAGGTATGCAGCTTCACAAGTGCATAACTCCAAAAAGAAATAGGTAACTCATCAATACTCATCATAGAGCACACCATATCTCACAGGGTGCTGTAATACCCAGTCACTTTAAATAATTCCCGTATTTTTAAAAAACAACAATTACAAAATTTTATTAACTTAAATATTTTATTTTCCTAACTCTAACCCTTTTTATTATTCCAAATTCTTTTTCCTAATCTATTCCCTTAACCCAAACCCCAGCTCAGCCCACAACCCACTTCTCTATTTCCCTTACCCGACCCGACCCGAACCTCACCCCCACTCCCTTCTTCTTCTTCTCCTTCTCTTTCTTTCCCGCCAAGTTTCCCTACGACCCGCGCCCCGCGACCTCGTCTTCGCCCCCAATGAGCCCCCACGACCTCACCTTACCCCCAACGTCCCCCTCGTTCTCAGGCCAAACTTCTCCACCTCCTCAACGTCCCCTCCCCCTCGCGCTCCTTGAGACCCGCGCTCGCTCACGATCTCCTCATTCCTTGCCAACGGCTCCACGAAACCCACTCCCCTTCACTTCCTCTCCACTCTTCCACCACGCCCACTCACTACCTCACTCCGCCCTCGTCACCATCTCATCACCTTTTCTCCTCTCTTCTTCTCCTATCACCCATCGTCCCTAAGCACTTACACCCATCGACCGCTACTTCTAACTCACCGACGAACCCTCCTCCGACGATTCCGGCACCTCTCTCCCTCGTCCCTGTCGCGACCACAGCACGCACTGCCACCGCCATCATCTCCATCTTCTTCCTCCTTCCTTCATGTCAATCACCGAGCTTCCCACCTTGTCGGAACCGTCGCTGCACCTGAGCCGCCACCGCCACCGAGCCTAAAAATCCCTGGCTGCCGCCTCCAACCACCGACACCTTCGCCGAGACCCCGTCCTCGCTCTCGCTCCGCGACAACCGAGCCATCCTCTCTCCTCTCGCCCTATCTTATTCCTCGACCCCTCAAGCTCCTCACCTCAACGTCGACCACCAAAAGCCCGTGCCTAAACCCCAACAGCCGCGGCAAACTCCCGACGAGAACCCATCCCCGAACTCCAAAACCCAGCACCACCAGAACCCGACCAGTCGCCATCGCTTCGTCGCCGCCGACGTCTCCCTCACGCCCTCGCTGCTGAGTCTTGCCCGAGCCCCTGACACCTAGCCGAGCCATTGCGGAAGCCATTGCCTGAGCTCCGAGCCCGGTCGTCATCGCCACGTCCACTACCGTATCACGCCCGCGTCGCCACTGCATCCAGCACCGAGTCACCGCGCATCGCGCCCGCGTCACGCCCGTGTCTAGCATCGCACCGTCTCGTGCATCGAGATAAACTTTGCATATTCGTCGCTTCCATATCAAGCGACCGAGACAAGTGGAAACCCCCTTCACTTGCAAATCATGCTACTATAATTTATATAAATTATATCATATTGCTACATAATTAGAGGTATATACGTGCGTGTGTCATCATGCGTAGATATATCAATTTCGTTATAGTGATAAGTTTAATTGAACATATATACCTCAAGTCATCGTGTTTGGTCATATTGGATCGGACCCACCTTGCGTTTATTGATCGTATGAATAAAACTTAGATTTCTTATGAATTAATCGGGTTAGATTGTCACTTGTATACACCAATCAAGAGTTCAATGCGAAAAACAAACCTAATATCACGAAAATTAGATGTAACGGATTACCTTAGTGATAATGAATAATATGTAAAGAGTTGGGTCGAAAATACAGACCCTAACACCGTGAAATGTCATCCCCATTTAGATCCGCCAAATCTGAAATTTTCCGTACACTTAACTTGTGAAAATCATAATAATTTGATTACACACCGGAATACTATGTTCAAGGGATCGTATCGAATCCGACTCGACAATCTAGAACCCATATAAATAATAATCTGTTTCTATTTCATAACGGGGACGGAAACAATTCGGGAGTGCGGCTCTGGACTGCAGTCCAAAGCAGCACTGCTTGACAACACTTGATCAGGAATTCTTTTATATTTATGTATGAAAATGGTATCATGCGGAACCCTATATTGTAGCGAAGATAAATCTTCTAGATAACTACCGGAAGTGATTTCATTCCTTTTTACCATTTTTTACTATTTTAATCACATTTTAAACCATCAGTACATATGGCAGTCCCAAGCAGGGACGGAACGTATACCCCAATATTATATAATGCATAACTTTCAGTACACTATGGATATTATTAATCCATCTAATGCGTTGGAAACCTAACTAATAAACCTAAATATTGTTCAACTATAGAGTCGCCTAATTGTGCTCCCAACTGAGAGTAAAGCATGTTACAAAACGGACTTCCAGTTCAGAAATTGGACTTCCAGCAGTAAACACTTAAAATGATGTGACCGTAACTGGAAAACCTGAAATCCGATTGACACGAAAGTAATTTTTCTATACAGATAATTAAATATACTGCTTACCCTTTTTATATTGTTTTGCTAAATTCTGCGCGTGTGATTTATAGTAAATTTTGCAAGTTGTATGACACTAGCTGCTATATTTTATTCGTATTACAATTAATTACATTCTCATAATATCATGCAGTGGTTATATCTTCATTGAGTAGTGGTCATATACATTGATAATCTAGTGACCGTGATACATTACCCAGTGATAGATATTAGTGATTGGATTGTGGCAAGTACGTTAGTGTATAAGCGTGATTGAATAGTGAAAGTGACACGTACTTGTACACAATCAGCGGAACCAGTTAATTATTGCATTGTCGATGCCTATGGGGCATATGTAAGTGTAACTATAATTGGTAAGGGACGGTTATGGAAGCACTTACATTAGTGTCATAGGTAAGACGTCGAGTATTTTCCATTTATCTTGGATACCAGTCGAGACATGCTTAATGGAGATCCTGTCTCCAGTTCTCGCGTAGACTTGTCATGGACCGACTAGTATTTGGGTTTATGGCCGGTATTTGATGTAGACCATGGGTGTGGGGTAATTTGAGTGTGAGTTCGATCAACGGAATCTCGGGAGTCCCACTGCCGGCATATACAGCGATTTTGGGAGTCATATGGGTGATATTACTGATTATTAGCGATAGTGATTCGGGCCCGTGTTCCTTTGCCCCTGGGGCCTACCCTTGGGTTGGGGATACTCCTGCGGTGGTTGACGCTCACACTTGGACTGACGATAGATTTAGCAACCTGTACAGTGAGACTTAGAGACGGATAGGTTTAACGACATAAACATGCATTGATTACTAATTCGATATACATGCTTTACTGTTTACCTGTACCGATTATTTCATGCACGTCATCGTTCTATATTTACCGCTTCATGTTCGTCATTATTACACGTGTATACATATTTATATATATATATATATATATATTGCTATTGTGTCGCTTTGACGACCTGAGTATGCATGCTCAGAGTGAGAAGTGGACTTAGCTCGGATCAAGATCGGTCGTACCTCGAGGATATCGCGGACATCTAGATCATCCACGCCAGCGCTGTATTTCCCTTGATCTCTATCTGGTATACCTTTTATCTGTTCTGATAGAATTAGTGGCTACATTTCTCTTTACCTTTGCTATGATTACTGATTACCACGTAGTGCTAGAAGCCGAAGTGTGACTACGGCAGGATATTTCCTTGACCGTAGGAGCATGGCTGGTCTTGTCACCCCTCGTATTCCGTATTTTGGGAAGTGGGGCGTGATATGGTTTTGTTGGTATCGGAGCCAGGTTTAGATTGGGATTACAGTTTCCGAGTAGGGCTTGACAGTTTAAGTCGTCCATTCAGTCCAGATTGTAAACTTGTTATCTTTAACCCTGATTCATATAGTGTGTCCTGCTACATATTTTGATCCATTCGCTAGAATTTTGGATGACTTGGTAGATTTATGTGATTGTAACTATGAACTGCAGCATAGTTACAAGGCGTCACTCTGCTTGAGTGACTTGGAGTTCTACATTTGATTTCCACTCGTTTGAGTTTCCCATCCCAATGTATTCTTGTTTCGTTGTCCATTCTATATCTTATTCTGATTCTTATATCTTGTACCTTATGCCGTCCTAAAATTTGTTGTTTTAGGACTATGACTTCCAACAACTCTCCATCCTCCTCCACTACCCAGAGTCAGACCGTCGAGATTTTAGGAATACTGCAAGGTTTGATGGAAGCCCAGGAGCGAACAAACGATCTCTTAGCTGAAGGACTAAGAAGGAAAATGGCTCAAGCACCAGCGGGAGCCCTAAACCGTAAGGGAATCCCTGTTAGACGAAGAGGTGGCATGCAGATGAAGCGCCCAATTGTTCCTCAGCAACAGAAGCAGCGGAGGACCCAACGTTGTGGTTATTGCAAGAGACCAGGACACCTGCAGAGAGACTGTCGCAGGGCTAAAGGGCAGTGTCTGGTTTGTGGACCCAACGAGCATCTTATCAATGGTTTCCCTCGAAGGAAAGAGCTACAAGGAGGAGATTCATCAACACTCTCCACTTCTGCTTGAGCGACTTAGTTGTTTTCGTACCTTAAATTTCGAGGACGGCATAGGCCCAGCACAAGATTCAGACTTGCCCTACGAGATTGCAGAGATTTAGATATTGACGCAGAGTTATCACTTTTCCTGCTTTCAATAAAGATATTGTTACTCTATTTAGTAGCTGTTTCCTTTCGTTCAAATCTTGTATATGTTGAACTTTTTAGTTTGAATGCAATAAAGTTGTGAATTGTGATTAACTACTTTTGCTTGACTCACGATATTTAGACCCTAAGCTTAGTCAATATCATGGTTCATCACCGCACCCCTGGACTCTCTTTTTTAGGTTGTATCTTGCCGCATATTCCTGTCCGAAACTGTCAAACCTTATCCTCATTGTAAATTTATATCTTTTCCCGATTTTGAATCCGAATTTCATCATTTATCTTTATATCATTCTGGACAACCCAATTCCTCCTCACATTCCTTCCATTCGGACGCTTGCTCACGGCGTCGATCTTCAATATATATACCACAATCCATTCTCCGGTTAGTATACTGTATATTACCAGTGTTATTTTCCGTTGGTATAATTAAAATTAGTACGTTTACTTTTTTTTTTGAGTTTTGCCTATTTATAATAAGTTAGATTTCCATTATGTGTTAGTAAGTATTTTTAGTTTTACTTACTTTTCCGAATTTATTTACTATTTCCAAGCTTTTAAATCGTTTTGATTTAAATTATATATTTTATTTTTCTAGTGAACGTACTAATGCTTTTAGTTTACATGTCACTTTAGTTGTTTTCATTACTAGCTTGCTTATTCTTCGTTTTATTTTTCGACACTTTTACCTTATAAGTATTCTAAAGTTATTTTGTACTTATTTGAATTGTAGTTTCAACAAAGTAGTTTCAATTCTTAAGGCTTATCAGCCAACCATTCACTATTGCTTATTATTATTATTATTCTATTTCCTTATATTGTATGTATAGTTTATTACAATAAATGGTTATATCTCGCGCTTACATATAACTATTATTTTTGCTGCGCTATTTCTTATATATATATATATATATATATATATATATATATATATATATATATATATATATTTTTTTTTTTTTGACTTTCATCTAGTTACTTTTGCGTAAATCGCTATATAGTAGTATTTGATTTTATGGCTTTTTACAAAGTGTTTTAAAACTCATCGTTTATTTTAAATTTCGAGGACGAAATTTCATATAAGTGGGGGATGATGTAATACCCAGTTACTTTAAATAAATTCCGTACATTTAAAAAACAAAAATTATAAAATTTTATTAACTTAAATATTTTATTTTCCTAACTCTAACCCTTTTTATTATTCCAAATTCTTTTTCCTAATCTATTCCCTTAACCCAAACCCCAGCTCAGCCCACAACCCACTTCTCTATTTCCCTTACCCGACCCGACCCGAACCTCACCCCCACTCCCTTCTTCTTCTTCTCCTTCTCTTTCTTTCCCGCCAAGTTTCCCCACGACCCGCGCCCCGCGACCTCGTCTTCGCCCCCAACGAGCCCCCACGACCTCGCCTTATCCCCAATGTTCCCCCTCGTTCTCGCGCTAAACTCCTCCACCTCCTCAACGTCCCCCTCTTCCCCGCGCTCCTCGAGACCCGCGCTGGCTCACGATCTCCTCCTTCCTCGCCAACGGCTCCACACGACCCACTCCCCTTCACTGCCTCTCCACTCTTCCACTGCGCCTCACTCACTGCCTCACCCCGCCCTCATCACCATCTCATCACCTTGTCTCCTCTCTTCTTCTCCCATCACCCATCTTCCCCAAGCACCTAAACCCATCAACCGCTGCTTCTAACTCGCCGACGAACCCTCCTCCGACGAGCCCGGCACCTCTCTCCCTCTTCCCTGTCGCGACCACAGCACCCACTGCCACCTCCATCGTCTCCACCTTCTTCATCCTTCCTCCATGTCCATCTCCGAGCTTCCCACCTCGTCGGAACCGTCGTTCCACCTAAGCCACCGCGGCCGAGCCCCGAGACCCCTCACTGCCGCCTCCAACCACCGACACCTTCGCCGAGACCCTGTCCTCGCTCCCGCTCCGCGACGACCGAGCCCTCCTCTCTCCTCTCGCCCTATCTTCTTCCTCGACCCCTCAAGCTCCTCACCTCACCGTCAACCACCAAAAGCCCGCGCCTAAACCTCAACAGCCGCTGCAAACTCCCAACGAGAACCCATCCCCGAACTCCAAAACCCAGCACCGCCAGAACCCGACCAGTCGCCATCGCTTCGCCGCCGCCAACGTCTCCCTCATGCCCTTGCTGCTGAGTCTTTCCCGAGCCCCTGCCACCTAGCCGAGCCATCGTGGAAGCTACTGCCTGAGCTGCGAGCCCGGTCGTCATCACCACGTCCACTACCGTATTACGCCTGTGTTGCCATTGCATCTAGTACCGAGTCACCGCGCATCGCGCCCGTGTCACGCCCGTGTCCAGCATCGCGCCGACTCGTATTTCGAGACAAACTATGCACGTTCTTCGCTTCCATATCAAGCGACCGAGGCAAGTGGAAACCCCCTTCACTTGCAAATCATGCTACTATAATTTATATAAATTATATCATATTGTTACATAATTAGAGGTATACGTGCGTGTGTCATCGTGCGTAGATATATCAATTCCGTTATAGTGATAAGTTTAATTGAATACATACACCTCAAGTTATCATTTTTGGTCATATTGGATCGGACCCACCTTGGGTTTATTGATCGTATGAATATAACTTAGATTTCTCATGAATTAATCGGATTAGATTGTCACTTGTATACACCAGTCAAGAGTTAAAAGTGAAAACCAAATCTAATATGGCGGAAATTAGATGTAACGGATTACGTTAGTGATAATGAATACTATGTAAAGAGTTGGGTCGAAAATACGGACCCTAACACCGTGAAATGTCATCCCTATTTAGATCTGCCAAATCTGAAATTTTCCGTACACATAATTTATGAAAATCATAATAATTTGGATACACACCGGAATACTTTGTTCGAGGGCTCGTATCGAAGCCGACTCGACAACCTAGAACCCATATAAATTATAATATGTTTATATTTCATAAAGGGGACGGAAACTATTTGCGAGTGCGGCTCTTGACTGCAGTCCAGAGCAGCACTGCTTGCCTACACTTGATTAGAAATTCTTTTATATTTCTGTATGAAAATGGTATCATGCGGAACCCTATACCATTGCGAAGATAAATCTTCTAGCTAACTATTGGAAGTGATTTCATTTGTTTTTACCATCGTTTACTATTTTAATCACATTTTAAACTACCAGTACATACGGAAGTCCCAAGCAGGGACAGAATGTATACCCCAATATTATATAATGCATAAATTTCAGTACACTATGGATATTATCGATCTCTGGTGCGTTGGAAACCTAACTGATAAACCTAAACATTATTCAACTATAGCGTCACCTAATTGTGCTCTCAACTGAGATTAAAGCATTTTACGAAACAGACTTCCAGTTCAGAAATTGGACTTCCAACAGTAAACATTTAAAATGAAGTGACCGTAACTGGCAAACCTGAAATTCGATTGACACGAAACCAATTTTTCTGTACAGATAATTAAATATACGGCTTACCACTTTTATATTGTTTTGCTAAATTCTGCGTGTGTGATTTATAGTTAATTTTGCAAGTGGTATGACACTGGCTGCTATATTTTATTCGTATTACAATTAATTGCATTCTCATCATATCATGTAGCGGTTATATCCTCATTGAGTAGTGGTCATATACATTGATAATCTAATGACCGTGATACATTACCCAGTGATAGATATTAGTGATTGGATTGTGCTAAGTACGTTAGTGTATAAACGTGATTGAATAGTGAAAGTGACACGTACTTGTACACAATCAGCGGAACTAGTTAATTATTGCATTGTCGTCGTCTATGGGGCATATGTAAGTGTAACTATAATTGTTATGGGACGGTTATGGAAGCACTTACATTAGTGTCATAGGTAAGACGTCGAGTACTGTCCATTTATCTTGGATACCAGTCGAGACATGCTTGATGGAGACCCTGTTTCCTGTTCTCGCGTAGATTTGTCATGGACCGACTAGTATTTGGGTTTATGGTTGGTATTTGATGTAGACGGTGGGTGTGGGGTAGTTTGAGTGTGAGTTCAATCAACGGAATCTCGGGAGTCCCACTGCCGGCATATACAGCGATTTTGGGAGTCATATGGGTGATATTACTGATTATTAGCGATAGTGATTTCCCGTGTTCCCTTGCCCCTGGGGCCTACCCTTGGGTTGGGGATACTCCTGCGGTGGTTGACGCTCACACTTGGACTGACGATAGGTTTAGCGACCTGGACAGTGAGACTTAGAGATGGATAGGTTTAGCGACATAGACATGCATTGATTACTGATTCGATATACCTGCTTTACTGTTTACCTGTACCGATTATTTCATGCGCGCCATCGTTCTATATTTACTGCATCATGTTCATCATTATTGCACGTGTTTACATATGTTTATATATATATATTGCTATTGTGTCGCTCTGACGACCTGAGTACGCATGCTCAGAATGAGAAGTGGACTTAGCTCGGATCAGGATCGGTCATACCTCGAGAATATTGTGGACATCTAGATCAGCCATGCCAGCGCTGTCTTTCCCTTGATCTTTATCTGGTATACCTTTTATCTGTTCTGATAGAATTAGTGGCTGCATTTCTCTTTACCTTTGCTATGATTACTTATTACCACGTAGTGCTAGAAGCCGAAGTGTGACTACGGCAGGATATTTCCTTGACCGTAGGAGCATGGCTGGCCTTATCACCCCTCGTATTCCGTATTTTGGGAAGTGGGGCATGACAGGTGCGATACCTCCGCCCTGATACACCGTTGTGATGTGGTGTACTCGAAGGAGTAAAGCTAAGAGAGAATCACATTCTCCGTTTAGAAAATCCAGGAACTCCATGCATTTGTATTCGCCTCCTCGATCACATCGAAGGACTTTAATATTTCTACTCGTCTGGTTATCAACTTCAAGCTTATATTCTTTGAATTTCTCTAAAGTTTCAGACTTGTGTTTCAACAGGAACATATGTCCGAATCCTGAGAGATGATCAGTGAATATAATGAAGTACGAAAAACCAACCTTTGCATTTGTAGACATTGGACCGTATACATTATCATGTATCCGTTCTAAGAGTTCAGTAACTCTTTCTCTGTTTCCAGTAAACGGAGTATTGGTCATTTTACCTTTGAGACAAGACTAGCAAGTTTAATAAGATGAAAATTCGAACAGATTCTCATATTCATCCTTATGTAACTTAGCTGGTCGTGTCGCATTGATATGACCTAGTCTACAATGCCACAAGAAGGATTCGTTCATTTCTGAACTACTCCTCTTGTGTGTGTTCTACATATTTGAACTGTGGTTTGATTTAGAACGTATATACCATTACATAACGTGCCTGATCCAATCAACTCTTGATACAGGAAAATGTTCACAACATTATCCTCTAATACCGAATTATATCCTTCTTTAACTTAATAAAGATACTGATGTAATGTTCTATATCAGGTTCGGTATCTAATAACATTTGTTTAGAATTAATGTATTAATACAAGATGATATTTGCCAACTGGTTTGGCTGCAACAATTGCACCATTCTCTAACACTTAGAGACATATCACCCTATCCGAGTTCTCTATCTTTCTGTAGCCCATGTAACAGATTACATATGTGGGATCCTAATCCGGTATCTCATACCTAGGACGTAGAGAATACTGAGAAAACAGTTCTTGGTAACGAACACACCCGAAGAGTACGCATCAACATGCTTTTTCTTCGAATGGGTGGCATGGGAATCCTGGTATTCCCCTATTTCCTGCTCGGACTTATAACAGTTATAAGATAGAGTGGAACCAACGTTCTCTATCTCAGTATAAAAAGCAGCTTCGGTCAATGCATCCATATTATTATCTTGATTAAGGCATGACATGGTCACTACCAAGAGAGAGAGAAGAAAACACTCAGTGTATGCTCCTGCAAGATTAGATTGGTTATTATTTTATCTAATCAGGATGGCTCTCACCGTTTTTATCAAATCTTCCTTCAAACCCTAAAAGGTAAGACTATCCGGGATTAATTACACCCTACAAGTTCGCTAATCTTTCGGCCAGGCCAGTGTTGGTATTTTGAGGGAGGTTCCCCGTGCTTTCGTACAGACCTAATTAAAATAAATATCGTTTTCCCAGGGGCGTAACCCCGCTAACACCTTTCTAGACACCTACTTTGATTGGCCAATTGTAACGTGTAAAACTCTCCCAGGAGTAACTCTTACTCGCAATGGGTATCGGGATTCAACTATCTCATAGAAGGTATGTAATCTCATTGCAAATTTCAACACTTGAAATTCTCGATAATATTTTGCCCCTAGTGACTTATGACTTTAACCATGGTCAACAAATCATAAGCACTAGTCAATTTCTACCCGTCATTTCGTGATTAATTAGACCCACCCACATGACCCTTAACTATGGTCAACAAAATCTCATGACTGTCCTAATTAATCGCATCATATGCTGTGTAAGAAGATATCACTTAGTTACCGCACACTACGCCTTAAATATGGTCGACAAACGTAGCACGAATACTAAGTACTCTACTTCCTAAAATGACGGAGGGTTACGGCAGGTTTTTAAGAAAACCTTTGGCGTAATGAACTTGATATCGTTATAGAAACGAGTGATTTGAAAATGAGTGTTTTTGAGGCTTTTGCTAGTTTTGCTAAAGAGGTCACTCCTGGTGAAGGGATATCGGCTCTTTCCTCATCGAATGAGGTGCTGGATATTTCACAAATACCACTATGCAAAGTATGAACTAAAAAAGCAATCAAAAAACAAAACCGAGTGGGTTGTAGTATCTGCCAGTTTCGTTAAAGACGTCCCTCCCGGTGAAAGGATCTCGGCTCTTTCCTTATCGAATAAAGTGCTGGATATTCTACAAGGAATACCACTATGCAAAGCAAGAACTAGAGCTACCAGTTTTTTAAACAAGTTTCTACAATATCTTTAGGTTTCTTTTATTTCATTAATCTCATTAATGAAGTCCTATCAAATTATGCTTCCTAAGCATCACAGAAGAAACGAAAGCAGCAATATTTATTATATATCATATATATAATATAAGTATTCGTCTCAACATATCAAGTTATCACATCACAGAATATCAGCAGCAAAAGAACACATATGAAATATTGGATATACTAGGAATTCCGTGTTTTAATTAAGCCAATAAAAAACACGGATTCCACGGTCGCGATGAATAGCCAAACTCACATCCCTAGACCCTTACGAGAGCGGAAAGCAACCCTACCACCTTTAAAGTTAGGAGACCCGGTCTCGACTCCTCGAGATAGTCTCCCTCTGGACTCTAGAACCCGGTTACTTGTGCTCTCCTCCTTGGGTCTATCCTAATGCGGAAAAGTAAATAATATACATCAATGGTGACATCATCTTCAACCCGGAAGTGCCCCAATAAAAGAATATTACATACAAGTTTTTACATGAATGAAAATGAAAAACTCTTATCTCACATAAAAACCAACGGCTATTCAAAACACGACGATCCAATATAACATATCACAGCAACACACAACATCACATGTCATCAACGTAAGTAAATATGCGTATCCCAATTGTCGTTGACGTATAGCAACGAAACCAGCGATACACCACATATTACACTTATGGTCGCAGAAAAGAAAGTGAAAAACCACAACAATTGGAATCCGCAACCACCTTAGACATCATAAACCCAATGTATCACATATTTTGGATTTCATACCCAACCAATTGAATTCCTTACATCACATGCCTAACAATTATAAACCCCGAATTCTAGTCTCGATATTGAAAACACTTTCCAATAACCAGTTGAGTAATTCAACAAGATTCCCGATAACCTGATCGAATATTCGTCGGAAACTTTAGTAGACGGCCGCACCCCTGATGCCGTCGACGAAGGGCACTAAGGCGGAACACCGCGGCCGCGAGCACCTGAACGGATGCTTTTGGCGACGGGGTTCTTCTACAGTCGCAAGGCTATGGGACGTAGCTATCTAGTAAGATTACCCGGCGAGTATCCACGTACGCTACGTGATTGCAACAAGCTTTTGATCCACATCAAAATTCCGTGACAACCGATCAAGTGAGACTAAATTGCTAGATTTATAAAATTCAAACTAGTTATCACATAAATAATTATTGTGAATTCCAAGTATTGTATCACAATCACAGATACCTAGACGATGTTAAACTTTTCGATCGAATATACAAACACCCAAAATTTCCCAAAAAGCTCAACACTTGAGCGTGTTAGTGATATATGCCCCAAAGGCCATTATTGTATCATACTGGATTGTATATTACTTAATGGGAGCTTGGGATATACACGGATATAGTAACGATCTAGCTCAAAATGGTAGTATGCTACCTGGTCTGTTTCTACCTCAATATATGCATATGTTTCTTTAGCATATCACTTATACATATTGGTAGAGCCCTTAGGATTTTTGCTTGATTACCAGCGTTATGATGGCAGTCACACCAGTGGGGGCTGGGTAATCTACAACCACATCCTTATAAAAGTCCCTGGTCGTAGGATTATCGAGACGGGGCATCGATACTCCGGAGTAGACTGGTGTATATGCTTCTCATCCCAGCAGAGGAGATGGTCTGTCCCACAGCCATTAGTGCGTCGTACTGGAGATAGTATGCAGGTGCTCGTTAGATTACGAGTACACTGGACATGACTCGTCGGGAACTGCTGATGGTTATTATACCTGTCGTCAGGTAGCAGTTCCCAGGTGACATGAGTACAGCTTAGTCCGTCGACTTGACACTGCTACTTCACCTCGAGTGTGTTCCCACCGTACTTAGATCACTTCCCTACCACGGCTCAAAGGAGTCATGCAAACAGGTAGTAGTTGGGTGCAGTCTCAAAGCACTTGGAGGCAGTGGCGGTTAGATAGGATTCGTCTCTCCCGGTATTAGGGGTTGATATCGCGCCGTGTTCGAGAGCCATTACACAAAGTCTATGGCCACGGCAAGTGAGATTTACTAGTAGGTGTTCCAGTAGTTTCTCAGGGTGTTCTGGGCTACACTCCGACCAACTTATACCGCTTTTAGGGGTCTGACGTTTACCATCCCCTAGGCCCGATTTGCGATACTCTTAGACGAATAGACCGGACTGTATGGAGATTGTCGCATTCAGGCTCAGTAGGAGTTCGGATGAGTTACCTCATCAGCCTTCTTATCGACATCTATCTGGGCAGCCATTACGTGCAGCTAGTACCGCTTGCGGCTTGTGGTTAAACCCACTGCCAGCGTAGTGTCGAGTCTTTAGAGTCTCACACAGAAGGTTTCGCTGCACCGGGCAAAAGGTGTAGAGGCCGTATGGTTTTACGGCAGGGCTTCGATCACTAACGTGCACTTGTGCACGTACGATGATCGGGCGGATAATACTAGTGGGCTTTGGTTTAAGCCGTATCCTAGTATTATACTGATGGATTTATTTCGTCTCTTTTTATTCGTATTCTATGGAATACGGATACGGGTATGTATATGCGGATGAGGGGCATTCTCGTAATTTGTCGGGAAAGCTTCTAGGAGGAGATGACTCATTGGGGTTTATTTCTTTTTGGATTAAACCTAAATGAGGTGGAGGAGATGAGGTGTTGGTTTTCATTTATTGAACCATGACTCATGAGGTGATTCACCATTTGAATTAAATGAAGCATGCTTGATATTTTACTAGATATTTTATCAAGAGATATTTGTATGCTTCATATTATTCAAGCATGTGTAATAATTCACATAATTATCACAAACACCTTCTCTCTCCTCAAGTCATCTTCTTCTTTCTCAAAACCCTAATAGCTCTCATGTGTTGAGAATCCTAAGGTTTAAAGAGACATAACACTCCATCTTCATACTCTACACCCTCTAGGACTTCTAGTTTAGCAAACTAGAAGACATAGTTATCTCAGATTCGAGATAGAAGCTTAGACTATAGACTCTCGAGTGGATCGCCTTTGACTCGAGGAGGCCGCCAAGGTAGCCGCGATCCGTCACGATCCTTGGAGCCTACGATGACGAAGAGGACAGCAATGAAGACCCGAAGGACTTGTATCGTGAGGTATAACTTCGAATCCGAGGAGTTAAACCTCTTGATGTTTTCTAGTTATGGTTTAGTCATGATCCGTGAGCTCGAGTCCATGTTGCGATGCTTTGATGATCGTTTTTCACATATTCCGCATCCCCATGAACCGTGGGGTGCGTGACATGGACTTACAGAGCGGAGTTTAAAAAGTATCCAGTACATGCCACAGCACCTATGGACCAACCGTAGAAGGGTCAACCCTTGCTTCACCTATGGCGCCGCGGAACTACCGCAAACCCTAGGATTTGGTGGCGGTTCTGACGGTCACAGAATCGAGTTAGGGTTTCATTCCTCTAGAAGGTCCACAGAATCACCTGCATGATTTTCTGAAGATTTTAAACTTGGAAATATCCAACTCTTAGAAAATTTCCAGCGAGGGAAAATATGGGTTATTGATATCCGTTCGAACTTTTTAACGTCGTCTAAATAACTCAAAATTATGTTAGAATTACGATTACGAAACACTCTGAATTGCCTTTACAGAAAGATAACACCACATGCACTTTTAGCAAAAACAAACAACACCTGAAACACCATAACCCAGAGACTGGAACACCCCTCCAAAACGAACCCAAAATTCCACAGAAAAACCGAGCTGGCCGGTTTTTATAGCAATGTGGCCGGCTTTTATAGCAATGTGGCCGGCCATTTTCCGGTGAAGAAGGTTCGTTTTCCTGTGGTGTTCATGTTACATCTCATATAACATTCTGCAATTGCTTAAAAAATTTAGACACTCTGAAAATTTCGATAGAAACTAGGTTTATGTTTCGAGTGTTTCGGAGTTGTTTCGATTTCGTAATTCTACAAAGATCGTCTAATTCTCTAGCTTGCTTCTGATACCACTGCAGGGATGCGGGGCATGACAACAAGGTTTCGAGAGATATCGTCCATATCATTTTCAAAATTTTGCCATGCCAAACAACCTTAACCCTAGAATCTTAACTAAAGAATTAGACAATACAACATGTAAACAACTTTACATCTAAGTGAACAAGGAATACAACCTTTATAGACCGGTCCTTCACTTCAATAGCTCCGTGTAGTAGTCCCTTTGCTCCAAGTAGTGAACTCCCGGACTCTAGAAAGGCTTCACAAGATGAACGGAACAAGCTTGCTTGAAGTCTTCGAGGCCAAAGATGATCTACGTCGAAGAGACCCCAACTCAAGCTATCTCTTCACCAATATGGAATTAGTGAAGCAAACACCCTAAACTAAATGGATAGTATAGTAGAGGATGATGAAGTAGGAATTTTGCTTACTTTGGATTTATTTTTCTCACTAGGATTCTTCATCTCTCCAAACCCAAGAAAGCTTTTTGGAGATGAGGAAGAAGATGAAGTGGAGAAAGAATGGTGAATAAATTAGGTTGTGTGAGAGTAGAATCCATGGGTGAGTTTATGTCATATACTAACTCATGTAGAGAATAAACCATGGCTCAAGATAATGATTAGGTTAATAAATTTCTCATGTAAAACAAAGTTAATGGACTAAGTCAATGGTTAGCGTAAGCTTCTCTAAGCTTCTCGTCATGACAAATTTCCAACCAATTTTGATTTACTTTGATAAATAAAAACCCTAAATTACCTTGAGCATGGTGTGAGTCTCATACACCCATGTTGCATATATCAACAACCATGACACAATAACATATATCACATATATATTAAAGTGTACACCAAAGTGAGGAAAAGAAATGTTTAAATGAGCTAATATTAGTTAATGTAAATTAATATATCACATATATAATTATACATTAAATTATTAAATTAACACTTGATTTAATAATCCGGATATATCACATACAACCGACTAATATAAAATGTATCAACTTATCGAATCAACACGTGATCCGATAACCCGGCTATATCACATATAACCGACCGATATCACATATCGTGAGAATAGAATATGGTATCACATACACGTATTAATCTCGGTCCTGCACATATCACATATGTGCTCCTACTTTGTTTCGCTTGAGCCAGAAACACTCTGTGTAGGACTCTAAAGACTCATCAATATGCCGGCAGTAGGTGGTGATCATATCAGTCACCCACAAGCTGCAAGCGGTCTGCTAAACGTAACGACCACCCGGGTATTGAGCGATCAGAAGATCAACAAGCAAGCCTGCTCATACTCCTGCGAATCCAATAAGTAACACTACCGTACAGTCCGGTCTCTTCGTCGGATATGTCGCATATCACAGCCTGGGGTGGTATAACGTCAGACACCAATAGCCTGATAAGTCATGCCGATGTGAGGCTCATAACGGTTTAAGGAACTACTGATAACACTTACCAGTAGATCTCAGCAACCCTGGGCAGTGATTTCCTGTTATGGCCAATCAAGCATAGCGCAATATCAACCCCTACTACCGGGAGAGACAAAATCCCCTCATATCGCTCATTTCCTCCATGTGACTCCGGATTGCACCCAAAAACTACCGTTTTGCATGATCTCTTGAACGTGGTAAGGTGGAAATCAAAGCACAGCGGGAATCACACAAGACTCTATGACGATCTCGGGTCGACAGACTAACCTGTACCAGTGTCACCAGAGAACTGCTATCTGACGATAAGTATAATACCATCTAGGAGTTCTCGGTGAGTCCGTCCAGTATACCCAGTCTCCACTGAGCATCCATATACCTTCTCTGATGCCAAACACCAATGAATGTGGGATCATCCATCGCCCATCATATGGGTCAAGAAGCGCATACGCTAGTCTACTCTGGAATATCGATGTCCCGTCTCGATACTCACACGACTAGGAACATTTGAAGGATGTACTTACCGACTAGCTCTGCCCCACTAGTATGATATACATCATAATCCTAGTATTCAAGTGATTGATATTAAAAATTGCGATTCAAAATGAAATGAAAAGTATAATCACAACCAAAGAATTTATAACCGCAATCAATAACGGTGTCGATGTAGCTCGTTAATGAGTACGGGTCGTTCACTGAGATCCGTGTATTTATTCGTTCTTGCTTTAGTTGAGTCAAAAGAAAATAGTAAAGAAAATTTAAGAAAGTGATTCAAGATTTAATTGAGTTTATCATTTCAAGAAAATCAAGAAAATGTTCAAGAATTAGAAATCAAGAAAGTGTCCAATTTCAATTTTAGTTATCAAGAATATGAAGAATAGCTTGTAAGATTCGATAGGAATTAGAAGCAATGATGAATACTAAAAATTACTTATCTTATCTATTGATGAATTATAGCTAGAACAATGGTGATGAATGAAGATTAAGGATCTTTTGAAGAAACTAGGATTTCTCCTTCACTGTCCCTTGTCTTTTCATTGATCATTATTCAAATCTAACTTGTAGAAAAGAGAATCATCAATCATTTAATCCTAAATTGCAACGAAATTATCAAGAACGGTGATCTCGTTCCAAATTTGGTCATTGACGATTCTTTTTCCTAAAGTTCACAATTCCCATAAGACTTAACATTAGTTTAGGATTTCATCACCATTTGATCTACCTAATTCTTTCGAATCATTAACAAGCGGAGATTTCACTCACACATCATGAAAATAAAAGAATCAAGAATTAGGAATTTCATAATACGAGAATTTAAAGAAAGCTAGAATTAACAAATGATCACCTTTATTAAATCGACGTCTAATTACACTTTCCCTCAATTCGAGATTACAGGATTTGCTCTCGATCACTCCCTTGAAGAGGTAACTAATTCCGTCGAAACTCGCGTTGCTCGATCTTCGTGAGACTTGGACCTTTCGCGGATCTCGTTCTCTTGATGATGATCGGCTTTGCGTAAAGGATCTTCGATGTCTTCGCTTGATGATGATCTCACGAATCTTGATTTGGATCTTTGATTAGAAATTGAATTGGATTTGGTTTTGGTTTTTGTACTTGCCACTTCATGAACACCATGTTCAATGAAGCCTTAGGTCCCTTTATATAGCTCTTCACCAATCTTCCACTAGAAGCTAGGTCAATATTCTCAAAGAAGCTAGGTAGTTGTAGCGAAGCATCTAGAGTAAGGTAGTTATCAAGCTTCCTAAAAAAGCTAGGCTGTTGGAGGGAAGTTTCCAGAACAAGGTTGTTACAGTGGAGCATCTTCAACAAGCTAAGGAGCTCTCGGGAAGCTTCTGGAGAAATGTCGTCACCGGAGCCCCCAACTCGGCCGCGGATCCACGGCGGATCGGCCCGACTCGGCCGTGGATCCGCGGCCATTTGGTGAGCTTGTTGCCTCATTTTTCTATGGTAGTCTGGTTTTGGTTTCAGGGTATATCTTTGATATCTGGAATCTTTTTATCTCTTCTGAATCTCTGCCAGATTTAATCTCTTTGATTTCCTGTATTTTGTCGGCGAATTTGTGATTCCGATATCTGTCCTGAGATAAATTTCTGCACAAAATCTCAATGAAGAATGTTGAGATAAAGAATATTATGTGTGACATAATAAACATACAATTTCATTAAAAAGACGTTGATTATATATATAACACGTGATATTTGATATTTCCCAGATGAACTGGTAATATGTGTTGCATTTATAACAACTATCCTTAAATGATTAGAAAAGTGAGGAAATTGATATGTTCAAGATTGCAATATTTTCGAATGACCATCAAATACTCATCCTAAGCGCTTTATCAACATGTAATAGAGAGACAATAAGTATACATGTTAAGATAAAGAGCAACCAGATAGCATACTATCATGTCGAGCAAGAAATTCCTCCCTATATATGTCTAAGCATCTACTACAATATACATCATATGTACAGTAATGGCCTCTAGGGCATACATATAACTAACAACTGCATCTGAAGTGCTACCGGCGATGAAGCAAAAAAAAAATAGAAACGGTATGTCCACAAGCAAAATGGGCATGGATGAAAACCCGAAAGGACTCTGTGTGTAAAAACAGCAGGACTGCCGGCGAGTTTGTGAAAACCCAAAAGAGGGCAAACTTGCGAAAAGAGAAGAAATACACTCGCAAAGTCCTCTCGACCTTGTGAGGAGAAAATCCCTGCGTGAGATCCTTACGACTCACAAAGGAGAAACACACTTAGGAATCCTCACGATTCCTAAGGAGAACATACACCTGCGAGATCCTCTCGACTCGTAGGAAGAAAATGCTTTTATGAGACCCTTACGGTTCATAAAATTGAAAAGCCTTAACTAACAGAGATCTAAACCTGTCTCCTAAGCTATCGCTCCCCAACGGGCAACGGCAAATGATGAGTCGCTCCTGGCACTACGCTTTAGTGTTAGCAGTGCTAATACCAACCTAAAACTCAAACCCCAAGTTTTCCCAAAGACAAATGATGAGTTGCTCCTGGCACTACGCTTCAATATTAGCGGTGTTGATGCCGACCCAAAAACCAAATCCCAAGTCCTCCCAGGGCAAATGATGAGTTGCTCCTAGCATTATTCCAGTGTAGCAATGCTGATGCTAAATAAAGTCCAAATTCTAAGTTCCTCTCAAATTCAAAAGTCCTGCCAAACAAGACAGAAATCAAACTGATCAAATCAGCGTCTCACCAGGCAGCGCTTCCAAGCTTAAAAGTCTCGCTGGACGGGTAAGGAACTCCCAAAACAAATCAAATCCCGACACCGCAGAAAGCGGAGCAAGTCAAATCAAATCCCGACACCGCAGAAAGCGAAGCAAGTCAAATCAAATCCCGACACCGCAAGAAGCGAAGCTAGTTGACATCAATCCCAACACCGCAAGATGCGAAAAAAGTCAAATCAAGCATTGACCGTCCCGCAGGGTAGCGTAGCACTACCACAAGGTTTAGGGAGGCATCACACATGCCATTTTATAAAATTTTAGGGTGCTATGAAACCCTAACCAAGATCTTAACTAGAGAATTAGGGTAAACAATGCATGTAAACAACATTACTTCTAAGAGTTTGGGATTACAACCTTTGTAGGCCGTTCCTTCGCTTCATAAGCTCCATGTTGAGGTCCCTTCGTTGCGATCATCATAAACCTGGACTCTAGAGAGGCTCCATGAGGTGAATGAGGCATCTTGCTTGAAGTCTTCCTTTTCGAAGATGATCTACCTTGAAGAATCTCAAACCCAAGCTCTCACTTCTCTAATGAAGTATTAGTGAAGTGAACTCCCTAATCTAAGATGCTAGAATAGATGAGAATGATGAAGTAGGAATTTTTCTCTCTTTTGTTTTCAATTTCTCACTTTAAATCATCACAACACAAAAAGCTAGAAAGCTTTTTCCAAGGAGGAAGAAGAAGAAGAAATCTTTTGTGATGAATAATGAATTTTTGTGAGGTTAGAATTGCAACCATGGGTTAAAGATGACATCCTTAACCCTTGTAGAGACTTAACCATTTGCTATGGTTAGATTTAGGTCAAAAAATATCTTAAGGAAGACAAAAATGGTGGACAAAGCCGAAGAAGCCTACAAGCTTCCATCAAAATATCAACCATGGATAATTCCACCATTATTTGTATTTCCTTAATAATAATTATAAACCCTAATCTAACCCTAGCATGGTTCAAGTCTCATAAACCCCAGTTGCAATTTTAACCTAGCATGTTACAATATTATATATCACATACATAATATATAATGTAGCTAAAGAAAATAATACAATTAACATATATAGCATATACATCAATGTATTATCCAAGTGAGAAAAAAATTAATAAAGCGGGCTTATATTAGTTAATGTAACGTTATATATCTCATATATGATTATACATTAAATTATCGAATCAACACTTGATCCGATAACCCGGCTATATTATATATAACCGGCTAATATAATACCATTTCATCGAATCAACACTTGATCCAATGACCCGGCTATATCACATATACCCGGCCGATATCACATATCGCGAGAATAGAATACTGTTAGTTGTATGTATGCCCTAGAGGCCAGTATTGTACAGATGATGTATATTATATTGGATGCTTGGACATATATAGAGGACTTTCTTGCTCGATATGATAGTATGCTATCTGGTTGCACTTTATCTTAACATGTATATTTGTCTCTTTATACTGTCTTATAGCTACATGTTGATAAAGCCCTTAGGATGTGTACTTGACTACCTGGACTGTGATGCAGATCATACTAGTGGGGCCGTGGTAGTCCATAAGTACATCCTTCAATGTCCCTAGTCGTGGCTGTATCGAGACTGGGCATCGATATACCAGTGTAGACTAGCGTATACGCTTCTCGACCCATGAGATGGGCGATGGATGATCCCATATCCATTGGTGTTTGACATCAGAGATGGTATATGGGTGCTCAGTGGAGACTGGGTACACTGGACGGACTGGCCGAGAACTCCCAGATGGTATTATACCTCATGTCAGATGGCAGTTCTCTGGTGACACTTGTGCAGGTTAGTCTGTAGACCCGAGATCGTCATAGAGTCTCATGTGATTCCCACTGTGCTTTGATTTCCACCTTACCACGTCCATGAGGGCGTGAAAAACGATGGTTTTTGGGTACAGTCCCGAGTCACATGGAGGCAATGAGCGATAGGAGGGGTTTCGTCTCTCCCGGTATTGGGGGTTGATGTTGCGCTGTGTTCGATTGGCCGTAACAGGGATGTCCCTGGCAAGGGCTGATTCAGAGATTTACTGGTAAGTGTTACCAGTAGTTTCTCGATCCGTTATGAGCCTCACATCGGCACGACTTATCGGTTATTGGGGTCTGACGTTTACCACCCCTAGACTTGATATGCGACATATCAGACGAGGAGACCGGACTGTACGGGAAGTGTTACCGGCAGGCTTTTTACAGGAGTTGGAGCGGGCTTGCCTGCTGATCTTCTGATCGCTCAATACCCGAGTAGCTATAACATCCAGCTAGTACCGCTGACGGCTTGTGGATGCTTGATGTGATCATCACCTACTGCCGGCGTATTGACGAGTCTTTAGAGTCCTACATAGAGGTTTTTCTGGCTCAGGCAAAACGAAATAGGAGCACGTATGTAATATGTGCGGGACCGAGAATAATGCGTGTATGTGATACCGTATTTTATTCTCGCGACTTTTTGTATCGGTCGGTTATATATGATATGACCGGGTTATCGAATCAAGTGTTGATTCGATAAGTCGATACGATGAATGTTAGTCGGTTATATGAGATATGACCGGATTATTAAGTCAAGTGTTGATTTAATAATTAAGTGTATAATTGTATATTAGATATACTAGTTTACATTTACTAACACATGTTCACTTAGGGTTTTTTCTCACATGTACACATTTTTACTATATATGATATATATGAAAATGTGTTGTATTTTTGTATCATGGTTGATGATACACTATACATGGGTGTATGAGATTTACACTATGCTAATTTTTATTTAGGGTTTTTAATATCTAAAGTATTTATAAAATCAAATGGAGGATTAGAAAATGCATGAAGCTTGTGGAAACTTGTGGATGCATTGACTAATTCAACTTGGTTTTGTTTTTACTATGGATATTTCTTAACCCAATCATAAAGATTAGCATAGGGTTAAGTCTCTACAAGGGTTAGTATGTGATACTCACTCACCATGGTTAGACCTCTCACTTGATCATTATCCTTTCCTCTTTCTTTTGTTCATCTTCTTCATTGAACAAAAGAGAAAGCAAACTATGGTTTTGAAAAGAGAGCAAAAGATTGTGAGATATAAAATTCTAAAGAGAACCCACTTTCTATTTCTCCATCCTCTACTAGATTAGCACTTTAGTATAGGGTGTTTGCTTCACTAATTCTCAAGTTAGTGAAGTGGAAGCTTGAGTCGGAATTCCCTCAACGTAGATCATATTTGGCCTCGGAGACTTCAAGCAAGGTCGCACCTTTCGCGTGAAGCCATGCAAGGGTCCGGGAGAACCACGATCGCAGTGAAGGGACTTCAATAAGGAGCTAAAGAAGTGGAGGAACAATCTACAAAGGTTGTATTTCGTATCCCTTTAGAGTAAAGTTGTTTACTTGCTAATTGTTTCGCCTAAACTCTAGTATTCGATCTTGCTTAGTGTTATTCGGCACATAAAATTTTAAATTTTGGCATGGTCGATGCCTTATAGAGCCTTGTTAGTGTGCCTAATAACCCTACAGTGGTATCAGAGCCTAGCTAAAGTATTAGGCGATATGTTAACGAAGTTAAAACTCCGAACGAACCCGATAACGTCAAAATCAACCCCTCTCTAGACATTTTTTCAAATCTGTGATTTTTCTGAATTAAAAATACCTGAAAAATTCAGCTGGGAAATATAAGAATTGTGGTGAAAAACGACAACCTATTCCGTACATTCCATCACGGAACCGCGGCAATACCCTGCTTGGGCCGCGGTTCCGCGGCCGTACAGAGGAGATAAGCCATCATTTTTACACTATAATTTCTATTTCTGTAATTTATATTTTCTGGGTATTTTTAAAACTGACTCAAGTGTTGAGTATTTTGGGGTTTATTTTGTAATCGTCGATTCGATCGGGAATTTTAAATTCGTTATTCTGTTTTCCGGATAATTTAGTAAGTATTAAAATGTTCAAACGGATATCATTAACTCAATTTTTCCCGGCACGAAAAACGTTCAAGTGTTGAATTTTTTCTCGGGTTTAAATCTTTCGGAAAAACGTGCAAAGAATGTGATGGACCCTCTAGAAGACAACAAACCTTAACTCGATTATGTGACCGTCTTGAACTGCCCTTTGAACCTTAGGGTTTGGGGCAGTACGGCGTGCCACATGTGAGGCGTTGGCTTGACCCTTCAACGGCTGGACCGTTGCCACTGTAACGTATTCTGGGATTTTTGAACTCCGCTCAAGTCTTGAGCTATTATGGAAATCTTGGGTATTTGATTATCTGTTCGGAAAGTTTAATACACTCTATTTATCTGGAATATGATACAATATGTGGAATTCATACAGTTAGGTATGAAATGCGAAATATGTGATATTTCGGATTTACGATGTCTAAAGAGATTGTGGATTCCAAATGTTGTAGTTTTACACTTTCTTTTCTGTGACCGTAAGTGTAATATGTGATATCGCCGGTTTCGTTGCTATATGTCAACGACAATTGGGATGCGCATATTTACTTACGTTGATGACATGTGATGTTATTTGTTGCTGGTTATGTTATATTGGATCGTCGCATTCTGAATAGCCGGGGGGTTTTTATGTGAGATGAGAGTTTTTATTTTCATTCATGTAAATTAAATGTATGTAATATTCTTTTATTGGGGCACTTCCAGGTCGAGGTTGATATCACCATTTGTATATTATTTACTTTTCCGCACTAAGATAGACCCAAAGAGGAGAGCACAAGTAACCGGGTTCTGGAGTCCAAAGGGAGACCAACTCGAGGAGTCGAGTCCGGGTCTCCTAACTCTAGAATTGGTAGGGTTGCTTGCCGCTCTCGTAGGGGTCTTGGGGTGTGGGTTTGGCTATTCGTCGCGACTGTAGAATCCGTGTTTTATAGAGGCTCAAAATAAAACACAGACGTCCTAGTATATCCAATGTTTCATATGTTTCTTCTGCTGCGATATCTGTGATGTGATCATTTGATGTTCTGTGATAAATACTGTATATAGTATATATGATATATTATATAGACGTTACTTATGTTTTACACCCGTGCTAGCCCTGCCCTGCTCTGCCGTTAGTTACCTAACCTAACGGTGCACGAGGGGACATCGAGGCGAATGCGGACGGCATAAGTGTACGTCGTATTTATCTGTGATGTTTAGGTGACTTAAATGATGGGACTTCATTAATGTGATTAATGAAAGAAAAGAATAAAAGATGTTGTAGAATCAAATTTTCAAATAAAAAGGGGTAGCTACAGGTCTGCTTCGCATAGTGGTATATATGATATACCCTGCACCTTATTCGATGAGGAAAGAGCCGAGATCCCTTCACCGGGAGTGACCTCTTTAGCAAAACTGGCAGATGCTACAACACTCAGTTTGACTTTTGACTGCTTTTGGAGTTTTGCTTTGCATAGTGATTTATATGATATGTCATGCACCTTATTCGATGAGGAAAGAGCCGAGATCCCTTCACCGGGAGTGACCTCTTTAGCAAAACTAATGAAAGCCTCAAAATCACTCCATTTCAAAATTTTACTTGATTCTACAATGATATCAAGTTCATTACGCAATAGGTTTTCAGAAAAACCTTTCGTAGCCCTCCGTCATTTCAGATAAGTTGTATATAGTATTCGTGCTGCATTTGCTGGCTTTCGTCAAGGTGTAGTGTGCGGTAGCTATATGCTGCTTATCTGCTGCATATGATGCGATTGGATTAGAGTAGTCGTACGGCTTTGTTGGCTTTCGTCAAGGGTCGTGCGGGTGGGTTTAATTCAATCAAGAAATGTACGGGTTGAACTTGACTAGCGGGCTATGGTTTGTTGGCTTTCGTCAAGGTCATAGCACGTTAGGTGCAAAATATTATCGAGAATTTCAAGTGTTGAAATTTGCAATGAGATTGCATACCTTCTATGAGATAGTTGGATCCCGATACCCACTGCGAGTAATTGTTACTCCTGGGAAAGTTTTACACAGGACAATTAGCCGATCAAGTAGGTGTCTAGAAAGGTGTCAACGAGGTTACGCCTATGGGAAAACGAGGTTTACTTTAATTAGGTCCGTGCGAAAGCACGGGGAACCTCCCTTAAAGTACCGACACTGGCCTGGCTGAATGATTGGCGAAATTGTAGGGTGTAATTAATCCCGGCTAGTCTTTCCTTTTAGGGTTTGAAGGAAGATTTGACAAAAACAGTGGGAGCCATCCTGATTAGATAAAATAATAACCAATCTGATCTTACAAGAGCATACGCTAAAGTGTTTTCTTCTCTCTCTCCAGGTAGCGACCATTTCATGCTTTAATCAAGATAATAATATGGATGTATTGACCGAACCCGCATGTTATACTGTGCTGGGGAACGTTGGTTCCGTTCTTTCTTATAAGAGTTATAAGACTGGCTTAGAAAAGGTAGAGAACTTGGAGAAGGTGATAAAGACATAAGGGTTGGAAATGGTGCAATTGTTGCAGCTAAAACCATCGGGGAATATCACCTTGTATTGCCAACTGGTAATACGTTGGTTCTGAACGAATGTTATTACATGCCGAACCTGATATGCAACATTATATCGGTTTCTTTACTAAGTAAAGAGTGATATAATTTTGTATTACAGGATAATGTTATGAACATTTTCCTTAACCAAAAGTTGGTTGGATCAGGCACGTTGTGCAATGGAATTTATGTTCTAAATCAATCAACAGTTCTGAGCATAACAAACACACACAAGAGGAAGAGTTCAGAACTGAACGAATCCTTCTTGTGGTATTGTAGACTCGGTCATATAAATGCGACACGGCTAGCTAAGTTGCATAAGGATGGATACTTAAAACCATTCAAATTTTCATCTTATGATACTTGCCAGTCATGATTCAAAGGCAAATTGACCAAAACTCCGTTTACGGGACACGGAGAAAGAGTTACCGAACTCTTGGGACTGATACATAGTGATGTATGCGGTCACATGTCTACACATGCCAGGGATGGTTCTTCGTACTTCAATACATTCACTGACGATCTCTCAAGATACGGACATGTGTTCTTATTAAGACACAAGTCTGAAGCTTTTGAGAAATTTAGAGAATATAAACAAGAAGTCGAGAAACAAACCGGAAAAAGTATTAAAATCCTTCGATCTGATCGAGGAGGTGAATACTTGAGCAATGAATTTCTGGACTTCCTAAAAGAGAATAGGATTCTCTCTCAGCTGACTCCTCCATATACACCACAGCACAACGATGTATCAGAACGGAGGAACCGCAACCTATTAGATATGGTGCGCTCTATGATGAGCATAGCTGAGTTACCCATTTCCTTCTGGGGGTATGCGCTAGAAACAGCCATACATCTATTGAATATGGCCCCCACCAAATCTGTGCCTACCACTCCATATGAGATATGGAAAGGGAAGAGGCCATGTCTTAACTATGTAAAGATATGGAGTTGTCCAGCCTATGTCAAACGACAAAATCCGGACAAACTCGAGGCACGGTCTGTTCTATGCAAGTTTGTAGGATATCGCAAGAATTCACAAGGGTATATCTTTTACCACACTGAGGAACAAAGAGTGTTTGTTTCTCGGCATACCACCTTTTTAGAAAAGGAATTTCTTGCAAAAGAGATTAGTGGTCATGAGGTAGAACTGGAAGAGGTTCCAGCTACAAAAGCTGCAACAGAAGATTTGGTGGAACCGGAGGATTCGGTAGTTCCCGATGAACCCCAGCCACTCCGCCGATCTAGTAGGGTTCCTCACCCACCTGAGAGATACTATGGTTTTATCATGGATGGTGGGAGCGAGGATTGCATCATGGTTGATGATGACCCAACTAGCTTCGAGCAGGCCATCACGAGTGGGGACTCAGTGAAATGACTGGATGCAATGCGGTCTGAGATGGAATCCATGTACACCAACAAAGTATGGACTTTGGAAGTTGCTCCTGAAGGGGTAAAACCCATTGGGAGCAAGTGGATCTTCAAGAAAAAACTTGGTGTAGATGGGAAAGCGGAGACTTTCAAAGCTAGACTTGTTGCAAAGGGTTTTCGTCAAAGACCAGGTGTGGACTATGACGAAACCTTTTCTCCAGTGGATATGCTTAAATCCATCCGGATCAAGCTTGCCATCGTTGCATATCATGACTACAAAATCTGGCAAATGGATATTAAGACCGCATTTCTAAACGGTGATTTAGAAGAGTGCGTGTACATGACTCAGCCAGAGGGCTTCGTAGATAGTGGGAGCAGCGGGAAGGTGTGCAATCTGCTTAAATCCATTTATGGATTAAAACAAGTATCGCGGAGTTGGAACATCTGCTTTGACGTCGTTATCAAAGAGTTTGATTTCGTCAAAAACGTAGATGAACCTTGTATCTACAAGAAGGAGGCAGAGAGTAAGGTTGTCTTCCTCGTATTGTACGTGGACGACATACTCTTGATAGGAAATGGCATTCCTATGCTGCAATCAGTCAAGCTCTTCTTATCACAAAGATTCTCAATGAAAGATCTTGGTGATGCCTCCTGCATATTGGGAATTAGGATCTATAGAGATAGATCTAAAAGGATATTGGGATTGTCCCAATCCAGATACATTGACACTATACTAAAGAGGTTTAGTATGGAAGAGTCCAAATGTGGGTTTTTACCCACGATCTCAGGGCTCACTCTCTCCAAAGAGATGTCTCCCAAGACTGATTTGGAGAGAGCTCGCATGCAAGGGATACCCTATGCTTCGGCGGTAGGCTCTATCATGTACGCGATGCTATGTACCAGACCCGATGTAGCATACTCACTAAGTGTAGTGAGCAGGTATCAAGCTGATCATGGAGAGAGTCACTGGACAGCTGTGAAGAGCATTCTCAAGTACTTACGAAGGAATAAAGAAATGCACTTGGTGTATGGTAACGGAGAACTCCAAGTGGAGTCCTTTACCGATTCGAGCTTCCAGAGTGATAAGGACGACTCTAAGTCGCAGTCGGGATTTGTCTTTACCCTTTACGGAGGGGCGGTTAGCTGGAAGAGTTCCAAGCAGGAAACCGTGGCAGACTCGACGATGGAGGCTGAATACATCGCTGCCAACGATGCTGCCAAAGAGGCTTTCTGGATAAAGAAGTTCATTACTGAACTTAGAGTGGTTCCATCCATTGATCATCCAATACCTTTGTATTGCGATAACAATGGAGCGGTGGCATTGGCCAAGGAACCCAGGTCCCATCAGCGATGCAGACATATTCTGAGGCGGTATCACCTGATCCGGGAGATAGTTGATCGCCGGGAGATCGAGGTTAGGAGGGTTGACACGAAGAACAACACAGCGGATCCACTCACGAAGGCCATTCCCCAGATACAGTTTGAGAGATTCTTCGGGATGCTCGGTATGCGATACTACAGCAGCTGGCCCTAGTGCAAGTGGGAGATTGTTAGTTGTATGTATGTCCTAGAGGCCAGTATTGTACAGATGATGTATATTATATTGGATGCTTGGACATATATAGAGAGGACTTTCTTGCTCGATATGATAGTATGCTATCTGGTTGCTCTTTATCTTAACATGTATACTTGTCTCTTTATACTGTCTTATAGCTACATGTTGATAAAGTCTTTAGGATGTGTACTTGACTACCTGGACTGTGATGCAGATCATACTAGTGGGGTCGTGGTAGTCCATAAGTACATCCTTCAATGTCCCTAGTCGTGGGTGTATCGAGACGGGGCATCGATATACCAGTGTAGACTAGCGTATACGCTTCTCGACCCATGAGATGGGCGATGGATGATCCCATATCCATTGGTGTTTGACATCAGAGATGGTATACGGGTGCTCAGTGGAGACTGGGTACACTGGACGGACTCGCCGAGAACTCCCAGATGGTATTATACCTCACGTCAGATAGCAGTTCTCTGGTGACACTTGTGCAGGTTAGTCTGTAGACCCGAGATCGTCATAGAGTCTCATGTGATTCCCACTGTGCTTTGATTTCCACCTTACCACGTCCATGAGGGCGTGCAAAACGGTGGTTTTTGGGTACAGTCCCGAGTCACATGGAGGCAATGAGCGATAGGAGGGGTTTCGTCTCTCCCGGTATTGGGGGTTGATATTGCGCTGTGTTCGATTGGCCGTAACAGGGAAGTCCCTGGCCAGGGATGATTCAGAGATTTGCTGGTAAGTGTTACCAGTAGTTTCTCGATCCGTTATGAGCCTCACATCGGCACGACTTATCGGTTATTGGGGTCTGACGTTCACCACCCCTGGACTTGATATGCGACATATCAGACGAGGAGACCGGACTGTACATAAAGTGTTACCGGCAGGATTTTTACAGGAGTTGGAGCGGGCTTGCTTGCTGATCTTCTGATCGCTCAATACCCGGGTAGCTGTTACTTCCAGCTAGTACCGCTGACAGCTTGTGGGTGCTTGATGTGATCATCACCTACTGCCGGCGTATTGACGAGTCTTTAGAGTCCTACATAGAGGTTTTTCTGGCTTAGGCAAAACGAAATAGGAGCACGTATGTGATATGTGCAGGACCAAGAATAATGCGTGTATGTGATATCGTATTTTATTCTCGCGACTTTTTGTATCGGTCGGTTATATATGATATGACCGGGTTATCGAATCAAGTGTTGATTCGATAAGTCGATACGATGAATGTTAGTCAGTTATATGAGATATGACCGGATTATTAAGTCAAGTGTTGATTTAATAATTAAGTGTATAATTGTATATTAGATAACTAGTTTACATTTACTAACACATGTTCACTTAGGGTTTTTTCTCACATGTACACATTTTTACTATATATGATATATATGAAAATGTGTTGTATTTTTGTATCATGGTTGATGATACACTATACATGGGTGTATGAGACTTACACTATGCTAATTTTTATTTAGGATTTTCAATATCTAATGTAATTATAAAATCAAGTGGAGGATTAGAAAATGCATGAAGCTTGTGGAAGCTTGTGGATGCATTGACTAATTCAACTTGGTTTTGTTTTTACTATGGATATTTCTTAACCCAACCATAAAGATTAGCCTAGGGTTAAGTCTCTACAAGGGTTAGTATATGATACTCACTCACCATGGTTAGACTTCTCACTTGATCATTATCCTTTCCTCTTTCTTTTGTTCATCTTCTTCATTGAACAAAAGAGAAAGCAAACTAGGGTTTTGAAAAGAGAGCAAAAGATTTGAGATATAAAATTCTAAAGAGAACCCACTTCCTATTTCTCCATCCTCTACTAGATTAGCACTTTAGTATAGGGTGTTTGCTTCACTAATTCTCAAGTTAGTGAAGTGGAAGCTTGAGTCGGAATTCCCTCGACGTAGATCATCTTCGGCCTCGGAGACTTCAAGCAAGGTCGCACCTTTCGCCTCGTGATGCCATGCAAGGGTCCGGGAGAACCACGATCACAGCGAAAGGACTTCATCAAGGAGCTAAAAAAGTGGAAGAATGATCTACAAAGGTTGTATTTCGTATCCCTTTAGAGTAAAGTTGTTTACTTGCTAATTGTTTCGCCTAAACTCTAGTATACGATCTTGCTTAGTGTTATTCGGCACATAAAATTTTAATTTTGGCATGGTCGATGCCTTGTAGAGCCTTGTTAGTGTGCCTAGTAACCCTACAAATACGGTATCTCATATCGTATTAGTCTCAGTCCCGCACATATCGCATATGTGCCCCTACTCCGTTTTGCCTGAGCCAGGAACTAAAGAATCTTCAGTACGCCGGCAGTAGGTGATGATCAAATCAAACACCCACAAGCTACAAGCGGTGAGCTAAACGTAACAGCTACCCAGGTATTGAGTGATCAGAAGATCAACAAGCGAGCTTGTACATTCTCCTGTGAATCCAATCAATAACACTCCCGTACTGTCCGATCTCTTCGTCTGATATGTTGCATATCTAGTTTAGGGGTGGTAAACGTCAGACCCCAGTAACCGATAAGTCGTGTTGATGTAAGGCTCATAACAGGTCGAGAAACTGCTGATAACACTTACCAGTAGCACTCCAAATCAGCCCTGGCCAGGGACTTCCAGTTATAACCTATCGAACATAGCACAACATCAACTCTCTATACCGGGAGAGACGAAACCCCTCCTATCGCTCATTTCCTCCATGTGATTCGGGACTGTACCCAAAAGCCACCGTTTTGCATGCCCTCTTGGACATGGTAAGGTGGAAATCAAAGCACAGTAGGAATCACACAAGACTCTATGACGATCTCGGGTCTACAGACTAACCTGTACCAGTGTTACCAGAGAACTGCTATCCGACGATAGGTATAATACCATCTAGGAGTTATCGGCGAGTCCGTTCAGTGTACCCGGTCTCCACTGAGCACCCGTACACCATCTTTGATGTCCAACACCTATGGATATGGGATCATCTATCGCCCATCATATGGGTCAAGATGCGTATACGCTAGTTTACTCTGGAGTATCGATGCCCTGTCTCGATACACCCTCGACTAGGAACAGTTATAGGATGTACTCGTAGACTATCCTGGCCCTACTAGTATGATCTGTATCATAGTCTTAGTAATTGAGTACAGATCCTAAGGGCTTTATCAACATGTGAGAGCAAGACAGTAAACTAATACAAGTCAACATGTTAAGACAAAGTGAAACCAGATAGCATACTATCATGTCGAGCAAGAAAGTCCTCTCTCTATATATCCAAGCATCCATTATAATATACATCATATGTATAACAATGGCCTCTAGGGCATATACATAACTAACACGTCCAAGTCGCAAAAAGGCAGCACCGACCCTTTTAGACCCCGCTTCTTTTTCCATTTGTCGCAAAAATGGCAGTACCGACCGTCCATGTCGCAAAAATGGCAGTACCGACCTTCCATGTCGCAAAAAGGGCAGCACCAACTGTCTAAGTCGCAAAAAGGGCAGCACCGACTGTCCAAGTCACAAAAATGGCAGCACCGACCGTCCAAGTCGCAAAAATGGCAGCACCGACCGTCCATGTCACTAAAATGGAGCACCGACCGTTCAAGTCACAAAAAGGGTAGCACCGACCGTCCAAGTCGCAAAAATGGCAGTACCGACCATCCACGTTGCTAAAATGGCAGCATCGACCGTCCAAGTTGCAAAAAGGTCATCACCAACCGTCCACATCACTAAAAAGGCAGCACCGACCATCCACGTCGCAAAAATAGCAGCACAGATCATCCACGTTGCTAAAAGGACAGTACCGACCATCTATGTCGCAAAAATGGCAACACCAACCGTCCACGTCGCTCAAATGGCAGCACCGACCGTCCACGTCGCTAAAATGGCAGCGCTGACCCTCCACAGGGAACCAGACCAAATCAATCCCCATATAGAACAAGGTCCATCAATTCATGCACCCAACCCATACACACGGTGTGTATTTTATTGATGGGGGGCATTTTATTTGGGTCAAAAATTACACCCCGGTTGACCAGGTCAAAGTCAACTCCATGCCAAGTGGGCCCAAATCCGAACCCAAGTCCAAGCAAGTGAACCCATGCCCAGGTCGAGCCCAAGCATGAAGAGGCCGACCTCTCCATGCCAAAGGAATAATTGTTAAAACATAAATAGGCTTAATGTAATTTTTATGAATAAATGTAGTAAAATGGACAACAAACCCAAATTATGTAAAAGCCCATGGTTTATGTGCAAAAGAAAAAAAAGGCACATTGCATGGGAAAGGCACATGTGCCATTTTGAAAAGCCCAAGTGGCCATATGTAAAATGTAAAGCCTATATAAGGCATCATGATGAATGATAACAAACAAAATTCTTCCCATATTTTTCTAGGGTTCTGTACCTCATTCTCGTTCCTCAAGGTTCTAAACCTTATTTCCTTTTTTGAATTAAATCAAGAGTTTAACTCTTGTTTTCTAAAAAAGAAATAGTTTTTCACCATAAAACCCTTAAAGGGGAGCTCAGATCTCCCATCAAATCTCCAAAAGGGGAGATTTTTAAGTCTCACCCCCTTTCTCCAAGATCCAGCCAACAAAGAGAAGGAAGAAAAAGACCCATCTCTAAAAATCCCATTTTGGGAAGATCTAAGGCTTAAGAGAGGATCCAGTGCTCAAGGGAGAAGAAAATGGTCCCCTTTCATTATCTCCGAAAATTTTTTGGGAGTTTAACTCCAGAACAAGAATCTCTTCTTTAGGATTTTAACTCCAAACCAATCTTTAAGGAGTTCAACTCCAAGTTCCAAATTCTCAAAGAAGTTTAATCTCAAAATCCAGGTCTTTTAGGAGTTTAACTCAACAAAAAATTCCTTTTTTTAGGAGTTCAACTCCAAAAGTTACTCGGGGTTCAACTCCTAATTTAGGGGCTAAGCCCTTTTTTCTGCAGGCGCTCGTGCCCACGTGCAGGGCGCGTGATCCGCTGGCGCCCAGCGCCCTTGTGCCATGCACGTGACCCACTGGCATCCAAGCACCAGCGTGCCGGGAATGTGACTCGTTAGCGCTAAGCGCCTGTGTGCCGGGCACGTGACCCGCTGGCGTCCAGCGCCTATTTGGGGGGTGCGTGACCCGCTGGCGCCCAGCGCCCTCATGCAGGGTGCGTGACCCTCTAGCGCCCAGCACCTGTAAGTCGATGTCGTGCACCCCACGTGTTCATGGGGAGGCGAAATTTGCAAAAATTGATTTTTGCGGGCTTCTCAACACCGACTAGAACCAAGGATCGACCATAAACCCTAGTTAGCAAACTACATGAGATTTAACTACTCGGAAAGAATGTTATACCTCATGATATAAGTCCTTCGAGTCTTCTCTGTTGTCCTCCTCGTCATCGTAACTTCCAAAGATCGAACCGGATTGTAGCTTCCTCGTCGCCTTCCTCGAGTCAAAGACGATCCACCCGAGAGTCTATAGTCCAAGCTCTAACCTCAAATCCGAGGTAACTAGGGCAACTAGCTTGATAAATTAGATGGCCTAGGTGATGTAGAGAATGAAGATGGATTTATTTGTCTCTTGGAACCCTAGTTTACTCAACTCATGACACCTTAAGGGTTGAAAGTTGAGAGGAAGAAGAAGAGAGCTAACTTGAGGAAAAAGAAATGGTTTTTGATAATGATAATTGAAAAAGAGATGGCTCACTTGATCTGACTACAAGCATGGAAAGAAAATATCTCATCCAAAATATCTAGTGCCACAAAATATCTCACAAGAAATATCTAAGTCAAAGAATCAAATCAAGTCAAGTGGTCAAACCAAGTCAAGTGGAAACAAGTTGCCATGCCACAATATCATTTACAAAAATAACAAATACTTTTCTCCACCTCATAATTGTTTTAATCAAGTCAATGGTCAAAATCCTAATGAGGTGTTTCCTTCTATGCTTCTCTCATCCGTATATACATACCCGCATCTGTGTTCCGAGAAACACGAATACAAAGAGACGAAACTGATCCATCAATATAATACTAGGATCCGGCTTAAACCAAAGACTACTAGTATTATCCGCCCGAACATCATACTCGCACAAGTGCACGTACGTGATCGAAGCCTTGTCGTAAAACCATACGGCCTCTACATCTTTCGCCCGATGCAGGGAAACACTCTGTGTGGGACTCTAAAGACTCGACAGTACGCTGGCAGTGGGTTTAAGCACAAGCCGCAAGCGATACTAGATGCACGTAACGGCTACCCAAGTATCTGTCGATAAGAAGGCCGATGAAGAAACCCATCAGAACTCCTACTGAGCCTGGATGTGACAATCTCCATACAGTCCGGTCTGTTCGTCTAAGAGTATCGCATATCGGGCCTAGGGGGCGGTAATCATCAAACCCCTAATAGCCCAACAAGTCGTGCCGGAGTGTAGCCCGAAACACCGTGAGAAACAACTGGAAAACCTACCAGTAAATCACGCTTGCCCTGGCCAGGGACTTTGTGTAATGGCTCTCCGAAAACAGCACGATATCAACCCCTAATATCGGGAGAGACGAATCCTATCTAACCGCCACTGCCTCTAAGTGCTTTGGGACTGCACTCAACTACTACCTGTTTGCACGTCTCTTTTGAGCCGTGGTAGGGTAGTAATCAAAGTACAGTGGGAACACACTCGGGGCGAAGTAGCAGTGTCAAGTCGATGAACTAAGCTTGTTTCCCCCAATAAGAGAGCAAGGCTCTGTTCAAAATTTGAACTGAGGCAGCGCCTCACGCGCAAAGCACGAGAGCGCCAGCGCCAAGAGTTAAAAACTCTGAGGCAGCCCTAAGAGTTAAGAAAACTCTAAGGCAGCGCCTCACGTGCAAAGCACGAAAGCGCCAGCGCCAGAACTAAAAGTTCTCCACCCTTGGATCAAAGATCCAACGAAGTTGATAAATCATCAAATTACAGGATTAAATTCTGTTGAGGAAATATTTCTCGAACCTTCCTAAAATAAGAAAGGTTAATCTCTGTAAAACAGAGCACCGTTGGATTAAAGATCCAATGGTGATTAAAAATCACCAAGATACAGAATAAGATCCGTATGAGAAAATATTCTTCCAATCTTGTTGAGAACAAGAAAATATCTTCTCTAAAACAGAAGGTCCAGGATCAAAGATGCAACGGTGGATAAAATCCCCAAATCAATTAGAGATCTCTCAATGAGAGATTTCCTTAATTAAATCAACAAATCAACCTCCACTATATAAATGACCCAAGACATCAAGTCTTGTACAGAGGAACCCCCCCATAAACTCCAAGTTCAAAAAAAGAGAGCAAGCAAAAAGAGCTTTAAGAGAGAAGAAACAAGAAGAATATTCTTCAAGGTAAATAGAGATCATAGTATCTCGTCTGCATACCTAAGGGTTTAACCCTTATAAAAGAACATAGTTCTTTCCCTGCATCTGAGATCCATGAGACAATTCTCCCACAAATGAGAATTTAATTCTCGTAGGGATGAATTTGTTCTTAGGGATTGAAGATCCAGGGAAGAACAAAGAATTGAATTCTTAAGAAAAATGCATAAAGAAGGAAACTACGCTGCTAATAAAATAAAGAGTGCTCTGCACTCAGTGGTTGGCGCCCAGCGCCAAGAGCCCCACGTTCCCCTCATGTGGGCGCTAATAAAATAAAGAATGCTCTGCACTCAGTGGTTGGCGCCCAGCGCCAAGCGCCCCATGTGCCCCTCACGTGGGCGCTAATAGAATAAAGAGTGCTCTGCACTCAGTGGTTGGCACCCAGCGCCAAGCGCCCCATGTGCCCCTCACGTGGACGCTGTTTAACATAAAGCGCTCTGTAAATAGAGCCCAGCACCATAAAGAGTGTTTAACACTCTATAACAAAACAAAGAAATGGGGTGAAAGTCTGAGCCCATATCAATGTTCAGTATTGTTGCACATAAAAGGGACCGAGCCCAAACAAGTGTTTAACACTTTATTCAGTACTAAGTGGACTGAGTCCAAGTTGATTAAAAGTCCCTAACTTAGATCAATCGAGCCCATATGCTCACATTCTTTCTAAATTGGACTTAGTCCCAAACCCAACTACAGATCTCCCAACTGACATTGGTTCAAGGGTACATCTTCCCACACCTCTGATATATGTCATTGTAATTCTTCAACGTTTTCAGAGAGGTGGCGGGTCCCAACAACCAACAATTCCAAGGACCGCAACGTCCTTAAACTAACAGAGGACCGCAACGTCCCTAAACTAACAGAGCTCCGCAACGTCCCTAAACTAAAAAAAGGACCGTAACGTCCCTAAACTAATAACGGACCGCAACGTCCTTAAACTGATAAAGGACCGCAACGTCCTTAAACTGATAAAGGACCGCAACGCAACTAAACTAACAGAGGACCGCAACGTTCCTAAACTAATAACGGACCAAAACGTCCCTAAACTAACAATAGACCGTAATGTCCTTAAACTAACAAAGAACCGCAACGTCCCTAAACTAACAAAGGACCGCAACGTCCCTAAACTAATAACGGACCGAAACATCCCTAAACTAACAATGGACCATAATGTCCTTAATCTAATAACGGGCAGCAACGTCCTTAAATTAATGTGGACCGCAACGTTCTTAAACTAAACCCTCACCTCAAATATGGTGATCTGTGGACTGTAATGTCCTTAAACTAGATGCGGACCGTAACGTCTTTAAATTAGAACGATAGAGCCCAAATGCTCTTTCGTTGGATTTAAAAGATCCTCAAACCCTGTTAAGTGGATCTTAGTCTAAAATTAGACTAACGTATACTTAACTAACACTTAAGTTGACCTTAATCTCAAACGAGATTAACGATCCTTAAATCAAACCATACCCAAATCTAAGAAACTATGGATTTGGACTAATCTACGCCCTACGGGCCATAACATAAATTAGTCTCCGTATACAATCCACGGGCAACCAAAAAATAAAACAAACACACACGACACAAAGTGAATATCTAGAGAAGGAGAAAGTGGTTACCGCTACGCGGTAACGTAATTAACTGCAGGGGTTTGCGTCTGCAGGGAAGAGTGTCCCCACAATCAAAAACCCCTCGTAGCAAGGGGGAATCTGACGAAGTCTGCTACAACGGCCGCATCTATCTAAACCTTCGATACACGGTGCCATAAATCAACTTAGCATCTTCGGAGAGATAGACAGATAAAACCAAATAACATCTGCCCCCAAATTCAGGTAAGACGGCCTATGCGGTCCCGTCTCCCGTTTTCGGCGGTAAACAAATTCTGGCACGCCCGGTGGGACCTTTTCCTCTTTCCACTCCACACTTCGTGTGTCGTGTTCGTGAACGAATCACGGTTTAATATGCTTGCCCCAGGATTCGAGGTACTAAGATTTGGTGTATTGCTTCGTGCAAAAGAGAAGATGACGTCAATGGCTTCCAACTGTACCAATTGCAACAGCAACTCTCGCTCCGTCCCATCTGGAGGAGTAACTTATAGGACCCAAGCGGCCTCCATCTTCGCAATGCCGGCGGAACAGGTGACACAGGCCACCACTGGGTTGTTCTTCGGCACCATGATCCCTCCAAACAGCTTCAGCGTCCCGATGCCATCACAGGAAGCTCCAAAGAAGTCGGTCTTCGATCGGCTTTCAACTACCGCGGACCCTCTCGACGGGTCGTCCAAGTCACCTGCCTTAGTCATCGACAGGATGAGCCTAAGTTCCAATGGGCCTGCAAAGAGGCTCGCAATACCGGAGAAGGTTATCCTAACTCCTGCTGCAGGTGAAGTCGTCCAAACTACTTCCCCAACTCGAAAGTCGGCCTTTGACAGGTTGACCATTCCTTCCCAGCGGATGTCAGTCTTTGACAGGCTGGCGCCAATAACAGCCTCTCCTTAAAGTAGGGGGTATGACGAAGTTATTCCGACGATAGAGGTGATCCCGGCTAAGCGACATGCTCGACGTCGTCACTGGCACCGAGTGAGGAAAGCTGGGGGCAGTTCCCCTTCTGGACTTACCCCACCAGCTCCAATGGTGGAGGTTGATACCGCTTTTCCAACTAGGAACAGCTTTGAGCCACTCAGTAGGGTGCGCAAGAACTCTCCAATTGCCGTACTAAAAAGGTCTCTTCCACCCGCTGAAAATGTTACTAAGGCGAAGCCGGAGCAGCATCCTCAGCGGCTATCTACCAAAATCTACAGGGTCTGGCTAAGAGTCCAAGACTCTGTAATCGACAAAGACTACTCCAGTCGACAGAAAAAAATGAAGGTTCGACAAGAGGAAGACCATCCCGTCACCATGCTACTAAAGGCGTCGTCTGCAGGGGTGCCTGTTGCAGCCCCTCAACCTCGGCTGTCCATAAAAAAAGAAGGCCAGAGAAGGTCCCCGTACCTGCGACAAATTTTAACGGCACTGAGCCCAAACGCCCCAAGACTGGGGGCATGATAGTGCACACTATCTATATGGCATCCGGAAAAGAGGAAAGCCGTGCTTCTGGGGGTCATCGACCACTTACGAGGTCCGTAATAAAGGCTCAGGAGCAACAACAGAAACTCCAGGAGATGCTGACAAAGATGACCGCACTTACTGGGCAGAAAGAAAGCCCGGAAGCGTCGTCGGAACAACATCAAAAACAAGAAACCGACGCCGAGTTCCTACGAAGGATGCTCGAGAAAAAAGATAAAAAGGCCGCTGAACAAGCGGCTAATATAAAACAAATGGCGCTCCTGTTCCGAGATATGATGGGCATGATGATCCAGCCGGACCCTCCAGCCGAAGATCCCCCAATAATCATTGAAGACGACAGAGGGGAGACATCAAACCCTCTTCCGGCTTTATTAGCAGCCAGGGAGGAGACGATCTCAAAAACTGCGCTTGATAACTACATAGCTCAACAAATATGAGCTCATCAGGAAAGCGAAGCCGCTAACCAAGTCGTCAGAACTGGACGACCCTATCCAAGCTGATACGATCAAATTAAGTACCTACCGGGATATACGATCCCTAAATTTCACGTGTATAAGGGGACAGGTAACTCCCATCAGCATGTCGCTCAGTTCAGGGCTCTATGCGGCAATACAGGAAGTGATGACAAACTGCTACTTCGCCAGTTCCTCGGCAGCTTAGCGGAGACATCATTTGAATGGTACTCGGAGCTTTCGAATGACTCCATCAAAACATTCACAAAAATGGAGCTGCTATTCACCCAGCGTTTCGCAAGCGCCAGCGAACGCACCCCGATCACGGCATTGATCAATGCCAGGGTGAAGCCAGGAGAGTTTTGGGTTCAGTATGCAATTCAGTGGAAAAACCTACGGTCGAAATGCGAACAACGCATAGAAGAAGCTCCTGCTGTGGGGATGTTCATGGGGACCTTTGAACCGCAAGCGACTATATCCCAGTTTATGATGTTTTTCAAGCCGACCACTTTCCAAGCCTTGATCGATAAGCTGGCCCAAATGGACCAGATGGGCCATAGACCGCCCTCCTCGAAAATAGAGCCTTGAAATGAAAAGGACAAAGGGAAAGCGACCCTCATCGCCAACGCTGAGCAACAGCCAAGTGATCCGAAACCAGCTGCTCGCCAAAACGATAAACATCGATCACTCGGAGAAAAGCTGAGACATCCTTACTCATTCTCTCGGGATAAAACGAGAAGACTGTTCGAACTGGCGGTGCGCAACAGGCTTATCACTCTACCAGATCCAAGACACCCACTACAACTGGGCGACGTCAACAATCCTAATTACTGCCCCTACCATCGAATAGTGGGCTACCCGATCGAAAATTGTTTCGCCTTCAAAACCTGGATTGAGGACCGGTACCAACAAGGTAAATTCGCGCTGTCTGAAAACTGGAGGGTAAACCCGCCACAACCACACACTCTTAAAAAGGTAGACACGCCGGGAGCATCATGCTCATTTATAGAGGAAGCTCCATGGGAAGTTGTTCTTTCGGACAAGACTGATAGAATGCTGAAAGATCTTCGAGCATGTCCAGTATATAGATGGAAAAGCCCGCTGGAGCCAGAGATCATCAAGGGGATGCTGAAACCATGCCTACCACCGAGAGTTAGTAGCGATGGGCAAAATACCCAGACCCAGCCGTCAAAGTCTTCAAAGAAAAAGAAGAAGATCAAGAAGCCCGCACAGCCTGACGACAAGCGCACGGACCTGCAAAGGCATATTGACGCACTGGAGGAATATAACCAGAAGGCGCGAACCCCGGTCACACTCCAAGAGTTTCTCAACCATATCCTTGAGGGCGGAGATAATGACAATGATGAGCAAGAAGACTCGTCACAAGAACCCGAGGATTATGTGGCAAGTTGTCACATGATCTCTTATTCACCAATAGATGACAAAGAAGCTCACTCGGCATCAGAAAATAATATAGAGGAGCTGGGGGCAGGATCGATGCCAAAACCCTTGGAACCGTCAGACGAGATGATTGACATACTGCTGAACGAAGCCCGTCAGAGGAGCAAAGCTGATCGAGTGCGCGAAATGGCCATATTCGAAAGGGCTAGGCATCGGCATCAAGTTGAAGAAGTCATGGTAGGGATAAGTCACAAAGCACTCCAACCTGATCGAACCACGCCCGTGGCAGAAAAAAGTAGGCTTAAGACAAGAAAACGGTTCGCTAAAGCCCTGTCAAAGGGAATGAAGCTGCCATCTTTCAAAGGAAATATTCCTGGTGGTATAGACCTTGACAAAGCAGATGTACATCCTAATTACTTCTTATACCATTAGAGGATTGCACACCCTACCGAAGAATGTGTGGCCTTTAAAAAGTGGCGGAAGGGATATGTGGCTCACCGACAACATTTCAAGCGAATGAAGCGCAAAACTCGTCGGGAGCAGAGAAGCACAAAAGAACTGCCGGCAACTGTCACGTGGTTGATACCAAGAGATCTCAAGTTCTCACCATCGGAAGCAATTCTGACGAAGAAATAGCCCTCGGTCCCCTCTTCAAGGAGTCCACCTCAGGGAAAGAGGAAGAGATGAAGGACTGTGAAAATATTCAGCTCCATAATCGTACGTTGCCCAAAAAGAATCTCGGACCTACAAACAAGGGATCGAACAAAAAAAGATAAGGGAAAGGAAAAAGGCCCTGAGGATATTGCCCTCGATGACCGAGTCATCGAAGAGCTTGCAGCCAAGGACCCGCCTAAGAAAAATAAAGTAGATTACAATATCCTGGCACACCTGAGGAAGATACCCTCACAATTAAGCATTTTGGATGCCCTTCTCCTATCTAAAGAGGCACGAGATTCCCTGATCAAAGCGTTACAAGAGCCCGACCAGTTTCAAGCCTTCCTAGTGGAAGAAAAGATGAAGGACGAGCTGGAAGAAGTGCACACAGCTGACATCATTTTCGGCGATGATGATCTCCTCCTCGGAACGTGTGAGCATAACCGTTCCCTGTATGTCACCGGATACTGCCATGATATCAAGATAGGGAAGATCTTAGTTGACAACGGGTCCTCTGTCAACCTCCTAAATGTGAGGGTGCTAAAAGAAATCTGCATGAGAATTCAGTACCTCGCTCGGGATAAAATCACCATCTTCGGATTCGACTCCCAGTCATCACGGATGCTCGGGTCTGTAATACTGACGTTACGCTTCAGGCTGCTCGTCACTGACATCAAATTTCACATCATTGATGCCAAGACCTGCTACAACGCTTTGCTCGGCAGGCCTTGGTTACATGAGTACAACATCATCCCTTCTACACAACATCAGTGTATGAAGTATTTCAAAGATGGTCTCGAGTATACCGTGACGGGGGGAACTAAACCTATTCTCCGTAAATGAAGTCCGAAAGTACGAAGATGCAAAGTATTTCCTACCAGACTTTGAAGACACGGAAAGGTGCCATAAACCGGAGAATAAGCAAAAATCTATTACCATTATTCCGGTCTTCTGGAGCGATACCGAGGAGGAAGAAGAGATGGTCTATTCGGCGCCTCCCCAATGCAATAGGCCGGGACCATCTACCCTTATTCTAGTCTTTGGCAGTGACTCTGAAGACGAAGTCAATGCAGTGTTCTCGGTCCGTCCATCAATGCAGGCCCTCACTGGAGATGATCAGAGTCTGCAAATCGTCATGGTTCCGCGACAGCACTACAAAGAGCTTGATGCACTTAAGACATATAGTGTGCAAGAGGTGCAGACATTCTATGTCCCTCCCAGGCGAAGAGGTGAAAGGGCGATCCTATTCTATCGATCCACGGAGACTAAAGTTGAAAGAGAAGTCTGGCATGGTGCCGAATTTGTGCTTGATGGCCTCCTACCCATCCGTCTGCCCAGATACTACACGGAGGGATTGAGAAGGTTATTAAGATGCTAAGGTGTACCTCTCAAACAGACTGATCGACAAGCTCAGTTCTACAACAGGATTTGGAACATTCCCGGAACTCATCGAAAATTGTCCAACGGAAAAATGGAATCGATTGGGCTTGGATATGTCCATTCCAAGAAACGGGAGCAACCCCGTGGCTGCAATGTCATAAATGACTTCGATGAAGAAGGGGATGCTCTTTTAAAAGACGCCGACGTTGAAATAGAACGAGGTCCTACCATAAAAATGCCGAGTCCGTCATTTGAAGAACAAATGGACAAGCTAGTAAGGGAGGCGAGTCAAAAGGTTCGGAATGACCACAACCGCGAAATGGCCATTTACGAGAAAGCCAAGATGCAACGCCTCCTTCAGCAGGCTACGGAGGATGACAATGCCCTTCACCGTCAGCCCACCATGCATTCCCAATACAAGAAAAAAGCCCGATGCGGAGGCAAAAACAAGTTAAAGAACGGAAAAACGTTCGACAGCGGCAAAACGGATCCAAAAAGCCACGCGATCAAGAAAAGGTCAGCCAGAATCCGTCTCTTATGAAAAAGATGGGTCGAGTATATTCTTTCCCTCGAGACAAGACAAGGAGAATCTATGACCTTGTCATAAAACATCAAATGATGACACTCCCGGAGTCTCGGCACCCCAATTAAGCAAACGAGGTTCATCACCCGGATTATTTCTCCTATCAACGAGTGATAGTGTGGGGTTCCTAGGCACTCTAGTGAGGTCTCACAAGGCATCGAACATGCCAATTTCAAAAAATCTAGGTGCCGAGAGACCCGACTACGGATCGTTTGCTAGAAAACTAGGCGAAAAAGCTAACTAGTTAACAATTAACTAATGGGAAACGGAAATACAACCTTTGTAGATCCGGTCCTCCACCTCCACTGCTCCGAGATGAGGTCCTCTCCGCTGTCCAAATCAAATCTGGGCTCTAGCGTCGACTTCATCGGAGAATAAGCGAGCTAGGTCGTCGATGTCCACGCCGAAGATGATCTACGTCGAGGCATCGCTAAATCAAGCTCCACCTTCACCGAGCCTTGAAAACTTGTGAAGGAAACACACTCTACTACTTGGCAAGAGGTAGAGGATGAAGAAATAGGAAGTGGGTAGACTTTAGAATTGGATTTCTCACTCTTTTCCAACAATCACCATTGATGGAGCTTGGTTTTCTTCAAAGAAGAATGAAGAAGAAGAAGAGAAAGAAGAAGATAAAAGTTATGATAAGTTATTAAAAATGAAATGAATAATCCAACCTTATCATAACAAGACCATGGTTAATTGTAGAGAGTTAACTCAAGTTAGATGAATGGTTAGGGTTTGTATCATGAAGCTTCCACTAAACAACAAAAAAAGCCACCATTCTTTTTCTCCTTTTTCCATCTATTTTCCAAAATGAATAAATAGATAAAGGAAAAGAGAAAAGGAAATAAAATCCTAATCATAAGTTTAACCATGGTTTAACTCTTTACACTTAACCATGTAAACATGTATCATCAAACATGATACAAACAAGTGCACAAAAATATATCGCATATACAATGCGCACATCCGAGTGAGAAAATCCATCTTAAGTGAACTGATACTAGTTAATGCAAAGTAATATATCAAATATATAATTATGCATTAAATCATTAAATCAACACTTGATTTAACGATCCGGTCATGTCGCACATAACCGACTGGTATCATCAGTAACAACTTATCGAATCAACACTTGATCCGATAACCCGGCTATATCGCATATAACCGATCAATGTCACAACGCGAGAATCGAATACAGTATCACATACCGTATTATTCTCGGTCCCGCACATATCTCATATGCGCTCCTATTTCGTTTCGCTTGAGCCAGGAAACCTCTGTGTAGGACTCTAAAGACTCGTCAATACGCCGGCAGCAGGTGATGATCATATCAATCACCCACAAGCCGCAAGCGGTCTGCTAAACGTAACGGCCACCCGGGTATTGAGCGATCTGAAGATCGACGAGCAAGCCCGCTCACACTCCAGTGAATCCAACCAGTAACACTACCGTACAGTCCGGTCTGATCGTCTGATATGTCGCATATCTCGCCTAGGGGTGGTAAACGTCAGACCCCAATAGCTCAATAAGTCGTGTCGATATGAGGTCTATAACAATTCGAGAAACTACAGGTAACACTTACCAGTAAATCTCAGCAACCCTGGCCAGGGATTTCCTGTTATAGCCAATCGAACACAGCGCAACATCGACTCCCTATACCGGGAGAGACGAATCCCCTCCTATCGCTCATTGCCTCCATGTGATTCGGGACTGTACCCAAAAACCACCGTTTTGCACGCCCTCTTGGACGTGGTAAGATGGAAATCAAAGCACAGTGGGAACCACACAAGACTCTATGACGATCTCGGGTCAACAGACTACTCTGTACCAGTGTCACCAGAGAACTGCCATCTGACGTGAGGTATAATACCATCTGGGAGTTCTCGGCGAGTCCGTCCAGTGTACCCAGTCTCTACTGAGCACCCGTATACCATCTCTGATGTCAAACACCGATGGATATGGGATCATCCATCGCCCATCTGTATGGGTCGAGAAGGTATACGCTAGTCTACTCTGGTATATCGATGCCCCGTCTCGATACACCCACGACTAGGGACTTTGAAGGATGTACTTATGGACTACCATGTCCCCACTAGTATGATCCGCATCATAGTCCAGGTAGTCAAGTACATATCCTAAGGGCTTTACCAACATGTAATTGAGAGACAATCTGTGTACACGTTAAGGTAAAGAGCAACCAGATAGCATACTATCATGTCGAGCAAGAAAGTCCTCCCTATATATGTCCCAGCATCCACTACAATATACATCCTATGTACAGTAATGGCCTCTAGGGCATACATATAACTAACAGATAGGACATCCTCTTGAAGTCTGCTTCACCTTCAAAAATTGGGTCGAAGACCAATATCAACTCGGCAGATTCGCTCTATCCAACAGTTGGAGGGTAGCCCCACCACAAAAGCATGTGCCAAAAGCAACGTATATAGCAAGAGTAGAACCAGATCAACATCGGTCTTGGAAACGATCTCATACCTGTCACGTGATAACGCTGTCGGAAGAAGGAGTGCACGAGAATATGGATGATCTCTCATGGTGCTTTGAAAATGAGGATGAAGATGAGTTGATCTCAGATTTCCACCGGCACCAAAAGAGTTGGAAGATGGAATACATACTACTGCGGACAACCTAAGAAAAATCGACTTGGGGACGGCAGATAACCCGCGACCTACGTTCGTCGGTGAGCTGATGTCTATAGAACAGGTGACTACGCTAAAAGACGTACTCATGCAGTATAAAGACTGCTTCGCATGGAACTATTCCGAGATGCCGGGGCTAGATCCAGAAATAGCCGTGCATAAATTGGCGATATCTCCGAACGTCAAGCCAGTCAAACAGGCACCAAGAAGAATGTGGCTCGAACTTGAAATGAGTATCAATTATGAAGTCAGGAAGCTAATCGACTCCGACTTCATCGAAGAAGTTCAATACCTCGACTGGATCGCCAATATCGTTCTGGTAATGAAGAAAAATGGAACAGTACGCATCTGCGTAGACTTTCGGGACCTCAACAAAGCATGCCCAAAGGATGACTTCCCGGTGCCTATAACCGAGGTGATGATAAATAACACGTCCACTCACGAAGTCATCTCCTTCATGGACGGCTCATCAAGGTACAATCAAATAAAGATGCATCCCGAAGACCAGAAGCATACCGCTTTCCGGACTCCTCTGGGCATATTCTGCTATAAAGTGATGCCTTTCGGTCTGAAGAACACCGGCGCTACCTATCAAAGGGCCATGACAAAGATTTTCGATGACCCCATACATGAAATCGTCGAATGCTATATCGATGACCTCGTGGTGAAAAGAAAATCGTACGAAGAGCACTGGGAGTATCTGAAGATAGTGTTCCAGTGTCTTCGGAAATACAACCTGAAGATGAACCCTCTCAAATGCGCGTTTGGAGTTTCCTTGGGCAAATTCCTAGGGTTCATCATACGACACCAGGGGCATTGAAATAGACCCATCAAAGATCAAGGCGATTATGGAAATACCTCCGCCAAGATCTTTAAAACAATTGCAGTCTCTGTAAGGGAAGCTCGCGTACATCCGACGGTTCATAGCCAACCTCTCTGGAAAATGCTACCCCTACAGTCACCTGATGAAGAAGGGAACCCCGTTCATTTGGGATAGTAAATGCCAGAGTGCACTGGACGAATCAAGCAATACCTGCAGAATCCGCCGGTATTGACCGCTCCAGTCAAGGGAAAGCCCCCCATCCTGTACACAACCGCTCTTGAAGGTTCCTTAGGCGCGCTATGGGCACAGGAGAATGACCAAGGGAAGGAGAGAGCCCTCTATTATTTGAGTTGAGTTCTACTGGGGGCAGAAAACAACTACTTCCCTATCGAAAAACACTTCCTGACGTTAATCTTCGCGATAATGAAGCTTCGGCATTATGCTTTGGCTCATGAGGTCCATCTCATATCAAAAGTGGATCCTCTCAAATATTTGATGTCAAGAGCCATACTAACGGGACGGCTCACTAAATGGGCCCTACTCTTAATGGAATTCTCGATAACATACCGACCTCTCAAGGCAGTGAAAGGCCAGGCCATCGCCGACTTCCTCGCTAAACATCCGGTACCTTCCGATTCACCCCTAAATTGCGAATTGCCAGACGAGCACACGTTTGACACGATCGATGAGGAGAAAGGAAGGATTGATACCCGATGGGAACTCTACTTCAATGGGGCATCTTCTATGAAGAAGCGAAAGCACAGCTCCCACATAATCAAATCTGTGATAGGCCTCATCTTCGTGACTCCACAGGGAGGGATAATACGCTTTGCCTTTTCCTTAACGGAGCCAAGAACAAAAAACGAAGTGGAATGTGAGGCTTTGATAGCGGGTCTTGAGATCGCCGTTGACATGGGAATCGAAAATCTCCTTATATACGGAGACTCCTAGCTGGTCGTTAGTCAAGTAAACGGCGACTATCAAATGTGCAAACAAGAGTTGGTAAAGTACGGTGAGAGAGTGCAACAACTGCTGATTCAAATCCCTTCCTACGCCCTAGAAAGCATACCGCATATAGAAAATAGTAAAGCGGACGCATTAGCCAAGCTTGCTAAAGAACTGGCTGATGAAAACCTCGATGATGTAAGAATCGCTGTGCAGAGCCCTCATGTTCTCGCACTAGCAGAAATATCTCCGGAGTCGTCTGAAGAAAAGGAAGCGACCAAGCAAACATCCCTACAAATAGATGACTAAGGATTGGAGAGAAGTATTCATAGATTACTTCAAATCCAGTCGAACACCTGAAGATGCATCCTCAAGATATCAGCTCATGAAACGAGCTCTGTCTTTCGCTTTCGTAAATGATACTCTGTATAAAAGATCGTTCGACTCTCTGTGGTTGAGATGCCTGGGACCGGAAGAAGCAAGGAGAGTCGTCCAAAAAACTCACGACAGACTCTGCGGTTCTCATCAAGCAGGGCCAAAGATGAAGCTGAAGATCAAAAGGATGGGCTACTATTGGCCCACGATGATTCAGGACTGTCTCGAACACGCGAAGCAATGCCACTCGTGCCAAATTCATGGAGACGTCATCCACCAGCATCCAAACCCGCTACACACAACATTGGCTAGCCGGCCGTTCGAAATGTGAGGAACCGACATAATTAGGCCCATCGAACCAGCATCATCCAAAGGACATCGGTTCATATTAGCGACAACTGATTACTTCTCTAAGTGGGCAGATGCCATACCTCTAAGAGAAGTGAAGACAGAGAACACCTCCGTTTCTTCAAGACGCACGTCATCTATCAGTTTAGCACTCTATGACGAATTATTTCCGATAACGGGCCGGCCTACAGAAGTCACAGAATCAGTCGCTTCACACAGCAGCATAATATAGACTGGAGAAACTCTTCGGTCTACAATCCCCGAGCTAACAGTCTAGCTGAGGGTTTCAACAAAACCTTGACAAAGATCATAAAGAAGACAGTGTCCAAAAATAGAAAGGACTGGCACGAGAGACTGCATGAGGCTCTCTGGGAGTATCAAACTACGTTCAAAATAGCTACGAATACAATGCCGTATGCATTGGTATTCGGCACGGAAGCAGTACTCCCCTTAGAAATAGAGCTACCCTCCCTATGAGTGGCGGTTCATTATGAACTAACAGATGAAGAGAATGCTCATCTTTGGCTTGAGGAGCTCGACGCCCTCGATGAAACTTGTCTCGTGGCGCAGGAAAACTTAGAGGCTTACAAATCAAAGATAACACGCTCATACGAAAGATTAACTAGGCCGAGTACATTCCGCCAAGGCGAACTCGTGCTAGTTGTCAAAAGACCTATGATCCCCAATTGTGCCAAACGAGGGAAATTCGAGCCATACTATGAGGTCCCGTACATCATAGACAGTCTACCAAGGTGGGGCTTACTTGCTCATGGATATGCATGACGAAAGACCCTTCCGGCCAATAAACAAACACTTCCTTAAGAAATACTACGCTTGACAAATCACGGCTTAGGTTAATGATGGATGACGACGCTCGTATCCGCTCGCTGTCTTCCTGAGTCTAAACTCTATATCCGGCAAAACATTGCCTCGAAGCTACAACGGACCGCAACGTCCTTAAACTAGCTGCGGACCGAGATGTCCTTAAACTAATGACAGACCGAGATGTCCTTAAACTAACGACGGACCGAGATGTCCTTAAACTAATGATGGACCGAAATGTCTCTAAACTAACAACGGACCGCAACGTCCTTAAACTAGCTGCGGACCGAGATGTTCTTAAACTAACGATGGACCGAGATGTCCTTAAACTAACGACAGACCGAAACATCCCTAAACTAACAACGAACCGAAACGTCCCTAAACTAACAATGGACCGCAATATCCTGAAACTAGATACAGACCGAAACATCCCTAAACTAACAACGGTCTGCGATGTCCTAAAACTAGTTACGGACCGTAATGTCCTTAAACTACTACGAACCGCAGTATCCTTAGGCTAACGCGACAAAAAAATGGTACATCCATAAGCGAAATGGGCATGGATGAAAACCCGAAAGGACTCTATGAGTAAAAACAGCAGGCCTACCGGTGAGTTTTTGAAAACCCGAAAGGGCTCAGAGTCGTAAAAAAATCTCCTGTGCACTTGCAGGGCCCTCTCGACCTTGTAAGGAGATAATACCCGCGTGAGATCTTTACGACTCACAAGGGAGCAAAACACTTAGGAATCCTCATGATCCCTAAGGAGAAATTACACTTACGAGATCGTCACGACTCGCAAGGAGAATTCCCCTTATGTGACCCTCACGGCTTATAGGATTCGACAGACTTAAGCTAGAGGGATCTGAATCTGTTCTTAAGCCATCACATCCCCCAGTTTGCCCTACAAACGGTTCAATATTGACCCTTGTATACAATCTACGGGCTCAAATAAACGTTTTCCCCACCAAGTCCCACCAATGGCGCAAAATTTCCCCATGTGGTAAACGACACATGTAAGTCCTCTCGACTTATAAGGAGAGAACACTCTTACAAGATCCTTACGACTTATAAGAGAACACACACTTAAGAATCCTCACGATTCTTAAGAAGAAATCGCACCTACGAGATCCTCACGACTCGTAGGGAGAAATACCCTCATGAGACCCTTACGGCTCATAAAGTCAAAAGCCTTAGTCGACAGGACCCTAACTCTGTTTGCTAAGCTACCTTTGTTCGAATCGACAAAGGCAAATGATGATTCACCCCTGGAAATATCTCAGTTGTAGCGATGCTGATGCCTAAATTGGTAACAAATTCCAAGTCTTTTCACGGCAAGTGATGATTCGCTCCTGGTAATATTCCAGTCGCAGCGATGCTGATGCTAAGATTGGTATCGGATCTCAAGTCCATACTTGCAACAAAATCAGCAAGCCGAAAATATATATAAAAATAGCCGAAATAATTGGGCAACTCGCAATAAAAAGCAGCGAGTAAAAAGAGAAATAGCCGAAATGATTGGGCACCGCAAAAAATAGCCGAAATGATTGGGCAATCACGACTTTCACGATGTAAAATGCTGAAATGATGGAGCATCGCGGAAAGAAATAAAAAAAAACGAAAGAATGAAACTTTTGCCCTACAGGAGAGTCCATACTAACCCCTGTATACAATCCATGGGCATGAACAAAAGGGAACCACATTTTCCAACAGACTCTGTCAAAGTAAAAGTCAGATCTCGATGGAAACATTTACATCCCAGAAAATCAACAAGGCTTTCCTTCTCGACACCGCAGAAAGTGGAGCAAGTCAACCCTGACACCGCATAAAGCGGAAACAAGTCAGCCAATGATCTCCCCGTCGGAGCAACGCTCCGTATACGAAACAAGTTAGCCAATTACCTCCCCGCCGAAACAACGCTTCATCTCGGAAATAAGTCAGCCAATGACCTCCCCGCCGGAACAACTCTCCGTCTCGGAAAAAAGTCAGCCAATGACCTCCCCGCCAAAGCTGTAGGGTTGTCTAGCGCGGCAGCAAGTTTTCGGGAGGCATCATCCATGCCATATTTAAAAATTTTGTCGTTCTAGCTAACCCTAACCCTAGAATCGAAACTAGAAAATCCGACGAATCGATATATAAACACTTTACATCTAAGTGAATGAGGGAATACAACCTTTGTAGAACGGTCCTTCACTTCTAAAGCTCCATGTCATAGTCCCTTCACTGCGAATGGTGAACTCCCGGACTCTAGAGAGGGTTCACTTGAAGAAACGTACAAGCTTTCTCAATGTCTTCGAGGCCGAAGATGATCTACGTCGAGAAGACTCTAGCTCATGCTAGCTTTTTACTAATGGTGAGATTAGTGAAGCAAACACCTTAAATTAAATGGCTAATAGTATAGGATGATGAAGTAGGAAATGGGCTCACTTTAGATTTCTTTTTCTCACACTTTTTCATCACTTAATCAAAAGCTAGAAAGCCTTTTTGAGGAAGAAGAAGATGATGAAGTGATGAAGAATAAAGAAAACTCAAGAGGTTAGAAAATCAACCATGGTGAGTATATGACATACCCTAACCCTTGTAGAGAGTTAACCATGGCTAAGTGTAATGGTTGGGTTTATAAATATCTTTAGTAAAACAAAACTTGTGGACTTAGTCAATGGTTAGCAAAGCTTCTCCAAGTTTCTATCTATGACCAAATGCTACCAATTTTGAATTACTTAAGAAATTAAAACCCTAGATTATCACTTAGCATGGTGTAAGTCATACACACACCCATGAATCATGTATCATCAAGCATGACACAAAACTTTGTACACTAATATATATCACATAAATACACATGCACAAAATCAAGTGAGAAAAGAATTACTTAAGTGAGCTAATATTAGTTAATGTAATGTAATATTTCAAATATATAATTATATATTAAATTATTAAATCAACTCTTGATTTAATAATCCGGTTATTTCATATATAACCGACTAATATCAAATATAACAACTTATCGAATCAACACTTGATCCGATAACTTGGCTATATCACATATAACCGAAGAATGTCACATATCGCGAGCATAGAATGTGGTATCACATACTCGCATTAATCTCAGTCCCGCACATATCACACATGTGCTCCTACTCCATTTCGCATGAACCAGGAAATCTCTGTGTAGGACTCTAAAGACTTGTCAATACGCCGGCAATAGGTAATGATCATATCAAACACCCATAGGCCGCAAGCGGTTTGCTAAACATAACGGCCATCCGGGTATTGAGCGATCAGAAGATCAACAAGCAAGCCTGCTCGTACTCCTGCGAATCTAATCAGTAATACTACCGTACAGTCCGGTCTCTTCATCTGATATGTCGCATATCACTGCCTGGGGGTGGTATCACGTCAGACCTCAATAGCCTGATAAGTCATGCCGATGCAAGGTCCATAACGGTTCGAGAAAATACTGATAACACTTACCAGTAAATCTCAGCAACCCTGGCCAGGGATTTCCTGTTATGGCCAATCGAGCATAGCGCAACATCAACTCCCAATACCGAGAGAGACGAAACCCCTCCTATCGCTCATTGCCTCCATGTGACTCGGGACTATACCCAAAAACCACCTTTTTGCACGATCTCTTGACCGTGGAATGATGGAAATCAAAGCACAGTGGGAATTACACAAGACTCTATGACGATCTCGGGTCTACAGACTAACATGTACTACTGTTACCAGAGAACTGCTATCCGACGATAGGTATAATACCATCTAGGAGTTCTCAGCGAGTCCGTCCAGTGTACCCAGTCTCCACTGAGCACCCGTATACCTTCTCTGATGTCAAACACCAATGGATATGGGATCATCCATCGCTTATCTCATGGGTCGAGAAGCGCATACGCTAGTCTACTCTGGAGTATCGATGTCCTGTCTCGATACTCCCACGACTAGGAACAATCTAAGGATGTACTTACCGACTACCTCTGCCCTACTAGTATGATCTGCATCATAATCCTGGTAGTCAAGTACTCAACCTAAGGGCTTTATCAACATGTAATAGAGAGACAATAAGTATACATGTTAAGATAAAGAGCAACCATATAGCATACTATCATGTCGAGCAAGAAAGTCCTCCCTATATATGTCCAAGCATCCACTACAATATACATCGCATGTACAGTAATGGCCTCTAGAGCATACATATAACTAACAATCTCCCACTTGCACTAAGGCCATCTGTTGTAGTATCCAATACCCAACAATATAGCAGTGGTTGTATTATCCCATACTCAACCATCCCATAGAAGTCTCTCTAGGGGTTAGTCCTTTGTGAGTGGATCCGCTATGTTATCCTTCGTATCTACTCTCCTGACCTCGATCTCTTGGAGATCAACCATCTTCCTGATCAAGTGATACTTGCCTCAGAACATGTCTGGAACGTTGATGGGACCTGCGCTCCTAGGCTAAAGCCACAACTCCATTATTGTCACAATAACACTTATTGGACGCTCAATGGTAGGAACCATGTTCATCTCATGAACAAGAAATTCCCAGATAGCCACTTTGGCAGCATCGTTGGTAGCAATGTATTCAGCCTTTATCATCTAGTATGTCACGGTATCTAGCTTGAAACTCTTCCAACATACCGTCTCTGCACTGAGGGTAAAGACAATGCCTGTGTGACTGACTCTCAGTTGACCTTATCACTCTGGAAGCTCGAACCAAGAACTTTCTTTTAGTGCTTCTCAAGTACTTAAGAATGTCCTCCACAGCTGTCCAGTGATTCTCCTAAGATCCGATTGATTCCTGATCACTACACCTAGTGAATTATTTATATCCTGAAGCATAGGGTATCCTTTGCACGCAAGCTCTCTCCAAATCAGTCTCGGGAGACATCTTTTTGGAGAGAGTGATCCAAGAGGAAGTGGGCAAACCACTATGCTTAGAATCTTCCATACTAAACCCCTTTAGTATGGTGTTAATGTACCTGGATTTGGGACACTCCCAATATCCACTTAGATCTATCACCATAAATCATTATGCACAAGATGTAGCAGGTATCATCCAGATCTTCTATTAAGAATCTTCGTGATAAGAGGAGCTTGACCGAGTGTAGCATAGGAAACCATTTCCTATCAAGAGTATGTCATCTATGTACAATACGTGTAAGAAAACCTCACTCTCTACAACCTTCTTGTATATACAAGGTTCATCTACCACTTTGATGAAGTCAAACTCTTTGGCTATCACATCAAAACAGATGTTCCATCTGGGCGATGCGCGCATTGATCCTGATGGACTTAAGCATAGCTTTGAGAGTCTCAACATTCCCATTTACACCAATAATCATCTCAAGATCCAATTGCTCCCAATGGGTTTTACCCCTTCAGGTTCAACATGCAAAGTCATACTTTGTTGGTGTACATGGATTCCATCTTTGATCGCATAGCATCCAGCCATTTCACAGAGTCCCTACTCATGATGTCCTACCTGAACTTAGTTGGGCAATCATCTACCATGATGCAATCTTCGCTCCCACTGCCACCAAGAAGACCGTAGTATCTCTCAAGTGCATGAGGAACCCTACCAGATTCGCGAAGAGGCTGAGGTCGTTGGAGACTATTGAATCCTTTGGTTTTTCCAAATCATCAGCTGTTAGTTTGTCTAGCTGGAACTCCTTCCAGTTTTACCTCATGACCACAAATTTCTTCACAAGAAATTCCCTTTCTAAAAAGGTGGCATGCTGAGAAACAAAACACCTTTCGTTCCTCAGTTAAGTAGAAGATATACCCTCGCAAATGTTTGGGATATCCTAACAAACTTATACAGAACTGACCTTGCCTCGAGCTTGTCCAGATTTTGCCTTTCAACATAGGCCGGACAACCCCATATCTTAACTCGTTTAAGACATGGTCTCTTTCCATTCTATATCTATAATATAGTGGTAAACCCTGATTTGGATGGAACCCCATTCAATAGGTATGCAGCTTCTCAAGTGCATAACCCCAAAAAGAAAACAGGTAACTCAGCAGTACTCATCATAGAGCACACCATATCTCATAGGGTGCGATACCTCCGTCCCGATACACCGTTGTGCTGTGGTGTACTCGAGGAGTAAGCTGAGAGAGAATCACATTCTCCTTTCAGAAACTCCAGGAACTCCATGCCTAAGTATTCTCCTCCTCGATCACATCGAAGGACTTAATACTTCTACCCGTCTGGTTCTTAACTTCATGCTTATGTTCCTTGAATTTCTCAAAAGTTTCAGGCTCGTGTTTCAACAGGAACACATTTTCGAATCTTGAGAGATAGTCGATGAATATAATGAAGTATCAAGAACCAACCTTGACATTTATAGACATAGGACCGTATACATCATCATGTATCTATCTCAAGAGTTCACTAACTCTTTCTCTGTTTCTAGTAAATGGAGTATTGGTCATTTTATCTTTGAGACAAGACTGGTAGGTATCATAAGATGAAAATTCGAACGAATTCTAATATCCATCCTTATGTAACTTAGTTGGTCATGTCGCATTGATATAACCTAGTCTACAATGCCATAAGAAGAATTCTTTCATTTCTGAACTCCTCCTCTTGTGTGTGTTCTATATACTTTGAACTGTGGTTTGATTTAGAACGTATACGCTATTATATAACGTGCCTGATCGAATCAACTCTTGATTCAGGAAAATGTTCACAACATTATCCTCTGATACAGAATTATATCCTTCTTTAACTCATTAAAGAAACCGATGTAATGTTGTATATCAGGTTCGGTATGTAATAACATTCGTTCAGAATCAATGTATTAATACAAGGTGATATCTGCCAACTAACTTGGCTGCAACAATTGTGCCATTCTCTAACACTTAGAGACATATCACCCATTCTCAGTTCTCTACCTATCTGTAGACCATATAACATATTACATATACGGGATCCTAATCCGGTATCACATACCCAAGACGTAGAGGATACTGAGAAACAGTTCTCGGTAATGAACACACCCGAAGAATATGCATCATCATGTACTTTCTTTGATTGGGTGGCATGGGAATCCGGATATTCCCCTATTTCCTGCTCGGACTTATAACAGTTATAAGATAGAGCGGAACCAACATTCCCTAGTACAGTATAATAAGCAGGTTCGGTCAATACATCCATATTATTATCTTGATTAAGGCGTGACATGGTCGCTACCAGGAGAGAGAGAGAAGAAAACACTCTGCGTGCACTCTTGCAAGATCAGATTGGTTATTATTTTATCTATTCAGGATGGCTCCCAATATTTTTATCAAATCTTCCTTCAAACCATAAAAGTAAGACTAGCCGGGATTAATTACACCCTACAAGTTTGCCAATCTTTCGACCAGGCCCGTGTCGATACTTTGAGAGAGGTTCCCCGTGCTTTCGCACGGACCTAATTAAAATAAATCTTGTTTTCCCAGGGGTGTAACCCCGTTAACACCTTTCTAGACACCTACTTGATCGCCTAATTGTATTGTGTAAAACTCTCTGAGGAGTAACTCTTACTCGCAGTGGGTATCGGGATCCAACTATCTCATAGAAGGTATGAAATCTCATTGCAAATTTCAACACTTGAGATTCTCGATAATATTTTACCCCTAGCCTCCTATGACCTTGATGAAGGCTAACAAATCATAGGCCGTTAGTCAAGTTCAACCCGTACATTTTATGATTGAATTAAACCCACCCGCACGACCCTTGACGGAGGCCAACAAAGTCGCACGACTACCCTAATCCAATCTCATCTAATGCTGTAGATAAGCACTAGTTAGCTACCGCACACTACGCCTTGACGGAGGCCAATAAACGTAGCACGAATACTAAGTAGTATTTATCTGAAATGGCGAAAGGCTACGACAGATTTTTAAGAAAACCTTCTGCGTAATGAACTTGATATCGTTGTAGAATCGAGTGAATTTGAAAAGGAGTGTTTTTGAGTCTTTTACTTGTTCCGCTGAAGAGGTCACTCCCGCTGAAGGGATTTCGTATCTTTCCTTATCGAATAAGGTGCAGGATATTTCACAAATACCACTATGCAAAGCAAGAACTATAAAAGCAATCAAAAGACAAACCGAGTTTGTAGCATCTGCTAGTTTCGCTAAAGAGGTCACTCCCGGTGAAGGGATCTCGGCTATTTCCTTATCGAATAAGGTGCTGGATATTCTACAAGGAATACCGCTATGCAAAGCAAGAATTAGAGCTACCAATTTTTAAAACAAGTTTCTACAACATCTTTGAGGTTTCTTTTTCTTTCATTAATCTCATTAATGAAGTCCCATCAATTATGCTTCCTAAGCATCACATATGAAACGAAAGCAGCAATATTAATTATATCTCATATATATAATATAGGCATTCGTCTCAGAACATATCAAGTGATCACATCACAAAATATCAGCAGCAGAAGGACATATATGAAATATTGGATATACTAGGAATTCCATGTTTTAAATTAAGCCAGTATAAAACACGGATTCCACGGTCACGATGAATAGCCAAACCCACATCCCTAGACCCCTACGAGAGCGGCAAACAACCCTACCAATTCTAGAGTTAGGAGACCCGGTATCGACTCCTCGAGATGGTCTCCCACTGGACCCTGGAACCCGGTTACTTGTGCTCCCCACCTTGGGTCTTTCCTAATGCGGAAAAGTAAATAATATACATCAATGGTGACATCATCCTCAACCCGGAAGTGCCCAAATAAAAAAATATTACATACAAGCTTTTACATGAATGAAAATGAAAAACTCTTATCTCACATTAAAAAAACCCGGATATTCAGAACACGACGATCTAATATAACATATCACAGCAACACATAACATCACATGTCATCAACGTAAGTAAATATGCGTATCACAGTTGTCGTTGACATATAGCAACGAAACCGGCGATACGCCATATATTACACTTACGGTCGAAGAAAAGAATGTGAAAAACTACAACAATTGGAATCTGCAACCACTTTAGACATCATAAACCCAATATATCTCATAGTTTGGATTTCATGCCTAACCAAATGAATTCCTTAGATATCACATGCTTAACAATTATAAACCCCGTATTTTAGTCTCGATATTGAAAACACTTTCCAATCACCTATCGGGTAATTCAACAAGATTCCTGATAACCTGATCGAATACTCATCGGAAACTTTAATAGACGGCCACACCCCCGATGCTGTCGACGAAGTGCACTAAGGCGGAACACTGTAGCCGCGAGCACCCGAACGGATGCTTTTAGCGACGGGGTTCTCCTACAGTCACTTGGTCGAGGCTATGGGGCATGGCTATCTAGTAAGGTTACCCCGCGAATATACGCGTACACTACTTAATTGCGACGAACTTTTGATCCACATCAAAATTCCGTGGCAACCGATCAAATAAGACTAAACTGCTAGATTTATAAAATTCAAACTAGTTATCTCATAACTATTTGTGCATTCCAAATATTGTATCACAATCACAGATATCTAGACGAAGTTAAACTTTTCGATCGAATAATCAAACAGCCAAACTTTGCCAACAAGCTCAACACTTGAGCGGAGTCTAAAAAAGCACCCAGAACATGCCATAACACCTATGAACCAGCCGTAGAAGGGTCAACCAATGCCTCACCTGTGGCACCGCTGAACTGCCACAAACCCTAGGGTTTGATGGCGGTTCTGAAGGTCATAGAATCGAGTTAGGATTTCATTCTTCTAGAGAGTCCACAGAATCGCTTGCAAGATTTTCAGAAAATTTTAAACTCGGAAAAAATCCAACTCTTGAAAAATTTCCAGCGGGAAAAAATTGGGTTATTGATATCCGTATGAACTTTTTAATATCGTCTAAATAACCCGAAAACATGTTAGAATTACGATTACAAAACACAACGAGTTGCTTTTGCAAAAAGTTAACATCACATGAAAATTTAGCAAAAACAAATAACACCTGAAACCCTAAAACCCAGAGACTGGAAAACCCTGAAAATTTGAAGCCCAAAATCAAAATTTGAACCGAGGAGGCCGGATTTTCTACCAATGTGGCCGGCCAAATTTGCACAAAACCCCTTCAAATTTTCATGGTGTTCATGTCATATCTCATACAACATTCTGCAGTTGTTTAAAAAAAAAATTAAAGACCTTTTAAATTCGACAGAAACCAAGTTTTCGTATCGGGTGTTTCGGAGTAGTTTCGGTTTCGTAATCCTAGCAAATCATCTAATTTTCTAGCATGGCTCTGATACTACTGTAGGGTTGTCTAGCGCAGCAGCAAGTTTTCGGGAGGCATCATCCATGCCATATTTAAAAATTTTGTCGTTCTAGCTAACTCTAACCCTAGAATCAAAACTAGAAAATCCGACGAATCGATATGTAACACTTTACATCTAAGTGAATGAGAGAATACAACCTTTGTAGACCGGTCCTTCACTTCTAAAGCTCCATATCGTAGTCCCTTCGCTGTGAATGGTGAACTCCTGGACTCTAGAGAGGGTTCACTTGAAGAAACGAACAAGCTTGCCCAATGTCTTCGAGGCTGAAGATGATCTACATCGAGGACACTCTAGCTCATGCTATCTCTTCACTAATGGTGAGATTAGTGAAGCAAACACCCTAAAATAAATGGCTAATAGTAGAGGATGATGAAATAGGAAGTGAGCTCACTTTAGATTTCTTTTTCTCACACTTTTTCATCACTTAATTAAAAGCTAGAAAGCCTTTTTGAGGAAGAAGAAGATGATGAAGTGATGAAGAATAATGAAAACTCATGGGGTTAGAAAATCAACCATGGTGAGTATATGACATACCCTAACCCTTATAAAGAGATAACCATGGCTAAGTGTAATGGTTGGGTTTATAAATATCTTTAGTAAAATAAAACTTGTGGACTTAGTCAATGGTTAGCAAAGCTTCTCCAAGTTTCTAGCCATGACCAAACGCTACCAATTTTGAATTACTTAAGAAATTAAAACCCTAGATTATCACTTAGGATGGTGAAAGTAATACACACACCCATGAATCATGTATCATCAAGCATGACACAAAACTTTGTACACTAATATATATCACATATATACGCATGCACAAAATCAAGTGAGAAAAGAATTACTTAAGTGAGCTAATATTAGTTAATGTAATGTAATATATCAAATATATAATTATACATTAAATTATTAAATCAACTCTTGATTTAATAATCCGGCTATATCACATATAACCGACTAATATCAAATGTAACAACTTATCGAATCAACACTTGATCCGATAACTTGGCTATATCACATATAACTGACGAATGTCACATATCGCGAGCATAGAATACGGTATCACATACTCGCAATAATCTCGGTCCCGCACATATCACATATATGCTCCTACTCCGTTTCGCATGAACCTCTGTGTAGGACTCTAAAGACTCGTCAATACGCCGGCAGTAGGTGATGATCATATCAAATACCCACAAGCCACAAGCGGCCTGCTAAACGTAACGGCCACCCGGGTATTGAGCGATCGGAAGATCAACAAGCAATCCTGCTCGTACTCCTGTGAATCCAATCAGTAAAACTACCGTACAGTCCGGTCTCTTCATCTGATATATTACATATCACAGCCTGGGGGTGGTATAACGTCAGACCCCAATAGCCTGATAAGTCGTGCCGTTGCAAGGTCCATAACGGTTCGAGAAACTACTGATAACACTTATCAGTAAATCTCAGCAACCCTGGCCAGGGATTTCCTGTTATGGACAATCGAGCATAGCGCAACATTAACTCCCAATACCGGGAGAAACGAAACCCCTCCTATCGTTCATTGCCTCCATGTGACTCGGGACTGTACCCAAAAACAACCTTTTTGCACGATCTCTTGACCGTGGTATGGTGGAAATCAAAGCACAGTGGGAATCACACAAGTCTCTATGACGATCTCGGGTCTACAGACTAACATGTACCAGTGTCACCAGAGAACTGCAATCCGACGATAGGTATAATACCATCTAGGAGTTCTCGGCGAGTCCGTCCAGTGTACCCAGTCTCCACTGAGCACCCGTATACCTTCTCTGATGTCAAACACCAATGGATATGGGATCATCCATCGCCCATCTCATGGGTCGAGAAGCGTATACGCTAGTCTACTCTGGAGTATCGATGCCCTGTCTCGATACTCCCACGACTAAGAACAATCTAAGGATGTACTTACCGACTACCTCTGCCCCACTAGTATGATCTGCATCATAATCCTGGTAGTCAAGTACTCATCCTAAGGGATTTATCAACATGTAATAGAGAGACAATAAGTATACATGTTAAGATAAAGAGCAACCAAATAGCATACTATCATGTCGAGCAAGAAATTCCTCCCTATATATGTCCAAGCATCCACTACAATATATATCGCATGTACAGTAATGGCCTCTAGGGCATACATATAACTAACAGGAGCAACGCTCCGTCTCGGAAACTAGTCAGCCAATGACATCCCCGCCGGAGCAACGCTCCGTCTTAGAAATAAATCAGCCAATGACCTCCCCGCCGGAACAACGCTCCGTCTCGGAAACAAGTCAGCCAATGACCTCCTCGCCGGAGCAACGCTCTGTCTCGGAAACAAGTCAGCCAATGACCTCCCCGCTGGAGCAACGCTCTGTCTCGGAAACAAGTCCGCTAATGACTTCCCCGCCGGGGCAACCATCCGTCTCAAAAACAAGTCAGCCAATGACCTTCCCGCCGGAGCAACGCTCCATCTCGGAAACAAGTCAGCCAATGACCTCCTCACCGGAGCAACGCTCCGTCTCAGAAATAAGTCAACCAATGACCTCCCCGTCAGAACAATGCTCCAACTCGGAAATATGTCTACCCACGAACCTCTCAACCCGTATAAGGAGAAAACTCTCTTGTGAGATCCTTACGTCTCTCAAGAGAAAACGCACTTAAGAGTCCTCACGACCCCTAAAGAGAAAATACACCTACGAGATCCTCTCGACTCGTATGGAGAAACGTCTTTATGAGACCCTCATGGCTCATAAGGTTGACAAGTCTTAGGCGGCAGATCCGAACCTGTTTCCTAAGCCATCGTTGCCCTGCGAGGAGATCAAGGTAGACAATCTACAAGACATATTCGCTAAAAGAGACACGACAGTACAACTGCATATGTGCTTAAATGGAAATGGTGTCCAGAACGCGCTGATTCGTGCGCGACCCTACAATAGTGCTCGCACTTAAAAGAAAAACTCCTAAGGATAAAGTAGAAAACTCATGTACAGAGGTGGGATACACGTACAAATATATAATGAACAGAAAACATTCAACAGTCGATAATGAGCGAAATACATCGATATAAATATACTACTCTATAGGGAAAAGATCACCGAATATAGGATCAAAGATACAGGGGTTAACGAAACAAAATGAAAAGTTCTCCAATTCTCTCTATGTCCTCTCTGCCATGTCGGAGCGACGGTCTTCACGAGAGGTTGATCATCGTCGATTGGCCCCGTGCTCATCGGCAAAGGCGGACATGATAGCCCGTCGAGCCCGTATTTGGCTTAGCAGCTGAACCGATCAGTCCCTCAAAGACTGGGTAATCAGACGTGCTTCGTGAAAGTGCTTGAGCTTATCCTCCGCTGCATCGAGAATCGCCGGAGTCATCTCTGCCGGATGAGGAGGGATGTCGGCAAGCACGGATAAGAAGATCATCCGGAGCCAAATGGAGCCTATAGGAAGAGGAGAACCCCTATGAGTCAGGAGCTCATACATCACCGCGTCACATTGAGCATCGGTGAGAAGAGGATCTACTAGCCTCGCAGCAAAGCGAGGAATCGTTTCCTCGATGAGCACCTCCCATGGTTGCCGACAAGCGTGAGGGCGATTGCATGCCATAGCTCTTGGTTTGTTTGAGTTTTGTTAATAAAAGATGGGTTTCTCTTTGAAGAGAAGAAGGAAGACATAGCTTTGGGTTATAAATACAAACGTTCAAATCAACACACAGAAAATTTGGCGCACAGTGGAACTATTTCCAAGGCCGGAAAAGTAGCATGAGGAACAAGATAGTTGGCCCATTGGAAACAGAGAAAGAAGGCAAAAAAACTCCCTCGATAATGAAGCAGCGCCTTACGTGCCTTGCATGAGGGTGCCAACGTCTCATGTGCCTTGCACGAAGGCGCCCGCGCCGAGAGTTAAAAACTCTAAGGCGGCGCCTCACGTGCCTTGCACGTATAACACGGGGACCCTGGCATTTTATATACAAGTAATTACTACTTCACATTAGGTGCCCATGAGCAGTGGTATAAAAGAAAGAGAAATTTCGCCATTCATACTTGAGGGGATTTATACATCAGCGGTAGCAACAGAACAAAATACCATAAAAAAAGTTTACAATGGTAAAACACTAGATCCCGAACATGGATTGAGGAATTCAGAGGTAAGGCCGTCTAAAATGCTTCTGGCCTCTCTGACCATTTTCGTGTGCATCCTCTCACGAATGCAAGCATCAGGATCCTCGCAGATGTCGTCCGTCCTCTGATAGGCAGAGATTATCGTCGTCTGTTGGAAAATTTGATGCAAGATATCAACAAGATTATCTCGCCGCCTCTTCGAGATCAGGCCCATCAGATATACTGAAAGCACCTTGTCTTCGGCATCATCCAGTGCCTTAATCGGCATGACTTCGTAAAATCCAGGAAGTGCTTCCTAAATCGCTCCCACGATGATCTTCAAAAGAGCGGAGAGGCGAGGAAGTAGCCGACAGTTGTATTCATCGAAACGACTCATAATCTCAGCGCATTGGGCATTTGTAAACTCCTGGTTTTAACAACGGCCTTGTACGCGAATGTCTTCATAAGAAATAATTTCGTCAAGATCATACAGATGAGCGGTTATAGTGTCTGAAAAGAAAAATCAGTGAGAGTTTAGTGATCAAACTGATCAAGAAAATGCTTATTGAAACAGACACGGAAATTTAAACAATTCTCGACATCCTCACAAAGAAAACAAGTTCTGTTAAGACACCCAACAAATTCAAATTTGTGCAAATATGGGTAAAAGCCTATGAAAATGTGCTCAAGAACACCAGGGAATGAAATTCCTGAGGGGCCCTCTTGATCTTCATAGCAAAGCTCTTCGGTGAAGAATTAAATTCCTTTTATGCGACGGAATTAAATTTCAGAAACCCCCATGATAAGGAAATTAAAAATAAAACCCCCATGAATCCTCAAAAATCAGAGGGGAATGCCCAAGACATTGAGGTTTACTACTCAAAGATCATGTCTTTGGATCTCTAAGGGATGTGTTTCAGAAGAGAGCAAAGCTCTTTGCAGAGTAAAAACTCCAAGATCTTTAAGATCTACAAAACGAACTCTAAGAGTTCTTCACAAAGGATGAACAGTGTTCTAATTTCTAATTAATGGGTTAAGTAATCCTAAAAATCCATTTTAAGATCTACGATCTGAGAAGAGCGAAGCTCTGTTAATAGGTTCGAACCTTACCAAATTTGGGCAGAGTTCTAACTCTAAAAGGAATTTTCTTGGGCAGAGGTCTAAGCTCTGAAGGGAGAATTAAATTCTCAAAAAACAAGAATGGGAGAAGATGAACAGCAGTCATCTCAAGGGCCAAAGGCACTACTTATAGGCGCTGGAAGACGATCCAACTTTCAAAATGATCCAACGCTGGAAAGGCTGCCACCGCTGCACTCATGTGTGAGCCACGTGAGCGAAACGGTGGGGGGCATTTGTTTCCCCCAATAAGAGAGCAAGGCTCAGTTCAAAATTTGAACTGAGGCAGTGCCTCATGTGCAAAGCACGAGAGCGCCAGTACCAAAAGTTAAAAACTCTGAGGAAGCACCAAGAGTTAAAAAAACTCTAAGGCAGCATCTCACGTGCAAAGTACGAGAGCCGCTTCCTTAGAACTAAAAGTTCTCCACCCTTGGATCAAAGATCCAACTAAGTTGATAAATCATCAAATTACAGGATTAAATTCTATTGAGGAAATATTCCTCGAACCTTCCTAAAATAAGAAAGGTTAATCTCTGTAAAACAGAGCACCATTGGATCAAAAATCCAATGGTGATTAAAAATCACCAAGATACAGAATAAGCTCTGTATAGGAAAATATTCTCCCAAACTTGTTGAGAACAAGAAAATATCTTCTATAAAACAGAAGGCCCGGGATCAAAGATCCAACGGTGGATAAAATCCCCAAATCAATTAGAGATCTCTCAATGAGAGATTTCCTTAATTAAATCAACAAATCAGCCTCCACTATATAAAGGACCCAAGAATTCAAGTCTTGTACAGAGGAACCCACCATAAACTTCAAGTTCAAAAAAAGAGAGCAAGCAAAAAGAGCTTTAAGAGAGAAGAAAGAAGAAGAACTTTCTTCAAGGTAAATAGAGATCATAGTATCTCGTCTGCATACCCAAGGGTTTAACCCTTATAAAAGAACATAGTTCTTTCTCTGGATCTGAGATCCATAAGACAAGTCTCCCACAAATGAGAATTTAATTCTCGTAGGGATGAATTTGTTCTTAGGGATTGAAGATCCAGGGAAGAACAAAGAATTGAATTCTTCAGAAAAATGCATAAAGAAGGAAACTGCACTGCTAATAAAATAAAAAGTGCTCTGCACTCGGTGGTTGGCACCCAGCGCCAAGCGACCCACGTGCCCCTCATGTTGGCGCTAATAAAATAAAGAGTGCTCTGCACTCAGTGGTTGGCACCCAGCGCCAAGCGCCCCACGTGCCCCTCATGTGGGCGCTAATAGAATAAAGAGTGCTCTGCACTCAGTGGTTGGCACCCAGCGCCAAGCGCCCCACGTGCCCCTCACGTGGGCGCTGTTTAACATAAAGCGCTCTGTAAATAGAGCCCAGCACTATAAAGAATGTTAACACTCCATAAAAAAAGAAATGGGGTGAAAATCAGAGCCCATATCAATGCTCAGCATTGTTGCACATAAAAGGGACCGAGCCCAAATAAGTGTTTAACACTTTATTCAGTACTAAGTGGACTGAGTCCAAGTTGATTAAAAGTCCCTAACTCAGATCAATCGAGCCCATGTGCTCACATTCTTTCTAAATTGGTCTTAGTCCCAAACCCAACTACAGATCTCCCAATTGACATTGGTTCAAGGGTACATCTCCGCACACCTCTGATATATGTCGTTGTAATTCTTCAACGTCTTCAGAGAGGTGGCGGGTCCCGAGAACCAACAATTCCAAGGACCGCAACGTCCCTAAACTAACAGAGGACCGCAACGTCCTTAAACTAACAATGGACCATAATGTCCTTAAACTAATAAAGGACCTCAATGTCCCTAAACTAACAAAGGACCGCAACGTCTCTAAACTAACAACGGACCGTAACGTCCTTAAACTACTATGGACCGCAATGTCCTTAAACTAAACCCTCACCTCAAAAATGGTGATCTGTGGACCGTAATGTCTTTAAATTAGATGCGGACCGTAACGTCCTTAAACTAGAACGATAGAGCCCAAGTGCTCTTTCGTTGGATTTAAAAGATCCTCAAACCCTGTTAAGTAGATCTTAGTCTAAAATTAGACTAACGTATCCTTAACAAATACTTAAGTTGAACTTAATCTCAAACGAGATTAACGATCCTTAAATCAAACCATACCCAAATCTAAGAAAATACGGATTTGGACTAATTCATGCCTTATAGGTGTTAACATAAATTAGTCTCCGTATACAATCCATGGGCAACCAAAAACTAAAACAAACACACCCGACACGAAGTGAACATCCGGAGAAGGAGAAAGTGGTTATCGCTACATGGTAACGTAATTAACTGTAGGGGCTTGCGCCTGTAGGGAAAAGCGTCCCCACAATCAAAAACCACTCGTAGCGAGGAGTAATCTGACGAAGTCCGCATCTGTCTAAACCTTCGATACACGGTGCCATAAATCAACTTGGAATCTTTGGAGAGATAGACAGATAAAACCAAATAGCATCTGCCCCTAAATTCAGGCAAGACGGCGTACGCGGTCCTGTCTCCCATTTTCGGCGGTAAACAAATCTGTACTCATGTCACCTGGGAACTGCTACCCAAAGATAGGTATAATACCCACCAACAGTTCCTGACGAGTCATGTCCAGTGTACTCATAACCTAATGAGCACCTGCATACTATCTCTAGTATGACATACTAATAGCTGTGGGACAGACCATCTCCCCTCCTGGGATGAGAAGCGTATACACTAGTCTACTCTGGAGTATCGATGCCTCGTCTCGATAATCCTACGACTAGAGACCTGTATAAGGATGTGCTTGTTGATTACCCAGCCCCCACTAGTGTGACTGCCATCACAACGCTGGTAATCAAGCAAAGATCTTAAGGGCTCTACTAATATGTATAAGCGATATGCTAAAAGAAACACATGCACATATTGAAGTATAAACAAACCAAGTAGCATACTATCATTTTGAGCAAAACTTTCAATACAACTGTAAATATCCCAAGCTTCCATTAAGTAATATACAAACCAGTATGATACAATAATGGCCTCTAAGGCATACATCACTAACAATCTCCCACTTGAACTAGGGCCATGTACTGGCATATCGCAGACCCATCATCTCGATCAGCCGCTCGAACTGTGTCTGAGGGATGGCCTTCGTGAGTGTATCTGCAGTGTTATTCTTCGTATCTACTCTCCTCACCTCGATCTCCCGGCGATCTACGATCTCCCTGATCAGGTGGTACCGCCTCAAAATGTGTCTGGACTTTTGATGGGACCTGGGTTCCTTCGCTAAAGCTATAGCGCCGTTGTTGTCACAATACAGAGGTATTGGATCTACAATGGTCAGAACCACCTGAAGTTCCGTAAGGAACTTCTTCATCCAGACATCTTCTTTTGCGGCATCGCAAGCAGCTATGTACTCCGCTTCCATCGTTGAGTCAGCAACGGTGTCCTGCTTGGAGCTCTTCCAATAGACCGCCCCTCTATTGAGGGTAAAGAGATAACCCGACATGGACTTGGAGTCATCCTTGTCACTCTGGAAGCTGGAGTCAGCAAAGGACTCGATCTAGAGGTCTTTTCCGCCATACACCAAGAACATCTCCTTAATCCTTCTCAGGTAGTTGAGAATGTTCATTACTGCTATCCAGTGCTTCTTCCCTGGGTTTGACTGATACCGACTTACAACGCTCAATGCGTATGCTACATCTGGTTTGGTACACAACATCGCATACATTATAAAGCCTACCGCAGATGCGTAGGGTATAGTTGACATGCGAGCCCTTTCCAAATCAGTCTTTGGAGACATCTCTTTGGAGAGGGTGATTCCATGACAAGCCGGTAAATTATCGCGCTTTTAATCTTCTATACTGAATCTATTCAGTATGGTGTCGATGTACCTTGACTGTGAAAGTCCCACTATCCGTTTAGATCTATCACGATAGATCTGGATCCCCAGAATATAGGAGGCATCACCCAGGTCCTTCATGGAGAACCTCTGTGACAAGAATCCTTTGACTGATTGTAGCATAGGAATGTCATTTCCTATCAAGAGAATGTCATCTACGTACAAGACGAGGAGTACCACAATTCTCCCTACAATCTTATTATAAATGCATGGTTCATCTGGATTTTTGATAAAGTCAAATTCTTTGACAGTGTCATAAAAATAGATGGTTCAACTCCGCGATGCCTGCTTTAGTCCATAAATGGACTTAAGCAACTTGCACACTTTCCCGCTGCTCCCACTCTGAATGAAACCCTGTGGCTGATCCATATAGACGCACTCTTCCAAATTTCCATCTAGAAAAGTCGTCTTTACGTCCATCTGCCAGATGTCATAATCGTGGAAGGCAGCAACGGCAAGAAGGATCCGAATGGATTTGAGTATAGCCACTGAAGAAAAGGTTTCATCATAGTCCAAACCAAGTCTTTAACAAAATCCCTTTGCAACAAGTCCAGCCTTATAGGTTTCAACCTTTCCATCTACACCAATCTTCTTTTTGAAGATCCATTTGCAGCCTACGAGTTTTACCCCTTCTGGAGCAATGTCCAAAGTCCAAACTTTGTTGGTGTACATGGACTCCATTTCAGTCCGCATTGCATCCAGCCATTTCACCGAGTCGCCGCTCTAAATAGCTTGCTGGAAGCTAGTAGGCTCATCATTGTCAATGATGCAATTCTCTCGATCCCCGTCTATGAGAAAACCGTAGTATCTCTCGGGCGGATGAGACTGCCTACTACTTCTGCGGAGTAGCACGGGGATGTCCGGTTCTTCTGAAATCTATGGTTCTACCAAGCTTTCAGTAATAGCTTGTGCTTCTGTAATTTCTTCCAGTTCTATTCCGCTCCCACTTTTCTGATTTTCTAAAAATTCAGCTTCCAAGAAGTGGGGATGTTGAGAAATAAAAACCTTTTGTTTCTCTGCGTAATAGAAAAGATACTCCCTAGAGTTCTTAGGGTATCCCACTAACTTACACAGTATTGAGCGTGCCTCAAGCTTGTCCGCATGTTGCTTTGTTGTAAAAGCTGGACATCCCCATGTCTTAAGGCACTTAAGGCAGGGTTTCTTCCCACTCCACATCTGATATGGTGTGGTAGACACTGACTTAGTAGGAACCTTGTTCAAAATATATGCAGCTGATTCAAGTGCATAACCCCAGAAGGATCGCGGTAACTCAGCCTTACTCATCATGGAATGAACAATATCCAATAGGGTTCGATTCCGCCTTTCCGATACACCGTTGTGGTGTGGTGTGTATGGAGGAGTAAGTTGAGAGAGAATTCCATTCTCTTTTAAGTAGTCCAAGAACTCGGCATTTAAGTATTCACCACCTCGATCAGATCTCAGTGTCTTGATACTTTTTCCTGTTTGTTTTTTCACTTCATTCTTGTATTCTCAGAATTTTTCAAAGGCTTCAGATTTATGCTTCATCAAGAAGACATGTTCATACCTAGAGAAATCATCCGTAAAAGTAATGAAATAGGAATAACCACTTCATGCATGTGTAGACATTGGACCACACACATCGCTGTGTATGAGTCCCAAGAACTCGCTCGCTCTTACTCCGTGTCCAGTGAACGGAGTCTTTGTCATCTTTCCCATGAGACAAGACTGACAAGTTGATAAGACTGATATTCGAACGGATCCAAATATCTCTCTCTATGTAGCTTCGTCAACCGTGTTTCATTGATGTGACCCAGTTTACAATGCTATAAGAAAGTCTGATTTAATTCCGGAGACTTTCTTTTAAGTGTGTTCTTGAAACTGAAAACCTGAGCTTGATTTAATACGTATATACCGTTATCTAATGTACCTGACCCAATCAGAGCTTGATTTAGGTGGATGTGGAACACATCGCTTACAAATGTAAAATCATATCCTTCCTTAGAAAGTAAGGATATAGATATGATATTACAAGCTAGACTAGGTACATACAAACAGTTACGTAAATCAATATCTGCCCACTTGTCAATCCTATGTGATATTCCCCTACAGATTCAGCATCCACACTCATTCCGTTAGCAATCCTGAGAGTCATATCTCCTACCCTGATAACTCTACAGTTTCTCAAAGCCTGTAAAGAATTACAGATATGAGATCCTGATCCGGTATGTAGTACCCAGGAAGTAGAGTTAATTGACATGCAGTTTTCGATTACAAACACACCCGAAGTCGAAGCCATAACATGCTTCGGATCCTGGATTCTGGATTTTAAAACCCTGCAATCCTTCTACCAATGTCCTTTCCCATAACAATAGGAACATCCTTCCTCCCTTACTGTTAGCCCAGAAACTTTTGCCCTTCCCTGTCCTTCTACCTTACTGACACCGCATATCAGCTTTGTGGAGGTCTTCTTCTTCTCACTGTTGGCATCCGCCTTAGATCCAGAAGAGGAAGATTCCCCAATAAGCAGAGCGGGTGTCTCCTTGGTTTCCTTCAGGGTGTCCTCAACTGGAAGTATAACTTTCTTTCCATGGGCGTGAGTAAGACGTAAGGATTGTAGAATCAAGTCAACATATGACTCGTTCTCCAACGTAGTCTCCAGGTCCGTGAGCTTTTAATATAGGTAGTCATCGTAAGGACGTTGTCCCCTACAGATGACCCAACGGCCAACCTCGCTTGAAGCAATTCCTTTAAGGTCTCATATCTTGCGATACGAGATTGCTCTCCATATAAATCTTTGTTATGGAGGAAGATGGAAGCTAAGTCCATCTTCTCGTGCTGCCTCTGGTTTACACCATCTAGTGAGGCCAACACGAGGCACTTGGCATTCGCACTGTCCTTTTCCGATGTCTTACGAATATCAATATTCGCGACGGTGGAAACTGGACCTGAGACGGTGGGGGTTTGAGTAGTAAAGAGGTGTCTCAGCTTGTCATAGGTAATGGACATCTGGACAGACCTTTACTAGTCATTATAGTCAGATTTAGTCATTTTATTAGCTAGATGTAACCTAGTCTTGGTCACTAGGTCGCTGCAATTAAGAAAGAGAGAAGAAAACACTTAGCATGATGCTCTTGCAAATTTAGATTGATTTTTAATTTATCTAAACAGGATGGCTCCCACTGTCTCTCGAATCCTTCTTCAAACCAAAAAAGAAGAATTAGTTAGGATTGATCTCACCATACAATTCTTGCTTAACCGTTCGGCCAGGATAGTGTCGGTACTTTGAGGGAGGTTTTAAGACGTTTTTGCGAAGTTCCTTAATTAAATAACCTCTTTTCCCTGGAGGCGTAGCCCCTCTAACACTGTTCTAGACACCTACTTGGTTTATAGCATTGATCGTTAAGTGAAAATTCTCCCAAGGAGTAGCAGATACTCACAGTAGGATTGGGGCCCAAATATTATTGTGTGATAATGCTGAAGGAATCCTACCAACATTATCAAACTCCAAATGGTATGCAGCACTAGCAAGTTTCGGTTTCTTTAGAAACTCACAATGTAGAATTTTTCCCCATGCTCTTATGAGCTTGACGAAGGTCAACAAATCATAAGTCATATGTCAAGTTCTACCCATCATTGTCCAGGTTAATTTGAACCCACCTGTACATACCCTTGACGAAGGTCAACAAGGTAATACGACTGTCCCAAACCAACGCGTCTATCTATGCTACATATGAACACCCAGCAGCTACTAATCACTATGCCTTGACGAAGGTCAACAAACATAGCTTGAATACTATTGAATATTCATATGAAATGACGGAGGGCTGCGACTGGTTTTGGCGAAACCGTGAACGTAGTGAACTTGATATAATCGAAGGAACCTGATAACTTTTAAAAGGAGTGGTTTAAGCTCGGCATTTAAAAGTCTCCTGTTTCAAAATAACTTAGTGGTTTTAAAATTTGTTCCAACGATTCAACTTTAGTTTGTTTGCTTTGCATTAATTTAATGCAGTCCCATCAATTAACCTACCATTGCAGAAAACAATGAAAATACAACGTACGCTTATGCCATCCGCATTTGCCACGGAGCCCCGTCATCACCCGTTAGGTTACTTAACTAACGACAGAGAGGGGGCTAGACTAGGACGGATGCAAAATATAAGAAACATCTATTATATAATACTATCCATTCGTCAGACGCAATGATAGGCATTCCAGATCATAGATGAACACATTTGATATACTAGGAATTCCGCGTTTCGTTTGAGCCTGTAACAAAAGACGGATTCTACGGTCGTGATGAATAGCCAAACCCCACTCCAGACCCCTACGAGTGCGGCAAACTACCCACCAAATTCCCGAAGTGAAGAAACCTCCCTCATCAAAGTGAGTAGGCCACTCCGCATTTCAAGAATCCGGTAGTTTGTGCACCCCACCTTGGGTCTATCCTAGGAGAAAAAAACAGTAAAAGAAATAATACAATGGTGGATACAACCTCAACCCGGATGTGCCCCGCAAAAATAATATTACACCATTTTACAAATTTACATCAAATGAAAGAATGAAAAACTCTCATCTCACATCCCCGGCTATCCATCCACGACGATCCAACAAGTTCATATACACAAACCATCATAACATCATCACAGATATGTGCAACTCCGACTAATCGACGTATAGCAATTAATTAACGTTTCCAAAAACATATATACAACAGAAAACTTGTAAAGTAACTACGACATTAGAATTCCGTATGCAATTAGCAAACTTAATAAATTTTCCGAGACATGAAAATCCGGTGAGCTAAAGTTCCAAAACCGATCGTTTTGAGCCAATCCGGGAGTTGAAACGAACTCAAAACCCGCCTGAATATTCACGGAGGCGAAGAAAAAAGAATAACTGTCGAACTGGGGGCCTTGGGGGGTACCCACTGTTCACACCATAATATTGCATTATTATATTCCCCATTCTTATTCTTTTTATAAATAAACAGGTGCTTTTGACGCATGTCTGCTACATATTACAGGTTACAGGTTCTTGGATCTAAAATAGTGAAAAAGATAAAAGATGATGCAAAAGTGAGACCTTGACCAATAAACAGAAGACTCTTGATCAAGCCTACATAAAGATCGGTTCACAAAGCAAGGTTCAAGACGTCGACACAAAGCGAATGGTTAAAAGTCCACTGCACTACACACTGTGAAGATCTGGAGAATAAACAGAAGTCAATCTGAGAAAAGACCTATATAAATAGGAAGCCAAAATCACCATAAGCCAGCACAGGAAGTCACAGCAGCCAACGCTACTTTTGGCCGCGAAACCGCGGCCAAACCAGACCTCGGGCCGCGGTTCCGCGGTAGTAATAGGCAAATAAGAAATAAAATTTTTACCATAATTTGTTGCGTCTTTGACTGGTTAACCTAGGGCTATTTTGGTAAATGTAGACATGCGGATCAATTGTAACCTAGGGTTTCCTATCCTCTATAAATAGGAACTCTAAATCATTATATTAGCCATGCCTCCCTATGCCTCTTTCTATGAATAAAATTCATATTTCTTTTGGAGAGCATCATTTTTTGTAAGTTCTTTATTTTCTGCCCTAGGTTAATTTTCTATTCTTGCCCTAGATAAATTTAATTCCTTGCCCTAGTTAATCTTTTATTCTCTGCCCTAGATAAATGTATTTCAATTCCCTAATGAGTGAGTAGTCTCCTCGCTTGTTAGGGTTAGATCTGGAGAAGGTTTGAGAGACGAAGATCTCTCATCCCCTTTCTTGCCCGTCATATATTTTCATAGGACTCTATGCATACATGCACATACCGCTCCCTACGGCACCCTATCCATTGAGGTAGCGTTGATACCGTAGTATAAAGGTCCGGTTGTGATGGTTTTCCATGGAGGTTGGGGTAAGAATTTCTAAAGGAAGGACAAGAACCTAGAGGAAGAAACATCTTTCCAAATGGTTCTAATCCCTTTTATTAATAATTACCATAACACCTAATTAGATCTTCATATGGGTATAGAAAGCGGTGAGATTTATAGACTTTCCAAACTTAACCAAGACCTAACCCTAGCAAGATTTAGATATAGATTAATTTAGTTTTAGATTTAATCAATCCGGCTCCCATCAGAATTAACTCGTTAGAGCGATTAGGAGATTCACAACATCCCTGTGGACCGACCCATACTCACCGGCTAGCTACCAAGTGACGCCGTTCTTGATTGCGGTTATAGATAGTTTTTGAGATCAATCAAATGGCGCCGTTGCCGGGGATGGCGTGTTATTTCCTTTTTGCAATTTCGGGTTAATCTAAAATTAAAAAATCATAAAAATCTGAATAATCACAAAAAATATATAAATATATCATCTGTTATTATTGGAAAGGGTATTTTTGTGAGAATTTTGCAGGATCTACAAACAACTACGGATCTGGAAATTTACAGAGATCAAAACAGCAAAGAGACGATCCTAACAATAGAAGATTACAACAAACAAGAAGCAGAAAAAATTTGGAGATCTGAACCCCCCACCGCACCGCCTTTTCGCGGCTAAAACCTACCTTAGGCCGCGGAACCGCGGCCGCCTTGTCGATTCAGCACATGAAAATTTTTCTGGGGATCTGAACTGTTGAGACCACCGCGGATCCTCCGCATTAGCCTGCTCCCGCCGCGTAAACGCGACTTTAAGGTGACATCATCTCGTGAAAATTGCACTGTAAGTCTCCTCTGCTTCTCCTATGAAAATCTTGATATATCTTCTGTAAATTTGCCTGCAGGATTTTTCCGTACGCTATAAAAATATTTTCCCTTCCAAATAACAATCTTGTACAGGATTCTTTGCGCCGCGCATGAAATAAAAATTGATTGCAAGAAATCTTTTCTGTTGTGCATATCTTTTCTCGAAAATCTCTTTGCAAAATTTCCAAATAAAGAGAAAACGGAAAAAGGGGAAATTTTTTTAACAAGACTTGCAAACTTTTGTCGCTAAGATATCCGTGCACTACCTACCTACTTTCTCTTCTCTTTCTTCTATCATTGGTACCCCACATCATAAATCTCTCGCCGAACTTTGGTATCCCGAACCTAATTTTGCCTCGTACGTCAATTGCTTCGGTCGATTTAAAGAAGATCCCTCCATGCCCAAATTTCTTTGAAAGATCGAATAGAAGCGTCTAGGAGAAACAGTTCGACTTTGCAATCTACTTTGTATCAACCGTGTCAACCTTCATCACCTTCTTATGTTGATACCACTTTTTCGAGTCCTATTGTAACTCCTAAACCCATGTCTATTGCTGAGCATATTGAACAATCTCGTAGCCGATCTTTCACTCCTCTCCACACATCCACTTCTAGGGATCAACAAGTCCATTCACCTTTTTATCCAAATGTTGATCCTACTCCTGTCCAACCATCCAATTCCTACTAGTCCTACCCGACTTTCCCACCTTCACTAGACATTGCTTCTACACAGCCATTTGGGAGTTTCACATATCCAAACAATTTCGAATCTTTTACCGAAACCCCTTCACCACCTATGTCTAGTTTGGAACAGTCGTTGGCAGCTTATATTTCGGCAACAAAAAAATTGACTAGGAATGTGGATGCGTCCATAGCCGCCCTTATGCAACCTAGTGAACCGGTAGCTAGTTTCCAACTAGCTCCAAATTTTTCAACGTATGAGGAGGCGGTTGGACAGAGGGAGAATTTGAGAGGAGCGAGTGAGTTCTACACCTTTCCAAATCAAACCTACCCATACCCAATTCCAGCCCACAACTCCGGTTTTCCATCGATTGTCCCAAATAGTTCACAATTTGAAAATAAAAATGAGTTGTGTGACTTTCTAGTGCTTGATTTGCCAGATTGTGAAGAACCCCTTTCGAGTGAAACCACACCTAATCCTTTCGATCTTTACACCTCCCTAGAACCTAAATTGATAAATATCCATGCTTTTGATGAGGTGTCAGAAAACATTGATTTTCACTTGATTGAGGATATAGACGCCGGGAATATTTTGGATGATGAACCCGTAGATTTGACTGATATTTTATGTCCAATTCATCATCCCGAGTCATTAAATGTTTCTCCCGAACTTCATATGCGTCTTGATTTTGATGATAATGACATGGATGAGCTAAATATTGAGGATAATTATGAGGATAGTATTGAGAATAGTATTGAGGTTGAACCATTTTTGTTTGATGTGTCGGACTTTTCAATTCAACTTCCTGAACCTTTAACTGTTATATCACCCTCCCTCCTTTCCATCGTTCCGACCACGCACAAGATCACGCTTGACGACTGTGAGCTTGAAAACTTTTCCTTTGAATCTGACACAGTTCTCACAGTCGATAACACTTACGAGTGTTTCACTTTTTCGGACGATGTTGATACCTCACCGCCCGAGTTTGAGTCCTTTGAATTTTCAGATGAGTTAGTTGAACCATCAGACTCGGTTGCTTACAGTCGTTTCGAACCATTAATGGAATCTTTCAAGTTCAAAACAGTTTACTACGGTGAGAATGAGACTATCCCTAATTCACTCCCTTTCGTCCGTCCTATCGTTCCGACCGTGCAAGAGACCGTTACGCTCTCTTCTCCTATACCAAGTTCGGCGTACCCATGCTTTCTTGCGAATCTTGAGGAATTTGACCCCATTTCTCGACGGTTTGATAGATTAGCACAATCGTTTTTAACACATCGGTCATCACAAATTGTGCTAATTTATTCACTCGATTTACACCCTCAAGATCGTACTATACTTTTTTTCTCTTTTCCGCCATTCTTCTCCCCCACCGAGACCATATTCTACCGTTTCTATCTCCACACAGTCTTGTGTGCTTCTCATTTATTTTCTTTCCACCCCATTCTTTCACCAACCCTACCATTACCACGATAAGATTTTTAAATAGTTGGTGCTCACCTTTGGCTTATGTAAGGCCTTGCTTAGTTTGGGGAGGACTTTATTGTATATATGTATATATAATTTTTTGTTTTCTTTTCTAATAAATAAATAAAAAATCAAAAAATAAAAACAAAAAAAAAATTGTAAATAAATAAACAGGGGAGTGCCGACAATTTTGATCATCTTGGTGTAGCATGACAGTGAGGACACTGTCAAGTTTAAGTTTGGGGGTATGCTCGGTACGTCTTCTTTCCTTCGCATTCATTTGTACATATTTTTGCATTTGCATACTTATTTGAAAACCCATAAAAAATTGAAAATTTTCAAAAATTATAAAAATTAATGTATTCAATTTTGACTAATTGACTTGAGTTTGACAAATAGGTTAACTAGCTAGGAACAACTAGATCTTAGACTTAGTAAATTAAAAATTCTAAAAATAACCTTCCTTAAAATTTAACGGTACAAAGTATATGTCTTTGTAGTTTATTTAGAAATAGGCATATTTTGAGTTAACTTTTTAGGCTAAGTCAAAACAAAGGAAATGTATTGATATTTTATTAGAGTATAAGTTTGAAAGATAATTCCTAGCTTAAGTCTAGATTCTGAAAATGTATACCCTACAAATTGTACAAACACGCACCTTGAAACTTAGAATAGTAGAGGAGACATTGAAATGCTCTTGTCTAAAGTCCTTAGTACAATGAAAATAAAAGAAAAAAAGTGAATAAAGAAAAAAATGAACACTGGTTTTTGTGATTACTTAAGGCTGCAAGAATAGAAAAATATTTAGCGAGGGTGCTTCATCACCTAGTGCCTTAGACCAACTGGTTTGGGAGTCAGTGCTAAAAAGCCTTGGGTGTTACAAGACTAGGAAGTACGCTTTAAAGTGCAAACGCATTTTATAATCGGTCGTTGGTACTTCAAGAAGTATTAACGGTCGCATGAAGGATGTGTAGCAAAATTCATTTAAAAATTCACCAATTAATAAGTGCTTTGGACAACGGACAAGAGTATAATTGCTTGATTTGAATTTCCAAGTGTAGGGGTGATTTATACACACACGTAGGGGTATGTGATTGGGATTTAGATAAGAGAAAGAAGTGAAGAATAGAACTTGTATCTTTAATAGAGTTGATAGAAATTCCTAAGTGGAGATGGAACCCTAGAAGGAAAACTTAAGAGATACCGAAAGCTAAGTAAGTCTGCAGAATATATATAATCTTAAGTTAAATGATGAGGAAGTGTGAAGAATATGGATGGATAGTTTACGAGTCGACGATAATAGAATTCCTTGTTAGAAAACCTACTTGGAGAATTAAAGTCGATAGGCCGAATTGATAGGATTTTGTGGGTAGTATCCGCTGAAAACCCTCAGAAGACAACACTCCTCCTACTAGGGACACCTAGAGGTTTAACGCCTTGTTGCACAAGCTCAGTGCAATCGCGTTTCCCTGCGAAAGTGCGGTTAGGTTTTTCGTAGAGAATAAAAACTAAGTTTGCTCGAGGACGAGCAAAAGATAAGTTTGGGGGTATTTTTTCACACCATAATATTGCATTATTATATTCCCCATTCTTATTCTTTTTATAAATAAACAGGTGCTTTTGACGCATGTCTGCTACATATTACAGGTTACAGGTTCTTGGATCTAAAACAGTGAAAAAGATAAAAGATGATGCAAAAGTGAGACTTTGACCAATAAACAGAAGACTCTTGATCAAGCCTACATAAAGATCAGTTCACAAAGCAAGGTTCAAGACGTCGACACAAAGCGAACGGTTAAAAGTCCACTGCACTACATACTGTGAAGATCTGGAGAATAAACAGAAGTCAATCTGAGAAAAGACCTATATAAACAAGAAGCCAAAATCACCATAAGCCAGCACAGGAAGTCACAGCAGCCAACGCTACTTTTGGCCGCGGAACCGCGGCCAAACCAGGCCTCGGGCCGCGGTTCCGCGGCAGTAATAGGCAAATAAGAAATAAAATTTTTACCATAATTTGTTGCGTCTTTGACTGGTTAACCTAGGGCTATTTTAGTAAATGTAGACATGCGGATCAATTGTAACCTAGGGTTTCCTATCCTCTATAAATAGGAATTCTAAATCATTGTATTAGCCATGCCTCCCTATGCCTCTTTCTATGAATAAAATTCATATTTCTTTTGGAGAGCATCATTTTTTGTAAGTTCTTTATTTTCTGCCCTAGGTTAATTTTCTATTCTTGTCCTAGATAAATTTAATTCCTTGCCCTAGTTAATCTTTTATTCTCTGCCCTAGATAAATGTATTTCAATTCCCTAATGAGTGAGTAGTCTCCTCGCTTGTTAGGGTTAGATCTGGAGAAGGTTTGAGAGACGAAGATCTCTCATCCCCTTTCTTGCCCGTCATATATTTTCATAGGACTCTATGCATACATGCACATACCGCTCCCTACGGCACCCTATCCATTGAGGTAGCGGTGATACCGTAGTATAAAGGCCCGGTTGTGATGGTTTTCCATGGAGGTTAGGGTAAGGATTTCTAAAGGAAGGACAAGAACCTAGAGGAAGAAACATCTTCCCAAATGGTTCTAATCCCTTTTATTAATAATTACCATAACACCTAATTAGATCTTCATATGGGTATAGAAAGCGGTGAGATTTATAGACTTTCCAAACTTAACCAAGACCTAACCCTAGCAAGATTTAGATATAGATTGATTTAGTTTTAGATTTAATTAATCCGGCTCCCATTGGAATTAACTCGTTAGAGCGATTAGGAGATTCACAACATCCCTGTGGACCGACCCGTACTCACCGGCTAGCTACCAAGCGACGCCGTTCTTGATTGCGGTTATAGATAGTTTTTGAGATCAATCAAATGGCGCCGTTGCCGGGGATCAAACCCGGGTCACCCGCGTGACAGGCGGATCGAAACCCGCCTGAATATTCACGGAGGCGAAGAAAAAAGAATAACTGTCGAACTGGGGGCCTTGGGGGTACCCACCCCCGGGGGCCACCACAAGGTGGCCCCCAAGGGGAGGCAGACCCGAGAGCACCAAACTGTGGAGCTCTCGGGTCACCAGCCCCCAAGACCACCTTTTGGTGGTCTTGGGAGGTGGTCTCGGCCATTGGTCCGCCCGGGTGTCCTCGGGGTGCGCACGCTTCACCCCGCAGCTTCTCAGTTCAAACCGTGAGCCCATGGGGTATGCAAACAACTCAAAACTTCATTTTCGAAAACTGTTTTTCGGCAGTTTTTGCGCGACAAAAAACGGCGGATTTCTAACGTCGCTACAACATATCTAAGGTTTATGAGAGGCTTTGATACCACTATAAGTCGATATCGCGCACCCCACGTGTTTGCGGGGAGGCGGAATTTGCAAAAAAATATTTTTACAAGCTTCACAACACCGACTAGAACCAAGAATCGACCATAAACCCTAGCTAGCAAACTACATGAGATTTAAATACTCGGAAAGAATATTATACCTCATGATATAAGTCCTTCAGGTCTTCTCCGCTGTCCTCCTCGTCATTGTAGGCTCCGAGGATCGATCCGGATCGTAGCTTCCTCGTCGGCTTCCTCGAGTCAAAGACGATCCACCTGAAAGTCTATAATCCGAGCTCCAACCTCAAATCCGAGGTAAGTAGGGCAACTGGCTTGCTAAACTAGATGGCCTAGGTGACGTAGGGAATGAAGATGGATTTATTTGTCTCTTGGAACCCTAGTTTACTCAACTCATGAGGCCTTAAGGGTTGAAAGTTGAGAGAAAGAAGAAGAGAGCTAACTTAAGGAAGAAGAAATGGTTTTTGATAATGAAAATTGAAAAAGAGATGGCTCACTTGATATGACTACAAGCATGGCAAGAAAATATCTCATCTAAAATATCTAGTGCCACAAAATATCTCATAAGAAATATCTAACCCAAAGAGTCAAACCAAGTCAAGTGGTCAAACCAAGTCAAGTAGTCAAAACAAGTAGCCATGCCACAATTATCATTTACAAAAATAACAAATACTTTTCTTCACCTCGTAATTGTTTTAATCAATTTAATGGTTAAAACCCTAATGAGGTGTCTCCTTCTTTGCCCCTCTTATCCGTATATACATACCCGCATCCGAGTTTCGAGAAACACGAATACAAAGAGACGAAACTGATCCATCAATATAATATTAAGATCCGTCTTAAATCAAAGCCCACTATTATTATCTGCCCGAATATCATACGTGCACAAGTGCACGTACGTGATCGAAGCCATGCCATAAAACCATACGACCTCTATATCTTTCGCCCGATGCAGGGAAACTCTCTGTGTGGGACTCTAAAGACTCGACAGTACGCTGGCAGTGGGTTTAACCACAAGCCTCAAGCGGTACTAGTTGCATGTAACGGCTACCCAGGTATCTGTCGATAAGAAGGCCAATGAGGAAATCCATCCGAACTTCTACTGAGCCTGGATGTGACAATCTCCGTACAGTTTGGTCTGTTCGTCTAAGAGTATCGTATATCGGGCCTAGGGGCGGTAATCGTCAGATCCCTAATAGCGCAACAAGTCATGCCGGAGTGTAGCCCAAAACACCCTGAGAAACTACTGGAAAACCTACCAGTAAATCTCGCTTGCCCTGGCTTGGGACTTTGTGTAATGGCTCTCCGAACACAGCACGATACCCCCAATACCGGGAGAGACGAATCCTATCTAACCGCCACTGCCTCCAAGTGCTTCGGGACTGCACCCAACCACTACCTGTTTGCACGAATCCTTTAAGCCATGGTAGGGTAGTAATCAAAGTACAGTGGGAACACACTCGAGGCGAAGTAGCAGTGTCAAGTCGACGGACTAAGCTGCACTCATGTCACCTGAGAACGGCTACCCGATGATAGGTATAATACCCACCAACAATTCCCGACGAGTCATGTCCAGTGTACTCATAACCTAATGAGCACCTGCATACTCTCTCCAGTACGACGTACTAATGGCTTTGGGACATACCATCTCCCCTGCTGGGATGAGAAGCGTATCACTAGTCTACTCCGGAGTATCGATACCCCGTCTCGATAATCCTACGACTAGGGACCTGTATAAGGATGTGCTTGTAGATTACCCAGCCCCCACTAGTATGACTGCCATCACAACGCTGGTAATCAAGCAAAGATCCTAAGGGCTCTACTAATATGTATAATCGATATGCTAAAAGAAACACATGCACATAATGAAGTAGAAACAAACCAAGCAGCATACTACCATTTTGAGCAAGACTGTCAATACAACTGTGAATATCCCAAGCTTCCATTAAGTAATATACAAACCAGTATGATACAATAATGGCATCTAGGGCATACATCACTAACAGTGCCTACGTGCCACGCACGTAGCCCCGTGGCGCCCAGCGCCTACGTGCCATCTCACGCTCCCTTAGGACGCTCCTCACTCCTCTTTTTCTCACATGTTCCACACTCAAAACGCGGGACCCCCATAAACTCTGCGAGACCCCCGATATACCTAAACCCCCTCAAGACACACACACACTGCATATTGAGTTTGCATGATCAGTTTGACCTGTCAATCGGAGGTTCCATTGCTCTAAAAGCAAGGGGTAATTAATGGCAGATTAGTCCACGGCTACCGGAGATTCGGATCCCCACAATCAATAAACCCCGGCTTACCCTAGGCAGGGGGAATCTGTAATGTGCTTGACAAGCGCGTGCATTCCCATCCCAACGGGGTGATGAAAAATACCTTACAGTATACATGATATAGTATGATATAACATGAAACGATATGATATGATATGAGATGAGACGATATGATATGAGATGATATGATATGACATGATATGAGATGACATGCGATGATACGAGATGATATGAGATGAGATGATGTACACGACTATAGATCCGTACCTTATTGATTGGATGATATCGTACGAGGGTTATTCCGTACGTGATATGATGAGGATTGATTGCTGATTACGGCCGATTTTTATTTCGACTCGAGGAGTCTTGTTTAAAACCACAAATTGTATATTATGATATGTTTAGACCCATACCTACCTTCAAAACTAACTATTCGTTACATACTTTTAATGATAACTTCAAGGGTGCGCTACGAATTTTCAAATGGTATCTATTTCAAAAACATTGTAGTCTCCTATTTTCATAACAACGTTTTGTGCTATTTTAAACTATAACTGTATGGTTCATACGTAGTTGGATATTTTAATACTTGTTCATGTTACGATTTTATTATTCTGTATACGCTCGCATTTCAATTTTTTATTTCTTTATACGCTCGCGCTTCGATCATTCATGATATATATACCACGTTTATACTTTTAGCTCTACTTGATTTCGTTTGTTAGGAAATGCGTACCATTACCGATGACTTATATGTTGCACGTATACATACTCGTATGCTCACACATACATCATTGGTGATTGCCATACCATGTACACAGATAGAACTCGCTATGTCACCGTATCACACTATACCATATTAGCATTTTAGATTTCTATTAGTATCCAGCACCACGTACTGTTTCAGACATTATACCTTCTTTACACTGCTTATATAACACGTTGATATGAACACACTTGCCATGCATTATATTACTGTTATGTGCCTTTACATGTTATTCCATTATTGCAATGTTCTTATGAGACTTTGTTTTCATGAGATTTCTAGATTTGAGAAACCGCAACTATGATTTTATAAATCTTGTGAATGTTTTAAAAACACAGTTTTCTCTTGATATGATATTTCGGCGTCCACCTTGAGTTTTCTCAGTTCTGACCTATGATTATTGTCCAATTTGAGGAGTGAGGAGTCACCGTCTGCGGATACATGGTGGACCCGGTACGGTACCCAGGGGTAAGAAGATCGCATAGAAAGGCATTGAGCCTGGCTAGGAACACTACCTACCGGTGACAGTATGAGACTCGGTGGATATCCGGAGGATACCGACCGAAGTGATATGATACAGATAGATATGAGGGCCGATCTGATGAAAAGGCACCTGAGATATGAGATCCGATCCGAAATACGATGCTTGAGATATGAGGATTTACGTGTCGATACTGGACATGGGATTTATGAGGATTTCGAGTGTCGATGCTGGATACTCAGTGTTTTATGATGATTTCGAGTGTCGTTGATGGACACTCATTGGATGATACACACACACATGCTTTGGATGACATGTTACCACATATTGATATATTATACACATACACGTTCACCTTCGATACCACACGACATGATATTATATTACAGTATCGCCTAAGTAGATCGTTATGCATTCGATTTCTACCTAATGATATTTTCTACTCATGAGTTAGCAACTTACCCCCCTTGTGCCATAGTTTTCTTGCAGGACCAACCGCTCGGATCCGTAGCGGCTTGCTGGCATGTTTCTTCTTTTGGGTGATTGCTGGGTAGGTAGGTTACATTACAGATCGTAAGCACCACTTGTATATTTATATTCATTTGTAATATAGTTAAAAACTTCATCAACCAGACTTATATGTATATTTTGTGGACTTAGAGACCAGACTTGTATATTCTTTTGGATTTAGGGCCGAGACTTGTATGTATTATTTTATATGTTGATTTGGATATAGTGAGTTGTTGATGCTTTTGGTATTTTTTATTTTTTTTCTTGTGTTGATTTTCGCCTTGGACGTCGTATATACTGTGTGGTTGTGATTCCGCCGATCGACGATGAGATAGCTCCCGATTGGAGATACTTATATTATCATTGTTTATGTATTAGTTTTGTTAAAAATTTATAAAGGAGGTGCTGCCCAAATTTTAAATGACGAAAATGTTTTCAAACTTTAGTCTACAACCTACTTGTATTTCTATAAACTTTTTTTATACTTTAAAAAGCAGAACTTGATTTCATAAATAACTCTTTTTCAACACTTCACCTTCATTATTTTACTTAAAAGGTTTAGATTCCTGATTTTTGGCTTACTTAAGTTACGGTGGGGTCCTATGGACTTTACGTGATTCAAGTGCTGGTCACGTACCATTCCCGGATTGTGACAAAGTTGGTATCGGAGCGTTAGGTTTTACCTTTGTTGAGTCTACATTTGACTACGCGGGGTCTAGGGTGTATATTTCGGAACCTAGGCTTGACCTTACAGAACTTAGACTTGACTAAGGGGGTATTAGACCCGAACTTTCGTTACGTAGGTTGACTTTGGTTGATAGAGTAGGTACCTCAAGTAGAATAACGTACAGTGTGTATGTTCCACGGTATACTTACGATACGATACTCTGCTTAAGTAATCTTAGGATATATATATATATATATATATACACACACATATATATATATACCTTGAGATCCTTTATTCTATTCGTTCTTATGATCTATCATCATTGATACTTGTTGTGATTCCTGTCACCATGGCTACGCGAGCTGAAAGGGTCGCGGTTAGAGATGCGGTCAGGGCGAGCTCGTCAGGGACGAGGACTGACCAGGGTGTTATTCTGGTAACACGGGAGCAGATTGATTATTCTTTTATATTATGATTTCTCGTTTGTGGTGAATGTCTGGATCCGCACCAGATGGTCGGGTCATTACTTGAGGCCAGTAGGGTTGAGAGGTCCTTTGACGTACAGCCTACTCTGGGGATTGTTGTGTTGTCTACCGTGCAGACAGATGTACCGGCCATTGCTGAGATTGACGAGATATCGCTTCCAGAGTTCACGAAGCTGAAGCCACATGAGTGTATAGGCAGTGATGTGACAGAGGATCCTTAGTCATTTCTGGATATAATGACTAGGATATTTTGTTCATTGGGATGCTCCGATGCGAGATCAGTCGAGTTATCTATTTTCAGTTTGAAAGGTCTTGCTCAGACCTGGTGTGAGTCAATCTAGAGAGGACGAGCGGTGCGTATTCCTCCGATGACTGGGACGAGTTCTTGAGAGCGTATTTAGCCAGATTTCTTCCACTGAGTGTTGGAGATGCCCGAGTTCGTAGCTTCGAGTCTTTGCGTAAGACTCCGGATATGACCCTAACCGAACATGAATTGCAGTTTACACAGCTATCAAGATATGATTCCAATTTGGTAGATATTGATGAAAAGTGGATTAAGAGGTTCGTGGATTCTAATTTGGTAGATATTGAAGAAAAGTGGATTAAGCGGTTCGTGCAAGATCTCAGTGAGTAATTGTTTCTCTCCGTTGATGCTAGAGATTTGATACGTATGTATAGGTGTTGGATACGGCCACAGTTTTAGAGGAGAGTCTTGATAAGATTGCAGCTGCCTCGGAATGGAAGCAGATTAATTAAAGAGTGCAAACTTTCGGGCAGTTCAGCAGATATAAGATCGGCAGAAACCGTGACGGGTTCTTTCTGGGATATTACAGTGATAGATATTTGGGCCCAGGATCGATTGTATGGCATGTACTCAGAGAGCTAGAGGCCGCCGTCGCTGACGTGCTACATTGCGAGTGGCCAAGTTACTTGGCCAGGAGATGTTCAAAAAGGCGTCAGAGCGGGACTGTTTCCGTCACTACTTCTTACCAGGCTGTCAAGCCGAGAGGCCGTTGATTGATGGTCCACAAAGAGATCAAGGATCTAGAGACAGAGGATGCTAGACCATGAGCAGAAAGCAAATGGAAATTCTCGCTCTGCCAGCTTCGGGTGCACATGCACCTTTCGACATTGAAGAAGGTGTACCTTAATATCATTTGTTTTTTTTTCTGTGTTTTAGTAATTCGAGTATCACGCTTTTGTCTTTTTGGACTCTTGTGTTTTGATAATTGAGTTTCATGATTGAATTTTTGTGCACCATAGCTGCACATGGTGGGTATTTTTTTGTGCACAGCAGTTGCACTTGATTTATATTTTTATACATCCATTACACTTGATTTTGATTTCGTGCATGTTGTATGCGCCTGATTTTGATTCGTACACTTTAGATGCACTCGATGTTGTTTACTTGCATATTCGATGCATTGGTGTAGTTTTCGTGCACCTAGTTGCACTTGATATTGATTTTCGTGCACCCTATTGCAGTAATTGCTTTTGTGCAGACCTGATACACTTGATTTAGATTTTCGCGCACAGTCCGCGCACTTGATATGATTTTGTGCACATTTGATACACTTGAGGATTTTCGTGCACAACAGTTGCACTCGATTGAGATTTTCATGCACTCTAGATGCACTTGATGTTGTCATGCACACCCGTTGCACTCGGTTTTCATTTTCGTGCACATTCGTTGCACTTGGGTTTGACTTCGATTATCGTGCATACCAGTCGCACGTGGGTTGGTTTCATGCACACCGGTTGATGTTGATTTCTTTTCGAGCATCGCATTTTTATGATATTTATTATGTTATATAGTAGCAGAGTAGGACTGGTCTGAGAGACGGTACCTGAATATTTTTGCATATATTGATGTTTACAGAAGTGGTTTTCAAAATAGCTATAGCCTCATTATTTTCCTACGTGTTAATGAGCGACACAATATTTTGCAAAAAGAAAGCCCTACTAAATTATTTTCAAAAAGGCGGGACATACATCTTAAGCAAAATGTGTGTGTGTGTCTGTGTGTTTATTTCTTTACAAATGAACTTCTGCTACTTATGCTGTGATATACGCATCATACGAAGATTTGAAAAGGATTTTTCATACATACATTTTCAACAATTTAGATGATTTTATTTCGATGCGTACTATATACGTATTGTATCCTTGATTATATTATGCTTGATTCAAATGGTTGGTTTCTCAAAATTTTCATATTTCATCGTAGTTTGTATGCTTCGCGTGACACTTGTCAGAGTTTCGATTATTTGAGTTTTGTACTTTGTTTTTATGTGCACTCATTGTGCTATGATATTTCTACCTTATCCGTGACTTCAGAGCCCCATTGATTGATTTACTAAAATGTTTTAAGACTTGGGGTTTAAATTTAAATTCGGGGACTGAATTTATTTAAGGGCGGAAGATTGTAACATTTCAGAAAATGGAAAATATTATTTTAGAATTTTAATAATAAAATAATGAATTTTACGAATATTATACCGAGTATGGATTTGAGTTTTCGTAGATTTGTATAATTATATATCTCTATTTTGAAATGTACTTGGAAAGTTAAAATATATTATTATTTATGAAAATATTTACTTAATTGGACTTTTCATAAATAACCACATAATTATATTTATATAAGATTAGTATGTTAAAACTAATTGACATTTTATTTTCAAAGAAAAGAAAAGAAAAGGAAAAGGAAAAGAAAATGTGAGAAGATGACATGAAGCATGGTGGCATTATTTTAATAAGTATGGGCATATGAGAGAAGGAGAGAGAGGGGTTATGGTTGCAAGCATATCATTTTTTTTTTGTTTTTTTCATCTCATTTTTTTCATTATCTTGATTAACTTCATCTTCCTCTTCACCTTCTCCTTCTCTACCTCTTCCACCTCCAATCTACAAACCACAAACATCCCACAAACCTCATCAAAACACCATGTAACCTTCACAAAACATGTTCCTATCCTCATAGTCTAACATGGTGTAGTGATCAAGTCTCCTCTTTGAGGCCATCTTCCAAGCTTGGAACTTCCCTTCAACCCCATCTAGAGGAAAAATTATCCCTTTTTGCTATGTTTAAGTATTCTTGTCTTCACACACAAGTTTTAGAGCTATAGGTTCTTATTTACTAGACTTGAGTTTTCAAATGTGAGTTTTTTATGGATACAACTTGTAGTGGTGGTGAAGTAAAGGCTTAGTTAGTGATTACAATCTCTTTAGTGATAAATGAAGGTATTTGAGTGCAAGTATCATTAGTTTCAAAAGAGTTTTGAAGTTTCAAATATGGTTTTTCATTGAGTTTTAATGTTCAAATGGAATCTGGTAAAATTAGGGATCTCTGAAAATTATTTAGAGAATACAGTAAGACGCTTGGACCCGTAGAAGATCACTGTATAAGCCTGAGCCCCCAACTCCAAACCGAAACCGCAGATTTATTGCATTTGGCCGCAAATTGTGGCCATGTTGGTGACTTAGGGTGTGGGGTTTGTACTGTAGCTCAATCACTCGGTAACTAAGCCTATCATATATGCTAAATAGTCCTTGGTCACCTGAGTAAAAATCTGGAGTTGTTTTACTTAGCTTTTAACGATGTTTTGCGATATTTGAAACTTGGATTTTGGATTTTTGATGTCTTGACTCGGTCATTCAACGTTCGTATATTTTGTCATTTTGGCATGTGTTGACCATAGGTTCTTACCTATGTGCGCTTTGCGCGTGATTTCAAATTCGATTTGTGTTTTTATATGATTTTGGTTATGATTTCGATTGTAGGTACAATTGCATGGACTTCCGAGATGACAAAGAAGGACAAGGCATTCATCGGCTTCGAGTAGGGCGAGGAAATTAAGTGAGTAAATGTATATCTACGGGGGATGTCGGGTGGATGGCGTATAGCACCACCGCAATCATAAGAGATTAGGATACTATATGTATACTAGAATTATATACCTAGTCTAAGCATATGCGATAGTAGTATACTTAGTAGATGATTATACCCTTAATCTCTATTTCTTGCCATTAGGCTATATACATACATACATATATATAAGTATATTTACGATATAAGTATGCATGATATAGTATGATATAACATGAAAATATATGATATGAGATGAGACGATATGATATGATATGAGATGAGACGATATGATATGATATGAGATGACATGACATAATATGAGATGAGATGATGTACGCGACTATAGATCCTTACTATATTGATTGGATGATATCGTATGAGGGTTATTCCGTACGTGATGATGAGGATTGATTGCCGATTACGGCCGATTTTTATTTCGACTCGAGGTGTCTTGTTTAAAATCACAAATTGGATATTATGAGATATTTAGAGTCATACCTATTGTTCCATTATAAAAAAAGGAGAAGAGAAAAAAAAGAAGAAGAGAATTCTTTCCATGTGCAAAACACGTGAGCGTTATGGATTTAAGGAAAATTAAAACCCACGGTTTGGCTTCATGTGTTAAACACGTGAGCGTTCATATGTAAAGTATATAAGCGCTGAAAATAAGTAACTAAAGGGCTAAAATGACCCCACTTGTTAAACATGTGAGCACTAATATGCAAAGTATATGAGTGCTGAAAGTAAGTAACCAAAAGCTAAATAGGCTTCATGTGTTAAACAAGTGAGTGCTCATATGCAAAGCATATGAGCGTTGAATATAGACATGCTAAAACCCATATTGGGGTCATGTGTTAAACACGTAAGCATAAAATTTTGAAGTGATAGCTTCAGGTAGAATTAAATTCTATATAGAATTAAATTTTATTTAGGAAAATATCCCCCAGATCTTTTCAAAACGAGAAAGATTTTTCATTGTTAAAAAGAGAACCTTTGGATTCAAAATCCAATGGTGATTATAATATCACCGATCAAATCAGAAAATCAAATCAATTTCTTTATTAGGAAAATATTTTTTTAATCTCTCTAAAACTAACAGAAAATATATTCTGTTAAATAGAAATTCACTGGAATAAAGATCCAACTGTTGATAAAATTCCCTGAATAATTTTTGAGACCAATGAAATCAATAGGTATCTCTCAATAAGAGATTTTATCAAAATTGATCAACAATTTGCAATCCCTATATAAAGGACTTGAGACTTCAAGTCTCGACACACATATATATGGAGAGACCCCCATAAGCTTTGGCAACTACAACCGAGAATTCATTTCTCTTGCTGAAGAAAGTTTCTTCTCCTCTCAAAACCTTAGTTAAAGAAACAGAGATCAAAATATCTCTTTTGCCTAACACATAAAAATACAAGGGTTTAACCCTCCAAAAGAACTTAATTCTTTTCCTGGATCTGAGATCCGTAAGGCAAATCTCCTATAAGTTGAGAATTTAATTCTCATCGGGATAATTTTGTTCTTAAAACTCATGATTTAGGGGAAAAACTTGGTATGAGAAAAGAAATAAAAAAAGAGAAAAGAGATGGAAGTCATATTCCAGGAATTTTATTCCTCTGAAAACACGGTTTAACCCTATATGCAGAATTTAGTTCTTACAAAAAAAGAAGAACTTAGTTCTCAAAGAAAATATGAACCCCAGATCCTCAAAAACAATGATCTCGGTGATCATTGTTGGTCAAAGCGCCATTAATGGAAGTTTGACTTCTTCACAAAACCCTAGAGATTAAATCTCTAAGGATTCGGCAGCTCACGTGAAAAGCACTTGAGCACTCAAAAGAAACCATGAAGAAAACGCCTCACGTATTTTACACATAAGTGCCCAAAATGGAAACTTAGCGTCTCACGTGATAGCACGTGAGCGCCAGAAAGCAAAACACAATAGTGCTTAGCACTATTGCAACACTGCACGTGATAGCATGTGAGCACCTATAAAAGAAAACTCAGCGACTCACATGAAACGCACGTGAGCGCTCAAAAATGTCAGTGCCTCACGTGGCAACACGTGAGCGCTGAAAAAAGTGCTCAGCACTATATATATATAGTCAAAAGACTAAGTACTTAGCACTGCTGAATGAGAGAAAAGCCTGGGACAGAGCCCAAATTGGCCAAGTCTCTGAAACTTCTTTACAGCCGAGCCCATATGCTCTGTTGATGGATCTTAACAAAATTTAATGATCCCCAAACATATTTCTAAGTTGATCTTAGTCTTATATAAGACTAACGTATCCTTAGTTAAAATAAATCGAGCATATATGCTCATATATTTAAGTTGATCTTAATCTAAAATTAGATTAACGGTCTTTAAATAAAATAAAATATCCCCTGAACTGTTGGAACATACAATCTAGGTTCAAACCAAATTTAATATACGGATTTGGACTAATACGTGCCCTACGGGCGACGATATAAATTAGTCTCCGTATATAATTCACGGGCAACCAAAATAAACAAAACAAATATAACACTACACTGTTGGGGTCAAAATTTGCACCCAAGTTAACCGGGTCAAAGTCAAGGTCAACCCCAAGCAAGTGGGCCCAAGCCTAAGCAAGTGGGCCCATGCCTAAGTTGAGCCCTGCGGCCGGCCTCCCCATGCTGAGATAAAAAATCATGTAATAAATAATTTTGATGTAATTTTTTATGCATGAATGGGCATAAAGCCAAATTTTTGTAAAGCTCATGGCTCATGTGCAAAAGAAATGAGCACATGAGACATGGGATGGGCAAAATGCCATTTTGTAAAGCCCAAATAGCTATATGTAAATGTGTAAGCCTATATAAGGCAACATGATAATGAAATAAATGAGAACTTTTCCATTCTAAAAATCTAGGGTTTTTGTACCTCCTTCTCCTTCCTCAAGATTCTAAACTTTCTTCCCCTTTTCAATTAAATTAAGAGTTTTACTCTTCCTTTTCCAAAATTAAATAGTTTTTCACCACAAAACCTACAAAGGGGAACTCAGATCTTCTATTAGATCTCAAAAATGAGAGATTTTTTAAAATCTCACCCCTCTTGTTCTCCAAGGTCCGGCCAACAGAAGAGGAGGAAGGAGACCCATCTCTAAAGATCCCATTTTGGGAAAGATCCAAGGCTCACGAGAGAAGAAAGGGGTCCCCTTGAGCATTTGCAAAGATCTCTTGGAGTTTAACTCTACAAATCAAAGTTTCTAGGAGTTTAACTCCATAAAAAATGTCTTTCCTCCTAGGAGTTCAACTCCAAAAGTCAATCGGGAGTACAACTCCCTGTGCAGGGGCTAAGCCCCCTTTTTTTCCGCTGGCGCTTGGCGCCCAGCGCCCGTGTGCCGCGCGCGTGAGGCTGTAGCGCTTGGCGCCCAGCGCGCATGAGTCGCTGGCGCTTAGCGCCCAGCGCCCGCATGCCGCGCACATGAGGCGTCGCCCCCCCCCAAAGCGTCCTTTGGACGCTTTTCCTCCTTTATATATATATATAGATACACACGCACTCCACAGCGCTGTCCTGGTTAGAAAAAATTTCTAACGGGGCACTGTCCCGCACCCCGCAAGGGGGCTGCTAGCTTTTTTGACCCCCAGCCCGCTATCCGGATAGCGGGACCCCCGTAAAAACTCTGCGGGGTCCCCGATATATCCAAAACCCTTTTAAAACACAACACTGCAAATTGAGTTCGCATGACCTGTTTGACCCGTCAATCGGAGGTTCTCTCGCTCCAAAGGCGAGGGGTAATTAACGGAAACTTAGTTCACGGCTGCCGGAAATTCGGATCCCCACAATCAATAATCCCCAGCCTACCCTGAGCAGGGGGAATCTGTAATGTGCCTGACAGGCGCGCGCGTATTCCCATCTCAATGGGGTGACGAAAAACACCCTATATACACGAAGTGAAATACTTGAGCAGGAGAAAGTTGTTATCGCAACGCGATAACATAATTAGCTGCAAGGGCTTGGTCTTGCAGGGATAGGCCTCCCTATAACCAAAACCCCCTCATAAATGAGGAGGAATCTGATAAAATTTGCTATATCGATCGCTTCTATCCAAACCTCCTATATACGGAGCCATAAATTAACTTGGTATTTTTAGAGAGGTGGATGGATATGTTCCAAATAACATCTTTCCCTAAATTTAGGCAAGACGATCAATCCCAGTTCGTCTCTATTTTCAGCGGTAAACAGATTCGGCACGCCCGGTGGGACGTCTTCCTCTTTCCACTCCACATTTCGTGTGTCGTGTTTCGTGAAAAAAAGAAAATCGGTTCGCTACATTCATGGTTGCCCCTGAATTCGAAGTACTAAAATTCGGTGTCTCGCTTCTGTGCAGAATCAATGGCTTCTCACTGCATTGCACTGCCTGCAACAATAACTCCCTCTCCACCCCAGCTGGAGGAGTGACATACGGGCCTATCGCGGCCTCTATTTTCTCAATGCCGGTGGGGCATGTCACACAGACCACTACCGGACTATTTTTCGGGACCATGCTCCCATTTGTGAGCTTTGGCGCTTCAGCGCCATAAGAAGAATCTCCCAGAAGGTCAGTCTTTGATCGGCTGACTACTATCACGGCTCCTATCAGCAAGTCGTCCAATTCTAGAGTCCTGATCTTCAACAGGCTGGAGAAGAACTCGAATGGGCCCATAAAGAAGCCCATGATCCTTAAAGGATTTTCCCCGAAACGGCTAGCCCTACCTGCTTATGCTACCTGTGAAGCCGAAAAAAGCATTTCCCCTCCCAAATGGTCGGTCTTCGACCGATTGGCCAACTCTGCTCCAGCTTCAACAAGGACGCCAATCTTCAACAGGCTGACGCTAAGTGAGGCTCCTCAGTAACGCCGGGGGCACGATGAAAAAGCCTCCAAAACGGAGGCCGTTCCTACCGCAAGACATGCTCGACATCGCCCCTGAAGCCGAGTGGGACGAGCTGGGGGAAACTCCCCCTGTGGGCTGACCCCACCAGCTCCTGTGGTGGATATCGACGCTGATGTTCCAACTGGGAACAGTTTTGACTCGCTTAGGAGGGTGTGCAAGAACTCCCCGACGGCGGTACTGAAAAAATCACCTCCGCCAGCATAAGCCTCAGTACAGAAGTAGCCAGAGCAGCCTCGCCAACGGCTCTCATCGGTGATACATAAAGTCTGACGAAAAGTTCAAGACTCCATGCTTGATGAAAGTTGCTCTCGTCGACCTAAGAAATCTAACGGCTGACAAGAAAAAGACCACTCTTTCACCATAAAATGGGGGAATTCTCCTTGAAAGGCACATGTCATAACGGCTCCTTCAGCTCCAACCTCTAATAAAAGAACGAGAATGGAGAAAACTCTACCGCCAACGAAAAAATCCAAAGGCGAAGGATCTAAACGCCTCAGGTCTGGGAGCATAACAATTTATACGGTCTATATAGCCAACGTTAAAGAAGAAAGCCGTGCTTCGGTGAGTTAGAGTCCTTTACCGATTTGAGCTTCCAGAGTGATAAAGACGACAGTAAGTCGGTCTCGGGTTTTGTCTTTACCCTCAACAGAGGGGCGGTGTGTTGGAAGAGTTCCAAGTAAGACACCGTAGCAGACTCGACGATGGAGGCTGAATACATCGCTGCCAATGATGCTGCCAAAGAAGCTGTCGGGATGAAGAAGTTCATTGCTGAGCTTGGTGTGGTTACATCCATTGAGCATCCAATACCTGTGTATTGTGATAACAATGGAGTTGTAGCTTTGGCCAAGGAACCCAGGTCCCATCAGAGTTCCAGACATATTCTGAGGCGGTATCACCTGATCAGGGAGATAATAAATCGCCGGGAGATCGAGATCAGGAGAGTTGACACGAAGGACAACATAGCGGATCCACTCACGAAGGCTCTTCCCCAGATACAGTTTGAGAGACTTTTTAGGATGTTGGGTATAAGATACTACAACACATGGCCTTAGTGTAAGTGGGAGATTGTTAGGAATATGTATGCCCTAGAGGCCATTGTTGTACATGTGATGTATATTATAGTGGATGCTTGGACATATATATAGAGTACTTTTTTGCACGACATGATAGTATGCTATCTGGTTACTCTTTATTTTAACATGTTGACTGGCATTCTTTACTGTCTTGCTCTCACATGTTGATAAAGCCCTTAGAATATGTACTTGACTACCAGGATTATGATGAGATCATACTAGTGGGGCCAGGGTGGTCCACAAGTACATCCTTTAATCAGTTCCTAGTCATGGGAATATCGAGACCAGGGCATCAATATTCCAGTGTAGACTAGTGTGTACATTTCTTGTCCCTTAGAGGGCGATGGTTGATCCTACAACCATTGGTGTGTGACATTAAAGATTGTACACAGGTGCTCATTAGAGAATGGGTACACCGAACAGGACTCGCCGAGGACTCCTATGTGGTAGTATACCTACGTCAGATAGCAGTCCTATGGTGACACGAGTACAGGTTAGTCTGTAGACCTGAGATCGTCATAGAGTCTTGTGTGGTTCCCACTGTGCTTTGATTTCCTCACAACCACGGCTCAAAGGAGTCGTGCAAACAGGTGGATTTTGGGTACGGTCCCGAGTTACGTGGAGGCAATGAGCGATAGGAGGGGTTTCGTCTCTCCCGGTATTGGGGGTTGATGTCGCGCGATGCTCAATTGGCTATAACTGGAAGTCCCTGGCCAGGGTTGATGCTGAGATTTACTGATAAGAGTTATCAGTAGTTTCTCAAACCGTTATAGGCCAGATATCGGCAAGACTTATCACGTTACTGGGGCCAGACGTTTACCACCCCTAGACATGATATGCGGCGTATCAGACGAAGAGACCGGACTGTACAGTATTGTTACTGATAGGCTTCATGGAGAGTATGGATGAGCTTGCTTGTTGATCTTCATATCGCTCATTACCCGGGTGGCCGTTACGTCCAGCTAGTACCATTGACGGGTTGTAGGTGATTGATGCGATCATCTCCTACTGCTGGCGTATTGACGAGTCTTTAGAGTCCCACACAGAAGTTTTCTGGTTCGAACGAAACGAAGTAGGGCACATAAGTTGATATGTGTGTGGGCCTAATTAAATATGAGTATGTGATATCGTATTATAATCTGGCAGCTATCTGATGTCAGTCAGGTTATATGTGATATAACCGGATTATCGAATCAAGTGTTGGTTTGATAATGTGATATTCAGATTAATGATATTAGTCGGTTATATGTGATATAACCGGATTATTAGATCAAGTGTTGATTTAATAATGTGATATATATTATATGTGATATAATTATATTTTAACTAATATCATTAGCTCACTAATTGCTTTATATATTATATGAAGCATGGTATGTTTTTCTATTTTTAGAAAATAGAAAAATGAGGTGTAAATTGTGGAGATATTTGTGGAATGGGCAAGGCATGGGTTTTATTATTTGTATATTAGTCTTGACTCACTATTCAAGCATGGTTGCAATTTAGAATTGCAATTTTATTCCATGCTTGAATAAGTGAGGAAAGAGAGAGCCATTTTGAGTTTACTCTCATCATTTTCATTCTTCATGCCTTAGCCATTTTCTTGAGCTCTTGCTTCCTCTTGCTCTCTACAATTTTCTTAACCTCACTTTCAAGTTCAAACCCTCACATGTAATGGGAATCATTGAACTTGTGAAAACCCTAGTGAGCAAATTAAACCCCAACTTCACAATTACACATTAGATTAGCAATTTGATGTGGAGTATTGCCTTCACTAATGAGATTGGTGAAGGGTTAGCTTGAGCTTATGGACTTCGGGTGGATCGTCTTTGGCGCGAAGATCACGAAAGAGGTTCTTTCATCTTGAAGAGGAGCCTAGTGGAGTCGTGTGGACCACATCCCGGAGCTATTGAAGAGAAGGACTCGAACTATAAAGGTTATATCTTTTCTTCTCTTTAGTTCATCACATCACAAAGGCAAATCCTAATAATCTGATAAAGATCTTGTTAGTCTAACTTAACACCTAATAAAAATTAAAATTTGGCATGCTTGATGCCTCTAGAACCTCATGGTGGTGCTAAGGTCGACTTTCAGATTCGTCCCAGTACTTCAAGCTGGGTTTCTCCGGTATTACCGGTGAAGAAGAAAGAAGGTTCATACAGGATGTGTGTAGATTATCGAGCTCTGAATGAAGTGACGATTAAGAACAAGTATCCACTACCGTGCATCGATGATCTTTTCGATCAGCTAAGTAGGTCTTGTGTATTTTCGAAGCTAGATCTTCGTTCGGGTTATCATCAGGTGAAGGTCAAAGAGTCCGATATTCCGAGGATGGCGTTAGGACTCGATAGTGTCATTATGAGTATCTTGTAATTCCATTTGGAGTGATCAATGCACATGCCATCTTTATGAATCAGATGAACCAAGTTTTCCGAGTGTACTTAGACAGGTTCGTTGTCATCTTCATCGACGATATCCTGTTATATTCAAAGAATCGGAAAGAACATGCCGATCACTTACGGATTGTCCTGGAGACCATGTTTTCTTAAAGATTTCTCCAAACAGAGGAGTGATCCGCTTTGGCAAGAGGGGTAAGCTAAGTCTAAGATAGATAAGATCGTTCGACATACTCGAACGAGTTGGAGAAGTGGCATACCGTTTAGCACTACCACCCTCATTGGAAGGAGTGCACAACGTGTTCCATATATCCCAGCTACGACGATATGTAAGCGACCCCAGCCATATACTTGATCATTCAGAGCTCACAGTACAAACGGACCTAACTTATGAGCAGCAACCCGTTGAGATCCTGGACCGAAAGGTGATGACACTGCGGAACAAGGAAGTAAACTTGGTCCGAGTGATGTGGAGAAATGATTCGCCAGGAGAATCAACATGGGAACGAGAAGAAGATATGCATGCAAGATACCCTTACCTCTTTGAAAACTAGTTCATATGTAATTGTAAATTTTGAGGACAAAATTTTTATAAGGAAGGTAGAATGTAACGACTATGAATTTACTGTACTGAATTTTCCATTTTAATGTACAGAAATGAGTTTACAGCCTGAATTTAGAGTTATAAGTCAATTTTGTTAAATAACAGCAAGAAACAACATGTAACTTATTGGTAAAGCCTCTACACTGCTGTGACATAACCTGTGTGTTCGATTCCCATCAGACACATTATTTTTTTCTGAATTTTTTTTAACTTTTTGGAAGCCCAAAAGATTGCATGTGCAATACACAGGGAAATGAAAAGTTTAGAAAAATCAAATAGGCACAAAATGAAGTAAACATAAAATAATACATGTGGCACAAATCTCGAGGCCAAAAGCCATAGATCGACCGGCGGAAAGCTCAATAAGGCCGGCACCGACGGTCGGATGGAGCCTAATGAGCCCCGGGCTTTGCACACACACCCCCTTCAACTATCCCTAACTTCTCTGCACTGTTTGATTTTCACGCAATCAAACAGAGAGGCTTCAATTCACAACTTATCATAATTTTAATGCTTTTTATTCCACCATTTTAATTCCAAAACCCTAATTCTCTACCATAAATACTATCCACTACTTTGGCTCAGCACCATTCAGAAAATTATAGCCAAAACTCTCTAAAAAGTTCCTAGTGCAAGTGAAGTAAAAGAGGAGTTAGCAAGTAAGTTGGTTCCGGCAAAAATCGAAGCAAATTCCGGCGCTCCCGTGACGCTACGAAGCTCACCCTCTCTTCTTCAACCTTTCTTTAAACCTTCTAAACCGTAAGTCCCTTCTAAATATCTTCCTTACTATTGAAATTCCTCTTCAAATTTTTGTCGGTAAAAGTGGAGTTAATACCGACATCTTCTTTTCTAAAACACATAACTCCCTTTTCCTTTACAATTTAATCAATCTAATTTTACCACATCACTTGTAACCTTAAACACTAATGTTTAGAATCAAATTTCATCAAAATTCTCATGTGAAACAACAATAGTAGCACTTTTTCATTAAAATACCTTGAACTTTATAAACATCCCTTTTAGAATTTGTTAAAAACAATACCTTAGGAAAACTTCACGGGGTAATGACCTATGCCACACTTGGTTTCATAGTACGATACTCATTTTATGTATTTTCATTTCGAGCAATGATATTACAATAAAATACCACATAATTTTAAAAAACCGGATTTCTTTTAAAACTGTATTTCATATCTTTTGCGATTATGCATCTACAACCCTCTTTAGAGGACCCGCTAATGGATGGTGCGGATTATCGCACATCCTTGGGCTAGAACGAGATGCAGACCTCCTCATGGAGCATTCGATCCCGAAAGGATTTAAATATGGTTTTTAAGAAATACAAATTTTCTAAATAAAATAAAAATTATTTTTAAAATTAAAATTATATAAAATTATAAATCCATATTTTCAAAATATAATAAATCTATATTTTTTTTAAACATGAAAAGTTTAAAGAATGACAATAAAATAGCATCAGGATACAAAAAGGACAAGTTTTACAGTAAAATACCACGAACTTTCCAAATTAAGTAATTATTACTAAAATACCCTAAATATTTAAAATCAATTCTCATGACAGCCTCAAGTAATAATAATCACCCTCGAGGTTTACTTTTAAACTATATTAAAATACTTTTCATAAAACCCTCTTGATATATATAAAACAATATTTAAGGACTTTAGTAAATATAGGCTTAAGCGGGATCAATTCTCTTGAGCCCCAGAGAGCCGAAGAAAGTGAGTGCTTGCCTATTTAGGGTAGACAATTTAACGGAGTTATCAATGGTAACTGTCTTGGAAAAAGACACAAATCCTTCCGTCCATGTGCAACAGTTACCGATGACTCCCGAACCTAATTCAAAAGCTAAATCTGTTTATAAGTGTCTGACTCGGTCTGAATCCAATTCAAATCTGAATCCAATATCAAACATGAATACTTGATCAAGAACATGACATCAATATCAAATATGTATACTTGACCTGACTTGACCGAACCATGGTTATAACTTGAATTAACTACTTGAATACTTGACTACATCCTGAATATGACTACTTGAACACTTTGTATCCATGGTTTCAGCAAGACTTGTAATTATAATCTATACAATACATTACGCGGGGATAAAGGGGTAGATTGGTACGGAACGTATATTGTGGCACGAGAGGTCACTTAAAAGATACCTACATGAACTCTCATGCCGTTGTCCCGTGGGTTATGACGGGCCTTATACTACATGTTAGCATAGTCCACAGGGTAAGATGGACTCCTCTCGTATACATGAATAGCTTCTGTATCAAGCTACAAACAATCGTGTTAGAATAATAATCGTATACCTGTACAACTCACCTGTTCATTTACATTACTTGCTATATTCTCTTTTTTCTTTTGGAACTTACCGAGTGCTAGTTCGCTGACGACATTCCTGTCTATTTCTTTATTTGGAATGTTCATCGGGAGGACCGGACTCTCAGGTGATCGAGCCTAACCAGGAGGACTTAGATCAGCTCGCGGCACAGCCTGACTTCTAGTTCCTTATACTTATTTTCCTGTATGCCATTGTTTAGGCACTGCTTATTATTATTGTATTTTTTCATTTTCAAAACAGTTGTATGTAAAGATGAATGTAAATAAAGTTGCTATTATTTTATACTCTTATCATTCTTGTACATTTTATATATTGCTTAATTACGCTTAACGTATTTATTTCTTGGTAAATACGTTGTGGCCTGCAACGTTACTGTATCCGTCTACTGGGAAGCAGGGCGTGACACAATTTCTCGAAAACAATTTGCGAAACTATTAGTAGAGAAGTTGGGTATGCATAACACATGAGATGTTGGTATGCAATACCGCAATAATTGGACTTAAGTGCAAGTGGGAGATTGTTGGATATAGGTGCCCTCAAGGCAATTGTCGTAATTGCAAGGAGGACCTATACAGTGAACAGTCTTGCTTGAGATGATAGTATACTATCTGGTTTGTCTTTATCTTTCATTTGTATATGTTTCATTCGATATCATGTATCGCGAATACATGAGATAAAGCCAATAGGATTTTTCTTAATTACCAGGAGTATGCTAAGGATCATATTAGTAGGGCCTGGCAGTCCATAAGCACATCATTAAAAGTTCCTAGTCGTAGGAACATCGTGACTATACGTCTCTTGACCCTGACTGGAGCAATGGTTAATCGCATAGCCATTGGTGTTTGACACCGAAAATTACATACATGTGCTCATTGGATGAATGAGTTTCACTGGATGGACTCACTTGAGAACTCCTAAGTGGTATTGTAGCTATTGTCGGATACCAGTTCTCTTGTGACATGAGTACATGGTAGTCTGTAGACCTAAGATCGCCATAATTTCTTGTTTATGTTCCCACTGTACTTTGATTACTACCCTACCACGGCTCTATTGAGTCATGCAAATAGGTTTTAGTTGGGTACAGTCCCGAAGCACATAGAGACAGTGAGTGATCGAAGGGATTTCATCTCTCCCGGTATAGGGAGTCGAGGTTATGTTGTGCCAGATCGATTATAACCATAAGTTCTTGGCCAAGACAGTTAAGATTTACTGATAAGCGTTATCAGTAGTTTCTCGAGTGATTATGAGTTCATGATCGACACGACTTATCGGGTTTTTGGAATCTGACGATTTTCGTTTCCTAAACCCGGTATGCGACACATTTAGATGAAAAGACCGAACTGTATGGAGACTGTCACTAATAGGCACAGTCGGTTCTGATGAGCTTGCTCATTGACCTCCTTTCGATGAATATCCAGATAGCCGTTACGTGCAGCTAGTACCACTAACGTACTTGTGGGCAATGGATATGATCCTAATTTACTATCAGCATATTGTCGATTCTTTAGAGTCTCACACTGAGCTTTCCTAACATAGGCAAAACGATGTAAGGCATGTATAGAGATATGTGCAAGAGCTTGATTAAATACGAGTATATGATATCGTATTTCAATCAAATGTTTAATGATATTAGCCGGATTATATATAATATAACCAGATTATTAAATTAAGTGTTGATTTAATAATTATATATATATATATATATATAAATATCATGCTCACTTTATATTTCCTTCTCCTTTATAATATTTATATTTGATATAAATATTATTATATTACTTTGTCATGTGTGTTTACATATAAAAGTTGTATGTATAAGAATTACAAAGAGTTAAAGATGAGAACAAAAGATATTTATTTATTTTTGAATAAAAGAAATGACTTATTTGTTTCGCATTGTTTCGCATTGTGTAGAAACTAATGACTCGCTTTTGTTTTAATCTTAAAGATAAATATGCTTATCTTTTATTCTCATCTTCATGTTAGCCATTCTTATCACTCCACTTTCTCTCTTGGTTTTGAAAAATGAAGAGAACGAAAATAAATGAGAAGAAATTAGTGAGCTTAAATTCCTACATCTCTTACTAATTAGAATTAGCAAATTTAATTAGCAAGTTACTTCATTTGATGTGATCATATGGAGTTGGAGTTTGGATTGAAGGAATCTCAAGATGGATTATCTTCGACAAGACGATCATCGAGCAAGCTTGTTCCATCAACACGGAGCTTAGCTAGAGTTCATCTAAGAAGCATATGAAGATACTACAAAGGTTGTGGTTTTCTTCAATTCCTAGTTTAGTTTTTTGTTTAGTTACTTTAGCAATTTGTGGTGAGTATTATGATCTTGTGATGAGATGTTGATGCCTTGACCTCTAAAATTTTGATTTTATACCAAAATTTTGATTTTATACTTCCGCCGTGGTCACAAACGTTGCGACCCTGGTATCGACTTCCTTCACTGACCATAGAAAATATTTAGAACCAACACTCATATATGCTTATAAGGGTTAAAAGGGAATTATAGCGGCTTAGATTAACTGAGCAAGAAAAACCAAAGCAGAGTATCTGAACTGTGGAACCAAAGTATCTAAGGTATCTAGGAAACTAACTCTTTTGGGCCTTACCACGTGTCAGACACATGCGTGTAAGCAAGTATCACAGGCGCGGATTGTGGTTTCGGTTTCTTTTTCAAAATATCCTTCAGTAGTTCTTTTATTTCCTAATAATTAAATCATTCTCTTCTTTCTTTTATCTGAAATATATCATTATCAATTCCATAATTTAAATAGTGATAATTTTGTTTCCGAAACCATAAATTCATGGTCCCATAATGCAAAAAGACCAACAAATAGAAATGCATCTTTTTTTAAACATATGAGCGATCGAGACTTGTTTTCCTGAAAGGTACTGATTAAATAATATATTAGCAAAGCGGCAAGAAAGAAGAATGGAAGAAAAAAAATTGCCTGAAATAGTAATCTAGGGGTTAATACTTAAAACCAAAATTCAAACCCCTAATAGTGGGAATCAAAAGGAAATTATATATATCATCAATTATTTCCAAATGATGAAAACAATGTGCCAGCTTATCCATTTGTACCATGGTTTTGAAGAATCATGTAGCAATCTCATGTGCATGAACCAGACATCAACTGGGAAAAAAAATTGTGTTGCACTATAGCCCCCCCACAGCCAAACCTCATTTGGGCACAAACTGGTCTTAGTATTCTAAATGTGACCCCACATTAATATTGAGCCTGCCACCAAAGGAGCCAGCTGCTAGTGTTGGCACAATCATAGACCAATTTATGGGGCCCTAACCACACAGTCTGATCATAATCAGATCATGGACTTATATATATAAACACACACATATATATTAACTGTCTCTGCCATAGTTTCAGTTATCTGTTGTGCTCTATGTTTGGCAATTGCTAGGTTTTCTTTGCATCAATATAGCATTTTCATTGTTGGGTTCTCTTTTCTGTAGGTTTCCGGAGGTTAGGTTCCGTATTTCTAAATTCGAAAAATTATGGAAGTTGGCCCTCTTGATCTGGTTTCCGTTCGAGCTCTGTAAAAAGGACCGTTTTATCCTCGTATTATTCTACGTCCGTCCATCAACACTATTTTTTTTTTATTTCCTTTCCTTTCAGGTTCCAATGTCATTCCATTTCAACCGCTTATGATGAGTCCATCCGTCTACAATCATGAGTTTCACGGTTTTTTCTTGATCCATTTTGTGCCGCGGGTGTGGGTAATAGTTTTTTTTTGGCCGGGGAAAGTCAATTATATGGAGTAGGAACTGAGGGCAGATTAGGAATATAGAATCTTAGTTTAATTACCACCATTTAAGGAACAGCCTTTGTATTAGAAATATGAAAATGTTGTGTATGTGGTCAACATAAATTGAATGGTTCTATGGTAATCCTAATATTCATTTTAGGCTAAATTGCATGAATGTACCAAACCAGTTTCACTTTTTTGTCCGCCGATACCTCGAAAAAATTTAATAATTAAGGATAAATATCATGAGCAATTTTTTTTGACGGTAACTAACTTTTATGTCTTGATTAATGAACCATTATAACCATCAAAATTTTAGGGGTTAACTGATAACATAAGGGTAAAATGGGGAAAACAAGTCAAATACCGATGATATGACGGTGAAATATAATATTTGCAAACGGAGAAAAAGTTGATGGTATTTAATTGCAATCGAGGGTTGATAGTTCATGATAATTGTTTATAATTAAATTAGTTTATTGTATCATAAAAAATACGTGAAAGTTGAGGAATGCATTTGTATAGTTTAGCCTTCTTTTTAATAAACAAATTATTGTCTCACATCCATTAAAGAGTACATATCACCTTCGCTTATAGACTTGTGTTTATTTATTCCCTAAATTTATACCTTACAAAAAGATGGCATGGATCATAGTTGATCTGAATCATCCTTTTGTGTGGAAGGAAAAAAAATATGTCACCTTCTCAATCCCTATAAATTTTCGTTTGGTAGGAGTTAGTTTAGATGGTAATTCTAAATTCCCATGAAATATTACCATACTTATTTAGATGTAAAAAATATTTCCGTGAATATGGGATTACCATGATAATCAAAAGATATTTCATAGGATACCTATGCACACAAAATCAAATGTCTATCTTATATTACCACGAAATAATCCTACCGATCATGAGATATGCCATCACCGTCCACCATCCGCCGCCGGTCTCCCATTGTCGGCCATCGGCCACCTATCATCCGCCGCCGTCCACTCATCATCCGCCGCCGTCATTCGTCGTCCGCCACCGGTCGGCGGTTGTATATACGTGTATTATCGAGAATGATTAAAATATACCCAGCATGTTAATGCGAGATTCCTTGGAATTAGATGCCCGATCATCACATTTCCAAAAATGTGTATGTTTTCGGTAATCTTCCATTCCATGTATCAAGAGCAATCTAAGTTTATTTATTATTTATTTTCAAAGCCATTGATATATAATCTTAATAGAATGGCAAATATTGTTTCATATATATATTTTTTGGCCCCTTTTGACATTGGTCAATGGAAATACATCGTGGCCCCTTCAATTGGTGAAGATTAATTATGTCACTATTAATGAGACATTTTTTTTACATATTCTATTTGAATAATTTGTTTAATATATTATCACACTTCCAAAGAGATCTAATATAATTGTCATGGCACTGATTATTATTATCTTGTTAATTCGGTTGATAAGAGCAATTTGATCTCGACATAAAATAGAAGGATTTTTTATATCTTGAGATCACCAAAACGAATGATATTAATAGTAAACAAAATAATCTACTGAATTCGTAACGGCTACTCAATCACTCAATGAGCTTAAAGATAAGATATATATTATGATATTATTCACCATTAAAATCCTGCTTTAAAGTTTGTAAACAATTTTAAATAATCGTTCATGTTACCTCTGATTGCATTATTTAAAACACTCTTAATCAAATTTATTGCCCTTCACACTTCACAATCTCTTTGTTTACTTAGTTTTTCTCTAAAAAATAATCGTCTAGCACTTAATTATCATCCATCGGCTAGTGTAGTGGCATGAATTATCTTTAAATCAATCTCGATGTGCCTCAAAGATGAAAATTTTATAGGGTTATTGAGTAACGGAACTATATCTGCTAACAAACTTAGGGAGACTATGAGAGTATTATAAATGCCTGCTAAATTATAAACAGCATGTGTTAAAAAAATTTTAAAGGTTTTTTATAATTTAACACGGCATCCTTTCATATTTACATATACACCCCTTTATTCCTTGAATTTGTATATACCCTTTACAAAATTTTATACTGTGTAAAAAAAACAGGTTCATTAATTTTTTTTTATCGAAATTCGATTTTTGGGAGTTGCAATGATTAGCTTTTCTTTGTTTAATCAGCACAAAAAAGAAGAGTAAATGTTGTTTCGTCTTGTTGTATTTTGCTTGTCAGTTTTAATTAATTATATATGAATAGTATTTTTTTTTTCCAATATCATCTATTTCTTTCATATTAAGAAGGTTTAATTGATAAATTTGAATATTAATCAAGCCAGGTTCAACTTAAGAGAAACGGTTCAGCATTGGACAACAAAGAACCAAACGCAAAATGCACATAAAAGTTGTAGATTTTACTTTAAATAAACTAATATTCTCCGTATACTTGTGGATCCTTCACTGGATCACAGTTTTTTTCCAAAAAAACCACATGAAAATTTGAATAAGAGTGTTTACGATACGAAATTTTTTAGGAGCTATATATAAACATGAAAGATTTTGGGGGTGTAGGGCTAGGGTTAACCGCAACCCTATGGCTATGGTCGCATTACGTAGCTCCAAAACTTCCCGTCCCAACTTAACCTAAGGCTCCATCCTTTGTTGTTCCTTTTATGCGTGCTGTGATGGGCTGTGGTTGAATACAGTCGTATATAACTCGTATTTATATATTAAAAAATACCTGGATCTAAGAAAATATTATTAAAAAAAATGTAATTGTGGTCTTTGTTGTTCCACATTCTGTTGTCTTTTAGATCCTTGTGTTAACCCACAAAGACTAAAATATTGAAAGTTGTTTAAGACCCATGGCCTTCCCTAACCCATGTGAGGCTGCAAGCTTTATTCCTACGAATTTAATTTTAGGTATTCTGAATGTCCTTTCTCCCTCCATCACCACCCTCACTCTAAACTGTCCTCGCATGTGCCTTGTCAATACCACTTATTCCCACATGATCCTTCTTAATTTCATATTTTGTTTGTTTTTAATTAGTTTCCTATAGCTTATATAGATATGGGCAAATCTAACAATCTCATTATTTATGGTTTTGACTATTTAAACCATGATTAAAACCACTTATTTTATTTGGATACATGATAATTGAAATCTCAATTGAGTATACAATTGTTGTCCTGGAGATTTGGGATGAACCTACAACATCTGTCTAGGTCATCGATTCAATTTCAACCATTTGGTGTTATCTGGTATAAGATCAATGATGCTTTAAACATCTTAAAGGTTTTGGTCAGGATATTATATATAGATGTTTCTTCTTCTTCTCTTCTTATGATCACAAGTCGGTCTCACAATAAAAAACCGTCGATTTGGACATCAAAAAATTAGTATCCATTTATGACTCGTTCTAAAATAAAGAAAAAAATACAAAAAAAAACCTACATTGCTATTATAAAAAGAAGAAAAGCTTTTATGAACTCCAATTTTTCTTAGTGGTGATGATGAGAAAAAGAATGTAAAATAGGAGCTATAATTGGATAAAAGCATGACCTACACTTTGTGTTCATTCCTTTCTTCTCGATGTGTCTTGTCAACATGACCATCTCCCTCAAGACCTAGATGTATACTCATGACACTCTCTTTGAAAATAGGTTTTTTTGTTGCTAAAAGCACCCTCAAAACTGAGCTAATTATTAAACACCCCAAAACTTGATAATTACTTATTACCCAAGCCTTTTAAGGTGCATCATTTTACCTCCCACTAGTCCTTTCGCTTCACTTTGTCAGTCAGTTAACGGAGAAAGTCGGATTAGGATTATCAAACCCTCCAATCCACTCGTATCCACTCCGCCTCATCTAAAATTCCAAATTAGAGCCCGTATTCAAATTAGAATTCAAAATTAGGATTTCAAATTTCCAATTGGCAACGGAATAAGGGTTAATTAGGCGCTCTGTTTTGAAATTTTAGATAAAGAAAAATGAATACGAGTGGGTTAGGGGATTTGATAACCCAAACCTGACTTCCTTCGCTAATTGACCTACGAAGCGAAGCGGAAAGACAAACGGGGGTAAAGTGATGCAAAAACGTTTTGGGGATAATAAATAATTATCAAGTTTTGGAATGTTTTAGTAATTAGCTAGGTTTTGGGGGGCTTTAAGTAAAAAACTCTTGAAAATAGTGCACACCTTTTCCCCCCAAGCTTTTCTAGGGTACCCACATGCATACATTCAGGCTGCAACGTGGGCAACCGACCCACAAAAGACTTAACCCACTCTTGTGCTGTATCCCAATGATCCATATTTTTCATATTCACCATTGTACCATGCACATTCTTCAAGAATTTATATTATTTTCGATGTAGAATACGAAAGTATGCGCCTTATGATCTTATCTCATCATAATAAGTGATGGTGCAGCCTAATAGTGAGAGTCTGTTGCCCTAGAGTACATGGTATGGAGATCAAACCCAGGCTGCATCATGTTTCGGCGAAGGGCTTTTACTCAAAGACCTTCTCATAATTCGTCAATTACTAAAAAGTCCCTCCATGTTTCGTATATACTTAAAAAGTCCTTCCATACATTTAAGTTACACTAAAAAAACCAACAGGCTAAAAAGAGAATCTTTTTGCTATCTTTCATTACTCGGCTAGTAGGATAGCTGTGAGTATCGAGTTATGATTTTAAAACCTTTCCAACCCCTCTTCTTTTCCCGAGCTTTCTAATTTTTCTTTAAATTTGTTTTGGGATTAGAGTTTCGAGCAAAAATCTTTTAAATTGATCATGCAAAACTCATCTTTCTCAGCCTTCTACAGTAACAAGCTTGTTGCAAGCTTTAAGTTCGTAGACCTTATTTAAAAGGAGAATGATTTTTTAGTTGCGCTAAATCTCAATTTTCAATTAGACGAGAATGCGAGTTCTTTTAATGAAAGAAAACCTACCAACATAGCTAGAAGGTAAAATAGCAGCTCAAGCATAAGCTCCAACGCTTTCTTCCTAACGGGGCACTAATTTTTTATGGAAAATCACTGAAGGGGTTTTTTGTAGTGCAATTTAAATGTATGAGTGAACTTTTAAGTAAATATGCAGTATGGTGGGCTTTTTAGTAATTAGCGCATTATGAGGGGTTTTTTTTGGGTAAAAAAGCCCTTCAGCAAATTATCATGATGCAAAAAGACCACAACAACGGAGACAATGAAACAGTAAAGTGATGTAACCCGACATAAACTTAGGTCTCCAAGGGAGCCCATCCAACTAAAACAATCCACTCCATACCCGTCCAAGCCCAATTAAGGCTCAACAGATACACTGACTTGCCTAAGAAGGCAAACCCGCCGCCGAAAAAGGGGAACTTCCAAAGATGCACTTGTTAAAGGCAGGGATAGTAGATAGTAATTGTTCGATATAGTGCCATCAAGGCAATTATTGTAATTGCAATTTGACGATTATGATAATAAAAGGGGAACCTATACAAGTAGAACAGTCTTACTCGAAATGATAGTATGTCATCTGGTTTGATCTTATCATTGATGTATATACGTTTTATTTGTTATTACGTGTCGCTAATACATAATGATGAATCCCGTAGGATTCTTGCTTGAGCATTATGATGGCGATCATATACGTGAGAACTGGGTAGTCCAAAAGCACATCTTTAAATTCCCTAGTCGAGAGAGTATCGAAACTGGGCATCGATATTCCCGTGTAGACTAGTGTATATGTTTCTGGACCCCGATGAGGGGCGGCAGCCGATCTCACACGTTATTGGTGTTGTGTCACCTAAGATAGAATACAGGTGCTTATTGGAAGTGAGCACACTGGACGAACTCGCCAAGAACTTCTATATGGTATTATACCCATCGTCAGATAGCGGTTCTCTAATGGCATGAGTACATGTTAGTTCTTTGACCTGAGATCGTCATTTGTCTCATGTGAGTTCCCACTGTACTTAGATTACAACTCTACTACGACTCAAAGGAGTCGTGCAAACAGCTTTTAGTTGGGTACAGTCCCGAGCCACATGGAGGCAGTGAGTGATCGTCAAGGATTCGTCTCTCCTGATATTAGGAGTCGATATCGCACTGTGTTCGGTTGGCCATCACCCTAAATCCGTGGTCACGGTGGATGAGATTTACTGATAGGAGTTCAGCAGTTTCTCGGTTGGTGATGAGCTTGACTCCGGCATAACTTATCGGGTTATTAGGGGTTTGACGTTATTCACCCCATAGACTCGGTATGCGATACTCTTAGATGAAGAGATCGGACTGTACGAAAATTGTCACATTCAGACTCAGTAGGGTATGGACGGACTTGATTGTTGACTTCTCTTTCGGCAGATAATTGGATAGCCATTACGTACAGCTAGTGCCGCAGACGTGTTTGTGGTTTTGAATTTATCCAGTAAATCACAGCCATCGTATTGTTGAGTCTTTAGAGTCCCACACAGAAGGTTTTTCCGATTCAGGCGATATGATGTAGAGGCCGTATATTGATACGTGCAGGGGCCGATTGAATACATGTATTGGCTACACAGATTTTAATTGGACGGTTGATAATACCAGCCATCTTAGGATTAAGCTGGATTATTAAATCATGTTTTGATTTAATAATATATATATATATATATAATATTCTACTATTATTTTATTTTCTCTCTCTTGCCTATTCATATTTTTATACGGATACACATATATGCATTTCGATACGTATACCTGATTGTATTCTATATTTATATGGAATACTTCTAGAAGAAAGACACCTCATTATTCATTTTCTTTTTAGAAAAGTGTAGGGTGTTTTTCGTCACCCCATTGAGATGGGAATACGCGCGCTTGTCAGGCGTACTACAGATTCCCCCTGCCTAGGGTAGGGCGGGGTTTATTGATTGTGGGGATCCGAATCTCCGTCAGCCGCGGACTAAGCTGCCGTTAATTACCCCTAGCCTTTGGGACGAGGGAACCTCCGATTAACGGGTTAAACTGGCCATGCGAACTCAATGTGCAGTGTACGTGTGTTGTGTTTTGAAAGGGGGTTTGGATATATTGGGAGCCACGCAGAGTTTTTACGGGGGTCCCGCTACCCGGATAGCGGGCTGGGGGTCAAGGGGGCTAGCAGCCCCCTTGCGGGGTGCGGGGTAGCGCCCCGTTAGAAATTTTTTTCTAACAGGGACAGTGTCGTGGAGCACGTGTGTGTGCAAATATGTATACATATGTATATATATGTATATATGTATATATATCAAAGAAAGAAAGGGGGAAAAGGCATCCAAAGGATGTGTGGGGGCAGCACCTTGGACGATGTGCGCTCAGGCGCTGTGCGCTCAGGCGCTAGAGTGCCACGTGTCGGTACGTGGGCGCTCTGCGCTTGAGCGCTGGGCGCTTGAGCGCAAGCGCGCCACGTGTCGGCACGTAGGCGCTTTGCGCTTGAGTGCCTGCGCGCCACGTGTCGGCACGGGGGAGACTTGCGCTCGAGCGCTTGCGCTGGAGCGCAAGCGCGCCACGTGTCGACACGGGGGAGACTTGTGCTCGAGCGCTTGCGCTTGGGCGCAAGCGCGCCACGTGTCGGCACCGGGGGGACTTGCGCTCGAGCGCTTGCGCTCGAGCGCTTGCGCTTGAACGCAAGCGCGCCACATGTCGGGACCGGGGCCACTTGCGCTCGGGCACTTGCGCTTGAGTGCAAGCGCGCTACGTGTCGGCACGTGGGCGACTTGCGCTTGAGCGCTTGCGCTTGAACGCAAGCGCGCCACGTGTCGGCACCGGGGCGACTTGCGCTCGGGCGCTTGCGCTTGAGCGCAAGCGCGCCACGTGTCGGCACGTGGGCGCTCTGCGCTTGAGCGCCGGCGAGAAAAAGTGGCTTTTAGCCTAAGAAACAGAAGCTATGCTTCAGAAAGGAAATATTTGTTATGTATATATGTATGGAGTTAAACTCCTGGGATGTTTTGAAGTTGATGAAGGGGGTTCTTCTTCTTCCTTCTGTTGTTTGGCCGGATCTTGAAGATCAAGAAGTAGGAGATTTTAAAAATCACTCCTTTTTGAGATCTGATAGGAGATCTGAGTTCCCCTTTGTGGGTTTTGTGGTGGAAAACTACTTAGTTTTGGAAAAGAAAGAGTAAAACTCTTGATTTAATTTAAAAGAATTGAGAAGGTTTAGAACCTTGGAGAAGGAGCAGGAGGCACAAAGAACCCTAGTTTTTGGGGGAATGAAAAAGTGTTATTTTTTTATTCATCATGTTGCCTTTTATAGGCTTACATATTTATATATAGCCCCTTGGGCTTTACAAAAATGGCATTTTAGCCATCCCATGGCTCATGTGCCATTTCATTTTTGCACATAAGCCACGGGCTTACAAGATATTGGCTTTATGCCCATTTTGCATACATTCATGTATAAAAAACTACAAAAAAATTATTTATTACATGATTTTATTGTTGGCATGGGGAGGCTGGCCGCGGGCTCGACTTGGGCATGGGCCCGCTTGACCTGGGCTTGGGCCCACCTAGCTTGGGGGTTTTGACCTTGACTTTGACTCGGTCAACCGGGGTGTAAATTTTTACCCCAACAAAAAGCTTTAGGAAATAAGGTGATTTTAGGTATGGTTGAGCGAATGTAGAGAGAGGTGGGCTTCATTTGTTTATCCAAATAGCTGTGAGATGTTTTTCTTTGATGGAAAAAGAATTATGAAGCCATTCTATTCTCTAATTCCACAACACTTACCTAATTTGGGTTATTGCTACTTCTTCTTCCTCCTCCTCCTTCTTCACTTGCTCTCTTGAGTTTTATGTTTTAGAGAAAATGATAGTAGAAAAATCCTACATCCCACACTTCATTTCTAGCAAGTTTGGAGTGTCGGTTGCATCACTAGGTGAAACTGGAGCTTGAATCGGTTTTCTCGGATGAATCGTCTTTGGTAAGGAAGGTTGCTTCTCAATCTTTTTCCCGACGTCCTACGAGAAACTTGGAGGGGTCTTCCATGATTGGGTGGACACGCGACAAAGCTTGAATTTCGCAACCTTGTATGGACTTGTAGTTTTAGCTTGCTAGTTTAGTGTATGGATGATTCTATGGTTGCGGTTCCCTTGAGTTCGCTCAATTTTTTTTCGTTGCCTCTTGCCTCCGTTGTGCCTCCGAGCTCCATGGAAGGCTACAGTGGTGTCAGAGCCTACCATACACCAAAACTTGCTTGCATGACCGAAGAATTCGTCGCAGACTTCATTATTCGAAACTGCAGCTTTTTGGACAGCCACTAAACATAGTTTTTCCCACTTGTTTTCGATCCTCGAATCTCTCGTTTTGGAATGGGGACTTCTTAGAGGTTCAATGGTGACCCGTAGTGTCTCGGGAAGACAATTTTTCAAAACTACATCAAGTATAAGGGCTGTTTTACGAGGCTCAAAACTGTTTTTTGATTTCGGCCATTTCGCTGTTTTGGATCAGCCACAAACTCATTTTTCATGCATAAACTCGATCCCCAGAGCTCTCGTTTTGGAACAGGGACTCCATCAAGGATCGAGGGTGACCCGTTGAGTCTCGGGAAGTCATTTTTCAAACCGTATTTCAAACCATGTGGCTGATTTTTCGTGGCTAAAACTGTTTTGATAATGCTGTCCAAAATCCATGTTTTTGCGGTTTTCCGATACCGCGGATTCTTGGTTTGGTCCGAGAACCCGTGATTCAGATCGTGGACACCTTGGGAAGTCTTCGGGGGCTTAGGAAGGTCTCCAACCCCCAAAGAGCAGCACTTGGTGGCCTTGGGAGTTGGATGAACCCGAGAGCACCTTGGTGGTGCTCTCGGGTTATGTTCCCTTCCTGAGACCACCTCGCAGTGGTCTCGGACAGGGGGCACCCTCCCTAGGCCCCTAGGCCTCTATAAGGTTGTGCTTGAGTTCCCCATCAGGAACTCGGGCATGTTGGGGTCATTCAGACTCAAGGTTTTGACAAAAAGAATGGATTATTTGGATGGTGGAGTGCACTCGATTATTTTTGTTTGGAATTTCGAGTGTGAGCTTCGCGGGTGATGAATTCTATAGACATGTTTTTCGTATCTGTGTATATGTGTTGTTTAAACGTTGTCTAATTGCTATATGTTCGATTAGACGGGGTTGCACATATTGTGTTGTTGCTTGTTCTGTGATATATATATCATGTTATGGTCTAGACGGATTGTCATGACAAATAGCCCCTCGTGTGATTTGCTTGTAAAGTTTTGATTTATAATATTGTATTCATTTGTTCAGGACAAGCTTCAACTTGTAGCCACCGTTTCCGTATTATGTATATCCTTTTATTAGGGCTCGACCCGGATTAACCCATGAGAAGTGCTCGAGTAGCCGAGTTCTGGAGTGCAGTAGGTGGCCGTCTCATGGTGTTTGAGACCGGGCCGTCTCGCTCTAGAATTGGCGAATTGCTCGCTGCACTTGTAGGGATTGTAGGATCGACCCGTGGATGAGTGCCTAAGTTACCGGATTCTATAAAGTGACGGGTGACCAGCTCATAGTGTTGAGGGTGGGTTATCCAGTTTCTAGAATTGGCAGGTAACTTGCCGCACTCGTAGGAGTCTAGGATTGATGTTGTACGGGCCGTCCAAATGACCGGGGAACGTCGCGTCTCATTTGCGGCTCAAATGAAACGCGGGGCTCCTAGTTTATCCGCTATTCCATATTGTTTGCTGCATGGCTGCGATTTTATTACATGCTTGTTTTATATATATATATATATATATATATATATATATATATATATATATATGATACTTCTATATGTTTTGCATCCGCTGTAGCCATGTCCTCGCCGTGCGTAAGTTAAGTAACCTTGCGGTGAAGATCCGGGACCTCGTGGCGAATGCGGGTGGTATATAAAAGCATGCTACTTTTGTTGTTTCTAGTATGGCTTAGAAACTTATAATGATGGGACTGTGTTATATGTTTAATGTAAAGAAAACAAACCTTATATGATATTGTTGGAACCAACTTTTAAAACCACTCGTTTTTTTTCAAATTATAGTCATATTATTTTTCTTCACATAAAGGTATTCGGTTAGGAATATTCTGCACCTCATTCTAGGAGGACAGAGCCTTGATCCCGTCACAGGGAGTTCGCTCTTAAGCAATTGCGAGCTTTGCATATAGCTTATCTTATTATTTATGCTACGCTTTATAATTTCCGCTATGCGCCATATATTGTTAATGTTATATCTCAGTGGTATGAGACATTATATATATATATATATATATATATATATATATATCGCTATAATTATATTATTGTGGATATTATATATTTGAGGGATCGATATAAATGCCATACACTGAGATGGATAATATATATGTGAGGGAGCGATATAGATGCCATGCACTGAGATGGATATTATATATATGTAAGGGATCAATATAGATACTCTGCACTGATATGATATATTATGCTATATATAGTAGTCGGACAAGACTGATCCACGAGACAGTACCTGAATATTATTTTCATACATCGATATATTCTAAAGAGGTGTTCAAAAGAGCTATAGTCTCATTATTTTCCACGTGTTTAGGTTCGACACAGACTTTCACAAAAAAACCTTTTTAAATAAATCATTTTCAAAAGGCGGGACGCATATTTTAAATGAGATGCATACTTTTTTTCACAAAACAACGTCCGCTACATATGCCGCGATATATCTATCATACGGGTATTTTGAAAGGATTTTATATACCTACATCTTCCAGCTACTCTTATATGACTGCATATGGATAAGTGTTATATATGTTATAGCCTTGATTGTGCTTATGTTGGTCATGTGCTATAGATATGGCATTACGGCTATGGTGGTCGTGATTTGACACCGTTGTGTGTGTGCGAGCGCGCGCGCGCACAGTGAGTTATCGACGATTGATGATTGTTAGCGTTTCATTTCATAGTATTGTATTTACTTCCGGAACTCACACGATTTCAGATACTTGTAGTTATGTTGTGTCCGTATCGGGCCAGATACTAATTTCTTTATATTAACATGATAAACACATATAGATTCATATTTTACATGTTAGGATAGAGGTACACGAGTTGTACATGAGGGCTTACTATCATTGTTATTTTATCGCTCGAACTCTAGTTTCGACGCGTGCTTATTTACCCATCTTGATGTACACATTTATCATATTTAATTGTTTCACTGCTTATCTATATGACTTTAACTTATATAATTCTACTCACGAGTTGGAAACTCACCCCCGTTGTACCATAATTCTTTGTAGTTTGACCGTTTGGATCCGTAGCGGCTTATTTTTCCACGTTCACTACCTTTTGGGTGTGGTTGCGCATATCTCGAGTTGGTGGGTCATATTTTTGTATCGTTATTTGCCTTGTACTTATTAGTATTTAGAAGTACTCCATCAAAGACCAAGTCTAATATTGTCGAGACCTTAGTATTATATATTTTGTTGTTGTCGGATTCGTGTGGAGTCGACTTGATCTATATTTATATTGTCTACTTTCCGCTTTATTGATCCTTCGCTTTTTGGTGTTGTATATTACTGTGTGGTTGTGATTCCGCCGTTTGGACGTTGATTTAGTTCCCGTATGTGGGGATGCTTGTTATATACTTATCATTGTATTTGTTTTGTTCAAAATTTACAAAAAATCCGTTGTCTGTTTTTCAAACAATCTTACAAACCGGCTTTACTATTTCATAAAAACTTTTCAAAAACATCACTTCCACCTATTATTATCTATTTTTTTCATATATATATGGTTTAGATTACTGGTTTTGACTTACTTGGGTTACAATGGGGCCCACTTGACTTCACGCAATCCTTATGCCGGTTATGTGCTCTTTTCGGATCGTGACAATATTTGCTAGTATATAAAATCGCTATTTATTTATGTCTCATTAATGTATTTTTAATACATTAGGAAATTTCTCTCTCTCTCTCTCTCTCTCACACACACACACATATATATTGTATGCTGCATATAATTATATATTAGTTTTTTTTATGTTTTTCCTTTTTTCCTCATAGCTCATGCTTAACCACTTGTAGGAGATGGACAAGTGGAGAGGAGAGAAAGAAGTGGACACTTGGAAAGGAGATTAAATCCTTTGATTATGATTTTGTAGAGAAGAATTTATATTAGTAACCTTTTGGAAAAATGGTTATGAGATCTTTTTTATCATTCTCTTCTCATTTTCCATAGCCCTCTTCTTCTTCTTCCCCTCAAAAATAAGAGAGAACTAGAAAAGGAAAAGTAATGAGTGAGATAAAGATTACAGTGATCACTACATCCTAGTACCCAATTTGTAGTAAGCTTTGGGTATTAGTTTCTTCACTAGATTCAAGTGGAGATGGAACTAGATAGGGTTTTCTCAAGTGGATCATCTATGATGGAGAGAGATCTTCACCAAGCTCGTTCTCATTTTATAGGGGTCTAGCTAGAGTCCAACCAAATTGGAGCAAATAATGATACTACAAAGGACGTTGTAATTTCAACCTTGTATGTTTTTTTGTGTTCTAGTTTGATATTCCAGTAATGGTCCTATGTTCTTTGACTTAGAGATTTCTTGATTTTTGAAAATGTCATGCATGCTTGCTTGTAAAATACGGTATTCCATGCTAAAATCCACTCCGGGAGTCTGAAATGAGCTCGGATTGATCTAAAACTGCGCGTGGCGGGAGGGAGGGGTCCGGAAAATATTTAAACATGTCCCAGATGGGGACAAGGGGGTACCCACCCCTGAGGCCACCATAAGGTGGCCCACGTGGCTGGATAGACCCCAGCCTGTTCGATGGGCTGGTCTCGGGCCCCCACTCTCCAAAAGGCCACCTAGTTGTGGTCATAGAGGGGTGGGCCCTCATACGGTCCCCTCGAGGCGTCCCAAAGGTCCCTACGCACCTCCTGTAGCTTCCCAGTCCAAACTGAGAGCCCGCGAGGAGTGCAAAACGCAAATTAGCATGAAAAAGTTACCGGTGTTTTGGAAAATTAAAGTGTTGGCTATTTGTGTGCGGTATTCGAATGTCGTAGGCTTTATTTTGGTTGCGAGTATCATAACATTTGGTAAAACATCGTCTGATTGCTATATGTATAATTTAGACAGGGTTACGGAATTGATACTCACAAGTTTGCATGTTCTGTAATGGATGATGCTATGTTGATTATGGTTGCGTTGGATTATTCTAATGGATGGGCCAGTGTGTGTAGTATTAGATGTAATTCTCTGTGATATAATATATATTTATATTGCATGACGAGTGTCCTACTTATGGACTGCTGTCACTGCGGCTTGTATATTATTCTTTGGGGCGTGACCAGATTGCGGACGTAGTCACCGTTATATATTCAGGTATTCATTGCGGTTATTAGGATTATCTCGCGATAGAGTGCTCGAGTAGCCGGGTTCTAGAGTACAACGAGCCACCATCTCATGGAGTTGAGAGCGAGGTGCCTTCTTCTAGAATTGGCGGGCTATTTGCTGCACCCGTAGGGGGTATAGGATTGACCCTCAAAGGGGTGCCCAAGTCACCGGATTTTTAAAGTGCTAGGTAGCTCACTCACTTTGTTGATTGGGGTTGCCTCACTTCTAAGATTAGCAGGTGGTTTGCCGCACTCATAGGGGTCTAGGATCCGATACTACGAGCTATCCACATGACCCGGGAAAATTGCATTTCATCTTTGGCTCCATTGAAATGTGTTTTTCGTAGTTTATCCGCATTTCCATATTGTATTTGCTTCTGCTGTGATTCTGTGTTTACAATATTATGATGCGTGAGACGAATGTTGCTATATATATTATATATATTAAACGCTATATATGTTTTGCATCCGCGCTACTCCTGTCTCCGCCCTTCCGTAAGTTAAGCAACCTTATGGTGAAGACTCGGGACCCTGTGGCGAATGCGGATGGTATATATGTGCGTGCCTATTTTCGTTTCTTTCGGTATGATTTGATTAATTGATGGGACTGCATTAATTCTTATTAATGCAAGGAAAATAAACCTAAATGATATTGTTGGAACCAATTTTTAAAAACTATAGGCGTTTCCTTTTGCTTTGCGTCGAGATATTCAGTTAGGAATATTCTGCATATCATTCAATGAGGAAAGAGCCTAGATCCCTTCACAGGGAGTGACCTCTTTGGTAAAATTTTACATGAGTATAAAATACTCGGTTTTCTTCAAAACCATCGGTTTTCTACAAAACCACTCGTTTTAAAAATGCGGAGCCTAAACCACTCCTTTTTCAAAATTGCTCGAGTTCGTTCAACGATATCAAGTTCTTTACGTTAAACGTTTTTGCCAAAAACCAGTCGTAGCCCTCCATCATTTTAGATTAGCAGTATTTAGTATTCGTACTACGTTTGTTGACTTAGGCAAGGCGTAGTGTACGATAGCAAAGTGGTACTTTTCTATGCATAGAGATATGATTGATTAGGATAATCGTACGACCTTGTTGACCTACTGAAGGGTTGGTGCGGGTGGGTTTAATACAATTAAGAAAATGATGGGTTGAACTTGACTGGTGGTTTATGGTTTGTTGACTTAGTCAAGTTCATAAGCCGCTAGGGGCAAAAACCATATCGGGAGTTTCAAATATAAAGAAAACTTGCCAAGTATGCACATATCTTCTGGAGTGTGGTGACTTGACTGGCTTCCATCAAGTTATCATGTGATGAAAGTTGGGTACCGATTCCTTCTGATGAGTAGGTATTACTTCTCGGGTGATTTTCAGATGATCCCGACTAATTCTCCTTTTAGAGTTTGAAGGAGAATTTGAGAAAACAGTGGAAGCCATCCAGATTAGATAAAGTGATTAACCAATCTAATTTAGGTTGAGTGCCGAGTGTTTTCTTTTCTCTCTCTTTAGCAGCCACCATGACCTATCTTAAACTATAACTCAACACCCAGTTGACCAACCATTTTACTATTCGGTTTTAGATTGTCACGATTCACGACAAAATCGAAGATATCCATACCCCTCCTACTTTACCTTTTGCTTTCTCTAGAACATTCTGTATCACTACTGTAGCGTTACTAGGCACACTCACAAGGTTCTACAAGGCATCAACCATGCCCGATTTAAAATTTAGACGTGCCGAACAACCCTAACCAAGATCTTAGACTAGAGATTAGGCGAAACAAAGTATGTAAACAACTTTACATCTAAGAGAAAAGGATTACAACCTTTGTAGTCCGGTCCTTCACTTCAAAAAGCTCCGTGTTGAGGTCCCTTCGCTGCGATCATCAAGTTCCCGGACTTTAGAGAGGCTCCACGAAGAGAAAGATGCAAGCTTGCTTCCGATCTTCGATAACAAAGATGATCTACCTTGAAGTTTCTTTAATACAAGCTCTCACTCACTAATCAAGTGAACACCCTAATCTAATTGGCAAGAATAGATTAGGATGATGAAGTAGGAATTTAGCTCTCATTTGTTTTCTTAATCTCACTCATTTTCATCACTAATGAAAAAGCTAGAAAGCTTTTCATCAAGGAAGAAGAAGAAGAATATCCAAAACCTTTTATGATGAATAATAAAAAGTCTAGTGAGGTTAGAAATGCAACCATGGGTTAAGTAAACTTAACCCTTGTAGAGATTGAACCATGGTTAAAGGGTTGGGTTGGGTTAAACAAATATCTTGCAAAATATCAACACATAATATCTTTGCAAGAAACAAAACAAAAAGCTTCTAGAAGCTTCTAGAAAAATTAACCCAAATCAAAACCCTAACCATATTTAATCTCCACTAATCATGTTGTATTTATAACCATAACATATTACAATATTATATATCACATATACAATATTTATTGTAACAAAATAAAATAATACAATTAACATATATCGCATATATATCAATGTATTACCCAAGTGAGAAAAAGAATCTTTTTGTGAGCTTATACTAGTTAATGTAATTTAATATATCAAATATATAATTATATATTAAATTATCGAATCAACACTTGATCTAATAATCCGGCTATTTCACAAATAACCGACTAATATAATCTGTATCAGTTCACCGAATCAACACTTGATCCGATGACCCGGCTATATCACATATACCCGGCCGATATCTCATATCACGAGAATCTAATACGGTATCACATACACGTATTGTTCTCGGTCCCGCACATATCATATATGTGCTCCTACTCCGTTTTGCCTGAGTCAAGAAATCTCTGTGTAGGACTCTAAAGAATCGTCAATACGCCGGCAGTAGGTGATGATCATATCAAACACCCACAACCTGCAAGCGGTCAGCCAAACGTAACAGCCACCCAGGTATTGAGCGATCAGAAGATCAACAAGCAAGCCTGTACATTCTCCTGTGAATCCAGTCAGTAACACTCCCGTACAGTCCGGTCTCTTCGTCTGATATGTCGCATATCTCGCCTAGGGGTGGTAAACGTCAGACCCCAGTAGCTTGATAAGTCATGTCGATATGAGGTCTATAACAGTTCGAGAAACTACTGATAATACTTACCAGTAAATCTCAGCAAGCTTAGCCAGGGATTTCCAGTTATAGCCAATCAAACACAGCGCAACATCAACTCCCTATACCGGGAGAGACGAATTCCCTCCTATCGCTCATTGCCTCCATGTGATTCGGGACTGTACCCAAAATCCACCTTTTTGCACGCCATCTTGGATGTGGTATGATGGAAATCAAAGCACAGTGAGAATCACACAAGACTCTATGACGATCTCGGGTCTACAGACTAACCTGTACCAGTGTCACCAGAGAACTGCCATCTGACGTGAGGTATAATACCATTTGGGAGTTCTCGGCGAGTCCGTCGAGTATCCAGTCTCTACTGAGCACCTGTACACCATCTCTGATGTCAAAATACCAATGGATATGGGATCATCCATCACCCATCATATGGGTCAAGATGCGTATACGCTAGTCTACTCTGGTGTATCGATGCCCTGTCTCGATACACCCTCGACTAGGAACAATTATAGGATGTACTCATCGACTACCGTGGCCTCACTAGTATGATCTCATCATAGTCACAGTAGTCGAGTACATATCCTAAGGGCTTTATCAACATGTGAGAGTAAGACAGTAAAATAATATAAGTCAACATGTTAAGATAAAGAGCAACCAGATAGCATACTATCATGTCGAGCAAGAAAGTCCTCCCTATATATGTCCAAGCATCCACTACAATATACATCATATGTACAGTAATGGCCTCTAGGGCATACATATAACTAACAACTACGAAGATCAATATGGAATGGATAAACCATCTCGTATAGTTACATACGAACTCGCATAAATTTATTTCAGTTCGAGAATGGATTCCGGTTCTGGGGAAATTGAATAGGATTATTCTGTTGTCTTTTCTCTTTACCTTCTCTTAAGTTTCGAGAGCTCCTAGTATTAGGAGAGTACACCTATTACTCTTATTGGGTAGTTTTCTTCCAAATCTTATGCTGGTGTCGAAAGGTAGGGAAAGAAAAAAACTAATTAGACTAAGTATGGTGTATAGAAGGTAAAAAGTAAAGACATATAAAGGGATTAGAGTAAGGGCAATGGAAATTGCAACTAATATCATGAGTCTGGTTTTAGAGGCGGGATTACTTAGAATACCCGGCCATCCCTCAAAAAATTTTCATGTTTTAGTTTTTCTGTGTAGTGTTAATTGAAAACTGCTTTCCTAATTAGATTCTGACTCCATGGTGTGTATTTACCGGACATGATTCTTATATCTGTATGGCATTACAGTTGCCGAGTAGGAGTAGAATATTAGGAATTGGATGATTAGATCCTCAAAATCAGAATTCTTTGTAATTGGTGATATTTGAGGAAATCATCTGGGTTTTGCCTGACAACATATATTTGGTTTTGGATATCTATTGTTATGCATAAATTTCAAACTGATATATCTATACGTTTATTTTGTAGAGTGAGATATTAATTTTTGAAATTATGTTTATAATATTTACCTTTATCAATTGATGATTAGGTAAAGTGCATTCAATAACGGTGTAATTTTTCTTAACCATAATACAGTTTTCAACCTACGACACACAGGGTTTAAGTTAGTAAAACTCTTAGGACTTATAATGTATGTTGTCCAGTTTCCATTAGGACAAGGGGTTGGTATTCGTACTATATTCTGATTACTTATGACTTCTTTGATTTTAGACACGCATTTCGTTGAATTACAAGATCCAAATTTTGACAAGTTATAGGTATAAGAATAAAGTAGAGAACCATACGTTGGAAGTATCAGGATTCTTCGATGTGATCAAAGATATATATACTTATGCTAGGTATTCCGTCGTAAGAAATATATTTGAGAACTTACTTCTTTCTCAGGTTACTCATCCGTGGGTGCGCTCCTTGATGAGTAATGCCGCATGGCCTTCTTCCATTTAGTTGATATGCACTGGAAACAACTACATAATTTTTGAATCTAGTTCCAATTAAATTAGTGCCTTTGTTTCTATATTGGATGTAGAATAGATTCATATCTTAACCATGTTAAGGTATATGGAGTTTTCCGGATTATACTTAAAACCAGAATCTGGATAAACTCAAGGAATATTTCAGTAATGGTAGTTTGTGGGTTATCCCGGGCATAGACGAGGGTTAACATTCTACCATTTGCAGGATCAATAGTTATATTATTCTTAACTCACCACCTTTTAAGTAAAATGGATTCTTTTCAGAAAATATTAGAGAGAGTATAGTAGAACTAGACGTGATTCCAGAACCATAAACGGTTACTGAAAATATATTAGAACCTAAGAATTCAATTCGATTCAACAACCTAGTGGCCACTCCACAGATTTAGTGGGTAATCTCAGTCGCCTGAGAGGTACTTTGGTTTCTTTGTAGATGGTGACAGGGAGGTATGCATCGTGACGATGATGACCCTAGCTTACCACTACTATTGTCCTAGATTATGAGATCTGGCAGGTGGATTACTATAACGTCGTTCTAAATTAGTTTTAGAAGTGCACGTGTATATGAATCTGCTAGAGAGTTGTTGTAGTCAGTGGGAGCAGCGGAAGCATGGTGGGCCAGTTGCTTATGTTTTTTTATAGACTAAAGCAAAGAGAGCGGAGACAGATCATCTATATTTGATGTGACAGTCATAGTGTTGGACTTCATCAAGAATGACAGATGGACCTGGTAAGAAAGTAGTAGGGAGTCATTGTCCGGCTATTTGGATGACATAATCCTGATAGGAAGTAGTGTTCCTATACTACGATCGGTTAAACTGAGATTGTCACATGTGTTTCTCTACATAGGATCTAGACAAAATATCAGGTATTCTGATGACTAGATCTATGGTTTTGGATCTAGATTTGGGAAGTATCCCAATTTAGATACTTTGACACTATACTAAAGTGTTTTAGAATGGAAGACTTCTGGCGTTGTGGTGTACCTGCATGTGATAGATTCACACTCTCTAAAGAGATGTTTTCTAGACTGATGAGAAGAGAGATTTGCATAATTGACATATCACTTTCTTAGGCAATTGAGTCAATCATGAGATATTTCTTTTGCACCAGATGTTGTAAGAAGATATTGATCTAATCCTGGAGAAACAAAGGTAAGCAGTCATGAACATAAGAGAATATTCTTTGTATATGGTAACAACAATCTCCTGTGGGATTTCGGGCTTCCAAAGTGACCTGTATGACATAGTGGCTGTCAAAGTTAATAGTTTGCCCTCTTTTGAGGTGCAGTTTGTTGGATAGGTTTCTAAGCAGGATATTGAGGTGGTCATGCCGCTGAGTGCTGATTAAATCAGCAATTGGATACAGCCTAAATAGTTTGTTGGATTTGGATGTTCATTTATGAACAAGGCCCCATCAGCTATCCAGATAATTCTAAGGCAAGTATCGCTCATTTTGGGAGATAGTCGTTCTCCACAAAGTTGAGATATAGAGAGATAAAAATAGAAACATTGGAGCGGATCCACTCACTGAGGCTATTTCTTGAACACAAAAGTTTCACAAACATATTTTGTGAATCTGATTAGTAGAGAAGCTGGGTATTCGGTAGTACATGGGATATGAGTATGCGATACTGCAATAATTAGGCTTAAGTGCAAGTGGGAGATTATTAGCTATAGTGCCTTCAAGGTTGTTTACCATCGAAGACTGGACTGATACGTCGGAGACGTCTAGCCTGAATTTGGGAGCAGATACTATATGAAACATATCCATTCACCTCTCTGAAGATACCAAGTTGATTTATGGTATCGTATATCGGAGGTTTGGATAGATGCGACCGTTTTAGCAGATTTATCAGATTTCCCCTCATTTGTGAGGGATTTTTGATTGTGGGGATACTCTTCCCTGCAAGCGCAAGCCCTTGAAGTTAATTACGCTATCACAACGCGATAACAACTTTCACCTCCTACAGTTGATCACTTCGTTTCGTATTATGTTTGTTTATATGGGGTTGTCCTTGGATCGTATACGGAGACTAATCTTGTCATGCCCGTTGGGCGCGGATTAGTCCAAATCTGTAAATCATATTTTTTGTGAACTTAGGAAATATCTGCTATTAGTTCAGAGGTTTAAGGATCGTTAATCTAGTCTTAGATAAAGATCGACTTAAAATATGGTTAAAGACCGTTAATCTTGTTTTAGATTAAGCTCGACTTAAAATATGTATGACCATGATTGATTTTCCTTTGAAAATCAAAGAAATTTGAGACTTCAGGGAATTAATCTAATTTTAGAGTAAATGTCAGGCTCTGTTTCTGAACAGTGTTAATCAATAGGCCACATGTCGTTTTGGGCTTTGCATAACCCAACAGTGCTAAGCACTTGGCCTAGAAGCTTAAGCTTCAGTATAGGTTCCGCTTCAGTGCTCACGTGCTCTTCACGTGAGTAGTTCTAAGCATTGTTTCATATGATGCTCACGTGAGTGTCACGTGAAGCACTATCATTATGGTCGCTCATGTGCTCTTCATATGAGTATTGCTAGGCACTGGTTTATCTAGTGCTCACATGAGTGTCACATGAAGCACTATCTTCATGTTTGCTCCCGTACTCCTCATGTGAATAGTGTTAAGCACTGGTTCATCTGGCGCTCACATGAGTGTCATGTGAACTGCTATGTTTTCATGGTCGCTGTTCAGTCGAAAATATCGCACATTTGATATAACATTTGCCTTATAATTCTTAAATATCTAAAGGTGTTTCTTACAAATATGACACATATGAGGGTTTATATATAAAAATACTATTTTCATATGTTTATATATTATAATTAACATTATGAAGGAAAATGTATGTATATAATATTTATATAATATTTTGATAATTTAAATATGCATATCATATCAAATATCCTTAGCCAATATTCTTAAAATATAATATCATATCAAATGGTTAGGATAATATCTTAAAAATGCCAAATATTACTAACATTATTCTTTGAGATATGGTACAAGCTTTGGCTCAGGACAGGAGATCGAGATGTTGAAATGTCGGAAATAAAAAATCTGCTGAAATATTAAAGAAAATCGAAGAATCAATACTAGCAGAGACTCAGGAAATATTTTCAAGCTCCAGACATCAACTAAATCTCCATGTGTCACAAGAATAAAGTCCCAGAAATTTGCACCCAAGATCTCACCAAACAGCCGCGGATCTGCGGCCAAACCATGCAATATGCGGCGGATCTGCGGCCGATTCACCGAGTCAGGAGTTAGGATTTTCAGGTTGGATTTGCTACAACTAACCCTAATTCTGGGGATCTATGGTTTCTGGCTTTGGGGCTATATAAAGGACCGAGGGCTAAACTTAGAAATCATCAATCTTTTACACAAGCTAATCACCGTCAAAGAATAAGTGATCCAAGACAAGTCCAAGATTCGACGTGATAAAGCAACGTGAGATTCTACGGAACATTTACATCCGACAAGGCAGAGATCGAGAGCAACTTCTTCTTTCTCCTGTAATCTAAACTTGAAGTTTGTACTTGTGAAGTTGATTAATAAAGGTAGATTTTTAGTTTAATTATTTAGTTATATTATGAATTCCATCTCTATCCGTTCTTCTATCTCCATCATGCGCTAGTAATTCTCCGCTTGATAGGGTTCGTAGGATCAGGGTAAATCAATAGATGAGAAAATATTTTAACTTCTTTTACGTCTTATGAAGTTTATAAACTTTAGCAAAAGAATCGTTAACATCCTTATCGAGCGCGCTTCCAATTTATTGCTAGTCTCGACCGCGATTTGAGATCAGATTAACAATTGTTTTGTTAAGGGCTAGACATGAATAGAGATCAATGAAAGGACAAGGGTCAATAGTGTGGAAACCCTAGTTTTTTCCAAGAACCCTAATTCTCATTCATCACTATCAATCTAGTTTTAAATCTATCAAAACATAAAAAGAGTCATCTTTATTAGTCATCCAGGATTACTAAATCCTAACGAATCCTACAAGCCCTCTTCTGATATAAAATCTACATCCGTCTTTAAACTAGGTCTATATTCTACATCTGTGTTTAACGTAGATCTAGATTCTATAACTATTCTTCACTATTATTTATTCTTCTTCCTCTTCCTAATCAACACGTCTAAAGAAAGATTAGAAGATTCCACATATCCCTGATGACGGCCCGTACTCATCTCGGTCTAGCTACACGCGACACCGTTATTGATTGCGGTTACTACACACACTTCTTTAAATACAGATCAATCAAATGGCGCCGTTGCCGGGGATACGTGCGTAATATTTTTTTCTTACTATTCGTGTTGAATTCTTATTTGATCCATATCATAAAATAAAACAAAACAGCAAATTGTGTATTTAACGATTAGTGTGCGATTTTTGCGAGGGAATCTGGAGTCACTTTAGCGAGGAGATAAAGATTTAAAGACATTCATCAAGACCCAGAGGAGAAAAGGAAGCCATAGTAAAAAAATTAAACAAAGAACCCCTTAAAGCGCGGCGGAACCGCGGCTATTGTGTGCAAACGGCGGCGGAACCACGGCGGTCTTGGGGAGTTGTGCCCTCAAAATTTTCCGGTATCTTTTCTATTTCTTTCTCTCTCCTGTGAAAAATCCAATAATATATTTTCTGCAGGATTCTTTGCAAAATATCGCCGTTCAAAAATCTTTTTGCGTGTTTTGTTTTGCGGGTTGTTTTTGCATATTTTAATACAGACTTTAAGGGGTAAGACCACAATTCAGATTAGGTGGGGATTTCATCACCATTTCTAGGCCCCACAAATCACAAAACGGGCATCCTCATAACCCTATATTAATTAAAAAAAATATCTAGATCAAGACCCTAAGGACCGTCGCACTAAAATAGGACAGAGGAAGATCGTGGGTAATTTATCTCTTATCCGCATTTCTTTTGTGGTGTCTGGGCAAGTGTGTCTAAGACAAGTGGTTACTTAATTAGGCTCGCTAATTTCGGTGATTCGTATAGCGGATACCTCCCACTTATCTGGTACTTACCTGGCCACAAGAGTTATAAAGAGGTGGTAGAGGATTGATCCTGCGGCTTGTCTTTTAGAAGTCTAGGAGCGGTCTAGTGCTTGACCTAGGTAACCTTAGTTCTAGGGTTTGCTTGTGCATTTTGTGATTTGTTGAGTCGACCCTCAAGTCCCACTTTCAAAGCAAAACAATCCAAATAGAGCTTAAATCTTTTCACCCTCCTCTCTCTTTTCACCTTCTTATAATGGGTAACCCAAATAAAAGAACTCTTACCGAGTTTTGCTATCCAGAACCAGATATTTCTTGTTATCGTAATCGCTTTGGTATACCATCCGACTCTACCATGTCTTTAGAGATCGGATAGAGCAAGCGGAAAGAAACAGTTGGCCACCTCACTCCAGGTCCTATCAACCGCATCAAAATTCTACATCTTCTTTTGTTGATACTCCATCTAAAGCATGTGAGGGAACTCCTAAACGCATGTCCATCGCTGAATACATAGTAAGGACTAACGGCCAAAGATTCAATCCGGTCAAACCGTTGGGACAAAAAACACCACCACCTTCTAAAAACATTTTACTACCCGGTTTGTGGCGTATATGACATCTATTGACAGTCTCCAACCACACAACCAATATCAATGTTCTTCTTATCACAATGTTGATCCTACTCCTGTCCAATTTTCACAAGCTTTCGATTCCTATCAATCCTACCCGACTTTTACATCTTCTCGAGACATTCCTTATAATCAGTCATTTGGGAGTTTTACTTATCCACAAGAATTTCAATCTTATGCTGAAACCCCTTACCGACCCATGTCTAGTCTTGAACGGACTGTGGAAGAATATGTGGTAGCGTCGCACTGCGCCAGAGAGGTAATGAATGAGTGCATGGCCGTCCTCAATAAAAAAAAGAACGAGCAACTAGTTTCAAACCAGATCAAAATTTTCTAACGTATGATACGGCCATAGGACAAATTGAGAATTCGGGTAGTGAGAGAGAACAGTACACCCTTCCAAATCAAACCTCCCCATCCCAAATTGAAATACACAACTCCAGTTTCACAAATCTATCGAGTACACCAAATGATTCACCAATTGAAGATAGAATGTCTGATGAGTTGTATGATTTTGTAATGTTTGATTTACCCGATTGTGAGGAGTACATTTCAAGTGAAGCCACACCCAATCCTTGTGATCTCTACACCTCCACTCTAGAACCTAAATTAATTGAAAACCATGCTTTTGATGAGGTGTCTGAGAATTTTAACCTTCACTTAATTGAGAATATTGATGTTGGGGATATATTGGATGATGAACCCGAAATTTTGGATGAGTTTGTCCCACCAATTCATCAGATCCTTTCACTCCCGTGTGTTCATCATCTCGAACCTTTAACTATTCTTCCCGAACCGCATATGCGTCTTGAAGTTGATGATAAATGTATAACCGAAAAGCAGAATGAAATTCAACCTTCATTTCCCACATCTGGTTCAGCAATACTCGACACACCAATTTGTTTATCCATTTCATCTTCCACTTTCTCCGATTCTTCTTCTAATCTTCCTTTATTGATAGCGAGTATTGATGAGTCACAATCCGATATTTCGAGTTCGATAATTCTAGAAAGACAACTTGATTTATACTCTCTTGAGAATGAGGTAGATGAGCTTTACGAGTCTCCTACCTCCATAATTATTGACAAATCAAGTATATTGAATTCTGGCGTGACACTTATTGATATTGAAACATTTAATCAGATCATCGATTAAAGTTTCGAAGATATTTTCGCCGACGAACTCGCATTCCTAAACGACACGGATTTTATGATTAATCAACCTCCACCTGAAGAAGTCGAACCACCACCATTTTTTCTTATCCCATACGAGAATGTGACCATTCTTCCCATTCCTAATCATCCACATTCTTATTTCCGTTCACCATTATTGTTTCATCTCTATCAACCGAGACGTAAACCATACCACCTCTTATCTCCCCACTTTTTAAATCTCTGATTTTCCACTAACCAGTGCGTTACATCGATAAAAATTTTGAATGATTGGTGTTGACTTTTGGTCTTTGTAAGGCTTTACTTTGACCAATAATTTTAACCCCCCAATAATTTTAAATGCTTAATACTATTTTACTCAAGTTTGGGGGAGGGGAATATTTTGGCTCTTGAAAGAATTTTTTTTATAAAATTGTATGCCAAAAAATAAGTTTGGAGGAGAATTTTACTTTCACTATTTCATGTCCCCGTTACTAAATTTTCCTCCCAAATCTACAGCTTTTTTAAGCTTAACAGATGACATCAGTGAGGACACTGATGTAAACAGGTTGGGAGGTTTGTGCTTATTCACGCATTACTTTGCATTATACTATATATATGCACAAAATTTTTTTGATAATGAATGTTTGAAAGTGAAAATTTACATATGAAAGAAAGGAATAGTTTGAGAAAAGCAAGAAAGTTAGATGTTTTTTAAACGAAACTAGTAATAAGTAGTTATGAGCCATTGTTCCAAGGGTTAGTAAGATGAAGGAAATTACTAATCTGAGGATAAAAATAAGTCTGAAAAATAGTTCCTATTCTTAAGACCAAACATTTGAACGTTGATACCCTACTATACACACTTGCACGCATCTTGAATCAGAGATAGTAGAAGATACCTTGAAATGCTCTTGATTAAAAGCCTTGATATGAAGGGGGAAAAATTATAAGTGGTGAAGAAAAAAATGAACACTGGTTTTGTAATTGCTTAAGGCGGCATAAAAAATATAGCGAGTGTGCTTTATCACCTAGTGCCTAAGACCAACTGGTTTGGGAGCCACTGCTAAGTCTTAGGTGTTGCAAGACGAGGAGTTACATCTAAATACGCAAGCACATTTAGTAATCGGTTGGTTAGTACCTCAAGAAGTATTAACGGTCGCATGAAGAATGTGTGAGCAATTTCATCAAAAAAATTCACCGACTAAAAAGTACTTTGGAGATGGACAAGAGTATGATAGCTTGAATTGAATTCTCTAAGTGCAGGGATGTCTTTTACACACACGTGGGGGTATATGATCAATGTTTGGAGGAAAGATAGGGAGGAAAACTAAAGACGATGTTTTATTGAGAGATGATGTGATTTCTAATATCTTTTCACGACCATTAAGATAAGGCTCATGACAACCGAAAAGCTGGTGTAGTTAGAAACTCTTATTTTCAAGTTCTTTCTTTTATAGTTCTTATCTTTGTATGTAACTTTCACTATTTTTCTTTTATTATAAAATTTTATGGGTGTAATCAGCTGAAAATTCTCATGAGACAACACTCCTCCTACTAGGGACATCTAGAGATTTAACGGCTTGTTGCACGTGCTCGGTGCAATCGTGTTGCCTACGAAAGTGTGCTACTTAGGTTTTTCTTTTGCTTTTTCTCCTTCTCTTGAATAAATATGTTTGCTCGGGACGATCAAAGTTATGTTTAGGGGTATTTGTTCAGTCGAAAATATCACACATTTGATATAACATTTTCCTTACTATTCTTAAATATCTAAACGTGTTTATTATAAATATAACACATATGGGGGTTTATCTGTAAAAATACTATTTTCATATGTTTATATATTATAATTAACATTATGAAGGAAAATGTATGCATATAATATTTTATATAATATTTTGATAATTTAAATATTCATATCATATCCAATATCCTTAACCAATATTCTTAAAATATAATATCAAATCAAATGGTTAGGATAATATCTCAAAAATACCAAATATTACTAACATTATTCTTTGAGATATGGTGCAAGCTTTGGCTCAGGACAGGAGATCGAGATGTTGAGATGTCGGAAATAAAAAATCTGCTGAAATATTAAAGAAAATCGAAGAATCAATACTGGCAGAGACTCAGAAAATATTTTCAAGTTCCAGATATCAACTAAATCTCCATGTGTCACAATAATAAAGCCCCAGAAATTTGCACCAAGGATCTCACCAAACGGCCGCGGATTCGCGGCCAAACCATGCAATATGCGGCGGATCCGCGGCCGATTCACCGAGTCAGGAGTTAGGATTTTCAGGTTGGATTTGCTACAACTAACCCTAATTCTGGGGATCTATGGTTTCTGGGTTTGGGGTTATATAAAGGACCGAGGGCTAAACTTAGAAATCATCAATCTTTTACACAAGCTAATCACCGTCAAAGAACAAGTGATCCAAGACAGGTCCAAGATTCGACGTGATAAAGCGACGTGAGATTCGACGGAACATCTACATCCGACAAGGCAGAAATCGAGAGCAATTTCTTCTTCCTCTTGTAATCTAAACTTGAAGTTTGTACTTGTGAAGTTGATTAATAAAGGTAGATCTTTAGTTTAATTAGTTTAATTATTTAGTTATATTATGAATTCCATCTCTATCCGTTCTTCTATCACCATCATGCGCGAGTAATTCTCCACTTGATAGGGTTCGTATGATTAGGGTAGATCAATGGATGAGAAAATATTTTAACTTCTTTTACGTCTTATGAAGTTTATAAACTTTAGCAAAAGAATCGTTAACATTCTTATCGGGCGGGCTACCAATTTATTTCTAGTCTCGACCGCGATTTGAGATCAGATTAACAATTATTTCGTTAAGAGCTAGACATGAATAAAGATCAATGAAAAGACAAGGGTCAATAGTGTGGAAACCCTAGTTTCTTCCAAGAACCCTAATCCTCATTCATCACTATCAATCTAGTTTTAAATCTATCAAAAGATAAAAGTAGTCATCTTTATTAGTCATCCAGGATTACTAAATCCTAACGAACCCTACAAGCCATCTTCTGATATAAAATCTACATCCGTCTTTAAACTATATCTATATTCTACATCCGTGTTTAACGTAGATCTAGATTCTATAACTATTCTTCACTATTATCTATTCTTCTTCCTCTTCCTAATCAACAGGTCTAAAGAAAGATTAAAAGATTCCACATATCCCTGAGGACGACCCGTACTCATCTCGGTCTAGCTACATACGACACCGTTATTGACTGCGGTTACTACACACACTTCTTTAAATACAGATCAATCAGTCGCTCACATGCTCTTCACGCGAGTAGTGCTAAGCACTAGTTCATTTGACGCTCACGTGAGTGTCACGTAAAGCATTATCTTCATAGTCACTGACGTGTTCCTCACGTGAGTAATGCCAAGCACCGAATCATACAGCGCTCACGTGAATGTCACGTGAACCGCTATGTCTTCATAAGAGCTCACGTTCTCTTCACGTGAGACTTTAAGTCTCAGTACTCACATGTATTCCGTGTAAGGTCTGTCTTCATGGCTTCTTTGAGCGCTCATGTGTTTCATGTTTCTCCTTTAGATGCTCACATGTCTTTCACGTGGGTCTTCGTTTTCTTTGTTTACTAGGGTTCTTATGTGTCTTTCACGTGATCCTTTCCATGTTCATGCAAAGATTAACTCTGAAAATTAGAGTTAAACTCTAAAAATTTGCAGATCTTGCTTGTTCTTATTGGGATAAAACCCTATCATATTTTGAAGGAACTAAGTTCCTGGAATATAAATTCCATCTATTTTGTTCTGTTCTTCCATGTTCTCTTTTCTCTTTTTTTATGTAGACGGGTAAAACATCATAGTTCTCCTTATGGATTTTCTATCCGCAGAACAAAATCTTCCCGGTGAGAATTAAATTCTCATCCGTGGAAGATTTGTCTTATGGATCTCAGATCCCGAGAAATAACTATATTCTTTTTAAAGAGTTAGACCCTTATTTCATGCATGATATAGATAAGAAGGGAGATAATCTTATCTCTATTTTTACCTAGTGTTTTGGCAAAAGGATGATCTTCTTCAAGACGAGAATTAAATTCTCGGTTGATTTTGTGGATGCTTATAGGGAAATCCTTTCTCTCTTAAAAGCTTGGGGGAATTGTATATCAAAGTTTATGGAGGGTATTGTATATCTGAGACATGAAGTCTCGGGTCCTTTTTATAGGAGAAGGAGAAATAACAATTAGTTTAAGAAAATCTCTCATTAAGAGATCTCAATTGATCCCAAACATCAGTCGGGGAATTTTATCCAACGTTGGATCTTTGATCCATAGAATTTCTGTTTAACATAAAATATTTTCTATTCGTTTTAGCAAGATTAGGAAAATATTTTCCTAACAATTAATTTGATTTTATCTTCTGATTTTATTGGTGATACTATAATCACCGTCGGATTTTAAATCCAAGGGCCTTCTGTTTAACAGAGAAAATCTTTCTAATGTTAGAAAGATCAGGGAAATATTTCCCGAATAGAATTTAATTGTATATAAAATTCAGTTCTACTCGAAACTAGCGCTTCAAATTTATGCGCTCACGTGGATATCACGTGAGCGCCGCCATATACATATATGGCAGCAGCGCTCACGTTCTTTGCACATGAGTTCTCACGTGTTTAACATGTGAGAGCTTATGATAGGATTTAATCCTATCTGAAGCCGGCACTTACATGCTTTGCATGTGAGCACTCACGTGTTTAACACGCGAGGGCTTCCATTCATCTTTTCTTTTCTTCTTTTTTTATAAGGGAACAAATTCTACCCACTATTAGTCTCACATGCTTTACACGTGAGTGCAACGGTACCAGCCTTACAGCCTTGGGATCACCTAAGGAAATGGGAAAGTCGGACCGATCCCACCATCCTTTATAAATAAAGCCTCTAGCTCTGAAGTGACCACTGTTTCTTCGTCTTCTTCGCGTATTTTCTTTCCTTTTTGAGAATTTAATTCTCGTTCATATCTTAGTTCTCTTGCTTCAAAATCCTTTCGAACAAAGTCAACTTTGCCAAATTTTTTGTAAGGATCGTGAACAGAGCTTAGCTCTAAACATATTTTGGACATTATCGAATTTTAAATCCATTAACATATTCATCAGAGCTTAGCTCTTGATCTTGAACCGATCTCTTGGAGATCTTAAAAAAATCTTTTTTTTTACGCAGATTACAAATCTTGATATTTTGATTTATGATCTTAATCGATGGATATTTTTGGAGTTTAACTCCGATTTTCTTTTTAGGGATTTTACCCCGCTGTTAATCTTGACATCTTTTGTTTTGGAGATTTCTGGAATTTAATTCCATTGTTTAACCCATAACCTTCCCAAGTGAGAATTCTGGGATTTAATCTCACGATCATCTTCCTGTTTACAGAGCTTAGCTCTGATTCGATGTTTTGAAAAGTTTCATTTTTAAGGAATTTTGGGAATTTAATTCCATTTTGATTTTCTTTTTCAAAGCTGTTCTTAAATATATATTCCTTTTTTTATACATGGATTTTTTCTCCTGCTTCATAGGTTCGAACAAATTTGAACTTTTTGTTATTAAAGACATTGGGAGTTTAACTCCATCGGCTCATTTAATGAGAATTCTTTTTGATTCTCATAATAGACACATGTTCCATCATTAGTGAGCCGCCACTTTGATTTCGTGGGGTCCACTAGCTTTGGAGCTAGTAACTCCACAAAATGAACTTACATCCACTTGCTGAAGCTTCTTTTGTCCTCCTTCAGGTACAATGGCTTCAGTTCCTTTCTTTCCCTACACCCGCTCGGAAGTTGCTTTCCCGCAGTCGCCTTTTGATGAGGAAGTGCTGGCTATGATCCGGAACCATGATCGTAGTCGGGAATTTCTAAATCTTTGGAGAATCTGGTATGGGCATATCATCAAAGGGCGCCGTAGTTTTACTTTTGAAATCCCATCGGAGTCGACTCGTCCAGTTCATTACACGGTTTGCGTGCGGATCACTTATGCAGTGGAAGAAAACGATTGGACTTCAAATGGTCGACTTCATCCATCGTTTTCATCGATACCGGTTCAGCCTACACCGGTTATAAATAACTTGGGTCGTCACATATTCCAGGGAGTGGCGCAACCATGGGGGCAGATTTACTCCTTAGGAGTGACCCCACGCCACCCGAATGGTTACCTTGCCTGGCCTCGGTACATCCTGTTTATTGAGAAGTCATTGCTGCTGAAAGCAGGAGTGTACAGGGCCATGTATGCCTCTTTATTTCATTACCGCACTCCTCATGTTTGGTGGGTAAAGGCATTCCTAGAGCAGTGGAATATTCCGACCTACACATTCATACTCTCAGAACAGGAAGTATCGATCTCCTTAGAGGAGTTCAGAGAAGTTTCGGGACTACCCCTCAGGGGAGAGCAGTATGAAGAGCTACTACCTCCAGACAAGTACGTCTTTGATACGGAGCGCATTTCTCTGGAAGGATTGATGGAGGAGAATGTCATTCAACACAAGTCTCCAAGCCTGATCAATATGCTGAAAATCTATGAAAGCTTGCATATAGCGTCGGAAGGACGTGGGGTTACTTTCTTGGCTTTTATCGCCCGCTTCCTTCGCGCGGATGTCTTGTCTGAGCAGGCTCTGAATTTCGCGAGGATTGACGACCCCTTTGGCTTGGGTCTGGATAAAGTGCCGGCCGAAGGCGAGAATCAAGAACAATTTTATATTCCTAACGAAGCCACCATGTTCATTGAAGATATTGCTGCCCCAGGAATCAACAAAGAGACGTTCTTTGTTGGCTTTATTGGTCTATGGCTTAGCTGGTTTGCCATGCCTTCCCATCGCCGATTCATGAGGCCATCTGTTTTCTACCTTGCTCATCGCATAGCACAGGGGATTCATCTAACCATGGGCGTCGCAGGATTAGCTCATCTATATGATGACTTAAGCGTGGCAGCTGACACTGCTCACCCTGGTGTAGAAACTGTGAACTTTGTTGTTCACTATTTCACCTCTTGGATTAAAATGCACATGATGACTGCATTTGGCGAGCATAAAAGACCTAAATTTTATGACTCATATAACTTTTCAAGGATTCTGAAGTTGGTCGGTGCTTCTTCCCCTGACCCGACGCAATAGGGGGCTTGTCGATTGCTTCTTCGACCATGCTCCAGCAGTGATAGTATGCCTTCATTAATATGGTTCTTACTTTCAAGAAGAAGCCCTCGATAGTTATCCAAGTGCAATGCGATATCGTGAAGGATGGGGTTCTTGCTTTGAAAGACCTAGAGATTACGCACCTATATTCCATCCGGCCCGGATATTTGGTATTCAGGCGAAATGCTTCCGTGCTTTTTATGCGTTAAAACCCGCATCGCTTTGCTTAGCATTTGGGTTATGACCAGGGTATACCCCTTGAGGCTTTCCTTGTCAACCCTGTTGCTGATGATGAGGCTGCTCGTGATGTTTTTCATCATTTTATGCATTTGGACATAGGTTCCCATTTTGGATTGCCGAGCCGGATCATATCCCAAAGGCCTTGTATATTTATGATGCTTGGTACCAGTGCGTGACTGATGCTGTTATTAAAGAGGAAAGGCGAGTGCTCCTCAATCCTTTGGGAACCCTACCGACCAGCAATCAAAACGTTCCGTTGAAACCATGATCATCCATCCTTCTTCCTTTAAGAGAAGGCGGTGTAGTGGCGACTCCCAGAGTTCTTTCAGCTACTTCGGAGCTTCCAAGATCTTCTGCATCAGCCTCTCGTTCATCTTGTGTAATGACCAGATCAAAATGTGTTACAAGTGTCCTTGGGGACACAACGGCTGCTATGTCGCCCGAATCAGACATTGGCTCTGAAATTGGGAAACGACGACCGAAATTACCCGCTAGGAGGAAACGCCGTTCATCGGGCGCCGCTTCTGGCTCTCAAAAGAAAAAGAAACTATCTTCACTCTCGATTGATGCTGTGCTCAGTCAAGGACCTCACACTTATGAAGGCATATCTGAATATGGAACAAAGGATGGTCTGATTTTTCCGGACACGTCCGCTAAGGAGGCTGACCAAATTGCTGAGGCTCTCAAAAGGTCACAAGATGAGACAGAAGATGTTCGCCTCGAAGATGGTGGTTTGCTCCCATTGTTTTCTTGGATGTTGACCTTCCACTTGTCATGCTACCTCCATCTCTTTTAACACTCTCAGAGGAGAGGGCTTTGAAACAACCAGTATCGGCTGCTTCTGAGGATGAAGGTGCTCGGAGAGCAGGCAAAGCTCCTTCGTTAATTGAGGCCCGGAGGTCGTGACTGACAAGAAAAAAACAACGAATTGAGGAAGCTACACTTCAGGCTCCCTGGGGAATCAGTCAGTGTGTGTGTGTGTGTGTGTGTGTACACATACATATATATATATTTGGACAGATGATTTATATTGCTCTTGTCCTTACATTCTATTTTTCTTTTGCAGGGACTTCCGCGGCCGGTGCAGTTTTGAACAAGCAACCTCTCCTGGAAATTCCTAGGATGGCTCTGATTTACTTGGGTGAACCTCACATGCCTTCGACGGAATCCTTAGATATCACTGGTGATGCGCCGGATGATATGGAGGTTATTCCCGACACCACTGCCCTTTCGGCCCATGCTAGGACTCAGCCGGTCTTCTCGGAGAGTGGGAGGAGTATTGAGGTAACTTCATTTTTTACATCTTTTCATTTGATGATTTTTCAGTAGACCTGACTCTTATGATGTTTTCAAAGCTGCGGGAGTTGGCGTTTTCCATATTGGAACGTTCTCCGGAAGTGACCTCACGTCTATTCGGTATGACGGCCTTGCATGTGATACCTCCCCATTATATCATACACTCATTTGGAGATAGTTAGTATCTTTCTATTTCTTTCCATTATCTTTTCTGGAGTAATATTTCCACATTTGTTTAACTATAGTCTTGCAGGACGACGACGAAGTCGAGATCTTGGAAAGACCTGGGGATCTCCTAAATTTGCCTCCTGTGACCGTGGGTGAATGACACTTTTGGTCCTTCACATATGTATTTTTTAATTATCTCCCATTTTGGAGATGCGTCTAACCTTCCCGTGTCTTCCTCGCTTTGACACAGCTCTGCCGGTCCTAACCCCGTTTGAGCCTCACATTCGTATGCCCAAAGGTCCTTACGCAACACGTATGTCTGAAAGGATGGCGAGGAGCAGCCTTCGCTTGTTGACTGATCTCATTGAAGACCTTCGCACCGGTACTCCATTCACCGCAGAGGAGTTTGCTGCTGAGGCTAACGCTTCTTTATCTGTTCTCGCTACTTATTATGACGAGGTGTTGGTGCATTCTTGGGTCGAATACTGTCGGCGAGTGAAAGCCCTTCTTCATGAGCTTGAACATACATGCCTTCCTTCGGACATCTCATCTCTGAAGGCCAGGCTGAATGAGTGGATTGAGAGATGCGGCGACAATCTCTGGTCTTGTGAGAAGAAGCTAACTTAGAAATTTTCAGAGAGGGAGCTAGCTTCGAAGACCTTGGAGGATCTTCGATCTCAACTAGCGGCCAATGCCACACGGACTTATGAGATTAGGCGAGCTTTCTAACAAGTCGTGACGGAAGTGGTGGCTCTCGATAGAGCCGTTCACTTCACGAAGGAAATGGCAGAGGGTCATAAGGCTGCAGAGGGAGAACTTGAGTACTGATTCGCCCTATATTAACGACAGTAAGAGAAAGCAGAAGCACAGCTTGCTAGGCTGATAAAGCTCGAGATGGAGGTTCAACAGAAGAGCGCTTATCTGTTCGGATTGCTGAAGAGTCCACCGTCGTAGGCTTTTCATTATTGTAATTTTTTTATAAACACCTTTGTATCCTTCCTTCAGTTTTGATAGATGAATAAAAAGATTTTTTTATTTTCGTATTCTCTCTTTTCTGATTGCCCCAAAAACTCTTAGCTTAGTTTATTTACTCGTTCCGGAGCGTTCAGTTTATCCTTCGCTTAGGCATGTGGACAAACTCATCCTAACATAAAACATGTATAACCCTTATTGATATAGGCATCCGTTAAGTTTGTGGTTCTAGGTTAAGTCCATCGCACCTTTATGTCAGCAGATATCATCTCGGTCCACGTCCACTTGGGTCGCTGATTTTTAAGTACCCATGTACTTGCTGTATCACCCAACCCTACCACTGCAGGATACAACATCTAAAGTAACCTTCTTAGGCCGATATGTCTGTATTACCGTCAGATGGTTCAGCGTTAGACGCACCGTGGCACTTTACCTCGAGATCAAACTCCTTTCTTTGAAGAGCCCCAGGGAGTCAGAGCCGCATCCGTCCGAGATAGGTTAACATCCAATGGTCTTTAGGCTTCTCATGTATTTGCCATTGAGACCCAAAGCTAGGAATATGTCGTTACTTAGCTCCATTTGGACCCTTGGGTCCTTGTTGATGCTGCATCTATACCCTGCTAGAATGAGAAAGTCGTCGAATTAGTCTTTAGCCGCATAGTTTTCCATCGAGACTTGGAGCTAGGATTTTGCCATTACTCCGCTTTAGCTTTGGCTCCTTAGACCTTTCATGATGTCACATCTACACTCTATCGGAGGGACGTCAAGATAATCTCTAGGCCGTAGATATTTCCATTAAGATCAGGAGCTAAGATTTTGCCATTACTCCACTTTGATTTGATCCTTTGGTCCTTACTGACATCGTAAACGTACTTCACCACAGTGAGTCGGACGTCCATGAACTGTCTACCGAAGTCCAAATTCGAATCATCTGCAGGACATATTTTTTTTAAAGGACTGCATCATCGATGGAGTTTCATAGCCGATGGGACTTCAGGTGCAACCTTGCAGGTAGGACTTGAGTTGCAATCTTCGCTGTTGGGACTTCAATTGCAATGTCGATCTCAAGGAGCATATTAGTTTAGGGACATTGCGGTCCATCTCCCTTTGTTCGGGGTGATGAGCTAGTTTAAGGACATTTCGGTCCAACATTCTTGTGTTAGGAACGATATACTAGTTTAGGGACATTTCGGTCCAATATTAGTTGAAGGATGTTGCGGTCCGACATTCTCGTGTTCGGGATGACGAGCTAGTTTAGGGACATTACGGTCCAATATTCTCGTGTTCAGGATGGCAAGCTAGTTTAGGGACATTATGGCCCAATCTTATCGTTATTGACGTGATGTATTAGTCTAAGGAAATCTCGGTTCAACATCCCCGTGTTTGGGGAGAAAGTATAGTTTAGGGACATCTTGGTCTAATATTAGTTTAAGAATGTTGCGGTCCGATATTAGTTTAAAGACGTTGCGTTCCAATATTAGTTTAAGCATGTTGCGGTCCAACATCCCCGTGTTCGGAGCGAAAGGCCTCCAATATAAGTTTAAGGATGTTGCGATCCAGCATCCCTGTGTTCGGGGCGAAGTGCATGGCTCTCAGAGTTCCGACTTAAGAAGATAAGGAGCGGACATATGCATCATCATTTATCATTGATCTAGATCATAACCCCTTAAGCGTAATACTTCTTGAGAAATCAACCGTTCAGTGGTTGGTATATCCTTTCTCTATGCATATCTAGAAGTTGGTAGGCTCCACCTTGGTAGATTCTTCTATAATATACGTGCCCTCATAATTTGGCTCGAACTTCCTACGCTTTGAGCGATTAGGGATCATAGGTCTTTTGACAACCAGTACTAGTTCGCCTTGGCAGAATGTCCTTGGTCTAGTTAATCTTTTGTATGAGTGGGTCATTCTCGCTCGATAGGTTTTCAGGCTTTGCTGTGTCGCGAGACGGGTCTCATCAAGTGCATCGATTTATTCGAGCCGAAGGTGAGCGTTATCTTCATCCGTAAGCTCATGGTGAACGGCCATCCTTAGAGAGGAAAGTTCCATCTCCAACGGGAGCATTGCTTCGACTCCAAACACAAAGGCATAGGGTGTTGTCTTTATGGCTTTCTTGAACGTTGTTCGGTACACCCAAAGAGCGTCCTGCAACCTTTCATGCCATTCCTTTTTATTATTGGATACCATCTTTTTTATGAGTTTTGTCAACGTCTTATTCAAGGCTTCAGCTAGACCGTTGGATCGAGGGTTATAGTCTATCTTGTATTGCCTGTTGTCCGAGATTATGCGCCGTGGAACTCCGAACCGGTATATCACATGAGTTTTAAAGAAGTGGAGAATATTCTACGTCTTTACTTCTCTCAGCAGTATTGCTTCTGCCCATTTGAAGAAGTAGTCGGTTGTCGTCAAGATGAATCGATGCCCTCTTGATGATGCCGGTTCAATAGGACCTATAATATCTATTCCCCACATCTCGAATGGCCAACTGGCTATGGTGGGATGCAGCGGATTGGGGTGCTGATTTATAAAATCCCCGTGTATTTGGCATGAATGACATCGCTTTGCATATTCGATGCAATCTCGAATAACCATGGGCCAGTAGTAATCCGTCCTTTTGATTTTCAATTTCATCTTAAGGCCCGCTTGATAGGACCCATAAAGATCGTCGTGGATTTCCCGGACGACCTTTTTAGCTTCCTGTGGACTTGGAAACCTTAGCCATATATGATTGAATGACCTTTTGTATAACATTCCATCGATCAGGGTGAAAGACAACGCTCGTTTAATGAGCTAGTGCCTTTGTGGTGCATCTTCAGGCATCCGTTCGGACATGAAGTAGTCTATAAAGACTCATCTTCAGTCTTCATCTTCTTCTTTTTTTGGCTTGGAGAACCTTCTCTCCAAGTATCTTTTCTTCTTCCTTTGGCATTTCCATTGGAGACTCCAAAGGAAATTCGGCTAGCGATAGGATTTTGCGGTTTCGGACACCGATCCTTACATCATCTAGATTTTCATCTGCCATTTCTGTGGCAATTTTTTCTAATGCGTCTGCTTTGCCGTTTTCCGCTCGCAACACACTTTCTAGTACACAAAAAGGAATCTGCGTTAGCAGATGTTGTACCTTTTCGTAATATCATATTAGCTCAAGCTTGCATGTTTTGTAGTTGTCGTTCACTTGATTGACACCTAACTGTGAATCTCTGTATATTACGAGATTCTTGATCCGCATGCTGATCGCGATTTCGAGATCGAAAATGAGAGCTTCATATTCAGCTTCGTTGCTGGTTCTCGGTTTTGTCAATGAGAAGGCATAGCGGATTATCCCGCCTTGCGGAGTCACGAAGATAAGACCTATCCTGGCTTTGATTATTAGGGTATTCCTCTTTCGGGCCTTTTTTGAAGATACTCCATTGAAATATAGTTCCCACCGGTATTTTCCAAATTCTTCTACCTCTTCACTTGTGCTGAATGCATATTCATCCAGTATTTCGCTATTCAACGGGGAGTCGGCCGGAATTTAATGCTCTGCGAGGAAGCCGGCGATGGCTTGTCTTTTTATCGCTTTAAGTGGGTGATAAATAATTGTAAACTCCGTCAACAAGAAGACCCATTTAGCAAGCTTCCCGGTCAGCATAGCTTTGGACAAGAGATAATTGAGAGGGTCCACCTACGATATGAGATGGACTTCATACACCAGGGCGTAATCTCTGAGCTTTGTGATGGCAAAAATCAACTTTAGGCAATGTTTTTCAATGGGAGAGTAATTACTTGTAAGTGCACGGCGGCGCCCCGGCCGTCAATCCGACGGCCAAATGCGGAAGCGGTGATATACTTTAATTTTTCATGAACTGGCAAACCGCCGCGCACTAAAACCCGGATCGAACCATTAATTAGTCCTAGCTAACTACAAGATGGGGAAGAGAGATATACCGACTGATCCGAGTCCTCCGGTCTTCTCGTCGTCATCCCGATCTTTTGCGGAAGCTCCGGTCTCCACCTCGTCGCCGGAAGTGCACCACATCGTCTACTTCTTTTACGGGCTCCCACCTCAATGCCGAGGCAACTCGGGCACGAAGCTGGCTAGTCGACGTGCCCAAGATTTGCTGTAGAATATAGTGTAGAGGCTATGTCTCATTTTGGGATTCATGGAGGTGCCATTTTGGTGGAGGGATGATACAAGAATTATGTGGAGGAACTAGGGGATTTTTGGAGCATGAAATGAACAAAATTCCACTCTCCAAAAATTTGGACAACCCTTGCAATGCTTGGCCGGCCATGACAATGGTGGAGAGGTCAATGAGAGAGTAAAAAAGATAATCAACCTCATAATGCAAGAGAGAGAGGGAAAAAAAACTATCATGCACAAGCATGATAACAATCTAAAACCAACACTCCACAACCATATCATAACCAATCATCAAGCATGATGACTTCAAAAAGTCAAGCCATCATGAAGAAGTCAAGAAGTCAAGGTCAATGAAAAGCTATCATGACACAAGAATATACAAAGAACCCCTCCACAAATACTTATTTGCAACAATGCAAATAAGCCCTCCTCCACCAATCTTCGGCCAATGAACGATACAAAGGAAATTGGCCGAAACGGAAAACAAACTGGCAACTCCAGAAAACTGGTCCCGTAATAAATTACAGGAAAACCCCGATACTGTGCATACACACCCGCATTTGTATTCCGACCGAAATACAAATGCAATGAGACAAAATCTCCACTGTACTATACTAGGATCCGGCTTAAACCAAAGCTGGCTAGTAATATCCGTTCGATCCTGATCCGTGCAATACCGTACGTATCTGATCGAACCCTGCCATATATCCATACAGCCTGTAGTACAAACTGTCTGATCCTGATCCGTGCAATACCGCACGTATCTGATCGGACCTTGCCATATCTCCATACGGCCTCTACAGTTTTTCGCCCGAAAGCTTGAGTAACTGAATGTGGGGGGCTCTAAAGACTCGTCAACACCTTGGTTGTGGATTTAACCACTAGCACGTCAGAGGTATAAGCCAATACGTAACGGGCCACCAGCTATTGACCAAAAGGGACGTCGATGAGCGAACTCATCCTGACACCCTACTGAGCCTGTCAGTGACAATATCCGTACAGTCCGGTCCGTTCATCTATAAGCATCGCATGGCGGGCCTAGGGGGTTGGTAAAAGTCAGACCCCCAAAAGCGGTACAAGTCGTGTCGGAGTGTAGCCCAGAACACCCTGAGATACTACTGGAATACCTACCAGTAAATCTCCTGCCTCGGCCGAGGGCTTCGTGTAATGGCTCTCCTAGACAAAGCGCGACCTCACCCCCAATACCGGGAGAGACGAACCCCTGAAGATGCGCTCACTGCCTCCATGTGGCTCAGGACTGTACCCAACTAAAACCTGTTTGCACGACTCCTTTGAGCCGTGGTAGGGTAGTAATCAAAGTACAGTGGGAACTCACACAAGACAAATGACGATCCCCAGGTCGATGAACTAACCTGTACACATGTCACCAGGGAACTGCCATCTGACGTCTGGTATATGACCAACTAGCATGTTCCCGGCGAGACCTGTCCGGTGTACTCATAACCCAATGAGCACCTGTATACATCTTAGGTGAACCAACTGACACCAGTGGCTTGTGAGACTGGCCACCGCCCCTCGTCGGGGTCTCGAATGTATACACTAGTCTACTCTGGAGAATCGATGCCCTGTCTCGAAACTCTCACGACTAGGGACCTTTTAAGGATGTGCTTATAGACTACCAGCTCCCACTTATATGATCGCCCTCATACTGCTGGTGGTCAAGCAAGAATCCTAGGGGCTCTACCAACGTGTAATAGCGACCTGTAAGGTCACCTAAAGCAGTACACGATGATAAAGGTAAACCAGATAGCATACTATCATCTCGAGTAAGACTGTCCTACCGGGATAGGTCCTCCATCAATCATTACAATCACGTACCTGTGATCCAATAATTGACTCTGAGGGCACTATCTCCAATAATCTCCCACTTGCACTCAAGGCTAATTATTGCGATGTCGCATACTCACAGCCCGTGTGATACCGAACACCCAACTCCTCTACTAGTCAGTCTCACAAAGCTCGTTTGCGAAACTATTGCGTTCGAGGAATAGCCTCAGTGAGTGGATCCGCCTTGATGTTTCTTTCTATGTCTTTCTAAATCTCATGTTCGCGGAGAAAACCATCTCCCGAAATGAGCAATACCTGTCTTAGAATGTGTCTGGATGTCTGATGGGACATAGCTCATAAATGAACTCCAAATCCAAACTTCTTAGACTGTATCGTCAACTGAACTTAATCAGTATCCTGCGCCATGCCTCCCTCAGTATTGCCTTGGACCACCTGTCCAAAATACTGCCCCTCGTCAGAAGGAAAACTATAACTCTGACAACCTCCCTGTCGTCCAAGTCACCTTGGAAGCCTGGAATGATAACTGTCTCCCGAATGAGACTGTCGTTATCATATCCTTAGAACATTCACTTATGTTCTAAAACTGCTTCCGACTGTTTCTCCAGGATTGGATTAAATGTCAACTTATTGCATCTAGTGCAAGAACAACATCTGGTGTGGTACTTGACATCTCATGATTGACTCAATTGCCTAAGCAAGTGATCTGCCAATCATGCACATCCCTCTCTACTTTAGTCTATAAGACACCTTTAGAGAGGGTGACTCCATTACCTGCAGGTACACTACCGTGCCAGGAGTCGTCCATTCTAAATACTCTTAGAATGCTGTCTAAGTACCCTGATTGGGAAACCACCCAAATCTAGATCTAAAACCACAGATCCAGTAACCAGTATGTCTGATATAATGTCCAAGTCCCATGCGGAGAAACTACTGTGTGACGACCAAAGTATTACCGATCGTAGTATAGGAATATCACTTCCTACTCTGTGTATGTCATCCAAATACCAGGACATCACACCCTACTACCTTCTCAACAGATCCATCCCCTATTCTGATGAAGTCAAACCTATGACTGTCACGTCAGAAATAGATGATCCATCTCCGCTATATCTGCTTTAGTCTATAAATAGACATAAGCTACCTGTCCACCAATGATTCCGCTGCTCCCACTGACTACGACAACCATCTGGCAGAGTCATATACACGTACACTTATGAAGCGAGTTCAGAACGACACTATACTCATCCTCCCGCCGGGTCTCACAGTCTGGAACAACAGCAATGGCAAGTGTGGGTAAACAAGAACTTCCCTGTCACCGTCCTTGAGGCTACCGGAGTACCTCTCGGGTGCCTGAAGTTACCCACCTCATCTGCGGAGTGGCCAATGGAATGTCAAACCGGATTGAATCTTTAGGTTCCTTATCAATTCTTCAGTAATCGTTTGTGGTTCTGAAATCACTTCCAGTTCTACCATACTCCCACTTCTGTTTTTCTGAAAAAATCCATTTTTTAATAAAACAGTGGCGAGTCTAGAACGATATCGCTATTGTTCATTCAGATGGTAGAAAGTCAACCCTCGTCATAGCCTGGGTCAACCCACAAACAGCCATTACAGAAACGTGCCTTGAGTTGTCCAGTGTCTGGTTTTAATCATAAGCCGGACAACTCCCCATACCTTAACATCGTTAAGATATGAACTGTTCTATATCCAATGTAGAACCAGAGGCACTGATTTAATTGAACCAGATTCAAATCATGCAGCTGTCTCCAGTGCATGTCAACTAGATGGAAGGAAGCCTATCAGCGTTACTCAACTTAGGAATGCTTCCAATTATGAGTAACCTGAAAGAGAAGCAAGATCTCTTTATCATTACTATCAACTGAATACCATACACAAGCATCTACATCTTCGATCGCTTTGAAGAATCCCGATACTTGCTACACCTGGTTCTCTACTCTATTCAAATACCTATAACTTCTCAAAATTCGGACCCTGTGTTTCCACGAAACACCTGTCTAAAAACTAGAGAAGTCATAAGTAAACCGAATATAGTACGAGGACCAACCCCTCTGTCCTGATGGACCCTGGACAACATACAATACTCTGTATAAGTCCCTTGAGTCTGATAACTCATTCACTGTGTGTCGTAGATTGAAAACTGTACTTATGGTTAAGAAGAATTACACCGCTGTTTAATGCTCCTTACCTAACCATCCACTGATATAGGTAAATGTCGTAGACATAATTTCAGAAAGGTATATCTCACTCTATGAAAATAGACGTACAGATATATCAATTTGAAATTAGTGCATAACAGCGGATATTCAAAACCAAATATTTGCCGACCGGCAAACAGCCCAGGTGATTTCCTCAAATATCACCGATTACAACGAATCCCGATAGAATGAGGATGATCACCCAATTCCCAATAACTAACTCCCACTCATCATCTGTAAAACCATACAGATATGAGAATCGTAACTGGTAAATACATACCCTGGAGTAAGTATCTAACCGGGAAATCAGTTTTCCTTTAACAGTACACAGTGAGACTGAAACATTGAAATGTTTCGATGGGGTATCCCGGTATTCCTAGTAATGCCTCTTCCAGATTCACGACTGTAACCGTATAATTCTTTGCCACCTCTCCAAATCCCTTCATATGTCTTTAGTCTTTACCTTCTGTACACCCCTTTAGGCAAAATGGTTTTCTTCCTTCCCTACCGTTCGGCACCAGCCTATGATTTGGAAGAAGACTATCCAATAAGCATAATGGGTGTACTTTCCTAATCCTAGGAACACTCGTAATGAGAGAAGGTGAAGATAAAAGACAGCCGAATAAACCTTATTCCTATTTCTCCTGGACCAGAATCCATCCCCGAACTGGAACAAGTTCCTTTCGAGTTCGTATATAACCATACGATGGAGTATCCAATAAACTGTGGATCTTCGTAGTGATACGGAGTGTCCTGGAGAAATACAAAGGTGATTTAGGATTGGCGAAGGAATACTTGGTTTGGTCGTGAATAGCAGTCGCAATTTACTTTGCCCTCTTACTAATCCCTTACTTTGTCTGAACTTAATACCTTCTGCACACTATCGTTATGCTAATTGGTTTTCTTCATTTCCTACCGGTCGGCACCTGCCTATGGTTTGGAAGAAGACTATCCAATTTGCGTAATAGGTGTACTATCTCCTAAACCAAGGAGTACTCGCAACCTGAGAGAAGGTAAAAGGAAAAGACAACTGAATAGTCCTATTCGTTTTCTCCAGAACCTGAAACCATCCTCGAATAAATTCTTTCGAGTTCGTATCTAACCATACGATGGTTTTGTCCAATGGAAGTGGACGTTCGTAGTAATACAGGGTGTCCTGGAGAAAAGGGTAAAGGTAGGAGTGGCAATGAGGTTTGCAACTCTGACAATCCAAAAGCCAGTGTTAAGAAGGTTCGGTCAACTTGGTCACTGAGTCATAGTCTTAGGGTCGGGTCAATGGTCGCTGCCAAAGAGAGAGAGAAAAGAAACACTCAGCGTGCACTCTAACCTAGATCAGAATGGTTACCAATTTATCTAATCTGGAAACCTCCCACTGTACCTCAAATTCTCCTCCAAACCTGAAAGAAGAATTAGTTGGGGTCACCCGAGGAGTAAACTAACTCATCAGTGGGAATCGGGATCCAACTATCATCGCATGACAACTTGACGGAATCCGCTCACGGTGTCACACTCCAGAAGGTATGCGCATATCTGGCAAGTTTCAGTTCTTTTGAAACTCCCGATGTGATTTCTGCCCCATGCTCTTATGACCTTGACTTTGGCCAACAAATCATAAGTCACATGTCAAGTTCTACCCGTCATTCTCCAGGTTGATTCGAATCCACCCGCACAAGCCCTTGACTTTGGCCAACAAGGCTATACGACTGTTCCAAACCAACGCATCTATCTATGCTGTATATGAATAACCAACAGCTACCAAACACTGTGCCTTGACTTTGGCCAACAAACACAGCTTGAATACTATTGACTACCCATATGAAACGACGGAGGGCTACGAATGGTTTCTGGCGAAAACCTTTAACGTAAAGAACTTGATATCGTTGAAGGAACTGATAGCTTTTAAAAATATAGTGACGAAAACCTTCGTTAAAGAGGTCACTCCCGGTGAAGGGATCTCAGCTCTTTCCCCGTAGAATGGGGTGTAGGATATTCCAAATGAATACCGCGATGCAAATCAAAAGTAATCGGCTATAGTGAAGTTATTGCCCTGACACAAACTTTTTTTCCAAGGGGTCACTCTCGGTGAAGGGATCTCGGCCCTTGCCTCGTCGACTGAGGAGCAGGATATTCTAACTGAATACCACGATGCAAAACAAAAGTGAACGTCCTTGCAATAACAGCTTTTTAAAAAGTGTTCCAACAACATCAGATTAGGTTTGTTTTTAACTTGCATTGATCCGAATCAACGCAGTCCCATCAATAGATCACACCACAAAGAACGAAAATGTACTGATGTACGTATATGCCATCCGCATTCGCCACTGGGTCCCGTTATTACCCGTTAGGTTAGCTAACTAACGACAGAGCAGGGACTGGACTAGCGCGGATGCAAAACATATACAACATCTACTAATATATATACCAATATATTATATTTCGCTCAAGGCGTGAAAGAAATGCAACATCACAGAAATGTACAGCATCACAGAACAATACAGATATCTGGGATCCCCGGGTTTCACAGAGCCGCTGAAACCCGACCTTCCCCTGGTCGTGTGGATAGCCTGTGCAATGAAATCCTACACCCCTACGGGCGCGGCAAGTTACCCGCCAAAACCTGAAGCGAAGCAGCCCCCTTCAGCACCGTGAATGGACCACCCAGCACTTCATGGAAGCCGGTAACTTGGGCACCCCTCCTGGGTCAAACTGTACCCCCTACGAGTGCGGCGAATAGCCCGCCAATTCTAGAGTGAAGCCCCCTCCGTCTCAATGCCATGAGATGCGGGCTTGTTGCCCTCTAGAACCCAGATATCCGTGCACCCCACCGCGGGGTAATCCTAGTACAGAAAGTAAAATATACATACAACGGGTACATCGACCGCAACCTGGCCGTGCCCCAAAATAATAATACAATCAGGCAGTGACGGCAGTCCACATGTCGGACGCTCGCCCCGCAATATTAAATGTACATAATACAACCACAACTGTACTAGCATTGCAACCAGGCTATCCCCCACGACCGATCCACAACATCACAGCAAAAACAGAACATCAACGTGAAAGTCACGTTCGCAAATCCGTCTAACCGGGCTATAGCAGTTAGACAGGATTTACCGATCAAGTGACATTCACGGTCGCAGATATAATATAAATACTGTGAAATAATGTGTTAAAATATCCGATCGATCAAATTTTAACAAGTGGGCCCCAAGCATTATTGTAGCACATCAAGAAATTCTGGGCCCAATGTTATTATTCCAAAACCCCAATTTTAACCCCAGAAAGATACTGTAGAAATTTGGTGCAGGGAACCCAACAGTGTGCGGCGGAACCGCGGCCCAAAGGGGTGTTTGGCCGCGGTTCCGCGCTCCTACTGTGGAGTTGTTGCATCGAATTTTTACAGAACTCTTATTTTTTCTAGTAGATCACTTTTCTGTAACCTGAAAAAATTTTCGACACCAAAAATTTTTAACAGAAAACTGATGCAAGCAAAAATGCGGATTTTGGAATTTTGGTCGATCGGAAATGTAAAACACATTAGACAAAGCTAGACTAAGTTAATGGCGAGGCTCTGATACCACTGTAAGTGCACGGCGGCGCCCCGGCCGTCAATCCGACGGCCAAATGCGGAAGCGGTGATATACTTTAATTTTTCATGAACTGGCAAACCGCCGCGCACTAAAACCCGGATCGAACCATTAATTAGTCCTAGCTAACTACAAGATGGGGAAGAGAGATATACCGACTGATCCGAGTCCTCCGGTCTTCTCGTCGTCATCCCGATCTCTTGCGGAAGCTCCGGTCTCCACCTCGTCGCCGGAAGTGCACCACATTGCCTACTTCTTTTACGGGCTCCCACCTCAATGCCGAGGCAACTCGGGCACGAAGCTGGCTAGTCGACGTGCCCAAGATTTGCTGTAGAATATAGTGTAGAGGCTATGTCTCATTTTGGGATTCATGGAGGTGCCATTTTGGTGGAGGGATGATACAAGAATTATGTGGAGGAACTAGGGGATTTTTGGAGTATGAAATGAACAAAATTCCACTCTCCAAAAATTTGGACAACCCTTGCAATGCTTGGCCGGCCATGACAATGGTGGAGAGGTCAATGAGAGAGTAAAAAAGATAATCAACCTCATAAAGCAAGAGAGAGAGGGAAAAAAAACTATCATGCACAAGCATGATAACAATCTAAAACCAACACTCCACAACCATATCATAACCCATCATCAAGCATGATGACTTCAAAAAGTCAAGCCATCATGAAGAAGTCAAGAAGTCAAGGTCAATGAAAAGCTATCATGACACAAGAATATACAAAGAATCCCTCCACAAATACTTATTTGCAACAATGCAAATAAGCCCTCCTCCACCAATCTTCGGCCAATGAACGATACAAAGGAAATTGGCCGAAACGGAAAACAAACTGGCAACTCCAGAAAACTGGTCCCGTAATAAATTACAGGAAAACCCCGATACTGTGCATACACACCCGCATTTGTATTCCGACCGAAATACAAATGCAATGAGACAAAATCTCCACTTTACTATACTAGGATCCGGCTTAAACTAAAGCCGGCTAGTAATATCCGTTCGATCCTGATCCGTGCAATACCGCACGTATCTGATCGAACCCTGCCATATATCCATACGGCCTGTAGTACAAACTGTCTGATCCTGATCCGTGCAATACCGCACGTATCTGATCGGACCTTGCCATATCTCCATACGGCCTCTACAGTTTTTCGCCCGAAAGCTTGAGTAACTGAATGTGGGGGACTCTAAAGACTCGTCAACACCTTGGTTGTGGATTTAACCACTAGCACGTCAGAGGTATAAGCCAATACGTAACGGGCCACCAGCTATTGACCAAAAGGGACGTCGATGAGCGAACTCATCCTGACACCCTACTGAGCCTGTCAGTGACAATATCCGTACAGTCCGGTCCGTTCGTCTATGAGCATCGCATGGCGGGCCTAGGGGGTTAGTAAAAGTCAGACCCCCAAAAGCGGTACAAGTCGTGTCGGAGTGTAGCCCAGAACACCCTGAGATACTACTGGAATACCTACCAGTAAATCTCTTACCTCGGCCGAGGGCTTCGTGTAATGGCTCTCCTAGACACAGCGCGACCTCACCCCCAATACCGGGAGAGACGAACCCCTGAAGATGCGCTCACTGCCTCCATGTGGCTCGGGACTGTACCCAACTAAAACCTGTTTGCACGACTCCTTTGAGCCGTGGTAGGGTAGTAATCAAAGTACAGTGGGAACTCACACAAGACAAATGACGACCCCAGGTCGATGAACTAACCTGTACACATGTCACCAGGGAACTGCCATCTGACGTCTGGTATATGACCAACTAGCATGTTCCCGGCGAGTCCTGTCCGGTGTACTCATAACCCAATGAGCACCTGTATACATCTTAGGTGAACCAACTGACACCAGTGGCTTATGAGACCGGCCACCGCTCCTCGTCGGGGTCTCGACTGTATACACTAGTCTACTCTGGAGAATCGATGCCCTGTCTCGAAACTCTCACGACTAGGGACCTTTTAAGGATGTGCTTATAGACTACCAGCTCCCACTTATATGTTCGCCCTCATACTGCTGGTGGTCAAGCAAGAATCCTAGGGGCTCTACCAACGTGTAATAGCGACCTGTAAGGTCACCTAAAGCAGTACACGATGATAAAGATAAACCAGATAGCATACTATCATCTCGAGTAAGACTGTCCTACCGGGATAGGTCCTCCATCAATCATTACAATCACGTACCTGTGATCCAATAATTGACTCTGAGGGCACTATCTCCAACATTACTTTCTGCTCCCAGCAGGACTCGGCTTAGATAGTATAAAGCCCTCTCCTTTCCATGGTTTTTCTCTTGTACCTAAAGCGCGAAAAATACCATCAAGGGAAGTTGTATAGAGGATGAAGGGCTTTCCCTTAATCGAAGCGGCCAAGACTAGTGGATTTTGCAAATTTTGCTTGATCTCCTCCAGCGCTTGTGGACATTTCTGGTCCCATATGAATAGGATGCCTTTCTTCATCAGATGACTGTACGGACGGAATTTCCCAGAGAGGTTGGCGATGAACCGTCAGATATAGACGAGCTTTCCTTAAAGAGGTCGCAGTTGTTTGAGATTCCTTGGAAGGGGCATTACAATAAATATTTTGATCTTGGAGGGGTCGATTTCGATCTCTCGGTAGCGGATTATAAAACCCAGAAGCTTTCTTGACGAAACTCTGAAGGTGCGTTTCAGCAGATTCATCTTCAGGTTGAATCTTCGGAGGCGCGTGAAGACGGTCCTTAGATGCTCCATGTGCTCTTCATATGACACACTCTTGACTACGAGATTGTCGATGTAGCATTAAACGATGTCATGTATCATAACGTCGAATATCTTGGTCATTGCCCCTTGATATGTCACCCCGGCATTCTTTAGCCCAAATGGCACGACTTTATAAGAGTGTATGCCTAACGGTGTGCGGAAGGCCGTATGCTTCTGATCTTCGGGATCCATCTTTATCTGATTGTATCCCGATGATCCATCCATATTGGAGAAGACCTCATGGGTAGAGGTATTGTCGATCATCAGTTCGGTGACTGGTACGGGGAAGTCATCTTTCAGACACGCCTTATTGAGGTCGCAAAAGTCCATGCAGATCCGAACAGTCCCGTTCTTCTTCATCACGGGGACGATATTGGAAATCCAGTCGGGTTATTGGACTTCCTGGATGAAACCGGAATCTATAAGCTTCTTGACTTCGGCGTTGATACTCATCTCGAGTTCGAGCCGCATCCTTCTTGGCGCTTGCTTGACCGGCTTTATTTCCGGCATTATGGACAATTTGTGAGCTGCTACTTATGGATCGAGACATGGCATCACGGAAAAATTCCACGCAAGGAAATATTTGTACTCCATAAGTACTACTTTCAGACCAGCTACTTATTCATCTGACAGCAACTCGCTGACGAACGTGTGTCGAGGATCTTCTTCGGTTCCTAGGTTTATCTTTTTTAATTCATTAGCAGTGGTATGGATCCCGTCTTCTATCTCCTTTGGTGCTGGCGGCAGCTCCGAAATTCTTTCTTCCTCATTGGTGAAGTAATCGAGGCAGTGAAGCATATCTTCATCCTACTTTTCGTTTAGGAGTCTTATGATGTGGAAAGTATAAGGGGCATCTGTGCCTTAGGGCTGGTTACGCTCTGACTTGGCGGGGTTCTCTCGCATTGGCTCATGCTTTTGCCGAGGTTCCACTTTTCAGTTGTTGCTCAGTATGAACTTTCCTGGCCTGTATTAGTCTTCCACCCAATTCTTGAAGACGAAACAATCTTTGATTGGATGACCAATGACCCGATGGAAGGGACAGTAGTCGAGATGATCCAAAGCATTAGCTTCATGAGGCCGCTTGCACTTGGGTAGTATTAACATTTGGTGCCTCATGGCGAAGTTAAATATTTTCCTCACCTTGTCCTAGGAAAAGGAATATTCCCGACCCATCCTCTCTTCAAGAGGTATAGCTGAGCGACCTTGCGGCTTGGACGTGGACGGTGTCCTATGTTCAATGCGGCCGCCATGCCTTTCTTTAGTTTTAAAGGAAGGTATAGGCAGCTGTTGAGGATGAGAATCGTGGCTCGTCTCTCCTATAGAGTGCCTGCTTTGGTGCGTTCTTCCGGCTGTTTCATACAAAATTGTCTGAGCCATTTGATAAGCTTATCTTATCAGCTTCTCAGTCAGGTCCTCAGTTGGCATAATCGCAATGTTTTGCAGAGCTTCGTTATATTTCCTGCTCGGGGGTAATTGCATGAACTTTTCGTATAGGGCCACCAACGACTCGAGCGGCAGTTCAAATGATCCGGATGGAGCACTTTGCGAGGTTTCTTGACTTTACTCGGCTGAGTTGTTTGCCATCCATGCATCTTCCCTTTTGTTTAAAACATAGCAACTGTGAGCTCGCTTCTTCTTCGGTCAGACATAGCCCAAACCGGTAGTATCGAACTTTCCATGGGATGCTGGTTGGTGTGTCTGTGGCACTTCCCAGATCTTCTTAAAATACTGGGCCTGATGGGCAGACTACTCGAACGGTATTCTCTGTTGATGAAGGAGTTCCTTCAAGCTCTTTGTATAGTATCTCGGCACGGGTATCGGTTGCATCCTATCTAGATTCTTCTCGAGTCCGTGTAAAATTGCTTTCTCCACCTTGGTTTCTTTTGAATTATAAAAGACAATCATATTTTTCTATTTTACGTCTGGGATGTTAGCTATAGCGCCCTCAAGTCAATTATTGTAATCAGAGGTATGCGATTGTGATGATTGAGGGATGACCTATACGGGTATAACAGTCTTACTCAAAATGATAGTATACTATCTGGTTTGTCTTTGTCATCATGTACATGCATTATGTGGTATTACAGATCACCATTACATGTTGATTGAGCCCATAGGATTCTTGCTTGACTACCAACATTATGATGGAGATTATATACATGGGAGCTGGGTGGTCTATAAGCACATCCTTAAATGTCCCTAGTCGAGGGAGTATCAAAACTGGGCATCAAGACTCCGGAGTAGACAAGTGTATACTTTTTGAGACCCCGACGAGGGGCAGTGACCGGTCTCACAAGCCATTGGTGTCAGTTTGTCACCTAAGATAGTATACAGGTGCTCATTGGGTTAAGAGTTATAGTGGACGGACTCGCCAGGAACATGCTAGATTGTATTGTACCTATTGTCAGATAGCAGTTCTCAGGTGAAATGAGTACAGGTTAGTCTGTCGACCTGAGATCATCATTTGTCTCGTATGAGTTCCCACTGTGCTTTGATTACTACCCTACCACGGCTAAAAGGAGTAGTGCAAACAAGTTTTAGTTGGGTATAGTCCCGAACCACATGGAGGCAGTAAGCGGATCGTCGGGGATTCATCTCTCCCGGTATTAGGGGTTGATGTCGCGCTGTGCACGGGTGGCCATCACAAGAAATCCTTGGCCAAGGTAGACGAGAATTACTGATTTGGATTAGTAGTTTCTCAGTGGGTGATGGGCTTCATACCGACACGAAATATCGCGTTATTAGGGGTCTAACTTTATTTACCCCCTAGACCCGATATGCGATACTCTTAGACGAACAGACCAGACTGTATGGAGATTGTCATAGACATGCTGAGTAGGGGTTCGAATAAGTTTGCTTGTCGGCCTTCCTTTCGCTCAATACCTGGGTAGCCGTTACGTACAGCTAGTATCGCTGACGTGCTTGTGGTTAAACCCACTGCCAGCGTATTGACGAGTCTTTAGAGTCCCACACAGAGAGTTTCCCTGGTTCAGGCGAAATGATGTAGTAGCCATATTTTGATACGTGCAGGGTTCTGATCGAATGATTTTACTAGTTACCCAGACTTTCGATCGGACGGTTGATAATACTAGCCGGCTCTGGTTTGAGCCGGATTATTAAATCAGGTGTTGATTTAATAATTTACGTATATATGTTTCGATATGTATATTCTAGTATTATGTTCTTTGTGTTATTTTATTTCTTTGGGTATTCGTATTTTGGTACGGATACATGTATGTATATACGGATGAGTGTAATCCGTATTTATACTGAAAGCATTCTAGAAGGTGGACACCTCATATTGGTTTATCCATTTATTAAATTAAATGGAAATGAGGTGTAAAGGTAAATAAGAGAGAATGGTGAGAACTATACATGAATAGTGTTAACAAATGAATTGTTAATTCATTTGTGCAAACTATTCAAGTATGGTTGCATTATGTTTATTGAAAAAATTGTTTTACAAAACCATGCTTCATGGTTTTCTCTCTCTTGGATGGTCATTTGGAAAAAGACTCTCACCATTTACTTCTTCTCTCTTCACTACCTTTCTTGAGCTCTTCCTCCTTCTTCTACATCTTCTACCCTACCATCTCATGTGTTGAGAATCAAGGGTAAAAGTGAGACAGTTACACACTTAGAGCAACTCACTACATTCCTAGGAACTTTAGATTAGCAATCTAGAGTCCCTAGTTACTTCACTAGATTCTTAGTGTGGAGCTAGAGCCATGAGCTGCATCCCTCGGGTGGATCATCTTTAACGGAGGAGGACCGGCGGCCAAGCTTGATCGAGGAGACCTCAAGGAGCCAAAAAAGATGGTAGAAGACCGAAGGACACGAATCATTCGGTATAACACTTCTATCTCAGTAGATAATATCTTTATAGCTTGCTAGTTTCATATTTGGTTTCAATTCTAGGTAATTGTTTCTAGTGCCAAGTTTTTAAACACTAAAATTTTTCGTTCCACAACGGCTACGGTAGATGGCCAGGGCATTAGCAAACCCCAACATGGGAGGCACGTGGAAGGTTACTAACTCTTCCATGCTGTAGGTACTGAGTACATCGAGCTCTTTATAATGACGCGGTGGAGTCATTGTAATATGCAGGTTTCGATCGGCTTCATCGGGGCCCTTCACTCGTGGATGAATGGAGAAAACCGTATCGGCATCTTCTTCTGAGTCGCTGCCGAAGATCGGAATGGGAGTTGATGAGCTTGGTTTATTGGTTTCCTTTGGAGGTTGACCTGTGAGTACTATTTCTTTCTTGGAGTCGCTTCCAAAGACAGGGATGACAGCCGCTTGAACTTGTTTATCCTTAAGCTTGCCACACTTCTCTATATCTTCAAAGTCCAACGAGAAGTACTTCGCATCTTCATATTTCCATACTTCGTTCACCAAAAACGGGTTGAGCTCCCCTGTGATGGTATTCTCTTGGATATCCTTGAAATACTTCATACACTAATATTGTGTAGAAGGGATGACACCATACTGGTGTAGCCAAGGTCAACCCAGTAAAGCTTTATAGTAGGGCTTGCTTTAAATGACGTGAAATTTTGACGTCTTTGTTGAGTTGTCCAAAACGGAGTGTCAACACTATGGACCCCAGCGTCCTTGAAGACTAGGAGTCGAATCCGGAGATTGTGATTTTCTCTTAGCCATGATATCGTACATCCATGGACAGTTGCTTGATCACCTTAACATTGAGGAGGTTGACTGAAGAACCGTTGTCGATGAGGATTTTATTTATCCTCTGATCATCGTAGTACCCGACGACGTAGAGCGGTGAATTGTGCTCGAATGTCCCCAGGAAAAGATCTTCTTCACCGAAGGAGAAGTCGGCTGTGTATACTTCTGCCATTTTATCCTTCATCGCTTACTGTGTATATTTTGATCAAAACATATATTTACTACTTTACAAATGAGCGTTCGCTACTTGCACCGCGAGTCACGCATCACACGGTGATTCAGAAAAGATTTTGCATGTGATTTATTCAGTTTTTTTGAGGGATTTTACCCTGATGCGTACTATATACGTATTATGATATTGACAATAGTATATTGGATTTCAGTAGTGGATTTCGAGATCTATATCTCCATTGTAACTCTGATGATTGCATTACGCATGACGGAGTTCGATTTTGAGTTTCACACTCATTTTCATGCGCACATGAGGCGTTGTGGTATTTCCGTGTATTCCATGATTTTGGAGCCCCGTTGATCTAAACAAGATGATTGAAATGTTTTAGTATTTGGGGGTTTAAATTTAAATTCGGGGACCGAATTTATTTAAGGGGGAAGATTATAACATTTTATAAAATATAAAATATTATTTTTGGAATTTCATATTAAAATAATATATTTCGCGAAAACTATTAGATTTGCGAATTGGGGTTTTCGTAAAATGGTATAATTATATACCAATATTTGGAAAATAATGGGAGATTAAAATAATTTATTTATTAAAAATATATTTATTGGATTTTGGCATTTTTATAATTAATTATATGCAAGTTTAAATTAAACTCGATTAGTACACTACTAATCACGATTATGCCAAATCCGTATTTTTAATTAACCATGGCTAGTGCACCATGTCATGTTGCAATTTGGTTGCATGTTGTTTTATTGTATTTGTTGATATTTGGTTTTAAAAGAGAAAAGAAAAAGAATAAAAGACGGCATGGGAGGAGAGAGAAGAGAGAGAGGGGGGACAACATGATGAGGTATGGGCATGAGAGAGAATGTGAGGGGAAGAGAGTGAGGATGGCTCCACCCTTAGCCTTGACCCTTCCCCATTTTCCTTCCTCATTTTCATTATTTCCTTCATTTCCCCTTCTTCAACTTCTTCATCTTCATGCTTTCTCCATCTCCACCACCATGTATCATCTCCAAATCTCCACCAAAACCCTATACTCTCTTCACTAAAAATGATCCCCACCTCTTCCTAAACCCTATGGACCAACCAAGTTTGGATTTTGAAGACTTTGAGAAACTCAAGAAAATTCTTGAGTTGCAAAATGAGGTATTATTTCCATTCCTTTAGCTAAGTCATTCTGTTAATCTATTCTAGTTTAGCTTAAAACTTGATTTAGCATGTTTAGTGACCTTGGAATTTTCCAAGCTGATATTTAGGTGATTGTGTGGACTTGTGATGTGGTTATTGAAGAGTAGTGAGTGTTTGCAAATCCTAGTGATGGTTTTATGGCCAAGACTAGAACACTAGAACCCAAAACCAGAACTTAGAATTTGCCCGACATCGATTATTTGACAGTTTGTGATAGTATATGGGAATCTGGGATGATTCGAGACCACTATAAAATAAGTTCCCATGACAGAGAGACATGCAGGAAACCTAGAAGCACCACTTGAAACCCGAGACCACTATAAAATAAGTTCCCATGATTGAGAGACATGCAGGCAACCTAGAAACACCACTAGAAACCCGAGACCCAAAACCCTTTGCCAGGGCGCATATTTAATGCATGAGGCCGCAAATTGCGGCCAAGTCGAGGTAAAAAGTGTTGATGTTTGGACCATGGCTTGGTTATGTGATATCTAGAGCAATCCCATATGCAAAATGTCTTGGTTTGACCTAGGGAGAAATCTGGGAGCAATTTCCTATGTTGCTGAATTTGGTATTTGCGATTTCTGAACTTGGGTTTTGGTATTTGATATTGTAATTGGTCGTTGGACATTTGTTCGTCAACGACGAGGGTTATTTAGTTGTTTTTACATGTGTAGGCTATGGGTTCTAACCTATGAGCACACCGTGTGCCATATCAATTTTCTGGACATTAATTTTAATAGCATTACGATGTGTTGTGATTGTAGGTACCTTCGTGTGGATTCAGAGGCGACGAAGCACATCGACTACGGCTAAACAAGGAGATTACAGGTGAGTATATTTATATATACGGGGGAAGTCGGGTGGATGGCGTAAAGCATCCCCTCAATTATAAAATGGAAACCGATATATATAGAATATAGTCGGAGAAACCTATACTAGGACCCTACGGATGTGATTAAAGGATTTAGTATGAAATGATATGATAGATAAAGATGTCTCGAATTGATATATGAGGATATGAAATGTGAATGTGAATCACGATATATATATATATATATATATATATATATATATATATAGTTGCAAGAGAATAAGTACGAGAATTATAGTGGCATGATATACAACAACAAACAACAACAGCTGAGCCTTTTATCCCAAGCATATGGGGTAGGCTACATGAACCAACATGAGAATCACGCCGGGTCCAGCACATGAATCCTCTGCCTCCACTCACTCCTATCGAACAATATACTTTCATTGAGTCCTTTGGCAACCATATCGTTTCGTATCACCTCCATCCATGTTTTCTTCGGTCTCCCTTTTTTCCTTTTGCCATTGCCCATATCGAGAGTATCTATTCGTCGAACCGGTGCTTCCATAGGTATGCGTCGCACATGACCAAACCATTTAAGCCGGTTTTCCCGCATCTTCTCCTCCACAGGTGCTACACCAACTTTTTCATGAATATCCTCATTTCGCACCTTATCTTTTCTAGTGTTACTACACATCCAACGAAGCATGCTCATCTCCTCTACGTGCATCTTCTGTGTATGATGCTTCTTAGGAGCCCAGCATTCTGTACCATATAATAAGGCAGGCCGAATAGCGCTCCGATAAAACTTCCCTTTCAATTTTAACGGAAAGTTATGATCACATAAAATCCCTGTTGCACTTCTCCATTTCAACCAACCAGTTTGGATCCTTTGATTAACATCACTATCGATCTCCCCATTCTTTTGGATGATGGAACCTAGATATCTAAACTGGTCGCTCGGTGAAATCTCTTGCCCTTCCAATGTTATACCAATATGGTTTTGACTTCTCTGGTTACTAAATTTGCAATGCATATATGCTGTCTTGGACCTGATTAATCTGAATCCCCGAGATTCCAATGTTTGCCTCCATAATTCCAATTTGGCATTAACCCCTGCTTTCGTCTCATTTACTAGAACAATATCATCAGCGAATAGCATACACCAAGGTGCCTCATCTTGGATAGTTCTAGTAAGCTCATCCATCACGATGGTAAACAGGAATGGACTTAATGCAGATCCTTGATGTAAACCAATAGTAATCGGAAAATCACTCGTTAAGCCGCCGCAAGTTCTGACATTTGCCACTACTCCATCGTACATATCCTTGATTATGTCAATATACTTGACGGAGACCCCCTTCTTCATCATTGTCCCCCATAATACCTCTCTAGGTACCTTGTCGTACGCTTTTTCTAAATCAATAAATATTATATGCAAATCTCTTCTCCTCTCTCGAAAACGCTCGACAAGTTGACGAAGCAAATGAATAGCCTCTGTCGTCGATCGTCCAGGCATGAACCCAAACGGGTTCTCTGTTATCTTAATATACTTCCTTAGCCTGTGTTCAATCACTCTTTCCCAAAGTTTCAAGGTGTGACACATAAGTTTTATTCCACGGTAGTTTGAGCAACATTGAATGTCACCCATGTTTTTGTTGATAGGTACAAGGATACTTTTTCTCCATTCATTTGGTATCTTTTTTGTCTGCCAAATCTTATTAATCAGATCTGTCAGCCATTTAACGCCTATTTTTCCTAAGCATTTCCAAATCTCGATAGGAATCCCGTCAGGACCAACTGCTTTTCTTAAACTCATTCTGTTCAAAATTTCTTTAACCTCCGGTAGTCTTATTTTATGCATGAAATCACGGTTTATATCTTGAGATTGAATGACAAATCCATCCAAATTCTTAGTAAATCTCTCATTGAACAATTTGTCAAAATAATCTCTCCATCTTTCCTTGATATCCTCATCTCGAACTAAAACTTTCTGATTTTCATTTTTGACACACTTCACCGCACATAAGTCTCTAGTCTTCCTTTCCCGCATCCGAGTAATCCGGTATATATCATTTGCAGCCTCTTTAGTGTCTAATTTCTCGTACACCTCCTTGTAGACCTTAGATTTAGCTTCCCAAACAGCTTTCTTAACTTCCTTTTTAGCCATTTTGTACTTCTCAAATCTCTCCACATCTCTACTTTTCTTTAAATCTTTATAAGAATCCCTTTTAATTTTAATAGCAGGCTTTACATCTTCATTCCACCATGATATGTCTTTAGATGGTGGAGCACCACCTCTCGACTCACCAAGTAGATCTCTAGCTACCTTCTTGATACAACTAGCCATTTTGTTGCATGTTTTGTCTGGATCATCTTCCGACCGTCAATCCGCTTCTTGGACTACACGATCTATAAAAGCCTTTTGGTTACCTTCTTTTAATCACCACCATTTAATTATAGTGGTATGATATGAGATCGATAAATACGACATGGGATTAATAAGATAGAATGTATATGTAAGGTGACTTGATGTGAGACATTGATGTGATGAAAAGAGTATATGATGAGCTATGATGATATGGCTTAATATGTCGTTATACGGATGAGAGGCGATATGAGAATATAGATACTGTTGCCAAGACATGATATGAAATTGATACGGATGTGACTTGAGAGATCTGTATATGTGTGTGTGTCAATATATATATATATATTTATGAGGATAATGAGTGATATGCCGTACGAAACTTTAGATCCGTACCATCATTGTTGTCTAGGTCGATAGAATCCCTAATTGTTTAATGCCGCCGTACGATGGATTTCCGTATGCGATGAGTTTTACTTGATGATTGATCCATACCCTTGACTCGAGGATGCCGTACAATGGATTATACCGTACGTGATGGTGTGAGGCTGGACTGCTGATTGATAGATTCATCGACTCGGATATGTTATAGATATTGTTAATCCCTGTCTACACCACTTGGTTTAGCCCTTATGTAGATGTTAGATTAGATACGTATACCTTATAATAGTGCGCTTACGATTTACTTTCTTCTACGTTTACGATATTCTCATTGCATTACATATACCCGTGCTTCCATTATTTGTTATGATATCGTCGGCTAGTACACCTGCACAATTATCGATGATGCGTATGTTACACTTACACAGATTTGCCGGCTCACTCACTTTCATCATCGGTAATTGCTATGTCACCCACATAGTAAATTTGCTATATCATGCTGTTACTCTTAATGGTTCAGTACTATCCCATGGCTTGTTAACATTATATACTTGCTATGCTCACATCACTACTTTATATTGCATGATATATTTGCTATGCTCACATTTCTGTTCTATGTTTGCATACATCATGCTTTATGATTATATGCATTGAAATGTTGTTTTCATGAGATTCTGGATTTGAGAACCGTGGTTATATTTCAAAGGAAATTATGTATTGTTTTAAAAAAAAAACGGTTTCTCTTGATATGATATTTTGAGGCGTCCACCATGAATTTTCTCGGTTCTGAGATTGGTTTTAGAAACCTGATTCGAGGAGATGGACGATCCGTATGCGGGTACATGGTGGACCCGGTATGGTGCCCCGGGGCAAGAAAGGTATGTTGTGTAGTAGACGATGAGCCTGGCAGAGAGACTATTACCTACCGTTGATAGTTTGGACCCGACGGTTATCCAGAGGATACCGACCGGAGTTGTGAGATGGATATGGGCCGATCCGGACTGACGGAGCCCGAGATGTGAGGATTTACGTGTCGATGCTGGACACGGGTTTCATGATATTTCGAGTGTCGGTGTTGGGCACTCAGGTTCCATGATTTTGATGTGTCGTTGATGGACACACGTTGGTTGATATCCTCATATATAATGATTCAGATGTTGATTTGTATATGTCATTAGTATTGATTATATTGTTGACATATATGCAGGTATGGTCACCCTAGATATCATAGTATTACCTTCATGATATAGTATGACCTAGGAAATCATTGTTTTATTCGATTTCTACCTGCTGATATTTTCTACTCATGAGTTGGCAACTCACCCTCGTTGTGCCATAGTTCTTGCAGGTTTGACCGCTTGGATCAGTAACGGTATCGCTGGCACACAGCTTGCATTCGGGTGTTTTGCTATGGTAGGTGGGACACATTGGATCGTGCCCACTCTTGTATTTATTATTTCCTATTGTATCTAGAAATACTCCATCAATCAGAAACTAAAATTTGTATATTTAGTGGACTTAGACAGACTTGTGTGGTTGCGAGACTTAGAGAGATAGTTGTATGTTTGCTTCTTGGGAGTTTGATGTCTCTCTTTATTTATCATTCTTTCTGTGTTGATCTTCACCGTTGGGTGTCGTATATATATTTCTTACTTGCGTGGTTGTGATTCTGCCATTTGGCGAAGAGCTAGCTCCCGCTTGGGGATGCCTTTTATATTGTTATGTATATATGGTTCCCGTTCAAAATATACAAGGGAGGCGCTGTCCTCAACTTTAGTACATTTTACTTGCATTTTCTTATATCATTAGTTATGCATTTATAGATAAACTTTATTTCATTATACCTTTATTTAAAAACCGCACACCCACTATTTTCTGCAAAAAGGTTTAGATTTTCTGGACTTCGGCTTACTTGAATTACGTTACAACTTTAAACGTTGCGTGATTTAAGTGCCGGTCACGTGCTAAATTATGGGTCGTGACAAAGTTGGTATCAGAGAGTTAGGTTTAATCTTGGTTCGAGTCTAGGTTTGACTATGCGGAGCCTGGGGCATAATCTATTTCGGAACGTAGGCTTGACCTTACGGAACTTAGACTTGACGGGGCGTATTAGACCCGAAATTTCGTTTCATAGGTTGACCTTGATTGATGGAGTAGGTAGCTTGAGTAGAGTGACGTACCGTGCGTATGTTCCGCGGCATACTTACAATACGATACTCCGCTTAAGTGACATTAGGATGTATATTCTTGAGATCCGTGCTTCTATTCATTCCAATGATCATACTCTCATTGATTCCGTTCCTCCTTATGATCATGTATCCATTTTGGATCTGTTGATTCCTTTCATTCCTTTGATATATATTCATCGATACATGTTTGAGGTTCCTGTCACCATGGTTTGAGCGCAGATTGAGCTGCGGCAAGAGATGCGGTCAGAGCGAGATCATCACGGACAATGACTGACCATGATATTTTCTGGTGACATAGGAACGTGTAGGTATAGTGTTGTGTTGAGATCTCTCGTTTGAGGAGAGTGTTCGATTTTGCACCGGATGATCGTGCCATTGATAGAGGCTGCTAGATTGAGAGGACTGTTGATGTACAGCCTACCCCTGAGGTCGTGATGTTGTATACCGTGCAGACAGATGACCTAGTTGTTGCTAAGATTGATGGGATGTCGTTTCCAGAGTTTATGAGCTGAAACTGCTGGAGCTTTCAGGCAGAGATGTGACAGGAGATAGCTAGTCTATCTCGAGCTGTGTGACTGATATCATTCGTCTAATTCGATGTGCCGATGCAGGATCAGTTGAGTTGAAGAATTCTAGTTGAAGGATCTTACTCAAATCTAGAGTAGATCGATCAAGAGAGTACGTTGTTCGTTGGATGCTCCGATATGAGATCAGTAAGTTGACCATCTTCGGATAGAGGACCTCACCCAGATACGTCGTGAGTTGATCAAGAACGGTAAAATGAAGCGTATTTTCCTTCGATAAATAGGGCGAGTTCCCGAGAACGTTTCGGCTTGATATCTTCTACAGAGTGGTGAAGATACCCGAGTTCGAAATTTCGAGTCCTTGTGAGAGACTCCGGATTGACTGTAACCGAGAACAAATTGCAGTACGCAAACAACGAGATGTGATTTCGATGTGGACGATAATGAAGACGGGTGAAACAAGAGGTTCGTGCGAGATGTTAACGAGCTGTTGTTACTCCCTGTTGAGATTAGAGGTCGGATATGTATACAGAGGCGTTGGGATACGGCCAATTCTCGAGGAAAAGCTGTGCTGAGAACGCAAATGTCCAGAAAACGAGAAAGGATTGAGTAAAGAGTGCCAACCTTCGTGTAATTCGGCATAGGCGAGATCGGGAGAGACCTTAAGCAGGTTCTTTCCAGGGCACTGCTGCGATACGATTTGCACCCAGGATCGGTTGTGTTGCGTGTATTCAGTGGGCCATATGCCGACATCAGTAACGTGCCATTTGCGAGTGGTCATGATAATTGGCCAAGAGATGATCTGCGGAGTGCTAGAGCGGACTGTTCCGCTCGTACACCTGACCGGGCCGACGAGCCGAAGGATTGCGAGATTGATAATTCAGAGAGTAAACGAGGACCCAGAGACCGAAGACGCCAGACCGTGAGCAGGAGGCAAGTAGATGATCTTGCTCTGCCAGATTTAGGCGCACCGACATATTTTCGACATTGAAGGAGGTGTACCTTAGTATCATTTATTGCGATTCGTGTTTCGTGATCCGAGTATCACACTTTTATCGCTTGTATTTGAGTTTCATGATATGTTTTCGTGCACCATGGCTGCACCTATTGGATATTTTCTTTTGTGCAAAGTTATTGCACTTGATTTATGTTTATACACCGCTACATCGGTTTGCGATTTGTGCATATCAGTTGCACTTAATATTGATTTTATGCCTTGGCTGCACGTGTTTATGATTTCGTAGATTTCATACGGTTAATTTGATTTTGTGTATGTGGTACTCACTCGATTTGATTTTTGCACTCGGTATAGCTCACATGTGCTTGCAGTTCATTGATATGTGTTTTGTGCACGCAGTTGCACACGTTTATGATTTTTATACACCTTGGTACACTCGATGTTGTTTTAATACGCATTTGAGATATAGATTTGTATTTCGTGCATTTGTTGCGCTAGATTTTTATTTCGTGCATTTGGTGCACCAGATTGGTATTTCGTGCATTTGTTGCACTAGATTTGTATTTCGTGTATTGGTTGCACTAGATTTATACTTCGTACATTTGTTGCACCCGATTTATGTCTTCGAGCATTTGTTGCACCAGATTTATGTTTTCGCGCGCGTCTGCACTTGGCGTTCGTTATCGTGCATGCTATTGCACTATATGTTTTATACGGACCTAATGTATTTGATTTAGATTTTTGCGCACACTGGGCGCATGAGATGTGGTTTTGTGCACACTGAGTGCACTCGATTGAGATTTTTATTCGTGCATGTTGGATGCACTTGATGGAGACTTTATTTGTGCATGGTTGTTGCGCTTGATTGAGATTTTCGTGCACTCTAGATGAACTTGATACTGTTGTCCTGCACACCTGTTGCATTTGACAGATGCTTTCGTGCACACCCGTTGCACTTAGTTTGGTTTTCGTGCATATTCGTGGCACTTGTATTGGACTTTGATTTCCGTGCGCACCAGCCACACATTATGATTGGATACGCCTTTTGAGACTGATTTTTGCTCTTGAGCATTATATTTTGATGTTGGGTACTATATATATAGTAACCGAGCAGGACTGATCTGAGAACAGTACCTGAGTACTTTGCATGCATCAAAAGTTTACCAAGAGGTTTTCGAAAATGAGCTATAGTCTCGCTATTTCCTACGTGTCCGCGAGTGACATGAATCTTTACAAAGGAAAACCTTCTAAGATATTTCAAAAAGGCGGAACGTATATTTTGACCAAAACATATATTTACTACTTTACAAATGAGCGTCTGCCACTTGCACCGTGAGCACGGATCACACGGCGATTCAGAAAAGATTTTGCATGTGATTTATTCAGTTTTTTGAGGGATTTTACCCCGATGCGTACTATATACGTATTATGATTTTGACAATAGTATATTAGATTTCAGTAGTGGATTTCAAGATCTATATCTCCATTGTAACTATGATGATTGGGTTACGCTTCAAGGAGTTCGATTTTGAGTTTCACACTCATTTTCATGCGCACATGAGGCGCTGTGGTATTTCTGTGTATTCCGTGTTCGGAGGCCCGCTGATCTGAACAAGATTATTGAAATGTTTTAGTATTTAGGGGTTTAAATTTAAATTCGGGGACCGAATTTATTTAGGGGGGAGGGAAGATTGTAACATTTCAGAGAATATAAAATATTATTTTTGGAATTTAATATTAAAATAATATATTTCGCGAAAACTATTCGATTCGCTAATTAGGGTTTTCGTAAAATGGTATAATTATATACCGATATTTTGAAAATAATGGGAGATTAAAATAATTTATTTATTAAAAATATATTTATCGGATTTAGGCATTTTTATAATTAGTTATATGCAAGTTTAAATTAAACTCGATTAGTGCACTACTAATCACGATTATGCCAAATCAGTATTTTTTAATTAACCATGGCTAGTGCACTATGTCATGTTGCAATTTGGTTGCATGTTGTTTTATTGTATTTGTTGATATTTGGTTTTAAAAGAGAAAAGAAAAAGAATAAGAGATGGCATGGGAGGAGAGAGAAGAGAGAGAAATGGGACAACATGATGAGGCATGGGCATGAGAGAGAATGTGAGGGAGAGAGAGTGAGGATGGCTCCACCCTTAGCCTTGACCCTTCCCCATTTTCCTTCCTCATTTTCATTATTTCCTTCATTTCCCCTTCTTCAACTTCTTTATCTTCATGCTTCCTCCACCTCCACCTCCATAAATCATCTCCAAATCTCCACCAAAACCCTATACCCCCTTCACTAAAAATGATCCCTACCTCTTCCTAAACCCTATGGACCAACCAAATTTGGATTTTGAAGACTTTGAGCAACTCAAGAAAATTCTTGAGTTGCCAAATGAGGTATTATTTCCATTCCTTTAGCTAAGCCATTGTGTTAATCTATTCTAGTTTAGCTTAGAACTTGATTTAGCATATTTAGTGATCTTGGAATTTTCCAAGTTGATGTTTAGGTAATTGTGTGGACTTGTGATGTGGTTATTGAAGAGTAGTGAGTGTTTGCAAATCCTAGTGATGGTTTTATGGCAAGGACTAGAACACTAGAACCCAAAACCAGAACTTAGAATTTGCCCGACATCGATTATTTGACAGTTTGTGATAGTATATGGGAATCTGGGATGACCCGAGACCACTATAAAATAAGTTCCCATGACAGAGAAACATCCAGGCAACCTAGAAGCACCACTAGAAACTCGAGACCACTATAAAATAATTTCCCATGTCAGAGAGACTTGCAGGCAACCTAGAAGCACCACCAGAAACTCGAGACCCAAAACCCTTTGCTAGGCCGCAGATTTAATGCATGAGGCCGCAAATTGCGGCCAAGTCGAGGTAAAAAGTGTTGATGTTTGGACCATGGCTTGGTTATGTGATATCTAGAGCAATCCCATATGCAAAATGTCTTGGTTTGACCTAGGGAGATATCTGGGAGCAATTTCCTATGTTGCTGAATTTGGTATTTGCGATTTCTGAACTTGGGTTTTGGTATTTGATATTGTAATTGGTCGTTGGACATTTGTACGTCAACGACGAGAGTTATTTGGTTTTTTTTACATGCGTAGGCCATATGTTCTAACCTATGAGCACACCGTGTGCCGTATCGATTTTCCAAACATTGATTTTAATAGCATTACGATGTGTTGTGATTGTAGGTACCTTCGCGTTGATTCCGAGACGACGAAGCACACCGACTACGGCTAAACAAGGAGATTGCAGGTAAGTATATTTATATATACGGGGGATGTCGGGTGGATGGCGTATAGCACCCCCGCTATTATAAAATGGAAACCGATATATATATATATAGAATATAGTCGGAGAAACCTATACTAGGAACCCACGGATGTGATTAAAGGATTTAGTGTGAAATGATATGATAGATAAAGATGTCTCGAATTGTTATATGAGGATATGAAATGTGAATGTGAATCACGATATATATATATATATATATATATATATATATATATAGTTGCAAGAGAATAAGTATGAGATTTATAGTGGCATGATATGAGATCAATAAATACGACATGAGATTAATAAGATAAAATGTATATGTAAGGTGACTTGATGTGAGATATTGATGTGATGAAAAGAGTATATGATGAAATATGATGATATGGCTTAATATGTCGTTATATGGATGAGAGGCGATATGAGAATATAGATACTGTTGCCAAGACATGATATGAGATTGATACGGATGTGACTTGAGAGATATGTGTATATATATTTATGAGGATAATGAGTGATATGTCGTACGAGACTTTAGATCCGTACCCTCATTGTTGTGTAGGTCAATAGAATCCCTAATTGTTTAATGCAGCCGTACGATGGATTTCTGTACGTGATGAGTTTTACCTGATGATTGATCCATACCCTTGACTCAAGGATGCCATACGATGGATTATACCGTACGTGATGATGTGAGGCCGGACTGCCGATTGATAGATTCATCGACCCGGATATGTTATAGATATTGTTAATCCCTGTCTACGCCACTTAGTTTAGCCCTTATGTAGATGTTAGATTAGATACGTATACCTTATAATAGTGCGCTTACAATTTACTTTCTGCTACGTTTACGATATTCTCATTGCATTATATATACCTGTGCTTCCATTATTTTTATGATATCGTCGGCTAGTACACCTGCACAATTATCGATGATGCGTATGTTACACTTACACAGATTTGTCGGCTCACACTCTTTCATCGACCCACAGAGTAAAATTGCTATATCATGCTATTACTCTTAATGGTCCAGTACTATCCCATGGCTCGTTGACATGATATACTTGCTATGCTCACATCACTACTTTATGTTGCACGATATACTTACTTTGCTCACATTTTTATTCCGTGTTTTCATACATCATGCTTTATGATTATACGCATTGAAATGCTGTTTTCATGAGATTCTGGATTTGAGAACCGTGCTTATATTTCAATGGAAATTATGTATTGTTTTAAAAAAAAACCCGGTTTCTCTTGATATGATATTTCGAGGCGTCCACCATGAGTTTTCTCGATTCTGAGATTGGTTTTAGAAACCCGATTTGAGGAGATGGACGATCTGTTTCCGGGTACATGGTGGACCCGGTATGCTATCCCGGGGCAAGAAAAGCATGTTGTACAGTAGATGATGAGCCTAGCCGAGGGACTACAACCTACCGGTGATAGTTTGGACCCGGCGGTTATCCGGAGGATACCGACCGGAGTTGTTAGATGGATATGGGCCGATCCGGACTGACGGAGTGCATATGCCGATCCGGGCTGATGGAGCCCGAGATGCGAAGATTTACGTGTCGATACTGGACACGGGTTTCATGATGTTTCGAATGTCGGTGTTTGGCACTCAGATTCCATGATTTTGATGTGTCGTTGATGGACACACGTTGGTTGATATCCTCATACATAATGATTCAGATGTTTATTTGTATATGTCATTGGTATTGATTATATTGTTGACATATATGCAGGCATGGTCACCCTAGATATCATAGTATTACCTTCATGATATAGTATGACCTAGGAAATCGTTGTTTTATTCGATTTCTACCTGCTGATGTTTTCTACTCACGAGTTAGCAACTCACCCCTGTTGTGCCGCAATTCTTGCAGGTTTGACCGCTTAGATCAGTAGCGGTATCGCTGGAACACAACTTGCATTTGGGTGTTTTGCTATGGTAGGTGGGACACATTGGATCGTGCCCACTCTTATATTTATTATTTCCTATTATATCTAGATAAACCTTATCAATCAGAAATTAGAATTTGTTTATTTAGTGGGCTTAGTTAGACTTGTGTGGTTGCGAGACTTAGAGCTATAGTTGTATGTTTGCTTCTTGGGAGTTTGATGTCTCGCTTTATTTATCATTCTTTCTGTGCTAATCTTCACCGTTGGGTGCCGTATATATATTGCTTACTTGCGTGGTTTTGATTCCGCCATTTGGTGAAGAGCTAGCTCCCGCATGGGGATGCCTTTTATACTGTTATGTATATGTGGTTCCGCTTCAAAATATACAAGGGAGGTGCTACCCAAAATTTTAAAGACGAAAAATGTGCTCAACTTTAGTACATTCTACTTGCATTTTCTAATATAATTAGTTATGCATTTACAGATAAACTTTATTTCATTATACCTTTATTTCCAAACTGCACCCCCAATATTTTCCGCAAAAAGGTTTAGATTTTCTGGGTTTCGGCTTACTTGAATTACGTTACACCTTTAGACGTTGCTTGATTTAAGTGCCGGTCACATGCTAAATTATGGGTCGTGACAAAGTTGGTATCAGAGCGTTATGTTTAACATTGGTTCGAGTCTAGGTTTGACTATGCGGAGTCTGGGGCATAATCTATTTTGGAAAATTAAGAAAAGAAGAGAAGTTTAGAAGTTTTAGTAAAGCAACCGCAATCAACACGGCGTCGCGTGTTGCTTAGCTGTGGTGAATACGGGTCGTCCTCTGAGATTCGTGGATTTTTATAGTTCTTGCTTTAGATGGGTTGAAAGAAATAGAAAAGAGAAAATCAAGAAGATTGTTTTAAGATTTACTTGAATTATCAAGAAAATTGTTTCAAGATCTAATTGAATTATCAAGAAAATTGTTTCAAGATCTAATTGAATTATCAAGAAAATTTATATGAAGAAGACTTGTAGGATTCTTTAGGATTTAGTAGCCACGGATGACTAATAAAGATTACTCTTCTTATCTATTGATAGATTTACAACTAGATTGATGGCGATGAATGGGGATTAGGGTTCTTTGGAAGAAACTAGGGTTTCTCCTCTATTGACCCTTGTCCTTTCATTGATTTCCATTCATGTCTAGCCCTTAACAAAAAGACCGTCAATTTTATCTCAAATCGTGGTCGAGATTATCAAGAAATTGATATCGCACCCGATAAGGATGTTGACGATTCTTTTGCTAAAGTTTATAAACTTCATAAGACTTAAAAGGAGTATAGTATTTTCTCACCATTGATCTACCTTAATCCTACGAATCCTATCAAGCGGAGAATTACTCGCACATCAGGAAAATAAAAGAAAGAATAGAGAAAGAATTTATAATGCGGAAATTAAAAGCAAGCGAATTGATAAAACGATGATATATCTTTATTACTCAACTTCACAATACATTTATCCAAGTTTAGATTACAAGAGGAAGAAGAATTTGCTCTCGATCTCTGCCTCGAAGAAGTAAATGTTCCGTGGATCTTCCCATCGCTTGATCACCTCGAGTCGTGGACCTATCGTGGATCGCTTGCTCGTTGACGATGATTGGTTTCGTGTAAAGGAGACTTGATTGATTGATCGCTTGATTGATTTCTCGATGGATTTCTTGATCTTGGATCTCAAGATTGTAGATTCTTGATCTTAGATTGGATTTTGATCTTTGAGATTTATTTTTCTTGGATATTGGATGTTTTTGATTTAGATCTAGATCCCCCTTTGATCTGTAGCCCTCGGTCCTTTTATAGCCCCAAAACCAGTAACAGAAGCCCGTAACAAACTAAGTTTGTTACGGAGAAGATTCCAGAAAATTTCTAAACCCTAATTCCTTGAATCGACCGTGGATCCACGGCAACTCGTCCTGACTCGGCAACGGTTCCCTTCTTGGTGAGATCTTGGCTTCAAACTTCTGGAGTCTTCTCATGTTGGTATTTGGGTATTTATTTGATGTCTGGAACCTTCTTATCTTTTCTGAGTCGCTACTAGTATTTGATTCTTCGACTTTCTTCACTTTATCGGCAGATTCTTGATTCCTGATATCTGACCTGAGCTAAACTTGCACAATATCTCAAGATACAATTTGACATGATAAGCGTATCAAAATATTATGCATGTTTTCCTTCATAATGTTGATTATAATATATAAACACATGGTAAATGGTATTTTGCAGATAAACTTATAATATAGGTTATATTTATTACAAACACCTTTAGACGATTAAGAAAAGTAAGGAAATTGTCATGTTAAAAGTTCAATATTTTCAACTGAACAAATACCCCAAACTTGACTTTGATCGTCCTGAGCAAACTGTTTATTCAAGGGAAGGAGAAAAGAAAATAGAAAGAAAAAAAGAAAAACTAACTAGCACACTTTCGTTGGCAACACGATTGCACTGAGCACGTGCAACAAGCCGTTAAACCTCTAGTTGTCTCTAGTAGGAGGAGTGTTGTCTCCTGCGGGTTTTCAGCAGATTACACCCACAAAATTCCATAATAAAAGAAAGATGGTGAAAGTTACATATAAAGATAAGAAGTATAAAAGAAAGAACTTGAAAATAATAGTTTCTAACAACACTAGCTTTTCGGTTGCCATGAGCTCTATCTTAATGGTCATGAAAAGATATTTGAAATTACATCATCCCTCAATAAAACATCACATTTAGTCTTCCTCCCTACCTTTCTTCGAAACACCGATCATATACCCTTACTTGTGTCTAAAAGACATCCCTACACTCGGAGAATTCAATTCAAGCTATCATACTCTTGTCCATCTACCTCAGTACTTTTAGTCGGTGAATATTTTTTAAATGGAATTGCTCACACATTCTTCATGCGACCGTTAATACTTCTTGAGGTATTAACCGACCGATTACTAAATGTGCTCACTTATTAGGTGTAAATAGCAATTTCCTCGTCTTGCAACACCTAAGGCTTAGCAGTGGCTCCCAAACCAGTTGGTCTAAGGCACTAGGTGATAAAACACCCTCGCTATATTTTTTATGCTGCCTTGGTGATTACAAAACCAGTGCTCATTTTCTTCACCATCTTATACTTTATGCTTCATTTTATATTTTCTTCGTACTTTGGCTTTTAGACAAGAGCATTTCAAGGTATCCTCTATTATCCCGAGTTTCAAGACGTGTGTAAGTGCGTATAGTACGGTATTAACGTTCAGATGTTTGGCCTCAAGAATAGAGACTATTTTTCAGACTTATTTTTATCTTCATATTAGTGACTTCCTTTATCTTACTAACCCTTGGGACAACGGCTCATAACTACTTATTAGTAGTTTCGTTTGAGAAAATATCTAACTTTCTTGTTTTTCTCAAACTCTTCCAATCTTTTAAATGCTATTTTTCACTTTCTAATCTTTCATTATCAAAGAAAAAAATTTAAAAAAAATCGTGCCTAAGCAAAGTGTAATCCAGTCTTAGCATGCCGGAGTTGCCAAGAGAAATCCTGTACTTGCCCGGCGAACCTATTCGTTTCCTTTCAGGAAACTCGGGAGTCCCGTCCTAGTCAGAAACCCGTCGATCTCTCCCTATCGGCTATCATAGCCTCGACCGGGTTCGTGCCAAAGGTACTCTGCGTGGCCGAAAGGTTTCTTTTCGGATCAGCGGGTTCTCCCGCCCTAGTTAGAAACGAGTTCAGTTCGATGACCGCCCCCGTGAAGACGTCGAATTTGACTTTGAGTTTTCAAAGGCAAATCGACTTTCGATCATTATATACGATGAATTTAATATCAATATCATGGTTTTTTCCGGCCTCGGGTTCCGGTTCCGGCAAGAGAGCGAAGCGATCGACCATTTTAGGGCCCGGGTGGCGCATAGGCCCCGCCGATTGAGGGTGCACCTCGCCTCGTCAAGTCAGTGAAGTGCAGCGGAACGGATAGGAAAGTGAACGAAGTGAACAATTGAGTTTCACGAGTGAAGCGAGGCACCCGAGTGGAACAGAGACCAAGTCAAGTGTAGCAAAGGAAGGAACTGACGAGCGGAATGATAGGCATCCCATAACGGGATGACAACTACCGAATCATGAAGGCAAGTGAACGCAGTGAACGATCGAGTTAACCGAGTGAAGCGAAGTGGAACGGATAGCTGAGTGCAGCGAGGCACCCGAGTGGAACGGATAGGTGAGTGAAGCGCAGCGGAACGATAGGGAGTGAAGCGAGTTTTACGAGCGAAACGGATTTTAAGGTCAAGTTTTCTTAACGAAAACTTTCTTAAATTTCATAAATAGAGAATTCATAATGAAACTCATAAAAAGTAGTTTTTTAATAAGAAAACAGGGCTTTGCGGTCTTTTTCAAGACCGACAGTAGCCCGATTCTTTTGTGTATACGCGCATGCGCGTATACGCCTGAGCGCATATGCGTGCGTACTTATTATCGTACGCGCGCGCGCCAAAAAATCAGCGACCCTTTTTTTCGCCCCGGAAAGTCGTGTTCGACTTCCGGGAAGTACAAAAACCAAAGGGCGCCCTCCGGGTGCCCTACAGTGTTTTTTGTATCGGTATAGAGCCGGCGTCGGTTGAAGACTGGTTTTGGGAACCAAAATTTTTGAGTATCCGGTCAATTCTTGGTTAATTAATCGAAGTGGGTAGCTCCAGTAGACCCATAGATCATGGAACAAATAGGGGTGGGTAGGCCCAACCACCATACGTAACGTATAGACGCGAACCCCCTCGTTACCGTACGTGCGACTCTCACCGCATACGGCTCGCACAAAGACTCTGTCATCCATCCCGAGCCTTTTTATTCCACCTCTCCTCTCCAATCCTCGAATGCAAAGTAATGCGTAAATAAGCACAAACTTCCCCCAAACCTATTTGCGGCAGTGTCCTCACCGTTGTCATCTTTTAAATCTCAAAAACCTGTAGACTTGGGAGGAAAAGTTATTAATGGGGATAAAAATAAATGAACATGAAAAATCTCCCCCAAACTTATTTTTGATCATACGGATATTCAGTTAAGTCCTTTTTCACTCACCTCCATTCTTAGGATGAGTCAATATTATCGAGACATGGAGGTGAGGCGGAGGAAATTTAGTTATGATAAATCGGCTCATGTAAAAACAGGAGTTCCTCCGCGGGGTCAGTGGAAAAATACGGTTTTAATCTATGCTCATTCACTTTATAAATATAACCGTTTTTAATTTTTTCAACTTCAACTGCCTCGTGCGGGTATACATACAGCACCACAAATGGTCCTTTCCAACGAGATCTTAGCTTGCCTGCATGAAGATGGAGACGGGAATCGTAAAGAAGGACTTGTTGTCCCGGGGTAAAAGTTTTTCTAAAAAGATTTTTATCGTGGAACACTTTAGTCCGGCTTTTTACTATAACCGTATTATCGTAAGCTTCATCGCGGAGTTCGCTTAACTCATTTAATTGCAGCTTCCGAAAGTTGCAGGTTTGATTGAAATTGAAGTTAAGCTCTTTAATAGCCCACATTGCTTTATGTTCGATCTCGACAGGAAGGTAGCAAGCCTTTACAAACACTAGGCGGTAAGGAGACATACCAAGATCAGTCTTATAGGTGGTACGAAATGCCCAAAGAGCATCCATCAATTTGGTTGACCAATCTATACGGTTTTTAGAAACCGTCTTCTCCAAAATTTGTTTGATCTGCCTATTGGAAATCTCAGCTTGCCCGCTCGTTTGGGGATGATAGGGCATAGAAAGTTTATGGTTGATTGAATATTTCTGCATCAAAGTCTCGAAAGACCGACTATAGAAATGCTTCCCGTTGTCGCTAGTTATAGCGCGGGGGTGTCCGAATCGCGAAAAGATATTTTCTCTAAGAAACTTAATAATAACCTTGTTGTCATTAGTGCGACATGGTATCGTTTCCACCCATTTCGAGACGTAATCAACAACTAAAAAGATATATAAATTCCCAAAAGAGTTGGGAAAACGGCCCATAAAATCAATACCCCAAACATCAAAAATTTCCACAACCAAGATAGGTTGGAGTGGCATCTCATTTTTTTGAGAAATCCGCCCCGTGTGTTGACACCGTGGATAAGTTTTGCAATGATCATATCATCTTTAAATAATGTAGGCCAGTAAAAACCACATTGCAAAACTTTCTCCGTCATTTTACGTGGACCAAAGTGACTACCACATGCCTGATCATGACAGAAAGACAATACACTCTTGAATTCATCATTAGGGACACATCTGCGAATGATTTGGTCGGGACAATACTTAAACAAATAAGGTTCATCCCTGTAAAAGTGATTTACTTGGGATAGAAATCGATGATTGTCTTGTTTAGACCATTCACTAGGAATAAGTCCCGTTGCTAGATAATTCGCAATATCCACAAACCAAGGTTCGCAGGATACTGTCAAGAGCTTTTCGTCAGGGAAATAGTCGTTTATTGGCAAGGTCACTGTTGGTGAGGAAGAGATGCGTGAAAGATGGTCGGCTACTACGTTTTCACATCCACTCTTATCTCGTATGACAAGATCAAATTCTTGTAATAACAAGATCCAACGTATTAACCTGGCCTTAGCATCCTTTTTCGATAAAAGATGTTTTAGGGCGGAGTGATCGGTGTAAACCACTATCGGTGAGCCAATCAAGGCACTAATTTCTTTGATGTCTGCCATTGTCCAACCAAATACTTGCCGATTTAATCTCAAGACCATCAAAAGAGCGTTCTCTTGCTCTAACACTAGAGAAGAGGATATGATCACGGGAAAGACTCATTCTCACCTAAATATGCTTATTTAAGATGAGAAGGTAGAAGTTTGAGATCTAATGTCGGCGGAGAGACGATAGAAGATGGGATAAGGGAATGATACTCGGACTCCCTAAGAAGTTCAAAACTTGAGTAGGATATTGACTTAGAAAGTGCTACTGGCTTTTGCGATGAGTCAAAAGGTTCAAACTCAAGGGAGGAATCGTCAAAGGTGTCCTCACTATAATAATTTGCTAGATCAAATAATGACGTACTAGTGTCGTCGAGATCATTATAGCAAAATTCCTCAACCTTGCAGTTGTCGGGAGCTATCTCGTTAATAGAACAGACATCAATTAGATGAGCAGAAGGTTCAGATGGTTGACTTCCTAACTTGTAAATATTAAGCTCAATTGTCATCTTTCCGAAGAATAAGTTCATAGAACCGTTACGACAATTAATGACAGCATTGGAAGTGGCTAAGAAGGGTCGGTCGAGAATCACAGGAATTTGGTTTCATGGGTTCGCTACAGGCTGTGTATCTAGAACAATAAAGTCCACAGGGAATATAAATTCCCCGGCTTGTATCAACACATCTTCTAGCTCACCCCTAAGTTAGGTGATAGATCGATCTGCAATCTGTAGAGTGCAGTAGGCAGGTTTCAACTCTCCCATACCTAACTGCTCATAGACAGAGTAAGGAAGCAAGTTAACACTAGCGCCAAGGTCGAGTAGAGCACGATTGATATTTTTACCCCCAATAGAAATAGGGATTGTAGGACAGCCGGGGTCCTTACGTTTCTTAAGTAATTGCTGGGTAAAAGTTGTGCTTACATTACTTGTAATGAACACCTTTTTCGGCATTTAAGTTTTTCTCTTCCTAGTGCACAAGTCCTTAAGTATTTTCGCATAAGCCGGAACTTGTTGTATAGTATTTAGAAGAGGGATATTTATGTTAACCTATTTAAATATTTCTCTAATCTTCTCCATTTGTGGACTTGGTTTGTTTCCCCTTAACCTATTTGGATAAGGAGCTTTATTAATAAGAGTTGGGTCCAATATTGGAGAAGATCGAGGGGGTGGAACGGATCCTAGAATTGGAGTTGGGATCATGTTAGGTTGACTCAAGGAGGTGGGCAGAGGGTTCGCGCCTAGGGGAAACAGAGAATAGGCTCGGAAGAAGATGGTAGATTAGACGAAATAGGGTTAGAAGTGGAAGCCGGGATATCAATGATTGATTCCTTATTATCAACCTGTTCACCGACTTGGTTGTTCAGCACTCTTCCCGATCTCAACTTGGTAATGACATTCACATTATGATGTTGTGAGCGTCCAGGATTCGGTAGGGGTTGAGATGGAAGTTTCCCTTTCTCTCTAGCACTCATCGTGGCATTTAATTGTGCAATTTGTGCTTCTATCGATTTTATACTATCACCGTGGAAGGCGGAGTCCTTCGTTAATGTATCGATAGAAGACTTTATATCAGCCGACGTTTGCATGGAATGTATTATAAACATATCCAAGGTTCGTTCGAGTGCAGAGGAGTTTTCGGTACCGGCCGTTTGGAATGAATTATTATAAGGTGCAGAATTGTTGGCCGGATTTTGAAAAGTTTGGGTTAAAAGGGGTGTTGACTGTGGTTGTTGTTGCTGTGGAGGAACCCTTTGATAGTTATTTTGGTTTGGAACCGTATTTTGAGTTTGAGTTTGGTGTTGGTTCTAAGCAAAATTAGGGCGATTCTTCCAACCTTGATTATATGTGGAAGAAAAAGGATCATTTCTAGGTCGTTGCTGAAAAGCAGCATTACTGTGTTCTTGACCTTGAAACAGAGAATTCAAAGGACATTCTTCGGTCATATGTGATGGATCGGAACGGCATCCACACATGGTTTTAGGGAGCGTCACCTGGTTTAAGGAGGCTAATAAAAATTTGTTTTCCATAGCTCCAAGTTTCTTTTACATCGTTGCTATTTCAGGTTTTACTGCGATGGAAATATCGAGCTGATGGATACCTCCCCTCGATGATGGTGGCCTAACGCTTTCCCATTGCAAAGTATGTTCAGCAAGATCTTCAAGAAATTTCCAGGTTTCACCATCGTCTTTGGACATGAAATTGCATTGACACATGGTTTCAAGCATCTGCTTTGTCACTGGAGTAATGCCCTCATATATAATTCGGGCACAGATCCCATCTATGGATTCCGTGATGAGGACATTGGACAAGCAGATCCTTAAACCGTTCAAAGCATTTCCAAAATGGTTTATTTGGAAGCTGGATAAACTGGTTGATTTCGCTACGAACACGGGCGGTCTTATGATTGGGATAAAATTTCTTAAGGAATGCTATAACGAATTCATCCTAATTGGAAATAGAGTGTGCAGTTGTGTTATAAAGCCATTTTTCGGCTAAATCTCACAAAGTAAACGGGAGAAGACGTAAACGCATAGCATCTACAGAAAGTTGTGAAGTGCCCATCATAGCATATACGTTTTCGAATTTGGTGATAAAAACGTATGCGTTTTCAGACTCAAGCCCATGAAATTTAGGCAAAAGGTTGATAAAGTGGGCTTTGATTTCAAAATTATCCCCATTGGCTGGTGGGATAGATAGACAAGTATGAAGAGGACCAAGTATAGGGTAGCATCTCTCATGGAGAGAGATGCGTGGTGGATTCTGCGCACCTCCGGGTGGTGGCAGAGTGGTGTTATTAAAATTTGATGGAGAACCGTCCATCTCGGTCGATGTTGTGGGTGGGGAGGAAAAAGAAGATGAAGAAGTACCGATTTCGGAGTCGATAGAAGAAACGCGGACAAGACGGGCACTAGAATCCCGTGTCCAGCTGAGCATGCACTAAGCAGGTTTAGCGTAAGTGGCAGCGTTTATGAGAATTACGTAAAAAGAAAGGTTTGTTTTTGAAAAAGTCAGACTTAGGCAAATCACAAAAATGCACAATTAACCCTAGATCTACGGTTACCTAGGTCAAGTCACTAGACCGCTCCTAAACTTCCAGAGGACAAATCGCAGAATCAATCATCTACTATCTCTTTATCCCTCTTGTGGCCAGGTAAGTGCCAGATAAGTGGGAGGTATCCACTATATATATCACCGATATAGCGGGCCTAATTAAGTAACCACTTGCCTTAGACACACTTGCCTAGACACCACAAAAGAAATGCGGATAAACAGTAGATTACCCACGACCCTCCTCTGTCCTTAATGAGCGCGACAGTCTTTAGAGTCTTGGTCTAGATATTTTTTAATTAATGAAGGGTGATGCGGATGCTAGTTTTATGATTTGTGTGGCTTAGTAAGGGTAATGAAATCCCCACCTAATCTGAATTTGGGTTTCCCCCCCTTAATTTTCCGTATTACAATATGCAAAAACAACCCAAAAACAAAACACACAAAAAGAATTTTTTAAGCGGCGAATTTTTGCAAAGAACCTGCAGAAAAAATGTTATTGGACTTTTTCAGAGGAGAGAGAAGAAAATAGAAAATATACCAAAAAAAATCGGGCGCTCCAACTCACCAACTCGGCCGTGGTTCCGCCGCCAAAATGGGCTTATTGCCGTGGTTCCACCGCAAGGTTGAGGGTTCTTTGAAATCCTTTTGCTACGGTAGTTAACCTTGCTCATCTGGTCTTGATCAATTTCTCTGAATCTTTATCTCATCAATACAGCGATTCCAGATCCCTTTACAAAAATTCACACACTAATCGTTAAATACAAGATGCGTTCTTGATTTATATTCTTATGGATTTGATAATATTTCAACCCAAATAATAAGAAAGAAAAATTACGCACGAATCCCCGGCAATGGCGCCATTTGATTGGTTGTGTAATTTTGGAAAATTAAGAAAATAAGAGAAGTTTAGAAGTTTTAGTAAAGTAACCGCAATCAACACGGCGTCGCGTATAGCTTAGCTGTGGTGAATACGGGTCGTCCTCTGGGATTCGTGGAATTTTATAGTTCTTAATTTAGATGGGTTGAAAGAAATAGAAAAGAGAAAATCAAGATAATCAAGAAGATAGTTTCAAGATTTACTTGAATTATCAAGAAAATTGTTTCAACATCTAATTGAATTATCAAGAAAATTGTTTCAAAATCTAATTGAATTATCAAGAAAATTTATATGAAGAAAGCTCGTAGGATTCTTCAGGATTTAGTAGCCATGAATGACTAATAAAGGTTACTCCTCTCATCTATTGATAGATTTAAAACTAGATTGATGGCGATGTATGGGGATTAGGATTCTTTGGAAGAAACTAGGGTTTCTCTTTTATTGACCCTTGTCCTTTAATTGATCTCCATTCATGTCTAGCCCTTAAAAAAAAGATCGTCAATCTTATCTCAAATCGTGGTCGAGATTATCAAGAAATTGATATCGCGCCCGATAAAGATGTTGACGATTCTTTTGCTAAAGTTTATAAACTTCATAAGACTTAAAAGGAGTATAGTATTTTCTCACCATTGATCTACCTTATTCCTACGATTCCTATCAAGCAGAGTATTACTCGCACATCATGAAAATAAAAGAAAGAATAGTGAAAGAATTCATAATGCGGAAATTAAAAGTAAGCGAATTGATAAAATTGATGATCTACCTTTATTAATCAACTTCACAATACATTTCTCCAAGTTTAGATTACAAGAGGAAGAAGAATTTGCTCTCGATCTCTGCCTAGAAGAAATAAATGTTCCGTCGATCTTCACGCCGCTTGATCACCTCGAATCGTGGACCTGTCATGGATCGCTTGCTCGTTGATAGTGATTGGCTTCGTGTAAAGGAGACTTGCTTGATTGATCGCCTGATTGATTTCTCGATGGATTTCTTGATCTTGGACCTCAAGATCATAGATTCTTGATCTTAGATTGGATTTTGATCTTTGAGATTGATTTTTCTTGGATTTTGGATGTTTTTGATTTAGATCTAGATCCCCCTTTGATCTGTAGCTCTCGGTCCTTTTTATAGCCCCAAAACCAGTAACAGAAGCCCCTAACAAACTAAGTTTGTTGCGAAGAAGATTCCAAAAAAATTCCAAACCCTAATTCCTTGAATCGGCCGTGAATCCGCGATGACTCGTCCTGAGTCGGCCGCGGTTCCGCCGCTTCTTGGTGAGATCTTGGCTTCAAATTTCTGGAGTCTTCTCATGTTGGTATTTGGGTATTTATTTAATATTTGGAACCTTCTTATCTTTTCTGTGTCTCTTCCAGTATTTGATTCTTCGACTTTCTTTAATTTATCGGCAGATTCTTGATTCCTGATATCTGACCTGAGCTAAACTTGCATAATATTTCATGATACAATTTGATATGATAAGCATATCAAAATATTATGCATGTTTTCCTTCATAATGTTGATTATAATATATAAACACATGCTAAATGGTATTTTGCAGATAAACTTCTAATATGTGTTATATTTATAATAAACACTTTTAGATGATTAAGAAAAGTAAGGAAATTGTCATGTTAAAAGTGCAATATTTTCGACTGAACAAGTACTCCACCGTGGGTCATCCTATACCCTATACAAGTGCGGCGAATAGCCTGCCAATTCTAGAGTAAGGCACCACGTTCTTAACGCCATGAGATGGAGGCCCGGTGCCCTCTAAAACCTGGCTACTCGAGCGCTCCGCCGCGGGGTTAATCCTAGTACAAAAAAGAAATAATATACAATGGTGATATCGACCTCAACCCGACTGTGTCCCAATAAAAGAATATACAAATAGGCAGAAATGGCTATCTGCAAATCGGACGCTCGCCCCGTAATAATGAATATATAAATGAACTCAAAACTGTACAACAGATATTACACTAAAGGCTATCTATCACGACAATCCGTCAAAACCATCACAAAGATATCACAAGCATCATCATAAGTAAATGAGATGCGTTTAACCCCTTCTAATCGACGAATAGAAATTAGAAGACGTTAAACAATATATAAATGCATCACAGAAGCATGTAATGAAAACTACGACAATAAAATTCCGCGCACAAATAGAAAACAAGGCAAGTTTTTCCAAAGCCGGCAAAAACAGTTCACTAAGTCCAAAAATTCCATCGTTTTAAGCCAATTCGGGAGTCGAAATGAACTTGAAACTCGCCCTAACAATCGCGGGGTCGAAGGACCCAAAATTAACTATCGCTCAGGGGGGTTAAGGGGTACCCACCCCCTGAGTCCACCACGAGGTGGCCTGGGGAAGTGGGCAGACCTAAGACTCCCCTTATAGGGTAAAGCTCGGGTCTCCACCCCTAAGGCAACCTCGTGGTGGCCTCGGGGGTGGGGGTGGGGGTGGGTGAGAATGACCTTAGTCCTCTTGGAGAAACCCCCAGGGTACCCGTGCAACACCCCGCAGCTTCTCTGTCCAAACTGTGAGCCCGCGAAGAGTGCAAACATGCTAAAACATTGGTTTTTGGCACTATTTTTGTCGGCAATTTTTTCGCGATGAAAATGGCGGAATTTAAATGTCGTAACTAGCTACTTTATGTGTTTGGGTGGCTCTGATACCATGCTAGAGTTTCGAGCTCCCTAGCCACCATAACCGCGGCCTATGCGGAATGAAAAACAAAAATCTAGAGGCGCTAGAAACTAAAAACCCTAGAATCTAATCTAAACACTTAAACTAAACAACAACAAAAAGTCTTTAGCTACTATGGAAGAAGGTTATACCAAGAGATCGGGTCCTTCGGTCTTCATCTCTTTTTCCTTAGCTTCTTGGGGTCTCCTTGATTAAGCTTGACCGCAGGTCTTCCTCCGTCGAAGATGATCCACCCGTGGGATATGGTTTATGGCTCTAACTCTACACTAAGAATCAAGTAGAGCAACTAAAGTTCCTAGCTTACCACACTAGGAATTCTAGAGATGAGGTGAGTTGTTCTAGTATTTTTCTATCTCCCTTCAACCCTAAATTCTCAACTCATGAGAGTGTAGGATTGAAGAAGATGGAGGAGCTCAAGAAAGGGAGAGAGAAAGAGAATCGTGGAATGAAGAAAAAATCTCATCACAATAATAATGCAAGAATGGTTTTGATCAAATGATTTTTACAATATTAAAAACTAACCATACTTGAATAGTGTAGACAAATGAATTAACATTTCATTTGTTTACCCTATTCAACCACGCCTCCACCATTCTCAAGCCACATCACCCCTCCACCTCATTTCTAATTTCCATAAATAGAAATACAAAAGAAATGAGGCGTCCTCCTTCTAGAATGTCTTCTGTATAAATACGGAATACACTCTACTGTATATACATACCTGTATTCGTATCAAAATACGAATACCCAAAGAGATAGAATAATACAAAGAACATAATACTAGAATATACGAATCAATATATATATATATATATATTTATTTATGTATGTATGTATGTAAATTTTTAAATCAATATCTGATTTAATAATCCGGCTTAATCCTAAACCGGCTAGCATTATGAACCGTCCGATCAAAAGTCCGGGTAACTAGTACACTCATTTGATCAGAAGCTTACACGTATCAAAGTACGGCCACTACATCATTTCGTATGAACCAGGGAAACCATCTGTGTGGGCCTCTAAAGAATCGATGGTACACTGGTAGTAAGTTACTGGATAAATTCATAACCACATGCACGTCAGCGGCACTAGCTGTACCTAACGGCTACCCGGGTATCTGTCGATAAGGAAGACCGATGAGCAAGATCATCCAAAATCTTACTGAGCCTATCCGTGACAATCTCCGTCCAGTCTGGTCTCTTCGTCAAAGAGCATCACATACCGAGTCTAGAGGGAGGTAAACGTCAGACCCTAATAACCCGATAATTCATGCCGATGAGTCTCAGGATCAATCCGAGAAACTATTGATCTAATTATAAGTAAATCCCAACTGCCTTGTCAATGTCTTAAGGCACTGGCCAACCGAACACAGTGTGATATCGACTCCCTATACTAGGGAGACGAATCTCCAACAATCGCTCACTGCCTCCATGTGGCTCGGGAGTGTACCCAACTAAAACCTGTTTGCACGACTCAGTAGAGCCTTGGTAGGGTAGTAATCTAAGTACAGTGAGAACTCACATGAGACAAATGATGATCTCAGGTTAAAAGACTAACCTGTACTCATGTCACCTGAGAACTGCTATCTCACGATAGGTATAGTACCATCTAGAAGTTCTTGGTGAGTCCGTCCAGTGTACTCACCCCCAGTGAGCACCTGTATACAATCTTAGGTGCCAAAGACCAATGGCTATGGGACCAATCATTGTCCATCGTCGGGGTCTAGAAACGTATACACCAGTCTACTCTTGAGTAACGATGCCCGGTCTCGATACTCCTACGACTAGAGACATTTAAGGATATGCTTATGAACTACCCAGCCCCCACATGTATGATCGCCATCATAACTCTGGTAGTCAAGCAATAATCATACGGGCTTTATCAACATATATTAACGATACGTAATAACAAGTAAAACATATAAACATGTTAAGATAATGACAAACCAAATAGCATACTATCATATCGAGCAAAATTGTCCAGTATATCGTATGTCCAAATATCCACTATATATACATATATAATAATGTCCTCTAGGGCATACATATCCAACACTTCAGCTTTCTCTTCGTCTCCTAATAAGAAGATTATACAGAGGAGATCAACGGGAGGTTGATCTTCTGAATCTCTTCAGAACTTCGGTACTGCCGAACTTCTTCTTTCCAAAGTCTAAGCCTTGATCATATAATAGCTCTCAGTTATCGTCCTTGCTTGGTTGTTTGCCTTGGGACCATCATGTTGCGGCGGGTGAGCCATGGTCATCTGCTTCTTTCATTTAAGATGTCTGTTATGGAGAACGTAATTTTTCCACCATTTCCCGAATGATTTGCACTCGTCAATGCGATAGAAGACCCTCCAGTGGTAGAGGAAATATTTTAGATGCTCTTCTCTACCTTCGACACCCACTACCCATGGGGAATACATTTTTAAAGGCGGCAGCTTCATCCCTTTGGATAAGGCCTTGACGAAATGTTTCTCGGCCATGCCTTTCTTCAATAGTATCTTCTGCTTCGGTTGCATATCGCGCTTTGGTTAGGGATCTAAAAACTCTCCTCTTACGTGGCTTCCTTTTTTAGGCATTTCTGTCTGGTTTTTTCATAAATAGCCAGCTCACACCTTTGATTTTCCTTGCTCCTTTGGAAGGCTTCCCTTAGGAGCTTTTCATCTAGGTCCTGTTGTGGCGAACTCGGAGTTTCAGGCAACGATTCTTCCCCCTACTTGTCCGAATCATTTTCGGATACGGGTGGAGCCTCATCATCACAGATGAAGGAGTGAGAAAACATGCGGCGGTTTTCCACACATCCTTCTGCTTCTCCTTCTGAGCCATCGTCCTCATTCTCTCTGTTATTTTCGAGGATATGTTTGATAAACTCCTTAAGAGTGATGGGTGAGCGTGCTTTCTGATTATATTCCTCTAGCACGTCAATATATTTTTAGATGTCTATACGGCTATAGAGATGCTTGACTGGTTGTACAGGCTTATTCGTCTTCTTCTTAGTACTCCTTTTGGAAGACTTCTTGACTTTGAGGCTTTTCCCTTTATCAATAGTCTTTGGAGTGGGACACGGCTTCAACATCCTTGGTATAATCTCTGGTTCAAGCGGACTTATCCACCTAATTGGGAGGCATGCTTGGAGATCTTTCAGCATTCTTTTTGTACTGGGAGACAACATCAGCTCCTATGGGGTTTCCTCGATGAACGAGCAGGATGCCCCTTGCATATTGGTCCCTTTGGAGATATGCTTCTGAGGAGGGTTCACCTTCCATTTATCGGAGAGCGTGAACTTGCTGTGTTTATACTGGTTCTCAACCCAGTTCTTGAAGACGTAAAAATCTTCCATTGGATGACTTACTACCCGATGATATGTGTAATAAGTCAGACTGTTGACGTCATGGTTGCACCTGTCGCCGTGACTCAGGAAAAGTCAGGAAGCCGCTCTTCATTGCGAAGTCTAATAATTTCCTTGTTTTATTACGAAGGAAGGAGTACTCCTATCCCATTCTTTCTTCAAGAGTGGGTCCTGTACTTTTTTTATTTTGACGACCAACCAACTTAAGAATGCTAGAATGTTGCTGCGTGTTAGCGACAAACGCTGCCTTATTCTCGCCCTTAAAGTTTTGCGAATCTCTATTGGAAGAGGGAGGGCCATGGTTCATCGTGTCTAGCTGAGACAACTTATCAATGAGTTCTTGAAAAGTCACTGGGCTGATTATGTAAGTCGATGTCGCACACACCATATGGTTTGTGGGGAGGCGGAATTAGCAAACAACGATTTTTGAAGTAAGCAACATCGACCTAAAACCCGGATCTTATCGGAAACCCTAAGTAGCATATCTAAAGAAGGTTCTAATCTACTATGAAGTGATTTATACTTTCTTGGTCAAGTCCTTCAGGGCTTCTTTGTCCTTCTTTGCTCCTTGGTTCACTCTTGAATTTTCTTCTCCTCTTCTTGGCTCCTAGAAAGCTTGGATGGAACTCGATCGTCGGTCTCCTCTATGTCGAAGATGATCCACCCGAGAGCCTATGGTTCAAGCTTCAACCTCAAGTATGAGGTAACTAAGATGTCTAGTTTGCTAGACTAGACAACTTAGAAGATATAGAGAAAGATGTATGGAGTATTTTTATCTCAAGAACCCTAGGATTCACAACACATGTGAGGGTTAGGGTTTTAGGAAGAAGGAGGAGAAAAATTGGAGAGAGAAAGAGCAAATGCAAATGATCCAAGTCTTGTGAAAGATGTGGGAATGGCTAAGTGTTTGCAATTATCAAGCATGGATTATTTTTCATAGAAAATAATCAACCATGCTTGAATACTGAAGCCAAATGAATAAACAAAAGACATAGCCATGCTTTCATACTTGCCTCAAATATCTCCAATTTCCACCTCATTAATCTATTTGCATAAATAAATAAATCTAATAATGAGGTGTCTCCTTCTAGAAGCATGTCTTGTAAAATTACAAGAATGCCCTCACCGTATATACATACCCGTATTCGTATTCCGAAAAATACGAATACAATGAGATAACAATAATCCAATAATATAATACTAGAATCCGGTTTAAACCAAAGCCCACTAGTATTATCCGTCCGAATATCATCCCTGTAGCCAGTACAAGTATATGATCGAAACCCTGCCATAAGACCATACCTCTACATCGTTCGCCTAAACCAGGGAAACCCTCTGTGTGGGACTCTAAAGACTCGACAGTGTGCTGGCAGTGGGTTTAACCACAAGTCCGTTAGCGGCACTAGCTGTACGTAATGGCTACCCAGGTATCTGTCGATAAAGAAGCCCGACGAGCGAACTCATCTGAACTCCTACTGAGCCTGTCTGTGAAAATCTCCGTCCAGTCCGGTCTTTTCTTCTAAGAGTATTGCATGCCAGGTCTACGGGGGTGGAAAATGTCAGACCCCTAATAAAAAAACAAGTCATGTCGGTGTGGCTCAAGCCCATCCGAGAATCTACTGGTCCAACTACCAGCAATTCTCAATCCGCCCTGGCCAGGGACTTATGGTGTTGACCAACCGATCACAGAACGACATCGACTTCCTATACCGGGAGAGATGAATCTCCAACAGTCGCTCACTGCCTTCATGTGGCTCGGGACTGTACCCAACTAAAACCTGTTTGCACGACTCAGTAGAGCCGTGGTAGGGTAGTAATCAAAGAACAGTAGGAACTCGTACGAGACAAATGACGACCTCAGGTCGACAGACTATCTGCACTCATGTCACCAGAGAACTGCTATCTAACGTTAGGTATAATACCATCTAGTCAGTTCCCGGCGAGTCCTGTCCGGTGCACTCACACACAGTGAACACCTATATACAATCTTAGGCGCACCTCACCAATGGCTGCTGGACCAATTCATCGCCCGTCGTCAGGATCTAGATATGTATACACTAGTCTACTCTGGAGTATCGATGCCCAGTCTCGATACTCCTACGACTAGGAACACTTTAAGGATGTGCCTATTGACTACCCAGCTTCTACAAGTATGATTGCGATCATAACGCTGGTAGTCAGGTAAAGATCCTACGGGCTTTATCAACTTGTATACAACATATGAAATACAAAGTAAAACACATCACATGTTAAGATGAAGACAAACCAAATAGCGTACTATCATATCAAGCAAGATTATCCTGTACATACATATCCCTAGCATCCTATACAATGAAAGCCTTTAGGGCATATATATCCAACAATCTCCCACTTGCACTAAGGCTTGTAATTGGCGCAATAAGTACCCACTGTCTGTACTAGAGCCAGTTGCTGGCGTACCACATGCCCAACATCTTGAACAGTCTCTCGAACTGGATTTGAGGGATGGCCTTGGTGAATGGATCTACCGTGTTGTCTTTTTTGTCCACTCTCCACACCTCGATCTCCTGGCGATCCACGATCTCTCTGATCAGGTGATACCGCTTCAAAATATGTCTGGATTTCTGATGGGACCGTGATTCCTTTGCCAAATCCATAGCTCCATTGTTATCGCAATACAGAGATATTGGATTAGCAATGGATAGAACCACCTGAAGTTCAGAAACGAACTTTCTTATCCAAACTGCCTCTTTTGTGGCATCACTAGCAGCGATATACTCAGCCTCTACCATCGAGTCTGCTACACTATCCTGTTTGGAACTCTTCCAACAAACCGCCCCTCCGTTGAGGGTAAACACATAACTCGAGATAGAATTAGAGTCATCCTTGTCACTTTGGAAGCCAGAATCGGTAAAGCCTCGATCTGGAGGTCCCCATTACCATGCACCAGGAAACCACCTTAGTCCTTTTGAGGTACTTAAGAATGTTCTTTACTGTTATCCAATGTTTCTCGGGTTAGACTGATACCTGCTTACCACGCTAAGTGCGTAAGCTATATCTGGTCTGATACATAACATCGCATACATTATCGACCCTACCACCGAAGAGTAGGATACTATGCTCATGCGAGCCCTCTCCTCATCATTCTTTGGAGAGGGTGATTCCGTGACAAGTGAGCAAATTGCCGCGCTTAGAATCTTCCATACTAAACATCTTTAGTACATAGTCAATGTACCTCGATTGTGAAAGTCCCATCATTCTTTTAGATCTGTCACGAGAGATCTTAATCCCCAGAATGTACGAGGTATAACCCAGATATTTCATAGAGAACTTCTATGACAAGAACTGCTTGGCCGATTGTAGCATGGGAATATCATTTCCTAACAGGAGAATTTCATCAACGTATAAAATGAGGATTACCATAGTTCTCCTTACAATCTTCTTATAAATACAAAGTTCATCTACATTTTTGATAAAGACAAATTTCCTGACCGTCTCATCAAAGCAGATATTCCAACTCCGCGATGCCTAATCTAAAATGGATTTGAGCAACTTGCACACCTTTCCGCTGCTCCCACTATCTACGAAACCCTCTGGTTGATCCATGAAAGCACACTCTTCTAAACTTTCATTTAGAAAGACGGTTTTAACATCCATCTACCAGATGTCATAGTCATGGAAGGCAATAATGACAAGTAGGATTCGAATGGATTTAAGCATAGCCGTTGGTGAAAAAGTTTCGTTATAGTCCAATCCCGGTCTTTGACGAAAACCTTTAGCAACAAGTCTAGCTTTGTAGGTTTCTACCTGACCATTTACACCAATCTTCTTTTTGAAGATCCATTTGCATCCTATGGGTTTTACCCCAGTAGGAGAAAAATCCAAAGTCCAAACTTGGTTTGTATACATGGATTCCATCTCGGATCGCATAGCATCCAGCCACTTCACCGAGTCTTTACTCATGATGGCTTGCTGAAAACTAGTCGGCTCATCATCGTCGATGATGCAATCCTCTCGATCCCCGTCTACGAGAAAACCGTAGTATCTCTCGGGCGGATAAGACTGCCTACTAGATCTGCGGAGTGGCGTGGGTATATCCTGTTCCATTGAAATCTCAGGTTCTACTAAGTTTTCAGTAATAGTTTGTGGTTTTGGAATCTCTTCCAGCTCTATTGCGCTCCCACTTATCTCTTTTTCGAGAAATTGAGTTTCCATGAAGTGGGCATGATGAGAAACAAAGACCTTTTGTTCCTCAGCGTGATAGAAATAATACTTTCTAGAATTTCTGGGGTATTCTACAAACTTACACAGTACTGAACGTGTCTCGAGTTTGTCCGGATGAACCTTTTTGACAAAGGCAGGACAGCCCCATATCTTCAGATACTTAAGACAGGGTTTCTTCCCACTCCACATTTCATATGGAGTGGTAGGCACAGACTTAGTTGGAACCTTTTTCAATAGGTATGCAGCAAATTCTAGTGCATAACCCCAGAAGGAAGGCGGCAACTCAGCATTACTCATCATGGAACGCACCATATCAAGTAAGGTGCGATTCCATCTTTTTGATACACCGTTGTGTTGTAGTGTGTATGGAGGAGTAAGCTGAGAGAGAATTTCATTCTCTTTTAAATATTCCAGGAACTCGGCACTTAAGTATTCACTGCTCCGATCAGATCGGAGCATCTTGATACTTTTGCCGGTTTGCTGTTCTGCTTCATTCTTATACTCTTGGAATTTCTCAAACGCCTCGGATTTATGTTTCATTAAGAATACATGTCTATACCTTGAGAAATCATCTGTGAAAGTAATGAACTAGGAATAGCCACTTCTTACATGTGTAGATATTGGCCCACACACGTCGCTGTGTATGAGTCACAATAGCTCAGTGGCTCTTTCTCCATATCCAGTGAATGGAGTTTTTTATCTTTCCTCTGATAAATGATTAACAAGTTACATATGATTGATACTCAAACGGATCTAAGTATCCTTCTCCATGTAATTTAGTCAGTCGTGTTTCATTGATATGACCGAGTCTATAATGCCATAAGAAAGCTTGGTTTGATTCTGAAGCCTTTTTTTAGTGTGTTTTGGACATTGAAAACTTGATGTTGATTGAGAATGTATATTCCGTTACTAAGTGTACCCGACCCAACCATTTCATGATTTAGGTGAATGTTGATAACATTGCATACAAGTGCAAAATTATATCCTTCATTTGATACTGATATATAATATTACACACCATACTGGGTACACAAAAGTAGTTATGCAATAACAAAATATGTCCACTAGCCAATCTTAGGTGATATTCTCTTACTGCAATAACATCCACACTGGCTCCGTTGCCAACCCTGAGGGTCATATCACGTTTCCTCAAAACTCTACGGCTTCTAAGCGCCTGCAAAGAATTACAGATGTGAGATCCAGATCCGGTATCTAATACCCAGGAAGTAGAGTTTATAGAGAAGCAATTTTCAATTACGAACACACCTGAAGCCGAAGCCACAACTTGCTTCGTGTCCTGATTCCTGGCCTTTAGGATCCCGCAGTCCTTCTTCCAATGTCAGTTTTTCCGATAATAGAAGCACTCTTCCTTTGCAGTTGCCCTTATCTTTTCCTTTCCCTTTCCCTGCACCTTCTGCACACCTCCCCTCTGTTTGGTGGGGGTCTTCTTCTTCTTCTCCTTGGCCTTAGCCTTGGATCTAGCAGAAGAAGATCCTCCAATAAACAGAGCGGGTGTTTCCTTGTTTTTGTTCAAGGTGCCCTCTGCCATCCTCAACATGTTGAGGAGCTCAGGAAGTGAAACTTCCATACTATTCATATTGGAATTCAATATGAATTGGGCATAGATGTATGGAATGGACTGTAGGATCAAGTTGATGTACAACTCATTTTCCAACGTTATTCCCAGGTCCGCAAGCTCTTCAATGAGAGAAATCATCTTCAGGACGTGGTCCCCAACAGATGATCCATTAGCCAACCTCGCTTGAAACAGTTTTTTCGAGGTCTCATATCTTGCGATAAGTGATTACTCTCCATATAATCCTTTGGTATGGAGGAAGATGGAAGTAAGGTCCATCTTCTCGTGCCGCCTCTGATATTCATTATCCATGGAGGCCAGCACGAGGCACTTGGCTTTCGCGCAATCAAGATCCCAGGTCTTACGGACCTCAATGTCTACGACCGAGGATTCTGGACTGGGAACACGGGGAGCTTTCGCCGTGAGGACGTATGCGATCTTATCATATGTAATGGCCATATGGACATTTCTCAGCCAGTCTTTATAGTTTGACCCAGCGAGTTTATTTTTATCTAGTATTAGCTTAAGTCCCATCATGGTCGCTGCAATTAGGAGAGAGAGATAAAAGAAACACTCAGCATATGCTCTTGCAAGTTTAGATTGGTTATTAGTTTATCTAAACAGAATGGCTCCCACTGTTTTCTCGAATTCTTCTTCAAACCCTAAAAGAAGAATTAGTCAGGATTAATCGCATGCCATTATACTTGCTTAACCTTTCGGCCAAACTAGTGTCGGTACTTTGAAGGAGGTTTTCCAACGCTTTCACGAAGTTCCTTAATTACATAACCTCTTTTCCCTAGAGGCGTAGCCCCGCTAACACCGTTTTAGATACCTACTTGGTTTACAACATTGATTGTTAAGTGAAAAAATCTCCTGAAGATTAGTGGATACTTACAGTTGTGTAATGAATTTGAAGGAAGCCTACCAAAAACACCAAACTCAAGAAGGTATGCAGCACTAGCAAGTTTCCTTTATGTTTGAAACTCCAAATGTTTATTTTTCCTGGCCTGGCTGATCCCATTGAAGTATTTGGTCTTGGTTTTTTGGTGGTGTTCTGATCTCTTGGATTTAGGTTTTAAGGTGTTGTTTGATTTTGCCCAGATTTCATATTCTGTTATCTTTATGTTGGGGCAATTCGGAGTGTTTCGAAATTGCAATTTTAACATCATTTATTAGTTTCAGTTTGTATGTGTTTCGAAACCACTGCTAATTGCTACATATTGATTAGTGGGGGTTGCACATATCAGTATATTATGATTGTGGTTTGTGGATATGAAGTATTGGATCATCGTGATTGAATAGCCGGGGGACGTGAGAAGAGTGTTATTTTCTTTCATTCATGTACATTTGTAAATTTGATGTAATATTATTTTGCAGGGCACATCCGGGTAGAGGTTGTAGTCACTGTTGTATTATTTCATTTATTTTTTCTTGCACCTAGGATAGACCCAAGGTGGAGTGCACAAACTACCGAGTTCTTGAAGTGCCGAGTGTCCTATTCATTTCATTGAGGGAGGTTGCTTCACTTCAGAAATTTGGGGGGTAGTTTGCCGCACCCGTAGGGGACTAGGATGGGGTTTAGCAATTCATCATGACCGTGGAATCCGTGTTTCGTTATAGGCTAAAACGAAACACGGAAATCCTAATATATCCAATATATTCATCTGTGATTCTGTGATCTGGAATGCTTATTATTGCGTGAGACGAATGGCTATATATATATGTTATATATTAATCTAGACCCATTCGTACAAGCCCCTATCGTGGGAATATCAAGACTGGGCATCGATATTCCAGAATAGACTAGTGTATACGTTTCTTCACCCCAACGAGGGGCGATAGTCGGTCTCACGTCCATTGGCGTTAGTTAGTCACTAAAGATAGTATACAGGTGCTCATGAGGTTATGAGTTATACTGGACGGATTCGCCGGGAACATGCTAGATAGTATTGTACCTATTATCAGATAGCAGTTCTTTGGTGACATGAGTACATGTTAGTCTGTTGATCTGAGATCGTCATTTGTCTTGTATGAGTTCCCACTGTGCTTTGATTATTACCATACCACGGCTGTACTAAGTCATGCAAACATATTTTTGTTGGATACAGTCCCGAGCCATATAGAGGCAGTGAACGGATCATCAAGAAATCGTCTTTCCCGGTATTGGGGGTAGATGTCGCGTTGTGCACGGGTGGCCATCACCATAAATGTTTGGCCAAGGTGGATGAGAATTACTTATTTGGATCAGTAGTTTCTCAGTGGGTGATGGGCTTCACACTGACACAACTTATCACGTTATTAGAGGTATGAGTTTATCCACCCCCTAGACCATATATGTGATACTCTTAGACGAACAGACCAGACTGTACGGAGACTGCCACTTTCAGGCTCAGTAGGAATACTGACAAATTTTCTTGTCGGCCTTCTTTTCGTTCAATACCTGGGTAGCCGTTATGTACAGCTAGTGTCGCTGACGTGCTTATGGTTAAACCTACTGACAACGTAATGTTGAGTCTTTAGAGTCCCCATACAGAGGGTTTCCCAGCTCGGACGAAACAATGTAGTGTATGTATTTTGATCCATACTTGGTTCGATTAAAATACATGTTTTTGTACACGTGCTTTTATTCGGACAGTTTGTTAATACTAACCAGTTTGAAAGATAGCTAGGTTATCACATTTTGGATTAAATATGAGCTAGTATTATATATCTCTTTTTAGTATCTCTTTTCGGTATTCGTATTTTGACAGTATACAGTATTTATACGAATACGGGTATTTGTATAACTACGTGTATTTGTGTCTTGATAAAAATACGGGTATTTTGTATCTTAGAGCAGATACGGGTATTCGTATTTTATATGAATACGATATTCATATTTTGATACAAATACGGGCGTATGTATTTGTAATATATACTTTGTTGGGGTCAAAAGTCACACCCCAATTGACCAAGTCAAAGTCAATCAACCCCCAAACCAAGAGGGCCTAAGCCCAAGTTAGGACCAAGCATGGAAGGGGCCGGCTCCATGTCAAGAATGAGGGAATAAATTAGTTTAATACAAATTTTTAGAAATAAATGTACGAAAAATGGGCAGAAAGCCAAAACTTTGTCAACCCCATAGCTTATGTATAAAAACAAATAAGCAAATAAGGTATGGGGTGGCACACGTGCCATTTAGCAAAGCCCAAGGGGCTATATGTAAAGTGTGTAGCCTATAAAAGCAAACATGATGAAAAAATCAACAACTTTTCATTCTCTCAAATTCTAGGGTTTGTGCCTTCATCTCCTTTCTCTCAAATTCTCCCTTTCCTTTTCCAATTAAATCAAGAGTTTAAATCTTCTTTTTCCAAAAAGAAATAGTTTTTCACTATAAAACTCTCGAAGGGGAGTTTAGATCTCCCTTCAAATCCCTAAAAAGGAGATTTTTGATCTCACCTTCCCTTTTCTCCAAGATCCTGCAAAAGGAGAGGAGGAGGAAGAAGACCCACCTCCAAAAATCCCACTTCGGGAGGATCTGAAGCTCTAGGGAGAAGAAATGGGTCCCCTTTGATCATCTCCGAAAATCTTCGAGGTGTTCAACTCCAAGATCCAAAGACTCAAATGAGTTTAACTCCGCATCCAGACCTTCTAAAAGTTTAACGCCAAATCCAAGACTTTTAGAAGTTTAACTCCAAATCCACATCCAATTTATTACATAGGACTTTAACTCCAAATCCAAATATTTTGGGAGTTTAACTCCAGATTTATACCTAATTCATGTTTATGAGTTCAACTCTAAAATCCTTCAGGAGTTCAACTCGCAGCCCAGGGGCTAAGCCCCTTTCTCTGTTGGTGTTTCTAGCGGTCGCGTGCCGCGCACGTAACCCGCTGGCGCCCAGCGGTCGCATGCCGCGCACGTGGCTCGCGGGCACCCAGCGCCAACACGCCCCTCACGTGGCCCCCGGGCGCCCAGCGCCCACGCTCACCTTACGTGACCCGTGGGTTGTTAGTGATATATGCCCAAAAGGACATTATTGTATAGTACCGGTTTGTATATTACATTTTGAAAGCTTGGGATATACACGGATATAATAACAGTCTTGGCCAAAAAGATAGTATGCTACTTGGTTTGATTCTATCTTAATATGTGTATATGTTTCTTTTAGCATATCACTTATACATATTGATGGAGCCCTTTGGATCTTTGCTTGACTACCAGCATTGTGATGGCAGTCACACTAGTGGGGGCTGGGTAGTCTATAAGCACATCCTTATACAGGTCCTAAGTCGTGGGATTATTGAGACATGGCATCGATACTCCAGAGTAGACTGGTGTATATGCTTCTCATCCCAGTTCGGGAGATGGCCTGTCCCGCAGCCATTGGTATTCGATATCGGAGATAGTATACAGGTGCTCATTGGGTTATGAGTTACACTGGACGGACTCGTTTAAAACTACTGGATAGTATTATACCTATCGTAGGTAGCAGTTCCCAGGTGACATGAGTAATGCTTAGTCCGTTGACTTGACATCACTATTCGTCTCGAGTGTGTTCCTACCGTACATAGATTACTATCCTACCACATCTCAAAAGAGTCGTGAAAACAGGTAGTTATTAGGTGTAGTCCCGAAGCACTGGGAGGCAGTAGTGGTTAGATAGGATTCATCCCTCCCAGCATTGGGGATTGATATCTCACTGTGTTCGGAAAGCCATTACACAAAGTCCCTGGACAGGGCAAGCGAGATTTATCGATAGGTACTCCAGTAGTTTCTCAGGGTGTATTGAGCTCTACCTACCCCGGCACGACTTATTGCGCTATTTGGGGTCTGAAGGTTACCGCCCCCTAGGCCCGATATGCGAGTATCTTAGACGAACAGACCGGACCATACGGAGATTGTCACAGATAGACTTAGTAGGAGTTCGGATGTGTTTGCTCACCGGCCTTCTTATCGACAGATACCTGGGTAGCCGTTACGTGCAGCTAGTACCGCTGATGGACTTGTGGTTAAACCTACTGCCAGCGTACTGTCGAGTCTTTAGAGTCCCACACAGAGGGTTTCCCTGCTTTGGGTAAAACGATGTAGAGGCCGTATGGTTTTACGGCAGGGTTCCTATCACATACGTATACTAGTTACATGCATGTTGTTCGGACGGATAATACTAGTGGGCTTTGGTTTAAGCAGGATCATAGTATTATATTATTGGATTGTTATCATCTCATTGTATTCGTATTTTTCGGAATACGAATACGGGTATGTATATACGGTGAAGGCATTCTTGTTATTTCACAAGATATGCTTCTAGAATGGGACATCTCATTATTTAATTTATCTATTTATTGAAATAGATTAATGAGGTGTAAATGGAGATATGTGAGGCATGGGAGTGAAGCATGGCATATACATTTGTTTATTAGTTGGATCCACTATTGAAGCATGGTTGTAATTTTTATGTGAAAATAATCCATGCTTCAATGAGTGAAGAGCATGAGCCATTCTTCACTTGCCATTACCTTAGTTCATTTGCTATTTTTCTTTCTTTCTCCATATTTTCCCTCTCCTTCTTCCTCAAGACCCCAACCCTCACATGAGTTGTGAACCCTATGGTTTTATGAGATAAAACACTCCATTAGATACTTTACATCTTCTAGGCTACTTAGTTTAACAAACTAAGTACCCTAATTATCTCGGTTTAGAGGTTGGAGCTTGAGATATAGACTCTCGGGTGGATCATCTTCGACACGAGGAGGCCGACGTTGGAAGATAGATTCGATCTTCAAGGAGCTAAAGAAGAGGAGTAGAAGAAGAAGACCCGGAGGACTTATTAACAAGGAGGTATAACACTTTTCATAGTAGTTAGAACCTCCTAGTAGTTTTAGCTAGTTAAGGTTTCTGTAAAGATCCTGGAGTTAAAGTCGATGTGCATAAGATAAAAATCGTTTATTGTAAATTCCGCCTCCCTACAAGTGCGTGGGGTGTGTTACATCGACTTACAATGGCATCAAAACCTACTAAACCTTAACTAGCTAGTTAGTAAGTAGTTAGAAATTCGATCGACGAAAAATTTGCCCGAAATCAAATTCCAAGACTTGCTTTGCTGTCAATTTTCAAAACTGCTCAAAAAATTATTTCAGTGGCCTTAAAAATACATGCAGGAATTTATAAGAACATAGGAAAAAATCGAGTTCGTATTTCCTCAAGACCTCCGCGGAACCTCGACAAAACAATGTGTTTGGTCGCGGTTCTGCTGCCGAGTCGAGGCCGACTCCCTCCAATTTTCTTCTCTGGGTATTAATCGTGGAATTTTGATTTTTGGTATATGTGGTTTCTACCCAGATTTCTTTTGTATACTGATTTGTGCATGGGGTAGACACGGATTTGTTTATCGATCGAAATTCTAATGTTCTTGGCTAATCATGATTTGTGTTTGTATATATGATGCTAAACTTCTGCTAATCGCTATATGTCGATTAGTAGGGGTTGCATGTATCTGTATTGTGATGGTTTGTGTATATGAAGTATTAGATTATCGTGGATGGATAGCCGGAGGATGTGAGAAGAGTGTTTTCTTTTCTTTCATTCACGTAAATTTGTAATTGAAGTAATTATTTTTGTGGAGCACATCCGGGTTGAGGTTGTAGCCACCGTTGTATTATTTCATTTACTTTTATTGCACCTAGGATAGACCCAAGGTGGGGTGCAAAAACTACCGGGTTCTTGAAGTGCCAAGTAGCCTAATCATTTTACTGAGGGAGGTTGCTTCATTTCGGAAATTTGGCGGGTAGTTTGCCGCACCCGTAGGGGTCTAGGATGGGGTTTGGCTATTCATCACGACCGTGGAAACCGTCTTTCGTTCTAGGCTAAAACGAAACACGGAATTCCTACTATATCCAATATATTCATCTATGATCTGGAATGCCTATTATTGCGTGAGAAGAATGGCTATATATATTATATATAATAAACATTTCTTATGTTTTGCATCCGCGCTAGTCCAGTCCCCGCTCTGCCGTTAGTTAAGTATCTTAACGGTGCATGAAGGGGCCCTGTGGCGAATACGGATGGCATAAGCGTACGTTGTATTTTCATTTCGTTTCTGCAATGATTGGGTTAAATGATGGGACCGCATTAATATTTATTAAGGCAAAGGAAACAAACCAAAGTTTAAATTGTTGGAACAATTTCAAAACTACTCGGTTTTCTTGAAAAGCAACTTTTAAATGCGGAGCCTAAACCAATCCTTTTAAGAAAAGCTATCATGGTTCCTTCGACTAAATCAAGTTCATTACGTTCACGATTTCACCAAAACCAGCCGTAGCCCTCCGTCATTTCAGATGGGTATTCAGTAGTATTCAAGCTATATATTTTGAAATTCGCCAAGGCATAGTGATTGTAGCTGCTGGGCATTCATCTGTAGCATAGATAGATGCATTGATCTGGAACAGTCGTACAGCTATTTTGGCCTTCGTCAAGGGTTTGTATGGATGAGATCAAATTAACCTAGACAATGACGGGTAGAACTTGACTTGCGACTTATGATATGTTGGTCTTCGTCAAGATCATAAGAGCTTGGGGAAAAAATCCACAGCGGGAGTTTCAAAGGAAAATGAAACTTGCTAGTGTTGCATACTATTTAGAGTGTGGTGATTTTGGTAGGATTCCTTCAAAGTTGTCACTCGATGATATTTGGATCTCGATCCTACTATGAGTATCCGCTACTCCTTAGGAGATTTTTTCACTAAACAATCAATTCTATAAACTAAGTAGGTGCCTAGAATAATGTTAGCGGGGATACGTCTCTAGGGATAAGAGCTTATGTAATTAAGGAACTTCGCGAAAGTGTTGGAAAATCTCCCTCGAAGTACCAACACTAGCCTGTCCGAAAGGTTAAGCAAGAATTGTAGGGTGAGATTAATCCTGACTAATTCTTCTTTTATGGTTTGAGGAAGGATTCAAGGAACAGTGGGAGCCATCCTGTTTAGATAAACTAATAACCAATCTAAATTTGCAAGAGCATCATGCTGAGTGTTTCTTCTTCTCTCTTTAGACTGCAGCGACGAAAATGACTGGGCTTAAGTTACTGCTAGATAAAAAAAAATTGACTGGGCCAAACTATAAAGATTGGCTAAGGAATGTCCAGATGGCCATTACCTATGACAAGCAGGGCTACCTCCTTACTACCAAAGCCCCTGCCGTCCCAGGTCCAGATTCCACCGTCGCGGATGTTGAAATCCGTAAGACATGAGAAACAGACAGTGTGAGAGCCAAGTGCCTCATATTAGCCTCAATGGATAGTGAACACCAGAGGCGGCATGAGAAGATGGACTTAGCTTCCATCTTCTTCTATACCAAAGATATATATGGACAGCAATCTAGTATCACAAGATATGAGACCTCGAAGAAATTGTTTCAGGCAAAGTTGGGTGGCGGGCCATCTGTAGGGGACCACATACTTAAGATGATCAGCTTGATTGAAGAGCTCGCAGACCTTAGGAATACGTTGGAGAACGAGTTATATACTGACTAGATTCTATAGTCCCTCCCCTCTGCCTACGCCCAATTTATCTTGAATTTCAACATTTAAGGGAAGGAAGTTTCACTTCCAGAACTCCTTAACATGTTGAGGAGCGCTGAAGGCACCCTGCAGAAATCCAGGAAGACACCCGCTCTGCTTATTAGGGAATCTTCCTTTTCTAGATCCAAGACGAAATCCAAGGGAAAGAAGAAGAAGCCCCCCACCAAGCCGAAAGGCGATGTCAGTAAGGTAAAGGGAAAGGGCAGGGCAAACGTTTCGAGGTCGATAGTAGGGAAGGAGCAATGTTTCTATTATCACAGGAAAGGCCATTGGAAGAAGGATTGCAGGGCTTGGAAACCAGTAACCGGGATTTGAAGCATGTTGTGGTTTCGGCTTCAGGTGTGTTTATGATTGAAAACTGTCTGTCAATTAACTCTACTTCCTGGGTACTAGATACCGGATCAGGATCTCATATCTGTAATTCATTGCAGGCTCTGAGAAACCGTAGAGTTATCAAAGAAGGTGATATGACTCTCAGGGTTGCTAATGTAATGAGCGTGGATGCTGTATCCGTAGGGGAATATCACCTAGGATTGACAAGTGGGCAGATTCTGATTTTACGTAACTGTTTATGTGTACCTAATTTAACATGTAATATCATTTATGTATCTTTACTATATAAAGAAGATTATAATTTTACATTTGTAAGCGATGTCGTCCACATCCACCTTAATCATGGTTTGATTGGGTCAGGTACACTAGATAACGGTTTATACGTATTAAATCAAGCTCAGGTTTTCAACGTCCACAATACACTTAAAAGAAAGTCTCCAGAATTAAATCAGGATTTCTTATGGCATTGTAGACTGGGTCACATCAATGATACACGGTTGACGAAGTTACATAAAGAGGGATATTTAGATCCGTTCGAATATCAGTCTTATGCAACTTGTCAATCATGTCTTAAAGGAAAGATGACAAAGACTCTGTTCACCGAACACGGAGAAAGAGCTACTGAGCTCTTAGGACTCATACACAGCGGCGTGTGTGGTCCAATGTATACACATGCAAGAAGTGGTTATTCCTATTTCATTACTTTTACGGATGATTTCTCAAGGTATGAACATGTAATCTTTGATGGAACATAAATCCGAGACGTTTGAGAAATTCCGGGAATATAAGAATGAAGTGGAAAAACAAACTGGCAAAAGTATCAAGACACTTAGATCTGATCGAGGTGGTGAATACTTAAGTGTCGAGTTCCTAGATTGCTTAAAAAAGAATGGAATTCTCTCTCAGCTTACTCCTCCATACACACCTCAACACAACGGTGTATTGGAAAGGCGGAACCGCACCCAACTCGATATGGTATGTTCCATGATGAGTAACACTGAGTTGCCGCGATCCTTCTGGGGTTATGCACTAGAATCAGCTGCATATCTTTTGAACAAAGTTCCTACTAAGTCAGTGCCTACCACACCATATCAGATGTGGAGTGGGAAGAAACCCTATCTTAAGTATCTTCATATATGAGGATGTCCAGCTTTTGTAAAAAAGTAGCATGCGGACAATCTCGAGGCACGCTCAGTACTGTGTAAGTTTGTGGGATACCCAAAGAACTCCAGGGGATATCTTTTCTATTACGCAGAGGAGCAAAAGGTCTTTGTTTCTCGGCATGCCCAGTTTTTGGAAACTCAGTTTCTTGAAAAAGAAATAAGTAGGAGCGCAACAGAACTGGATGAAATTCCAGAACCACAAGTGATTACTGAAATCATGGTGGAACCAGAAGTTTCGAAAGAACTGGACATCCCTGCGCCACTCCGCAGGACTAGTAGGCAGTGTCATCCGTCCAAGAGATACTACGGTTTTCTCACAGATGGGGATAGAGAGGATTGCATCATCGGCGATGATGAGCTAACTAGTTTCCAGCAAACCATTCAGAGCAGAGACTCGGTAAAATGGCTCGATGCAATGCGGACCGAAATAGAGTCCATGTACACCAACGAAGTATGGACTTTGGACATTGCTCCAGAAAGGGTAAAACCCGTTGGCTGCAAATGAATCTCCAGAAAGAAGATTGGTGTAGATGGACAGGTTGAAACCTATAAGGCTAGACTTGTTGCAAAAGGTTTTCGTCAAAGACCTGGTTTGGACTATGATGAAACCTTTTCTCCAGTGGCTATGCTCAAATCCATTCGAATCCTTCTTGCCATTGCTTCCTTCTACGATTATGAAATTTGGCAGATGGACATAAAGACCGCTTTTCTGAATGGAAATTTGGAAGAGTGTATCTATATGGATCAGCCGGAGAGTTTCATATAGAGTGGGAGCAGTGGAAGAGTGTGCAAGTTGCTTAAATCCATTTATGGATTAAAGCAGGCATCGCGGAGTTGGAACATCTATTTTGATGAGACGGTCGAGGAATTCGACTTTATCAAAAATCCAGATGAACCATGTAGCTATAGTAAAATTGTAGCGAGAACTGTGATATTCCTCGTCTTGTACGTGGATGACATTCTCCTGATAGGAAATTACATTTATGCTACAATCAGTCAAAAGATTCTTGTCACAAAGGTTCTCCATGAAGGACCTTGGTGATGCCTCCTAGATTCTGGGGATCCAAATCTATCGTGATACATCTAAACGGATGTTGGAACTTTCACAGTCAAGATACATCGACAGCATACTGAAATGATTTAGTATGGAAGATTCAAAGCATGGTAATCTACCGGCTTACCACGGAATCACCCTCTCCAAAAAGATGTCTCCCAAGACTGATTTAGAAAGGGATCGCATGAGTATTATACCTTACGCTTCAGCGGTAGGCTCTATAATGTATGCGATGTTTTGTACCAGACCTGATGTAGCTTATGCACTGAGCGTTGTAAGCAGGTATCAGTCAAACCCAGGGGAGAAGCACTGGACAGAAGTGAAGAACATTCTCATGTACCCGAGAAGGACTACGGAGATGTTCTTGGTATACGGCAGAGAAGACCTCCAGGTTGAGGCCTTCGCCGACTCCAGCTTCCAGAGTGACAAGGATGACTCCAGGTCTATGTCGGGTTATGTCTTTACCCTCAATGGAGGGGCAGTTTGTTGGAAGAGCTCCAAGCAGGACACCGTTGCTGATTCGATGATGGAAGCGGAGTTTATCGCTGCACGTGACGCCGCAAAAGAAGCGGTCTGGATCAGGAAGTTCGGGACAGAGCTTCAGGTGGTTCCATCCATTGTTGATCTAATACCAATGTATTGTGACAACAACGGCGCTATAGCTTTAGTGAAGGAACCAAGGTCCCATCAGAAGCCCAGACACATCTTGAGGCGGTACCAACTGATCAGGAAGATCGTTGATCGCCAGGAGATCGAGGTGCGGAGAGTAGACACGGAGAACAACACTGTAGATCCACTTACAAAGGCCATCCCTCAGATGCAGTTCGAGAGGCTATTCGAGATGATAGGTCTGCGATATGCCAGTACATGGTCTTAGTGCAAATGGGAGATTGTTAGTGATATATGCCCAAGAGGCCATTATTGTCTAGTACTGGTTTGTATATTACATTTTGGAAGCTTGGGATATACACAGATATAATAACAGTCTTGCTAAAAATGTTAGTATGCTACTTGGTTTGATTCTATCTTAATATGTGTATATGTTTCTTTTAGCATATCGCTTATACATATTGATAGAGCCTATAAGATCTTTGCTTGACTACCAGCGTTGTGATGGCAGTCACACTAGTGGGAGCTGGGTAGTCTATAAGCACATAGGATTATCGAGACAGGGCTTCGATACTCCAGAGTAGACTAGTGTATACGCTTCTCATCCCAGTTCGGGAGATGGCCTGTCCCACAGCCATTGGTATCCGATACCAGAGATAGTATACATGTGCTCATTGGGTTATGAGTTACACTGGACGGACTCGTTGGGAACTACTGGTTGGTATTATACCTATCGTCAAGTAGCAGTTCCCAGGTGACATGAGTACAGCTTAGTCCAATGACTTGACATCACTATTCGTCTCGAGTGTGTTCCCACTGTATTTAGATTATTACCCTACCACGGGTCAAATGAGTCGCGCAAACGGGTAGTGGTTGGGTGCTGTCCTGAAGCACTGGGACGCAGTAGTGGTTAGATAGAATTCGTATCTCCGGGCATTGGGGGTTGATATCGCGCTGTGTTCGGAAAGCCATTACACAAAGTCCCTGGCCAGGGCAAGCAAGATTTACTGGTAGGTACTCTAGTAGTTTCTCAGGATATATTGGGCTCTGCCCCAGCACGACTTATTGTGCTATTAGGGGTCTGACGGTTACCGCCCCCTAGGCCCATTATGCGAGTATCTTAGGCGAACAGACCGGACTGTACGGAGATTGTCACAGATAGACTCGGTAGGTGTTAGGATGAGTTTTCTCATCGGCCTTCTTATCGACAGATATCTGGGTAGCCGTTACGTGCAGCTAGTACCGCTGACGAACTTGTAGTTAAACCCACTGCCTACGTACTGTCGAGTCTTTAGAGTCCTACACAGAGGGTTTCCCTGCTTCGGGAAAAACGATGTAAAGGCCGTACGGTTTTACGGTAAGGTTCCGATCAAATACGTATACTGGCTACACGCATGTTGTTCGTGTTGGAGATAGTGCCCTCAGAGTCAATTATTGGATCACAGGCACGTGATTGCAATGATTGAGGGAGGACCTGTCCCAGTAGGACAGTCTTACTCAAGATGATAGTATGCTATCTGGTTTATCTTTATCATCGTGTACTGCTTCAGGTGACCTTACAGGTCACTATTGCACGTTGATAAAGCCCCTAGGATTCTTGCTTGACAGCCAGCAGTATGAGGGCGATCATATACGTGGGAGCTGGAGTCTATAAGCACATCCTTAAAAGGTCCCTAGTCGTGGGAGTTTCGAGACAGGGCATTGATTCTCCAGAGTAGACTAGTGTATACAGTCGAGACCCCGACGAGGGGCGGTGGCCGGTCTCATAAGCCACTGGTGTCAGTTGGTTCACCTTAGATGTATACAGGTGCTCATTGGGTTATGAGTACACCGGACAGGACTCGCCGGGAACCTGCTAGTTGGTATTATACCTGACGTCAGATAGCAGTTCCCTGGTGACATGTGTACAGGTTAGTTCATCGACCTGAGATCGTCATATGTCTCGTGTGAGTTCCCACTGTGCTTTGATTACTACCCTACCATGCTCAAAGGATACGTGCAAACAGGTTTTAGTTGGGTACAGTCCCGAGCCACATGGAGGCAGTGAGCAGATCTGCAGGGGTTCGTCTCTCCCGGTATTGGGGGTGAGGTCGCGCTGTGTCTAGGAGAGCCATTACACGAAGTCCTTGGCCAAGGCAGGAGATTTACTGGTAGTTATTCCAGTAGTATCTCAGGGTGTTCTTGGCTACACTCCGACACGACTTGTACCGCTTTTGGGGGTCTGATTTTTACCAACCCCCTAGGCCAGCCATGCGATGCTCATAGACGAACGGACCGGACTGTACGGATATTGTCACTGACAGGCTCAGTAGGGTGTCAGGATGAGTTCGCTCATCGACATCCCTTTTGGTCAATACCTGGTAGCCCGTTACGTATAGGCTAATACCTCTGACGTGCTAGTGGTTAAATCCACGGCCAAAGTATTGACGAGTCTTTAGAGTCCCCCACAGACCAGTTTCTCAAGTTTCGGGCGAAACGCTGTAGAGGCCGTATGGAGATATGGCAGAGTTCGATCAGATACGTGCGGTATTGCACGAATCATGATCGGACGGATAATACTAGCGGGCTTTGGTTTAAGCCGGATCCTAGTATTGTACAGTGTAGATTTTGTCTCATTGCATTTGTATTTCGGTCGGAATACAAATGCAGGTATGTATATACAGTAGCGGGGATTTCCTGTAATTTATTACGGGATCAGTTTTTGGAGTTGCCAGTTTGTTTTCCGTTTCGGCCATATTTCTTTGTATCTTTCATTGGCTGAAGATTGGTGGAGGAGGGCTTATTTGCATTTGTGCAAATAAGCATTTTGGAGGGTTGTTTTTGCAAGTAGTTGCATCATGATGGTTTCATGATGGTGCACTTTCATTTGACTTCTTTTCTTCATGATGGCTTGACTTGTGAAGTGATGATTGGTTGATGGAGTGCTGGTTTTGGTTGATGATCATTGCATATTATCATCACCCTTTCTCTCTCTTGCATTATGTTATGGCACACACTCATTTTTGATCCTCTCACTCCCCTCTCATTTTCCACACAAGCCAAGGCCGGCCAAGCTCTTGAGGGGCTGTCCAAAAATTTCTATGTGGGAATTTTGTTCTTTTCATGCTTCAAAATTCCCAAGTTCATCTACAAATTGTTGATATATCATTTCCTCCACCAAAAGGCAACTTCCTACAACCCCTATGAGACATAGAGTTCCACACTGATTTTACAGCAAATCTTGGGCACGTCGACTCGCCAACTTCGTGCTCGAGTTGCCTCGGTCAAGATGTGGGAGCCCGTAAAAGAAGCCGGCGACGTGGTGCCCTTCCGGCGAGGAGGTGAAGACCGGAGATTCCGCGAGGAGATTGGGACGACGACGAGAAGATCGGAGGACACGGATCGCTCGGTATATCTCTCTATCCGTTCTTTAGTTAGCTAGAATTAGTTTAATGGCCCGATCCGGGATTTTTGTGCGCGGTGGTGCCGGTTTAACAGTTAAAGTAAAATTTCGCTTCCGCATTTTGGCCTTGGAAAGACGGCCGGGGCGCCGCCGTGCACTTACACTGGTATCAGAGCCATGCCATTAACCTAGTCTAGTTTTGTCTAATGTGTTTACATTTTCGATCAAACAATTTTCCGAAAGCCCGATTTCGTCAGCATCAGTTCTCTGTTGAAATTTTTTTGGCTCCAAAAATTTTTCAGGTTGTTTCAGAATAATGTTCAGGAAATTCTAAGACATCTGTGAAAAAATAGTCGTGTGATACTGTAGACCCACCGCGGAACCGTGGCCAAAACCCCCTTGGCGCCGCGGTTCCGCCGCTGTACAGTGCCTTCACTGCACCATTTTTGCACAGTGATCTTTTTACAGGGAAATTGGAGTTTTGGAATATTCTTTTTGGGCCCAGAATTTCTTTAAGTGCTACAGTAATGCTTGGGGCCCACTTGGGTAAATTTGATCGATCGAAAATTTTAAACAAATTAGTTCACAGTATTTACATTATATCTGCGACCGTGAATGTCACTTGATCGGTAAATCCTGTCTAACTGCTATAGCCCGGTTAGACGGATTTATGAACGTGACATTCACGTTGATGTTCTGTGTTGTGCTGTGATGTTGCGGATTGGTCGTGGGGGATAGCCTGGATGCATGTTAGTACAGTTTTTGTTGTATTATGTACATTTGATATTACGGGGCGAGCGTCCGACATGTGGACTGCCGTTACTGCCCGTTTGTATATAATTCTTTTGGGGCATGACCAGGTTGAGGTCGATGTACCCATTGTATGTATATTTTACTTTCTGTACTAGGATTACCCCGCGGAGGGGTGCACGAATAGCCGGGTTCTAGAGGGCAACAGGCCCGCATCTCATGGCGTTGAGACGGAGGGGGCTTTACTCTAGAATTGGCGGGCTATTCGCCGCACTCGTAGGGGGTACAGGTTGACCCAGGAGGGATGCCCAAGTTACCGGATTCCGTGAAGTGCTGGGTGGTCCATTCACGTTGCTGAAGGGGGCTGCCTCACTTCAGGTTTTGGCGGGTAACTTGCCTCGCCCGTAGGGGTCTAGGATTTCTTTGCACAGGCTATTCACACGACCAGGGGAACGTCGGGTTTCAGTAGCGGCTCTGTGAAACCCGAGGATCCCAGATATCTGTATTGTTCTGTGATGCTGATTACATTTCTGTGATGTTGCATTTTTTTCACGCCTTGAGCGAATATTATATATTGATATATATACTAGTAGATGTTGTATATGTTTTGCATCTGCGCTAGTCCAGTCCCCGCTCTGTCGTTAGTTAACTAACCTAACGGGTAATGACGGGACCCAGTGGCGAATGCGGATGGCATATACGTATGTCATTATTTTCGTTCTTTATTGGTGTGATCAATTGATGGGACTGCATTGATTCGGATCAATGCAAGTTAAACAAACCTAATCTGATGTTGTTGGAACAATTTTTCAAAAAGCTGTTATTGCAAGGACGTTCACTTTTGTTTTGCACAGTGGTATTCGGTTATGAATATCCAGCACCTCAGTCGACGAGGCAAGGGCCGAGATCCCTTCACCCGGAGTGACCCCTTGGATAGAAGTTTGCGTCAGGGCAATAACTTCACAATAGCCGTTTACTTTTGCTTTGCATCGTGGTATTCAGTTGGAATATCCTGCACCTCATTCTACGGGGAAAGAGCCGAGATCCCTTCACCGGGAGTGACCTCTTTAGCAAAGGTTTTCGTTACTATATTTTTCAAAAAAGCTATCCGTTCCTTCAACGATATCAAGTTCATTACGTTAAAGGTTTTCGCCAGAAACCATTCGTAGCCCTCCGTCGTTTCATATGGATAGTCAATAGTATTCAAGCTGTGTATGTTGGCCAAAGTCAAGGCACAGTGATCGGTAGTTATTGGGTATTCATATGAAACATAGATAGATGCATTGGTTTGGGACAGTCGTACTACTATTTTGGCAAAAGTCAAGGGTATGTATGGGTGGGTTCAAATTAACCTGGATAATGACGGGTAGAACTTGACATGTGACTTATGATATGTTGGCCAAAGTCAAGGTCATAAGAACATGGGGTAAAAATCACATCGGGAGTTTCTAAAGAAACTGGAACTTGCCAGATATGCGCATACCTTCTGGAGTGTGATAACGTGAGCGGATTCCGTCACGTTATCATGCGATGATAGTTGGATCCCGAATCCCACTGATGAGTTGGTTTACTCCTCGGGACATCCCGACTAATACTTCTTTCAGGTTTGGAGAAGAATTTGAGATTACAGTGGGAGTTTTCCTGATTAGATAAATTGGTAACCATTCTGATCTAGGTTAGAGTGCACGCTGAGTGTTTCTTTTCTCTCTCTCTTTGGCAGCGACCATTGACCCGACCTTAGACTATGACTCAGTGACCAAGTTGACCGAACCTTCTTATAAGACTGGCTTTTGGATTGTCTGAGTTGCAAACCTCATTGCCACTCCTACTTTTTCCCTTTTCTCTAGGACACCCCGTATTACTACGAACGTCCACTTCCATTGGACAAAACCATCGTATGGTTATATACGAACTCGAAGGAATTTATTCGAGGATGGTTTCCGGTTCTGGAGAAAACGAATAAGGACTATTCAGTTGTCTTTTCCTTTTACCCTCTCTCAGGTTGCGAGTACTCCTTGGTTTAGGAGATAGTACACCTATTACGCAAATTGGATAGTCTTCTTCCAAACCATAGGCAGGTGCCGACCGGTAGGGAATGAAGAAAACCAATTAGCCTAACGATGGTGTACAGAAGGTATTGTGTAAAGACAAATAAAGGGATTAGAAAGAGGGCAAAGTAAATTGCGACTGCTATTCACGACCAAACCAAGTATTTCATTACCACTCCCACTTCACCTTTGTATTTCTCCAGGACACTCCGTATCACTACGAAGATCCACAGTTTATTGGATATTCCATCGTATGGTTATATACGAACTCGAAAGGAACTTGTTCCAGTTCGGGGATGGATTCTGGTTCAGGAGAAATAGGAATAAGGTTTATTCAGGTGTCTTTTATCTTCACCTTCTCTCGCATTGCGAGTGCTCCTAGGATTAGGACAGTACACCCATTATGCATATTGGATAGTCTTCTTCCAAACCATAGGCTGGTGCCGAACGGTAGGGAAGGAAAAAAACCATTTGGCCTAAAGGGGTGCGCAGAAGGTAGTGACTAAAAGACATATAAAGGGATTTGGAGAGGTGGCAAAGAAATATACGGTTACAGTTGTGAATCTGGATAATGGAAGATGCATTACTAGGAATACCAGGATACCCCTACGAAACATTTCAATGTTTCAGTTTCACTGTGTACTGTTAAAAGAAAACTGATTTCCTAATTAGACACTTGCTCCAGGGTATGTATTTACCAGGTATGATTCTCACATCTGTGTTGTTTTACAGATGATGAGTGGGAGTAAATTATTGGGAATTAGGTGATTATCCACATTATATTGGAATTCGTTGTAATTGGTGATATTTGAGGAAGTCACCTGGGTTGTTTGCCGGACGGCAAATATTGGTTTTGAATATCCGTTGTTATGCACCAATTTCAAATTGATATATCTGTACGTCTATTTTTATAGAGTGAGATATACCTTTTTGAAATTATGTTTATGACATTTACGTATATCAGTGGATGGTTAGGTAAGGAGCATTAAACAGCGGTGTAATTCTTCTTAACCATAAGTACAATTTTCAACTTACGACACACAGAATATGAGTTATTAGACTCAAGGGACTTGTATAGAGTATTGTATGTTGTCCAGTGTCCATTAGGACAGAGGGGTTGGTCCTCGTACTATATTCTGTTTACTTGCGACTTCTCTAGTTCTTAGACATTTGTTTCGTAGAAATACAAGGCCTGAGTTTTGAGAAGCTATATGTATAAGAGTAAAGTAGAGAACCGAGTGTTCTAAGTATCGGGATTCTTCAAGGTGATCGAAGATGTTGATACTTGTGTATGGTATTCAGTTAATAGTAATGGTTAAGAGAACTTGCTTCTCTTTCAGGTTGCTCATAATTGGAAGTATTCCTAAGTTGAGTAACGCTGATCGGCCTCTCTCTATTTAGTTGACATGCACTGGAGACAGCTGCATGATTTGAATCTGGTTCAATTAAATCAGTGCCTCTGTTCTATATTGGATATAGAACGGTTCATATCTTAACGATGTTAAGGTACGGGGAGTTGTTCGGCTTATGCTTAAAACCAGACTCTGGATGACTCAAGGCACATTTTTGTAATGGTTGTTTGTGGGTTGACCCAGGCTATGACGAGGGTTGACTTTCTACCATCTGGAAGATCAATAGTTATATTGTTCTTGACTCGCCACAGTTTTAATAAAAATGGATTTTTTCAGAAAACAGTAGTGGGAGTATGGTAGAACTGGAAGTGATTCCAGAACCGCAACCGATTACTGAAGATTTGATAAGAACCTATAGATTCAATCTGGTTTGACATTCCATTGGCCACTCCGCAGATATGATGGGTAACCTCAGGCACCCGAGAGGTACTCCGGTAGCCTCAAGGACGGTGACATGGAGGCTCTTGTTTACCCAGACTTGCCATTGCTGTTGTTCCAGGCTGCGAGACCCGGCAGGAGGATGAGTATAGCGTCGTTCTAAACTAGTTTTAGAAGTTTACGTCTATATGACTCTGCCAGAGGGTTGTCGTAGTCAGTGGGAACAGCAGAAGCATTGGTGGACAAGTGGCTTATGTCTATTTATAGACTAAAGCAGATATAGCGGAGATAGATCATCTATTTCAGATGTGACAGTCATAGGTTTGACTTCATCAGATTAGGGGATGGATCAGTTAAGAAGGTAGTAGGGTGTGATGTCCTGGTATTTGGATGACATACACAGAGTAGGAAGTGATATTCCTATACTACGATCGGTTATACTTTGGTTGTCACACAGTGGTTTCTCCACATAAGGATATAGATATAATATCAGACATTCTGGTTACTAGATCTATAGTTTTAGATATTGATTTGGGAAGTATCCTAATCAGGGTACTTAGACAGCACTCTAAAGGTATTTTAGAATGGACGACTCCTGGTACGGTAGTGTACCTGCAGGTGAAGGAGTCACCCTCTCTAAAGGTGTCTTATAGACTAAAGGGGAGAGGGATGTGCATGATTGGCAGATCACTTGCTTAGGCAATTGAGTCATTCATGAGATGTCAAGTACCACACCAGATGTTATTTTTGCAGCAGATACAATAAGTTGATATTGATCCAATCCTGGAGAAACATTAGGAAGCAGTTTTAGAACATAAGTGGATGTTCTAGGGATTTGATAACGGCAGCCTCTTTTGGGAGACGGTTATCATTCCAGGCTTCCAAGGTGACCTGGATAACAGAGTGACTGTCAGAGTTATAGTTTTCCCTCTGACGAGGGGCAGTATTTGGACAGGTGGTCCAGGTAGATACTGAGGGAGACATAGTGCTGGATACTGATTGGTTTCAGTTGACAATACAGTCTAAGAAGTTTGGATTTGGAGTTCATTTATGAACTAGGTCTCATCAGACATCCAGACATATTCTAAGACAGGTATTGCTCATTTCGGGAGATGGGTTTCTCCGCGAACTTGAGATATAGAGAGACATAGAAAGAAACATCACAGCGGATCCACTCACCGAGGCTATTCCTTGAACGCAATAGTTTCGCAAACGAGCTTTGTGAGACTGACTAGTAGAGAAGTTGGGTGTTCGGTATCACACGGGATGTGAGTATGCGACATCGCAATAATTAGCCTTGAGTGCAAGTGGGAGATTGTTGGAGGTAGTGCCCTCAGAGTCAATTATTGGATCACAGGCACATGATTGCAATGATTGAGGGAGGACCTGTCCCAGTAGGATAGTCTCACTCAAGATGATAGTATGCTATCTGGTTTATCTTTATCATCGTGTACTGCTTCAGGTGACCTTACAGGTCACTATTGCACGTTGATAAAGCCCCTAGGATTCTTGCTTGACTGCCAGCAGTATGAGGGCGATCATATACATGGGAGCTGGAGTCTATAAGCACATCCTTAAAAGGTCCCTAGTCGTGGGAGTTTCGAGACAGGGCATCGATTCTTCAGAGTAGACTAGTGTATACAGTCGAGACCCCGACGAGGGGCGGTGGCCGGTCTCACAAGCCACTGGTGTCAGTTGGTTCACCTAAGATGTATACAGGTGCTCATTGGGTTATGAGTACACCGGACAGGACTCGCCGGGAACCTGCTAGTTGGTATTATACCTGACGTCAGATAGCAGTTCCCTGGTGACATTTGTACAGGTTAGTTCATTGACCTGAGATCGTCATTTGTCTCGTGTGAGTTCCCACTGTGCTTTGATTACTACCCTACCACGCTCAAAGGAGACGTGCAAACAGGTTTTAGTTGGGTACAGTTCCGAGCCACATGGAGGCAGTGAGCGGATCTGCAGGGGTTCGTCTCTCCCGGTATTGGGGGTGAGGTCGCGCTGTGTCTAGGAGAGCCATTACACGAAGTCCTTGGCCAAGGCAGGGGATTTACTGGCAGGTATTCCAGTAGTATCTCAGGGTGTTCTTGGCTACTCTCCGACACGACTTGTACCGCTTTTGGGGGTCTGACTTTTACCAACCCCCTAGGCCAGCCATGCGATGCTCATAGACGAACGGACCGGACTGTACGGATATTGTCACTGACAGGCTCAGTAGGGTGTCAGGATGAGTTCGCTCATCGACGTCCCTTTTGGTCAATACCTGGTAGCCCGTTACGTATAGGCTAATACCTCTGACGTGCTAGTAGTTAAATCCATGGCCAAAGTATAGACGAGTCTTCAGAGTCCCCCACAGACCAGTTTCTCAAGTTTCGGGCGAAACGCTGTAGAGGCCGTATGGAGATATGGCAGGGTTCGATCAGATACGTGCGGTATTGCATGAATCATGATCGGACGGATAATACTAGCGGGCTTTGGTTTAAGCCGGATCCTAGTATTGTACGGTGTAGATTTTGTCTCATTGCATTTATATTTCGATCGGAATACAAATGCGGGTATGTATATACAGTAGCGGGGTTTTCCTGTAATTTATTACGGGATCAGTTTTTGGAGTTGCCAGTTTGTTTTCCGTTTCGGCCATATTTCTTTATATCTTTCATTGGCTGAAGATTGGTGGAGGAGGGTTTATTTGCATTTGTGCAAATAAGCATTTTGGAGGGTTGTTTTTGCAAGTAGTTGTATCATGATGGTTTCATGATGGTGCACTTTCATTTGACTTCTTTTCTTCATGATGGCTTGACTTGTGAAGTGATGATTGGCTGATGGAGTGTTGGTTTTGGTTGATGATCATTGCTTATCATCATCACCCTTTCTCTCTCTTGCTTTATGTTATGGCACACACTCATTTTTGATCCCCTCTCTCCCCTCTCATTTTCCACACAAGCCAAGGCCGGCCAAGCTCTTGAGGGGCTGTCCAAAAATTTCTATGTGGGAATTTTGTTCTTTTCATGCTTCAAAATTCCCAAGTTCATCTACAAATTGTTGATATATCATTTCCTCCACCAAAAGGCAACTTCCTACAACCCCCATGAGACATAGAGTTCCACACTGATTCTACAGCAAATCTTGGGCACGTCGACTCGCCAACTTCGTGTCCGAGTTGCCTAGGTCAAGAGGTGGGAGCCCGTAAAAGAAGCCGGCAACGTGGTGCCCTTCCGGCGAGGAGGTGAAGACCGGAGATTCCGCGAGGAGATTGGGACTATGACGAGAAGACCGTAGGACACGGATCGCTCGGTATATCTCTCTACCCGTTCTTTAGTTAGCTAGAATTAGTTTAATGGCTCGATCCGGGATTTTTGTGCGCGGTGGTGCCGGTTTAACAGTTAAAGTAAAATTTCGCTTCCGCATTTTGGCCTCGGAAAGACGGCCGGGGCGCCGCCGTGCACTTACAGTTCGGACGGATAATACTAGTGGGCTTTGGTTTAAGCTTGATGCTAGTATTATATTATTGGATTGTTATCATCTCATTGTATTCATATTTTTCGGAATATGAATATGGGTATGTATATACGGTGAGGGCATTCTTGTAATTTCACAAGTGATGCTCCTTGATGGGGACACCTCATTATTTGATATATCTATTTATTGAAATAGATTAATGAGGTGTAAATGGAGATATGTGAGGCATGGGAGTGAAGCATGGCATATACATTTGTTTATTAGTTTAGATGCACTATTGAAGCATGGTTGTAATTATCTATGCGAAAATAATCCATGCTTCAATGAGTGAAGATCATGAGCCATTCTTCACTTGACATTACCTTAGTTCATTTGCTATTTTGCTTTCTCTCTCCATATTTGCCCTCTCCTTTCCCTCAAGACCCTAACCTTCACATGTGTTGTGAACCCTAGGGTCTTATGAAATAAAATACTGCATTAGATACTCTACATCTTCTAGGCTACTTAGCTTAGCAAACTAAGTACCCTAGTTACCTCGGTTCAGAGGTTAGAGCTTGAGGTATAGACTCTCGGGTGGATCATCTTCGATACGAGGATGCCGATGTTCCAAGCTCGATCCGATTTTCAAGGAGCTAAAGAATAGGAAGAGGAGAAGAAGACCCGAAGGACTTGTTAACAAGGAGGTATAACACTTTTCATAGTAGTTAGAACTTCCAAGTAGTTTTAGCTAGTTAAGATTTCTGTAAAGATCCTGGAGTTAAAGTCGGTGTTGAATAGTATAAAAATCGTTTTCTATAAATTCCGCCTCCCAACAAATGCGTAGAGTGTGCGACATCGACTTACAAGGGCGTACAGTGCCCGCCAGCCCCTCACGTGACCAGCGGGCGCCCACGCCCCACTCACGCGTCCTTAGGACTCTCCTCACCCCACTTTTTCTCTTACGCTCCACACTCAAAACACATCCCCCGTTAGAAAAAATTTCTAACGGGGCGTTGTCTTACATCCCGCTAGGGGGCTGCTAGCCCCTTGACCCCCAGCCCGCTATCCGGATAGTGGGACCCCCGTAAACTCTGCGAGGCCCCTAATACGTCCAAGACCCCCTTGAAAACACAACACACACTGCATATTGAGTTTGCATGACTAGTTTTACCTGTTAATCGGAGGTTCCCTCACTCCAAAAGCGAGGGGTAATTAACGACAGCTTAGTCCGCGGCTGCCGGAGATTCGGATCCCCACAATCAATAAACCCTGGCCTGCCCCTAGACAGGGAGAATCTGTAATGTGCCTGACAAGTGGCACGTATTCTTATCTCAATAGGGTGACGAAAACAGCCTACAGATTCTGGCACACATAGTGGGACTTTTCACTCCTCCCATATCTTGGATCAAGCGTTCATACGAACTCATTTAACATATATATCGATGTTTGTACTGAAATAATGTTTTTTCGTGTAGCAATCAACTTTCAACGACGATATCTTATAAGATGAATTCAGCTTCCGACGCGACCCCGATCCAGTACGTGGTCAAGATCAGTGCCCGCGTGGTTCTCCCTGCAAGTCTCATCTGACAATGGGAGGAGCCACCCCGTCAATTTGGTTCCGTCATCATCTACCTTGCCGAAAGCGCTCATCTGGCGGAGGTCCCGGCAAACCAAGTTGCCAAACCAACCTCAAGGGTCAGGAGGCTGAATATTGTGGTCGCCAAAGCACCCTACCCCAAATGCAAATCCGTATTCGAACGGCTCTCCACTGTTCCGACTGGGGGCAAGGCCGTCAACACCAATAGAGCCACAAAGCATCTTCGGCAAGCTCATACGGTGCCCTTGACAATTACGCGAGCAGGCGTATTTTCTGGACTCTCTGTCAATCAGTCTACGGTGTCTTCCCGAAGGGCCAAAGCTTGCTAAGTGCTCAAATTGGAAAAATTGATGCAGAAGCGGCTCAGATATAGAGCCAACAAAAGGGCTAGGGCTCCAGCCAAGTTAAACTTTGTGAGGTTCCATGAGCAGGGTTACCCCACGACGATGGCTGAGTTGGCCATAAAAGTTAGCAATTCCTTCGAACCTCTGAAGTGGGTTCAGAAAAACACCAGGACCGCTAGATTCAAGAAGACAGCTACCCGAATGATACTACAAAGAGACATGTCCCATCCCCAACAAGAAAGCATGACACCGTCTCATCAAGAGTCTTCCAAGCGCTCTAGGCTGTGCGAAAACAGCGGGGCAAAGCCAAAAAGGAAGTGCCGGCACCATTCAAGAACCCGGCCAGGCCAGCCGCCTTCAGTCGATTGCCCATTATTGAGAAAGAAGGGCCACGACATCGGTCTCCAAAATCAACTTCCAATAATGAAAAGATGGCTGGATATGTTATCCATATGGTCTATATGGCGGGCGGGCGTCCCATCGACAACTTATGTAGCAAAAGCAAGGATGGAGCCACCACATCCCAAACCCAATCTGGCTTGAATGTGGTTGCCGTTTCCCAAGATCAGCCTCCTCCGCTGGACGATGAAAACCCTCTCGAGGAGGCCGATAGGCAGAAAGACCCCTCAGTCCATGTAGAGTCAAGCTCGGACAGCGAGGAAGAGCCGACTTTCTGCCCCTAGTCCACAGAGCAAAAGCTGCTTCAAGAACTTCGAAAATAGCTCAGGAGAAAAGATAAAGAGATGGCCAAGCTCTAATAAAAAAATAATGACTTGACGAATGTTGTGATGTAGCTCACGGCTCAAATTGCTCAGTCGCCTTCCAATCAGGCACATGTCTCTACTCATAAGCCGGGTGTTGACATCCCGAAGCATCCGATGCCTATCCCCTTGGGTCCAAGATTGAGTGACCCGCACGAAAGTCGACCACATTTCGCTTCTGGGGATGCTTTGCCCCCAGATAGCACTATCTCTCTAACACAAGATCAGATAATGGATTTGGTCACCAGCAAGCTTAAAACATTGGTGGCCGAAGCCGAAGCTCATAAAGAAATTGGAACTAATGGGCGGCTATATCCTGCACAGTACGATCTGATCGATTTCCCGAGGGGCTACGTCATTCCTAAGTTCGGAAGATTTGACGGGACGGGAAATGCAAATCAGCACGTCGCCTACTTTAATGCGTTGTGAGGAAATACAGGGGGCAATGATGCGCTTCTTCTTCATCAGTTTGTCAATAGCATTGACTAGTGTAGCTTTCGACTGATACGCAAGTATACAAGACGGGTCCGTCAGTACTTTCGCCCAAATGGAGTCTCTGTTCAGCAAAAGTTCATAAGTGTTAGTGACAAAATCTCTATTGCTGACCTCATGAGAACCAAGCCAGGAAAAAACGAAAGAAACACATACTTTATTGCCCGATGACGCAACCTCTCTGTCAAGTGTGAACCACCGGTAGAGCAGGACCAGTCCGTCAACATCCACATTGGGAACCTCAGCAATTGGATGGTCCTATTTTTATGTACAGCAGGCCTCAAGACGTTTCAAGAGCTGATCAAGAGAGTACAAATGTTGGAACGCTCGAAGCAAGAGTCTACCCCGGACTCTCAGGGTGACAAGTCTTGGAATAGCAGAAAAGACGACAACCGTAAAAGTGGGAGCTCTAACAAGACCAATGCCTTCAATGCGTCTGACAGTGAAGATAAGAGAAAGGCGGGCGGGTTAAAAATAGACCGGGCCCAAAAGGCAGTGCTAGGAGGAGAAGGGCCTTCGCTAGAGGAGAAAAAGAATAAAGTCTACTCTTTCAGGAGGGACAAGGTCCACAAGATATTCAAGGATGCCCTGAACAACGGTCTACAATTTCTAGAGTTAAAGAGACCTCACAAAGTAAAAATGACCGACAATCCCCTGTATTGCCCGTACCACAGAGTAGTGAGCCATGCGATCGAGGATTGCTACATTTTCATAGACTGGGTCAAAAAATAATATAAGACTGGAGAGATCAAGCTATCCAAGAGTGTGTTGGTGAAAAACCAAGCTGTAACCACCAACTTTATACAGACATAACCTGAAGCCTTTAGGGAGTTAACAGCTGAATCCGCTACCCCGAGAAATGAATCCGACTCGCCGCAACCTCCATGGTGAAGGCACATGTCTAAAAATACGAAGAAAATGCTAAAGCTACTTTAGAAAGAGCCCAGAATAGAATGGAAGGGGCAGAAGGAACCCAACGTTCCAGCTACCTCTTCGGCTCAATCTGGCTCAAAATCTAAAAATCTCAAGAAGAAGAAAAGTGCAGCTCGACGCGAAAAAGAGTCTGTAAGGAGATCGACCATTCAAAAATATATCGATTCCCTTGAAAACTATGATCAAAAGGAAAGAACTCTAATTCAATTGAAAAAGTTCTTCCCCGTTGAAGCGGCTGAGATTCTGGAGAAGCTAGAAGAAGGTTTCGATGACGAGATCTCTATAGTGACCTGCTATGTCGTCCATCTTGGTAGAGACTATTAGGAAGAACTTTGTTTTCCTGAAGAGGGCGAGGAGCTCACGACGAAGGCCAACCAAATCCAGCTCAGAAGTGGCAAAGCTCTACCGCCAAATCAAGGCAACGCCCCAAAAGGGAAGGAAAAAAAAGTTGCTAATGAAGAAGATGGCAGAGAGGTTACTCATGAAGACCTGAGGCCTTCCCTAGTAGACTATAATGTCTTGGCTCATCTCCGGAACCTTCCGTCTCTCTTAAGCATCTATGATGCTCTGGTCCTTTCCAAGGATCTCAGAGATATTCTCATTCATTCTCTACAAAACCCCAAGCGGTACCAGGCTCGCTTTGTGGAAATTAATATGAAAGAGACCCAGTACACTTAGCATACAGCCGCAGTCACATTTAAGGATGAAGACATGCTACTGGGAACAACTGAGCATAGCCGACCGCTTTACGTGACCGGGTACAGCGACGGAGATCGGATTAATAGAATATTGATTGATCCAGGATCCTCAGTGAACATCATAAATTTGCGGACTCAAAAGAGTTTGTCAATGGACGTCCAACACCTGTCAAGGGAAAGGATCGTCATTCAAGACTTCAATCAAAATTGCCAGCAAGTACTGGGATCCATAGCTCTGGCGATTAGGTTCGGGGACCTACAAACCAAAGCCAAGATATATGTGATCGACGTCGACACGTCTTATAAAATTCTCCTAGGATGGCCGTGGCTCCACGATTATGGCATCGTTCCGTCAACTCTTCATCAGTGCATGAAGTCTACCAAAAATGGCGAAGAAAGACGCATTGACAGAGACATTCAGCCGTTTGGTGCATATTAAGTCCGATACGAAGATTCTCGGTATTTTTTCAACCTCTAAAGTGCCGAGCCACAGCTGACCAAAGACAGAACGGCCCCGAAACTCAAAAGCAAATCTGAGTCGGCTGTCACTTTCAAAAGAGAAAACCCCAAAGTGTGTCCGCGTTTCGGCAGTGACACTGATGAGTCCGACGCTAGAAGTTCATCCTTCTGTAAAACACGCCCTCATTTCGGTAGCGATACAGATGAGTCTGTTGCTGAAAGCCCATCCTACAGCAAAATTCGCCCTCATTTCGGTAGCAACATTGAAGAGTCACAGGAAGAGGACCCGCCTTGCAACTGCTATGTGGAGTGGGACCTCATGAAAAAAGCGAAGTTAAGAGAAACCTTCGAGATTACAGAGGGGTCCTTAGCTATCACAAGGGTGCTGGGACAGATGTGCAAGGAGCTAGATGGTTTGTCGGTGTCTACCGTGAACCAACTGCAAACTTTCTACGTTCCCGGAAGGAAAAGTAGACAGAAGGGCATCTTATTTTATGGGTCAAATCCTGTCGTGCACCCGGACGATTTTTCTGTCACATGCCTTCCCTATGAAAGAGGCATAAGAGCCATCCTAAACCACATATATTATGCGCCCGAGATGCAGGAATATTTTAAAAAGTACGGATGTCGGTTATATCAAACGGACTACGAAGCGAAGTTTATGAGGGGCTATAGTACTCGCCTTAGGTCTGAGCACTCATCGATGGACGAATCCCAGATAGACGAGGCATAGGTTTCGTTCAACATGACGTTAAGGCATGCTACATGATCCATATTAGTGAAGAAAAAGAAGAGTCAAATGATGAAGATGAGCTAGCCGAGCCAGAAGAAGCCCCTCAAGAGCTCGAAGATGGCGGAAAAGCAACCTTCGACGAGCTAAACGAGGTTGATTTAGGAACGCCCGATAATCCAAGGCCGACCTACATCAGCTCACTCTTTTCAGAGGAAATGAAAGAGCGGATAATCTCCCTGCTGCATGAGTTCGCCGACTGCTTCGCGTGGACGTACAAAGAAATCCTCGATCTCTCCCCTGAAGTGGTCGTGCATAAGCTGGCTCCTGATGTCAATCCAGTCAAACAAGCTCCTCGAAGAATGAGAAGGGAGCTAGAAGAAAAGTTCATCAAGGAAACCAAGAAACTCATCGATGCCGACTTCATAAGAGAAGAGAAATATGTGGATTGGATCGCATGTATCGTCCCAGTGAAAAAGATGATGGGCAGATCCAAGTCTGCGTCGATTTCAGGGACCTGAATAAAGCATGCCCTAAAGACGACTCCCCGCTACCGGTCATGGAAATGATGGTCGAAGATACCACAACTTACGAGCTATTCAGCTTCATGGATGGCTCGTCTGGACATAATCAGATGAAGATGTCGCTCGAGGTTGAGAAACACACAGCATTTCGAACCCCGATCGAGATATACTGCTATAAAGTGATGCCGTTCGGACTGAAGAATGCGGGCGCTACATATCAAAGGGCAATGACCAAAATCTTTGATGACTTAATCCATAAAGTCGTCGAATGTTATGTTGATGATTTGGTCGTCAAGACTAAAGCCAAAGCTGATCACATCCAAGATCTCAGGACCGTTTTCACTAGATTGAGGGAATACGATCTGAAAATGAATCCACTGAAGTGCGCTTTTGACGTGTCATCAGGAAAATTCCTGGGCTTCATAGTCCGACATCGAGGGATCGAAGTTGACCTATCCAAGATAAAGGCCATCATGGAGATGCCCCCTCCAAAGAATCTGTCGCAGCCGAGATCTTTTCAAGGCAAGCTCGCTTACATACGATGATTCATCTCGAACCTATCGGGGAGATGCAGGCCCGTCTCAAAGCTCATGAAGAAAGGAGCTCTTTTTGTCTGGGATGCCGAATGTCAAGAAGCGTTCGAAAATATCAAAAATTACCTATTGCACCCTCTAGTGCTTGCTGCTCCCATTCTAAATAAACCATTGATTCTCTATACTGCCACACTAGATGAGTCACTCGGTGCACTCCTCGTCCAGAACAATGAGGAGGGAAAATATAATGCCTTCTACTACCTCAGTCGAACGTTAGTCGGGGCGGAACATAACTATTCCCTGATTGAAAAGCAGTTCCTGGCACTGATATTTGCTGTGAAGAAGCTAAGACACTATTTTCTCGCTCATCGGGTTATGTTGATCTCCAAGGTCGACCCACTTAAACACTTAATGACCAAGGCAAGCATAGCCGGCACAATGGCAAGATTGGCTATCATGCTGCTTGAGTTTGACATAGTTTATACTCTTCAGAATGAAGTAAAAGGGCAAGCCCTTGCCGACTTTCTCGCTGTTCATCCCATACTAAAAGGGTCGCCACTAAATTGTGAATTACCCGATGAACAAGTGTTGCACCTCGAAAATAGCGAGCCATGTTGGGAGCTCTATTTCGATAGAGCTTCATCAATAAGGACCTCCAGCAAATCAAGCATCCCGGAAATAAAAGTAGGGATAGGATTGGTGTTCGTCATGCCATCAGGAGGAACCCTACGACGTTCCTTTGCTCTTACCGAGCCTCGCACAAACAACGAGGCTGAGTACGAACCTCTGATAGCTGGTCTGGAGCTCGCCATAGAAATGGAAATCCTTCGTCTACGGGTTTACGGTGACTCCCTGCTTGTCGTAAACCAGGTGAGTAGCGACTACAAGATATATAAGCTCGAGTTAGCTCGATACAGAAGCCGGGTGGTGGAACTCATGAAACAGTTCACTCATATTGAACTAATGAGAGTCCCATGGGCGTTGAACGGAAAAGCCGACGTACTCGCCTAGCCAAAGAGCTGGCTAATCCTGACATAGACGAAATTCTGATCACAGTCAAAAGCCGGCAAATTTTGCCTCCAGTCTCTTCACAAGAAGAGGAAAGCGTGGAACAAAAGATCAATCCTGCCGAAGGAGTTCTGATCAATCAAGACGAGCCCGATTGGAGAGAACCTTTCATAGAGTACCTCCGATACGAAAAGCTACACGAAGAAAAATCGTCGAGGGTTCAGCTGAAGAAGAGAGCGTATGACCAACTCTGGCTCATATGACCAGATCATATGACCAACTCTGGCTCAGGTGTCTATCATCGGCCGAAACACAAAAGGTCATGAAAGAATTTCACTCGGGCATCTGTGGAGCTCACCAATCTGGCCCCAAAATGCGGCATCAAATCAAACGTCTTGGGTATTATTGACTTACAATGATAAGGGATTGAGAAGAGCATACGATGAAATGTCATCTCTGCCAAATTCATGGTGACTTCATTTACAAGCACCCCAATCCGCTACATCCTACGGTGGCGTCATGGCCCTGTTGGAGTTAGTGCCCTCAGAGTCAATTATTGGATCACAGGCACGTGATTGCAATGATTGAGGGAGGACCTATCCCGGTAGGACAGTCTTACTCGAGATGATAGTATGCTATCTGGTTTATCTTTATCATCGTGTACTGCTTTAGGTGACCTGACATGTCGCTATTACACGTTGATAGAGCCCCTAGGATTCTTGCTTGACTGCCAGCAGTATGATGGCGATCATATACGTGGGAGCTGGTGGTCTATAAGCACATCCTTAAAAGGTCCCTAGTCGTAGGAGTTTCGAGACAGGGCATCGATACTCCGTTAGTAGACTAGTGTATACAGTCGAGACCCCGACGAGGGGCGGTGGCCGGTCTCACAAGCCACTGGTGTCAGTTGGTTCACCTAAGATGTATACAGGTGCTCATTGGGTTATGAGTACACCGGACAGGACTCGCCGGGAACCTGCTAGTTGGTCTTATACCAGACGTCAGATAGCAGTTCCCAGGTGACATGTGTACAGGTTAGTTCATCGACCTGAGATCGTCATTTGTCTCGTGTGAGTTCCCACTGTGCTTTGATTACTACCCTACCACGGCTCAAAGGAGTCGTGCAAACAGGTTTTAGTTGGGTACAGTCCCGAGCCACATGGAGGCAGTGAGCGGATCTGCAGGGGTTCGTCTCTCCCGGTATTGGGGGTGAGGTCGCGCTGTGTCTAGGAGAGCCATTACGCAAAGCCCTCGGCCGAGGCAGGAGATTTACTGGTAGGTATTCCAGTAGTATCTCAGGGTGTTCTGGGCTACGCTCCGACACGACTTGTACCGCTTTTGGGGGTCTGACTTTCACCAACCCCCTAGGCCCGCCATGCGATACTCATAGACGAACGGACCGGACTGTACGGATATTGTCACTGACAGGCTCAGTTGGGTGTCGGGGTGAGCTTCCTCATCGACGTCCCATTTGGTCAATACCTGGTGGCCCGTCACGTATTGGCTTATACCTCTGACGTGCTAGTGGTTAAATCCACAGCCAAGGTATTGACGAGTCTTTAGAGTCCACCACACTCAGTTACAGTTACTCAAGTTTCGGGCGAAACGCTGTAGAGGCCGTATGGAGATATGGCAGGGTCCGATCAGATACGTGCGGTATTGCACGGATCAGGATTGGACAGTTTTGTACTAGTTGCCGTATAGTTATATGGCAGGGTTCGATCTGATACGTGCGGTATTGCACGGATCAGGATCGAACGGATTTTACTAGCCGGCTTTGGCTTAAGCCGGTCCTAGTCTAGTACAGTGTAGATTTTGTCTCTTTGCATTTGTGTTCAGTGGGAATACAAATGCGGGCATGTATTTGCAGCAGTGGGGTTTTCCCGTATTTTATTACGGGATCAGTTTTTCTGAAGTTGCCAGTTTGCATTCCGTTCCGTCCGGTTTTCCTTCATTCCTTCTCGGTCGGACTTTCTTGATGGAGGGTGTTAATTGCAAGTTTGCAATTAACATCTAGTGGAGGGCTTTCTTGCATATGTTGCATTATGATGAGACTTGTTTCATCATGAGATGCCTTTCTAGTCTATTCCATTTCTTATCTTTTGAGTGGATTTGTGATGAGAGAGGAGGGTGACCATTTTCTATGTTATTGATATATTCTTTCTTGTTTTCTTTTTCTCTCTCCAATCTATTCTCATCTCAAAGTGGCCGGCCACATTTGGAGAGGGGGAATGAGGGTATTTTTTTTGCATGAGCAAATTGCTTCATCTCATTTCATGCTACAAAATTCCTCACATCACAAAAGGTTCAAAGTTCATTCTTTTCTTCCACCTCCATCCATGGCAACTTCAAGAAACCCCAAAAGAGACAAGTTCACTACACTATTCTATAGCAAGCCTTGGACGCGTCGGCTAGCCAACTTCGCGCCCGAGTTGTCTCGGTCAAGAGGCGGGAGCCCGTAAAAGATTCCGGCTACGTGGTGCTTTTCCGACGAGCGAGAAGGTGACGGAGATTCCGCGGGAGATCGGAGTGGAGACGAAGACCGAAGGACACGGATCGCTCGGTATACTTCTCACCCTATCTCTCTAGTTAGCTAGTATAGGTTAATGGTTTCGATCCGGGTATTCTTTGTCCGCGGTAGCGCCGTTTTGCAAAGTTCGCAAAGTTTTTTTTTATTCCGCATTTTGGTCTCGAGAAAGAGGCCGGGGCGCTGCCGTGGCGCAACATGGTATCAGAGCCACGCCATTAACCTTACCTAGCTTCGTTTGATGTGTTTGCGTTTCCGATTGACCGAAATTTCCAAAAACCGTATTTTTAATGCACATCAGTTTCTGTCGAAATTTTTTGGAGTCTAAAAATTTTTCAGGTGGTCGCAGAATGATGTGCAGAGAGTCGTAAGACTACAGAAAAAATTTGGTAAAGTGTTGATACTTTTTGACCGCGGAAGCGCGGCCTTAGCCCCTCATTGGCCGCGCTTCCGCCGCAATAATGAGGTGTCACTTCACCATTTTCTTTCTGTGGGATTGTGGGCTTTATTTAGGGCTTTTGGAATATTAAAATTGGGCCCAGGTTTTCTGTGAGTGCTACAGTTTAGGTTGGGGGCCCACTAGTTAATTTTTGGTCAATCGGAAAATTTTAAACACATTATTTCACAGTATTTACATTATTTTCTGCGACCGTGAATGTCACTCGATCGGTAAATCCGATCTAACTGCTATAGCCCGGTTAGACGGATTTGCGAACGTGACTTTCACGTTGATGTTTTATGTTTATGCTGTGATGTTGCGGATCGGTCGTGGGGGATAGCCTGGATGCAATGCTAGTGCAGTTTTGTTGTATTATGTACATTTGCTATTGCGGGGCGAGCGTCCGACATGTGGACTGCCGTCACTGCCTGTTTGTATTATTCTTTTGGGGCACGACCTGGTTGCGGTCGATGTACCCGGTGTATGTATATTTTACTTTCTGTACTAGGATTACCCCGCGGAGGGGTGCACGGATAGCCGGGTTCTAGAAGGCAACAAGCCCGCATCTCATGGCATTGGGACGGAGGGGGCTTCACTCCAGGATTGGCGGGCTATTCGACGCACTCGTAGGGGGTACAGGTTGACCCAGGAGGGGTGCCCAAGTTACCGGATTCCGTGAAGTGCTGGGTGGTCCATTCACGGTGCTGAAGGGGGCTGCCTCGCTTCAGGTTTTGGCGGGTGACTTGCCGCGCCCGTAGGGGTCTAGGATTTTATTGCACAGGCTATCCACACGACCAGGGGAACGTCGGGTTTCAGCAGCGGCTCTGTGAAACCCGGGGCTTCCAGATATCTGTATTGTTCTGTGTTGCTATACATTTCTGTGTTGCTGCATTTTATTCACGCCTTGAGCGAAATACTATATATTGGTATATATATTAGTAGACGTTGTATATGTTTTACATCCGCGCTAGTCCAGTCCCCGCTCTGCCGTTAGTTAGCTAACCTAACGGGTGATGACGGGACCCAGTGGCGAATGCGGATGGCATATACGTACGTCAGTATATTTTCGTTCTTTGTGGTGTGATTAATTGATGGGACTGCGTTGATTCGGATCAATGCAAGATAAACAAACCTATTCTGATGTTGTTGGAACATTTTTCAAAAAAGCTGTTATTGCAAGGACGTTCACTTTTGTTTTGCATCGCGGTATTCATCTGGAATATCCTGCTCCTCAGTCGACGAGGCAAGGGCCGAGATCCCTTCACCGGGAGTGACCCCTTGGACAGAAGTTTGCGTCAGGGCATTAACTTCACTATAGCCGATTACTTTTGCTTTGCATCGTGGTATTCAGTTGGAATATCCTGCACCTCATTCTACGGGGAAAGAGCCGAGATCCCTTCACCGGGAGTGACCTCTTTAGTAAAGGTTTTCGTCACTATATTTTTATAAAAACTATGCAGTTCCTTCAACGATATCAAGTTCATTACGTTAAAGGTTTTTCGCCAAAAACCAGCCGTAGCCCTCCGTCATTTCCTACAGGTATTATTTGGTATTCGTGCTGCGTTTGTTGACCTAGTCAAGACGTAGTGTTCGGTAGCTAAGTGGTACTTGTTTGTTGCATAAGTGGGATTGGTTAGGACAGTCGTGCGGCCTTGTTGACCTAGTCAAGGGCACGTACGGGTGGGTTTAATGCAATCCAGAATAATGACGGGTTGAACTTGACTGGCGGTTTATGGTTTGTTGACCTAGTCAAGGTCATAAACCGCTTGGGGTAAAAATCATATCGGGAGTTTCAAAAGAACTGAAACTTGCCAGGCATGCGCATACCTTCTGGAGTGTGGTGACTTGAGTGGATTCCGTCAAGTTATCATGCGATGATAGTTGGATCCCGATTTCCACTGATGAGTTGGTTTACTCCTCGGGTGATCCCGACTAATTCTTCTTTCAGGTTTGGAGGAGAATTTGAGGTACAGTGGGAGGTTTCCAGATTAGACAAAGTGATAACCATTCTGATCTAGGTTAGAGTGCACGCTGAGTGTTTCTTTTCTCTCTCTCTGGCAGCGACCATTGACCCGACCCTGGACTATGACTCAGTGACCAAGTTGACCGAACCTTCTTAACACTGGCTTTTGGATTGTCAGAGTTGCAGACCTCATTGCCACTCCTACTTTTACCCTTTTCTCCAGGACACCCCGTATTACTACGAACGTCCACTTCCATTGGACAAAACCATCGTATGGTTATATACGAACTCGAAGGACTTCGAGGATGGTTTCTGGTTCTGGATAAAACGGATAGGACTATTCAGTTGTCTTTTCTTTTCACCTTCTCTCGGGTTGCGAGTACTCCTTGGTTTAGGAGTAGTACACCTATTACGTAAATTGGATAGTCTTCTTCCAAACCATAGGCTGGTGCCGACCGGTAGGGAATGAAGAAAACCAGTTAACCTAGACGGTGTACAGAAGGTATTAAGTTCAGACAAAGAAAGGGATTAGTAGGAGGGCAAAGTAAATTGCGACTGATATTCACGACCAAACCAAGTATTTCTTCGCCAATCCTAAATCACCTTTGTATTTCTCCAGGACACTCCGTATCACTACGAAGATCCACCGTTTATTGGATATTCCATCGTATGGTTATATACGAACTCGAAAGGAACTTGTTCCAGTTCGGGGATGGATTCTGGTTCAGGAGAAATAGGAATAAAGTACATTCAGGTGTCTTTTATCTTCACCTTCTCTCGCATTGCGAGTGCTCCTAGGATTAGGACAGTACACCCTTTATGCTTTTTGGATAGTCTTCTTCCAAACCATAGGCTAGTGCCGAACGGTAGGGAAGGAAGAAAACCATTTGGCCTAAAGGGGTGTACAGAAGGTAATGACTAAAGACACATAAAGGGATTTGGAGAGGTGGCAAAGAATTATACGGTTACAGTTGTGAATCTGGATAATGGAAGAGGCATTACTAGGAATACCAGGATACCCCGACGAAACATTTCAATGTTTCAGTTTCACTGTGTACTGTTAATAGAAAACTGATTTCCCGATTATACACTTACTCCAGGGTATGTATTTACCAGGTATGATTCTCACATCTGTATGGTTTTACAGATGATGAGTGGGAGTAAGTTATTGGGAATTGGGTGATCATCCTCATTATATCGGGATTCGTTGTAATCGGTGATATTTGAGGAAGTCACCTGGGTTGTTTGCCGGTCGGCAAATATTTGGTTTTGAATATCCGCTGTTGTGCACCAATTTCAAATCGATATATCTGTACGTCTATTTTCATAGAGTGAGATATACCTTTTGATATTATGTCGATGACATTTACCTATATCAGTGGATGGTTAGGTAAGGAGCATTAAACAGCGGTGTAATTCTTCTTAACCATAAGTACAGTTTTCAACCTACGACACACAGTGAAAGAGTTGTTAGACTCAGCGGACTTATACAGAGTATTGTATGTTGTCCAGTGTCCATTAGGACAGAGGGGTTGGTCCTCGTACTATATTCTGTTTACTTTTAACTTCTCTAGTTCTTAGACATGTGTTTCGTGGAAACACAGGGTCTAAGTTTTGAGGAGTTATAGGTATTTGAATAGAGTAGAGAACCAGGTATAGCAAGTATCGGGATTCTTCAAAGAGATCGAAGATGTAGATACTTGTGTATGGTATTCAGTTGATAGTAATGATGAAGACAGATTGCTTCTCTTTCAGGTTACTCATAATTGGAAGCATTCCTAAGTTGAGTAACGCTGATCGGCCTTCTTCCATTTAGTTTACATGCACTGGAGACAGCTGCATGATTTGAATCTGGTTCAATTAAATCAGTGCCTCTGTTTCTATATTGGATATAGAACAGTTCATATCTTAACGATGTTAAGATACGGGGAGTTGTCCGGCTTATGCTTAAAACCAGACTCCGGATAACTCAAGGCACGTTTCTGTAATGGCTGTTTGTGGGTTGACCCAGGCTATGACGAGGGTTGACTTTCTACCATCTGGCAGATCAATAGAAATATTGTTCTAGACTCGCCACAGTTTTATTAAAAATGGATTTTTTCAAAAACAGTAGTGGGAGTATGGTAGAACTGGAAGTGATTCCAGAACCGCAAACGATTACTGAAGATTTGATAAGGAACCTAAAGATTCAATCTGATTTGACATTCCATTGGCCACTCCGCAGATAAGGTGGGTAACTTCAGGCACCCGAGAGGTACTCCGGTAGCCTCAAGGACGGTGACAGGGAAGTTCTTGTTTGCCCACACTTACCATTGCTGTTGTTCCAGGCTGCGAGACCCGGCAGGAGGATGAGTATAGCGTCGTTCTAAACTAGCTTTAGAAGTGCACGTGTATATGACTCTGCCAGAGGGTTGTCGTAGTCAGTGGGAGCAGCGGAAGCATTGGTGGACATCAGGCTTATGTCTATTTATAGACTAAAGCAGATGTAGCGGAGATAGATCATCTGTTTCTGATGTGACAGTCATGGGTTTGACGTCATCAGAATAGGGGATGGATCTGTTGAGAAGGTAGTAGGAAGTGAAATTCCTATACTACGATCGGTTATACTTTGGTCGTCACACAGTGGTTTCTCCACAAGGGACTTGGATATTATATCAGACATACTGGTTACTAGATCTATGGTTTTAGATCTAGATTTGGGTGGTTTCCCAATCAGGGTACCTTGACAGCATTCTATGAGTATTTAGAATGGACGACTCCTGGCATGGTAGTGTACCTGCAGGTAATGGAGTCACCCTCTCTAAAGGTGTCTTACAGACTAAAAAGGAGAGGATGTGCATGATTGGCAGATCACTTGCTTAGGCATTTGAGTCAATCATGAGATGTCAAGTACCACACCAGATGTTGTTCTTGCACTAGATGCAATAAGTTGATATTAATCCAATCCTGGAAAAACAGTCGGAAGCAGTTTTAGAACATAAGTGAATGTTCTAGGGATATGATAACGGCTGCCTCCTTTAGGAGACGGTTATCACTCCAGGCTTCCAAGGTGACATGGACGACAAGGAGGTTGTCAGAGTTATAGTTCTCCCTCTGACGAGGGGCAGTATTTTGGACAGGTAGTCCAAGGCAATACTGAGGGAGGCATGGCGCAGGATACTGATTAAGTTCGGTTGATGATACAGTCTAAGAAGTTTGGATTTGGAGTTCATTTATGAGCTAGGTCCCATCAAACATCCAGACATTCTAAGACAGGTATTGCTCGTTTCGGGAGATGGCTTTCTCCGCGAACATGAGATATAGGGAGACATAGAAAGAAACATCTGAGCGGATCCACTCACTAAGGCTATTCCTCGAACGCAATAGTTTCGCAAACAGGTTTTGTGAGACTGGCTAGTAGAGGAGTTGGGTGTTCGGTATCACACGGGCTGTGAGTATGCGACATCGCAATAATTAGCCTTGAGTGCAAGTGGGAGATTGTTGGAGTTAGTGCCCTCAGAGTCAATTATTGGATCACAAGCACGTGATTGCAATGATTGAGGGAGGACCTATCCCGGTAGGACAGTCTTACTCGAGATGATAGTATGCTATCTGGTTTATCTTTATCATCGTGTACTGCTTTAGGTGACCTGACATGTCGCTATTACACGTTGATAGAGCCCCTAGGATTCTTGCTTGACTGCCAGCAGTATGATGGCGATCATATACGTGGGAGCTGGTGGTCTATAAGCACATCCTTAAAAGGTCCCTAGTCGTAGGAGTTTCGAGACAGGGCATCGATACTCCGTTAGTAGACTAGTGTATACAGTCGAGACCCCGACGAGGGGCGGTGGCCGGTCTCACAAGCCACTGGTGTCAGTTGGTTCACCTAAGATGTATACAGGTGCTCATTGGGTTATGAGTACACCGGACAGGACTCGCCGGGAACCTGCTAGTTGGTCTTATACCAGACGTCAGATAGCAGTTCCCAGGTGACATGTGTACAGGTTAGTTCATCGACCTGAGATCGTCATTTGTCTCGTGTGAGTTCCCACTGTGCTTTGATTACTACCCTACCACGGCTCAAAGGAGTCGTGCAAACAGGTTTTAGTTGGGTACAGTCCCGAGCCACATGGAGGCAGTGAGCGGATCTGCAGGGGTTCGTCTCTCCCGGTATTGGGGGTGAGGTCGCGCTGTGTCTAGGAGAGCCATTACGCAAAGCCCTCGGCCGAGGCAGGAGATTTACTGGTAGGTATTCCAGTAGTATCTCAGGGTGTTCTGGGCTACGCTCCGACACGACTTGTACCGCTTTTGGGGGTCTGACTTTCACCAACCCCCTAGGCCCGCCATGCGATACTCATAGACGAACGGACCGGACTGTACGGATATTGTCACTGACAGGCTCAGTTGGGTGTCGGGGTGAGCTTCCTCATCGACGTCCCATTTGGTCAATACCTGGTGGCCCGTCACGTATTGGCTTATACCTCTGACGTGCTAGTGGTTAAATCCACAGCCAAGGTATTGACGAGTCTTTAGAGTCCACCACACTCAGTTACAGTTACTCAAGTTTCGGGCGAAACGCTGTAGAGGCCGTATGGAGATATGGCAGGGTCCGATCAGATACGTGCGGTATTGCACGGATCAGGATTGGACAGTTTTGTACTAGTTGCCGTATAGTTATATGGCAGGGTTCGATCTGATACGTGCGGTATTGCACGGATCAGGATCGAACGGATTTTACTAGCCGGCTTTGGCTTAAGCCGGTCCTAGTCTAGTACAGTGTAGATTTTGTCTCTTTGCATTTGTGTTCAGTGGGAATACAAATGCGGGCATGTATTTGCAGCAGTGGGGTTTTCCCGTATTTTATTACGGGATCAGTTTTTCTGAAGTTGCCAGTTTGCATTCCGTTCCGTCCGGTTTTCCTTCATTCCTTCTCGGTCGGACTTTCTTGATGGAGGGTGTTAATTGCAAGTTTGCAATTAACATCTAGTGGAGGGCTTTCTTGCATATGTTGCATTATGATGAGACTTGTTTCATCATGAGATGCCTTTCTAGTCTATTCCATTTCTTATCTTTTGAGTGGATTTGTGATGAGAGAGGAGGGTGACCATTTTCTATGTTATTGATATATTCTTTCTTGTTTTCTTTTTCTCTCTCCAATCTATTCTCATCTCAAAGTGGCCGGCCACATTTGGAGAGGGGGAATGAGGGTATTTTTTTTGCATGAGCAAATTGCTTCATCTCATTTCATGCTACAAAATTCCTCACATCACAAAAGGTTCAAAGTTCATTCTTTTCTTCCACCTCCATCCATGGCAACTTCAAGAAACCCCAAAAGAGACAAGTTCACTACACTATTCTATAGCAAGCCTTGGACGCGTCGGCTAGCCAACTTCGCGCCCGAGTTGTCTCGGTCAAGAGGCGGGAGCCCGTAAAAGATTCCGGCTACGTGGTGCTTTTCCGACGAGCGAGAAGGTGACGGAGATTCCGCGGGAGATCGGAGTGGAGACGAAGACCGAAGGACACGGATCGCTCGGTATACTTCTCACCCTATCTCTCTAGTTAGCTAGTATAGGTTAATGGTTTCGATCCGGGTATTCTTTGTCCGCGGTAGCGCCGTTTTGCAAAGTTCGCAAAGTTTTTTTTTATTCCGCATTTTGGTCTCGAGAAAGAGGCCGGGGCGCTGCCGTGGCGCAACAGGCCCTTCGAAGTTTGGGTCACCAACATAGTTGGTCCAATTGATCATCCGTCATCTAAAGGCCATCGGTTCATATTCGCCGCAACTAACTACTTCTCCAGATGGGCTGAAGCTGTCCCACTAAAAGAAGTTAAGACGGAAGAAATTCTGACGTTCTTCCGACATAATATTCTATACCGCTTTGGTACACCTAGAAGAATCATTTTTGACAACATGCCTCCTTTCAAGAGCTTCAAAGTCTCAAGGCTCGCTACTCAGCACAAGATAGACTGGAGATATTCCTCCATCTATAATCCAAGGGCTAATGGACTAGCCGAAGCCTTCAATAAAACTCTATGCAAGCTCCTGAAGAAAAATACTTCAGCCAACAAGAGAGTCTGGAATCTCAAATTTCATGAGGCATTGTGGGCATATCGTACCATGCATCACACTCCAACCCAGTCCACTCCATACTCATTACTCTTCAGAGTGGAGGCGATCCTCCCCTCGAAGTCGAAGTTCCAAGCCTCAGGATGGTCGTCCAGCATAATTTGACAGAGGAGGAAAGCGCTCTCCTTTGACTCGAAGATCTTGATGCCCTCGAAGAAAAGAGGCTCGCGGTACAGCAAAATCTGGAGCTGTACCGGGCCCAAATATCATAGGCCTATGACAAGACGACCCGTCTACGTGCTTTTAAGAGGGGCGAATTGGTGTTGGTCCTCAAAAGACCGATCATCCCCAATCGACATGCCAAGGGAAAACTCGAGCCAAATTGGGAAGGGCCATACATCATTGAGAAAGTGTTCGATAGAGGATTCTACCAACTAATAAGTGCCGAGGGAGAAGGCCCATGCCACCCATCAATGGTCGATATCTCAAGAAATACTACGCGTGAATGCTCCAAGTCGCAAGCAAATTGAGGACCCCGGCCATACGGTCTGGATCATACATCCTATAAAACCGTATACAATCTACGGGCGCAAATGAGCTCTATCTCTCCCAAGTCCTACCGACAAGACTACATTTAAAATTCCCACCAGCGATGAATCTCCACCAATGTAATGAAAACCCGAAAGTGCTCCTTAAGTAAAAACAGCAGGACTGCCGGCGAGTTTGTCAAAACCCGAAAGGGCACAAACTCATGAAAAGAGATGAAATACACTAGCAAAGTCCTCTCGACCTTATGAGGAGATAATCCCTGCGTAAGAACCTTACGACTCACAAAGGAGAAACACACTTAGGAATCCCCACGATTCCTAGGGAGAAAATACACCTGCAAGATCATTTCAACTCGTAGGGAGAAAATGCTTTTATGAGACCCTCATAACTCATAAAATTGAAAAGCCTTAGGTGATAGGGATCTAAACTTGTCTCCTGAGCCATCATTCCCCTGTAAGTCCACGTTGCTCACCCCGGTTCTTACGGGGAGGCGGAAACGGCGAAAAACGATTTTTGGCGCAAAGGCAACATGGACTAAAAGAAGGATTTTTGTTAAACGACAAACTATAGCAAACTACTTGAGGTGCTATCTACTATGCCATAGAGATTATACCTTACGATACCGGTCCTTCGGGTCTTCTCTCCGCTGTCCTGCTCGTCCATCCAAGCTCCGAGGATCGATCCGGATCTTGATCACCTCCGCGGCCTCCTTGAGTCGAAGACGATCCACCCGAGAGTTGTGCTCCAAGCTCCACCTCGAGCCGAGGCAACTAGGGCAACAAGATCGCTAATCTTGATGTCCTAGGTTGTGTAGAAGAGGTAGATGGATGTGTTTGCCTATTTGGATTCTTTTTCTCTCAATACATGAGATCAAAGGAAGAATCAAGAGGAGGAAGAAGAGCTAGCAACCATGGAGCTTTCTCATTTCTTTTTCAAGAGAGAGAATGAGAAATGAAATTATGAACCAAAAGAAAAGAACCATGGTTACAATAATACACTAACATCATCATGACTAATCTTTTCAAGATAAAGTTGATGGCAACAATTGACTTAACCATTTTCATATCAAAATTAAAATGAAAACCAAAGAATACTCTAGACCTTTCATGAAGGTCCAAGTCAACTTTGGTCAAACGGTCAACAAAGTCAAGTATGGTCAAATGGTCAAAGTAATTAGCCATAACATAATTATCACTAAAAAGATTAGTAAATAATGTCCCCGGCTCATAATGGTTTTGACCGAACGAACTGCCAAAACCCTAATGTGTCCGCCTCAAAATGGTTTTGACCAAATCAACTGTCAAAACCCTAATGAGCCTGCCACATAACGGTTTTGGCCGAATCAACTGTCTAAACCCTAATGAGGCACCTCCTCCTTCTTCGCTCCTCAAAACTGTGCATACACACCTGTTCATATCAGATTTTTGCATTTTTATACCCCCCAATTTTTATCACATTGCTTATCGGTAGGTACTCTTGAGCCATGTTTGCCAGTCAATTGCAGGATACATGTTCTCGGCTCTAAAAAGTGAAATTCATGGAAAAGAACGACAAAATCCGGATTACTGCCAACCACAGATAAAACACGGGTCTCCGCTCTCTATCCGTATGTTGCCGCATACCAGTTTAAGAGACAAAATGGCAAATCAATGTCATTTTCATGCACAAAGCTCAATGGCAACACAAGATCCAACATATCTACGCGGAGCTCAAGAAAAATCATGGCAAAAGATCCACATCACATCACCTTTTTGATCAGCAGAAATTCTGGAAAAATCATGAAGTAATTCTGAGAAAATACATATACCAGACTAAAGGGCACGGCAAACCAGGGAGCACCACCAAAACTGAAGGCACAATCCCCCATATAGGCCGCGGTTCCGCGGCATAAGCATGCTTAGGCCGCGGAACCGCGGCCGTACGGCATCTTCAGAGTGAAATGTTTTAGGGGCAGTTTGGTCATTTTATGTGGAGCCAGATTCTTGCCCTAGGTTTCCAGTTCTCTGCCTATAAATAGTCGAGAACTTGCCAATCCAAAGGTGTTCTTTTTCATGCCCACTTTTTGTTAGTTTTTAGTTTCCAGTTCTCTGCTTTTTATTACCTTGCTTTACTTTCATGCACTTAAATTCCATGCACTTTTAATTACTTGCTTGTAATCTTTTCTTTTCTTTGTTTATCTTTTCTTTTGCTCTTTCTGGTTCATCTTGTGATTGGTTGTAATATGTGCTGTTAAGAATGAATACGATATTGTAAGTTAATGTTTCTTTGCTCATTTCCTTTTCCCGTTATTTTCCTTTGAACTCCGCCCAAACATTACGCAAGCGCTCCGTTGGGCACCCTACCCTACCAAGGTAACGGTGATTCCTAAACGCGACCGGTTGCGTTCGGTTTGGCCGGAGGAGAAAGCAAGAGACAAGAACGGAAGGACAAGGGTAAATAAGCTGGATTCCACGAATACCATGCTTAAATCCCCTAATCCACGTTGTTGCCGATTGCTCTAGCTTCAATTGGTCAAGACTCGGCTCAAACGTTTTGAGTGTGGATTTCCTTAGCTTACACTTTCGTATCTTTTTCTTAACAACTTTATTCTTGCATATAAAATACATAGGTTAGAAATGAACAAACATATACAAATTCTTCATTGACTCGTCTAAGACAAGAACAGACATACAACCATCTCCCTGTGGATCGACCCGTGCTCAACCGGCTAGCTGCATAGCGACACCGTCCTGATCGCAATTATAACTTTAGAACTTTGAACTTCCGACACGCCAAAAGAGTGCGATCAAATGGCGCCGTTGCCGGAGAGACGGTAGCGTATTTTCTTTCTTGTTATTCGGGTTAATATTCTTTTTGTATATATTTATAATTAAAAAAAATCTTTTTGTTATTTTTGATCATTTTTGTGTGCAAGTGTGCAGATTTTTGCAGATTTGAAAACTGCGATTGTGGGGAGCAAACTGTACGTTCAAGGTTAAGGTGATTACGAAGTACAGTGCCAAAGATCCGGGAAGTTTGACCCGCGCAAGCGAACTTTTCAAGCTTACCGGAATTGATTCAACGGGGGTTTCCTAACCCAAAAACTTAACGGTACGTATTTCTTAAACACCTTCTTCTCAAATCCGACGCATCCAATATACTATTCTTTGCAGGATTCTTTGCAAGTTTGCTAGCAAACGCTAAAAATTGACTAACCCGTATTTGTTGCAGTGCCGCGCTTAAACTAAAAAAAACGATTGTTTTATTCTTTATAGAATTTTTATTAAATTGCGCATTGCATATATTAATAAGGACTTAAGGGCAAGCGAACCCCACAACATACGGTAAAGGATTTCATCACCTTTTCCGTGGCTCACAAATCACGAACTTGAGCATAACGTTTACCCGGACAAACTTTAAAAGAAACTAGACTTTAAGCCTTAAGGACTTCGCGCTCACTAGGAGAAGTTAACTGTGTTTAGAATCTCTCTTAACGGTACATTGTTTACGGGTTGTCTAGGAAAGTGTTAACGGCGAAACCGCCAAAAGAGAAAGGGTTATTTAATTAAGGACCTTCGCGAAAGCGTCGGAAAACCTCCCCTTATCTCTGCACTTACCTGGCCTCGTGATCAATGTATCTTGAGCCCGTTTCTTGACACAGTTTTACTTCGACAATCAAGTTCTGGAGCAGGTCTAATTGACCTAGGTGAACTCTAGAACGATTAGGTGTGTGGTATTTTTGTGTCGTCATTGTTTTTGGTCCAGATTCTTTTGTGTGTATATTTCAATCTTTTGTTAATAGCTAACTAAAAAAATAAAAAAAAATCACATTTTTTCCCCTCCTTTTCTCTGCCTTTCTTTCTTTCTCTCTTCATATCATGGGTACCCCACCTCGCAAAACTCTTGCCGAACTTTGGTACTCACAACCAGAAATTACTTCTTACGGTTCTTGCTTTGGCCGAATATCGAACGATCCCTCCATGCCCAAAATTTCATTAAAAGATCGCATAGACGCATCTAGGACAAACACTTGCCCTCCGCAATCCACTTTGTATAAACCTTTTCAACCTCCCGCACCCGCTTATGTTGATACCCCTTTTGCAAGTCGTCCTTTGTCCATCGCTGAACGTATAGAACAATCTCATAGCCGATCTTTCACCACTTCAAATTCTTGGGATCAACAATTTCATTCACCTTCGTATCCAAATGTTGATCCTACCCCTGTCCAGCCATTCAATTTCTACCAGTCCTACCCAACTTTTGCACCTTCCCTAGACATTGCTTCTGAACCGTCATTTGGGAGTTTCCAGTACCAAAACAACTTTGAATCTTTTACTGAAACCCCTTCACAACCCAAGTCTAGTCTGGAACAGTCATTGGAAGACCTTAGGGTAGCGTCGTACCAACAGATGATGGATTTGAATGCTTCCATGGCTGCCCTCATACAACCTAGTGACCCGGTAGCTAGTTTCCAACTAGCTCCAAATTTTCCAATGTATGAAGAGACGGTAGGACAGGTTGAGAATTTGAGCGGAGAGAGTGAGCCATATACCTTTCCAAATCAAACCTACCCGTTTCAACTTGAATCCCACAACTCCTGTTTTGAAAGTCTATCGAGTGTCCCAAATGATTTATCAATTGAAGATAGAACAGATAATGAGTTGTGTGACCTTGTAGTGTTTGATTTGCCCGATTGTGAAGGGTCCCTTTCGAGTGAAACCGCACCCAACCCTTTTGACCTCTACACCTCCATCTTAGAACCTGAATTGAGTGATATCCATACTTTTGTTGAGGTATCTGAGAATATAGATTTTCACTTGATTGAGGATATTGACGCTGGGAATATTTTGGATGATGAACCAGTAGATTTAGATGAGTTTTTCTCTCCAATTCATCATCTCGAGTCATTAAATGTTTTTCCCGAACCCCATATGCGTCTGGATTTTGAGGATAAACGCATGGATGTGCTTAACTTTGAGGAGACTATTGAGGATATTTTTGAGGATGAACCAGTTTTAATTGATGAGTCGGATTTTCCAATTCATCCTTTTCCTTACATTGACTGTGTACACCCTCCTGAACCTTTAACCGATAACCTTCCTCAATCACCTGCCTCCATCCTTTCCATCGTTCCGACATTGCAAGAAACCGTATCATTTTCACTTCCAGTGTCTGGTTTACCAAGTTCGGCGTACCCATGGTTTCTCACGAATCTTGAGAGATTTAACCCCATTTCTCGACGGGTTAATAGATTAGCACAATCGCTTTTTACACATCGGTCATCACGAATTGTGCTAATTTATTCGCTCCATTTCCACCCTCAAGTTCGTAATCCATTTCTTTCTCCCTTCCGCCATTCTTCTTCTCATATACCTAGACCGTATACCACTTCTATCTCCATACGGTCTCGCGTATTCTCCCTCTCTTTTCTCTACGCCTTCTTCCACCAACCTGTACATTATAGCGATAAAATCTTTGAATGGTTGGTGTTCACTTTTGGCCTGTGTAAGGCCTTGTATAGTTTGAAACTGTTTTCTTTCCCCCTAATCCTGAACTTCACCGCTTAAACAGTGGAAGCACTATTTCACTTAAGTTTAGGAGGAACCCTTTTTTGTATATATCTTTTTTTGGTTTCCTTTTTGTTTTGTATAAAATTTTCTTTCGGAGAGAGCCGACAATTTTGACCCTCTTGGTGTAGCCTGACAGTGAGGGCACTGTCAAGTTTAAGTTTGGGGGTGTGCTCGGTAAGCTTTCTACCTTCGCATTCATTTGTATATTTTGCATTTGCATACCTATTTAAAAATCCATAAAAATCGGAAAATTTTCTAAAAACATAAAAACTTTTTGTCAAGTTAGCTAGTGGGAGAACTCTAATTCAACATTTCGACGGTTTTGTTTGATAAGATAAGAATAACTAAATTTTATTTTTAGATTTTGAAAACCTGAAAGATAACTCTCCTTTGAAGTTAACGATAGCTGATATACATCTTTACATCACACTACACGTGTCGTGAGTTTTGAAAATTAGATGAAAAGTCTATTATCTCTAAAAACTTTTAAATGGATAAATGATTTTCTGAGGATCAAATAGGTTTGTTCTGAAATAAGTAATATCAAGAATAGTTTATGAAGTGAAGCGAAAATGAAGGAATGTTATTGATGCCTTAATTGGAACTAATTCTGAAAAATAACCCATCTGGAACTTAATTGGAATGATTACACACCGAACCCACTAAACACGTCTTTTATCCAAAAAATAACTGAACTGCCGGTTATATCTCCGTTCGCATTGAATCATCATGATTTTCACGGTAAAATTGTCTTTTGTTTTTGGGCTTAGCTAACTTGAGTAATTAAGTCCGCTGGGGTGTCTCTACACCTAATACTCTAAAGCCAACTGGTTTGGGTGCATTGGCCCAAAGCTCGTTAAGAAGCCTAGAAAGTCCAGATTAAAACAAAGTCAAGCAAGTGTTCTCTCCGAGTTAAAATTCCTAACGGTTCTTTGTGTGAGAATAATCTTGACAAAAGACAGGATTTTATAAAAAATATTTCTAGCGGAGATATGAAGGTTTTATTCTATGATAAAGACTATTACACGTTCACAGAGGCGTGTATGAAATGAAAACAAGAAAAAGGTGGAGTGAAAAATAAGACCTAGTTTCCTGTTAGGGAAGATAGAAATTCTGAAGTTGAAACTTGACTGGAAAACGAAACTTGAAAAATGCTTAACTCTTTATAAAACTTATGTGATCCTTTTAAAATTTTTATCTGGGCTTTAATGTGTGACATGATGACTTTAACCGATCCTTCTGGAACTTAACGACACTATTTGCACTGCACGTAAAGACATATAAAATCTTAAGTTAAATAAGAAGCGAGATGTGAAAAATAAAGGTTTGATAGTCTAGACTTAGGATAATAGAATTGTTATTTTCTGAAACAAAACTTCAGGGTTTGAATCATAGTTATTTTGCAAAACTAGCTTGACCGGATTTTATGGGTAGTATCCGCTGAAAACCCTCAGGAGACAACACTGCTCCTACTAGGGACACATAGAGGTTTAACGGCTTGTTGCACATGCTCAGTGCAATCGCGTTCCCTGCGAAAGTGAGGTTAGGAAATTTTTTGTGAATAAATTGGCATTGCTCGGGACGAGCAAATGATAAGTTTGGGGGTATTTGTTCATATCAGATTTTTGCATTTTTATACCGCCCAATTTTTATCACATTGCTTATCGGTAGGTACTCTTGAGCCGTGTTTGCCAGTCAATTGCAGGAAACATGTTCTCGGCTCTAAACAGTGAAATTTATGGAAAAGCACGACAAAATCTGGATTACTGCCAACCACAGATAAAACACGGGTCTCCGCTCTCTATCCGTATGTTGCCGCATACCAGTTTAAGAGACAAAATGGCAAATCAATGTCATTTTCATGCACAAAGCTTAATGGCAACACAAGATCCAACATATCTACGCGGAGCTCAAGAAAAATCTTGGCAAAATATCCACATCACATCACCTTTTTGATCAGCAGAAATTCTGGAAAAATCGTGAAGTAATTCTGAGAAAATACATATACCAGACTAAAGGGCACAGCAAACCAGGAAGCACCACCAAAACTGAAGGCACAATCCCCCATATAGGCCGCGGTTCCACGGCATAAGCATGCTTAGGCCGCGGAACCGCGGCTGTACGGCATCTTCAGAGTGAAATGTTTTAGGGGCAGTTTGGTCATTTTATGTGGAGCCAGATTCTTGCCCTAGGTTTCCAGTTCTCTGCCTATAAATAGTCCAGAACTTGCCAAGCCAAAGGTGTTCTTTTTCATGCCCGCTTTTTGTTAGTTTTTAGTTTACTTCTTCTTCTTCTTCTTCATTCTTTCCTCCATGAAATTGTTGTGAGAGCTTTTGAGTGGATGTTAAATGAAGATGAGGGTGTTTGTATCATTCTTTTGCTTAGCCTCCCCCTTGAGCTCTCTACCTTAACTTGATCTTGCAACCTCTTAAGTGAGCTTGCAAGTTTAAGCTTTGGTCATTGATCTCAAGGGGTTGTATCATTTTGTTCTCTCTTTTGTGCTTCATTCTCCATGAGTTCTTTGCCTTTTCTTGATCTTGCAATCTCTTAAGTGAGCTTGCAAGTTTAAGATTTTGTTATTGAACCCATGTCTTGTATTTGGTTCTATGGTTCTTGTTGTTATTTTCTTGCTTATTTCTTTCTTGCTTTTTATTACCTTGCTTTACTTTCATGCACTTAAATTCCATGCACTTTTAATTACTTTCTTGTAATCTTTTCTTTTCTTTGTTTATCTTTTCTTTTGCTCTTTTTGGTTCGTCTTGTGAATGGTTGTAATATGTGCTGTTAAGAATGAATACGATATTGTAAGTTAATGTTTCTTTGCTCATTTCCTTTTCCCGTTATTTTCCTTTGAACTCCGCCCAAACATTACGCAAGCGCTCCGTTAGGCACCCTACCCTACCAAGGTAACGGTGATTCCTAAACGCAACCGGTTGCGTTCGGTTTGGCCGGAGGCGAAATCAAGAGACAAGAACGGAAGGACAAGGGTAAATAAGCTGGATTCCACGAATACCATGCTTAAATCCCCTAATCCACGTTGTTGCCGATTGCTCTAACTTCAATTGGTCAAGACTCGGCTCAAAGGTTTTGAGTGCGGATTTCCTTAGCTTACACTTTCGTATCTTTTTCTTAACAACTTTATACTTGCATATAAAATGTTAGTGTATATGCCCTAGAGGCCATTACTGTATCATACTAGTTTGTATATTACTTGATGGAAGCTTGGGATATTCACCTTGTATAAACAATCTTGCTCAATATAGTAGTATGCTACTTGGTTTGTTTCTACTTCAATGTGTACTTGTGTTTATTTCAGTATATCACTTATACGCATTAGTGGAGCCCTTGGGATCTTTACTTGATTACCAGCGTTGTGATGGCAGTCACACTAGTGGGGGCTGGGTAATCTATAGGCACATCCTTATACAGGTCCCTAGTCGTAGGACTATCGAGACAGGGCATCGATACTCCGGAGTAGACTAGCGTATGCGCTTCTCATCCCAGTGTGGGAGATGGTCTGTCCCACAGCCATCAGTACGTCGTACTGGAGATAGTATACGGGTGCTCGTTGGGTTACGAGTACACTGGACAGGACTCGTCGGGAACTGACAGGTTGGTATTATACCTATCGTCAGTTATCAGTTCCCAGGTGACATGAGTACAGCTTAGTCCGCTGACTTGACACTGACACTTCGCCTCGAGTGTGTTCCCACTGCACTTTGATCACTACCCTACCACGGCTCAAAGGAGTCGTGCAAACAGGTGGTGGTTGGGTGCAGTCCCGAAGCACTTGGAGGCAGTGACGGTTAGACAGGATTCGTCTCTCCCGGTATTGGGGGTTGACATCGCGCTGTGTCTAGGAGAGCCATTACACGAGTAGTCCCTGGCCAGGGCAAGCGAGATATACTGGTAGGTTTCCAGTGTTATCTCAGGGTGTTTTGGGCTTCACTCCGACACGACTTGTACCGCTATTGGGGGACTGACGTTTTACCGCCCCCTAGGCCCGCCATGCGATGTATCAGACGAACAGACCGGACTGTACGGAGAATATCACATTCAGACTCAGTAGGAGTTCAGATGGGGTTTCACCTCGTCAGCCTTCTTGTCAGCATCTACCTGGGGACCGTTACGCACAGCTAGTGCCGCTTGCGGTCTGTGGTTAAACCCACTGCCAGCGTAGTGTCGAGTCTTTAGAGTCCCACACAGAGGGTATTCGCCTCTGGGCAAAACAGAGTAGAGGTCGCATGGTTTTGCGACAGGGTTCGTTCTCATCCGCGCACTTGTGCACGTTTGGAGTCCGGACGGATTATACTGGCAGGCTCTGGTTTGAGCCAGATACTGGTATATGTTTTGGGGGTTGCTTTTATCTCTTGGTATTCTTGTTCCTCGGAACGAGAATGCAGGTGTGTATGCACAGTTGCTTGAGGCGGAGAATGAGGTTTTTCATTAGGGTTTCGGATCGGGTGCGTATGCACAGTTGACAGTTATCATTTTCCAAACCCTAATGGATTTGTATATGATCTATTAATAATAGTAATTAAATGAGAATTATGTTATGGTTGTTTTTTTGTTGACTTGTTGACCATGGTTGACTTGTTGACCATTGACCACCATCATGCTTTGAAAGATCCTCCTTGATTCATGCTTACACTTCATTTAAAGAAGCATGATAGTGGTCATTCCAAATATAACCATCAACTATTCTTATTTCAATTATTATCATTTAGATAATTCTTTTCTTTTGCAATATGGTTGCAAGAAAGAAATAATTGAGCTCATTCTATCATAACCTCTCTCTCTCCTCACTTCATCTTCTTCTTCCTCTAGAAAAGAGAAACCTTCTCATGTGTTGAGAATCATTCTCTTTAGAAAGAAAAGCAAACCCTAATCACTCTCTACTCATTCTAGGATGAAGATTTAGCAAGCCGGAAACCCTAGTTCACTCAATTATCGAGGAAGAGCCCAAAGGTCGAACCTTCGAGGTGGAGCCATCTTCGACGGGAGAAGGCGACGAAAAGAGAACCATCAACCTCTACAAGGTTTGAAGAAGAAGGAGTTCAAGTTTAGGTATAACCATCTTCCATAGTAGCTAACTCTCTTTAGCAAGAATACTAGTTTTAGTTTAGACAACGATCCCGACCTTGTTTAGTCCATGTTGCCTCTTGCGATAAAAATTCGTTTTTTATACCGTTTCCGCCTCCCCGTAAGCACCGGGGGTCGCAATATGGACTTACAGTGGTATCAGAGCCTAACTAAACTTAAACTAGCTTGGTAGTGAAGTGTAACGAAGTTCGGAACCGAAAAATCACAAAACCGGAAAACCAAAACCCTAAGTTTCTGTTGAAATTTTTTCTGCTCAAAATGAAAAACTTTATACTTGTAAATTCGTCTCAGGGTTTTCTAAGAACACCCAAGAAAAACGATAGCATGATTCATCAAAAGCGCCGCCCTTCCGCGGCCTCACCTATTCATCTGGCCGCGGAACCGCCGCTGTTTGGTGTCATCTTTGCATCGTTTTTCGTGCAGTGTTCTTCTGTGTTGGTTTTGGGATTTTTAAAATATATTATATGTACCCAGATTTTCTAGAACTGAAATTCACTTTTGGGGTCCTATAATTCCGTATTTTTTCCGAACTTCACTGCACTTTGGCTATGTTGGTTATATCTGTGATGTTTGCATGTATTCAACGTCGGCTAATCGCTATAAGTCGATTAGTCGGGGTTATACATGATCTGTGATGTGCTGGAATGTGTATATGAATGTGTTGGACTGTCGCGGGTGAATAGCCGGGGTGGATGTGAGATGAGCTTTTGTTTTTCTTTCATTCATTGTAAATGTAAATTGATGTAATAATATTATTTGTTTGGCCGCACAACCGGGTCGGGGTTGTAGCCGTCATTGTATAATTCTTTTTACTGTTTTTGCTCCTAGGATAGACCCATGGAGGGGTGCACAAACTACCGGGTTCTTGGCGGGTAGTTTGCCGCACCCGTAGGGGTCTTGGGTGGGGTATTTGGCTATTCACCGCGACCGTGTTATCCGCTTTTCGTTTCAGGCTCGAAAGGATTGCGGATTGCTAGTATATCCAATGTATTCATCTGTGATCTGTAATGTCTATCATTGCTTTCTATTTAGGCGTTGCTTATGTTTTACAGCCGCGCTAGCCCAGCCCCCGCTCTGTCGTTAGTTAAGTAACCTAACGAGTGATGACGGGACCCCGTGGCGAATGCGAATGGCATAAGCGTACGTCATATTTTGGTTGTTTTCTGCAATGGTAGGAACTAAATGATGGGACGCATTAAAAGAACTAATGCAAGAATATCACGCATTAAAAGAACTAATGCAAGATAATAAACCAAGTTTAAGTCGATGGAACACTTTCGAAAAACCACTCGGTTCTTTTCAAAACTAACTTTTAAATGCGGAGCTTGAGCCACTCCTTATAAAAGCTATCTCGTTCCATCGATTATATCAAGTTCACTACGTTCACGGTTTTACCAAAACCATTCGTAGCCCTCCGTCGTTTCGCATGAATAGGCAATAGTATTCAAGCTGTGTATTTTGGCCAAAGTCAAGGCACAGTGATTGGTAGCTATTGGGTGTTCATGTGTAGCATAGATAGATGCGTTGGTTTGGGACAGTCGTGCTGCCATTTTGGCCAAAGTCAAGGGTATGTACGGGTGGATCCAAATTAACCTGGAAAGTGACGGGAAGAACTTGACATGTGACTTATGATATTTTGGCCAAAGTCAAGGTCATAAGAGCATGGGGCAAAAATCCACATCGGGAGTTTCATAAGTACTGAAACTTGCTAGATTTGCATACCATTTGGAGTGTGATGGTAGGATTCCTTCATTTTCGTCATGCGATGATATTTGGATCCCGATCCTACTGTGAGTATATGCTACTCCTCGGGAAATTTCTCACTAAACGATCAATGCTATAAACCTAGTAGGTGCCTAGAAAGGTGTTAGCGGGGCTACGCTCCCAGGGAAAAGAGGTTCTTAAATTAAGGAACTTCGCGAAAGCGTTGGAAAACCTCCCTCGAAGTACCGACACTGGCCTGGCTGAACGGTTAAGCAAGTATTGTACGGTGGGATTGATCCCGGCTAATTCTTCCTTTGTGGTTTGAGGAGGGATTCGAGAGACAGTGGGAGCCATCCTGTTTAGACAAATTAAAAACCATTCTAAACTTGCAAGAGCATCGTGCTAAGTGTTTCTTCTCTCCCCCTGCAGCGACCAAATCGAAATGACTGGACTTAAGTTACTTCTAGATAAAAACATATTGACAGGGCCAAACTACAAAGATTGGCTCAGGAATGTCAAATTGGCAATCTCTTACGACAAGCTGGGGTATCTTCTTACCACCAAAGCTCCCCCCGTCCCAGGTCCCACCTCCAGCGTCGCGGATAAGGAAATCCGTAAGACTTGGGAGATTGACAGCGCGAAGGCCAGATGCCTCGTACTTGCCTCGATGGACAATGACCATCAGAGGAGGCACGAGAATATGGATTTGGAATCCATATTTCTTCATACAAAAGAACTGTATGGAGAGCAGTCTCGTATCGCAAGATACGAAGTGTCGAAGAAGTTATTTTCGACTAAGTTGGCCGTCGGATCATCGGTAGCGGACCACGTGCTTAAGATGATTGGCTACACTGAGGAGCTCGCGGAACTTGGGACCACGTTGGACAGTGAACTTTATACAGATATAATTCTCCAGTCCCTTCCATCCACTTACGCCCAGTTCATACTGAATTTCAACTTGCAAGAAAAGGAAGTTGAACTTTCAGAACTCCTCAACCTGCTGAGGAGCGCAGAGGGCACCCTACAGAAGGGTAGGGATACATCCACTTTGTTTGTAGGAGGATCTTCTTCTTCTAGGTCCAAGGCGAAAGCCAAGGGAAAGAAGAAGAAAGCCCCCGCCAAACCAAGAGGCGGTGTTAGTAAAGTGGGTGCGAAGGGAAAGGAAAAGGCAACAAAGATAGCGGGGAAGCTTGTTGGTAAAGAGGAATGCTTCTATTGTCACAAGAGTGGACACTGGAAGAAAGATTGCAGGGCTTGGAAAGCCAGGACACAGGAACTGAAGCAGGTTGCGGTTTCAGCTTCAGGTGTGTATGTTATTGAAAACTGTCTTTCTATAAACTCTACTTCCTGGGTATTGGATACCGGATCAGGATCTCATATCTGTAATTCTTTGCAGGCGTTGAGAAACCGTAGGGTTTTGAAGGCAGGTGACATGACCCTCAGAGTTGCGAACGGAGCTAGCATGGATGCTAAAGCCGTGGGGGACTATCACCTGGGAATGTCAGATGGGCATGTTTTGGTTTTGCGTAATTGCTTTTTTGTACCCAACGCAACTTGTAATATCATTTCTGTATCTTTGGTTTCTAAAGAAGGTTATGAATTTGCGTTTGTAAGTAATGTTGTTAACATTCACCTTAATCAAGTTCTGATTGGGTCAGGTACATTGAGCAATGGTATATACGTATTAAACCAACCACAGATTTTCAATGTCCAGAATACACACAAAAGAAAGTCACCAGATATTAATCAGACTTTCTTATGGCATTGTAGACTGGGTCACATCAATGAGAGAAGGTTGACTAAGTTACATACAGAAGGATATTTGGATCCGTTCGAATATCAATCGTATGCCACTTGTCAATCCTGTCTCAAAGGAAAGATGACAAAGACTCCGTTCACTGGACACGGAGTAAGAGCGAGCGAGCTCTTGGGACTCGTACACAGCGACGTGTGCGGTCCAATGTCTACACATGCGCGAAGCGGTTATTCTTACTTCATTACTTTTACGGATGATTTTTCAAGATACGGTTATGTCTTCTTAATGAAACATAAGTCCGAAGCTTTTGAAAAATTCCAGGAATTTAAGAATGAAGTAGAAAAACAAACCGGCAAAAGTATCAAGATTCTAAGATCGGATCGAGGTGGAGAATACTTAAGTGCCGAGTTCCTGAATTATTTAAAAGAGAATGGGATTCTCTCTCAGCTTACTCCTCCATACACTCCGCAACACAACGGTGTATCGGAAAGACGGAACCGGACCCTATTGGATATGGTACGGTCCATGATGAGTAACGCTGAGTTACCGCGATCATTCTGGGGGTATGCGCTAGAATCAGCTGCGTACCTTTTGAACCGAGTTCCTACTAAGACTGTGCCTACTACACCATATGAGATGTGGTGTGGGAAGAGACCCCATCTCAGTCACATTAAGACTTGGGGAAGTCCAGCTTTTGTTAAAAAGCAGCATGTGGACAAGCTCGAGGCACGCTCAGTACTGTGTAAGTTTGTGGGATATCCAAAGAATTCCAAGGGATATCTCTTCTACTACGAAGAGGAACAAAAAGTTCTTGTTTCTCGTCATGCCCACTTTCTAGAACATCAGTTCTTAGAAAAAGAATTAAGTGGGAGCGCAGTAGAACTGGAAGAAATTCCAGAACCACAGACTATTACTGAAAGCTTAGTGGAACCAGAGGGTTCAAATGAACAGGACATTCCTACGCCGCTCCGCAGGAGTAGTAGGCAGTCTCATCCGCCCGAGAGATACTACGGTTTTCTCATAGACGGGGATAGAGAGGATTGCATCATAGACTATGATGAGCCTACTAGCTTCCAGCAGGCCGTTCAGAGCATTGACTCGGTAAAATGGCTGGATGCAATGCGGACCGAAATGGAGTCCATGTACACCAACAAAGTATGGACGTTGGACATTGCTCCAGACGGGGTAAAACCCGTAGGATGCAAGTGGATCTTCAAAAGGAAGATTGGTGTAGATGGACATGTTGAGACCTATAAAGCTAGACTTGTAGCAAAGGGTTTCCGTCAAAGACCTGGCTTGGACTATGACGAAACCTTTTCTCCAGTGGCTATGCTGAAATCCATTCGGATCCTTCTTGCCATTGCTACCTTCCACGATTATGAGATTTGGCAGATGGACGTAAAGACCGCTTTTCTAAATGGAAATTTAGAGGAGTGTGTCTATATGGATCAGCCAGAGGGTTTCATTCAGAGTGGGAGCAGCGGAAAGGTGTGCAAGTTGCTTAAGTCCATCTATGGACTAAAGCAGGCATCGCGGAGTTGGAACATCTGTTTTGATGAGACGGTCAAGGAATTTGACTTTATCAAAAATCCAGATGAACCATGCATCTATAGTAGATTTGTAGCGAGAACTGTGGTATTCCTTGTTTTATACGTGGATGACATTCTCTTGATAGGAAATGACATTCCTATGCTACAATCTGTCAAGGGTTTCTTGTCACACAGGTTCTCCATGAAAGACCTGGGTGATGCCTCTTACATCCTGGGGATCCGGATCCATCGTGATAGATCCAAGAGGATATTAGGACTTTCACAGTCCAGGTACATCGACACCGTACTGAAAAGATTCAGTATGGAAGATTCTAAGCGCGGTAACTTACCGGCTTGTCACGGGATCACCCTCTCTAAAGAGATGTCTCCCAAGACTGATTTGGAGAGGGATCGCATGTCTATTATACCCTACGCTTCTGCGGTAGGCTCTATAATGTATGCGATGTTGTGTACCAGACCGGATGTAGCTTATGCACTGAGTGTAGTAAGCCGGTATCAGTCAAACCCTGGGGAGAAACATTGGATAGCGGTAAAGAACATTCTCAAGTACCTGAGGAGGACTAAGGAGATGTTCTTGGTGTATGGCGGAAAAGACCTCCAGATTGAGGCCTTTGCTGACTCCAGCTTCCAGAGTGACAAGGATGATTCCAAGTCCATGTCGGGTTTTGTCTTTACCCTCAATGGAGGGGCGGTGTGTTGGAAGAGTTCCAAACAGGAAACCGTTGCAGACTCGACTATGGAAGCGGAATACATCGCTGCATCTGATGCCGCAAAAGAAGCTGTCTGGATAAGGAAGTTCTTAAAAGAACTTCAGGTGGTTCCGTCCATTGTTGACCCAGTACCTCTGTATTGCGACAACAACGGGGCTATAGCTTTAGCAAAGGAACCCAGGTCCCATCAGAGATCCAGGCACATCTTGAGGCGGTATCACCTGATCAGGGAGATCGTGGATCGCAAGGAGATCGAGGTTCGGAGGGTTGCTTCAGAAGAGAACACTGCAGATCCATTCACCAAGGCCCTACCCCAGACTCAGTTCGAGCGGCTGATCGAGATGATAGGTCTTCGATACGCCAGTACATGGCCTTAGTGCAAGTGGGAGATTGTTAGTGTATATGCCCTAGAGGCCATTACTGTATCATACTAGTTTGTATATTACTTGATGGAAGCTTGGGATATTCACCTTGTATAAACAATCTTGCTCAATATAGTAGTATGCTACTTGGTTTGTTTCTACTTCAATGTGTACTTGTGTTTATTTCAGTATATCACTTATACGCATTAGTGGAGCCCTTGGGATCTTTACTTGATTACCAGCGTTGTGATGGCAGTCACACTAGTGGGGGCTGGGTAATCTATAGGCACATCCTTATACAGGTCCCTAGTCGTAGGACTATCGAGACAGGGCATCGATACTCCGGAGTAGACTAGCGTATGCGCTTCTCATCCCAGTGTGGGAGATGGTCTGTCCCACAGCCATCAGTACGTCGTACTGGAGATAGTATACGGGTGCTCGTTGGGTTACGAGTACACTGGACAGGACTCGTCGGGAACTGACAGGTTGGTATTATACCTATCGTCAGTTATCAGTTCCCAGGTGACATGAGTACAGCTTAGTCCGCTGACTTGACACTGACACTTCGCCTCGAGTGTGTTCCCACTGCACTTTGATCACTACCCTACCACGGCTCAAAGGAGTCGTGCAAACAGGTGGTGGTTGGGTGCAGTCCCGAAGCACTTGGAGGCAGTGACGGTTAGACAGGATTCGTCTCTCCCGGTATTGGGGGTTGACATCGCGCTGTGTCTAGGAGAGCCATTACACGAGTAGTCCCTGGCCAGGGCAAGCGAGATATACTGGTAGGTTTCCAGTGTTATCTCAGGGTGTTTTGGGCTTCACTCCGACACGACTTGTACCGCTATTGGGGGACTGACGTTTTACCGCCCCCTAGGCCCGCCATGCGATGTATCAGACGAACAGACCGGACTGTACGGAGAATGTCACATTCAGACTCAGTAGGAGTTCAGATGGGGTTTCACCTCGTCAGCCTTCTTGTCGGCATCTACTTGGGGACCGTTACGCACAGCTAGTGCCGCTTGCGGTCTGTGGTTAAACCCACTGCCAGCGTAGTGTCGAGTCTTTAGAGTCCCACACAGAGGGTATTCGCCTCTGGGCAAAACAGAGTAGAGGTCGCATGGTTTTGCGACAGGGTTCGTTCTCATCCGCGCACTTGTGCACGTTTGGAGTCCGGACGGATTATACTGGCAGGCTCTGGTTTGAGCCAGATACTGGTATATGTTTTGGGGGTTGCTTTTATCTCTTGGTATTCTTGTTCCTCGGAACGAGAATGCAGGTGTGTATGCACAGTTGCTTGAGGCGGAGAATGAGGTTTTTCATTAGGGTTTCGGATCGGGTGCGTATGCACAGTTGACAGTTATCATTTTCCAAACCCTAATGGATTTGTATATGATCTATTAATAATAGTAATTAAATGAGAATTATGTTATGGTTGTTTTTTTGTTGACTTGTTGACCATGGTTGACTTGTTGACCATTGACCACCATCATGCTTTGAAAGATCCTCCTTGATTCATGCTTACACTTCATTTAAAGAAGCATGATAGTGGTCATTCCAAATATAACCATCAACTATTCTTATTTCAATTATTATCATTTAGATAATTCTTTTCTTTTGCAATATGGTTGCAAGAAAGAAATAATTGAGCTCATTCTATCATAACCTCTCTCTCTCCTCACTTCATCTTCTTCTTCCTCTAGAAAAGAGAAACCTTCTCATGTGTTGAGAATCATTCTCTTTAGAAAGAAAAGCAAACCCTAATCACTCTCTACTCATTCTAGGATGAAGGTTTAGCAAGCCGGAAACCCTAGTTCACTCAAAGATCGAGGAAGAGCCCAAAGGTCGAACCTTCGAGGTGGATCCATCTTCGACGGGAGAAGGCGACGAAAAGAGAACCATCAACCTCTACAAGGTTTGAAGAAGAAGGAGTTCAAGTTTAGGTATAACCATCTTCCATAGTAGCTAACTCTCTTTAGCAAGAATACTAGTTTTAGTTTAGACAACGATCCCGACCTTGTTTAGTCCATGTTGCCTCTTGCGATAAAAATTCGTTTTTTATACCGTTTCCGCCTCCCCGTAAGCACCGGGGGTCGCAATATGGACTTACATAAAACACATAGGTTAGAACTGAACAAACATATACAAATTCTTCATTGACTCGTCTAAGACAAGAACGGACATACAACCAACTCCCTGTGGATCGACCCGTGCTCAACCGGCTAGCTGCATAGCAACACCGTCCTGATCGCGGTTATAACTTTAGAACTTTGAACATCCGACACGCCAAAAGCGTGCGATCAACACCCGCATCCGCATTCCGTAGAATACGAACGCACAGAAGAAAAGACAAATCCAACCGTGCAATACTAGGATCCGGCTTAAACCAAAGCCCACTAGTATTGCCTGCCCGAACAGCATACGCACACAAGTGCACGTAAGTGATCGTAGCCCTGCCGTAAAACCATACGGCCTCTACACGTTTTGCTCAGTGCAGGGAAACTCTCTGTGTGGGACTCTAAAGACTCGACACTACGCTGGCAGTGGGTTTAACCACAGACCCCAAGCGGCACTAGCTGTATGTAACGGTCCCCAGGTAGATGTCGATAAGAAGGCCGATGAGGTAAACCCATCCGAACTCCTACTGAGCCTGAATGTGACAATCTCCGTACAGTCTTCTCCGTTCGTCTGAGAACATCGCATGGCAGGCCTAGGGGGGTGGTAAACGTCAGTCCCCTAATAGCGGTATAAGTCGTGTCGGAGTGTAGCCCAAAACACCCTGAGATAGCACTGGAAACCTACCAGTATATCTCGCTTGCCCTGGCCAGGGACTACTATGTGTAATGGCTCTCCTAGATACATCGCGATGTCAACCCCCAATACCGGGAGAGACGAATGCTGTCTAACCGTCACTACCTCCAAGTGCATCGGGACTGCACCCAACTATTACCTGTTTGCACGACTCCTTTGAACCGTGGTAGGGTAGTAATCAAAGTACAGTGGGAACACACACGAAGTGAAGTGACAGTGTCAAGTCAGCGGACTAAGCTGTACTCATGTCACCTGGGAACTGATAACTGACGATAGGTATAATACCAACCAACAGTTCCCGACGAGTCCTGTCCAGTGTACTCGTAACCTAACGAGCACCCGCATACTATCTTAAGTACGACGTAATGACGACTGTGGGACAGACCATCTCCCCCACTGGGATGAGAAGCGCATACGCTAGTCTACTCCGGAGTATCGATGCCCTGTCTCGATAGTCCTACGACTAGGAACCTGTATAAGGATGTGCTTATAGATTACCCAGCCCCCATATGTGTGACTGCCATCACAACGCTGGTAATCAAGCAAAGATCCTAAGGGCTCTACTAATATGTATAAGCGATATGCTAAAAAGAAACACGTGCACATATTGAAATAGTGACAAACCAAGTAGCATACTACCATTTTGAGCAAGATTGTCTATACAACTATGAATATCCCAAGCTTCCATCAAGTAATATACAAACTAGTATGATACAGTAATGTCCTCTAGGGCATATACACTAACAATCTCCCACTTGCACTAAGGCCATGTACGGCGTATCGAAGACCTATCATCTCGATCAGCCGCTCGAACTGAGTCTGGGGTAGGGCCTTCGTGAGTGGATCTGCAGTGTTATTCTCCGAATTTACTCTCTTCACCTCGATCTCCCGACGATCTACGATCTCCCTGATCAGGTGGTACCGCCTCAAAATGTGCCTGGACTTCTAATGGGACCTGGGTTCCTTCGCTAAAGCTATAGTGCCGTTGTTGTCACAATACAGCGGTATTGGATCAACAATGGTAGGAACCACCTGAAGCTCCGTGAGGAACTTCTTTATCCAGACAGCTTCCTTTGCGGCATCGCAAGCAGCTATGTACTCCGCTTCCATAGTTGAGTCAGCAACGGTTTCCTTCTTGGAACTCTTCCAGCAAACCGCCCCTCCATTGAGGGTAAAGACGTAACCCGACATGGACTTGGAGTCATCCTTGTCACTCTGGAAGCTGGAGTCAGCAAAGGCCTCGATCTGGAGGTCTTTTCCGCCATACACCAAGAACATCTCCTTAGTCCTTCTCAGGTACTTGAGAATGTTCTTTACCGCTATCCAGTGTTTCTCCCCTGGGTCCGACCGATACCGGCTTACAACGCTCAATGCGTATGCTACATCTGGTCTGGTACATAACATCGCATACATAATAGAGCCTACCGCAGATGCGTAGGGTATAGATGACATGCGAGCCCTTTCTAAATCAGTCTTGGGAGATATCTCTTTGGAGAGGGTGATTCCATGACAAGCCGGTAGATTACCACGCTTGGAATCTTCCATACTGAATCGTTTCAGTATGGTGTCGATGTACCTGGACTGCGAAAGTCCCAACATCCTCTTAGATCTATCATGATAGATCTGGATCCCCAGAATATAGTTGGCATCGCCCAGGTCCTTCACGGAGAACCTCTGTGACAAGAATCCTTTGACTGACTGTAGCATAGGAATATCATTTCCTATTAGAAGAATTTCATCCACGTACAAGACGAGGAATACCACAGTTCTCCCTACAATCTTACTGTAAATGCATGGTTCATCTGGGTTTTTGATAAAGTCGAATTCCTTGACAGTATCATCAAAGCAGATGTTCCAACTCCGCGATGCCTGCTTTAGTCCATAGATGGACTTAAGCAACTTGCACACTTTACCGCTGCTCCCACTCTGAATGAATCCCTCCGGCTGATCCATATAGACGCACTCTTCTAAATTTCCATTCTGGAAAGCCATCTTTACGTCCATCTGCCAGATTTCATAATCGTGGAAGGCAGCAATGGCAAGTAGGATCCGAATGGATTTGAGCATAGCCACTGGAGAAAAGGTCTCGTCATAGTCTAAACCAGGTCTTTGCCGAAAACCCTTTGCAACAAGTCTAGCTTTATAGGTTTCAACCTGCCCATCTACACCAATCTTCTTTCTGAAGATCCATTTGCAGCCTACGGGTTTTACCCCTTCTGGAGCAAAGTCCAAAGTCCAAACTTTGTTGGTGTACATGGACTCCATCTCGGTCCGCATTGCATCCAGCCATTTTACCGAGTCACCGCTCTGAATGGCTTGCTGGAAGCTAATAGGCTCACCAGAATCAATGGTGCAATCCATTCTATCCCCGTCTATGAGAAAACCATAGTATCTCTCGGGCGGATGAGACTGCCTACTACTCCAGTGGAGCGGCGTCTGAATGTCCTGTTCTTTCGAATCCTCTGGTTCTACTAAGCTTTCAGTAATAGTTTGTGGCTCTGGAATTTCTTCCAGTTCTATTGCGCTCCCACTTATTTCTTTTTTTAAGAACTGATGTTCTAGAAAGTGGGCAATACGAGAGACAAAAATCTTTTGTTCTTCTGCGTAATAGAAAAGATACCCTCTGGAGTTCTTTGGGTATCCCACAAATTTGCACTGTACTGAGCGTACCTCGAGTTTGTCCGCATGCTACTTTTTGACAAAAGCTGGACATCCCCAAATCTTCAGATATTGAAAATAGGGTTTCTTCCCACTCCATATTGCATATGGTGTGGTAGGCACAGTCCTAGTTAGAACTCGGTTCAAAAGATATGCAGCTGATTCTATTGCATATCCCCAGAATTATCACGGTAACTCAGCGTTACTCATCATGGAACACACTATATCCAATAGGGTTCGGTTCCGTCTCTCCGATACACCGTTATGTTGTGGAGTGTATGGAGGAGTAAGCTGAGAGAGAATTCCATTCTCTTTTAGGTAATCCAGAAACTCGGCACTCAAGTATTCACCACCTCGATCAGATCTCAGTGTCTTGATATTTTTGCCTGTTTGTTTTTCTACTTCATTCTTGTATTCCTGGAATTTTTCAAAGGCTTCAGATTTATGCTTCATTAAGAAGACATGCCCAAACCTTGAAAAATCATCCGTAAAAGTAATGAAGTAAGAATAACCGCCTCGCGCATGTGTAGACATTGGACCGCACACATTGCTGTGTACGAGCCCCAAGAGCTCACTCGCTCTTACTCCGTGTCCAGTAAACGGAGTCTTTGTCATCTTTCCTTTGAGACAGGATTGACAAGTTGCATATGATTGATATTCGAACGGATCCAAATATCCTTCTGTATGTAACTTCGTCAACCTTCTCTCATTGATGTGACCCAGTCTATAATGCCATAAGAAAGCCTGATTTATTTCCGGAGACTTTCTTTTAAGTGTGTTCTGGATACTGAAAATCTGAGCTTGATTCAATACGTATATCCCGTTTTTTAATGTACCTGACCCAATCAGAACTTGATTTAGGTGGATGTTGACCACATCGCTTACAAAAGTAAAATTATACCCTTCCTTAGAAAGTAAGGATACAGATACGATATTACAAGTCGCACCTGGTAAATAAAAACAGTTACGCAGAATCAATATCTGCCCAGTTGTCAGTCCAAGATGATATTCCCCTACGGATTCAGCGTACATGCTCATTCCGTTAGCAACCCTGAGAGTCATATCACCTATCTTGATAACCCTATGGTTTTTCAGAGCCTGTAATGAATTACAGATGTGAGATCCTGATCCGGTATCCAATACCCAGGAAGTAGGGCTAACTGACATACAGTTCTCTATTACAAACACACCCGAAGCCGAAGCCACAACATGCTTCGAATCCTGGCTACTGGCTTTGCTAGCCCTGCAATCCTTCTGCCAATGTTCATTCCCGTAACAATAGGAATGTCCCTCTTTTACTATATCCAGTCTCGAAACTTCTGCCCTTCCCTCTCCTTCTACTTCCCTGGCTTCTTTCAGGGTAGAAGGTAGAGACTGTAGAATTAAGTCATCATCTGACCCGTTCTTCAACGTGGTCTTCGGTCCGTGAGCTCAAAATAGCTGGTCTCTGTAAGGACGTTGCCCCCTACAGATGACCCGAAAGCCAACCTCGCTGGAAGCAATTCGTTCGAGGTCTCATATCTTGCGATACGAGATTGCTCTCCATATAAATCTTTGTTATGGAGGAAGATAGAAACTAAGTCCATCTTCTCGTGCTGCCTCTGGTATGCACCATCAACTGAGGCTAACACGAGGCACTTGGCTTTCGCACAGTCTTTTTCCGATGTCTTGCGGATATGAACATCCGTGACAGGGGAAACTGGACCTGATACGGCAGGGGTTGGATCAGTCAAGAGGTGTCCTAGCTTGTCATGGGCAATGGACATCTGAACAGACCTTTGCCAGTCATAACAGTCAGATTCAGTCATTTTATTATCTAGATGTAACCTATGTGTGGTCACTGGGTCGCTGCAATTAAGAGAGAGAGAAGAAAACACTCAGCATGATGCTCTTGCAAGTTTAGATTGGTTTTTAATTTATCTACAGGATAGCTCCCACCGACTCTCGAATCCCTCCTCAAACCATAAAGGAAGAATTAGTCAGGATCAATCTCACCGTACAATACTTGCTTAACCGTTCAGCCAGGCCAGTGTCGGTACTTCGAGGGAGGTTTTCCAACGCTTTCGCGAAGTTCCTTAATTTAAGAACCTCTTTTCCCTGGGGGCGTAGCCCCGCTAACACCTTTCTAGACACCTACTTGGTTTATAGCATTGATCGTTAAGTGAGAAAGTTCCCGAGGAGTAGCATATACTCACAATAGGATCGGGATCCAAATATCATCGTGTAATAAAACTGAAGGAATCCTACCAGAATCATCACACTCTAAATGGTATGCAGCGCTAGCAAGTTTCAGTTTCTTTAGAAACTCCCGATGTCGATTTTTGCCCCAAGCTCTTATGATCTTGACGTAGGCCAAAATATCATAAGTCACATGTCAAGTTCTACCCATCATTATCCAGGTTAATTTGAACCCACCCGTACATACCCTTGACGTAGGCCAAAATAGTAGTACGACTGTCCCAAACCAACGCATCTATCTATGCTACAGATAAATATCCGGCAGCTACCAATCACTATGCCTTGGCGTAGGTCAAAATACATAGCTTGAATACTACCGAATATTTAACTGAAATGATGGAGGGCAACAAATGGTTTTGGCGAAACCGTGAACGTAGTGAACTTGATATAATCGATGGAACGAGATAGCTTTTAAAAGGAGTGGTTCAAGCTCCGCGTTTAAAAGTTGGTTTTTGAAAAGAACCGAGTGGTTTTGAAAGTGTTCCAACGACTTTACTTTGGTTTATTTTCTTGCATTAATTTTAATGCGTCCCATCATTTAATCCTACCATTGCAGAAAACAACGAAAATATGACGTACGCTTATGCCATCTGCATTCGCCACGGGGCCCCGTCATCACCCGTTAGGTTACTTAACTAACGACAGAGCGGGGGCTGGACTAGCGCGGATGCAAAACATAAGCAACGCCTAAATAGATATCATATATAGATATATACATTCGTCAGATGCAATGATAGCCATTCCACATCACATATGAACACTTTGGATATATTAGGAATCCACGATTCGTTCGAGTTTGCAACGAAAAGCGGGTTACACGGTCGCGATAAATAGCCAATACACCACCCTAGACCCCTACGGGTGCGGCAAACTACCCGCCAAGTACCCGAAGCGAAGCAACCTCCCTCATCAACGTGAGTAGGCTACTCGGCACTTCGAGATACCCGGTAGTTTGTGCACCCCACCTTGGGTCTATCCTAGGAGCAAAAACAGTAAAAGAAATTATACAATGGCGGCTACAATCTCATCTCGGATGTGCGGCCATAAAATAATATTACATCAATTACAAATTTTACAATGAACGAAAGAAAAAGAAACTCTCATCTCACATCCACCCGGCTATTCATCCGTGACAATCCAACGAGTTCATATACACAAACCATCAACATTACAGATCACAAATATGTATAACCCCCACTAATCGACGTATAGCGATTAGCAGGCGTTCAATACATATATCACATCACAAATAAAATCCATTAGCCAAAGTCTACGGAATTTCGATCAAAATACGGATTTGTAACCACCCCAAACACAAATTTATTTTCTGGAAATTCTGGGCAGAAACAAAATATACTAAAAATCCCAAAACCTTCAATTAAGTACACTGCACCAAAAACGGTCCACGGCCGAGTCAACTCGGCCACGGATCCGCGGCAAGAAGCGCATTCTTGCCGCGGTTCCGCGGCGCTTTGATCGACTCACTGGATCATTTTTGGTGAGTGTGTTTAGAAAACCCTAAGCCGATTTTTCATGTTTGTCAAATTATTTTTAGAGCAGTATAAAAAATCGGCAGAAACATGGTTTTTCCGGACGTGTTTTGCGAATTTTTTCCAATCGAAATTCTAAATACTTTGCTAATAAGCTAGTTTGTGTTTAGCTAGGCTCTGATACTACTGTAAGTCTACGTTGCTCACCCCGGTTCTTACGGGGAGGCGGAAATGGCGAAAAACGATTTTTGGCGCAAAGGCAACATGGACTAAAAGAAGGATCTTTGCTAAACGACAAACTAGCAAACTACTTAAGGTGCTATCTACTATGCCATAGAGATTATACCTCACGATACCGGTTCTTCGGATCTTCTCTCCGCTGTCCTGCTCGTCCATCCAAGCTCCGAGGATCGATCCGGATCTTGATCACCTCCGCGGCCTCCTCGAGTCGAAGACGATCCATCCGAGAGTTGTGCTCCGAGCTCCACCTCGAGCCGAGGAAACAAAGGCAACAAGATCGCTAGTCTTGATGTCCTAGGTTGTGTAGAAGAGGTAGATGGATGTGTTTGTCTATTTGGATCCTTTTTCTCTCAACACATGAGATCAAAGGAAGAATCAAGAGGAGGAAGAAGAGCTAGCAACCATGGAGCTTTCTCATTTCTTTTTCAAGAGAGAGAATGAGAAACGAAATTATGAACCAAAAGAAAAGAACCATGGTTACAATAATACACCAACATCATCATGACTAATCTTTTCAAGATAAAGTTGATGGCAACAATTGACTTGACCATTTTCATATCAAAAATAAAATGAAAACCAAAGAATACTCTAGACCTCTCATGAATGTCCAAGTCAATTTTGGTCAAACGGTCAACAAAGTCAAGTATGATCAAATGGTCAAAGCAATTAGCCATAACATAATTATCACTAAAAAGATTAGTAAATAATGTTCCCGGCTCATAATGGTTTTAACGGAACGAACTGCCAAAACCCTAATGAGTCCGCCTCAAAATGGTTTTGACCAAATCAACTGTCAAAACCCTAATGAACCTGCCACAAAACGGTTTTGGCCGAATCAACTGTCAAAACCCTAATGAGGCACCTCCTCCTTCTTCGCTCCTCAAAACTGTGTATACACACCAGCATCCGCATTCCGTAGAATGCGAACGCACAGAAGATAAGACAAATCCATCCGTGCAATACTAAGATCCGGCTTAAACCAAAGCCCACTAGTATTTCCTGCCTGAACAGCATACGCACACAAGTGCACGTAAGTGATCGTAGCCCTGCCGTAAAACCATATGGCCTCTACACGTTTCGCTCAGTGCAGGGAAACTCTCTGTGTGGGACTCTAAAGACTCGACACTACGCTGGCAGTGGGTTTAACTACAGACCGCAAGCGGCACTAGCTGTACGTAACGGTCCCCAGGTAGATGTCGATAAGATGGCCGATGAGGTAAACCCATCCGAACTCCTACTGAGCCTGAATGTGACAATCTCCGTACAGTCCGGTCCGTTCGTCTGAGAACATCGCATGCGGGCCTAGGGGATGGTAAACGTCAGTCCCCTAATAGCGGTACAAGTCGTGTCAGAGTGTAGCCCAAAACACCCTGAGATAGCACTGGAAACCTACCAGTATATCTCGCTTGCCCTGGCCAGGGACTACTATGTGTAATGGCTCTCCTAGACACAGCGCGATGTCAACCCCCAATACCGGGAGAGACGAATCCTGTCTATCCGTCACTGCCTCCAAGTGCTTCGGGACTGCACCCAACTACTACCTGTTTGCACGACTCCTTTGAGCCGTGGTAGGGTAGTAATCAAAGTACAGTGGGAACAGACTCGAGGCGAAGTGACAGTATCAAGTCAGCGGACTAAGCTGTACTCATGTCACCTGGGAACTGATAACTGACGATAAGTATAATACCAACCAACAGTTCCCGACGAGTCCTTTCCAGTATACTCGTAACCTAACGAGCACCCGCATACTATCTTAAGTACAGCGTACTGACGACTGTGGGACAGACCATCTCCCCCATTGGGATGAGAAGCGCATACGCTAGTCTACTCCGGAGTATCGATGCCCTGTCTCGATAGTCCTACGACTAGGGACCTGTATAAAAATGTGCTTATAGATTACCCAGTCCCCATAAGTGTGACTGCCATCACAACGCTGGTAATCAAGCAAAGATCCTAAGGGCTCTACTAATATGTATAAGCGATATGCTAAAAAGAAACTGTTCAGTTGATAAAACTGCACATTTGTTATTACATTTTTCCTACCATTTTCATATTAAAAAGGACTTTATTGTAATATATCATACATATGAGGGTTTATGTGTAAAAATACTATTTTCCATGTGTTGATATATTATAATTAGAATTTTGTAGGAAATTGTATGCAAATAATATTATTGACCTAATCCTAGTAGAACTAAGTCTACTAAATATTATTTAAGTTGTTTTGCAAAATCTTTCCAAGTTGTGCAGAATTTTCCAAGACTAAAATCAAGGAAATCAAGTTGTTGAAGCTAACTTGCCTAATTAAGAAAGCAAAACTTGGAGACCAAGTCTGGCAACAACCACGAGAAGATTTCCATGATACAAAGGTTCTCAGGATGGACAAATGTCACATACAAGAAGACCCAAGAAAATGATGAACGGCTGAGATGATATGGCCGCGGATCCGCGGCCATACCCCCCATTGGGCCGTGGATCCGCAGCAGGATTATGGAGTTAGGATTTGCGCTTTTCTGGGTAAAATCTTTACTACTTTCTTCCTAATTTAGAAGCTTGGGTTCTGGCTTTGGCACTATAAATATAGACCGAGAGCCTCTTGGAAAATTTATCAAGCCGAAGAGATCACGAAGTCCAATACGGCTCACGCATCCAGGCTGATCATCAACTGTTCATCTACCTCCTTCGGAAGAGTTCGAGATGCAAACCAAGTTTTTGTAATCATTTTCTAAGGAATAAAGTGTAGATTGTTCAAGTTGATTAATAAAGGTAGTTGTTTTATTTAATTCCTTTGCATTTTACATTATGTTTTCCCTCTTTTTCTTTTCATCTTATTTTTCCAACATGCGCGAGTAATTTTCCGCTTGTTAGGGTTCATAGGATTAGGGTAGATTGATGGATGATGAAGATCCTTAAACTCTTTTTACGTCCTATAAAGTTTATAAACTTTACTAAAAGAATCATTAACATCCTAATCAGGCGCGCTACTAATTTATTGTTAGTCTCGACTGGGATTAGAGATTAGATTAATAATTGTTTTGGTAAAGGCTAGATATGAACGGAGTTCCATGTCGAGATAGGGGTTAAGAGTGGGAACCCTTTTCCCTCCAGAAACCCTAATCTACACGCATCTCTGTCGTTATAGTTTTAAATCTATTAAAGAATAAAAAGGGTAATCTTTAATTAACCATCCATAACTACTAAATCCTAACGAACCCTACAAGCCCCCTTATTATATTAACTACATCCTTGAAATAATCTAGATCTATATTTTACACTCTTGTTTAACGTAGATCTAGAAACCATTCTATAAAATTCTGTATCCCTCATCTCTTTCTCAACACATCTAAAGTAAGAGTAAAAGATTCAACGTTTCCCAGAGGACGATCCGTACTCATCTCGGTCTAGCTATACGCGACACCGTTATTGATTGCGGTAAAACTACAAAACACACTCTTTCACATCAATCAGAAACACATGCACATATTGAAATAGAGACAAACCAAGTAGCATACTACCATTTTGAGCAAGATTGTCTATACAACTGTGAATATCCCAAGCTTCCATCAAGTAATATACAAACTAGTATGATACAGTAATGTCCTCTAGGGCATATACACTAACATCCCCAACGGGCAACGACAAATGATGAGTCGCTCCTGGGACTGTCCTTCAGTGTCAGCGGTGCTGATGCCGACCCAAAACCCAAATCCCAAGTCTTCCCAAAGGCAAATGATGAGTCGTTCCTGGCACTACGCTTCAGTATTAGCGGTGCTGATGCCGACCCAAAAAAAATCTCAAGTCCTCCCGGGGCAAATGATAAGTTACTCCTGGAACTATTCCAGTGCAGCAATGCTGATGCTAGACAAAATCCAAATTCCATGTTCCTCTCAGATTCAAAAATCCCTCTAAATAAGGCAGAAATCAAACAGATCAAATCAAATTCCCAACCGGCAGCACTTCTAAGCTCGAAAGTCCCACTGGACTGTTAGGGAACTTCCAAAACAAATCAAATCAACCCCGACACCGCGAAAAGTAGAGAAAGTCAACTTCAACCTCGACACCGCAGAAAGGGAGCATGTCAACTTCAACCCCGACATGGCAGAAAGCGGAGCAGGTCAACTTCAACCCCTACACTGCAGAAAGCGGAGCAAGTAAAATCAAATCCCGACACCGCAAAAAGTGGGGCAATTCAAATCAAATCCCAACATCGCAAGAAGCAGAGCAAGTCATCGACTGTCCAAGTCGTAAAAATGGCAGCACCGACCGTCCAACTCGCAAAAATGGCATCACCGACCGTCCAAGTCGCAAAAATGGCAGCACCGACCGTTCAAGCCACTAAAAGGGTAGTATCGACCGTCCAAGTCGCTAAAAAGACAGCACCGACCATCCAAGTCGCAAAAATGGCAGCACCGACCGTCCAAGTAGCTAAAAGGGCAGTATCGACCATCCAAATCGCTAAAAGGACAGCACCGACCGTCCAAGTTGCCAAAAGGGAAGCACCGACCGTCCACGTCGCTAAAAGGGCAGCAACGACCATCCACGTCGCAAAAAGGGTAGCACCGACTGTCCAAATCACTAAAAAGGTAGCACCGACTATCCAAATCGCTAAAAGAGCAACACCGATCTCCACGTCGTCAAAACGGGAACCAAATCAAGTCAACCTCCACGTGAAAGAAGATCCATCAATTTCATGCACACGACCTATATATGTGGTGTGCATTTACTTATGGGGGCACTTTGTTGGTGTCACGCCCCGCTTCCCAAAAGAAGGTGAAGGATGATGTGGCAAAGTCCGCAACCTAACTGTATTGAAGGTGGTCTAATCAATACAGTTACGTTAAGCGTATGAATATATAACATGCAGGATTGTGTACCAAAATCAAAATAATAAAAGTGAAAGGCTTTTATTTCCATTAACCAAACTTTATTACATCCCAAAGGAAAGAGTACAATAAACTAAGTAGTTTAATTACATCAAAGGAGAAAATAAGCCCTAAACATGTGGGCAACAACAAAAATTAAATCTAGCTAATCTTCCAACGTCAAGTCTGCATAATCTTCATTAGTTGGCTCCACACCTTGATCCTCGCCATAATACTCATTCTCATCTGACGGACATTCCAAAGATAAAGGAAGAAAAGGAAGGTCCGTCAGCGAGTTATACTCGGGTAGGATTGCCTCATAAGAAAGTAAAGGTATAGAAACAGACAGGTGTGTGTAAATAAAATGAATATGATGTACATGAGTATAAAGGTATGAGGTTATATACAAATTAGATACGTTGCCGGAGGTATATGTGCATATGAGTAGGTTGTGTGAGGTATATATTTGGTAAAAGTTCAAGCCAAGTCAAACGGATATTCAGTCTAAGAGTTAGATCAGGTTAAACCAGGTGTGTATTGATGAAATTGACCAGTGAACATACTCGTATCCTTGAGATATCCCATGACTAGCTGGCGCTCATGCCTGGTGTGGCCATCAATGCGGTAGCGTGATCATCCCCGAAAGGTGTCCCATGACTACTATGGAGTTTTATCTAGCGTGAATATCACTTAAGTGCACAGGTATTTCCACCCTTCAGTTCCATAATAAACAACAAGTCTAAACTGGTAAAATATCCACATCCAAGATACTGAATAACTCGTCTCTTATAAAGAAAGGTATATAAGGTAACAGGTAGGTATAGCACAGGATGTGAGTTTAGTGTTGAGTATCAATATGTATTGTAAACGTTTTAGTTTGTTAAACAAGGGTCCGGATACTCGCGATTATTCCGTTGTGGCCACGGAACAACAACTGGGGAAGTGAAATGTACCGTTTCACTTCCCGGTATCATGATCAAGTAGTAGGAGAATCCGAGTTCCGAATCTCCTTGCCTAATCAAACTACCCATCCCCGTTATTCAGTGTAAAGGTCTAGAGTTAGTGTGTATATCTCTAGGCATGGAATTTCCATAATGTATGTCATCCACATTTTGGATCATTCGCCCTCTAATAGGGTTAGTATTCGCTCGAATATCGGGTTAATATTCGCCCGAATATCGGGTTAGTAGTCGTCCACACATTGGACTGGTCAGCCTGCCTGCAGGGATCTTCATATATAAGTATTCCATACCTAGGTCTGCGGATTCTAACCCTAACGGTATCATGTGTCATGTATGTCATAAACTGGAAATTTAAAAAGTTGATCTCATTTAATATGGCCTTCAACAACCGCTCGTTTTATTTTGTTATCTTCTAAAGTTTGTAATGTAGTTCGTGTCATCTTATAGAACACTTAGTTAAAAAAGATAATAGTGTTTAATTATATTTATTGCTTCTAAGAAAACCATGATATTTGGAATATTTATCATTTTGGAAAACCATAATATTTTACTGAAAAAAATATCCTTTCCATAAAAGATTATGGTATTTATTTGAAAATTATCTTTTAATAAGGTCTCAGACATTCTTTTTGAAAAATATCGTTATACGGGTTATGGTCTTTGTTGAAAATAGGCTTTTAATAAAGGTCGAGGTATTTAAATGAAATTATCTCTTTTTAGGATAGATTAAGGTATTTATTGTAATTAATAATTTTATGAAATTATAGCGTTTTAAGTTAGAGGTAACGTTTTAGAAAATTTGTTCATGTTGGCAACCGCTGCACATGGACGGCAGGATTTATGTCCTTTTCAAGGACGATTGCCTATCAATCACGAGGTACTCGCGTAAAACATTACCCTATTTGGGTAACTCATTAAACTTTAGTTAATATTCTAAGAAGAATTAATATAAAAATATCCTTTCTAGTGAAAGGGGTTAAGTTGGAAAAACCAGATGCCGTTATTTAAATTTAGTATTATCCCCTTTCAATAGGTGAAGGGATATAACAACATTATAGTAGTTGGAGAAAAAAGCGTTAGTAAAAATATATATCTATATCGTATCTAAAATAATTATTCCAAATGTCTCAACTCGTGTGGATGTTTTAAACAAATATAACCTTTTAACAAAACGAGGGTATTTTTGTGGAAGAAAGCTATTTCGAGATCAAAAAAGTAGCATGGGTGAGTATGGGTATGTAAGGTGTGAATTAATACTCATGGGTTATAACTTTAAGCCTGTCACATTCCATGTTGTATGAAGGTGCAATTATTTCTGACATATGGGAGTGATTAAGGAAACCATTTTAATCATGGGTTAAGATTATCATCATTAAAGGGTACAAAAGTATAAACTTGCAAGAATATTGTAACATCATTTTAATATAGGGTTGATGATTAGAAGTTGGAATTAAGATTATTGAAAGAAAAGAAGAAGGTGACAGATGAGTGGAGAGAGGCGGATCCTACCTTTGATTGGAGTTGGATGTAGATGCGTCGAAACGTAGGCTCGTACAAAATCTACGATAGCTCCACGCTCGGATTTTATCTTGATGCTTGGGTAGAACCGCAGTGTCGGCATCGTCGATACGAGGGCGTGGGTATTTTTTTTCAGAATATTTGGAGTTCTGAGATGTGAGAAATCAGTGTTTGAAGTGCTTATTTATAGAGGGTTTTTTAAACCATGAAATCCAAAAATCTGTTAAAATATCTCAAAATCCGCGCCGCCCAATGATTTCAGAATCATCTGTTGATGATTGCCGCCGCCGCTGCCACACCCTGGTCGTTGGATTTTCATCCAACGGCTCGAGGACCGCCGCCAAGCTGCCACGCGTCCGCATGCGGGGGATCACGCGGTTTCGCGTGGTCCCCACCACGTTGGCGCCGCCGAGCCTCTTTCGGCCATTGGATCTTGTATCCAACGGTCCAGAGCAAGGCGGAATTTTTTATTTTTTATTTTTTTAAATAAAAATAATAAACTGTTTATTATTTAATATTTGAATTTGGTTTCTAAAAAAATTGATAAAAATAGTTTTAAAATACGGGAAAATTATGGAAAAATTTCAGAAAATATATTTTATTGTTATCTTTAGTATAAAAATAATTTTGGGCTAAAACAAAATAATATATCCATTTCTATGGTGTTAGCTAGTTATTATGATTATTTAAAATCTAGTTTATCCTTTAAAATATTTTTAATTACGAATTAATTATTTTAATCGATAATAAAAATATGTAGATTATTTTAAGGCATTATAAAACATTTTAAGCATATAAAATAATAAATAGATTTTAGAAAATTCCTTTAATCATTTTCAATGCTTTGAAAATTATTAACATTACTTTAAAAATTATTTTTCTATCAATGAAACACGTAAATAATTATTTGATAGTAGAAATTTAAATAAAATATATTTTATTAGGTATTAGAAAACACGGTCGTTACAATCTACCCTCCTTAAAATAATTTCGTCCTCGAAATTTCAGAAGGTAGGTCAAGAAAAGAAAAATCACCAAGAAGGGTTTATCGTGGTTAAAAATTTTGGGTCTCACTCTCTTGTCCCGTTTTCTCGCTTCCGCGTATGTCTGCCTACTAGTTCTTTTTCCACATAACTCTAGCCAGCTGGATTGTCTTGTCCCTCAAGATTTCATCTGTCTATCCCGACCGGTTGCTGCTCGTAGGTTACGCCAATCTTTCCAAGATCTTCGAACGATCAAAAGTATGGCTAGAGTTGCTAGCATACCTTCCAAGGAAAGTAGCAAAAGTAGGCTATACATAAACCCACCGTCTCTTTCCAAGATGTTAAACGGCTGATGAGTCATGGGCTGAGCATTCCGCGCTCGCTGCATTGTATCACCGTCTCCACTTTTTTCTACAATTATCTCAATCTTACAAATTCTCCATCTTCAGGGTCGTTCCAACCGATCGGCACTTCTCCCATATAAAACTTGACCCCTCTCATCCGCTTCATGTGTTTTAACCATCCGTTTTCCCACATTCTCCTTAGAGTAGTTATATCTTCAAGATGAACATTACCATTGTCATTTCTAGATCTGGATAGGGATAGTTGCGTTCACGAGTCTTTAGTTGTCTTGACGCATATGCAACTATATCGCCGCGCTGATATATCACACCACCAAGTCCCTTCTCCGAAATATCGTAGTGGATGTTAAAACATCCGGGTCTATTGAGTATGGCAAGGATGGGTGCATTAGTTACGATCTACTCTCCTTAGAATAATTTCATATTTGAAATTTTCAAAGGGGTAGCCACTACTGGATACGGAAATTAGTAACGCTGTCAGGAATTTTCTTTGTTGCATGTGTCGCTCCCGAGAGTTGGTGTATCACTTGACCCATGTAAAGTCTCTGAAAGGTTTAGGTATAAGGAATCAGAAAATGTAAAATCAGTAGTTGCTTTTGGATATGAAAGTTTGGAAGTTGAATGAAGGTTGTTGATTGATGGAAGACTAGAGAGATATAACATAAAGGCAACTTTACAAAAACTAGAGGAATTTTGGTGAATTTAACTAAGATTTGTATCGAAAGATAAATAAATATGGTATCAAAGAAAGGTTGAAAAAGAAAAGAGTACCTCTGCTGTCTTGCCACGCGGCATCAGACTTCTCGGCTGTCATGGTGAAGGCCTGGCGTTTGGGTCCATTCCATTGCGCTTGATGAAAAACACGCTCCTATGATGGCAAGGGTGGTCCCTTTGGTGATGCCCTTTGACCAGTTGGTTTAGTAGCGGAAAGTGGCTGGTTTCCCTGTGTTGGTGCCCCATAATTAGCCGGCTTGTTGACGGGGCCTGATTGTCTCCCTCTTTGAGGACAGTCCCCAAAAGCATGATCCGGAGACCCACAGACTATGCAAAGTTTGCTCAAAATGCGACAGTCTCTCATGTAGTGTCCGGCTCTACCGCAATGGTTGCAAATCACGGCCGGTTTTCTGAAGATAGTTTGTCCCGCTGCCTCTTGGGTTGTTGTCTCCCGTTGAATTTGGAAGAGGATCCTCCAAGAATTTGGTTGGCTGGTTGCTTAATGCCAGACAAACGGTCATCCTTTCTCATTCGTCGCTGAAGGTCTTCAAAATTTCGCGCCGTCTCTAAGATTTTATCATAAGTGGATAAGGTAGCAGAAGACATGGAGGACTGCGTCTTCAGGTCCAATCCTTTTCGGAATCTCTTAGCATAAAGTTCTGGGGTTGCTACCAGATGATGTGCGAACCAACTTAACCATGTGAACTCCGAAGCGTACTCGTCCACCGACTTATCCCACATGCTCCCTTGTTGGAGTTGTATAAACTCTCTTTCCTTCTCTAGGTGTGCCATGACTGGAAAATACTGGGTATCAAAACGCTGTTTGAACGTTTCCCAGTTGATGGGCTCCTTCAATCTACTTTCCTCGGCCTCCCACCATATTCGGGGATTATCCGTAAGTTGTGAGATCATTGACTGTTCCCTTGAGTCATTCTTTAGCTTCTAAAGGAGTTTCCTTCCCCGAAAAAGTCTTAGGGTGGAGTGATCTGAACTGCTTCACTCCCGCCGAACCTTGAGAAACTAGGGTTAGTGCTTTACTTAAAATCTCTGCTTGCTGCTGCCTACTTTCTCGTAGCTCCTGATGAAAGGCAGCTGTCTGCTGCTGCTGCTACTCCAGTAGTCCTTGCATCATTTGTAGCATAGCTGCTTGCTGAGCAGCGGCTTCATTGACTCCATTTCCCCTTCGGTTGCGGTTATGGTGTCGCCCGGCCATTGATGTTCTGATTAGGTTACAAACAGGCTGAGGGGTGAGACAAGATAATAACTTGCAAGGAAGAACAACAATTAATGCAAGAAAGAGACCAACAATAAGAGCAAGAGACACAAAAGAGATTTTTGCTCGAAACTAAGATTTTATTATCCAACTCCAATATGGAGAGTACAACCGAAAAGTAAGGACATGCCCCTACTGTTATACATCGTTTTATTCGGCCAAACAAAAGGAAAAGACTTATTAGTCTCGATTATGGGAGTTCAGCAAGTTGTGATAGGCCCTCACACTAAGAAAGGTACGGTCATTCCCACGGTGCCTTGCGGGGACAACTGCCTGAGTTTCTTCAGCCTCAAGTTCGTCCTCACTCGAAGCTTCGTCCTTCGACTCATCCTTCGGCAGGAGCCTCGTTCTCTACTTCCCCCTCTATAGGGTCTTTTTCTTATGAAGGAGCCTCCCTATCAGGATTATATTTCATAGGATTCTCTTCCACCGCAGGAGCTACTTTTTATGTCCCCTCCTCTATATGCTCATTTTCCATGGGATCTTCTTCTTCGTCCCCGGAGTTATTGGCCATTTTCCGAGTCGCTGTCGGAAATAACCGCCTGAGAGTCTACGACTTCGTCGTCTGAATCTCCAGATGTATCTTCAAAAGTAATATCGGACATGTCATCCTCGTCGGAAAGATTTGCCATGACCTGGAAGGAAAGCCACGGTCAGAGTACAGAAAGTCAAGGAAGGGACAAAGGACATAGGAAAATTTTGAAATCGGTATAAATGGATGAGATTCACAAATATAATAAGTCAGTTAACGGTTTCATTTTAGTACACAAGAGGACCTGCATGGGCCACCATTAAAACCTGTCACGCCCCGCATCCCAAAAGAAGGTGAAGGATGACGTGGCAAAGTCCGCAACCTAACTGTATTGAAGGTGGTCTATTCAATACAGTTACGTTAAGCGTATGAATATCTAACATGCAGGATTGTGTACCAAAATCAAAATAATAAAAGTGAAAGGCATTTATTTCCATTAACCAAACTTTATTACATCCCAAAGGAAAGAGTACAATAAACTAAGTAGTTTAATTACTCCAAAGGAGAAACAAAAGCCCTAAACATGTGGGCAACAACAAAAATTAAATCTAGCTAATCTTCCATCGTCAAGTCTGCATAATTTTCATTAGTTGGCTCCACACCTTGATCCTCGCCATATACTCATTCTCATCTGACGGACATTCCAAAGATAGAGGAAAAAAATGAAGGTCCTTCAGCGAGTTATACTCAGGTAGGATTGCCTCATAAGAAAGTAAAGGTATAGAAACAGACAGGTGTGTGTAAATAAAATGAATATGATGTACATGGGGATAAAGGTATGAGGTTATATACAAATTGGATATGTTGACAGAAGTATATGTGCATATGAGTAAGTTGTGTGAGGTATATATTTGGTAAAAGTTCAAGCTAAGTCAAACGGATATTCAGTCTAAGAGTTAGATCAGGTTAAACCAGGTGTGTATTGATAGAATTGACCGGTGAACATACTCGTATCCTTGAGGTATCTCATGACTAGCTGGCGCTCATGCCTGGTGTGGCCATCAATGCGGTAGCGTGAACAACCCCGAAAGGTGTCCCATGACTACTATGGAGTTTTGTCTAGCGTGAATATCACTCAAGTGCACAGGTATTTACACCTTCAGTTCTATAATAAACAACAAGTCTAAACTGGTAAAATATCCACATCCAAGATACTGAATAACTCGTCTCTCATTAAGAAAGGTAGATAAGGTAACAGGTAGGTATAGCACAGGATGTGAGTTTAGTGTTGAGTATCAATAGGTATTGTAAACGTTTTAGTTTGTTAAACAAGCGTCCGGATACTCGCGATTATTCCGTTGGGGCCACGGAACAACAACTGGGGAAGTGAAATGTACCGTTTCACTTCCTGGGATCATGATCGAGCAGTAGGGGAATCCGAGTTCCGAATCTCCTTACCTAATCAAACTACCCATCCCCGTTATTCAGTGTAAAGGTCTAGAGTTAGTGCATATACCTTTAGGCATGGAATTTCCACATTGTATGTCATCCACATTTTGGATCATTCGCCCTCAAATAGGGTTAGTATTTGCCCGAATATCGGGTTAGTAGTCATCCACACTTTGGACTGGTCACCCTGCATGCAGAGATCTTCATATATAAGTATTCCATACCTAGGTCCGCGCATTCTAACCCTAATCGTATCATGTGTCATGTATGTCATAAACTGGAAATTTAAAAAGTTGATCTCATTTAATATGGCCTTCCACAACCGCTCGTTTTATCTTGTTATCTTCTAAAGTTTGTAATGTATTTCGTGTCATCTTATAGAACACTTAGTTAAAAAAAGATAATAGTGTTTAATTATATTTATTGTTTCTAAGAAAACCATGATGTTTGGAATATTTATCATTTTGGAAAACCATAATGTTTTACTGAAAAAAATATCCTTTCGATAAAAGGTTATGGTATTTATTTGAAAATTATCTTTTAATAAGGTCTTAAATATTCTTTTTGAAAAATATCGTTATACGGGTTATGGTCTTTGTTGAAAATAGGCTTTTAATAAAGGTCGAGATATTTAAATGAAATTATCTCTTTTTAGGATAGATTAAGGTATTTTATTGTAATTAATAATTTTATGAAATTATAGTTTTTTAAGTTTGAGGTAACGTTTTAGAAAATACGTTCGTGTTGGCAGCTGCTGCATATGAACTGTAGGATTTGTGTCCTTTTCAATGACGATTGCCTATCAATCACGAGGTACTCACGTAAAACATTACCCTATTAGGGTAACTCATTAAACTTTAGTTAATTTTCTAAGAAGAATTAATATAAAAATATCCTTTCGAGTGAAAGGGGCTAAGTTGGAAAAACCAGATGCCGTTATTTAAATTTAGTATTATCCCTTTTCAACAGGTGAAGGGATATAGCAACATTATAGTAGTTGAAGAAAAATGCGTAAGCAAAAATATATATCTATATCGTATCTAAAATAATTATTCCAAATGTCTTAACTCGTGTGGATGTTTTAAACAAATATAACCTTTTAACAAAACGATGTATTTTTGTGGAAGAAACCTATTTTGAGATCACAACAGTAGCAGGGTGAGTATGGGTATGTAAGGGGTGAATTAATACTCATGGGTTATAACTTTAAGCCTGTCACATTCCATGTTGTATGAAAGTGCAATATTTTTTGACATATGGGAGTGATTAAGGAAACCATTTTAATCATGGGTTAAGATTATCATCATTAAGGGGTACAAAAGTATAGGCATGCAAGAATATTGTAACATCATTTTAATATGGGGTTGATGATTAGAAGTTGGAATTAAGGATAATGAAAAAAAAAGAAGGTGATAGATGAGTGGAGAGAGGCGGATCCTACCTTTGATTGGAGTTGGATGTAGATGCGTCGAAACGTAGGCTCATACTAAATCCTCGATAGCACCGCACTCAGATTTTATCTTGATGTTTGGGTGGAACCACAGCGTCGACGTCGTCGATACGAAGGCGTGGGTATTTTTTTCAGAATTTTTGGTGTTCTGAGGAGTGAGAAATCAGTGTTTGAAATGCTTATTTATAGGGGGGTTTTCAACCATGAAATCCAAAATTCTGTTAAAATATCTCAAAATCCGTGCCTCCCAATGATTTTAGAATCATCTGTTGATGATTGCCGCCGCCGCCGCCACACCCTGGCCGTTGGATTTGCATCCAATGGCTCGAGGGTCGCCGCTAAGATGTCACGCGTCCGCGTGCGGGGGATCACGCGGTTTCGCGTGGTCCCCACCACGTGGGTGCCGCCGAGCGTCTTTGGGCCATTAGATCTTGTATCCAACAGTCCAGATCAAGGGGGAATTTTTTATTTTTTAAAATAAAAATAATAAACTGTTTATTATTTAATATTTGAATTTAGTTTTTAAAAAAATTGTTTAAAATAGTTTTAAAATACGGGAAAATTATGGAAAAATTTCAGAAAATATATTTTATTCTTACCTTTAGTATAAAAATAATTTTGGGCTAAAACAAAATAATATATCTATTTCTATGGTGTTAGCTATTTATTATAATTATTTAAAATCTAGTTTATCCTTTAAAATATTTTTAATTATGAATTAATTATTTTAATCGATAATAAAAATATGTAGATTATTTTAAGGCATTATAAAACATTTTAAGCCTATAAAACAATAAATAGATTTTAGAAAATTCCTTTAATCATTTTCAATGCTTTGAAAATTATTAACATTACTTTAAAAATTATTCTTCTATCAACGAAACACGTAAATAATTATTTGATATTAGAAATTTAAATTAAATATATTTTATTAGGTATTAGAAAACACGGTCGTTACAGTTGGGGCCAAATGTCACACCCCAATCGACCAAGGCAAATTCAATCAACCCCCAAGCCAAGTGGGCCCAAGCCCAAGTCAGGCCCAAGCATGGAAGGGACCGGCTCCATACCAAGAATGAAGCAATAAATTAGTGTAATGGTAATTTTTAGAAATAAATATACAAAAAATAGGCAGAAAGCCAAAAAATTGTAAACTCCATGGTTTATGTATAAAAAGAAATAAGCATATAAGGCATGGGATGGCAATAGTGCCATTTGGCAAAGGCCAAAGGGCTATTTATAATGTGTAGCCTATAAAGAAAAACATGATGAAAAAATCAACAACAACTTTGATTCTCTCAAATTCTTGGGTTTGTGCCTCCATCTCCTTTCTCTCAAGTTCTCCCTTTCATCTTTTTTCCAATTAAATCAAGAGTTTAATTCTTTTTTTCCAAAAAAAAAAAGTTTTTCACCATAAAACCCTCGAAGGGGAGTTCAGATCTCCCATCAAATCCTTAAAAAAGGAGATTTTTGATCTCACCTCCCATTTTATCCAAGATCCAGCAAAAGGAGAGGAGGAGGAAAAAGACCCACCTCCAAAAATCCCGCTTCGGGAGGATCCGAGGCTTCAGCGAGAAGAAATGGGTCCCCTTTGATCATCTCGGAAGATCTTCTAGGAGTTCAACTCCAAGAACCAAATCCTCAAAGGTGTTTAACTCCACATCCAGACCTTTTAGGAGTTTAACTCCAAATCCAAGACTTTTAGGAGTTGAACTCCAAATCCACATCCAATTTATTATATAGGAGTTTAACTCCAAATCCAAATCTTTTGGGAGTTTAACTACAAATTTACACATAATTCCTGTTTAGGAGTTCAACTGGCAGCCCAGGGGCTAAGCCCTTTTCTCTGCTGGTGTTTCCAGCGGTCGCCTGCCGCGCATGTGACCCGCTGGTGCCCAACGGTCGCGTGCCTCGCACGTGACCTGCTGGCGCCCAGCGCCTTCACACAGAGCACGTGACCCGCAGACGCCCAGTGCCCACATGCCACTCACGTGACCCGCAGGCGCCCAGCACCCACGCGTAGGGCACGTGACCCGCAGCCGCCCACGCGCCCCTCACGTAACCAGCGGGTGCCCAGCGCCCGCACGCATGGCGCATGACCCATGGGCACCTAGTGCCCACGCGCCACTCACGCATCCTTAGGACGCTCCTCATGGCTCTTTTTCCCTTATGCTCCACACTCAAAACACGCCCCCTATTAGAAAAAAATTCTAACGGGGAACTACCACGCATCCCGCAAGTGGGCAACTAGCCCCCTTGACCCTCATCCCGCTATCTGGGTAGCAGGAACCCCGTAAACTCTGCGAGGCCCTCAATACGCCCAAAAACCCCTTGAAAACACAACACACAATGCATATTGAGTTCGCATGACCAGTTTTATCATTCAATTGCATGTTCCCTCACTCCAAAAGTGAGGGATAATTAACGGCAGCTTAGTCTGCGGTTGCCGGAGATTCGGATCCCCATAATCAATAAACCCCGGCCTACCCCTAGGCAGGGGGAATATGTAATGTGCCTGACAAGCGACACGTATTCCCATCTCAATGGGGTAACGAAAAACACCATAAATACTTGTATTATTGTATTTGTATATATATTTATATATATACATATACATTTGTATATATGTTAATGTAAGGTGGCTTTCCTATCTTCTTATCTCTTCTCTCACGTGTAAGAATGGTATAGGCTTGTGACTCATCATAGTGAGTCACAAGGCCACCCATTACTAATATTAAAAGAGAAAAGAAAAATAAAAGCATGGGGGGTTTTGATTTTTTATCCATGCTCAAGATCACACACCCAAGCTCCTTCTTGCTTCTCTCTTGGTTTTTCCTAAGTTGAGTTTGCAAATGGATAAAGAGAGAAAATTTAGAAATTAGGCACTACATCAATATAGTGATCAATTCCTAGCAAATTTTGATCACTAGTTGCTTCACTTGTGAAGCTAGAGTCTTTCTTAGGTTTCCTTCGAGGTGGATCATCTTCGGTAAGGAAGACTGACTCCGAAGCTCGTTTCCAATGACTTAGGAGCTGAGGAAGTGGAAAGAAGATAAAGGACACGAATACAAATCTTATTATCACTAACCTAGTAGCTAAACTCCTTCATGTAGTTTTTAGTTTAGTGTTTGGATTAGATTCTAGGTTGTAGTAGCTCGTGCTCAAGTTTCGAAAATTTTCGTTTTGTGTTCCACATAGCCGCTAGTTTATGGCGTGAGTACGAGCGTCTACCTACACATGGGAGCCCGTGGGGCATGTTCATAGTCTCTTGAAGACGGAGCCTGCAGTCTTATCAGCAGATCCTGAAGTAATATCTAGCCGATCAAAGACCGACTTCTTTTGAGTAGCTTCCTTTGGCCTTGGAATGCCGAGGGAAGGAGGGGGAAGCATTGTTCCAAAGAAAAGACCATCCAATTGCTGGGCCACCTGGGCCATAGGAATGCAAAGCACCGGGGCCATAGCTTGCTCTGACCAGGTTATTCCGGCCGAAGTGGTGTTGGAGCTAGCGTTGCTTCTGACATTACTGAACGAGGCCATTGATCTGCATAGGGAGGAGAACCGACTTTAGTATCCTAACTCCCAAGGGCAACTATAAACATAATATATCGTGATTGGTTCGTGAAACACAACACAAGAAGTGTGGAGTGAAAATAGAAAAAGGTCCCACCGGATGTGCAAGAATCTGTTTACCGCCGAAAGCTGGACCGAGACGTTGGAGAAGTCTAGCCTGAATTTGGGGGCAGATGCTATAAGGAATAAATCCGTCCACCTCTCTGAAGATATCAAGTTGATTTATGGCATCATATAATGAAGGATTGGATAGATGCGACCATTTTAGCAGACTTATTAGATTCCCACTCATTTGTGAGGGGTTTTTGATTGTGGGGATGCTCTTCCCTACAGGCGTAAGCCCCTGCTGTTAATTACTCTATCGCAACACGATAACAACTTTCACCTTCTCCAGTTGATTACTTCATATCATGTTATGTTTGTTTATATAGGGTTGCCCTTGGATTGTATACGGAGACTAATATTATCATGCCCATAGGGCGCGGATTAGTTCAAACCCGTAAATCATATTTTGAGTGAAGTTAGGCAATATTTGCCATTCGTTCAGAGGCTTAAGGATCATTAATCTAGTCTTAGATTAAGATCGACTTAAAATATGGTTAAGGACCGTTAATCTTGTTTTAGATTAAGGTCGACTTAAAATATGTATGATCACGATTGATTTTCCTTTGAAAATGAAAGAAATTTGAGACTTCAGGGAATTAGTATAATTTTAGACTAAATGTCAGGCTCTATTTCCCAACAGAGCTAAGCATTATGCCACATGTCGTTTTGGGCTTTGCATAACCAAACAGTGCTAAGCACTGGGCCAAGAAGCTTGAGCTTCATCATAGGTTCCACTTCAGTGCTCACGTACTCTTCATGTGAGTAGTGCTAAGCATTTTTTCATATGGAACTCACGTAAGTGTCATGTGAAGCACTATCTTCATGGTCGCTCATGTGCTCTTTACGTGAGTAATGCTAAGCACTGCTTAATCCGGCGCCCACGTGAGTGTCACATGAAACACTATCTTCATGGTCACTCACGTGCTCTTCACATGAGTTGTGCTAAGCACTGGTTCATCTGGCGCTCACGTGAGTGTCATGTGAATTGCTATGTCTTCACGGTCTCTCACGTACTCTTCACGTGAGTAGTGCTAAGCACTGGTTCATTTGACGCTCATATGAGTATCACGTGAAGTACTATCTTCAAAGTCGCTCACGTGCTCCTCACGTAAGTAATGCCAAGCACCGAATCATACAGCACTCACGTGAATGCCACGTGAACCACTATGCCTTCATAAGCGCTCACATTCTTTTTACGTGAGACTTTAAGTCTCGGCACTCACGTGTCTTCCACGTGAGGTCTGTCTTCAGGGCTTCTTTGAGCGCTCGCATGTTTCATGTTTCGCCCTTAGGTGCTCACGTGTATTTCATGTGGGTCTTCAATTTCTTTGTTTTCTAGGGTTCTCATGTGTCTTTCACGTGATCCTTTCCATGTTTATGTAGAGATCAACTCTGAAAATTAGAGTTAAACTCTAAAAATCTGTAGATCTTGTAAGTTCATATTGGGATAAAACCATGTCATATTTTGAAGGAACTAAGCTCCTAGAATATCAATTCCATCTTTTTTGTTCTGTTCTTCCATGTTGTCTTTTCTTTTTATTTTTGCGGAGGGGTAAAGCATCATAGTTCTCCCGATGGATCTTCGATTCGAAGGACAAAATCTTTCCGGTGAGAATTAAATTCTCGTCCTTGGGAGATTTGTCTTATGGATCTAAAATCCTGAGAAAGAACTAAGTTCTTTTTAAAGGGTGAAACCCTTGTTTCATGCATGAGATAGGCAAGAAGGGAGATAATCTTATCTCTGTTTTTACCTAATGTTTTGGCAAAGGGATGATCTTTTTCAAGATGAGAATTAAATTCTCGGTTGTTTTTGTGGAAGCTTGTAGGGAAATTTTTTCTCTCACAAAATATTATGGGAATTGTATATCAAAGTTTATGGAGGATATTGTATATCTGAGACTTGAAGTATCAGGTTCTTTTTATTGGTGAAGGGGAAATACCAATTAGTTTGAAAAAATCGCTCATTGAGAGATCCCAATTGATTTAATTGATCCCAAAGATCAGTCGGGGAATTTTATCCACCGTTGGATTTTGATCCAGGGAATTTCTATTTAATAGAAAATATTTACTATTCATTTTACCAAGATTAGAAAAATATTTTCCTAAAAAAAATTTGATTTAATCTTCTGATTTGATTGGTGATATTATAATCACCATTGGATTTTAAATCCAAAGGCTTTATGTTTAACAGAGAAAATCTTTCTAATGTTAAAAAGATTAGGAAAATATTTCCCGAATATAATTTAATTCTATATAGAATTCAATTCTACTCGAAGCCGGTGCTTCAAATTGATGCGCTCACGTGGATATCATGTGAGCGCTGCCATATACATATATGGCAGCAGCGCTCACGTACTTTGCAAATGAGCGCTCTCGTGCTTTGCACATGAGCACTCACATGTTTAACACATGGGGGCTTATCATAGGATTTAATCCTATCTGAAGCCGGTGCTCACATGCTTTGCATATGAGCGCTCATGTGTTTAACACGCGAGGGCCTACATTCATCTTTTTTTTCTTCTTTTTTTATAAGGGAACAAAGGCAATTATTGTAATCATAGACAAGTGATTATGATGATTGAGGGAAGACCTATACAGGTAGAACAATCTTACTCGAGATTATAGTATACTATCTGGTTTGATTTTATCACCATGTACATGTATTATGTGGTGTTATGGATCACTATTACATGTTGATAAAGCCCATAGGATTCATGCTTGACTATCGGAGGTATTTTGGCGATCACACTTGTAAGAACTGGGTAGTCTATAAGCAAATTCTTAAATGTCCCTAATCGTAGGAATATCGAAACTGGACATCAATATTCCAGGATAGACTAGTGTATATGTTTCTTGACCCCGACGAGGGGCGATGGCCGGTCTCACAGCTATTGGTGTTAGTTAGTCACTAAATATTGTATACAGGTGCTCATTGGATTTTGACTTACACTGGACGGACTCGCCGGAAACATGCAAGATGGTATTATATCAATTGTCAGATACCAGTTCTCTGGTGACATGAGTACAGGTTAGTTTGTCGACCTGAGATCGTCATTTGTCTCGTGTGAGTTCCCACTATGCTTTGATTACTACCCCACCACGGTTCAAAGGAGTCATGCAAACAGGTTTTAGTTTGGTACAGTCCCGATCCATATGGAGGCAGTGAGCGGATCTTTAGGGATTCGACTTTCCCAGTATTAGGGGTATATGTCATGCTGTTCATGGTTGGCAATCACCAGAAATCCTTGGCCAAGGTGGAGGATATTTACTGATTTGGATCAATAGTTTCTCAGTGGTTGATGGGCTTCACACTGACATGACTTATCGCGTTATTAGGGGTCTTATTTTATTCACACCCTAGACCCGATATGCTATACTCTTAGATAAACAGACCGGACCGTACTAAGACTGTCACTTATAGGCTCGGTAAGGATTTGGATGGGCTTGTTTGTCGACCTTCCTTTCGCTCAATACCTGGGTAGTCATTACGTACAGCTATTGCCGCTGACGTGCTTTTGGTTAAACCCACTATCAGCGTATTATCGTGTCTTTAGAGTCCCATAAATAGATTTTTCCGACTCTAGCAATGTGATGTAGATGTGCGTATTGGATAGTACTTGAGTCCGATTAAAACTAGTGTATTTAGTACACTGATGGTAATCAGAATTTTTTATATACTAGACGGTCTTTTGGAAAGACGGATATTAAATCAAGTGCTGATTTAATTTGATAATACATGTATTTTATATATGTATTTGCTAGTATATAAAATCACTATTTATTTACATTAATTTATTTTTAATACATTAGGAAATCACATAAACACACACACACACACATTAGTTTGTTTATGTTTTTTTCCTTTTAATTCTCTTTAAGCTAATTTGTTTCAAGGGTATAGCTCATGCTTAACCATTTGTAGAAGATGGAAAAGTGGAGGGGAGAGAAAGAGGTGGACACTTGGAAAGGAGATTAAATCCTATGGTTAGGATTCTGTAGAGAAGAATTTATATTAGTAACCATTTGGAAAAATGTTTATGAGATCATTTAATATTCTCTTCTCATTTTCCATAGCCCTCTTCTTCTTCCTCCCCTCAAAAATAAAAGGGAACAAGAAAAAGAAAAGTAATGAGTGGGATAAAGATTAGAGTGATCACGACATCCTAGTACCCAATTTCTAGCAAGTTTTGGGTATTAGGTTCTTTAATAGATTCAAGTGGAAATGGATCTAGATAGGATTTTCTCAAGCGGATCATCTATGATGGAGGGAGATCTTCGCCAAGATTGTCCTCATTTCCTAGGGACCTAGCTAGAGTCCAACCCAATTGGAACAAATGAAAATACTACAAAGGTTGTAATTTCAACCTTGTATCTTTTTTTGTGTTCAAGTTTGATATTCCAGTAATGGTCCTATGTTCTTTGAGTTGGAGCTCTCTTAATTTTTGAAAATATCATGCATGCTTGTTTGTAAAATACGGTAGAGAGCCCTAGGTCCAACATATAGATCCCACCATTGACTCCTCTATTCATTCCGCCGACAAACATTTCGCTTTATATAATGTCCGTCTCATGAGATTGGCGTATTATAACATGCAAGCTCTACCTCCTCCGTATCAATCTCCACCACATCCTCCTCATGAAACCGAACCACAACAACCACCTCATTAAAAGTTTCAAGACTTTTGAAAACTGTTTCTTCCAACGTTTCGATGATTTGAATCTCATTATCAATAATCGTTTCGAAAATCTCAACAACCGACTAGATGAAATACAAGCTTATCTCCATTACCACTTCGACTAACAGTACTCTCACGCTTCATATCCTCCACTTCTTCCATTTCAGTATCACCCTCACATGAATGTAGATCAGCTTCCATAGCCAGACGATGATGGGTAGTTCCTTTGTTTCGTAGTCTTATGCATTAGGATTATGCATTTGACTGCATTTGCACTTATCTAGTATTATGTATGGTTTGTATTAGGAACTTATTAAGTATTTGAACTTATGTAGTTTGTATGCTTAAATCTAAATAGTTTTCTTTATGCAATCTTTAATTTTCATAACTTTATTATTATCAAATTTTATAAAAACCTATTCCTATACTTCTTTATTTTTTGTATTTCTTCTCCACACTTACAACTTTTTGATATTTCTAAAAAGGGGGAGAAATAATGAGCATATAATAAAAGGGAGCATATTTTTCAAATTATTTTATGTGTTTTATGAAATATCAAAAAGGGAGAGATTGTTAACATATGAATCTCTTTGTCTTTTGATTATTTTACAAAACCATATTTTAAATATTCTGTATAATTACTAACTATGTCAGATTAGTTAAAATGATACACAACTGGTGTTATTCAAGTATAAGGACACTAAATATCGCAACTGACATCTCAATAAAAGTTTCGGCAAGAATCGGACGCACCCAAAATGCAATCAAAGGCTATAAACAGAGAAGTCGTGCATCAAAGATATTCAAGACCTTTTCATTTTATTCGAGTCTAATGTCAAATCGATCTTAAATGGTTAGAATCAATTTTTTTTCTATTTCAATTCCCAAACACCAAAATCTATTTTTAAATTTCTTTTAAAATTCAAAGTCCTGTATCTGAAAAATATCAAATATAGAAGTCTCTTATGGACGTCCCATAGACGTCTATGATGGACGTCCATTACAGGTTTTGAATTTTTTTAAAATTTGAATTTTGGTGCGATTTTTGAATTTCCAACGGCTACCAAGTGCCAATAACTGTACTATCTTGTTGTAATAACGGTCCTAACTGATCTACATTGCTTCCCTATATAGGGCAAGTTTCTAAAGAGTTTTCCCTTACTTTTTAACCCGATTTACATTTTCATTACTCTCAAGTGTTTGTAAAAACTCTGCCACTTTTGTTCTCAAGTTTTTAGTAATTCTTTTCAGAGAGAAAAGATCTTTCTAGCACCATTATACTTTTCTATTCTTTTAGAACCGAAAGATCTCAAAATGTTTCGAAGAAGTGATTGTTTTTAAAACTTATTTAATCTTGAAAACTTGTTCGATTTTGATTTTAAAATTTTGTTAATCTCCGAAATACAATGCTTCATCTCCTTAAATCAAAACTTTGATTTATCTTTTGAGATCGTTAGGATTGTTAGAGTTGGTTTGTAAACATTGTAAAATCTTTCTTTGTACGTATAACATTTCATAATTTTAAAAGATTATTTTATAATATTAAATAATGGTAATACAAGTTTTATTAAAATGATAATAATTATGGGATCGGTTTATTATAATTTGGTGTATATAATACATGTAAATATTTATAATGGCAAAACCAAAACTTTTATTTCTCGGTTAATGTTTAGATTTGGGCATGACAAGCATGGTTTTATGCTAATGATTTGGGTTTAATACTGTGGCTACATATTTGATTAGTATGTAGGAAAGTGATATGTAATTGGGCATGGCTCCATTTCTTTTTAAAGTATAGTAGGAGAGAGAGAGGGGTATGGGCTCACCCATGCCTATGCACCAGGCCTCCTCCTTTTACTCCCATATCCTACCCATTCTCCTCCTCATTTCTCTCTAGACTTTCTCTCTCCATCTCAAGCTCTATGGCTATCTTTCTTTCTTCTCATCCTCTCACTCTCATTTCTCTCATCTCACTCCCACGAACACTTCAAAAATCCAACTCCAAATAAAAATACTATGTTTACCGTCGAAAGACCGGACCGAAACATTGGGACGTCTAGCCTAAATTTGGGGGCGGATACTATTTGAACTTATGCACCCACCTATCCGAAGATACCAAGTTGATTTATGGCACCGTATATCGGAGGTTTAGATAGATGCGGCCGTTGTAGCAAACTTCATCAGATTCCCCTCATTTGTGAAGGGTTTTTTAATGTGGGGACGCTCTTCCCTGTAAGCGCAAGCCCCTGCAGTTAATTACGTTACTGTATTGCGATAACCACTTTCTTCTACTCCAGTAGTTCACTTTGTGTCGTGTGTATTTTTATTTATTTGGGTTTCCTGTGGATTGTATACGGAGACTAATTTATGTCGTCGCCCATAGAGCGCGGATTAGTCCAAATCCGTATATTTTTAGTTTTGGTTTTTGAACTTAGATTATATGTTCTTTTAGTTCAAAAATATTTTGTTTTATTTATGGACCGTTAATCTAGTTTGAGATTAAGATCAACTTAAATATATAAACATTTGGGCTCAACTTATTTTTTTTACCATGGATACGTTAGTCTTATTTGAGACTAAGATCAACTTAGCAACATTTTAAGGATCATCAAATTTTAGTTGAGATCCAACAACAGAGCATTTGGGCTCAGTTGCAATTGACTCCAGAGGGACTTAGCCAATTTGGGCTTGGTCTGCTCAGTCTTTTTTTATTCAAAAGTACTAAGCATTTATTTGGGTTCTGTTTGCTCAGCCCTTTTCCTTTTATGCAAAAATTATAAGCACTCTGTCAGGACGCTACCCAATAAGTGCCGAGCACTTTAGTCATTTTGACAGAATATGAAGTGCTGAGCACTTTTGTATGGCGTCCACATGAGGAGCACATGCGGCGCTGTCTCATTTTATTTTGTTGGGCGCCCACGTGAGGAGCATGTGCGGCGCTGTCTCATTTTATTTTGTTCGGCGCTCACGCGTTTTTCACTTGAGGCGTTGGGCGCTGCTCAATCAGTGCTAAACACTCAGTCATTTTGACTGTATATGAAGTGTTAAGCACTTTTACTCAGCACTCACATGTATTTCACGTGAAGCGCTGGCCTTCTGCTTTGGGCGTCCACATGGGAAGCACGTGAGGCGCTGGCCTTCTGTTAGGGAGGGATAGCTCATGTGTTTTTCACGTGAGATGCTTAGTTCTTTTTTTTATAGATATTAAATCTCTGTTAATGACATTTTGACCATTAATGATCATCAAGATCTTTATTTTGGGGATCTGGGATCGAGTTTATTTGAGAACTAAGTTCTTGATTTGAATGAACTAAATTCCTGGAGTATTATAGACTCCATTTTTTCCATGTTCTCCCCTGAATTTTTTATTCTCAAGAAGATCTTTCCGATGAGAATTAAATTCTCAACAGATCCAGTGAAAGAACTTAGTTCTTTGTGAACGGTTAAACCTTTATATAGGTAAAGGAGATATTTTGATCTCTGTGTTTTTTTTTACCTAGAGTTTGAAAAGAGGGAGATCTTCTTCTTCTTTTGAGAATTAAATTCCCTATTTTCTTTTTTTCTTTTTGAGAAACTTATGGGTTCAATCCACTATATGCAAGTGTTGTTCTTTGAGACTTGAAGTCTCGGGTCTTTTATATAGTAAAGCCAAATTGTTAATTAGTTTGAGAAAATCTCTCATTTGAGAGATACCAATTAATTTAATTAGTCTCAAAATTTATTCGGGGGATTTTATCCACCGTTGGATCTTTAATCCCGTGATTTTTATTTCAAAGAATATGTTTTCTTGTTTTTAACAAGATTGTGGAAATATTTTCCCATATACAGAATTTTATTCTGTCAAACGGTGATTTCTAATCACCATTGGATTTTTAATCCAAGGACTCTCTTTGACAAAGCACATCTTTCTTTGTTGAGAAAAATATAGGAAATATTTTCCCATCTCATTGGATATTTGATGCAACAACTTTCTGTTTAACAGAAAATATCCTTCTCATTTAGAAAGATTAGGAGGATATTTCCCCTTGATAGAATTTAATTCTATGTTTTTTGTGATTTTTAATCACCTTTGGATCTTTGATCCAATGATTCTCTGTTAACAGAGAATATCTTTCCCTTTTAGAAAGATCAAGGGATATATTTCCCCAAGACTAGAATTTAATTCTAAATAAGGAGGCGCCCTCACGTGTTTAACACGTGACCTTGTTGTAGGTTTCAGCCTGTTTTATTTAGCGCTCATATGCTTTGCATATGGGCGCTCACGTGTTTAACACGTGTGGTTAGTTTAGCCTTTAGTTGCTTACTCTTGGTGCGTATATGCTTTGCATACAAGAAATAGAATTTAATTCTATGTATAGAGTTAGACTCTATCTGAAACTAATGCTTCAAAAGGGTGTTCGCACGTGTTTAACACATGATCCCAATATGATTTTTAAGCTGTTATTTTAGCACTCATATACTTTGCATATAAGCGCTCACGTGAGGCTCGCTTAGTCTTCAGTTGCTTGCTTTCTGCGCTTATATGCTTTTGCATATAAGCGCTCACATGTTTAATACGTGAGGCTCAAAACGTGGGGAATTCTCTCCTCTTTTCTCTCTCTTTTTATAAGAGGACAAATGCCCCCGCGTTACTCTTACGTGTCTTGCATGTGAGTGCAACGATGCCCATCTTTACCACCGTTGGATCGCCTAGGGGAATGGAAAGTTGAACCGATCCCATCACATCTTATGAATAGGGCCTTTGGCCCTTAAGATGACTACTATTTTTTCATTTTCTTCCTTGAGTTTCTTTTTTTCTTGAGAATTTAATTCTCAATTCAGAGTTTAGATCTCTGCCCACAGAACTTCTTCTAATCAGAGTTAAAGTCTGCCAAAAATTTTAGTAAGAATTATGAACAGAGCATAGCTCTTAAAAGACTTTTTATTTATTTATTTATTTTGTTTTGAATTTTTAATCCATTAACAGAGCTTGGCTCTTTTCTTGAACTGATCTCTTAGAGATCTTTAAAAAAACTTTTCTTTTTTTAAGTAGACCGTGGGTCTTGAATCAATAGGCATTCTTGAGAATCGTTGGTTCTATTCTTAGAGTTTTACCCTAACATTGATCCTGATGTTTGAGGGTCTTTGGAATTTAATTCCATTATATTTCCTATCTGTTTCCCAACACGGGAATTTCTGGGATTCAATCTATTATTTGGGGGAATTTAATTCCATTTTTTTTGCAGTGCCAGCTCTGATTTGGATCCTAAGAACTTTGGGAATTTTATTCCCTTTACTGATCTTGGATGTTTTTTTCCTGGAATTTTTGGGGTTTTAATCCCTTCTCTTTTTTCCCACAGATTTGAATCTGTTATTTGTTTTAAAGAACCCGCCTTTCGAGAAATATTGGGAGTTTTTAAACTCCACTGTTTAATGAGTACTATTCATTTAATGAGAATCCTTTTGAATTCTCACAATGGGCACATGGCTCATCATTGAAGAGCCACCATCCTAATTTTGTGAGGCCTACTATTTTTTTAGACTTTAGTAACTTTAGTATTTCGGTTGCTTACCCTCCACTGGTTTTCTTTTTAGGTACCATGGTTGGTCATCTGTATGATCTTGAAGAGATCATCTCATATGAGGAGATTCGTATCCAAGGTCGCTGTCAAGGCCAAGAATACACTATGGCCTAATGCGATGAGGTGATGCATCGCTTCGACAATTACAACGGTCGATTGCTCCCCGCCATTCTGCCCTTTTGTGGATCGTCGTTGGGTCGATCTGGGAAGCTATACCCGGGCGTCTTGAGAGTATACCGCTCCAAACGCTCGATGATGCTGAATACAAGGTACATTCTGTGTATCAGATAGGGTTGATCTCGAAGAAATGACGAGATAATCTTGTCTCCATCTTGCACCGTATCTTTCAATAAAAGGCGATAGTATCAGCATAGCAGAGGGTGGAGGACATTAGTGGTGACCCTGACGCTTGCATTCGAGAGAAGATGCACAAAAAGATGGTCGATGAGGCTGAACGTGCATTGCTCAAATTTGCTTTTGAATTTGAGAATCCATGTCCGGAGTTCAGTGTCTTGCCGCTGTAGATCTGGATCATGTGTTCCCCCCTTTCTTTTCTTTTGTTTTTTTTTTTGCATGCATCGAGAGTATGTAGTTCTGTTTTGAAATATGAATGAAAAGCATCTTTCCCTTTCTTATATGCACCTTCCTTTTCTTGATTGTCTTGCTCTAGCGCGAAATAGTTTATGTACTCATTTCAGAGTTTGTAGTTTATTCACTCATTCCGTAGTTTTTAGTTTATTTACTCGTTTCGGAGTTTGTAGTTTATTCACTCATTTCGGAGTCTCTAGTTTATGTACTCATTTTGGAGTTTGTAATTTATTCACTCATTTCGGAGTCTCTAGTTCACGTACTCATTTAAGAGTTTGTAGTTTATTCACTCGTTTCGGAGTCTCTAGTTTATGTACCCATTTCAGAGTTTGTAGTTTATTCACTCCTTACGGAGTCTTCAGTTTATGTGCTCGTTTCGGAGTTTGTAGTTTATTCACTCATTTCGGAGTCACTAGTTTACATACTCATTTCGGAGTTTGTAGTTTATTTACTCATTTTGGAGTCTCTAGTTTACGTACTCGTTTCGGAGTTTATGGTTTACCTTCCTTGGGTTTACAGGAAAACTTGTCCTAACGTTGTATGTAGATAACCTCCATTCTTTTACGACAGAGGTCCGTTAGGTTTTTGGTACTAGGGTTTTAGTCCGTGGTACTGTCGCGTTGGCTGATTTATTCCCCGATATGCAGTCTTTAAGTCGTTGTTCGAGTAGCCCCGTGACTATCGTGTCTGTGATCCCTTCGGGGGCTGGACAAGACGTCTTCAAGTAATCTTCTTAGGTCATATTACCGTTGGAAGAGCAAGGATTACGAATTTTCCATGACGCTCTTTACTTGAGATTAGGCTCAAATTGGAGCCCCTATGAGTCATAACCACACCCTTCTAGGGTGGAATGATCTCCAATGGTCTTTTAGGCATTATATGAGTTGCCGTCAAGACCCGAAACTAGGAATATGCCGTCACTTCGGTTTTTTCTTTACTTTGACGATGTCACGCCGATTCTTTGTTGAAGTCGGGAAACATCTGTGTGATCTCTATGCTGTATGTATTGCAATCGAGATCTGAAGCTAGGGATATGCCATTGCTCCGATTTCATTTGATAGTTGCGTCCGCATCCTACTGAAATGAGGGGAAACGTCAAGATAGTCTCTAGGTTGTATATGAACCGTTAAGACTTGGATCTAGGATTTCGCCATTACTCCATTTTATTTGACCCTTGGGTCCTTGTTGACGTTACGTCTGCATCCTGCTAGCATGAGAACTACGTCGAGCCGGAGTTGTGATTTTTCCATCACTCCTTTTGATTTGACCCTTAAGACTTTGATGACGTCGAGTCTGCATTGAGAAGGAACGTCGAGCTGGAGCTAGGATTTTTCCATTACTCCTTTTTGATTTGACCCTTAGGTCTTTGGTGACGTCGAGTCTGCGTTGAGAAGGAACTTCAAGATAGTCTCTAGGTTATATATGAACCGTCAAGACTCAGAGCTCCTTTTGACGAAGCGTGATGGAAAAATATGGTTTCCCTTCTTTTATTTGTGCCCATGGATCGTATACAAGAGTCAGTATGGACATACTTGCAGGGCAGAAAAGTTTTATTTTCATTATTATTTTTTTATTTTTCCGCGATGCTCTATCATTTCAGCTTTTTATATCGCAAAAGTCGCGATTACCCAATCATTTCGGCTATTTTCATGGTGCCCAATCATTTTGACGATTTTTTTAATCTGATACCAATCTTGGCATCAGCATTGCTACTACTGGAATATTGTCGGGAGCGATAATCATTTTCCTTTATTTATTTGAACAAAGATGGCATAGCAAACAGGGTTAAGATCCAGTTGACTAAGGCTTTTGACTTTATAAGCCGTATGGGTCTCGTAAAGGTATTTCTCCCTACGAGTTGTAAGGATCTCATAGGTGTGTTTTCTCCTCAGGAATCGTAGGGATTCCTAAGAGATACTCTCCGTTGTAAGTCGTTAGGATCTTACAAGAATATTTTCTCCTTAAGTGTCGTTCACCACATAGGGATATTTCTCGCTATTGGTGGAACTTGGTGGGGGGATATTTATTTGTGCCCGTAGATTTTATACAAGAGTCGATATTGGACCACTTGTAGGGCGCCTTGGAGGATATGATGGCTTAAGAACAGGTTTAGATCCTTATAACCTAAGACAAGAGGGTCTCATAGGAGGGAATTCTCTTTACAAGTCGTGCGGATCTCGTAAGTGTAATTTCTCCTTAGGAATTGTATGGATTTCTAAATGTGTTGTTCCTTTGTGAGTCGTAAGGATCTCACGTAGCTTTTTTTTAATGAGTTCGTGCCCTCTCGGATATTCACTAGCTCACTGGCAGTCCTGCCGTTTTTACTCACGGTGTCCTTTCGGGTTTTCATCCATGCCCATTTCGCTTGTGGACATACCCCATTTTTTTAGGCGCCCTGTAAAGTAACGCACCATTAGCTGTAAGCCCCGGTCTCCTTCGAAAAACTACCATGTGGGACCTGGGAGAGTAATGAATCATTTACGCCCATGGATTGTATACGGTAGTCAATATGGGGATTCACCGTAGGGTTAAACGTGTTAGTTTAAGAACATGGCGGTCCTTTATCGCCATATTTTGGGACGAAATGCTAGTTTAAAGATGTTCTAGTCCAACATTCCCGTTTTTTTGCGGGAACTCGTTAGTTTAAGGATGTTTCGGTCCATTGTTAGTTTAAAAACGTTTCGGTCCAATGTTAGTTTAAGGGCGTTTCGGTCCAACATTCCCGTTTTTTGGGGGAATGTTAGTTATATGTATGCCCTAGAGGCCATTACTATACATGCGATGTATATTGTAATGGATGCTTGGACATATATAGGGAGGACTTTCTTGCTCGACATGATAGTATGCTATCTGGTTGTACTTTATCTTAATATGTACTCTGATTGTCTCTATATTACATGTTGATAAAGCCCTTAGGATATGTACTCGACTACTGGGACTATGATGAGATCATACTAGTGGGGCTACGGTAGTCGACGAGTACATCCTATAACTGTTCCTAGTCGAGGGTGTATCGAGACAGGGCATCGATACGCTAGAGTGGACTAGCGTATACGCATCTTGACCCATATGATGGGCGATGGATGATCTCATATCCATTGGTGTTTGACATCAAGGATGGTGTACGGGTGCTCAGTGGAGACTAGGTACACTGGACGGACTCGCCGAGAACTCCCAGATGGTATTATACCTCACGTCAGATGGCAGTTCTCCGGTGACACTGGTACAGAGTAGTCTGTTGACCCGAGATCGTCATAGAGTCTTGTGTGATTCCCACTATGCTTTAATTTCCATCATACCACGTCCAAGAGGGCATGCAAAAAGATGGCTTTTGGGTACAGACCCGAATCACATGGAGGCAATGAGCGAAAGGAGGGGATTCGTCTCTCCCGGTATAGGGAGTTGATGTTGTGCTGTGTTCGATTGGCTATAACTGGAAATCCCTAGCCAGGGTTGCTGAGATTTACTGGTAAGTGTTATCAGTAGTTTCTCGAACTGTTATGGACCTCATATCGACTCGACTTATCAAGCTACTGGGGTCTGACGTATACCACCCCTAGGCGAGATATGCGACATATCAGACGACGAGACCGGACTGTACGGGAGTGTTACTGATTGGATTCACAAGAGAATGTACAGGCTTGCTTATTGATCTTCTGAGCGCTCAATACCTGGATGGCTGTTATGTTTAGCTGACCGCTTGCAGCTTGTGGGTGTTTGATATGATCATCACCTACTGCCGGCATATTGACGATTCTTTATAGTCCTACACAGAGGTTTCTTGGTTCAGGCAAAACGGAGTAGGAGCACGTATGTGATATGTGCGGGACTGAGGATAATGCGATATGAGATACCGTATTCTATTCTCGCGATATATGATATCAGCCGGGTCATCGGATCAAGTGTTGATTCGATGAATCGGTAAATGAGATATTAGTCGGTTATATGTGATATAGCCGGATTGTCGGATCAAGTGTTGATTCGATAATTTAATGTATAATAGTATATGTGATATATTAAATTACATTAACTAATATTAGCTCACTAAAAGATTCTTTTTCTCACTCGGGTAATACATTGATATATATGCGATATATGTTAATTGTATTATTTTATTTTGTTACAATAAATATTATATATGTGATATATAATATTGTAACATGATATGATTACTAATGCAACTTGTTTAGTAGAGATTAAACAAGATTAGGGTTTGATTTGGGTTAGTTCATTCATGAACCTTCTAGAAGGTTTTCCTTTTTGTTTTGTGTAAGATATTTTCAAGTGACTCATACTTAACCCAACCCAAACCCTAGCCCTAGTTAAATCTCTACAAAGGTTGGTTGACCATGGTTGCATAATTAATCATTATCTTCTTTTCATTATTCATCACAAAAGGATTCTAATCATTATTCATCTTCTTCTTTCTTGAGTTCTTCATGAAAAGCTTTCTTGCTTTGATTTTGTGATGAAAAATGAGTGAGAATAAGAAAACAAATGAGAGCAAAAATCCTACTTCATCATCCTCATCTACCCTTGCCCTTTAGATGAGAGTGTTCACTTCATTTAGTGAGTGAGAGCTTGTGTTAATGAAATTTCAAGGTAGATCATCTTTGTTATCGAAGATCGGAAGCAAGCTTGCACTTTTCTCTTCGTGGAGCCTCTCGAGAGTCCGGGACACGATGATCGCAGCGATGGGACATCAACACGGAGCTTTAAAAGTGAAGGACCAGATCTACAAAGGTTGTAATCCCTCTCACTTAGTGTTAAAGTGTTTAACATGCTTGTTTTCGCCTAATCTCTAGTTTAAAGATCTTGTTAAGTGTTGTTCGGCACGGCTAAATTTTAAATCGGGCATGGTTGATGTCTCGTAGACCCTTGTGCGTATGCCTAGCAACCCTACAGTGGTATCAGAGCCAAGCTAGAGCTTTAGGCGAAGTCTAGGCGAAGTCTGGGCGAACTTTAAAGTCCGATCGAACTCCGAATACCCAGTTTATACCCTTTTCTGGAAATTTTTCAAAAAGTTGACATTTTTCATATTAAAAATGCTCAAAAAAATCAGCAGGGAATTCTATGGACACCTGTGAAAAACGACGCCCTAAGTCCACTATAGCGCCGCGGAACCGCGGCCAAACTGGGGTATTGGCGGCGGTTCCGCGGCAATAATTGAGGATTAGGGTATCGTTTTCCAACGGTAACATCCGTATGTGTTACCTACTGCTTCTGGGAATATTTAATTTGTACTCAAGTGTTAAGTTTTCTGGGTTGTATTGGGGACTCGTTGATTCGATCGGATAATTTAACTTCGTTTAAGTTTTTTCCGGATAATTTTAGAACCTGTTAAAAAGTTCGAACGGATATCAATAACTCACTTTTTCCCCTGTCGGAAAATTTTCGAAAGTTGGATCTTTTCTCGAGTTTGAAACTTTCGGAAAATCATGCAAGTAACGCGGTGGACCCTCTAGAAGACAACAAACCTTAACTCGATTATGTGACCGTTTGAACCGCCTCTGAACCTTAGGGTTTGGGGCAGTACGGCGTTGCCACATATGAAGCATTGGCTTGACCCTTCTACGGCTGGACCATTGGTACCGTGGCATGTGATGGATACTTTTTGAACTCCACTCAAGTGTTGAGCTATTTGGGAAATCTTGAGTGTTTGATTATTCGATCGGAAAGTTTAACATTGTCTATTTATCTGGAATGTGATACAATATTTGGAATCCACATGTAGTTATGAGATAATTATGAATGTTATAAATCTAGCAGTTTAGTCTCAATGATCGGTTGCCATGGGATTTTGATGCGATCAAAAGTCTGTCACAATCACGTAGCATTCGCGAATACTCGCCGGCTAAACTTAACAGACAACCACCCCCCATAGCCCCGACCAAGTGACTGTAGGAGAACCCCGTCGCTAAAAGCATCCGTTCGGGTGCTCGCGGCAGCGGTGTTCCGCCTTAGTGCATTTCGTCGACGGCATCCGGGGGTGCGGCTGTCTACTAAAGTTTGCGACGAGCATTCGATCAGGATGTCGGGAATCCTGTTGAATTGCCCGACTTGATATTGAAAAGAGTTTTCGATAATGAGGCTAAAATGCGGAGTTTATAATTGTTAGGCATGCGATGTCTAAGGAATTCATTCGGTTAGGCATGCGATGTCTAAGGTGGTTGCGGATTCCAAGTGTTGTAGTTTTACACTTTCTTTTCTGTGACCGTAAGCGTAGTATGTGGCGTATCGCCGGGTTCGTTGCTATACATCAACGACAATCGGGATACGCATACTTGCTTACGTTGATGATATGTGATATTATGTGTTGCTGTGATATGTTATATTGGATCGTCGTGTTCTGAATAGCCGGGGGTTTTATGTGAGATGAGGGTTTTTCATTTTCATTCATGTAAAATTCATTGTATGTAATATTCTTTTATTGGGGCACTTCCGGGCTGAGGATGATGTTACCATTGTACATTATTTACTTTTCCGCATTAGGTAGACCCAAGGCGGGGAGCACAAGTAACCGGGTTCTAGGGTCCAGTGGGAGACCATCTCGAGGAGTCGAGACCGGGTCTCTCAACCCTAGAATTGGCAGTGTTGCCTGCCGCTCTCGTAGGGGTCTAGGGATGTGGGTTTGGCTATTCATCGCGGCCGTGGAATCCGTGTTTTTTACAGGCTCGTATTAAAACACGGACGTCCTAGTATATCCAATATTTCATATATGTTCTTCTGCTGCAATGTTCTATGATGAGATCATATTACTGCCTGAGACGAATGTTTATATTATATATATAAGATATATGTTATATTGCAGATTTTGTTTCAAATGTGATGCTTGTGAAGCATAATAAAATGGGACTTCATTAATGAGATTAGTGAAACAAAAGAAACCTAAGATGTTGTAGAAACTTTTTTAAAAACTGGTAGCTCTAGTTCTTCCTTTGCATAGCGGTGCTCCTTGTAGAACATCCAGCACCTTATTCGATAAGGAAAGAGCCGAGATCCCTTCACCGGGAGTGACCTCTTTAGCGAAACAAGAAGATGCTACAAACTCGGTTTGTCTTTTGATTGCTTCTATAGTTCTTGCTTTGCACAGCGGTATTTGTGAAATATCCTGCACCTTATTCGATGAGGAAAGAGCCGACGATCCCTTCACCGGGAGTGACCTCTTTAGCAAAACTAGAAAATCCTCAAAAACACTCCATTTAAAATCACTCGATTCTACAACGATATCAAGTTCATTACGCAAAGGGTTTTCTTAAAAAACTGTCGTAGCCCTCCGTCATTTCAGATAAGTACTACTTAGTATTCATGCTGCGGTAGTTTGGCATTCGTCAAGGCGTAGTGTACGGTAGCTAACTAGTGCTTATCTGCTAGCATACGATGCGATTGGATTAGGGTATTCGTGCGGCGTTGTTTGGCATTCGTCAAGGGTCATGCGGGTAGGTTTAATTCAATCAGGAAATATACGGGTTGAACTTGACTAGCGGACTATGGGTGGTTTGGCATTCGTCAAGGTCATAGGACGCTAGGGGTAAAATATTATTAGGAATTTCAAGTGTTGAAATTTGCAATGAGATTGCATACCTTCTATGAGATAGTTGGATCCCGATACCCGCTGCGAGTAAGAGTTACTCCTGGGAGAGTTTTACATATTACAATTAGCCGATCAAGTTGGTGTCAGAAAGGTGTCAACGGGGTTACGCCCCTGGAAAAACGAGGTTTACTTTAATTAGGTCCGTGCGAAAGCATGGGGAACCTCCCTCAAAGTACCGGCACTGGCCTGGCTAAAAGATTGGCGAACTTATAGGGTGTAATTAATCCCGGCTAGTCTTTCCTTTTAGGATTTGAAGGAAGATTTGACTAAAACAGTGGGAGACATCCTGATTAGATAAATTGATAACCAATCTAATCTTGTAAAAGCGCACGCTGAGTGTTTTCTACTCTCTCTCTCCAGGTAGCGACCATATCACGTCTTAATCAAGATAATAATACGGATGTATTGACCGAACCCGCTTGTTATACTGAGCTGGGGAACGTTGGTCCCGCTCCAACTTATAATTGTTATAAGACAGAGCATGAAATAGGGGATTACCAGAATTCCCGTGCTGCCCAAACGAAGAAAGTGCATGCTGATGCATCTTCTTCGGGTATGTTCATTACAGAGAACTGTTACTCAGTATCCTTTACGTCCTGGGTAATTGATACCGGATCAGGATCCCACATATGTAATTTGTTACATGGGCTACAGATAGGTAGAGAACCGAGAACGGGTGATAAGTTTCATGAGATAGAAACGGTGCAAGTGTTGCAGCCAAGTCTGTTGGTCACTATCACCCTGTATCACCAGAATACATTGATTCTGAACGAATGCTATTAGATACCGAACCTGATATACAACATCATATCAGTCTCTTTATTAGTAAAGAAAGGATATAATTTTCTACTGTTGGATAATGTTTTGAACATTTCCTATATCAAGAGTTGATCGGTTCAGGCACGTTATCTAAAAGCATTGACGTTCTAAATCAAACTACAGTTCTTAGTAAGCAGAACACACACAAGAGGAAGAGTTCAGAAATGAACGAATCCTTCTTGAGGCATTGTAGACTAGGTCATATCAAATGCGACCCGACTAACCGAAGTTACATAAAGATGCATATTTAAATTAGTTTGAATTTACATCTTGTGAAACTTGCCGGTCATGTCACAGAGATAAGATGACCACAGCTCCGTTTATTGGAAACAGAGAAAGAGTTAGTGTACTCTTGGGATTGATACATGATTATGTATATAAAGTCCCCTGTCTACACATGCCAACACCAGTTCTTTGTACTTCATTAGATTCACTGATTACCTTTCAAGATCCGGACATATGTTCCTGTTGAAACACAAGTCTGGAACTTTTGAGAAATTCAATGAATATAAGTTAGAAGTGGAGAACCAAAAACGGGTATAAGTATTATGTCCTTTGATGAGATCAAGGAGGAGAATACTTGAGCACGGAGATTCCTGGACTATTCTAAAAGAGAATGAAATTCTCTCTCAGTAGTACTCCCCGTATACACCACAGCACGTCGGTGTATCGGGGCGGAGCAATAGCACCCTATGTGATATGGTGTGCTCTATGATGAGTACTACTGAGTTTCATATTTCCTTTTGGGAGTTGTGCACTTGAGAAGCTGCATACCTATTGAATGTGGATTCAATAATTTCCAACGAACCTCAGCCTCTCCGCCGATCTAGCAGGGTTCCTCACCCACCTGAGAGGTACTTCGGTTTCTCTATGACAGTGGGAGCGAGGATTGCATCATGAGATGATGACCCAACTTGTTTCGAGCAGGCCATCAGGAGTAGGACTCTGTAAGAATGGTTGGATGCTTAGAGATCTGAGATGGAATTTTTATACACCAACAAAGTATGGACTTTGGTTGCTTTATCTGAAGGGTTAAATCCCCATCAGCAGCAAGTATATCTTGAGAAAATTACTTTGTGTACATGGAAAAGTTGAGACTTTCAAAGCTATGCGTAAGTCCATCCAGATCCTACTTGCCACGGCTACATACCATGACTATGGTATCTGGCGGTTGGATGTCATGACTGCTTTTCTAAATGATGATTTGGAAGAGAGCGTCTATAAGTACACAGCCAGAGGGCTTCGTAGACAGTGGGGACAGCGGAAACGTGTGCAAGATGTTTTATGTGATAAAGCAGGCATCGCGGAGTTGGAACGTCTGTTTTGATGTGGTAGTCAAAGATTTTGACTTCATCAAAATGGTAGATGAACCTTGTATATACAAAAAGGTAGTAGAGAGTATGGTGGTGATCCACGTAGAGTACGTAGATGACATACTCTTGATAGGGAATGAGTTTCCTATACTACGCTCGGTCAATCTCCGCTTATCACAAAGATTCTCCATAAAGGATCAAGTGATACCTCCTAAATCCTAGGTTTTGCATCTATGAGATAGATCTAATTGGATGTTAGGATACTCACTAGTTGTAGTGAGATGGTATCAATCGATCCTGGGGAGAATCACTGGAAAGGTTCCAGGGTGATAAGGACGACTGAATGTCAGTCGCAGGCATTGTCTTTACCCTCAGTGGAGGGACGGTATGTTGGAAGAGTTCCAAGCTAGATACCGTGACATAATAGATGATTAAAGGTAAGATACATCGTTACCAAGGATGCTACCAAAGAGGCAGTCTAGATATATATAAGTTCATGAGATGAACTTCATTCCTACCATTATGTGACAATGGAGTTGTGGTTTTAGCCAAGGAACTACCGTCCCATCAGAAATCCAGATATAATTCTTAGGCAGTATCACCTGATCATGGAGATGGTTGATCTCCAGGGAGATCGAGGTTAGGAGAGTAGACACAGAGGACAACAGCGCGCACCCACTCACAAAGGCCTTTTTCCCAGTAGAGACTTTTTATGGGATGGTTGAGTATGAGATACTTCAACCACAGCTAATTGTTGGGTATGTGATACCACAACAGATGGCCCTAGTGCAACTGGGAGATTGTTAGTTATATGTATGCCCTAGAGGCCATTACTGTACATACGATGTATATTGTAATTGATGCTTGGACATATATAGGGAGGACTTTCTTGCTCGACATGATAGTATGCTATCTGGTTGTACTTTATCATAATATGTACTCTGATTGTCTCTATGTTACATGTTGATAAAGCCCTTAGGATATATACTCGACTACTGGGACTATGATGAGATCATACTAGTGGGGCCACGGTAGTCGACGAGTACATCCTATAACCGTTCCTAGTCGAGAGTGTATCGAGACAGGGCATCGATACGCTAGAGTAGACTAGCGTATACGCATCTTGACCCATATGATGGGCGATGGATGATCTCATATCCATCGGTGTTTGACATCAAAGATGGTGTATGGGTGGTCAGTGGAGACTGGGTACACTGGACGGACTCGCCGAGAACTCCCAGATGGTATTATACCTCACGTCCGATGGCAGTTCTCCGGTGACACTGATACAGAGTAGTCTGTTGACCCGAGATCGTCATAGAGTCGTGTGTGATTCCCACTATGCTTTGATTTCCATCATACCACGTCCAAGAGGGCGTGCAAAAAGGTGGCTTTTGGGTACAGACCCGAATCACATGGTGGCAATGAGCGAAAGGAGGGGATTCGTCTCTCCCGGTATAGGGAGTTGATGTTGTGCTGTGTTTGATTGGCTATAACTGGAATCCCTGGCCAGGGTTGCTGAGATTTACTGGTAAGTGTTATCGGTAGTTTCTCGAACTGTTATAGACCTCATATCGACACGACTTATCAAGATACTAGGGTCTGACGTATACCACCCCTAGGCGAGATATGCGACATATCAGACGACGAGACCGGACTGTACGGGAGTGTTACTGATTGGATTCACAGGAGAATGTACAGGCTTGCTTGTTGATCTTCTGAGCGCTCAATACCTGGGTGGCTGTTACGTTTAGCTGACCGTTTGCAGCTTGTGGGTGTTTGATATGATCATCACCTACTGCCGGCATATTGACGATTCTTTATAGTCCAACACAGAGGTTTCTTGGTTCAGGCAAAACGGAGTAGGAGCACGTATGTGATATGTGCGGGACTGAGGATAATACGATATGAGATACCGTATTCTATTCTCGCGATATATGATATCAGCCGGGTCATCGGATCAAGTGTTGATTCGATGAATCGGTAAATGAGATATTAGTCGGTTATATGTGATATAGCCGGATTGTCGGATCAAGTGTTGATTCGATAATTTAATGTATAATAATATATGTGATATATTAAATTACATTAACTAATATTAGCTCACTAAAAGATTCTTTTTCTCACTCGGGTAATACATTGATATATATGCGATATATGTTAATTGTATTATTTTATTTTGTTACAATAAATATTATATATGTGATATATAATATTGTAACATGATATGATTACTAATGCAACTTGTTTAGTGGAGATTAAACAAGATTAGGGTTTGATTTGGGTTAGTTCATTCATGAACCTTCTAGAAGGTTTTCCTTTTTGTTTTGTGTAAGATATTTTCAAGTGACTCATATTTAACCCAACCCAAACCCTAGCCCTAGTTAAATCTCTACAAAGGTTTGGTTGACCATGGTTGCATAATTAATCATTATCTTCTTTTCATTATTCATCACAAAAGGATTCTAATCATTATTCATCTTCTTCTTTCTTGAGTTCTTCATGAAAAGCTTTCTTGCTTTGATTTTGTGATGAAAAATGAGTGAGAATAAGAAAATAAATGAGAGCAAACATCCTACTTCATCATCCTCATCTACCCTTGCCCTTTAGATGAGAGTGTTCACTTCATTTAGTGAGTGAGAGCTTGTGTTGGTGGAACTTCAAGGTAGATCATCTTTGTTATCGAAGATCGGAAGCAAGCTTGCACCTTTCTCTTCGTGGAGCCTCTCGAGAGTCCGGGACACGATGATCGCAGTGAAGGGACCTCAACATGGAGCTTTAAAAGTGAAGGACCGGATCTACAAAGGTTGTAATCCCTCTCACTTAGTGTTAAAGTGTTTAACATGCTTATTTTCGCCAAATCTCTAGTTTAAAGATCTTGTTAAGGGTTGTTCGGCATGATTAAATTTTAAATCGGACATGGTTGATGCCTCATAGACCCTTGTGCGTGTGCCTAGCAACCCTACAGGGAACACGTTTGTTTATGGACGTTTCGGTCCAACATTCCCGTTTTTTGGGGGAACGCGTTAGTTTAACAATGTTTCGGTCTATTGTTAAATTAAAGATATTTGTTCCAATGTTATTTTAAGGACGTTTCGGTCCACAGTTTTGGGGATGAGGTTCTGCTTTCAGAGTTCTGACCCAGGAAGATAGCAAGTGGACACAAGCATCGTCATCTATCATTGATCTAAATCATGACTCGTCAAGCGTAGTATTTATTAGGAATCAGCCGTTTATCGGCCGGAAGGGCCTTTCACCATGCATATCTATGAGCAGGTAGGCTCCACCTTGGTAGACTTTTTCTTTGATGTACGGGCCTTTATAGTTCGGCTGGAACTTCTCCCGTTTTGCACGATTAGGGATCATTGGTCTTTTGAAGACTAGTACGGGTTCGCCTTGGTGGAATGTTCTCGGCCTGGTCAGTTTTTTGTATGACCGTGTCATCCTTGCCTTATAAGTCTCTAGATTTTGCTGTGCTATGAGGCGAGTTTCATCGAGGGCGTCGAGCTCCTCAAGCCTAAGATGAGCATTTTCTTCATCTGTCAGTTTATAACGAACCGCTACTCATAGAGAAGGGAGTTCTATTTCTAATAGGAGCACTATTTCCGTGCCAAACACCAATGTGTATGGTGTTGTATTCGTGTCCATCTTGAACGTTGTTCGGTACCAACAGAGCTTCATGCAGCCCTTCGTGCCAGTCTTTTTTGTTTCTGGACACCGTCTTTGTTATCATCTTTATTAAGGTCTTGTTGAAAGCTTCAGCTAGACTGTTAGCTTGAGAATTATAGACTGAAGAATATCTCCAATCTATTTTATGCTGCCGTGCGAAGCGGCTTATTTTATAGCTTCTGTAAGCTGGCCCATTATCTGAGATTATCCGTCGTAGAGTACCGAACCAATAGATGACATGGGTATTGAAGAAGTGGAGGATATTCTCTTTCTTCCCTCCCTTAGTGGTACCGCTTTTACCCATTTAGAGAAGTAGTCGGTTGTTGCTAGTATAAACCGATGTCCTTTAGAGGACGCTGGTTCGATGGGGCCAATTATATCCGTTCTGCACTTCTCAAACGGCCAGCTAGCCACTGTCGGGTGTAGCAGATTTGGATGTTGATGGATGAAGTCCCCGTGAATTTGGCACGAATGATACTACTACGCATATTCGAGGCAATCCTGGATCATTGTGGGCGAATAGTAACCCATTCTTTTTATCTTCAGCTTCATCTTTGGCCCAGCTTGATGAGAATCGCAGAGTCCGTCATGAATTTCTTGAACGACTTTCTTTGCATCCTCCGGCCCCAGGCATCTTAGCCATATCCAGTCAAATGATCTCTTATATATAGTATCATTGACGAAGGCGAAAGACAAAGCTCGTTTCATGAGTTGATGTTTAGACGACGCATTTTTGGTAGTCCGTTGGGACTTGAAGTAGTCTATGAAGACTTCCCTCCAGTCGATGACCTTTTCTTCATCCTCTATTTGAAAGGCTACTTGTTCGGTCATTTCTTTTCCTTCGGATGGCTCTATTTGGTCTCCCGAATATATATCTGTTGGCGCGAGAACCCTGCGGCTTTGCACAATGATCCTCACGTCATCAAGGTCTTCATCGGCCAATTCCTTAGCCAATTTGGCTAATGCATTCGCCTTGCTATTTTCCGCACGTGGTATGCTTTCCAAGGTATAGGAAGGGATTTGTGTCTACAGTTGCTGTACTTTTTCACCATACTTTACCAGCTCTGGCTTGCAGTCTGATAATCACCATTTACTTGGCTAACGATCAGCTGGGAGTCTCCATATATGAGGAGGTCTTGGATTCCCATGCCGATAGCGATCTCGACACCTACTATCAAAGTATTGTATTCAGCTTCATTGTTAGTCCTTGGCTCCATTAAGGATAGGGCGTAACACAATATCCCTCTTTGCGGGATCACGAAGATAAGGTTCACCCCAGCTTTTGATTATGGGGGCATTTCGCTTTCGCCTCTTCATTGAAGATGCTCCTGTTAGGAATATGTATGCCATAGAGGCCAATATTGTATGATACAGTAGATGCTCGGACCTATATAGAGAGGATTTTCTTGATTGACATGATAGTATGCTATTTGGTTGCTCTTTATCTTAACATGTACAGTTATATTAGTATACTGTCTCTCTAATACATGTTGATAAATCCCTTAGGATGTAGGCTTGACTACCAAGACTATGATGCAGATCATACTAGTAGGGCTTGTGTAGTTCGCAAGCACATCCTTTAACAGTTCCTAGTCGATGGAGTATCGAGACCGGGCATCGATAATCCAGAGTAGACTAGTATGTACGTTTCTTGACCCTGTATGGCGCGATGGTTGGTCCCACAACCATTGGTGTTTGACATCAAAAATTGTGCACATATGCTCATTAGAGAATGGGTACACCGAACAGGACTCGCCGAGAACTCTTAGATGGTACCATACCTATCGTTAGATAGCAATTCTCTTGTGATACTTGTACAGGTTAGTCTGTAGACCCAAGACCGTCATAGTGTCTTGTGTGGTTCCCACTGTGCTTTGATTTCCTCCTTACCACGGGTTAAAGGAGTTGTGGAAACAGGTGGATTTTGGGTACAGTCCCGAGTCACATTGAAGCAGTGAGCGATAGGAGGGGTTTCGTCTCTCCCGGAATTGGGAGTTGATGTTGCTCTATCCTCGATTGGCTATAACAGCAAGTCTCTGTCCAGGGCTAATGAGATTTACTGATAAGTGTTATCAGTAGTTTCTCGAAAGGTTATAGGCCACACATCGGCATGACTTATCAAGTTATTAGGGTCTGACGATTCCACCCCCAGACTCGATATGCGACATATCATACGAAGAGACCGGACTGTACGGTAAGTGTTGCTTACAGGCTTTACGGGAGTTTGGACAAGTTTTCTTGTTGATCTTCTAGTCGTTCAATATCTGGGTAGCCGTTAAGTCCATCTAGTACCGCTGACGGCTTATGGATATCTGATATGATCAGTACCTACTGATGGCATATTGATGAGTCTTTAGAGTCTTACACAGAGGTTTCCTAGCTCAAGCGAAACGAAGTAGGGCACATATGGAGATATGTGCGGGTGCTTGATTAAATACGTGTATGCGATACCGTATTCTTGTTGCTGTTCCTAGCACCCTGGCCGTCGACCGAGGCCGTTGCGGAACGAAAAATTTTGGTGTTTAAAAACTTGGCGCTAGAAACAACTACCCAGAATGGAAACCAAACATGAAACTAGCAGGTTACAAAGATGTTATATACTATGATAGAGTTGTTTTACCGAAAGATTCGTGTCCTTTGGTCTTCTACCCTATTCCTTAGCTTCTTGAGGTCACCTTGATCGAGCTTGACCGCCGGTCTTCCTCCGTCGAAGATGATCCACCCGAGGGATGTGGCTCATGGCTTTAACTTCTCACTAAGAATCTAGTAGAGCAACTAGGGACTCTAGGTTGCAAATCTAGAGTGCCTAAGGATGTAGTGAGTTGCTCTAAGTGTATATCTATCTCTCTTCTATCCTTGATTCTCAACGCATGAGATGGTAAAGTAGAAGAAGGAAAAGAAGGAGGAGGAGCTCAAGAAAGGTAAGTGAGGAGAGATAACCAAAATGGTGAGAATGAGAAAATTCCATGAGAGAGAAAAAGATGAAGAATGGTTTTGTAAAACATATTTTTCAATAAATATTTAGAAACCATACTTGAATAGTATGCACAAATGAACTAACAATTCATTTGTCAACACTATCCAAGCATGGTTCTCACCATTCTCACCTCACTACCTTTACACCTCATTTTCCATTTAAAATAAATGGATAAATCTAAAATGAGATTTCCACCTTCTAGAATATTTTCTTTATAAATACGGAATACATTCAACTGTATATACATACCCGTATTCATACCAAAGTACGAATACCCAAAGAGATGGAATAACACAAAGAACATAATACTAGAATATACATATCGAAATATATATAAGTAAATTATTAAATCAACACCTAATTTAATAATCCGGCTCAATTCTAAGCCCTCCAGTATTATCAACCGTCTGATCGAAAGTCCAGGTAACTAGTACAATCATTCGATCGGAACCCTGCACGTATCAAAATACGGCTACTACATCATTTCGCCTAAACCAGGAAAACCCTCTGTGTAGGACTCTAAAGACTCGTCAATACGCTGGCAGTGGGTTTAACCATAAGCACGTCAGCGGCACTAGCTGTACGTAACGGCTACCCCGGTATTGAGCGAAAGGAAGGCCGACGAGCAAACTCATCTGAACCCCTATTGAGCATGTCTGTGACAATCTCCATATAGTCCGGTTTGTTACTCTAAGAGTATCGCATATCGGGTCTAGGGGGTGGATAAAGTCAGACCCCTAATAACGCGATATTTTGTGTTGGTGTGAAGCCCATCACTGACTGAAAAACTACTGATCCAAATCAGCAATTCTCATCTACTTTGGTTAAGGATTTCTGGTGATGGCCACCCGTGCACAGCGCGACATCAACCCCTAATACCAGGAGAGAAGAATCCCCGACGATCCTCTCACTTCCCCCATGTGGCTCGAGACTGTACCCAACTAAAATCTATTTGTACGACTCGTTTGAGCTGTGGTAGGATAGTAATCAAAGCACAATGGGAACTTACACGAGACAAATGACGATCTCAGGTCGACAGACTAACCTGTACTTATGCCACCTGAGAACTGCTATCTGAAAATAGGTATAATACCATCTAGCATATTCCCGGCGAGTCCGTCCAGTGTAACTCATAACCCAATGAGCACCTGTATACTATCTTAGGTAAATAACTGACACCAATAGCTTGTGAGATCGACCATCGCCCCTCATCGGGGTCTCGAAAAGTATACACTTGTCTACTCCGGAGTATCGATGCCCAGTCTCGATACTCCTATGACTAAGGACATTTAAGGATGTGCTTATGGACTACCCAGCCCCCACATGTATGATCTCCATCATAACACTGGTAGTCAAGCAAGAATCCTATGGGCTCTATCAACATGTAATAGTGATCTGTAATACCACATAATGCATGTACATGATGATAAAGACAAACTAGATAGCATACAATCATTCTGAGTAAGATTATTATACCCGTATAGGTCCTCCTTCAATCATCACAATCGCGTGCCTGCGATTACAATAATTGACTTGAGGGCACTATATCCAACAATCTCCCACTTGCACTTAAGGCTGATTATTGCGGTGTCGCATACTCACAGCCCGAGTGATACCGAACACCCAACTTCTCTACTAATCAGTCTCGAAAAGAATGTTTGTGAAACTATTGCGTTCGATAAATAGCCTCAGTGAGTGGATCCACTCCAATGTTTCTATCTTTATCTCTCTATATCTCAACTTTGTGGAGAAAGAGTATCCCCTGAAATGAGCGATACATATCTTAGAATTTGTCTGGATATCTGATGGGACCCGGTTCACAAATGAACTCCAAATCCAACAAACTTTTTAGACCATATCTTACACTAAATTTAATAAGTATCCTGCGCCATGCCTTCACCAGTATCCGCTTAGACCACCTGTTTAACATACTTCCCCTCAAAAGAAGGAAAACTATTAACTTTGATAGCCACTCTGTCCACCAGGTCACCTTGGAAGCCTGAAATGATAATCGCCTCCTAAAGGAGGCTGCCATTACCATATACCAAGAACATCCACTTATGTTCATAACTGCTTCCAAATGTTTCTCCAGGATTGGATTTATATATGCTTATTGCAGCCAGTACAAAAGCAATATCTGGTATGGTATTTGACATCTAATGATTGACTCAATTGCCTAAACAAGTGATATGTTAATCATGCAAATCTCTCTCCTCATCAGTCTAGAAGACATCTCTTTATAGAGAGGGTGACTCCATCACCTGCGAGTACACCACCACACCAGGAGCCGTCCATTCTAAAACACTTTAGAATAGTGTCAAAGTACCCAAATTGGAACACTTCCCAAATCTAGATCTAAAACCATAGATCTAGTGATCAGAATCCCTGATATTTTATCCAGATCCTATGTGGAGAAATATCTTGTGACAACCATAATATAACCAATCGTAGTATAGGAATATCACTTCCTATAAGGAGTACGTCATCCAAATACCAAGACATTCCTCCCTATCCTTTCTTTCCAGGTCTATCTATTATTCTGATAAAGTCAAACTCTATGACCGTCACATCAAAAATAGACGATCTATATCCGCAATACTTGTTTAATCTATAAATAGACATAAGCTACAGGCCTACCACGCTTCCGCTGCTCCCACAGACTATAACAACCCTCTGGCAGAGTCAAAAACCCGTGCACTTATAAAGCTGATTTAGAATGACGTTATATTCATCCACCAGCCAGATCTCATAGTCTAAGACAACAGTAGTGGCAAGCTTGGGTCATCAAAAACCTCCCTGTCACTGTTTTTTAGGAGACCGAAGTACCTCTCGGGTGGCTAAGGTTAACCACCATATCTTCGGAGTGGCTAATGGATTGTCGAATCCAATTGAATCTTTAGGTTCTACTAAATTTTCAGTAATCGTTTATGGTTATGAAATCACTTCCAGTTCTACCATACTTCCACTTGTGTTTTCTGAAAAGAATTCATTTACTAAAGAGGTGGTGAATCAAGAACAATATAACTATTGATCCTCTAAATGGTAGAATGTTAACCCTCGTCAAAACCCGGGATAACCCACAAACTGCCATTACTGAAACGTGCCTTTAGTTTATCCAGATTCTGGTTTTAAGCATAAGTCGGACTACTCCATATACCTTAACTTCGTTAAGATATGAATCCATTATATATCCAATATAGAAACAAAGGCACTAATTTAATTAGAACCAGATTCAAAATACATGCAGCCGTTTCCAGTGCATATCGACTAAATGGAAGAAGGCCGAGCAGCATTACTCATCAAGGAGCGTACTCATGGATGAGTGGCCTGAGAGAGAAGCAAGTTCTCAAATATATTACTCACAATGGAATACCAATCATAAGTATCTACACCTTCGATCACCCCGAATAATCCTGATACTTGCAATGTATGGTTCTCTACTTTATTTTTATACCAATAACTTCTCAAAATTTGGCTATTGTATTTCAACAAAATGGTTGTCTAAAACCAGAGAAGTCATAAGTAAACGGAATATAGTACGAGTACCAACCCCTTTGTCTTAATGGACATCGGACAACATACAATACTTTGTATAATTCCACTGAGTTTAATAACTCAAACCCTGTGCATCGTAGGTTGAAAACTGTGTCATGGTTATGAAGAATTACACTGTTGTTGAATGCACCTTACCTAACCATCAACTGGTATAGGTAGACATCATAAACATAATTTCAAAAAGTTATATCTCACTTTATAAAATAAACATATAAATATATCGGTTTGAAATTGGTGCACAATAATGGATATTCAAAACCAAATATTTGCTGTTAGGCTAAACCCAGGTGATTTCCTGAAATATCACCAATTACAAAGAATTCTGATATTGAGGATCTAATCACCCAATTCTCAATGTTCTACTCCCACTCAGCATCTGCAATGCCATACAGTTGTGAGAATAAAGTCTGGTAAATACATACCCTGCAGTCAGAATGTAATTGGGAAAGCAGTTTTCAATTAGCACTGCACAGTAAGACTGAAACATAAAAATGTTTCGTGGGGTGTGGCCGGGTATTCCTAGTACCGCCTCTTCCACCATCCAAATTCATGACAGTAATCGCAATTTTCCTTGCTCTCACTCCAATCCCTTTATATATCTTTACTTCTTACCTTCTGTACACCATATTTAGGCTAATTGGTTTTCTTCCTTCCCTATCTTTTGACACCTGCCTAAGATTTGGAAGAAGACTATCCAATAAGTGTAATAGGTGTACTCTCCTAATACTAGGAGCCCCCGCAACCTGAGAGAATGTAAAGAGAAAGACAACCGAATAATTTTACTCAATTTTTCCAGAACCAAAATCCATTCTCGAATAGAAACAAGTTTCTTTGAGTTTGTATGTAACTATACGATGGCTTACCCAAGCAATATGGATCTTCGTAGTGATACGAAGTGTTCTGGGGAAATGCAAAGGGGAAGTAGGAGTGGTAAGAATATATGCGGCTTCGTCGTGAATGATATTAGTCGCAATTTCCTTTACCCTCACTCTAACCCCCTTTATATGTCTTTACTTCTTACCTTCTGTACACCATACTTAGGAAAACCGGTTTTCTTCCTTCCCTACCTTTCGGAACCTGCCTATGGTTTGGAAGAAGACCATCCAATAATTGTAATAGGTATACTCTCCTAATACTAGGAGCCCTCGCAACCTGAGAGAAGGTAAAGAGAAAAGGCAACCGAATAATTTATTCAATTTCTCCAGAACCAGAAACCATCCACGGAATAGTTGGACTCCTCTCGTATACACTGGCATATTTTGTACCAAGCTACAAATAACAACGATAACATAACAAACATACATTATATCAGTTATACTCTCTATCTATCTATTCTATTTCTATCTCTCTTTGGGACTTACCGAGCAATTGTTCGCTGATAACATTCCTTTTCTATTCTTTTTTTGGAATGTTGTCAGGTAGACCCGAATCTCTGGAGATCGAGCCCAACTCAGAAGACTTGATATCATGGTTTCGGCAAGTCTTATATCTACAGATCACTACATAACAATACAATAAACATTACGGGATTTAAAAGGGGTAGATTGGTACGGAATGTGTTAAAAGTGGCCCGATAATGGTCACTTTTATACACATAACCTAAATATCCATTACTTTTATTCTATGGCTTAACGGTTCCTTGTGCTCCGTATACCTTAGTCCACGGAATAGTTGGACTCCTCTCATATACACTGGAATATTCTGTACCAATCTACAACCAACAGCGATAACATAACAAACATAAATTATATCAGTTATAATCTCTAACTGTCTAATCTATTTCTATCTCTCTTTGGGTCTTACCGAGCGATTGTTCGCTGACGACATTCCTTTTCTATTCTTTTTTTGGAATATTGTCGGGAGGACCAGACTCTCTGGAGATCGAGCCCAGCTTAGAAGACTTGGAGCAGTTCATCGAGGACCCCGAACTTTAGTTCACTTGTATATACTTTACTTTCAGTTCATGCCATTGTTTAGACATTGCTTTCCATATTGTATTTATTTTTCAGTTGCATTGTAAAGAATGTTTAATAAATAAAAATTTGATATTCTTTTACATCTCATATCTTTCTTGTGCACATTTACATTATATTGCTTATTTACGCTTAGCGTGTTTACTTCTGAGTAAATACGTCGCGTGACCCGTCACGTCTCCTTACCGTACTCTGGGAAGTGGGGCGTGACAAAATGAGTCATTATTCTTAAGATACTTGTAGAAGACTTGAGAAGCCATGACTCACTTCTTATTCATTGTTTTATTCATAGATATTTTCACCATATCATCTCATCACTCACCTCATGGTTCATTCTCTCACAAGTTCAAGTTCATCCCCTTCTTCTTCTCTTATCCAGGAGTTTTCTTGGGTTGAGAAAAGAAAAGAGAAAATTATTTTGAGTGAGAAAATATCCTACTTCATCAACCTACACTAATCTAGCCCAATAGCTTAGGTTGTTTGCCTCACTAATACTTGGATTAGTGAAGAGTGAGCTTGAGTTAGTAGGACTTCAAGGTGGATCATCTTCGGCCTCGAAGACAACAAGCAAGCTCGTTCCTTTCATCAAGTCGAGTCAAGGAAGAGTTCTAGGGACTGCTACTTAGAGCTTTAGAAGTGAAGGAGCAGTCTATAAAGGTTTTAAACCCTCTTCACTTAGAGTAGAACTTGTTTGCTTTACTCAAAAACCCTAATTCTCTAGTTCAATTCTTGTTTAGTAACACTTAGCACTCTAGATTTTTTTAAATTGCATACTTGATACTTGTATAAACCTAGTAAAGGTGTTAAGACATACTTTCATGGTATCTAAGCAAATCTAGAGACTTAGGTGAAGTCTAGACAACGTTAAAGTGTTCGATCGAAGTTTCAAAACCCGATTTTTGGCAAGTTTCTGTCCATTTTTCGAAGTTCATGTTCACAATTAAAAATTCTCAAAAAATCATGCAGGTAATTCTATGGAGCCACAAGAAGTATGAGGGTCTAACTCCTCTATGTTGTCGCGGAACCGCCGCCTAAACTATGGTTTGGCCGCGATTCCTCCGCCAACATGAAAAGTTATTGACTCGTATTTCTTCTGCTGCTTTATTGTAACGCTTTGGACTTTCTGGGTTTTTTTGGTGAGGCTCACATTTTTGAGGTCTCTGTGAATTGGTATTGTTTGAAATATCGATCAAAATATTTAACATCATCTAGATAGCATTGGATATGTGATACAATTTTTGGAATCCACATTGATTAGTTTTGTGAAAACTAGTTAACGATTTATAAATCTTGCGTTTTAGTCTCATGTGATGGATTGCCAAGGAGTTTCGATTCGGATCAAAACTCCGTCGCAATCTCGTATCGTACGTGAATAGTCGCCGAGAGACACTACTAGACAGCCACGCCCTAAGCCCTGACCAAGTGACTATAGGAGAACCCTATGGCAAAAAGCAACCAATCGGGCGCCCACGGCGTTTCGCCCAAGTGCACTTCGTTGACGGCCTCGGGGGTGCAGCCATCTACTAGATGTTCCTGACGAGCATTCGATTTTATAATCGGGAATCTTGTTGAATTACCCAACTTGAAAAGCATTTTCAATTTGAGACTTAAATGCAAGGTTTATAGGGTTAGGCATGAAATCCGGAATATGTGATAATCCAGATTTATGATGTCTAAAGATGATGCGGATTCTAATTATTGTAGTTTTCATTTCTTTTCTGCGACCTTAAGTGTAATATGTTGTTGTATCCCTGATCTCGTTGCTATATGTCAACGACATTAGGGATACGCATATTTACTTACGTTGATGACATGTAATGTTATTGTGTTACTGTTGATATATATATATATATATATATATATATATATATATATATATATATATTACATCGTCGTGAATGAATAGCCGGGTTTTTATTACGTGAGATGAGAGTTTTTTAATTTTCATTCATGTAAATATTGACACTTCCGGATTGATGTTGTTGTCTCCATTTGATGTATATTATTTACTTTTCCGCATTAGGATTGACCCAAGGCAAGGAGCATAAGTAACCGGGTTCTAGAGTCCAGTGGGAGGCCATCTCAAGGAGTCGAGACCAGTCGCCTAACTCTAGAATTGGAAGGGTTGCTTTCCGCTCTCGTAGGGGTCTAGGGATGTGGTCTTCGCTATTCATCACGATCGTGGAATCCGTGTTTTTCATTACTGGCTTAATCTAAAACACGGAACTCCTAGTATATCCTATATTCCATATATTTGCTTCTGTTGATTCTGTGATGTGATGTGATCATATAACTGCGTGAGATGAATGCTACTTATATATATGATATACTAGTAAACACTATATATGTTTTGCATCCGCGCTAGTCCTGACCCCGCCCTGCCGTAAGTTAAGAAACCTTACGGTGAAGACCCGGGTCCTTGTGGCGAATGCGGATGGCATATATGTGTATTTTATTTTCGTTTCTTCTATGATGTTTAGGAAATATAAATGATGGGACGTCATTAATGAGATTAATGAAAAGAAAAGAAACCTAAAAGATATTGTAGAATCAAATTTTTCATAAAGGTAGCTCTATTTCTTGTTTTGCATAGCGGTATTCCATTATGAATATCCAGCACCTCATTCGATGAGGAAAGATCCTAGATCCCTTCACCGGGAATGACCTATTTAGCAAAACTAGCACATGCTACAACCCACTCGGTTTGTTTTGAAAACTACTCGATTTTAAAGCGGAGCTTAAACCACTCCTTTTTAAATCACTAGATTCTACAACGATATCAATTTCATTACGTTAAAGGTTTTCTTCAAAACCATTCGTAGCCCTCCGTCATTTTAGATAAGTACTATTTAGTATTCGTGCTGCATTTGTTGACCTTGTCAAGACGTAGTGTGTGGTAGCTGATTAGTGCTTATCTGCCGCATGTTGAGGCGATTGGATTAGGGTAGTCATACGGCCTTGTTGACCATAGCCAAGGGTCGTGCGGGTGGGTTTAATTCAATCACGAAATGACGGGTTGAACTTGACTAGCGCTTATAATTTGTTAACCATAGCCAAGGTCATAAGTCGCTAAGGGTAAAAAAAGATATTGGGAATTTCAAGTGTTGAAATTAACAATGCGAGTGCATACCTTCTATATGATAATTGGATCCCGATACCCACTGCGAGTAAATGTTACTCCTGGGAGAGTTTTCTACTTTACAATTAGCTAATCCAGTAGGTGTCTAAGAAAGGTGTTAACGGGGTTATGCCCCTGCGAAAACGAGGTTATTTAATTAGTTCCATGAGAAAAAACATGGAGACTCCCTCGGAGTACCAACACCTGCCTGGCTGACCGATTAACGAACTTGTAAGGTGTAATTAATCCCAGCTAATTTTACCATTTAGGGTTTGAAGGAAGATTTGATAAAAACAGTGGGAGCCATCCTAATTAGATAATATAATAACCAGTCTAATCTTGCAAGAGCACACGCTAAAGTGTTTTCTTCTCTCTCTCCAGGTATCGACCATGTCATGCCTTAATCAAGATAATAATATGGATGTTGGGACTGAACCCGCTTATTATACTGGGCTGGGGAACGTTGGTTCTGCCCCATCTTATGACAACAGTCATAAGTCTGGGCAAGAGATAAGGGAATGAAAGGATTCCCACGCAACCCGAACGAAGAAAGAACATTTTGATTCATCTTCTTCAGGTGTGTTAGTTATTAAGTACTGTTTCTCAGTCTGCTCTACGTCCTGGGTATTGGATACCGGATTAGGATCCCGCATTTGTAATATATTACAAGGGTTAAAGAGAAGTAGAGAACTGGGAAAGGGGGATATGTCTCTCAGAGTAGGTAATTGAGCAATTTTTGCTGCTGAAGCTGTCGGCGAATATCACCTTGTATTACCAGATGGTAATACATTGATTTTGAATGACTGTTATTATGTATCATTAATGATGTGCAATATCATATACGTTTCTTTATTAGATAAAGAAGGATATAACTTTGCATTAGAGAAAAATGTTATGAATATTTTCCTAAATCAAGTGTTGATTGGGTTTGGTGCGTTATGTAATGGTATATACGTTCTAAATCAAAATACCGTTCTTAATAAACATAACACACATAAGCGGAAAAGTTCAGAAATGAACGAATCCTTCTTGTGGCATTGTAGACTTGGTTATATCAATGCGACTAGACAAGCTAAGTTCCATAAAGATGGATATTTGAATCTGTTCGAATTTACATCTTATGAAACTTGTCAGTCATGTCTAAAAGGTAAGATGACCAAAACTCCGTTTATTGGTCACGGAGAAAGAGCTACGAACTTTTGGGACTGATACACAGTGATGTACGCGGTCCTATGTCTACACATGCCAGGAATGGTTCCTCGTACTTCATTACATTCACTGATGATCTCTCAAGATCCGGACATGTGTTCCTGTTGAAACACAAATCTGAAGCTTTTGAGAAATACAAGGAATATAAGAGCGAAGTAGAGAACCAGACGGGTAAAAGTATTAAAATCCTTCGATCTGATCGAGGGGGAGAATACTTAAGCACAGAATTTCGAGATTATCTAAAAGAGAATAGGATTCTCTCTCAGCTTATTCCTCCGTATACACCACAGCACAATGGAGTGTTGAAGCGGAGGAATCACACCCTATTAGATATGGTGCGCTCTATGGTGAGTATTGCTGAGTTAGCTATTTCCTTTTAGAGTTATGAACTTGAGACAACTACATACCTATTGAATAGGGTTTCGACCAAATCCGTGCATACCACTCCATATGAGATATGGTATGGGAAAAGACCATCTCATAAACAAGTTTAGATATGGGGTTGTCCAGCCTATGTTAAAAACAGAATCCGGACAAACTCGAAGCACGATCAGTTCTTTGCAAGTTTGTGGGATATCCAAAGAATTCATATGGATATCTATTCTAGCACAGCGAGAAACAAAAAAGTGTTAGTTGCTCAACATGCCACCCTTTTAGAATAGGAATTTTTTATGAAAGAAATTAGTGGCAATGAGGTAGAGCTGGAAAAAGTTTCAGATACACAAACTACAACTAATGATTTGGTAGAACCGGAGGATTCAATAGTCCCCGACGAACCTGAACCACTCCGCAGATCCAGTAGGTTTTCTCATCCACTTGAGAGATACTACGGTTTTCTCATAGATGGTGGGAGTGAGGAGTACATCATAGAAGATGATTACCTAACTAGTTTCGAGCGGGCCATCACAAGTGGGGACTCTATGAAATGGCTGGATGCTATGCAATCTGAGATGGAATCTAGATACACCAACAAAATATGCACTTTGGAAGTTGCTCCTGAAGGGGTAAAACCCATTGGGAGTAAGTGGAACTTTAAGAAAAAAATTGGTGTAGATGGAAAGGTTGAGACCTTCAAATCAAGACTTATAGCAAAAGGTTTTCTTCAATGACCAGGTGTCGACTATGATGAGACCTTTTCTCCAGTAGCTATGCTTAAGTCCATCATGATCCTACTTGCCACTGCTGCATACCATGACTATGAAATTGTTAGTGTTCCTAGCACCCTGGCCATCGACCGCGGTCGGGGCGGAACGAAAAATTTTGGTGTTTAAAAACTTGGCGCTAGAAACAACTACCTGGAATCGAAATCAAAGATGAAACTAGCAATATTAAAGAGTCAATCTACTATGACAGAAGTGTTATACCGAATGAACCATGTCCTTCGGTCTTCTACCATCTTCCTTAGTTTCTTGAGGCCTCCTCGATTGAACTTGGCCGCCGGTCTTCCTTCGTCGAAGATGATCCACCGAGAGATGTAGCTCATGGCTTTAGCTCCATACAAAAGATCAAGTGAAGCAAATGGTGAGGTGAAGAGTTCCTAGGATGTAGGGACTCTAGGTTGCTAATCAAGAGTGCCTAGGATGTAGTGAAGTGTTCAAAGTGTTTATCTATCTCGCCTCCTCTCTTGATTCTCAACACATGAGATTGTAGAGAGGAGGTTGAAAATGAAGATGGAGCAACTCAAGAAACTAAATAGGAGAATAAAGCTAATGGTGAGGTGAAGAAAAACAATCAACCATCCTTTTACGTCTTTCATCAAGTGAGGAAAAATAAAATGAAGCATGTTTTATAAAACACATTTTTCCAATTTAAAAATCAACCAATGCTTGAATAGTTTGTACAAATGAATTAATAATTTATTTTTGCAACACTATACAAGTATGGTTCTCACCATACTCCTCTCTCTCCTTTTCCACCTCATTTCCTATTAAAATAAATGGACATAATCTAAATGAGGTTTCCACCTTCTAGAATGCTTTCTATATAAATACGGATTACACTCTACTGTATATATATACATGTATTCGTACCGAAATACGAATACCCGAAAAGATAGAATAACACAAAGAACATAATAGTAGAATATACATATCGAAATACATATACGTAAATTATTAAATCAATACCTGATTTAAAAATCCGGCTCAAACCTGAGCCGGCTAGTATTATCAACTGTCCGATCAAAAGTCCTGGTACATAGTACAATCAATCAATCGGAACCCTGCACGTATGCAATACGGCTACTACATCATTTCGCCAGAACCAGGGAAACCCACTGTGTAGGACTCTAAAGACTTGTCAATACGCTGGCAGTGGATTTAACCACAAGCACTTCAGCGGCACTAGCTGTACGTAACGGCTACTCAGGTATTGAGCGAAAGGAAGGCCGACAAGCAAACTCATCCGAACCCCTACTGAGCCTGTCAGTGACAATATTCGTACAATCCGGTCTGTTCGTCTAAGAGTATCGCATATCGAGTCTAGGGGGTGGATAAAGTCAGACCCCTAATAACGCGATATTTCGTGTCGGTATGAAGCCCATCACCCACTGAGAAACTACGGATCCAAATCAGTAATTCTCGTCTACCTTGGGCAAGGATTTCTGGTGATAGCCACCCGTGCCTTGCGCGACATCAACCCCTAATACCGGGAAAGACGAATCCCCGACGATCCGCTCACTGCCACCATGTGGCTCGGGACTGCACCCAACTAAAACCTGTTTCCACGACTCCTTTGAATTGTGGTAGGGTAGTAATAAAAGCACAGTGGGAACTCACACGAGACAAATGATGATCTCGGGTCGACAGACTAACCCGTACTCAGAACTGTTATCTGACAATAGGTATAATACCATCTAGCATGTTCCCGGCGAGTCTGTCCAGTGTACTCATAACCCAATGGGCACCTATATACTATCTTAGGTGACTAACTAACAACAATAGCTTGTGAGACCGGCCACCGCCCCTCGTCGGGGTCTCTAAAAGTATACACTAGTCTACTCCAGAGTATCGATGTCGAGTCTCGATACTCCCTCGACTATGGACATTTAAGGATATGCTTATAGACCAACAAGCTCCCACGTATATAATCGCCATCATAATGCTGGTAGTCAAGAAAAAAATCCTATGGGCTCTATCAATATGTAATAGTGATCTGCAATAACACATAATGCATGTACATGATGATAAAGGCAAACCAGATAACGTACTATCATTTTGAGTAAGACTGTTCTACCCGTATAAGTCCTCCTTCAATCATCACAATCGCGTGCCTGCTATTACAATAATTGAATTGAGGGCACTATAGCCAACAATCTCCCACTTGCACTAAAGTCCAATTATTGCGGTGTCGCATACTCACAACCCGTGTGATACGAACACTCAACTTCTCTACTAATCAGTCTCGTAAAGCCCATTTGTGAAACTATTGCGTTCGAGAAATAGCCTCAGTGAGTGGATCCGCTCTATTGTTTCTATCTTTCTCTCTATATATCTCAACTTCGCGGAGAAAGACTATCTCTCGAAATGACCGATAATTGTCTTAGAATTTGTCTGGATATCTGATGGGACCCAGTTCACAAATGAACTCAAAATCCAAAAAACTTCTTAGATTGTATCTTCTACTGAATTTAATCAGTATCTTGCGCTATGTCTTCCTCAGTATCCGTTTGGACCACCTGTCCATCATACCGCCCCTCAAAAAGAGGGAAAACTATAACTCGACAGCTACTCTGTCATCCAGGTCACCTTGGAAGCCGAAGATGATAATCGCCTCCTGAAGGAGGCTGCCGTTACCATATACCAAGAACATCCACTTATGTACATTACTTCTTCCCAATGTTTTTCCAGGATTGAATTAATATATATGCTTATTGCAGCTAGTGCAAAAGCAATATCTGGTGTGATACTTGACATTTAATGATTAACTCAGTTGCCGAAGCAAGTGATATGTCAATCATGCAAATCCCTCTCCTCATTAGTATAGAAGAAATCTCTTTAGAGAGGGTGATTCCATCACCTGCGGGTACACCACTACGCCAGGAGTCGTTCATTCTAAAAACACTTTAGAATAGTATCAAAGTACCCAAATTGGGACACTTCCCAAATCTAGATCTAAAACCATAAATCTAGTGACCAGAATCCCTGATATTTTATCCAGATCCTATGTGGAGAAACACCTGGTGACAACCAGAGTATAACCGATTGTAATATAGGAAGATCACTTCCTATAAAGAGCATGTCGTCCAAATATCAGGACATCACTCCCTACTACCTTCTTGCAAGGTCCATCTGTTATTCTGATAAAGTCAAACTCTATGACTGTCACATCAAAAAAAGATGATTTATCTCCACTATACTTGCTTTAGTCTATAAATGGACACAAGCTACTTGCCACTATGCTTCTGCCGCTCCCACTGACTATATCAACCCTTTGGCAGAGTCATATACACGTGCACTTCTAAAGATAATTTAGAACGACGTTATACTCATCTTCCTGCCAGATCTCATAGTCTAGAACAGCAGTAGCGGCAAGCTTAGGTCATCAAAAATCTCCTTATCACCGTCTTTGAGGAGACCGAAGTACCTCTCGGGTGGCTGAGGTTACCCACCAAATCTGCGGAGTGGCTAATGGATCATCGAAATCAATTGAATTCTCAGGTTCTACTAACTTTTCAGTAATTGTTTGTGGTTCTGAAATCACTTCCAGTTCTACCATACTCCCACTAATGTTTTCTAAAAAGAATTCATTTTACTAAAGAGGTGGTGAGTCAAGAGCAATATAACTATTGATCTTCCTAATGGTAGAATGTTAACTCTTGTCAAAACCCGGGATAACCCACAAGCTGCCATTACAGAAACGCGCCTTGAGTTTATCTAGAATCTGATTTTAAGCATAAACCGGACAACTCCATATATCTTAACATCGTTAAGATATGAATCCATTCTATATCCAATATAGAAACAAAGGCACTAATTTAATTGGAACCAGATTCAAAGTACATGCAGCCGTTTCCAGTGCATATCGACTAAATGGAAGAAGGCCAAGCAGCATTACTCATCAAGGAGCATACTCACAGATGAGTAACATGAGAGAGAAGCAAGTTCTCAAATATATTACTTACAATGGAATACCTAGCATAAATATCTACATCTTCGATCATCTCGAAGAATTCTGATACTTACAACATATGGTTCCCTACTTTATTCTTATACCTATAACTTCTCAAAATTTAGACTTTATATTTCAACGAAATACTTGTCTAAAACAAGAGAAGTAATGAGTAAACGGAATATAGTATGAGTACCAACCCCTTTGTCCTAACGGACATCGGACAACATGCAATACTTTGTATAAGTCCTCTAAGTTTAATAACTCAAACTCTGTGCGTCGTAAGTTGAAAACTGTACTATGGTTAAAAAGAATTACACCGTTGTTGAATGCTCCTTACCTAACCATCAACTGATATAGGTAAATGTCATAGACATAATTTCAAAAGGTTATATCTCACTTTATAAAATAAACGTACAGATATATCAGTTTGAAATTGGTGCATAACGACGGATATTCAAAACCAAAAATTTGCAGTTAGGCAAAACCCAGGTGATTTTCTCAAATATCACCAATTACAAAGAATTCTGATATATAGAGGATCTAATCACCCAATTCCCAATATCTTATTCCCACCCAGCATCTGTAATGCCATAAAGATGTGAGAATCAAGTCTTGGTAGATACATACCCTGGAGTTAGAATCTAATTGGGAAAACAGTTTTCAATTAACACCGCACAGTAAAACTGAAACATGAAAATGTTCCGAAGGGGTGGCCAGGTATTCCTAGTAATTCCTCTTCCACTATCCAGATTCATGACGGTAATCATATATCTCCTTGCCCTCAGTCCAATCCTTTATATATCTTTATTTCTTACCTTCTGTACACCATACTTAGGCTAATTGATTTTCTTCCTTCCCTACCCTTCGGCACCAGCCTAAAGTTTGGATGAAGACTATCCAATAAGCATAATAGGTGTACTCTCCTAATACTAGGAGCTCTTGCAACCTAGGAGAAGGTAAAGAGAAAAGACAACCGAATAATCCTATTCAATTTCTCCCGAACCGGAATCCATCCTCGCACAGAAACAAGTTTCTTCGAGTTCGTATGTAACTATACGATGGAATATCCAAGCAATATGGATTTTCGTAGTGATACGGGGTGTTCCGGAGAAATGCAAAGGGAAAGTAGGAGCGGTAGGGACATATGCGACTATGAAAATCCAAAAGCCAAAGTGTTTTAAGAAGGTTCGGTTAACTTGGTTCATGAGTTTTACTTTAAGGTCAGGTCATGGTCGCTGCCAAAAAGAGAGAGAAAAGAAACACTCGGCGTGCACTCTAACCTAAATTAGATTGGTTAATCACTTTATCTAATCAGGATGGCTCCCACTGTTTCCTCAAATTTCCTTCAAACCCTAAAAGGAGAATTAGTCGAGATCATCTGAAAATCACTCGAGGAGTAACTGATTGATCGTGTGAAAGAGTGTTTTATAGTAACCGCAATCAATAACGGTGTCGCGTGTAGCTAGATGAGATGAGTACGGGTCGTCCGCAGGGATGCGTGGAACTTTTAATCTTGCTTTAGACGAGTTGATTAGAAAGAGGGAGAATAGTTCTAGATTTATGTTGAACACGGATGTAGAATATATAAGAAGATGGCTTGTAAGCTTTGTTAGAATTTAGTGGTAATGGATGACTTGTAAAGATGGCTCCTTTTACTTTTTGATAGATTTAAAACTAGATAGATAGTGGTGAATGAGAATTAGGGTTCTTGGATGAAACTAAGGTTTCCCCCACTATTGACTCTTGTCCCTTTATTGATCTCTATTCATGTCTAGCCCTTAACAAAACAATTGTTAATCTAATCTCAAATTGCGGTCGCGACTATCAATAAATTGGTAGCGCGCCCGATAAGGATATTAACATTTAATTTGCTAAAGTTTATAAACTTCATCAGATGTAAAAGAAGTTAAAATATTTTCTCATCCATTGTTCTACCCTAATCCTACGAACTCTATCAAGCGGAGAATTACTCACGCATGATTGAGATAGAAGAATAAGCGATACAAAAAGAAATCATAATACAGAAATTTAATGCGAAATAATTAAGCTAATGATCCACCTTTATAAATCAACTTTACAAGTACAAATCCTTCAAATTTAGATTACAAGAGAAAGAAGTTGCTCTCGATCTCTGCCTCGTAGGAAGTATTCATTCTGTCGATATTCACGTCGCTCTATCACGTCGAATCGCGGATCTGTCGTGGATCTCTTGTTCTTTAACGGTGATTTGCTTCGTGTTAAAGGAGATTAATTCTAACTTTAGCCCTCAGTCCTTTAAATAGTCACAGAAGATACAAACCCTAGTTGCGTAATATGGTGATTTGTTGTTAAGATCACACTGAAAAAATCTCAAATCTCAATGCCCCAATAGTGCCGCGGATCTGCCGTAATTAGTGCACTTTGGCCGCGTAACCGCCGCGATGTGGAGGAGTTAGGGTTTGGTTTTTCTTCTGTGGTCTCATGTTGACACGTGGAGATCCTCTAAATATCTGGATTTTGGAAATATTTCCTGAGTCTCTGCCAGTATTGATATTATGATTTAATTAAACTTCATCGGTAGATTTTTGATCCTCGCGTCTTGAATATCTTGATCTCTTGACCTGAGCTAAATATTGCATAATATCTCCATGAATAATATTAGTAATATTTGTTATGGTACAGATATAATCTTAATCATTATATGGTAATAAATCTTTTAAGAAATTTGATTAAGAATATTTGATATGATATGCATATTTAAATTATCAAAATATCTTATAAATATTATATGCATATATTTTCCTTCATAATGTTAATTATAATATATAAACATATGGTAAATAGTATTTTGCAGATAAACCCACAAACGTTTCTATTTATAATAAACACCTTTAAATATTTAAGAAAATTAAGGAAAATGTTATATCAAATGTGCAATATTTTCAACTGAACAAATAGCCCCAAACTTAACTTTGATCGTCCCGAGCAAACTAGTTATTCAAGAGAGCGAGAAAAAAAATAAGAAAAACCTAAGTAGCCCACTTTCGTAGGCAACACAATTGCACTTAGCACGTGCAACATGCCGTTAAACCTCTAGGTGTCCCTAGTAGGAGGAGTGTTGTCTCCTGAGGGTTTTCAGCAGATTACACCCATAAAATCGCATAATAAAAGAAAGAAAATGAAAGTTACATACAAAGATAAGAACTATAAAAGAAAGAACTTGAAAAGAAAATTTTCCAACTATACTAGCTTTTCGTTTGCCATAAGCCCTATCTTAATGATCGTGAAAAGATGTCGGAAATCACATCAACCCTCAATAAAACGTCGCCTTTAGTTTTCCTCCCTACCTTTCATCCAAACATCGATCATATACCCCTACGTGTGTGTAAAATACATCCCTACACTTAGAGAATTCAATTCAAGCAATCATACCCTTGTCCATCTTCCAAAGTACTTTATAGTCGGTGAATAATTTTGATGAAATTGCTCACACATCTTTCATGCGACGGTTAATACTTCTTGAGGTACTAACCGACCGATTACTAAATGTGCTTGCTTATTTAGGCATAATTCCTCGTCTTTCACCACCTATGTTCAAATCCATTCGAATCCTACTTGTCATTGCTGCCTTCCATGGCTATGAGATCTGGCAGATGGACGTAAAAACGGCTTTTCTAAACGGCAGTTTGGAAGAGTGCGTTTATTTGGATCAGCCAGAAGGTTTTGTAGACAGTGGGAGCAGCGGGAAGGTATGCAAGTTGTGCAAATCCATTTATGGATTAAAGCAGGCATCGCGGAGCTGGAACATCTGTTTTGATGAAGCAATCAAGGATTTTGACTTCATCAAGAACGAGGATGGGCCTTTTATTTATAAGAATATTGTAGGATGAACTGTCATATTCCTAGTCTTGTACGTGGACGACATTCTTTTCATAGGAAATGACATTCCTATGCTACAATCGTTCAAACCATTCTTGTCACAACGGTTCTCCATGAAAGACCTGGGTGATGCCTCGTGCATTCTGGGGATCAAGATCTACAGAGATAGATCTAAGAGATTACTGGGACTTTCGCAGTCCAGGTACATAGAGACCGTACTAAAGAGATTTAGTATGGAAGATTCCAAGCGCGGTAATATACCCACATTGCACGTAATCACTCTTTCCAAGAAGATGTCTCCCAAGACTGACGAGGAGAGGGTTCGCATGAGCACTATACCCTACGCTTCGGCGATAAGATCTATAATGTATGCGATGCTATGTACAAGACCAGATGTAGCTTACGCGCTAAGCGTGGTGAGCCGGTATCAATCAGACCCAGGTGAGAACCACTGGACGGCAGTGAAGAACATTCTCAAGTACCTAAGAAGGACTAAGGAGATGTTCCTGGTTTACGGTAATGGAGACCTCAGGGTCGAGTCCTTTACCGATTCAAGCTTCCAGAGTGACAAGGATGACAACAAGTCTGTCTCGGGTTTTGTGTTTACCCTCAACGGAGGGGCGGTGTGTTGGCGGAGTTCCAAACAGGATACCGTCACAGACTCAACGATGGAGGCTGAATACATTGCTGCAAGTGAGGCCGCAAAAGGGATGGTTTGGATGAAGAAGTTCATTAGTGAACTTCAGGTGGTTCCGTCCATTATTGACCCAATACGATTGTATTGCGATAACAATAGGGCTATAGCTTTAGCGAAGGAACCACGGTCCCATCAGAAATCCAGACACACCTTAAGGCAGTATCACCTGATCAGGGAGGTCATTGATCGCCAGGAGATCGAGATACAGAGAGTGGACACTAAAGACAACACGACGGATCCATTCACAAAGGCCCTCCCTCAAACACAGTTCGAGCGACTTTTTGAGCTATTGGGTATGCGGTACGTCAGCAGCTGGCCTTAGTGCAGATGTTGGGTATGCAGTACACCAATTACTGGCCTTTAAGTGCAAGTGGGAGATTGTTGGATATGTATGCCCTAGAGGCCATTATTGTATAGTACTAGTTTGTATAATACATTTTGGAAGCTTGAGATATATACACGGATTTACGACAGTCTTGTTCGATATAGTAGTATGTTACTTGGTTTGTATCTATCTTAATATGTGTATATGTTTCTTTTAACATATCGCTGATACATATTGATGGAGCCCTTAGGATCTTTGCTTGACTACCAGCGTTGTGAAGGAGATCACACTAGTGGGGGTATGGTAGTCTATAAGCACATGCTTATACAGGTCCCTAGTCATAGGATTATCGAGACAGGGTATCGATACTCCAGAGTAGACTAGTGTATACGCTTCTCATCCCAACAGGGAAGATGGTCTATCCCACAGCTATCAGTACGTTGTAGTGGAGATAGTATGCAGGTGCTCATTGGGTTATGAATTTCACTGGACGGACTCCTCGGGAACTGTTGGTTGGTATTATACCTATCGTCAGTTAGCAGTTACCAGGTGACATGAGTACAGCTTAGTCCGTTGACTTGACACTGCTACTTTGCCTCAAGTGTATTCCCATTGTTCTTTGATTGCTACCCTACAACGGCTCTATTGAGTCATGCAAACATGTAGTAGTTGGGTACAGTCCCGAAGCACTTGGAGGCAGTGGCGGTTAGACAGGATTCGTCTCTCCCGGTATTGTGGGTTGATATCGCGCTTCATCTAGGACAACCATTACAGAAAGTCCCTGGGCAGGGCAAGTGAGATTTACTGGTAGGTGTTCCAGTAGTTTCTCAGGGTATTCTGGGCTACACTCCGACACGACTTATACCGCTATTAGGGGTCTGGCGTTTACCACCCCCTAGTTCCGATATGTGATACTCTTAGACGAACAGACTAGACTGTACGGAGATTGTCACATTCAGGCTCAGTAAGAGTTCGGATGGGTTTTCCTCATCGTCCTTCTTATCGACATATACCTGGGGACCATTACGTATAGCTAGTACCGCTTGCAACCTGTGGTTAAACCCACTGCCAGCGTAGTGTCGAGTCTTTAGAGTCCCACACAGAGGGTTTTTCACCTTTGGGCGAAACGATGTAGAGGTCGTATAGTTTTACGACAGGGTTCGTTCACATACGCGTACTTGTGCGTGTTTTGGTATTCGGGCAGTTGATACTAGTGGGCTTTGGTTTAAGACAGATCCTAGTTTTTGATTTTGGGTTGGTTCAATCCTATTGTATTCGTGTTCTTCAGAACACGGATTCGGGTATATGTATACAGTTAACAGAGACAAAGAAGGAGACACCTCATTAGGGCTTTTGACCATTGACTTGATTAGAACCATAATGAGATGAAGAAAATTGATTACTAATTTTAAATAGAGATAATTGTGTCATGGTTATTTAGTTTGACCACTTGACTTGTTGACCATTGTTGACTTAGATATTTTTGTTAAGCAAAAGATATTTTGCTTAGCATTAATAGTGACATGATAATGGTCAAATCAAATGAACCATCACAATTATAATAAATAAAATTATTATTCTTTTTCCTAATATGAGAGCTATCTCTTCATTTTACACACACTCTCTCTCCAATAGCTCTCTCTCCTTCATCCCCTCTCTCTCAAACCCTCATCTCTCATGTGTTGAGAACCAAGGGCCATTGAGACCAAGCCACTAAAATCTTTCTCTACTCACTCTAGGGTTCTTAGTCTAGCATACCAAGCATCCTAGTTACTTCATTGTTGAGGTTGGAGCTCAAGATAGAGGCTTTCGGTGGATCTTCTTTGACGTGGAGAAGCTGGTGAGGAGGAGCCATCCACAACTACTCGAAGGAGCTCACAACAAGGAGAAGCACTACAAGAAGAGAAGGAGTTCAAGCTTGAGGTATAACTTTCTATCATAGTAGATAGAACTCTATTGTGCTAAGTAGGTTTATGGTAAAGATCCGGTTTAGGGTTTATTCTAGCGCTAAGTTTATTACCGCTATAAATTTTTGTTCCGCAATTGGCCACGGTAGTTTGCCGCGGTGCTAATGTAACCCTTCATGGTATCAGAGCCAGCCCATAAACCCTAGATTAGCAAGATTAAACAATATTAAAACAACAAAATAGAAACTAGTCCGTAACACCGAAATCCAAACTGCAGTTTCTGTTGTTTATTAAAAGGCTTCAATTTTTTTTTTAAACAACCGCAGTGTAATCTTTATACTATGAGATATACCCAGAACAAAAACGAGGCATTTTCACCAAGTTTGGGCCAGCCACATGCCCCTTAAAACCTGCCTCCTCGGATTTTTGGTGGTGAAATTCTTCCAGTTTTGTTCTTGGCACTTATCTCAAGGAGTTTGGGGTTCTGGTGTTGTTTGGTTTTTGCCCAAATTTGATTCTCTGTTGTTTTCTGTATGGGGCAATTTGAACTGTTTCGAAGTCGTTAAATTTGACACTATTTAATAGTTTACAGTACATTCACTTTTATCTGCGACCGTGAATGTCACTCGATCGGTAAAACTTATCTGATTGCTACATGTTCTTTTAGACGGGTTTTGCGAATGTGACATTCGTGTTGATGTTTTGTGCTTGTGCTATGATTGTGGTTGGATAATCATGATGGATAGCATGTGGTGCAATGTTAGTGGTACAGTTTATACTCATTTATACATTTGTTATTGCGGGGCGAGCGTCCAATATGTGGACTGCCGTCTTTGCCGGGTTGTATATTTTTTTGGGGCACGACCGGGTTGAGTTCAATGTCACTATTTGAACATATTATTTTCTTTTTCTGTACTAGGATTACCCTGCGGTGGAGTGCACGAATAGCCGGGTTCTAGAAGGCAACAAGCCCGCATCTCATGGCGTTGAGACGGATGGGGATACATTCTAGAATTGGCGGGCTATTCACCGCACTCGTAGAGGGTATAGGATGACCCACGGAGGGGTGCCCAAGTTACCGAATTCCGTAAAATGCTGGGTGACCCATTCACTTTGTTGAAGGGGGCTGCCTCACTTCTGGGATAGACGGGTAACTTGTCGCGCTCGTAGGGGTCCAGGTTTTCATTGCACAGGCTATCCACACGACAGGGAACGTCGGGTTTTATTTACGGCTCAAATGAAAGCCGGGGCTCCAAGATTATCCACCATTCTATATTGTTGGCTAAGATTCTGTGATGTTCATTATTATCATGCCTGGGACGAATATTGTATATACTTATATATATATATATATATATATATATATATATATATATATATATATACACACACACTAGTAGATGTTGTATATTTTTTTCACCCGCGCTAGTCCGGCTCCCGCTCTGTCGTTAGTTAAGTAACCTAACGGATGATGATGGGGCCCAGTGGCGAATGCGGATGGCATATACGTACATCATATTTTTGTTCTTTTCTTGTGTGATAGATTATATTGATGGGACCGCATTAATTTTGATTAATGCGATAAAATAAACCTAAAAGATGTTGTTGGAACTAAGTTTTGAAAACTGACATTACAGACGTTCTCTTTTGCTTTGCACAGTGGTATTCGGTTATGAATATCGAGCACCTCATTCGACGAGGCAAGGGCCGAGATCCCTTAATCGGGAGTGACCCCTTGAGTAAAAGTTTGCGTCAACATAATAACTTCACTATAGTCGATTATTTTTGCTTTGCATCGTGGTATTCAGTTTGGAATATCCTGCACCTCATTCGACGAGGAAAAAGCCGAGATCCCTTCACAGGGAGTGACCTCTTTAGCAAATGTTTTCGCCACTATATATTTAAAAACCACTCGGGTTCTTTTAACGATATCAAGTTCATTACGTTAACGGGTTTTTCGCCAAATACCCAGCCGTAGCTCTCCGTCATTTCGGATTGGTATTGCTTAGTATTCGTGCTACGTATTTCGTACTCAGCCGAGGCGTAGTGTTCGGTAGCTATGTAATATTTTTCTGTAGCAAAAAAAACGATTGGTTGGGACAGTCGTGCGGTCATTTTGGCTCAGTCAAGGACTCGTACAGGTGGGTCTAAGCTATCAAGATAATGACGGGTTGAACTTGACTAGAATCCTTTGATATGTTGGCTCAGTCAAGGTCACTTGGGTCCTAGAGGCAAACACCACATCGGGAATTTCAAATATACAGGAAACATGCAGATTTGGCATACCTTCTGGAGTGTAGTGACTTGAGTGGATTCCATCTAGGTCATTACACAATGATAGTTGGATCCCGATCGTACTGATGAGTTGGATTACTCTCGGGAGATTATTACACTTAACAATCAATACTATAAACCAAGTAGGTGTCTAGAACGGTGATAGCGGGGCTACGCCTCCAGGGAAAAGAGATTATGTAATTAAGGAACTTCGCAAAAGCGTTGGAAAACCTCCCTCGAAGTACTAACACTATCCTAGATGAAAGGTTAAGCAAGTATTGTTACGTGTGATTAAATCCTGACTAGTTCTTCTTTGAGGGTTTGAAGAAGAATTTGAGGAAACAGTGGGAGCCATCCTGGTTAGATAAATTAATAACCAATCTAATCTTGCAAGAGCGCACGCTGAGTGTTTCTTTTCTCTCTCTAGGTAGCAACCATTTCACACCCTAATCAAGATAATAAAATGTATCGCTTGACCGATCCAAATTCTTATTCGGGGCTGGGGAACGTCGATTTGGCTTTAGCTTATGATGGCGATCGTAAGTATGAGCAAGCGAAAGAGAATTGTATGGATTCCAAGGAGACCCAAATAAAGAAGAAGCATACTATTGCATCTACTTCAGGTGTTCTTGTAGTTGCGAACTGCTTTTCAGTCGGTCCTACTTCCTGGGTACTAGATACCGGATCAGGATCTCATATCTGTAATTTATTGCAGGGACTGAGAAAAGTTGGATAGTTAGACCTGGTGATATGTCCCTCAGGGTAGGGAACGGAGCACAAGTTAATGCTGCAGTCGTCGGTGAATATCATCTAGTATTGCCAAATGGAAATACTATGATTTTGAACAATTGCTACTATGTACCTTCCATGGTTTGCAACATCATATCAGTTTCATTACTTGATAAAGATGGATATAATTTTGTTCTTGATAGAAATATCAGGAACATTTACCTTGATAAGGTACTGGTTACAGAAGGTACACAGTGTAATGGTATGTATGTTCTAAATCAGAATACAGCTCTCAATGTACAAAATACATGCAAGAGGAAGAGTTCAGATACGAACGAATCCTATTTGTGGTATTGTAGACTTGGTCATATCGGAGAGAAAAGACTAAGTAAGTTACATAAAGATGGACTCTTGAATACGTTCGAATTTTCATCTTATGAAACTTGTCAGTCTTGTCTCAAAGTAAAGATGACCAAATCTCCGTTCACCGGATATGGAGAGAGAGCAGCAGAGCTCTTGGGATTCATACACAGTGATGTATGTGGTCCGATGTGTATACATGCAAGGGGTGGGTTCTCGTACTTCATCATATTCACTGACGATCTCTCAAGATTCGGGTATGTGTATCTTATGAAACACAAATCTGAAGCTTTTGAGAAATTCAAAGAATTCAAAATGAAGTAGAGAACGGGACTAGAAAAAGTATCAAGATCCTCCGATCGGATAGAGGAGGGGAGTACTTGAGCACGGAATTCCTAGATTACTTAAAAGAGAATGGAATTCTCTCATCTAACTCCTCCTTACACACCACAGCACAACGGTGTATCGGAGCGGAGGAATCGTACCCTATTGGATATGGTTCGCTCCATGATGAGTAGTGCTGAGTTACCTCTTTCATTCTGAGGACATGTGCTTTTGACAGCGGCATATCTATTGAATGATGTTCCGTCTAAATCCGTGCCTAAGACACCATTCGAGATATGGAATGGCAAAAGGCCGTATCTTAAACATATTAAGATATTGGGTTGTCCGGCCTATGTAAAAGTACAAAATCCGGACAAATTAGAGGCACGTTCAGTTTTATGCAAGTTTGTGGGATATCCTAAAAATTCAATAGGATATCTGTTCTACAAAATCGAGGAAAAGAAGGTGTTTGTATCTCGCCACGCTACTATTTTAGAGTGGCAATTTCTTGCAAAAGAAACAAGTGGGAGTTCGGTAGAACTGGAAGAAATTCAGCGACCACAAAATGAAACTGAAGATTTGACAGAACCATAAGATTCAATAACCCCAGACAAACCTCAGCCACTCCGCAGATCTGGTAGGATTTCTCATCCGCCCGAGAGATACTATGGTTTTCTCATAGACGAGGATCGAGAGGATTGTATCTTGGAAGAAGATGATCCTACCAGTTTCAGGCAGGCCATTATCAGTAGGGACTCTGATAAGTGGCTGGATGCTATGCGATTCGAAATGGAGTCTATGAACACCAATAAAGTGTGGACCTTGGATAATACTCCACCTGGGGTAAAACCCATTAGATGCAAATGGATCTACAAAAGAAAACTTGGTGTAGATGGGCAGGTGGAAACCTATAAGGCTAGACTCGTTGCAAAAGGTTTTCATCAAAAACCTAGTGTGGACTATGACGAAACATTTTCTCCAGTGGCTATGCTTAAATCCATTCGAATCCTACTTGCCATTGCTGCCTTCCATGACTATGAGATCTGGCAGATGGACGTAAAAACGGCTTTTCTAAACGGCCGTTTGGAAGAGTACGTTTATATGGATCAGCCAGAAGGTTTTGTAGACAGTGGGAGCAGCGAGAAGATGTGCAAGTTGCTCAAATCCATTTATGCATTAAAGCAGGCATCGCGGAGCTGGAACATCTATTTTGATGAAGCAATCAAGGATTTTGACTTCATCAAGAATGAGGATGAGCCTTGTATTTATAAGAAGATTATAGGACGAACTGTTGTATTCCTAGTCATGCACGTGGATGACATTCTTTTGATAGGAAATGACATTCCTATGCTACAATCGGTCAAGCTATTCTTGTCACAACGGATCTCCATGAAAGACCTGGGTGATGCCTCGTGCATTCTGGGGATCAAGATCTACAGAGATAGATCTAAGAGATTACTTGGACTTTCGCAGTCCAGGTACATAGAGACCGTACTAATGAGATTTAGTATGGAAGATTCCAAGCGTGGTAATATACCCGCATTGCACGGAATCACCCTCTCCAAGAAGATATCTCCCAAAATTTACGAGGAGAGGATTCGCCTGAGCACTATACCCTTCGCTTCAGCGGTAGGATCTATAATGTATGCGATGCTATGTACAAGACCAGATGTAGCTTACGCGCTAAGCGTGGTGAGCCGGTATCAGTCAGACCCAGGTGAGAACCACTGGACGGCAGTGAAGAACATTCTCAAGTACCTAAGAAGGACTAAGGAAATGTTCCTGATTTACGGTAATGGAGACCTCAGGGTCAAGTCCTTTACCGATTCAAGCTTCCAGAGTGACAAGGACGACAGCAAGTCTATCTCGGGTTTTGTGTTTACCCTCAATGGAGGGGCGTTGTGTTGGCGGAGTTCCAAACAGGATACCGTCGCAGACTCGACGATGGAGGCTGAATACATTGCTGCATGCGCTGCCGCAAAAGAAGCGGTCTGGATGAAGAAGTTCATTAGTGAACTTCAGGTGGTTCCGTCCATTGTTGACCAAATACCTTTGTATTGCGATAACAATGGGGCTATAGTTTTAGTGAAGGAACCACGGTCCCATCAGAAATCCAGACACATCTTAAGGCGGTATCACCTGATCAGGGAGATCATTGATCGCCAGGAGATCAAGATACAGAGAGTGGACACTAAACACAACACGGCGGATCCATTCACAAAGGCCCTCCCTCAAACATTGTTCGAGCGACTTTTTGAGCTATTGGGTATGCGGTACGCCGGCAGTTGGCCTTAGTGCAGACGTTGAGTATGCGGTACACCAATTACTGGCCTTTAAGTGCAAGTGGGAGATTGTTGGATATGTATGACCTAGAGGCCATTATTGTATAGTACTAGTTTGTATAATACATTTTGGAAGCTTGGGATATATACACGGATTTACGACAGTCTTGCTCGATATAGTAGTATGCTACTTGGTTTGTATCTATCTTAATATGTGTATATGTTTCTTTTAACATATCGCTAATACATATTGATGGAGTCCTTAGGATCTTTGCTTGACTACCAGCTTTGTGATGGTGATCACACTAGTGGGGGCATGGTAGTCTATAAACACATCCTTATACAGGTCCATAGTCATAGAATTATCGAGACAGGGCATCGATACTCCAGAGTAGACTAGTGTATACGCTTCTCATCCCAGCAGGGGAGATGGTCTGTCCCATAGCAATCAGTACGTCGTACTAGAAATAATATGCAGGTGCTCATTGGGTTATGAGTTTTACTGGACGGACTCGTCGGGAACTGTTGGTTGGTATTATACCTATCGTCAGTTAGCAGTTCACAGGTGACATGAGTATAGCTTAGTCCGTTGACTTGACACTGCTACTTCACCTCAAGTGTGTTCCCACTGTTCTTTGATTGCTACTCTACCGCGGCTCTATTGAGTCGTGTAAACAGGTAGTAGTTGGGTACAGTCCCGAAGCACTTGGAGGTAGTGGCGGTTAGACAGGATTCGTCTCTCCCGGTATTGTGGGTTGATATTGCGCTGTGTCTAGGAGAGCCATTACACAAAGTCCCGGACCAGGGCAAGTGAGATTTACTGGTAGGTGTTCCAGTAGTTTCTCAGGGTGTTCTGGTTTACACTCCGACACGACTTATACCGCTATTAGGGGTCTGACGTTTACCACCCCCTAGGCCCGATATACGATTCTCTTAGACGAACAGAGCGGACTCTATGGAGATTGTCACATTCAGGCTCAGAAGGAGTTCGGATGGATTTTCCTCATTGTCCTTCTTATCGACATCTACCTGGGGACCGTTACGTACATCTAGTACCGCTTGCGGCCTGTGGTTAAACCCACTTCCAGCGCAGTGTCGAGTCTTTAGAGTCCCACACAGAGGGTTTTCCATCTTTGGGCGAAACGATGTAGAGGTCGTATGGTTTTACGACAGGGTTCGTTTACATATGCGTACTTATGCGTGTTTTGGTGTTCGGGCAGTTGATACTAGAGGGTTTTGGTTTAAGCCAGATCCTAGTATTTGCTTTTGGGTTGGTTCAGTCTTATTGTATTCGTGTTCTTCGGAACACGGATGCGGGTATATGTATACAGTTGACAGAAACAAAGAAGGAGACACCTCATTAGGGTTTTTGACCATTGACTTGATTAAAACCATAATGAGATGAAGGAAATTGATTACTAATTTTAATTAGAGATAATTGTGTCATGTTTATTTAGTTTGACCATGTGACTTGTTGACCATTGTTGACTTAGATATTTTTGTTAAGCAAAAGATATTTTGCTTTGCATTAATGGTGACATGATAATAGTCAAATCAAATGAACCATCACAATTATACTAATTAAAATTATTATTCTTTTTCCTAATATGAGAGCTATCTCTTCATTTTACACACACACACACACTCTCATAGTTATCTCTCCTTCATCCTCTCTCTCAAGCTCTCATCTCTCATGTGTTGAGTACCAAGGGCCATTAAGACCAAACGACTAAAATCCTTCTCTACTCACTCTAGGGTTCTTAGTCTAGCACACCAAGCACAGTAATTACTTCATTGTTGAGGTTCAAGCTCAAGGTAGAGGCCTTCGGTGGATCTTCTTTGACGTGGAGAAGCCGGTGAGGAGGAGCCATCCACAACCACTCTAAGGAGCTCACAACAAGGAGAAGCACCACAAGAAGAGAAGGATTTCAATCTTGAGGTATAACTTTCTATCATAGTATATAGAACTCTATTGTTCTAACTAGGTTTATGGTAAAGATCCGGTTTAGGGTTTATTCTAGCACCGAGTTTATTATCGCTATAAATTTTTGTTCCGCATTTGGCCACGGTAGTTGGCCGGGGCACTAATGTAACCCTTCACAGTATCAGAGCCAACCCATAAACCCTAGATTAGCAAGATTAAACAATGTTAAAACAACAAAACCGAAACAAGTCCGTAACACCGAAATCAAAACTGCAGTTTCTGTTGTTTTTTAAAAGGCTTCAAAAAAATTTTTAAACGACAGCAGTGTGATCTTTATACTATGAGATGTACCCAGAATAAAAACGAGGCATTTTCACCAAGTTTGGGCCGGCCACATGCCCCTTAAAACCGGCTTCCTCGGATTTTTGGTGGTGAAATTCTTCCATCTTTGTTCTGGGCACTTATCTCAAGGAGTTTGGGTTTCTGGTGTTGTTTGGTTTTTGCCCAAATTTGATTCTCTGTTTTTTTCTGTATGGGGCAATTTGAACTATTTTGAAGTCGTTAAATTTGACACTGTTTAATAGTTTACAGTACATTCACTTTTATCTGCGACCGTGAATGTCACTCGATCGGTAAAACTTGTCTGATTGCTATATGTTCTTTTAGACGGGTTTTGCGAACGTGACATTCGTGTTGATGTTTTGTGCTTGTGCTGTGATTGTGGTTGGATAATCATGATGGATAGCATGTGGTGCAATGTTAGTGGTACAATTTAAACTCATTTGTATATTTGTTATTGCGGGGCGAGCGTCCGACATGTGGACTGCAGTCTTTGCGAGTTGTATATTTTTTGGGGCACGACTGGGTTGAGGTCGATGTCACTATTTGAACATATTTTTTTTTTCTGTACTAGGATTACCCCGCGGTGAAGTGCACGAATAGCCAGGTCCTAGAAGGCAACAAGCCCGCATCTCATGGCGTTGAGACGGAGGGGGCTTCATTCTAGAATTGGAGGGCCATTCGCTGCACTCGTAGGGGGTATAGGATGAACCACGGAGGGGTACCTAAGTTACCGGATTCCATGAAGTGCTGGATGGCCCATTCACTTTGTTGAAGGGGGCTGCCACCCTTCTGGGATTGTTGGGTAACTTGCCGTGCTCGTAGAGGTCCAGGTTTTTATTGCACAGGCTATCCACACGACAGGGAACGTCGGGTTTTATTTTCGGCTCAAATAAAACCCGAGCCTCCAAGATTATCCACCATTCTGTATTGTTGGCTGAGATTCTGTGATGTTCATTATTATCATGTCTGGGACGAATGTTGTATATACTTATATATATAAATATATATATACAAGTAAATGTTGTATATGTTTTGCACCCAAGCTAGTCCAGCCCCTGCTCTGTCGTTAGTTAAGTAACCTAACGGGTGATGATGGGGCCCAGTGGCGAATGCGGATGGCATATACATACATCATATTTTCGTTTTTTTCTGGCGTGATAGATTATATTAATGGGACCGCATTAATTTTGATTAATGCAATAAAATAAACCTAAAAGATGTTGTTGGAACCAAGTTTCGAAAACTGACATTACAGACGTTCTCTTTTGCTTTGCACAGTGGTATTCGATTATGAATATCCGGCAACATTAACACCCTTTGGCCTTCCCACACTACTCCTCTTCTATTTGTTTTTCTTGCACATTAACAGATAATTAAAATGAGCTTTAAAAACAAATTTTAATGTATTTTAATTCTCATTTTAATACCATAAACCCTAATTCTATCTTATAAATACCACCCCACACCCTATCCCTCTCTATTCTGAAATCCATTGTCAAAACTCTCAAAGTTTTCCATGTCCAAAAAGTTATACAAGTGGAGTTAGCCCAAGGTCAAGTTCCGCCGACGAATCGGGACAAATCCGGTAACACCACGACTCCATAAAGTTCACAACTTGTTCCTATACCTCTTATCTGTTCTCCAAACCCTTAAGTTCCCTCGCTTCTACTCTCCTCTCTTCTATTCTAAAACAATCTCTTATTAAAACTCGTCGGAAGCGGAGTTATTCCGACTTCCGATTCTAATTTCATTAAAAACCTAACTTTTCTTAACAACAAATCAACCATCTCTTAATATCTTATTTAGCAACCATAAAACAATATTTAGAACTAGTTTCAATTCAAAATAAAATGATATGCAACTTGTATTACACTTTTTCGTTTAAATACCACAAAGTTTACCTACGACATTAATTCATCATATTGCTCATTTTACCTTTAGAAAACTCACGAGGTATTGACCTACCTCATTACAACACTCATCATAACATAGCATGGTGGCTCGAAAACAATATTTTTGTAGCTAAAGCAAATTTTACAGTTAAATACCATAAACTATCAAAACCGTATTTCTTTTAATTATTTTAATCAAATTCCATACAATTATGTCCTTTCAACCCATTTTGGGGAATCCGATTTGGTTGGTGCGGGTTATCGCATATCGATCGGACTAGTAGGGCAAGATGCAGACCTCCTCATGGAGCATACCATCTCGATGGAATTTATATTACAATTTTTAAGAAAACGTGATTTTTATTTAATAAATAAATTTATTTTCTAATAGTTATATATAATATTATCAACCTATCTATTTTAAATATACATAAAAATATCCATGTTTTCTAAACAAAGTAATCCCACATTTCAAGAAACTACCATCACAAATCAATACAAGTCATTTTACATGAAAATACCATATACTATTCAATTTAGATTTATATCCACTAGAATATCTCATCTTATAAAAATTACATCTATGAAAACCATAAAGACGATAAATAAATACTTGAGATTTATTTTGAAAATATATCAAAACTATTTTTCATAAAACCCCCTCAAGTTATATTAATTTACAATAATGATCCTAGTAAATATAGATTTAAGCGGGACCAATTCTCTGGATCTTCAGGGAGCCGGAGAATGTGGATGCTTACCTGTTTAAGGTAGACAACTAAAACGGGGTTATCAATACGATAATTGTCTTGGAAAAAGACACAAATCCTGCCGTCCATGTGCAGCAGTTACCGATAACTCCAAAACTTAATTCAGGAATTCAATTCTGTTTAAGTGTCTGACTCAGACAGAGTCTCGGTTTAATCCGAATACAATCCATACTTGATATAATTCCATTACAACATGAATACATCTATATCAACATGACTTGATTTGACCGAACCATAGATATACATTGACTTGTCTACATGACTATCCATTTATATCCTTATCCGTTTACAGGACCAATTGATATCATGGTTTCGGCAAGTATTATATCTACAAATCACTACATAACAATACAATAAACATTACGGGGTTAAAAAGGTGTAGATTGATACGAAATGTGTTAAAAGCGGCACGATGATGGTCACTTTAATACACCTAATCTGAATATCTGTTGATATTGTTCCGTGGCTTAACGGTTCCTTATGCTCCGTATACCTTAGTCCACGGAATAGTTCGACTTCTCTCATATACACTGGCATATTCTGTACCAAGCTACAAATAACAGCGATAACATAACAAACATACATTATATCAGTTATCCTCTCTATCTGTCTATTCTATTTCTATCTTTCTTTGGGACTTACCGAGCGATTGTTCGCTGACGACATTCCTTTTCTATTCTTTATTTGGAATGTTGTCAGGAGGACCCAACTCTCTGGAGATCGAGCCCAGCTCAGAAGACTTTGAGCAGTTCATCGAGGACCCCGAGTTTTAGTTCACTTGTATATACATTACTTTCAGTTCATGCCATTGTTTAGGCATTGCTTTCCGTATTGTATTTATTTTTTCGTTGCATTATAAAGAATGTTTAATAAATAAAAAGTTGATGTTCTTTTACATCTCATGTCTTTCTTGTGCACATTTATATTATATTGCTTATTTATGCTTAGCGTGTTTACTTTTGAGTAAATATGTCACGTGACCCGTCACATCTCCTTACCCTACTCTGAGAAGTGGGGCATGACAGGTTTTGTTGGCGGCCTATGCAGGTCAGTTCTGCATGAAACCCCACCATGCAGGGTCAGTTCTGCATGGAAACCTAAACAATATAACACAAGAATTATAAGACTCAGCAACTAAACATTCTTTATATTTCATATTCCTTGAATCTATAATAACTCTATTTTTCTTTCAAGGTTATGGATTCCCCAAACAATACTAGCACTAACGTGATCGGCAACACCACACCACCACCTCTTCCATTTATGCCTACCGTTTTAGCACCGATCAACGAGCAGAAGATACTGCTTGAAGCAATTAAGAGCCTCCTGGAGGGACAGCAGCAACAAACTGCCATACTAATGAACTACCCAGAAGCAGAAGACCTAGAATGAAGCAATTCCGGGCATTGTATCCAAAGCAATTTTCTGCAAAAAGAGAGCCCTTTGGAAGCTGAAGAATGGGCTCAATCAATTGAGGACGATCTGACAGCAGCACAAGTGCCATACATTGCTTGGGTAAGAGTTGCGAAACTGCAACTTACTGATAACGCCCGAGTATGGTGGAAGGCAGAAGAAAGCCGTCATGCCCAGCTGATCGAATAGAAGACATTTCGCGACATGTTCGACGCGATGTATTTTCCAGAGACAGCTCGATTTGACATGGTGCAACAATTCATCCACTTAAAACAAGGCTCTATATGGAGAAAATTTGTGGACGAGTATGATACCGAGTTCACTATGTTGAGCAGGTAAGATATGTCTCAAATATTCGAATTTCTAATAACACATACTACACAGCTAACATAAGACCGTAACAGGTTTGTGGCCCATCTCATACCGATTGCTAAGATCATGGCCAGACAATTTCAGTAGGGGTTGGACCGGGAGATCCAATCTGCTCTAGCTACAGGGGATTTTCCAACCCACGATTTGGCTCTGAGAGCTTCCCGTCGATACGAGGCAGTAGTGAAGAAGAAGGGCCGACCTCAATCTGCCGGTATGAAGTGCCCTGCTACTCAGATAGCAGGAAGAGCCTCTTCCAGGCCTCCTTTTGTACCCATGAGACCGGGAGTACTTTTTAACTGGCTCAGTCCAGACTTTTGCACCTAATGCAGGAGGGATGGCCACCTGACGAAGGATTGCAGGCGTGCTAATCACCTATGCTTAGTCTGTGGCTCATCCACACATGATATTGGGTCTTGTCCTCATCGACTCAATCCGAACTCTGTACCCAGACCAGCAATCACCTATCCGTAGCGGCCAGCTATCCACGCACCTGCACCACATCTTGCTCTCCTTGCTTCACCTTCTCGTGGACCTACTGCATCTCTTCCTCGTCAGTTCCATCAAGCACAAAGGAACTTACCTCAAGGACAAAGAAATGGACAGAGGAATGCTCCTCCAGCAAGGAGGAATGTACCGAGGCGATAGGCTTTCACAATGACTGTGGTAGAAGCTGAAGTCACTGGCCAAGTCATCACTGGTAACTTCCCATCTTTCAAATATGTTCAATACTTGTTTACATCCATATATCTTTTCCTATACCTAAAACATATCCCACATAACTTAGGTACGATCTTAGTAGCCTCACTTCCTACACTAGTACTCTTTGATACTGAAGCATCTCAGTAATTCCAGCTAAAGTAGCAGCAATAAGAGAATGGCCGACACCAAAAACAGTGAAGGACATTCGAAATTTCTTGGGATTAGCGGGATACTACCGAAGATTTATTCAAGGATTTTCGAAGATTGCAACACCCATGATCAAGCTCACACACAAAGATGAAGAATTCGTGTGGTCAGAAGCATGCAAATAAGCTTTCGTAGAACTCAAGTCAAGATTGACATCAGCACCAATTCTTGTAATACCAGGCCAATCTGGAGGTTTCTTGGTGCATTGTGATGCATTCGGTAAGAAATTAGGATGTGTTCTACACCAACATGGTAAAGTTGTAGCTTATGCATCAAGACAGCTGAAAGTTCATGAGCGCAACTATCCAACGCATGATCTGGAGTTGGCAGCCGTTATCTTTGCACTCAAGATTTGGCGTCATTATCTTCTTGGAGAACGGGTAGATATCTACACAGACCACAAAAGTATGAAGTATGTGTTTACACAGAAAGAGTTGAATATGCGACAGAGAAGATGGCTAGAACTCATGGCGGACTTTGACATCAATTTACAATATCATTTAGGAAAGGTGAATGTAGTACCTGATGCACTTAGCCATCAACCACTATCAATGAATCTTACCGCACAGTGGAAGCTACAGCAAGATTTGCATCAGATGGAGATAGAAGTGGTCATGCCAGATAACGCTTTACGTTTGATGAACTTATAAGTTCAGTCTACAATTGTCAATCGGATCAAAGCGGCTCAAGCAAGTGATGCCAAGTTGCAAAAGATTAGAGAACAAGTAGAAAGTGGACTTCGAACATACTTCATAATTCACGAAGACGGATCTTTGAGATACGGCAGTAGATTGTGTGTAACACAAGGTCCTGTTCGGGAAAAGTTGATGAAAGAAGCTCACAGCTCCCAATACTCAGTACACCCTGTGGTACGAAGATCTACATCAACATTACTGGTGGCATGGAATGAAGCGTGAAGTTGCCCGAAGTGTCGCAAAATGTTTGGTGTGTCAGCAAATGAAAGATGGACATCACAGGACTGCTAGTTACTTCAACCGTTTGCTATCCCAGAATGGAAGTGGCAACACATTACCATGGATTTTTTGACTGCTTTTCCTCGCAGCACAAAAGGTAACGATGATGTATGGGTTATTGTGGACCGACTCATAAAGTCGGCTCACTTTACCCCATTTCGAGTTGACAATCTACCGAGACACTAGCAAAGAACTATATGGAGGTAAATTTGAATCTAAGTAAAATTTAACCCTTCATAATGTACTGACTCTATACCCATGAACTCATGCAGGAGATCGTGAGATTATATGGAGTACCAGTTTGCATTGTCTCCGATCGTGACACCAGATTTCGATCGCAATTTTGGCAGAGTCTGCAAACTAGCTTGGGAACGAGCCTGAACTTTAGCACAGCTTACCATCCACAAATAGATGGACAGTCTGAGCGAACGATTCAGATACTTGAAGATATGCTAAGAGCCTGTATGCTAGACTTCGGAGGATCGTGGGAAAATCACCTACATCTTGTGAAGTTTTCATACAACAATAGCTACGAAGCGAGTATTGGAATGGCACCCTTTGCAGCTCTATATGGTAGGAAGTGTCGTTCACCATTAAGATGGGACGACATCGGAGATAGAGAACTCCTTGGACCTGAGATGATAGTGACGACTTAAGATGTAGTTCGCACTATCAGGGAACAAATGTGCATAGCCCATGACCGACAGAAGCACTGGATTGATGCAAAGCCCGGACACTTGGAGTTCCCACCGGGAGATCATGTCTTTCTGAAGATTTCTCCAAACCGTGAGGTAAGTTAAGTCCGAGATACATTGGACCGTTCGACATACTCGAACGAGTCTGAGAAGTGGCATACCGCTTGGCACTTTCACCCTCATTAGAAGGAGTGCACGATGTGTTCCACATCTCCCAACTCAGAAGGTATATGAGTGACCCCAGTCACATTCTTGATCACTCCGAGCTCACGGTATAGACAGACCTATCTTGTGAGCATCAACCCGTTTAAATCCTGGATAGAATGGTAAAGTCACTTCGGAACAAGGAAGTAAACTTGGCTCGAGTGATGTGGAGGAAAGATTCACCAGGAGAATCAGCGTGGGTAAGAGAAGACGGCATGCGTGTAAGATACCCTTTCTTATTTGTAAATTTGTCCTTAATAATTATAAATTTCGAGGACGAAATTTTTGTAAGGAGGGTAGAACGTAACGACTCTGTTTATAATGTACAAAATTTGTTTAAACTTAATGTACTAAATGGAGTATTGTAATCCTGAGTATGCTATAAGTATTTAAATTGTTTTAGAACAGCAAGAAAGCACTTGTAGTTCATTGCTAAAGCCTTGCACTACTGTGACATAGCCTCTGTGTTCGAATCCCATCAGCCACATATTATTTTTAATGATTTTTCTTTTAAACTTTTTAGAAGTCCGAAAGTTTGCACGTACAATACACGTAAAAATGTAAAATCAGATTAAATAAACATGTGGAATATGTTATGTAAACAGAGGAGAACACGTGTCACCAATCTAAGCCCTATCCCCCTTGACTTGGCCGGCAAGATGCGCTATTGGGCCGACGCCACCGGGCCCCAATCCCAAATGCTCAAATTTTTTCACCCAACACCCTTTGGACTCCCCCCGCTACACCTATTCTGTTTGATTTTCCTGCACATTAACAGAGAATTAAAATGAGATTTGAAAACAAATTTTAATGCATTTTAATTCTCATTTTAATACCCTAAACCTTAATTCTATCCTATAAATACCACCCCACACCCCTTCTCTCTCTATTCTGAAATCCATTGACAAAACTCTCAAAGTTTTCCAAGTCTAAAAAGTTATACAAGTGGAGTTAGCCCAAGGTCAAGTTCCGGCGACGATTCGGGACAAATTCGGCGACACTACGACTCCACGAAATTCACAACTTGTTCCTATGCCTCTTCTCTCTTCTCTAAACCCGTAAGTTCCCTCTCCACTCCTCTCTTCTATTCTAAAACAATCTCTTATTAAAACTCGTCGGAAGCGGAGTTATTCCGACTTCCGATTCTAATTTCATTAAAAACCCAACTTTTCTTAACAACAAATCAACCATCTCTTAATATCTTGTTTAGCAACCATAAAACAATATTTATAACAAGTTTCAATTCAAAATAAAATGCTATGCAACTCGTATTACACATTTTCGTTTAAATACAACAAAATTTACTACGACATTAATTCATCATATTGCTCATTTTACCTTTAGAAAACTCGCGAGATAATGACCTACCTCATCACAACACTCATCATGACATAGCACGATGGCTGGAAAACAATATTTTTGTGGCTAAGGCGAATTTTACAATTAAATACCATAAACTATCAAAACCGTATTTCATTTAATTGTTTTAATCAAATTCCATACAATTATGTCCTTACAACCCATTTTGGGGAATCCGATTTGGTTGGTGCGGATTATCGCACATCCATCGGACTAGTAGGGCGAGATACAGACCTTCTCACGGAGCATACGATCTCGATGGAATTTATATTACAATTTTTAAGAAAACGTGATTTCTATTTAATAAATAAATTTATTTTCTAATAGTTATATATAACATTATCAACCTATCTATTTTAAATATACATAAAAATATCCATGTTTTCTGAACAAAGGAATCCCAAATTTCATGAAACTACCATCACAAATCAATACAACTCATTTTACATGAAAATACCATATACTATTCAATTTAGGTTTATATCGACTAGAATATCTCATCTTATAAAAATTACATCAATGAAAACCCTAAAGACGATAAATAAATACTTGAGCTTTATTTTGAAAATATATCAAAACTATTTTTCATAAAAACCCCTCAGGTTATATTAATTTACAATAAGGACCCTAGTAAATATATGTTTAAGCGAGACCAATTCTCTTGAGCCTCAGGGAGCCGGAGAATGTGGGTGCTTGCCTATTTAAGGTAGATAACTAAAACGGGGTTATCAATACGGTAATTGTCTTGGAAAAAGACACAAATCATGCCGTCCATGTGCAGCAGTTGTTAGTTGTATGTATGCCCCAGGGGCCATTATTGTACATATGATGTATATTATATTGGATTCTTGGATATATATAGAGAGGACTTTCTTGCTCGACATGATAATATGCTATCTTGTTGCTTTTTATCTTAACATGTATACTTGTCTCTTGATACTGTCTTAAGGTTACATGTTGGTAAAGCCCTTAGGATGTGTACTTGACTACCAGGATTATGATGAAGATCATACTAGTGGGGCCATGGTAGTCCATAAGTTCATCCTTTAATGTTCCTAGTCGTGGGTGTATCGAGACAGGGTATCGATATACCAGAGTAGACTAGCGTATACACTTCTCGACCCATGAGATGGGCGATGGATGATCCCATATCCATTGGTGTTTGACTTCAGAGATGGTGTACGGGTGCTCAGTGGAGACTGAGTACACTGGACGGACTCGCCGAGAACTCCTGGATGGTATTATACCTGACGTCAGATAGCAATTCTCTAGTAACACTGGTACAGGTTAGTCTGTAGACCCGAGATCATCATAGAGTCTTGTGTGATTCCTACTGTGCTTTAATTTCCACCTTACCACGTTCAAGAGAACGTGCAAAACGGTTATTTTTCGGTACAGTCCCGAGTCACATAGAGGCAATGAGCGATAGGAGGGGTTTCGTCTCTCCCGGTATTAGGGGTTTATGTTGCGCTGTGTTCGATTGGCCATAACAGGGAAGTCCCTGGCCAGGACTGATTTAGAGATTTACTGGTAAGTGTTATCAGTAGTTTCTCGACCTGTTATGAGCCTCATATCGGCATGACTTATCGGTTATTGGGGCCTGACGTTTACCACCTCTAGACTTGATATACGACATATTAGACGAGGAGACCGGACTGTATGGTAGTGTTACTGTTAGGCTTTACAGGAGCTAGAGCGGGCTTGCTTGCTGATCTTCTGATCGTTCAATACCCGGGTAGCCGTTACGTCCAGCTAGTACCACTGACGGCTTATGGGTGCTTGATGTGATCATCACCTACTGCCGGTGTATTGACGAGTCTTTAGAGTCCTACATAGAGGTTTTACTGGCTCAGGCAAAACAAAGTAGGAGCACATAGGTGATATGTGCGGGACCGAGAATAATATGAGTATACGATACCATATTCTATTCTCGCGATTTTTGTATCAGTCGGTTATATATGATATAGCCGGGTTATCGAATCAAGTGTTGATTCGAAAAGATGGTACATATAATATTAGTCGGTTATATGTGATATAGTCAGATTATTAAATCATGTGTTGATTTGATAATTTAGGGTATAATTGTATATTTGATATATTAGTTTATATTGACTAATATTGGCTCACTTAAGCATTTATTTTTCTCATTTGTGTGCATATGATATATATGTGATATATATTAATGTACATTATTTTGTGTCATGGTTGTTGATACATACTACATGGGTGTATGAGACTTACACCATACCAATTATAATGTAGGGTTTTAATATTTAAAGTAATTCCAAATTAGTGGATAATTAGCCACATGCATGAAGCTTGTAGAAGCTTATGGATGCATTGACATAATCCATAAGTTTTGTTTTACTTAAGATATTTATTAACCAAACCAATATAATTTATCAATGGTTATGTCTCTACATAAGTTACTATATGATACAAACTCACCCATGGATGATTCTCTCACCTCATTAGTTCATTCTCATCTCTTGAGCTCATCTTCTTCTTCCTTGAGCAAAAGCTTGCTAGTTTTTTCTAAAGAGAGAAAATATTATGAGAAAAATAAAACTGAAGTGAGCCCACTTCCTACTTCATCATTCTTTACTAGATTAGCACTTTAGTATAGGATGTTTACTTCACTAATCTCTCATTAGTGAAGTAGTAGTTTGAGTTAGTGTCTCCTCGACGTAGATCATTTTCGGCCTCGAAGACTTCGAGCAAGATCGTTCCTTTCGCCTTGAGAAGCCATGCAAGAGTCCGGGAGTTCCATGATCACAGCGAAGGGACCACTACAAGGAGCTAATGAAGTGAAGGACCGGTCTACAAAGGTTATATTCCGTTATCACTTAGATTTAAAATAGTTTACATGTTGTTTCGTATGATTCTCTAGTTATCGATTCTAGTTTAGGGTTCTTTAAAATGGCAAAATTTTTAAAATGGCATGGACGATGCCTCCCGAAACCTTGCTTTCGTTCATAGGAACCCTACAGTGGTATCAGAGCCTTGCTAGGGAATTAGACGGATTGTGTTAGATTAAGAAACAGAAACTACTCCGAAACTTAAAACATTAAAACCTGCATTCTGTCGATTTTTAAATGAGCTCTAAAAATTTTCCAAACAAGTACAGAATGTTGTATGTGATATACCATGAACACTGGAGCAATTTGGGGCATTTCTGAGCAAAAGTGGCGGCCACCATACTCCCCATCTCGGCCAAAACCGAGCCTCCCACCTTCAAATTTTTCCAGTGTTCCATTGACTGGGTTTTGGTGTTTCAGGTATTGTTTATTTTTTCTAAATTTGCATGAGATGTTAATTTACTATAAAGGCAACTCGGAGTGTTTCATAGTCGTAATTCTAACTGTTTTCGGGTTACTTTTGACGGTGTTAAAAAGTTTGATCGGATATCAAATACCCGCTTTAACCCTTGCCCGAAAATTTTCCAAGTGTTGTATTTTTTCCGTAGTTAAAAAGCATTCAAACATCATGCAAGTTATGTGATGGACCCTCTAGAAGAACAAAACCTTAACTCGATTATGTGACCGTCAGAACCGCCACTAAACCCTCGGGTTTGTGGTGGTTCTGCGGTTCCACATGTGAGGCGTTGGTTGACCCTTCTACGGCTGGTCCATTGGTACTGTGGCATGTGGTGAATAATTTTAAACTACGTTCAAGTGTTGAGCTTTTTGGGTAATTGTGGGTGTTTGTTGATTCGATCGGAATGTTTAATATCGTCTAGTCTTTTCTGCGACCGTAAGTGTAATTTGTGGTGTATCGCCGGTTTCGTTGCTATATGTCAACGACAATTGGGATACGCATATTTACTTACGTTGATGACATGTGATGTTATGTGTTGCTGGATATGTTATATTGGATCTTCGCTTTTTGAATAGCCGGGGGTTTTATGTGAGATGAGAGTTTTTATTTTCATTCATATAAAATCCATTGTATGTAATATTCTTTTATTAGGGTACTTTCGGATTGAGGCTGATGTCACCATTGTTGTATATTATTTACTTTTCTGCACTAGGATAGACCCAAGGAGGGGAGCACAAGTAACCGGGTTCTAGAGTCCAGTGGGAGACCAACTCGAGGAGTCGAGTCCGGGTCTCCTAACTCTAGAATTGGTAGGGTTGCTTGCTGCTCTCGTAGGGGTCTAGGGATGTGGGTTTGGCTATTCATCGAGACCGTGCAATCCGTGTTTTATACAGGCTCAAATAAAACACGGACTTCCGAGTATATCCAATATTTCATATGTTTCTTCTGTTGCTTTGTAATGTGATCACTGTGGATTCTGAGACGAATGGATATACATTATATATGAGATATATAGTAGACGTTGCTTATGTTTTGCACCCGCGCTAGTCCCGTCCTGGTATGCCGTTAGTTAAGTAACCTAACGGTGCATAACGAGACACTGTGGCGAATGAGGATGGCATAAGCGTACGTTGTATTTTCGTTGCATTTTTTGTGATGCATAGGAAGCTTAAATGATGGGACTTCATTAATGAGATTAATGGAAAAAAAGAAACCTAAAAGATGTTGTGAAATCAAATTTTCAAAAAGGGTAGCTACAATATTTGCTTTGCATAGTGATATATGTGATATATCCTGCACCTTATTCGATAAAGAAAGAGCCGAGATCCCTTCACCGGGAGTGACCTCTTTAGCAATAACTGGAAGATGCTACAACACACGGTTTGTTTTTTGATTGCTTTTGGAGTATTTGCTTTGCATAGTGATATATGTGATATATCCCGCACTTTATTCGATGAGGAAAGAGCCGAGATCCCTTCACCGGGAATGACCTCTTTAGCAAAACTAGTAAAAGCCTCAAAAACACTCTTTTTCAAAATCACTCGATTCTACAACGATATCAAGTTCATTATGCAAAGGTTTTCTGAAAACCTGCCGTAGCCCTCCGTCATTTCAGATAATTCCTATTTAGTATTTATGCTACGTTTGTTGGCCTGCGTCAAGGCGTAGTGTGTGGTAGCTAACTAGTGCTTATCTGCAGCATAAGATGAGATTGGATTAGGGCAGTCGTACAACTTTGTTGGCCTGCGTCAAGGGTCGTGCGGGTGGGTTTAATTCAATCAAGAAATGACGGGTTGAACTTGACTAGCGGACTATGGTTTGTTGGCCTGTGTCGAGGTCATAGGATGCTAGGGGCAAAATATTATGGGGAGTTTCAAGTGTTGAAATTTGCAATGAGATTGCATACCTTCTATATGATAGTTGGATCCCGATACCCACTGCGAGTAAAAGTTACTCCTGCGAGAGTTTTATACAGGACAATTATCCGATCTAGTAGGTTTCTAGAAAGGTGTCAACGGGGTTATACCTCTGGGAAAATGAGGTTTATTTTAATTAGGTCCATGAGAAAGCACGGGGAACCTCGCTCAAAGTACTGGCACTGGCCTGGCTGAAAGATTGGCGAAATTGTAGGGTGTAATTAATCCCGGCTAGTCTTTCCTTTTAGGGTTTGAATGAAGATTTGATAAAACCAGTGGGAGACATCCTGATTAGATAAAATAATAACCAATCTAATCTTGCAAGAGCATACGCTAAAGTGTTTTCTTCTCTCCCTCTCCAGGTAGCGACCATGTCATGTCTTAATCAAGATAATAATATGGATGTATTGACCGAACCTGTATGTTATACTGTGCTGGGGAATGTTGGTTCCGTTCTTTCTTATAATTGTTATAAGACTGAACAGGGAATAGGTACATATCCGAATTCCCATGACGCCCAAACGAAGAATAAGCATGATGATGCATTTTCTTCGGGTGTGTTAGTTATTGAGAACTGTTTCTCTGTTCACTCTACGTCCTGGGTATTAGATACCGGATCAGGATCCCACATATGTAATATGTTACATAGGCTACGGAAAGGTAGAGAACTGGGAATAGGTGATCATTCTGTAAGAGTAGGGAATGGGGAAAATGTTGCATCCAAAGCAGTTGGCGAATATCAGCTTGTGTTACCAAGTGGCAACATATTGATTCAAAACAAATGCTATCATATTCCGACCCTGATATGCAATCTTATATCAGCTTCTTTATTAAGTAAAGAAGGATATAATTTTGTAGTACAGGATAATATTATGAACATCTTCCTGAATCAAAAGTTGATTGAATCAGGCTCGTTAAATAATGGCATATACGTTCTAGATCAAACTACAGTTCTTAACATACAAAACACATACAAGAGGAAGAGTTCAGAAATGAACAAATCCTTCTTATGGTATTGTAGACTAGGTCATATCAATGCGACACGGCTAGCTAAGTTGCATAAGGATGGATATTTGAATCCGTTCGAATTTTCATCTTATGACACTTGCCAGTCATGTCTCAAAGGAAAGATGACCAAAACTCCGTTTACAGGACACGGGGAAAGAGTTACAGAACTCTTAGGACTGATACATAGTGATGTATGTGGTCCTATGTCTATACATGCCAGGAATGGTTCCTCGTACTTCATTACATTCACTGACGATCTCTCAAGATTCGTACATGTGTTCCTGATGAAACACAAGTCTGAAGCTTTTGAGAAATTCAAAGAATATAAATCCGAAGTCGAGAACCAAACGGGTAAAAGTATTAAAATCCTTCGATCTGATCGAGGAGGTGAATACTTAAGCACGGAGTTCCTGGACTTCCTCAATGGGAATGGGATTCTCTCTTAGCTTACTCCTCCGTATACACCACAACACAATAGTGTATCAGAATGGAGGAATCGCACCCTATTAGATATGGTGGGCTCTATGATGAGCACTGCTTAGTTGCCTATTTCCTTTTGGGGTTATGCGCTTGAGACAGCAGCATATCTTATGAATCAAGTTCTATCTAAATCTGTACCTATCACACCATATGAGATATGGAGTGGGAAGAGACCATATCTTAAACGAGTTAAGATATGGGGTTATCCGGCCTATGTCAAAAGGCAAAATCCGGACAAACTCGACACACGATCAGTTCTTTGCATGTTTGTGGGATATCCAAAGAATTCATATGGATATTTTTTCTACCACAGTAAGGAACAAAAGGTGTTTGTTGCTCAGCATGCCACCTTTTAGAAAAGGAATTTCTTATAAAAGAAATTAGTGGAAAAGAGGTAGAACTGAAAGAAGTTCTAGATACACAAACTGTAACTGAAGATTTAATGGAACCAGAGGATTCGATAGTGCCCAACGAACCCCAGCCTCTCTGCCGATCTAGTAGGGTTCCTCATCCACCTGAGAGATACTATGGTTTTCTCATTGATGGTGGAAACGAGGATTGCATCATGGAGGATGATGACCCAACTAGCTTCGAGCAGGCCATCACGAGTGGGGACTCAGTGAAGTGGCTGGATGCAATGCGATCTGAGATGGAATCCATGTACACCAACAAAGTATAGACTTTGGAAGTTTCTCCTGAAGGGGTAAAACCCATTAGGAGCAAATGGATCTTTAAGAAGAAACTTGGTATTGATGGAAATGTTGAGACTTTCAAAACTAGACTTGTTGCAAAGGGTTTTCGTCAATGACCAAGTGTGGATTAGGACGAAACCTTTTCTCCAGTGGCTATGCTTAAGTCCATCCAGATCCTACTTGCCATTGCTGCATACCATGACTACGAATTCTGGCAAATGGATGTTAAGACCGCCTTTCTAAATGGTGATTTGGAAGAGCGCGTGTACATGACTCAGCCATAGGGCTTCGTAGACAGTGGGAGAAGCGGAAAGGTGTGCAAGCTGCTTAAATCCATCTACGGGTTCAAGCAAGCATCGCGGAGTTGGAACATCTATTTTGATGTCGTTATCAAAGAGTTTGATTTCGTCAAAAACATAGATGAACCTTGTATATACAAGAAGGTGGAAGAGAGTAAGGTTGTCTTACTCGTATTGTACATGGATGACATACTCTTGATAGGAAATGACATTCCTATGCTGCAATCGGTCAAGCTCCTCTTATCACAAAGATTCTCAATAAAAGATCTAGAGGATGCCTCCTACATCTTGGGGATTAAGATCTATAGAGATAGATCTAAACAGATATTGGGATTGTCCCAATCCAGGTACATTGACACCATACTAAAGAGGTTTAGTGTGGAAGAATCCAAGCGTGGGTTTTTACCCACGATCTCAGGACTCACTCTCTCCAAAGAGATGTCTCCCAAGACTGATTTGGAGAGAGCTCACATGCAAGGGATACCCTATGCTTCGACAGTAGGCTCTATCATGTACGCGATGCTATATACCAGACCCGATGTAGCACACTCACTAAGTGTAGAGAGTAGGTATCAAGCAGATCCTGGAGAGAGTCATTGGACAGCTGTGAAGAGCATTCTCAAGTACTTGAGAAGGACTAAAGATATGCTCTTGGTGTGTGGTAATGGAGAGCTCCAAGTGGAGTCCTTTACCAATTCGAGCTTCCAGAGTGATAGGGACGACTCTATGTCGCACTCGGGTTTTGTCTTTACCCTCAATGGAAGGGCGGTTTGCTGGAAGAGTTCCAAGCAGGAAACCGTTGTGGACTTGACGATGGAGGCTGAATACATCGCTGCCAACGATGTTGCCAAAGAGGCTATCTGGATAAAGAAGTTCATAACTGAACTTAGTGTGGTTCCATTCATCGAGTATCTAATACCTTTATATTGTGATAACAATAGAGCGGTGGCTTTGGCTAAGGAACCCAGGTCCCATCAGCGATCTAGACATATTCTGAGGCGGTATCACCTGATCCGGGAGATAGTTGATCGCAGGGAGATCGAGGTCATGAGAGTTGACAAGAAAAATAACACTGCGGATCCACTCACGAAGGCCATTCCCCAGATACAGTTCGAGAGACTTTTCGGGATGTTGGGTATGCGATACTAAAGCACACGGCCCTAGTGCAGGTGGGAGATTGTTAGCTGTATGTATGCCCTAGAGGCCATTATTGTACATATGATGTATATTATATTGGATGCTTGGACATATATAGAGAGGACTTTCTTGCACGACATGATAGTATGCTATCTTGTTACTCTTTATCTTAACATGTATACTTGTCTCTTGATACCGTCTTATGGTTATATGTTGGTACAGCCCTTAGGATGTGTACTTGAGTACCAGGATTATGATGCAGATCATACTAGTGGGGCCATGGTAGTCCATAAGTTCATCCTTTAATGTTCCTAGTTGTGGGTGTATCGAGACAGGGCATCGATATACCAGAGTAGACTAGCGTATACGCTTCTCGACCCATGAGATGGGTGATGGATGATCTCATATCTATTGGTGTTTGACATCAGAGATGGTGTACGGGTGCTCAGTGGAGACTGAGTACACTGGACGGACTCGCCGAGAACTCCTAGATAGTATTATACCTGACGTCAGATAGCAGTACTCTGGTGACACTGGTACAGGTTAGTCTGTAAATCCGAGATCGTCATAGAGTCTTGTGTGATTCCCACTGTGCTTTGATTTCCACCTTACCACGTTCAAGAGAACGTGCAAAATGGTTTTTTTTGGGTACAGTCCCGAGTTACATGGAGGCAATGAGCGATAGGAGGGGTTTCGTCTCTTCCGGTATTGGGGGTTGATGTTGTGCTGTGTTCGATTGGCCATAATAGGGAAGTCCCTGGCCAGGGCTGATTTAGATATTTACTGGGAAGTGTTATCAGTAGTTTCTCGATCCGTTATGAGCCTCATATCGGCATGACTTATCGGTTATTGGGGTCTGACGTTTACCACCCCTAGACTTGATATGCGACATATTAGACGAAGAGACTGGACTGTACGGTAGTGTTACTGTCAGGATTTACAGGAGCTAGAGCGGGCTTGCTTGCTGATCTTCTGATCGTTCAATACCTGGGTAGCCGTTACGTCCAGCTAGTACCGCTGACGGCTTATGGGTGCTTGATGTGATCATCAGCTACTGCCGGCGTATTGATGAGTCTTTAGAGTCCTACATAGAAGTTTTACTGGCTCAGGCAAAACGAAGTAGGAGCATATATGTGATATGTGCGGGACCGAGAATAATACGAGTATATGATACCGTATTCTATTCTCACGATTTTTGTATCGGTCGGTTATATGTGATATAGCCGGGTTATCGAATCAAGTGTTAATTCGATAAGATTGTACATATAATATTAGTCGGTTATATGTGATATAGCCGGATTATTAAATCAAGTGTTCATTTGATAATTTAGGGTATAATTGTATATTTCATATACTAGTTTACATTGACTAATATTGGCTCACTTAAGCATTTATTTTTCTCACTTGTGTGCATATGATATATATGTTATATGTATTAATGTACATTATTTTATGTCATGGTTGTTGATACACACTACATGGGTGCATGTGACTAATACCATACCAATTATAATGTAGGGTTTTAATATTTAAAGTAATTCCAAATTAGTGGATAATTAGCCACATGTATGAAGCTTGTAGAAGCTTATGGATGCATTGACTTAGTCCACTAGTTTTGTTTAACTTAAGATATTTATTAACCTAAATATTATAATTTAGCTATGGTTATGTCTTTACATGGGTTAGTATATGATACAAACTCACCCATGGTTGATTCTCTCACCTCATTAGTTCAATCTCATCTCTTAAGCTCATCTTCTTCTTCCTTGAGAAAAAGCTTGCTAGGTTTTTCTAAAGAGAGAAAATATTGTGTGAAAAATAAAACTAAAGTGAGCCCACTTCCTACTTCATCATCCTCTACTAGATTAGCACTTTCGTATTGTTTACATCACTAATCTCTCATTAGTGAAGTAGTAGCTTGAGTTAGTGTCTCCTCGACGTAGATCATCTTCGGCCTCGAAGACTTCATGCAAGATCGTTCCTTTCGCCTTGAGAAGCCATGCAAGATTCCGGGAGTTCCATGATCGCAGCAAAGGGACCACTACAAGGAGCTAATGAAGTGAAGGACAGGTCTACAAAGGCTGTATTCCGTTATCACTTAGATGTAAAATAGTTTACATGTTGTTTCGTATGATTCTCTAGTTATCGATTCTAGTTTAGGGTTCTTAAAAACTGCAAAATTTTAAAAATGGCATGGACGATGCCTCTCGAAACCTTGCTGTCGTTTATAGAAACCCTACAGCAGTTACCGATAACTCCAAAACTTAATTCAGGACTTCATTTCTGTTTAAGTGTCTGACTCCGACAGAGTCTAAGTTTAATCTGAATACAATCCATACTTGATATAATTCCATTACAATATGAATCCATCTATATCAACATGACTTGATTTGGCCGAACCATGAATATACATTGACTTATCTACATGACTATCCGTTTATATCCTTATCCGTTTACTTGAACAATTGATATCATAGTTTCGGCATGTCTTATATCTATAAATCACTACATAACAATACAGTAAACATTACGGGGTTTAAAAGGGGTAGATTGGTACAGAATGTGTTAAAAGTAGCACGATGATGGTCACTTTAATACACCTAACCTGAATATTCGTTGTTGTTGTTCCATGGCTTAACGGTTTCTTATGCTCCGTATACCTTAGTCTACGGAATAGTTAGACTCCTCTCGTATATACTGGCATATTCTGTACCAATCTACAAATAACAGCGATAACATAACAAACATACATCATATCGGTTATACTCTCTATCTGTCTATTCTATTTCTATCTTTTTTTGGGACTTACCGAGCGATTGTTCGCTGATGACATTTCTTTTTTATTCTTTCTTTGGAATGTTGTCAGGAGGACCAGACTCTCTGGAGATCGAGCCCAGCTCAGAAGACTTGGAGCAGTTCATCGAGGACACCGAGTTTTAGTTCACTTGTATATACTTTACTTTCAGTTCATGCCATTGTTTAGGTATTGCTTTCCATATTGTACTTACTTTTCAGTTGCATTGTAAAGAATATTTAATGAATAAAAAGTTGTTGTTCTTTTACATCTCATGTCTTTCTTATGTACATTTACATTATATTGCTTATTTACGCTTAGCGTGTTTACTTCTGAGTAAATACGTCGCGTGACCCGTCACGTCTCCTTACCGTACTCTGGGAAGCGAGGTGTGACAAAATGAGTCATTATTCTTAAGATACTTGTAGAAGACTTGAGAAGCCATGACTCGCTTCTTATTCTTTATTTTATTCATAGATATTTTCACCATAGCATCTCATCACTCACTTCATGGTTAATTCTCTCATAAGTCCAAGTTCATCCCCTTCTTCTTCTCTTCTCTAGGAGTTTTCTTGGGTTGAGAAAAGAAAAGAGAAAATTATTTTGAGTGAGAAAATCTCTTACTTCATCAACCTACACTAATCTAGCCCATTAGTTTACGTTGTTTGCTTCACGAATACTTTGATTAGTGAAGAGTGAGCTTGAGTTAGTGAGACTTCAAGGTGGATAATCTTCGGTCTCTAAGACAACAAGCAAGCTCGTTCCTTTCATCAAGTGCAGTCAAGAAAGAGTTCTAGATACTACTACTTTGGAGCTTTAGAAGTGAAAGACCGGTCTACAAAGCTTGTAAACCCTCTTCACTTAGAGTAGAACTTATTTGCTTTACTCAAAAACCCTAATTCCCTAGTTCGATTCTTATTTAGTATCACTTAGCTCTCTAGATTTTTTTAAATTGCATACTTGATGCTTGTATAAACCTAGTAGAGGTGATAAGACATACTTTCAGCTCCATCGAAGTAGAGTTCCCATTGGAAATCATTTTCTTCTTTGATTGCGTCGAACGCATATTCGTCTGGAAACTCGCAATTTAATAGGGAGTCGGCCGGTATCGGGTGCTCTACGAGAAAGTCAGCAATGGCCGGACCTTTCACTTCTTTGAAGAGTCTATAGGTTATCGAGAATTCCATCAGGAGGAGGGTACATTTGGCAAGCCTTCCTGTTAGTATGTCCCTTGACATTAGATATTTGAGAGGATCTATGTTTGATATGAGATAGACCTCGTGTACCAAGGCGTAATGTCTGAGCTTTGTTATTCCGAAGATCAGTGCCAGGCAATGCTTTGCGATGGGGGAATAGTTGTTTTCTGCCTCCAGGAGAACTCGACTTAAATAGTATAGAGCTCTCTCCTTTCCCTTATCGTTCTCTTATGTCCATAACATACCTAAAGAACCCTCAAAGGCTGTTGTATATAGGATAAGGGATTTTCCCTTAACCGGAGAGGTCAATACCGGCGAATTTTGTAGGTATTGCTTGATTTTGTCCGGTATATTTTGGCACTTTTTATCCTAGACAAATGGGGTCCCCTTCTTCATCAAGTGGCTATAGGGACGGTATTTTCTGGAGAGGTTGGCTATGAACCACCGGATATACGCGAGCTTTCCTTGGAGAGATCACAACTGTTTGAGGGTTCTCAGCGTGGGCATCTCCATAATCGCCTTGGTCTTTGAGGGACCGATTTCAATACCCCGGTGACGTATGATGAATCCTAGGAATTTACCTCAGGAAACTCCAAACGCGTATTTTAGATGGTTCAACGTCATATTATATTTCCGAAGACGTTGGAACACTATTTTTAGATATTCCCAATGCTCCTCATAAGATTTGCTCTTTACCACAAGGTTGTCGATATAGTATTCGATAATCTCGTGTATGAGCTCATCGAAAATCTTTGTCATAGACCTCTGGTAGATAGCACCGGCGTTCTTCAAACCGAAAGGCATTACCTTATAGCAGAATATGCCCGGCGGGGTTCGGAAAGCAGTATGCTTCTAGTCTTCAGGGTGCATTTTTATTTGGTTGTTTCCTGAAGATCCATCCATGAAGGAGAAGATCTCATAAGTAGACGTGTTATCGATCATAAGCTCGGTAACGGGCACTGGGAAGTCAGCTTTCGGGAAAGCTTTGTTGAGGTCCCAAAAGTCCACGCAGATGCGAGTCCCATTTTTCTTCATCACTGGAACGATGTTAGCGATCAAATCGGGGTATTGAACTTCTTGGATGAAGCCGGAGTCGATTAGTTTCTTGAATTCAGTGTTGATACTCATCTCAAGTTTGAGTCGCATCCTTCTTGGCACCTGTTTGATTGGCCTTATACCTGGCGATATAGCCAGTTTATGTACCGCCTCTTTTGGATCTAGACCCCGCATTTCAGAGTAGTTCCAGGCGAAGAAATCTTTATAAAGCATGAGCACGTATTTTAACGTGACCACCTGTTTTTCAGATAGCAGTTCATTGATGAACGTTGGCCTCGGATCATTTTTGGTCCCTAAGTCAATTTTTCTTAGGTTGTCCGCCATAGTGTGTATCCTATCTTGGTGCTGGTGGAAACTATGAGATCACCTCGTCCTTGTCTTCATTTGTGAAGCACCTATAGAGGTCATTCATAGTCTCGTGTCCTCCCTCTATTGAGAGTGTTATCATATAGTAGGTACGAGTTAGCGTCCGCTCTAGCAGTCGAGCTGGTCCAATCCAGACGGTATAGGTCCTCTTTGGCTCATGCTTTTGTAGTGGGGTTACCCTCCAGCTGTCGGATAATGTAAACATGCCTTATCGATACTGGTCTTCTACCCAGTCTTTGAAGGTGAAGCAGTCTTCAAGGGGATTGTTCCCCCAATATTTAACCTGATAAAAGAGCAAAGTTCTGTTGGAATGAGGCATCGCCTCACATGCTCTCCATGAGGGCGCCAGCACCAGAGCCAATCTTATAGGATTAAATCCTATGGTGGCGCCTCACGTGCTCCTTACGTGGGCGCCAATGTGCAAAGCACAGGAGTGCTACCTGAATAAAAGTTAAATTCTTATATGGCGCCGCACGTGCTCCTCACGCGGGCGCCAATGTGCAGAGCACATAAATACCCATCATAAGAATTAAATTCTTAAGTGGCGCCCACGTGCATAACACATGAGCGCCAGCGCCCAAGTTCATATCAATAGAATTAAATTCTATATTTTCCTAACAAAAGTTGGGATATTCTCTATTAAACAGAATCGTTGAATCAAAAATCCAATAGAGACGATAAATTATCAAAATATAAAATTAAATTCTATTAGGAGAAAATATCTCCCAAATCTTTCTAAATAAGAAAGATACTCTCCGAAGGATCAAAGATCCAATTATAGAATAAAATTATATTTTGGAATATATTCCTTCAATATTTCTAAATAAAGAAAATTGCTCTCTGTAAAACAGAGAACATGGATTAAAAAAATCCAATGGTGATTAAAAATCATCATTTTATAGAATAAATTCTGTATAGGGGAAAATATTTCTCCAGTCTCGTTAAAAACAAAAAAAATCATATTCTGTAAAATAGAAATCTTTGGATCAAAGTTCCAACGGTGGTTAAAATTCCCCATACCAATTAAATCAATTGGAATCTCTCAATGAGAGATTTTCTCAAAACCAATTAACAATTTGCCTCTTATATAAAGGACCCGAGACTTCAAGTCTCACACACACAGAGAGAGACTCACACAGAGGAGAACGAAGAGAGAAAGAGGCAACAGACACACAGTCAAATAGAAAAAAAAATCCCCTATAAGCTTCTGCAAAAAAAATAGAGAGCTCTAAAACAACAGAGAATTCAATTTTCAAAGGAGAAGATTGTCCTCCTCAAAAGCCTAAGTAAAGAAAACCACATAGACCAAAATATCCTTTTTACCTATTTTAAGGGTTTAACCCTTCTCAAAAAACCTAGTTCTTTTTCTGGATCAGAGATCCACAAGAAAAGCCTCCCACAAGTTAAGAATTTAATTCTCATCGGAGAGATCTTGTTCTTGAGAATCAAAGATTCAGAAAAGAACTAGGAAAAAGAACCTATCCTATGGGGATTTAATTCCTAGGAAAATAGGGTTCAACCCTTAAAGAAACTTAAAAGAACTTGGTTCTTAAAAGAAAAACTTGATTCTAGATCTTCAAAACAAAGATCTTGGTGATCATTAATGAGCAAACTGCCATTAGGAGAGAATCAATCTCTGAAAGAGAAAGGAAATTAGCGCCCTACGTGAGCGCCCCCAAAAGCGCCCAGTGCCTCACGTGAAAGACACGTGGGCACCCAAAGCAAAAGCACGGCGCCTCACGTGCTCCTCATGTGGGCGCCACAAAAATAATAAGAGTGCTTAGCACTCCATAAATAATCAAAACGGCTGAGTGCTTAGCACTGATTGGGCAGCGCCCAGCGCCTCACGTGCTCCTCATGTGAGCGCCACAAAAATAATAAGAGTGCTTAGCACTCCATAAATAGCCAAAATGGCTGACTGCTTAGCACTGATTGGACAGCGCCCGATGCCTCACGTGTTCCTCATGTGGGCGCCACAAAAAAAAGAAGAGATAAAAGTGCTTAACACTCCATAAACAGCCAAAATGGCTGAGTGCACTGCGCTCATTGGGCGACGCCCATAATTAAATGCTTCACATGACACCCATGTGAGTGTCAGAGCGTTAAAAAAATGCTTAGCAATTTTACATTAAAAAAAGGGGGACTGAACCAACAGAGCCCAAATAAGTGCTTAGCACTTCTGAACAAAAAAACTTAGCAGACTAAGCCCAAATTGGCTAAGTCTATAAAACTTCCTTATAGTTGAGCCCAAAATGGTCTGTTTTTTGGATCTTAAATGAAAATGATACTTAAAATATTGCTAAGTTGATCTTAGTCTCAAATTATACTAACGTATCCTTCGTTAAAAATAAATTGAGCCCAAATGCTCACAAATTTAAGTTGATCTCAATCTCAAACTAGATTAACGATCCTTAAATAAAACCAAACCTTTTTGAACAAAAGGAACATACAACCTAAGTTCAAAACCCATCAAGCAAATCCTTGACCCATACCCAAATCTAAAATATACGAATTTGAACCAATCCACGCCCTACGGGCGACGACACAAACTAGTCTCCATATACAATCCACGGGCAACCAAAACAAACAAAAATACACACGACACGAAGTGAACTGCCGGAGCAGGAGAAAGTGGTTATCGTAACGCGATAACGTAATTAACTGCAAAGGCTTGTGAATGCAAGGAAGAGTGTCCCCATAATTAAAAACCCTTCATAAAATGAGGGGGAATCTGAATAAGTCTGATGCAACGGTCGCATCCATCCAAACCTCAGATATACGGTGCCATAAATCAACTTGGCATCATTAGAGAGGTGGACGGATAAATCCAAATAGCATCTGCCCCCAAATTCAGGCAGGACGATCTATCCCGGTTCGCCTATGTTTTCGGATGTGAACAGGGATAACCTATTACTCGGTGATAGGAGCAATAATCCGGATGATGGACCTCGTTTATTTATTCGGAGTGCCGAGACTCCGGAAGCATCATCATTTGGTGCTTCATAACAAGGTTGAATATTTTTCTCGTCATGTCTTGGGGGAAAGAGAATTCTCGACCCATCTTCTTTATGAAGGATGGGCTCCAATCGAGTTTTTCTCGATTGCACGGCGTCTTTGATCCGCTTTGTTGTTTTCGAGCGTCGTTTGTGTTCTTTGCCTTGTTTTTACCTCCATTTTGGGGTTTTCCCATTTCGCGAAAACATATAGCGGGCTGGGGATGAAGAGCATTACGGTCAACATTCTCCGCAAATTGCCAGCTGAGACTCTGCGTCTTGGCTTTTTTATAAATGGCCATTTCGCAGCTGTGGTTGTCCCGGCTATATTGAAAAGCTTCTTTTATTAACTTGTCAATTTGTTCTTCGGGCGACGTACTTAACGTTTTCAAAGCGGGATCTCGCTTCGATTCGACGTCACAGCTACTTGGAAGAGCGTTTTCCGCTTCACTTGATCTATTTACGACGCAGCAATTATAGATCAGCTCCTGTTTCTTGGACCGAACGTAACCAAGCCTGGTTGTTTCCATCCTCCCGTTGGGCATCTTTTGCTGAGTCCCGAGAATATCCCAAATCTTTTTGTAGAGTTGGGCTTGTCGAACAGTTTGTTCGAGGGGTACGCCTTGTCGTCTTAACAGCTCTTTCAATCCTTCTGCGCAATATCTTGGTAGATGGATGGGTTGATGCCTGTCAAGTGTAAAATCGGTACCATGCCAAACTTCTTTTTCTACTTTGGTCTCCATAGATTAATAAAAGAGAATCCTCTTTTCACCTCTTCGTGTAGGAGGCACATAGAAAGTTTACAGTTCTTGTACGCTGTATGTATCGAGCGCATCAAGTTCCTTGTAATGCTGAGGCAAAGCCATTGTAAATTGTAGACTCTGATCTATTTCGGCAAAAGTTTGCATTGACGAGCGGACGAAGAACACTGCATTGGCCTTGTCCTCTGAGTCGCTGACAAAGACTAAGATAGGAGTAGATGGTCCGGGCTTATTGTTTTCTTCATCTTCCTCGGTATCACTCCCAAAGATCGGGATATTAGCAACGGATTTCTGTTTATTCTCCAGCTTGTGCTACCTTTCAGTATCCTCGAAGTCTGGTAAGAAGTACTTTGCATCTTAGTATTTCCGGACTTCGTTTATGGAGAACGAATTTAGCTGGCCCGTGAAGGTGTACTCCGAGCCATACTTGAAGTACATCATACACTGATGTTGTGTAGAAGGGATGACGTTGTACTCGTATAACCAAAGCCTGCCGAACAAAGCATTATAGCAAATCTTGGCGTCAATGACATGAAATTTTATGTCAGTGATGGGCAACCCGAAGCGTAGTATCAGTATTATGGACCCAAGCATCCGTGACGACTGTGAGTCAAATCCGGAGATGGTAATTTTATCTCAGGCAAGGTACTGAACGTTCATGCAGATTTCCTTCAGCACTCTTACGTTTAGAAGGTTGACGGAGGATCCATTGTCAACAAGGATTTTCCCTATTTTGATGTCGTGGCAGTACCCGGTGACATACAGCGGGAGATTATGCTCGCATGTACCGAGGAGTAGATCCTCATCACTGAACGTAATATCGGCCGTATGGACTTCTGCCAGTTCATCTGTCATCTTCTCTTCCATGAGGAAAGCTTGAAACTGATTGGGCTCTCGTAATGCCTTGATCAGGGAATCTCATGACTCTTTGGACAGGAGGAGAGCATCCAATATGCTCAGCTATGAAAGTATTTTCCTCAGATGTACCAGGATGTTGTAATCAACCTTACTTTTCTTAGACTGGTCTTTTGCGGCGAGCTCTTTGACAACTCCATCGTCGAGGGCGATTTCCTCCGGGATTTTCCCTTTCCCTTTTTCTTTTTTATTCTAACCTTTGTTTGTAGGTACGAGTTTCTTCTCACGCAGCGTGCGGTTACGCAGCTGAATATTCTCATAGTTCTTCTCTTCCTTTTCTTTTTCGGAGGTGGAGCCTTTGAAGAGAGGGTTGAGGAGTATTTCGTCCTCAGAATCGCTCCTAAATGTAAGAATTTGGGGTTTTCCCCTTCCGAATTAGTACCAACCATATGACAATTGCCAATCATTTCTCCAGGTGTGCTCATCCCACTATTATGCCGTCGACGAGCACGAGCTTCATGCTTCATCCTTTTGAAGTGTTTTTGATGGGCAACGTATCCTTACCACCACTTGTTGAAGGCACTGCATTTCTCGGTGGGGTGGGTGACCCTCCGATGATATAGGCAGTAGTTTGGCTTTAATTCTTCTCAATTGAGGCACATGACCCCAGAAGTGTTCTTTTTGAGAGGTGGCAGCTTCATCCCCGTTGACAGGGCTTCGGCGAGCCCCTTCTCTGTTTTGATCCAGTTCTTATTTGTTGCAGGTGTTCTTTGGTTTGGTTGGAGTACTTTACGAATCGTTCTCGCCGTAGCTTCTTTATTCTGACGCTGACGCTTAGCCTTTTCATATATAGCTGTCTCGCATTCTCAGTCAATTTTGCTTTTTTGAAAGGCTTCGTTTAACAACATCTCAATCGGGTCTTTTTCTGGCAGTTCCGGCGATTTTAGCGCCGGTTCTGCCCCCAGTTCCTCTGCGTTATTTTCTGACGTTGAAGAATCCTCTTCAGCATATAACAATGAATAGGAGACCGTGTGGAAACTTGCCACACGGTCTTCGGTGCCTTCTGATGAGTCATTTCCCTCATCGTTGTCAATTTCTTCGTCCTTAAGAATATACTTGAGGAATTATTTGAGCATGACCGATGTCCGTGCCTTCTGGTTATACTTCTTCAGCGCATCTATGTATTTTTGTAGATCCGTGCACTTGTCGTTATACTAGGCAGGCTGCACAGACTTCTTGGTCTTCTTCTGTTTCTTTGAAAACTTCGAAGGCTTGACTTGGGGGTTTTTCCCTTCGTCAACAATTCTCAGTGCGGAACGAGGTTTTAGCAACCCTTCGATTATTTCTGGTTCAAGTTGGCTTTTCCACCTGACTGCCGGACATGCTTGTAGATCCTTCAGCATTCTTTTGGTTTTCACTGAAAGAACGACTTCCCATGGAGTTTCTTCCACGGGTGAGCAAGATGCCCCCTGCGCGTCCACCTTTTTGGGAATGTGTTTCTGGGGTGGGTTTACCCTCCAGTTATCAAACAGTGCAATTTTCCCTTATTGATACTGGTCCTCGACCCAATTTTTGAAGATGTGTCAATCTTCATTTGGATGGCTCACCATTCTATGATAGGAGCAGTAGTTAGGGTTGTTGACGTCGCCGGGTTACGGTGGACGCCGCGGGTCTGGAAATATGAAGAGTTTATTACGCATTTCCAATTCAAACAATCTCCTCGTCTTGTCACGGGGAAACGGGTAAGCACGTCCTAATCTTTCCTCCAAGGACAGGCGCGGACCCACGTTGTTTTAGCGAGCAGCTGGTTTTGGGCCACTCGGCTGCTGTTGCATATTGGCAACAAAGGCCACTTTCCCTTTACTCTTGTTATTTCGAGGGTCCTTATTTGAGGTGGAAGTCCCATGGCCCATCTGGTCTATTTGAGCCAGTTTATCCATTAGAGTCTGAAAGGTTGTGGGCTTGAAGAACATCATGAACTGGGATACGGTCGTTTGAGGATCAAGGGTCCCGATGAACAAGCCCACGGCAGGAAATTCTTCAATGCGCTATTTGCACTTTGACCATAGATTCCACCACCGGATCGCGTATTGGACCCATGTTTCTTCCGGCTTTACCCTGGCATTGATTAATACCGTGATTAGAGTGCGTTCGCTCGCGCTGGAGAACCTCTGTGTGAACAGCAGTTCCATTTTTACGAATGTTTTCACGGAGTCATTTGGGAGCTCTGAGTACCATTCGAAGGCTATTTCTGACAAGCTGCCAACGAACTCGCAAAACAACAGTTTGTCGTCGCTCCCAGTATTGCCGCACAGTGCTCTGAATTGTGCGACATGTTGGTGAGGGTTGCATGTTCCTTTGTATACATGGAACTTGGGGATCGTATATCCCGGTAGGTATTTGATTTGATCATACCAGCCTGGATATGGTCGCCGGGTACTGACAATTTGGCCAGCGGCTACACTAACTTGATGAGCTCTTATTTGTTGAGCAATATAATCATCAAGGGCGGCCTTGGAGATCGTTTATTCTTTAGCCGCGGATAAGGGCGGAAGAGGGTTTGATGTTTCCCCACTGTCATCCTCGATGATTATCGGTAGATCTTCGGCCTAGGGTTCTGGCTGGATCATCATTCCAACCATGTCTTGGAACAGGAGAGCCATCTGCTTTATGTTAGTAGCTTACTCAGCAGCCTCTTTATCCTTTCTCTCCAACACCCTTTACAGAAACTCTGTATCGGTCACTTGCTCTTGGCGCTGTTCGGCCTCTTTGTCCGGTCTTTCTTTCTGTCCGGTAAGTGCCTTCATTTTGTTCAGCAACTCTTGGAGCTTTTGCTGTAGCTCCTGAGCCTTTGTCAGCGACTGAGTTTGCGGTCGGTGACTAACCGAAACATGGCTCCTGATCAGTCGAAAATATTGCATTTTTAACACATCAATTTCCCTACCATTTGCACTCATCTATAAGTGTTCGGAATGAATATAGCACATATTAGAAAAACGGCTGTAAAATACCAAATAACATGTATTATATATTATAACCGGCATTTTGAGGGAAATTGAGAGTTTATCATTGCATGCATCATCTTTGCATAGTGCAACACTTGTCTCGAGAATCTGTGCAGGAAATTCCAGGAAAAGAGTCGAAACTGTCAAAAGTGCAGATAAAAATACGCCAAGTCCAAGACCTGAGACCTGACAGTGAACAAGAAGGATTTATAAGATTCCAGACATCAAGAAACAGCACTAAAGCCACCACAAATGTACCCTGAAAATTCCATGCAGAGATACCTTCAAAGGGCCGCGGATCCGCGGCCGTAAGGCCCTATTGGCTGCGGATCCGCGACCACGTCAGGGTGACGTCAGCAAGTTTTGGCTGCGGGCTTCTCAATTCAAGAGCTTAACTCCTTCAAGCCACTGCAAATTCCAGAAATCTCCAGAAGCTTCTGTCCAAACAGCAAAGCTCTTTGTTCAAGCTACACACTCTCAAACTTCTCAAGCAAGCCTCTCAAATAACTACCTAAGCCTAGAAGCTTCTCCCTAACCTCCAAGCTTATCAAAGAAGCTAGCCCTAACTAACTATCTCTAGAACTTTCTACCTAACTATCAAGCTTACAAGTGAAGCTAAACTAAACCTAGCTTCTAAAGGAAGCAATTCCTAGTAAGGGCTATAAAAGGGACCCTAAAGCTTCTATTCTAAGGTTGTTGATTGTTGATCAATATCCACCCACAAGTTGAGTGACACAACTTGTGCATTCAAACCCTAACCCTAATCCAATCACCAAAGCCAAATTCAAGATCTCCGAGTACAATTCAAGCAAGAAGCCTTCAACCTTTTAGAAGCGAAGCCGATCTTCAACCGAGCAAGTGATCCTCGAGACGATCCGCGACTCACGGAGACGTGCGGAGCCAAATCGACGATCTAGTTCTTTCCTCGAATCTAGTAGATCTTGAGAGAATTGTAACAAAATTGTTGATAAATAAAAGGTGAAATTTCTTTATCTTGCTTACTTTTATATTTGAGCATTATGATTAGATCGCGATTCTTGATTGTGTTCTTTGATATGATGCTTGAGTAAAAACTCCGCTCGTGGAGGAATCGAGAGAATCAATAGATGAAGATGATTAGATCTTGAAACGATTCTTAATTCCTATAAGTTTTGTAAATTCTTGTAAATTAAATCATCGACAATCTAGTTTCGAGCGATGCTTTCTTGTAAGTTTTCGCTCTTAATTAGAGATCGACGATTGGTGATTCAATTTATTAGAGGTTAGAATGTGAATGAAAATCAACGAAAGGACAAGGGATAGATGATGAAACCTTAGTTTCCGCAAGAGATCCCTAATTCTTGTTGATCATCATCGATCTAGCATCAAATCATTAATGGATAAGAAAACGTAATCACAAGTTTTCATCACTTCTATAGATTCGATCGATTCCTACGAGCCTCACTTCAATTCTTGAAACCTAATTTGATTGGATATCATCAATTCTTGATTCTTGATTTTTAGTGTTCTTGTTATTAGATCTAAATAATTCTTGAAATTCACTTTATTAAATCTTGAATCGAATTGTCTTTTCTTTTCTCTTTAATTTTCAATTCATCTAAATCAAATATGATCAAATCATACTTTCCCTGTGGACGATCCGCACTCGCTAACGAACCTACAATTGACACCGTTATTGATTGCGGTTTACAAATTTCTTTGGTTGTGATTTCTATACATTTTCTATCTACACACCGAGAATCATTCAATCAATTGGCGTCGTTGCCGGAGATAGTGTGCTAATTTGTTCGTTTTTGAAATTTGAGTTGAAAAATTTATTCCATCAGAATTTTTAGATCAAAATTCGCGCAAACACTAAACGATTCGTTGTGATTTGTTGCAAGGAAATCTGGAATCTGTGGAGCTTGAGGAAAAAATTTCTGAATATTCCAGAGAGCTCAGGGAGTGAACAGAAGCATACGCTGAAAATTTTGTGCAGGAACTCCTCTGGATCGCGGCGGAACCGCGGTTTTAGGCGCTCATTGCGGCGGATCCGCGGTGATACTGTAGCTTCGCTGTTTGAAACTTTCTCGGTGAATCTCTGACTTTCTTATCTCTTCCTCGATCTGCTCCAATAACCAATTTCTGCAGGTTTCTTTGCAAAAATTCGCAGCGCCGCAAAATTAAAAATTGTGCATATTTGATCTTGGTTGTTTACATTTTTAATACGGAAATTAAAGGGCAAAGACCAAATTCAGATTTGGTGGGGAGTTCATTACCCTTCCTAAGCCCCAAAAATCACAAAACTGCATCCACATTACCCTCATTAACTAAAAAAATATTTAGACATGAATCTAAGGACTGTTGCGCTCACTTAGGACAGGAGAAGGTCATGGGTAATCTATTACTTATCCGCGTTTCTTTTGTGGTGTCTAAGGGAAGTGTGTCTAAGTCAAGTGGTTACTTAATTAAGCTCACTACTTATATAGTGGAGAACCTCCCACTTACCTGGCACTTACCTGGCCACAGGAGGGATAAAGAGGCAGTAAAGGATTGATCTTGCAACTTGTCTTCTGGCAGTTAGGAGCGGTCTAGAGACTTGATCTAGGTGACCACTAGATCTAGGGTTGTGTGTGCATTGTTGTGATTTGCATTTTTTCAAAAATCCGTATCTTTTTCAAAACAAACACCACTTCATCTTTCCCCTAATTATCTTAATGCTGCCACGTGTGCTAAACCCTTTAGTGCATGCTCGGCTGGACACGGGATTCCAGTGCCCGTCTTGTCCGCGTTCCCTCGATCGACTCCGAAGTCGGTATTTCTATGTCTACTTCTTCTTTACCCACCATCACACCCACATCGATGGACGGTTCTCCATCGAACTTCTTTACCACTACTCTGCCGCCGTCCGCAGGTGCGCAAAATCCACTCCGCATCTCTCTCCAAGAGAGATGCTATCCTATGCGAGGTCCTCTTTCGACCTCTCTCACCATTCCACTAGCCAACGGGGACAATTTTAAGATTAAACCCCAATACATCAACCTTCTACCAAAATATCACGGTCTCGAGTCTGAAGACGCATATGTCTTTATTACCAAATTTGAAAATGTATGCGCAGTGATGGGTACTTCACAGCTTTCTGTGGATGCTATGCGTCTTCTCCCATTTACCTTGTGCGATATAGCCGAGAAGTGGTTTTATAACACAACTGCACATTCCATTTCGAATTGGGGAGAATTCGTAAAAGCATTCATAAAGAAATTCTACCCAAATCATAAGACAGCTCGAGTCCGTAGCGAAATCAATCAATTCACCCAGCCTCCAAATGAAACATTCTCGAAGTGTTTTGAACGCTTCAAGGATTTGTTAGTTCAATGTCCACATCACGTAATCCCCAGATGGGATCTGTACAGAATTATATATGAGGGAATTAATCCTAACACAAAACAGACCCTTGAATCCATGTGTCAAGGCACTTTCATGTCCAAAGATGATGGTGAAGCTTGGAAATTCTTAGAAGATTTCGCTGAAAGATCTTTACAGTGGGAGGGTGTGAGTCAATCGTCTAGGGGTGGCAATAACCAATCGGATGTTTCCATAGGAGTTAGAGCTGAAATGTCAGCTATGCAAAAGAAACTCAAGACTAAGAAAAATAAATTTTTAGCCGCAGCCCTAAATCAAATGTCACTCTCCAAAACTGTATGTGGATGCTGTTCTGATCCTTCTCATTTGACGGAATAATATCTATTGAATTCTCCGTTTCAAGGTCATGAGCATATCAATTCTGCTTTCCAACAAAGACATAGAAACGATCCATTTTCTTCCACTTATAATCAGGGTTGGAGGAATCACCCTAATTTTGCTTGGAACCAATCACAATATCAAAGCACGGTTCCAACCCTGAACAATTTCCAAAGGGCTCTTCCACCACAACAGCAACCACTTCAATTGAGTCAGCACCCCTTCCAATCACAAAATATTCAAAATCCGGTCAACATACCTGCACCAAATAATCCTTTGCAGTTGACCGGTACTGATGAATCCTCTTCATTCATGAACTTGCTTCTGACAAATCTTATGCAAGTGTCGGCTGAAATAAAGACTTCCGTCGATGATATAAAGAAAAACTCCACTTCCCAAGCGGAGAGTATTAAATCGATGGAAGCAGAAATTGCAAGATTAAAAGCCGAATTGAGTGCTAGAGAGAAAGGGAAACTTCTAGCTCACCTTTACCCAATCCTGGCTATTCACATCATGTGAATGCAATCACCACGTTGAGATCTAGAAGAGTGCTTGACAATCACGTTGGGGAAGAGATTGATGATACTGAAAAATCTATCAGTAACACCCCGGCTGAGACTTTTCCTTCCACTTCTAATTCTGACCCCAGTTCATCCACCCACCATTTTCTCCCGAGCCTATTCTCCGTTTTCCCCAAGGCTCGACACCTCAGCCCACCTCTTCTAGTCCACCGAAAACGATCCCCACTCCTATTCTTAGATCATTCCCACCCACACGATCTTCTCCAATGTTGAACCCTGACCTTATTGCTCAAGATCCTTACCCGAATCGGTTAAGGGGAAACACACCGAGTCCACAAATGGAAAAGATCACTGAAATCTTTAAACAGGTTAACATCAACATCTCTCTTCTAGATGCAATACAATAAGTTCCCGCTTATGCGAAAGTTCTTAAAGACTTGTGCACTAGAAAGAGGAAGACCCAAGTGCCCAAGAAGGTATTCATGTCAAAGACTGTAGACACAGCTTTTCCCCAACAATTGCCGAGGAAACGTAAGGATCCTGGCTATCCTACTATTTCCATTTCTATTGGGGAGAAACACATCAACCGTGCTCTACTTGACCTTGGCGCAAGTGTTAACCTGCTTCCTTTCTCGGTATACGAGCAGTTAGGGATCGGAGAGTTGAAGCCAGCTCACTGCACTCTCCAGATGGCTGACCGATCAAGCACCAAACCTAGGGGTGAACTGGAGGATGTGTTAATAAAAATCGGGGAATTCTTATTCCCTGTGGAATTTATTGTTCTTGATACACAGCCTGTAGCGAACCCACGGAATCAAATTCCGGTGATTTTAGGTCGCCCCTTTTTGGCCACTTCCAATGCTATCATCAACTGTCGTAATGGCTCTATGACCCTATCCTTCGGGAATAGGTCAATTGAGCCAAACATTTACAAGTTGGGAAGTGTACCCTCCGAACCTACTGCTCAGGTCTGTTCTGTCGAATTAATGGATGTCGACAGCAGCGAATTTGACGATCCTCATGATACTGATCTTGGCTCTTTTTATATGTTGTTGTTTGACCCAACTATGTATCATACACATACAGACTCTTCCACTGAGATGTCCGGATCAACAACTAACACTGATTATGAACCGTTTTTGGAGTCTGAAGATCACCCCGCGCTTTGTGAAGACATTATTCTTCGGGGTATTGATGAGACTTTTGAGGAGATCTTTGCTGATGAACTCGCATTTTTGAAAAACACGGGTGTTGAGATGAATCCACATCAAAACATTGAAATTGAACCTCCACCCCTTCTTCTGGACTGTAAAAAGGATGCGAGCAATCCATCACAATCACTGCATCGTCTCTCCAAAATGAGACGCAAACACATTCTATTCCACCACTTACCTTTTCCCCACTTCTTCTTCCACCAACTGATGCACTACATTTATAAAATTTTCGAATGGTTGGTGTTAACTTTTGGTCTTTGCAAAGCTTGGCATCGACCAATAATTTTTTGACCCCCTTTTGTGATTTTCAAAGCTTAACATTGTTTAATTCAAGTTTGGGGGGGTATAATCTGGCTCCTGAAAAGAAAATTTTTACTGAAAATTGTGAGCCAAAAATAAGTTTGGGGGAGGATTTTCATGATCATATTTATTGCTCCCATTAATAAATTTCCTCCCGGTTTACAGTTTTTTGTGATTTAGCGGATGGCAACAGTGAGGACACTGTTGAAAACAAGTTTGGGGGAGGTTTGTGCTTATTTACGCATCATTTGCATCATACTTTGCATAAGCACAAAACATTTTTGAAAACCTATAAAAATTTCAAAAAATTTCAAAATATAAAAAATTTTGTACATAAATAAGATAATAAAAGATTAGATAGTGAAAAATTACATCCAAAAGATTAGAAAAATTTAAGAAAACTAAGAAAATTAAAAGTTTTCTTAAACGAACTAGTAATAAGTAGTTATGAGCCGTTGTCCCAAGGGTTAGTAAGATGAAGGAAGTCACTAATCTGAGGATAAAAATAAGTCTGAAAATAGTTCCTATTCTGGAAGCCAAACATTTTGAACGTTGATACCCTGCTATACGCACTTACATACATCTTGAAGCTCGGGATAGTAGAGAATACCTTGAAATACTCTTGTCTAAAAGCCGATGTATGAAGGAAATAAAAAAAATGATGAAGAAAATATAAAATGGTGAAGAAAAAAATGAACACTGGTTTTGTTATCGCCAAGGCAGCAATAAAAAAATATAGCGAGGGTACTTCATCACCTAGTGCCTTAAACCAACTGGTCTGGGAGTCGCTGCTAAGTCTTAGGTGGTGCAAGATGAGGAAAAAAACACCGTATAAGCAAGTACATGAGTAATCGGTCGGTTAGTACCTCAAGAAGTATTAACGGTCGCATGAAAAGTGTGTGAGCAAATCCATCTAAATATTCATCAAATTAAAAAGTACTGAGGCAGATGGACAAGAGAATGATAGCTTGAATTGAATTCTCCGAGTGTAGGGATGTTCTTTACGCACACGTAGGGTTATATGATCGATATTTGGAAGAAAGGTAGGAATGAACAATAAAGACGATGTTTTATTGAGAGATGACATGATTTCTAATATCTTTTCATGACTATTAAGATAGGGCTCATGACAACCGAAAAGCTAGCATAGTTGGAAACTCTAATTTTCAAAGCTTTTCTTTTACAATTCTTATCTTTATATGTAATTTTCACGGTCTTCCTTTTATTATTGGATTTTGTGGGTGCAATCCGCTGAAAACCCTCAGGAAACAACACTCCTCCTACTAGGGACACCTAGAGATTTAAAGGCTTGTTGCACATGCTCAGTGCAATCGTGTTGCCTACGAAAGTATGCTAGTTAGTTTTTCTTTTTCATTATTTTCTCCTTCTCTTTTTAATAAAACAGTTTCCTCGAGATGACCAAAAATTAGTTTTAGGGAATTTGATCAGACGAAAATATTGCATTTTTAACACATCAATTTCCCTACCATTTGCACTCATCTATAAGTGTTCGGAATGAATATGGCACATATTAGCAAAACAGCTGTAAAATACCAAATAACATGTGTTATATATTATAACCGGCATTTTGAGGGAAATTGAGTGTTTATCATTGCATGCATCATCTTTGTATAGTGCAACACTTGTCTCGAGAATCTGTGCAGGAAATTCCAGGAAAAGAGTCGAAACTGTCAAAAGTGCTGATAAAAATACGCCAAGTCCAAGACCTGAGATCTGGCAATGAACAAGAAGGATATATAAGATTCCAGACATCAGGAAACAGCACTAAAGCCACCACAAAAGTACCCTGAAAATTCCATGCAGAGATACCTTCAAAGGGCCGCGAATCCGCGGCCGTAAGGCCCTATTGGTGGTGGATCCGCGGCCACATCAGGGTGACGTCAGCAAGTTTTGGCTGCGGGCTTCTCAATTCAAGAGCTTAACTCCTTCAAGCCACTGCAAATTCCAGAAATCTCCAGAAGCATCTGTCCGAACAGCAAAGCTCTTTGCTCACGCTAAACACTCTCAAGCTTCTCAAGCAAGCCTCTCAAATAACTACCCAAGCCTAGAAGCTTCTCCCTAACCTCCAAGTTTATCAAAGAAGCTAGCCCTAACAAACTATCTCTAGAACCTTCTACCTAACTACCAAGCTTACAAGTGAAGCTAAACTAAACCTAGCTTCTAAAGGAAGCTAATCCTAGTAAGGGCTACAAAAGGGACCCTAAAGCTTCTATTCTAAGGTTGTTGATTGTTGATCAATTTCCACCCACAAGTTGAGTGACACAACTTGTGCATTCAAACCCTAACCCTAATCCAATCACGAAAGCCAAATTCAAGATATCCGAGTACAATTCAAGCAAGAAGCCTTCAACCTTTTAGAAGCGAAACCGATCTTCAACCGAGTAAGTGATCCTCGAGACGATCTGCGACTCACGGAGACGTGTGGAGCCAAATCGACGATCTAGTTCTTTCCTCGAATCTTGTAGATCTTGAGAGAATTGTAACAAAATTGTTGATAAATAAAAGGGGAAATTTCTTTATCTTGCTTACTTTTATATTTGAGCATTATGATTAGATCGCGATTCTTGATTGTGTTCTTTGATATGATGCTTGAGTAAAAACTCCGCTCGTTGAGGAATCGAGAGAATCAATTGATGATGATGATTAGATTTTGAAACGATTCTTAATTCCTATAAGTTTTGTAAACTCTTGTAAATTGAATCATCGACAATCTAGTTTCGAGCGATGCTTTCTTGAAAGTTTTCGCTCTTAATTAGAGATCGACGATTGGTGATTCAATTTACTAAAGGCTAGAATGTGAATGAAAATCAACGAAAGGACAAGGGATAGATGATGAAACCCTAGTTTCCGCAAGAGATCCCTAATTCTCGTTGATCATCTTCGATCTAGCATCAAATCATTAATGGATAAGAAAACGTAATCATAAGTTTTCATCACTTCTATAGATTCGATCGATTCCTACGAGCCACACTTCGATTCTTGAAACCTAATTCGATTGGATATCATCAATTCTTGATTCTTGATTTTTAGTGTTCTTGTTATTAGATCTAAATAATTCTTGAAATTCACTTTATTAAATCTTGAATCGAATTGTCTTTTCTTTATCTTTAATTTATAATTCATCTAAATCAAATATGATCAAATCACACTTTCCCTGTAGACGATCCGCACTCGCTAACGAACCTACAATTGACACCGTTATTGATTGCGGTTTACAAATTTCTTTAGTTGTGATTTCTATATATTTTCTACCTACACACCGAGAATCATTCAATCGGCTCCCTTCTTGCCCATTGGTCATATAGACCGTATGGACGATAATGCCCCCAAACTTAGGGCGTTTAGTTCCATCGCCCTTGGAATTCGCCGCGGGCGGTAGAGTTTTCCCCAGTCTCGTTCTTTTATGAGAGATTGGAGTTGAAGGAGCCGTTATAATAGACACTTGTTCAGGAAAAGTCCCCCATTGTATGGCGGAGGATTGGTCTTTTTCTTGCCGAACCTTCGATTTCTTTGGTCGACGAGAGTAGTTTTGATTAATCACAGAGTCTTGGACTTTTCTCCAGACCCTAGGAATTTGCGAGGAGAGTCGCTGATGAGGCCACTCCGGCTTTGCCTGCACCGTAACTTTCGCAGGTAGGGGAGATTTTTTTAGCACCGCTGTTGGGGAGTCTTTGCGCACCCTCTTAAGCAGATCAAAGTTGTTCCCAGTTGGAACAGCAGTGTCGACCTCCACCATTGGAGCTGGCGGGGTGAGTCCAGAGGGGGAGTTGAAGGGTTACACTAACGCCCCGGCAATCTACCGTGGTCGTTTGCGGGAAAAAAAAATTCTACGTTTAAAAACTGGCGCTAGAATAACCCTATAACCGGATCTACCATAAACCTAAACTAGCTATACTAGAGGTGCTATCTACTATGAAAGCGAATCTCACCAAAAGATCCGTGTCCTTCGATCTTTTATCCTCTTCGTATGCTCCTAGTGGTCTCCATGATCGAGCTTGATCGTCTGTCTCCCTCCATCGAAGATGATCCACTCTAGAATTGTGATCCATAGCTCTAGTTCCAAACTAAGTATCAAATGGAGCAACTAGAGAACTTGGATTGCTAATCTAAGAACTCTAGGATGTAATCTAGGGTTCTAAGTGTATTTCTATCTCACCTCCTCTCTTAATTCTCAACTCATGAGAAGGTAGAGAAGAGGTTTAACTTGAAGGTGGAGGAGCTCAAGAACAAAGAAGAAGGAGCAAAGCAAATGGTGAACTCAAGAATGAAGCATACCATGTGAGAGAAAATCAATCACAATGGTTTTGTAAAACCATTTCAATGAATAAAAAAGTCTCAACCGTGCTTCAATAGTTGCCACAAATGAATTAATAATTCATTTGTCAACTATTAAGGCATGGTCCCCACCATGCTCTCATCTCCTTTATTTTAAACCTCAATTCCATTTAAAAATAAATGGAAAAAGCCATGATGAGGTGTCCACCTTCTAGAATGTTTTCCGTAAAAAATACGGATTACAGTCTACTGTATATACATATCTGCATTCGCATAAAAACATGAATAACCGACGACATAGAATAACACAAAGAACATAATACACAAAGAACATAATACTAGAATATACATATCGAAATATATATATATATATATATAAATTATTAAATGAAAACCTGATTTAATAATCCGGTTCAAAACCCTAGCCGGCTAGTATTATCAACTGTCCAATTGAAAGTCCCGGTACATAGTACCATCAATCAATCGGAATCCTGCACGTATCCAATACGGCTAGTACATCATATCGCCTGAATCAGGGAAACCCTCTGTGTGGGACTCTAAAGACTCTAGGGCCATGTTATTACGTATCCAATATGTCTTACTTGTTATTACATATCATTTATACAATAGAGGTGCAGTCTAGGGCCAGCCGTTGGCGTATCGCATGTCCAACATCTCAAAAAGTTGCTCAAACTGCGCTTGAGGGAAGGTCTTCGTGAATGGGTCCGCCGTGTTGTCTTTAGTGTCCACTCTCCGCACCTCGATCTCCCGGCGATAAACGATCTCCCTGATTAGGTGATACCGCCTTCAAATGTGTCTGGACTTCTGATGAGGCCGTGGTTCCTTCGCTAAAGCTATAGCCCCATTGTTATCGCAATACAAAGGTATCGGATCAACAATGGACGAAACTACCTGAAGTTCAGTAATAAACTTCTTCATCCAGACCACTTCTTTTGCGGCATCGTTCGCAGCAATGTATTCAGCCTTCATCGTCGAGTCTACGATGATGTCATGTATGGAGCTTTTCCAACACACCGCCCTTCTTTTGAGGGTAAACACAAAACCTGAGACAAACTTGCTGCCATCCTTATCACTCTGAAAGATTGAATCGGTAAAGGACTCGACCTGCAGGTCTCTATTACCGTAAACTAAGAACATCTTCTTAGTCCTTCTTAGGTACTTGAGAATGTTCTTCACTGTTGTCCAGTGATTCTCACCTGGGTCTGACTGATACCGGCTCACCACACTAAGCGCGTAAGCTACATCTAGTCTGGTACATAGCATCACATACATTATAGAACCTACCGCCGAAGCGTAGGGTATAGTGCTCATGCGAACTCTCTCCTCATCAGTCTTGGGAGACATCTCTTTGGAGAGAGAGATTCCGTATAATGCGGGTAGGTTACCGTGCTTGGAATCTTCCATACTAAATCTCTTTAGTACGGTCTCTATGTACCTAAACTGCGAAAGTCCTAACAATCTCTTAGATCTATCTCTGTAGATCTTAATCCCCAGAATGTATGAGGCATCACCCAGGTCTTTCATGGAGAACCTTTGTGACAAGAACGGCTTGACCGATTGTAGCATAGTAATATCATTTCTTATCAAAAAATGTCGTCCATGTACAAGACTAGAAATACGACAGTTCGTCCTACAATCTTCTTATATATGTAAGGCCCATCCTCGTTCTTGATGAAATCAAATTCTTTGACTGTTTCATCAAAACAGATGTTCCAGCTCCGCGATGCCTGCTTCAATCCATAAATGTATTTAAATAACTTGCACACCTTCTCGTTGCTCCCACTCTCCACAAAACCTTCTGGCTGATCCATATAAACGCACTCTTCCAAACATCTGTTTAGAAAAGACGGTTTTACGTCTATCTGCCAAATTTCATAGTCATGGAAGGCAGCAATGGCAAGTAGGATCCAAATGGATTTGAGCATAGCCACTGGAGAAAAGGTTTCGTCATAGTCCACTACTGGTCTTTGATGAAAACCTTTTGCAACAAGTCTAGCCTTATAAGTTTCCACCTGCCCATCTATACCAAACTTCTTTTTGTAGATCCATTTGCATCCAACGGGTTTTACCCCGGGTGGAGCAATATCCAAGGTCCACACTTTATTGGCGTATATGGACTCCATTTCGGATCGCATAGCATTCAGCCACTTATCAGAATCCCTAATGATAATGGCCTGCTTAAAACTATTACGATCATCTTCTTCCAAGATGCAATCCTCTCGATCCCCATCTATGAGAAAACCGTAGTATCTCTCGGGAGCATGAGAAATCCTACTAGATATGCGGAGTGGCTGAGGCTCTTCCGGGGTTATTGAATCTAGCGCTTCTACCAAATCATCAGTTACATTTTGTGGTTCAGAAGTTTCTTCCAGTTCTACCGTACTCCCACTAACTTCTTTTGCAAAAAGTTTCCTTTCTAAAAAGGTGGCGGGGCGAGATACAAACACCTTCTGTTCCTCAATGTGGTAGAACAGATATCCTAGTGAATCCTTAGGATATCCCACAAATTTACATAGAATTGATCGTGTCTCTAGTTTGTTCGGTTTTTGTGTTTTAACATATGCCGGACAACCCCACGTCTTAATGAATTTAAGACATAGTTTCTTACCACTCCATATTTCATATGGAGTCTTAGGCACTAATTTGGAAGGACCTGATTCAATAGGTATGCCGTTGTTTGTAGCGCATGTCCCCAGAATGAAAGAGGCAACTCAGCACTACTCATCATGGAGCGAATCATATCCAAAAGGGTGCGATTCCTCCGCTCCGATACACCGTTGTGCTGTGGTGTGTATGGAGGAGTAAGCTGAGAGAGAATTCCATTCTCTTTTAGGTATTCTAGAAATTACGTGCTTAAGTACTCCCCTCCTCTATCAGATCGGAGGATCTTGATACTTTTGCCAGTCTGGTTCTCTACTTCGTTTCTGAATTCTTTGAATTTCTCAAAAGCTTCAGATTTGTGTTTCATAAGATACACATATCCGAACCTAGAGAGATCGTCAGTGGATGTGATGAAGTACGAGAACCCACCCCTTGCATGTATAGACATCGGTCCACATACATCACTGTGTATGAGTCCGAAGAGCTCTGCTGCTCTTTCTCTGTGTCTAGTGAACGGAGATTTGGTTATCTTTTCCTTAAACCAGGACTGACAAGTTTCATAAGATGAAAATTCGAACGTATTCAAATATCCATTTTTATGCAACTTACTAAGTCTTTTCTCTCCGATATGACCAAGTCTACAATGCCACAAGTAGGATTCGTTCACTTCTAAACTCTTCCTCTTGCGTGTGTTTGGTATATTGAAAGCTGCATTTTGATTCAGAATATAGATACCATTACACAGTGTACCTTATGCAACCAATACCTGATTAAGGTAAATGTTCATGATATTTCTATCAAGAACAAACTTATATCCATCTTTATCAAGTAAAGAGACTGATATGATGTTGCAAACCATGGAAGGTACATAGTAGCAATTGTTCAAAATCATAGTATTGCCTCTTGGCAATGCTAGGTGCTATTCACCGACGAAAGCAGCATCAACTTGTGCTCCGTTCCGTACTCTGAGGGACATATCACCAGGTCCAACTATCCTACTTTTTCTCAGTCCCTATAATAAATTACAGATATGAGATTCTGAACCGGTATCTAGTATCCAGGAGGTAGGACTGACCGAAAAGCAGTTCTCAATAACAAGAACACCTGAAGTAGACACAATGGTATGATTCTTCTTCGATGGGGTCATCAAGAAATTCATGCAATCCTCTTTCCCTTGCTCATACTCATGACTGCTGTCATATGTTAGAGTCGAACCGACATTCCCCAGCCCTGAATAAGAATTCGGATTGATCAAGCGATACATTTTATTATCTTGATTAGGGCATAAAATGGTTGCTACCTGGAGGGAGAGAAAAGAAACACTCAGCGTGCGCTCTTATAAAATTAGAATGGTTATTAGTTTATCTAATCAGGATGGCTCTCACTGTTTGCTCGAATTCTTCTTCAAATCTTAAAAGAAGAACTAGTCAGGATTAATCGCATGTCACAATACTTGCTTAACCTTTCGGCCAGGCTAGTGTCGGTACTTCGAAGGAGCTTTTCCAACATTTTCGCGAAATTCCTTAATTACATAATCTCTTTTTCCTGGAGGCATAGCCCCGCTAACACTATTCTAGACACCTACTTGGTTTATAGCATTGATTGTTATATGAAAAAAATCTCCCAAGAGTAATCCTACTCATCAGTGGGATCGGGATCCAACTATCATTGTATGATGACCTAGATGGAATCCACTCAAGTCACCACACTTCAGAAGGTATGCAACACTAGCAATTTTCCTATATATTTGAAACTACCGATGTAGTTTTTTCCCCTGGGACCCAACTGACCTTGACGAATAATCAACAAATCAAAAGGTCATATTCAAGTTCAACCCGTCGTTCTCCAAGCTTGCATTAGACCCACCCGCATGATCCTTGACAAATAATCAACAAAATCATATGACTGTCCTAACCAATCGCAATATCTATGCAACAGAGAATCATTACTTAGCTACCATTCACTGCGCTTTGACAAATAATCAACAAAAAAATCACGAATACTAAGTAGTATTTTCTAAAACGACGGAGGGCTACGGCTGGGTTTTTGGCGAAAAACCCTTTAACGTAATGAACTTGATATCGTTGAAGGAACCTGAGCAGTTTTGAAAAGGAGTGGTTTAGGCTCCGCTTTTTAAAACTTCTGGTTTTGAAAAAAAAACTGAGTAATCTATAGCATAAACTTTTGCTCAAGAGGTCACTCCCGGAGAAGGAATCTAAGCTCTTTCCTCGTAGAATGAGGTGCTAGATGTTCATGACCGAACACCACTATGCAAAGCGAATGAATATTACTGCAGTTTTTTGAAATTTGTTCCAACAACATCTTTTTAGGTTTCTTTTCTTGCATTAATCAAAAATTAATGTAGTCCCATCAATTAATTCCTATCACACCAGAAAAGAACGAAAATACAATGTATGTATATGTCATCCGCATTCGCCACGGGGCCTCGTTATGCACCGTTAGGATACTTAACTAACGGCAGAGCGGGGGCTAGACTAGCGCGGATGCAAAATATATACAACATCTGCTAGTGTGTGTGTGTGTGTGTTTGTATAACATTCGTCCTAGGCATGATATAAGCAATATCACAGATCAACAACAAGCAACACAGAATGGTGGATAATCTTGGAGCCTCGGGTTTCATTTGAGCCGCAAATAAAACCCGACGTTTCCGGTCATGTGGATAACCCGTGCAATGAAAACCTGGACCCCTACAAGCGCGGCAAGTTACCCACCAATCCCAGAAGTGAGGCAACCTAATGTGAATGGGCCACCCAGCACTTCACGGGATCCGGTAACTTGAGCACTCCTCCATGAGTCATCCTATGCCCCCTACGAGTGCAGCGAATAGCCCGCCAATTATAGAGTAAATTCCCTTCCATCTCAACGCCATGAGATGCGGGCTTGTTACCCTCTAGAACCCAGTTATTCGAGCACTCTACCGTGGGGTAGTCCTAGTACAAAAAATGAAAATATATGTACAAGGGTGACATCGACCTCAACCCGGTCGTGCCCCAATAAAATAATATACAATACGGCAGAAACGGCGGTTCACAAGTCGGACGCTCGTCCCGCAATAACAAATGTATAAATGAATCTTAACCGTACTGGTACCATTGCACCACAAGCTATCCACCACGACAATACAACCACAACCTCAGCACAAACACAGAACATCAACGTGAATTTCATGTTCGCAAACTCGTCTAACAGAACATATAGCAGTTAGACGGGTTATACCGCTCTAATAACATTCACGGTAGCAAATAGTAATGTATGTACTGAAACTTATAAACGGGGTTAAAATAACGACTTCGAAATACTCTGTACTACCCCAATACAAAAGATAACAGAATATACAACCTGGGCAAAAAAAATACTAAAAAACCAATATTCAAGGGTACAGAACACCACCAAAAATTCAATACCCAAATGAACAGTATAACCGGTGACGCTGGGAAAAATGGAATTCTCGCAGGCCAAACTTTACAATTTGGGGCTCGTTTTTCGGTGGTGTTCTAGTTATCACGTGAGAAGCCTTCTGCAATTGTTTAAAAAAAATTTAAGACTTTTTAAAATTGACAGAAACTTGAATATTGCTAGGTTTGTTTCAGAGTTGTTTCGGTTTCGTTACTTTAACATCGTTTAAAACTGCTAGTTAAGGGTTTATGGGTTGGCTCTGATACCATGAAGGGTTACACTAGCCCCCCGGCCATCTACCGTAGCCGTTTCCAGAAAAAAATATTTTCTACGTTTAAAAACTGGCGCTAGAATAACCCTACAACCGGATCTACCATAAACCTAAACTAGCTATACTAAAGGAACTATCTACTATGAAAGAAAATCTCACCAAAAGATCCATGTCCTTCGATCCTCAATCCTCTTCGTATGCTCCTAGTGGTCTCCATGATTGAGCTTGATCGTCCGTCTCCCTCCATCGAAGATGATCCACCCGAGGATTGTGATCCATGGCTCTAGCTCCAAACTAAGTATCAAATGGAGCAACTAGAGAACTTGGATTGCTAATCTAAGAAATCTAGGATGTAATCTAGGGTTCTAAGTGTATTTCTATCTCACCTCCTCTTTTGATTCTCAACTCATGAGAAGGTAGAGAAGAGGTTTAACTTGAAGGTGGAGGAGCTCAGGAACAAAGGAGAGGGAGCAAAGCAAATGGGGAACTCAAGAATGAAGTATAGCATGGGAGAGAAAATCAATCACAATGGTTTTATAAAACCATTTCAATGAATAAAAAAGTATCAACCATGCTTCAATAGTTGCCACAAATGAATTAATAATTCATTTGTCAACTATTGAGGCATGGTCCCCACCATGCTCCCCTCTCCTTCATTTTACACCTCATTTCCATTTAAAAATAAATGGAAAAAGCCATGATGAGGTGTCCACCTTCTAGAATGTTTTCCGTAAAAAATACGAATAACGTTCTACTGTATATACATATCTGCATTTGCATAAAATCATGAATATCCGACGAGATATAATAACACAAAGAACATAATACTAGAATATACATAACGAAATATATCTATGTAAATTATTAAATCAAAACCTGATTTAATAATCTGGCTCAAAACCCTAGCCGTCTAGTATTATCAACTGTCCGATCGAAAGTCCGGGCACTTAGTACCATCAATAAATTGGAACCCTGCACGTATCCAATACTGTCACGACCCGAACGTATGGAAACATGACCGGCACTTAAACTACGAAACGTCTCGCGGCGTACGTAATCTAAGTAAGCCGAAAACCCAGAAATCCAAACCAAGAAAAGTAGTAGAGTGGAGGAAAACCATTTTAAATCAAATAGTTTGCAACATACGCCGAAATGTGCATTTTAAAATCACATGTCTTTTCTAAAAATTTCGGCAGAGTTTCCTTTGTAAATACAAACCCCAAACGGGTACAAAACCTGATAAAGCATATAAAAAGAATAAAGGCATCCCCAAGCGGGAGCTAGCTCTTCGTCAATCGACGGTCACTACCACGCAAGCAATAATATACAACGCCGAAGGGCGAAGATCACAACAGAAAAGGAAACTCAAAACAACATGAAATCCATAGAAATACAACACGCGACTCTAAGGTCGAAAGAATAAACAACACTGGTCTCTATCTGAAATAAATATATGTTTGGTTGATGGAATTTACTAGATACAACTGAATAATAATATACAAGATATAATGATGGTCATGATACAAGTGAACCCACCTACTAGCAAATCACCCGGAAAAGGATGTAGTGTGAGCAAAGCCGTAATGAAACCTGTACGGCAAAACCTGCAAGAAACTGTGGCATAACGGGGGTGAGTTGCCAACTCGTGAGTAGAAAAACATCTACGAATAGAAATCGCATGAACAACGCAATCCTAGGTCATACGATCACTATATATATAATCCTCAAAATGTAAGTCGGAAGCCTGAAAGGTGGCAAGGGTAAACATCTAACCCAAGTGTAATCCCATGTGCTCATGTCAGTGCCTCAGGTAGCAATATATCATATGGATGAGGTATGAGTGCATGAAAAAAGAATACATGTAAGCAAAGAAACTGCTTTCATAACTTAGTGAGATTTCTGTATTTTTAAAACGAGGTATCATAAATGAAATCAGCATAAACAGTGTCTAGCATCGACACAAAACATAAATCCCAATATCTCAATGTCTCAGGCTCCGGCTATCCGGACTGGCCTATATCATCAAATCTCAGTACCTCAATATCTCAAAATCTTAGTGTCTCAATCTCACTATCTAGGGCGCCGTCTGCCCAGACCGGCCCCTAACATCAATCTCAAGACCACGATGGTATCCTCCGGATATCCGACGCGTTGGGTAAAATCACCGGTATGTAGTCTTCCCCTGCCAGGCTCAACGCTATCATCTGCGACCTTCTCGTCCTGGGGTTCCTTACCGGGTCCACCATGTACCCAAGATGGTTCATCCAACTCCTCGAATCGGGTCTCGAAATCCATCAGCAATCATGAAAACTCATGGTGGACGACTCATACATCATGGGAAAACTGCACTTTTCATTTTTAAAAAGAGAGAGAAGAAGTTTATATATGTTTTTGCGGTTTTCCCCCAAATCCAGGAAATCTCATGAAAATCCGAATCCAAATCATCAATAGCCCGTAAAACAGTGAATATAGGCATAAAAATCCATGAATGCGATATAACAGTGAATAACAATATGCATGAAGTAGCAAGTAATAACTGCAATGTCTAAACTGGCATATAAGGCAAGTACACTAATATCATTTCTCTGTATATCACAATTCACATGGTATCGTCATCTAAAGATCCGCCATAACATCATGACGTATCTCAGATACGAACCCTGCCATATCACCGATCTCACGGCCTCAAATCAAATCTCATTGACTCATCTCAAATCCCAAGTACTATCCTCAAATCCAGTATATGAACACATAGTCCCATACCCATGTGAACACATAAATATATATTACCATATACGCACATGTGAAAGAAAGAATGTATGCAAGTATGTGTGTGCATGTGGGTATGGGTGCAACCACTACTCTAGGGTTTCGCAACTACACTAAACAATTCCAAGAACACCAAAATCCATCTTTATCATCAATAATCTCAATCAACATATAAGATCTATATGTGTGTATACGTATCCGTATACATCACCACGAACTACGGGGGCGCTATACGCCATCTACCCGACTTCTCCCCGTAGATATAAATCTACTCACCTTTGCTTGCCGATGCCGATGTCGCAACGTGCTTGCTTGTCGCCTCTAAGTCTTCACGAGGGTACCTATATATAATAAACAATCGCAATTGCTATTAACATCAAGTCCTGAAACCAAAACGACACGCGCATTGCTCGTAGGTTAGAACCTATAAATTATGCGTACAAAAATCAATCAAACAACTCTTGTTGTCGATGTACAAATATGTGACAACCAAAAACGAATCCAGATATCAAAACTCATCATTTCAAATACGGAAAACATATCCTAAATCACACACAAGTATTTCCAGATTTTGACTCAGGTCAAATGAAGCCAAGCAAACAAGTCTAGGGTAATATATATAGTATAGGTGAGCTACTGAACCAACCTAGGCTCCTAACATCACCAAGTGGCCGGCCCCTACCCATAGAATTTCGATGTCGCCGGCCTAAGGGTCTCAGTTTGGGTTCATCAGGTCAACTTGGTCTCCTAGTAGTATGCCTAGGCCCCTAGTATTGTTTGGTTGTCTCAGATATTCCCTGGGTTGCTCCAGATACCCCATAGGCACACTCAAAGTCACAAAAGTGATATGGGTCAATTTCCTGAGTTCATGCAACGGCTCAGCTTTATGGCTCAGGTCATGAATCATGTTACCATGGTCAAGCAATTACTCACAACAGCCCCCAGATTTTACCCATAGTCATTACACAAAAACCCAGTAGGACCAAACACCCCTAAATATCATCAGATAACCACCCTACAAAATCCAAACCCTAGTTCCCCTATTAAGCCGAGGTCGCCGGATTTGCCTCCTAGGTCGCCGGCCGAAACCGGTAGGAAGGGGTTAGGGTTTCAGATGAACACTCCAGGTCTTGAGCACAACACTAACACACTGTTTGTTTTCCCAGTGAGTGCTCGGGGTTACAGCAGGTCAGCAACACCACAAAACGACATCTAAAACACGATATCTCACGAAACTAAACTAAAGGGAAGAAATTATACCTCATCTAGTCCACTCTAGGCAGCACTAACTTCCCAACGTCGTCAAAATCGCATTTTGCTCGGTCCATCGTGTATAGGAGGAAATGGGGATTAAGTTTTGTGAAGGGAGTGTAGGGTTTTGATTAGGTTTTGGAGATGGATCCATGGTGTTTTTGGGGGATTGAAGAGGGAGGAGGAAGAGGGAGGGAGCAGCAGCAGCAAGGGGAAGGAGAGGGGAGAGAACTGATATGATGAAATGAGGAGGGATGGCTCACTACAAGGGTTGACCCCATACCTACCTTTTTCTCTCTCCTAATCATTCATTTCTTTTTCTTTTCTTTTTCTTCTCACACAATGGTAAACCCTAAGCAACCATGCTAAAATGAAGAGGAGGCAAAGAAACAAATGTAAAACAAGTGTGAAAATGATATGTGCATGTTTTGCATAAAAGAGCTAAAAATCCGATTAGCGATTTTTAATCGCGATTAGCACTAAATTAGCATATAACTAATCATAAAAACTTTAAAATGGCATAATTCCATAAAATACCCTATTTTAGTATTTTCCATAATTTTTCCAAAATTTTTCCCATTTATCGGTATTTAATTATACCGAAATATTAAAATATTCATTAAAAATTAATATTAAATTAGAATAACTCCCAAAAATAATATTTTATTTTTTTGAAATGTTACAATCTTCCCCCCTTAAAGAAATTCGGTTCCCGAATTTAAATTTAAACCCCCAAATTCTAAAACATTTCAAATGAAAGTCCAAGTCGTCGGAGCTCCGAAATCATCAATACATAACACGCATCATAGCGCAATGCATGCGCATGAGTAATGAGCAGATAACTCAAAAGCGAAACTCCGTCAAGTGTCCCGTAATCATTGGAGTCATGGTAAAGACACGAATGCCAAATCCAAAGCAAAACCAATATGATATAAATCAGAACTATACATGTAAATATCAAATCTATACATGTAAATATCTAAAGGAAATGCATGCCAAATCTTTTAAAGTCGCTGTGCAATGCGCATAACACTGCACAGTGGCGGACGTCTCTTATAAGAAAATATCCATATACGTATATATCCTTTGTTTAATATGTACGTTCCGCCATTTTGGAAACAATTTAGAAGGGTTTTCCTTGGTTTGAACGTTTCGTGTCATATAAGTCACGTAGGTAAATACTGAGACTATAGCTCACTTTTGGAAATCCCTTCGATAACTATCAATGCATGCAAAATATACTCAGGTACTGTCATCTGACTCGTCCTGCTCAGTACGAAAACAATAATAAAACATCACAAAAACGTACTGCTCCATAAGAAATCAATCCCAAAATGTGCATATGAATACTACGTGCGTCTGGTGCGCACGGAAATCAAAATCCATGAATGTGCCATACATGCGCACAGAAACAATAACTAAGTGCATCGGGTGTGCACGAAACATCTGTCAAGGGAAACAGGTGTGCCATACAGCAAAAACAGGTGCATCTGACATGAACGAAGAATCTCGATTTAGTGCATCTGGTGTGCACCAAAATTGCACCTCATAACATGCGCCCTATATGCGCGAAAATCCAAATCAGGTGTACAAGGTGCACAAAACAAATATCGAACATCACAATCGAAATCGAAGTCCAGTGCAACTGTGGTGCACAAAATGCGTATCACTGCACTGCAAGCATATGTGAACTATACCAAGTGCAAAAACCAAATCGTATGCGTACATACGCACAAAATCAACTCAGATGTATGAAACCCATAAAATCATAAACATGAGAAACTAAGGCACGAACACGATAACAAGTGCAACAACTGTGCAAAAATCGTAAATACTCAGTAGGTGCAACCATGGTGCATGAAAACAAATATCATGAAACTCAATCATCCAAATCAATCATGCGAATAGATCGCCCAAAATACCGAAATCAAGTATGGTGGAATAGTCCCGCTCAAGCACATCCTCTAAGAATCTCTGGCCAACTGTCGTGGTCACTCATAGCATGTCTCTTCGACGCTCATGAACTCTGGTTTGCTGGTGTGCGTAACATGACCACTCGTAAACAAGCACGTTGCTGGCGTCGGCCTCTGGCTCTCGGAATACTCGTGACACAACAGATCCTGGGTGCAAATCTCATTGCAGCAGTGTCCTGGAAGGAATCCTGCTCAAGGTCTCTTCCGATCTCGTCTCTGCCAAACTGTCCGGAAGTCATCATCCTTTACTATATCTGTTTCTTGTTCCGGAATGGCTGCGTACTCATCGCGACTCCTTTTGGAAGGTATATCCACGTGCAATGCCTCGGCATGCGTATCGCATCTCTGATGTCGGCGGAGTGGAACGTCATCTTATCCAGATCTGGTACGAACCTCTTACTCCACTTTTCTCTAATGCCGACTGCTTCGGACTCGTCTCGTCGTGGCTACATGGACTGAGCTCCAATGGCTATCCTCGTATCTGGAGTCTCCCAAGAAGTGCATCTCACCACCTGCATCCGAATGAAGTTGAACCATCCGATCGATTCGTCAAAACCTCATAATCCCCCAAGAGATCAACATCTTGGATACAGTTTAAAAGTATTGAATACGTACCACAGCATTGATGGTCCAGCCGTAGAAGGGCAAACCCAAGCCTCACTAATGGCGCCGCGGAACTGCCGCAAACCCTAAGGTTCGAAGGCTTTCATACGGTCATTATGTCGAGTTAGGGTTTCATTCTTCTAGAGGGTCCATAGAATTGCCTGCATTTCTTTCCGAACACTTTAAACTTGGAATAATAGGTTTCTGACATTCGATCGCCTCTATCGACTCTCAACGTATCCGCGTGAAATCGTATCTAGCTGGAATCAATCTATCTGATGACCTCGCATCGGGATAGCGAACGAACTACATGTCCTAGTCATTCATCCTTGATGACTAGCGACCTTCTATCATCTCTTAGTGTAACTCATACTGCAATAGCTCCAACATCTGGGGCGATATCTCGTCGTTCACAGCAAAAACTGGCTCACTCGTATGCACGCTGAACAGTGCCTCAAATATCATGAATAAGCAATACTTCAACGGTCATCAAAATCAGGCTGGCCTCTATTAGTGGCCCAATCCTCTGGTGCTGATCTGCACATCCGAGTAATCTCATACAGCGATCCATCAAACGCTCGTGGCGCAAAAACACAATAAAAAGACACATCTCTGTGATCGTGTGTCGCCGGAATTACGCCATGGTCAGTCCTCGTTCGTGACGAGCTCGTGCTGACCGCAACTCTAGTCGTAGCTCTCCCTGTCCGTAATCGTGGCAGCAAAACCATAACTGATACCGATGAGGCTAGATCATGAATGAATATAATACTGAACAAAAAAATGTACATCATAATGCTTCTTATGTGGAGTAGCGTATCGTAAATATGCCGCGGAACATACGTACGGTACGTCACTCTACTCAAGCTACCTACTCCATCAACCAAGGGTCATCGTACGCTCCGAAGGTAAAACCTAACGCTCTGATACCAACTTTGTCACGACCCGAAGGTACTGAAACATGACCGGCACTTAAACTACGAAACGTCTCAAGGCGTACGTAATCTAAGTAAGCCGAAAACCCAGAAATCCAAACCAAGAAAAGTAGTAGAGTGGAGGAAAACCATTTTAAATCAAATAGTTTGCAACATACGCCGAAATGTGCATTTTAAAATCACAAGTCTTTTCTAAAAATTTCGGCAGAGTTTCCTTTGTAAAAACAGACACCAAACGGGTACAAAACCTGATAAAGCATATAAAAAGAATAAAGGCATCCCTAAGCGGGAGCTAGCTCTTCGTCAATCGACGGTCACAACTACGCAGGCAATAATATACAACGCCGAAGGGCGAGGATCACAACAGAAAAGGAATCTCAAAACAGCATGAAATCCATAGAAACACAACGCGCGACTCTAAGGTCGAAAGAATAAACAACACTGGTCTCTATCTGAAATAAATACATGTTTGGTTGATGGAATTTACTAGATACAACTGAATAATAATATACAAGATATAATGATGGTCACGATACAAGTGAACCCACCTACTAGCAAATCACCTGGAAAAGGAAGTAATGCCAGCAAAGCCGTAATGAAACCTGTACGGCAAAACCTGCAAGAAACTGTGGCACAACGGGGTGAGTTGCCAACTCGTGAGTAGAAAAACATCTACGAACAGAAATCGCATGAACAACGCAATCCTGGGTCATACGATCACTATATATATAATCCTCAAAATGTAAGTCGGAAGCCTGAAAGGTGGCAAGGGTAAACATCTAACCCAAGTGTAATCCCATGTGCTCGTGTCAGTGCCTCAGGTAGCAATATATCATATGGATGAGGTATGAATGCACGAAAACAGAATACATGTAAACGAAGAAACTGCTTTCATAACTTAGTGAGATTTTTGTATTTTTAAAACGAGGTATCATAAATGAAATCACCATAAACAGTGTCTAGCATCGACACAAAACATAAATCCCAATATCTCAATGTCTCAGGCTCCGGCTATCCGGACTGGCCTGTATCATCAAATCTCAGTAGCTCAATATCTCAAAATCTCAGTGTCTCAATCTCACTATCTAGGGCGCCGTCGATCTAGACCGGCCCCTAACATCAATCTCAAGACCACGACGGTATCCTCCGGATATCCGACACGTCGGGTAAAATCACCGGTAGGTAGTCTTTCCCTGCCAGGCTCAACGCCATCATCTGCGACCTTCTCGCCGCGGGGTTCCTTACCGGGTCCACCATGTACCCGAGACGGTTCATCCAACTCCTCTAATCGGATCTCGAAATTCATCAGCAATCTTGAAAACTCATGGTGGACGACTCATACATCATAGGAAAACCGCACTTTTCATTTTTAAAAAGAGAGAGAGAAGAAGTTTATATATGTTTTTGCGGTTTTCCCCCAAATCCAGGAAATCTCATGAAAATCCGAATCCAAATCATCAATAACCCGTAAAATAGTGAATATAGGCATAAAAATCCATGAATGCGACATAACAGTGAATAACAATATGCATGAAGTAGCAAGTAATAACTGCAATGTCTAAACTGGCATATAAGGCAAGTACACTAATATCATGTCTAAACGATTAGCTAACAAGCTATGTCAATGAAATAGTATTCTCTAAAGTGTACGTGATATGACAATTACCGATGATGATGTGTGTGAGCCGGCAAGTAAGTGTATGTGGAACATACGCATCATCGGTAATGGTGCTGGTGTCCTAACAGCATGATATCAATAATGGTATATGAATCACAATATAAGTATGCGATGCGGAGCGAACAGCAGTAATGTGCGGGAGCTGAATACTAAACACAATCATAACTAATCTGCATTTAATATATATAAGTCATACAGTAGTGCCTTTTTGAAATAACACGAATCGCGGTGTTTTGAAAATAAGGGCTACGGTGTTTTTGAGAAAAGATACGTCCTTTGAAATATCCGTAGAATCCCTTGGCCTGTCTTTTAAAATACCCACGATTCGTTATTTTTTGAAATAGGTAGGAATCGAATCTAGTCTAACAACTACACCAAACTATAGGGCTGAGCTAACAAGCTATACTAAAGGTAAGGAAACCGCCTGACATCTGAGTCGATACATACATATATAAATATATATATATATATTAGTCGGTGATCCCGCCTCAATAATATCACATCCGATATCATATCTATAATCAGACATTCCCAAGTCAAGAGTGCGGATCTATCATCAATATATAGCTCGTACGTAAATCCGTCGTACGGCATCCCCAAATCTGGGAACGGGTCAATATCACATTCATCATATAATTCATCTGGTGTCCTCTTTATCAAAGGTCATAATCCGAGGTACTGATCTACGTCTAGTACAATACTGATATCATCAATATAATCATGATTTGACTACTGATCTACAGCCTCATACGAACCGATGTCATCAACACATATCATCATAAAGAAGTATATATCGCCCAATGCGACCTATTATAAATATCTTAACATATCTTATCTCATATCTCGATCACAAGTCAACTATTCTATGTATATCACTATTCATATGGTATCGTCATCCAAAGATCCGCCATAACATCATGACGTATCTCAGATACGAACCCTGCCATATCACCGATCTCACGGCCTCAAATCAAATCTCATTGACTCATCTCAAATCCCAAGTACTATCCTCAAATCCAGTATATGAACACATAGTCCCATACCCATGTGAAAACATAAATATATATATTCCCATATACGCACATGTGAAAGAAAGAATGTATGCAAGTATGTGTGTGCGTGTGGGTGTGGGTGCAACCACTACTCTAGGGTTTCGCAACTACACTAAACCAATCCAAGAACACCAAAATCCATCTTTATCATTAATAATCTCAATCAACATATAAGATCTATATGTGTGTATACGTATCCGTATACATCACCACGAACTGCGGGGGTGCTATACGCTATCCACCCGACTTCTCCCCGTACATATAAATCTACTCACTTTTGCTTGCCGATGTCGCCACGCGCTTGCTTGTCGCCTCTAAGTCATCACGAGGGAACCTACATATAATAAACAATCGCAATTTCTATTAACATCAAGTTCAGAAACCAAAACGACACGCGCATTGCTCGTAGGTTAGAACCTATAAATTATGCGTACAAAAATCAATTAAACAACCCTTGTTGTCGATGTACAAACATGCGACAACCAAAAACGAATCCAGATATCAAAACTCATCATTTCAAATACGGAAAACATATCCTAAATCACACACAAGTATTTCCAGATTTTGACTCAGGTCAAATAAAACCAAGCAAACAAGTCTAGGGTAATGTATATAGTATAGGTGAGCTACTGAACCAACCTAGGCTCCTAACCTCACCAAGTGGCCGGCCCCTACCAATAGAATTTCGATGTTGCCGGCCCAAGGGTCTCAGTTTGGGTTCATCAGGTCAACTTGGTCTCCTAGTAGTATGCATAGGCCCCTAGTATTATTTGGTTGTCTCAGATATTCCCTGGGTTGCTCCAGATACCCCATAGGCACACTCAAAGTCACAAAAGTGATATGGGTCAATTTCCTGAGTTCATGCAACGGCTCAGCTTTATGGCTCAGGTCATGAATCGTGTTATCATGGTCAAGCAAATACTCACAACAGCCCCCAGATTTTACCCATAGTCATTATACAAAAATCTAGTAGGACCAAACACCCCTAAACATCATCAGATAACCACCGTACAAAATCCAAACCCTAGCTCCCCTATTAAGCCGAGGTCGCCGGATTTGCCTCCTAGGTCGCCGGCCGAAACCGGTGGGAAGGGGTTAGGGTTTCAGGTGAACACTCCTGGTCTTGAACACAACACTAACACACTGTTTGTTTTCCTAGTGAATGCTCGGGGTTACAGCAGGTCTGCAACACCACAAAACGACATCTAAAACATGATATCTCACGAAACTAAACTAAAGGGAAGAAATTATACCTCATCTAGTCCACTCTAGGCAGCACTAACTTCCCAACATCGTCAAAATCCCATTTTGCTCGGTCCATCGTGTAGAGGAGGAGATGGGGATTAAGTTTTGTGAAGGGAGTGTAGGGTTTTGATTAGGTTTTGGAGATGGATCCATGGTGTTTTTGGGGGATTGAAGAGGGAGGAGGAAGAGGGAGGGAGCAGCAGCAGCAAGGGGAAGGAGAGGGGAGAGAAGTGATATGATGAAATGAGGAGGGATGGCTCACTTTAAGGGTTGACCCTATACCTACCTTTTTCTCTCTCCTAATCATTCATTTCTTTTTCTTTTCTTTTTCTTCTCACACAATGGTAAACCCTAAGCAACCATGCTAAAATGAAGAGGAGGCAAAGAAACAAATGTAAAACAAGTGTAAAAATGATATGTGCATGTTTTGCACAAAAAAGCTAAAAATCCGATTAGCGATTTTTAATCGCGATTAGCACTAAATTAGCATATAACTAATCATAAAAACTTTAAAATGGCATAATTCCATAAAATGCCCTATTTTAGAATTTTCCATAATTTTTCCAAAATTTTTCCCATTTATCGGTATTTAATTATACCGAAATATTAAAATATTCATTAAAAATTAATATTAAATTATAAAAATTCCCAAAAATAATATTTTATTTTTTTGAAATGTTACAAATACGGCTACTATATCATATCGCCTGAATCAGGGAAACTCTCTGTGTGGGACTCTAAAGACTCGACAGTACGTCGGTAGTAAGTTACTGGATAAATCCATAACCGCAAGCACGTCAGCGGCACTAGCTGTACGTAACGGCTACCCAGGTACCTATCGAAAAGGAAGGCCGACGAGCAAACTCATCATGATCCCTACTGAGCCTATCCGTGACAATCTCTGTATAGTCCGGTCTCTTCGTCTAAGAGTATTGCATAATGGGTCTAGGGGTAGTAAATGTCAGACCCTAATAACCAGATAATTCGTGCTGATGTGGCACAGGACCAATCCGGGAAACTATCAGTAAATCCCAACTGTCTTAGCTAAGGTCTTATGGTCCTGACCGATCGAACACAGTGCGATATCCACTCCCTATACCGGGAGAAACGAATCCCCAACAATCACCCACTGCCTCCATGTGGCTCAGGATTGTATCCAACCAAAAGTTATTTGCACGACTCAGTAGAGACGTGGTAGGGTAGCGATCAAAGCACAGAGGGAATTCACAAGAGACAAATGACGATCTCTGGTCTGAAGACTAACCTGTACTCATGTCACCTAAGAACTTCCATCTGATAATAGGTATAGTACCATCTAGAAGTTCTCGGCGAGTCCGTCCAGTGTACTCACCCCCAGTGAGCACATGTATACAATTTTAGGTGATCACACCAATGGTTGTGGGACCAACCACCGCCCCTCGTCGGGGTCTAGAAACGTATACACCAGTCTACTTCGGTACATCGATGCCCGGTCTCGATATTCCCACGACTAGGGACCTTTCAAGGATGTTCTAATCAACTACCCTGATCCCATAAGTATGATCGCCATCACAACGCAGGTAGTCAAGCAATGATCCTACGGGCTTTATCAACATATATAAATGATTTGTAATAACAAGTAAGACATACGCACATATTAAGATAAAGACAAACCAGATAACATAATATCACATCGAGCAAGATTGTCCTGTACATATATATGTCCAACTATCCACATGTATACATATACAATAATGACCTCTAGGGCATACATATCCAACAAGTTGCCCCCAGCTTTTCTCACTCGGCGCCAGTGACGACGTCGGGCGTGCCTTGCTGAAAGAACCACCTCAGTTTAGGAAACGGCTTCATCATGCCCCCGGCTTTGCTGGGGGGTTTCAACCGGCATCAGCCTGTTGAAGACCGACGTCCTTGATGGAGTTTGTGAAGAACCATCCAATCTTACGAAGACTGGCCGCCTGATAGGGGAAGCACCTTTGACGGCTTCTCCTGTAGCAGGAGTAGGAAGGGCTAGCCATTTTGGGGTATCCCCTTCAAGTATCACGAGCTTCTTTATAGGCCCATCTGAGTTCTTGCTCAGCCTGTTGAAGACCGAGACGCCAGAATTTGACGGCTTGCCGATTGGAGCCGTTGTGGTTGCCAGCTGATCAAAGACCGACCTTCTACGAGCTTCTTCTTGCGGCGTTGAGGTGCCGAAACTCACAGGTGGGAGTATGGTCCTAAAGAACAATCTAGTAGTGACTTGTGTGACCTGCCCCACCGGCATTAAGAAAATTGAGGCCGCGTTGAGCCCATAGGTCACTCCTCCAATTGGGGTGGAGCGGAAGTTGCTGTTGCATGCAGTGCATTGAGAAACCATTGATTTTCTGCACAGGAACCAGACACCAAGTTTTAGTACCTCGAATCTAAGGGCAACCATAGCGAACCGCGATTTTGTTCGTGAAACACGACACACGAAGTGTGAAGTGGAAAGAGGAAAAGGTTCCACCGGGCATGGCAGAATCTGTTTACCGCCGAAAGACCGGACCGAGACGTTAGGATGTCTAGCCTGAATTTGGGGGCAGATGCTATTTTGACTTATCTACCCACCTCTCTGAAGATACCAAGTTGATTTAAGGCACCATATATTGGAGGTTTGGATATATGCGACCGTTGTAGCTGACTTCATCAGATTCCCCCTCATTTGTGAGGGGGTTTTTGATTACGGGGACGCTCTTCCGTGCAGGAGTAAACTCTTGCAGTTAATTACGTTACAGTGTTGGAATAACCACTTTCTCCTGCTCCAGTAGTTCACTTCATGTCGTGTGTATTTTTATTTGATTTGGGTTGCCCGTGGATTGGATACGGAGACTAATTTATTTCGTCGCCCATAGGACGCGAATTAGTCCAAATCCGTATTTTTTAGATTTGGATTTTGAGTTTTGAACTTAGGTTATATGTTCCTTTAATTCAAAAATATTTTTGTTTTATTAAAGCATCGTTAATCTAGTTTTAGATTAAGATCAACTTAAATATATGAGCATTTTGGCTCAATTTATTTTTTTTACTAAGTATACGTTAGTCTTATTTGAAACTAAGATCAATTTAGCAACATTTTAAGGATCATCAAATTTTAGTTGAGATCCAACAATAGAGCATTTGGGCTCAGTTGCAATTGACTCCAGAGGGACTTAGCCAATTTGGGGTTGGTCTGCTCAGTCTTTTTTTTTTATTCAAAAGTGCTAAGCACTTATTTGGGTTCTGTTTTCTCATCCCTTTTTCCTTTTATGCAAAAATACTGAGTACTCGGTCATGGGCGCTGCCCAATAAGTGATGAGCACTTTAGTCATTTTGACTGAATATGAAATGCTAAGCATTTTTGTATGGCGTCCATGTGAGGAGCACGTGCGGCGCTGTCTCATTTTATTTTGGTGGGCTCCCCTATGAGGAGCATGTACGGTGCTGTCGCATTTTATTTTGTTGGATGCCCACATGTTTTTCACATGAGACGCTGGGCGCTAAGCACTCAGTCATTTTGACTGTATTTGAAGTGCTAAGCACTTTTACTCAGCGCTCACGTGTATTTCACATGAGGCGCTGGCCTTATACTTTGGGCGCCCACGTGGGAAGTACATAAGGCGCTAGCCTTCTGTTATGGAGGGATCTTTTGGGTGTTCACGTGTTTTTCACGTGAGGCACTGAGTTCTTTTTATTTTTAGAGATTGAATCTCTATTAATGGCATTTTGACCATTAGTTATCACCAAGATCTTTATTTTGAGGATCTGGGATCGAGTTTATTTGAGAACTAAGTACTTGATTTTAAAGAACTAAGTTCCTAGAGTATTATAGACTCCATCTTTTCCATGTTCTCCCCCGAATCTTTGATTCTCAAGAACAAGATATTCCCGATGAGAATTAAATTCTCAACTTATGGGAGACTTGTCTTGTGGATCTTAGATCCAGAGAAAAGACTAAGTTCTTTGAGAAGGGTTAAACCCATATATAGCTAAAGGAGATGTTTTGATCTCTGTGTTTTTTTTACCTAGAGTTTGAAAGGAAGGAGATCTTCTTCTTTTTAGAATTAAATTCTCTGTTTTCTTTTTTTTTTTGAGAAACTTATAGGGTTAATCCTCTATATGTGTGTGCTGTTCTTTGAGACTTGAATTCTCGGGTCCTTTATATAGTAGAGGCAAGTTGTTAATTAGTTTGAGAAAATCTTTCAGTTGAGATATATCAATTAATTTAATTGGTCTCAAAATTTATTCAGAAGATTTTATCCACCGTTTGATCTTTGATCCAGTAATTTTTATTTTACGGAATATGTTTTCTTGTTTTTAACAAGATTGGGGAAATATTTTCCCATATATAAAATTTTATTGTGTCAAACGGTGATTTCTAATCACCATTGGATTTTTAATCCAAGAACTCTCTTTGACAAAGAACATCTTTCTTTGTTGAGAAAAATATAGGAAATATATTCCCATCTTATTGGATTTTTGATCCAACAACTTTCTATTTAACAGAAAATATCCTTCTCATTTAGAAAGATTAGGGGGATATTTCCTCCCGATAGAATTTAATTCTTTTTTTTATTTTTAATCACCCTTGGATCTTTGATCCAATGATTCTCTATTAACAGAGAATATCTTTTCTTTTTAGAAAGATTAAGGGAGATATTTCCCTAAGACTAGAATTTAATTCTATATGGGGAGGCGCCCTCACGTATTTAACGCGTGACTTTGTTGTAGATTTCTGTTTTATCCAGCGCTCATATGCTTTGCATAAGGGCGCTCACGTGTTTAACACGTAAGGTTAGTTTGGCCTTTAGTTGCTTACTCTTAGTGCTTATATGCTTTGCATACAAGAAATAGAATTTAATTCTATGTATAGAGTTTAACTCTATCTGAAGCTAATACTTCAAAAGGGTGTTCGCACGTATTTAGCACATAACCCCAATGTGGGTTTTAAACTGTTATTTTAGCGCTTATATGCTTTGCATATAAGCACTCACATGTTTAACACGTGAGGCTCGCTTAGCCTTCAGTTGCTTGCTTTCAGCGCTCATATGCTTTTGCATATAAGCGCTCACGTGTTTAACACGTAAGGCTCAAAACATGGGGAATTCTTTCCTCTTTTCTCTCCCTTTTTATAAGAGAACATCCTACACTTTAACTTCTCAAACACCAAATTTAAGCTAGATCAAGATGAAGCCTTCACCAACTCATCAAGTCCCATCCTACAAGTTTTGGTCTCCGCTTTCATCTTATTTCAAGATGAAAAATCCTTCTTTTATTAAGTTATCCAAGTGTTTACAGTTTCAAAATACTTTTATAGATGTCAAACTAGGAGTTTTGATGAAGTTTTAACATTCAAACGAAATCTGGAGTAATTTTGGATCTTTGGAAAATATTAGGAGTATAGATTTGATCTATTTAGACCACTAGGAGACCTCACCAGGAGTACAAACCCCTAAGTCAAAGACCAAGCTGCAAATTATCGCCAAAACTATTATTTTGGTGGCCTTCCTATGGATTTAGGTGTCAGGGTTTGGCCAGTAGATCTTATACTTGATAAATAAGCTCTTTTTATACTCTAAATTGTCCCAGATTCCCTTAATCGAAATCTGGAGGGTTTGTTTTTGACCATATTTTAAGGTTTTCAAACTAGCAAATCCAAATTTTAAATTCTTGATGCGATCTTCTGTGTTAGAACAGGGAGTCCGGGGGTAATTCTTGGTAGTTAGCACACGGATGGCTCACGTTGGTCCTAGGTTCTAACCTATGGGCGTTCACTCGTTACTTGGAGGCCTATTTGCATTCTTATGTATTGCATTGTTATGTGAATGCTAGGTTCAATTGCGGAGACCTCCGAAGCGGCGACGAAGGGAAAGTCGGTCGTAGGATACGACTGGCTCGATCACAAACAGTTAGTAGATTATATCTACGAGTGGGGAGTCGGGTGGATGGCGTATAGCACCTCCGTAAAACATATTGTTTATTATATCATTGAATGTGCTTAGGATTTATGCCACGTATGTTTAGACTTGTTCATTAATTAGCAGATTTCATTAGTATCGCTTAATAGGCTTATTGTAGGTACACTTGGTACAACACTAGCACAAATACTAATGATTGCCATGTTCCACAATCCCAGACTCTTATATACACTACACATCATTAGTACAGCCATGTCACGTAGAACTTGCCATGCTTACGTATCGTAGTAAGGTTGACGTTATAGTATGATGATGATATATATGATTATTATTAGGTGCGCGTACGAGACTTGGAGTCCATACTGATTGTTGGACGAGTACGCGGCTGGAGGTCCGTACTAATCGCCGTGCATGTACGTGACACGAGGTGTCCGTACCGACCGTAAAGCGGGTGCGTGAACGAGATTTCCGCACTGGTACTATTTTTGTACGTGACTAGACGTCCGTACTATTGATATTCCATTGCTATGTGCGTATGTATACTTGATGTCCGTACTAGTTATGCTATGTGTCTGGGTACGTAGATTAGATATCTGTACCGATCATTATTATGATATGGGTAATGGAATATTTGATGGTTATTGTACGAGGCGAGATTCCGTACGGGGTGATATGATAAGTATATATGATGATGATTAGCCGGATATGGCCCTATTCTACTACATTCGCAGAGTCTTACTATTTTACACGTTTGAGAGATTTTACTGATATGACGGTATTATCCAATTTCTAAAAGTAACGATTCGTTTCATATTTTTAAAAAGTGATAATGAAAGGATGCGCTACTTGGATTTCAAAAGGGGTATATGAGTGTGTGTGTGTGTGTGTGTGTGTTTTAAAAATATTGTAGCCTTCTTATTTTCAAACAACGTTTCGTTCTACTTTAAAAACATATAAGTAGGAACATTCGAAATAATTACCTATTTACTTTTCTTTTACGCTACGCATACTTTACATGTTATTCGCACGCACTTTATTTATCTTATTAGTTGTGCTACGCTCATATTACTATTGCGCTATATTTATTTTACTCGCTTGTGCCATTAATTTTACCCGTCTGTGTTATGCCTAGTCGCACTGACTAAAAGGATAAGATTTAACGAAATTTATAATACTGTGGATATGATGTGATATGATATCAACCCTTAGAGATTGAATATATATAAAGGAATATAGAAGATAAAGATGATTCGGACACGGTGGATATGGCCGGGAATCCATGAGATTTATTTATATATGTGATAAATCCATGAGAAATTGAGACAGGGAGAAACATGATGTCGCCCGATAATATATGTGTGATCAATTCATGTGTGATTGAGGGTAGTTGACACATAATATCTCTACGGATATATGTGAGGGATCGATATAGATATCCTGTACGGAGATGGATATTATATATATGTGAGGGATCGATATAGATGCCCTGCACTGAGATGAATATTATATATATGAGAGATCGATCTAGATTCCCTGCACTGATGAGATATATAATGCTATATATAGTAGCCGGATAGGACTGATCCACGAGACAGCACCTGAATGCCATTTTCACACATCGATGTTTTCTAAAAGGTTTCAAAAGAGCTATAGTCTCACTATTTTCCATGTGTCTAGGATCGAAACAGACTTTTACAAAAGAAACCCCTTTTTAAATATATCATTTTCAAAAGGCGGAACGTATACTTTAAACAGAATGCATACATTTCTTCACAAAACAACGTCAGTTATATGTGCCGCGATATATATCATACGGCTATTTTGAAAGGATTTCATATATATATAGATATAGATATAGATATAGATATATATGCAATCATATAAAAGTAGCCGGAAGATATATATATATATATATCTTCCGGCTACTTTTATATGATTGCATATGGATAGGTGCTATATATGTATTATAGCCTTGATTGTGTTATGCTTGGTCATGTGCTATAGATATTGCACTACGGCCACGGTGATCATGATTTTACACCGTTGAATATGTATGCGGTGAGTTTTTGACGATTGTTAGTGTTTCGTTGCGTATTATTGTATTTACTTCCGTGGCTCATATGCTTTCAGATGCTTGTAGTTATGTTGTGCCCATACCGGGCCAGATACTGATTACTTGAAGTTAACATGATAACCACACACAGATTCATATTTGATATGTTAGGGTAGCGGCACACGATTTGTACATGAGGGCTTACCATCTTTGTATTCTATCGCTCGAACTCTAGTTTCGACGCGTGCTTATTTACCCACCTTAAGGTACACATTTATCATGTTTTAGTTGTTTCACCACTTATCCATGCGACTTCTAGCTTGTTGTATAATTCTACGCAAGAGTTGGCAACTCACCTCTGTTGTGCTATAGTTCTTTGCAAGTTTGACCGCGTGGTTCCGTAGCGGCTTAGTTGGCACGTTTGCTATCTTTTGGGTGTGGTTGCGTATATCTTGAATTGGTGGGTTAGATTTTGTATCGGCATTTTCCTTGTATTTATTTGTATCTAGAGGTACTCAATCAAAGACCAAGTCTGGTATTGTCGAGAACTTATAGTTGTATATTTTATTGTTGTCGGACTCGTTTGGAGTCGACTTGATGTATATTGATGTTGTTGTTGGATATAGTGCCCTCAGAGTCAATTATTGGATCACAGGCACGTGATTGCAATGATTGAGGGAGGACCTATACCGGTAGAACAGTCTCACTCAAGATGATAGTATGCTATCTGGTTTATCTTTATCATCGTGTACTGCTTTAGGTAACATTACTGTTCACTATTACACGTTGATAGAGCCCTTAGGATCCTGCTTGACTACCAACAGTATGATGGCGATCATATATGTGAGAGTTGGGTAGTCCATAAACACATCCTTAAAAATGGTCCCTAGTCGTGGGAGTTTCGAGACAGGGCATCGATACTCCAGAGTAGACTAGTGTATACAGTCGAGACCCCGACGAGGGGCGGTGGCCGGTCTCACAAGCCACTGGTGTCAGTTGGTTCACCTAAAATGTATACAAGTGCTCATTGGGTTATGAGTACACCGGACAGGACTCGCCGCGAACATGCTAGTTGGGATTATACCAGACGTCAGATAGCAGTTCCCTGGTGACATGTGTACAGGTTAGTTAATCGACCTGAGATCGTCATTTGTCTCGTGTGAGTTCCCACTGTGCTTTGATTACTACCCTACCATGGCTCAAAGGAGTCGTGCAAACAGGTTTTAGTTGGGTACAGTCCCGAGCCACATGGAGGCAGTGAGCGGATCGGCAGGGGTTCGTCTCTCCCGGATTTGGGGGTGAGGTCGCGCTGTGTCTAGGAGAGCCATTACACAAAGCCCTCGGCCGAGGCAGGAGATTTACTGGTACGTATTCCAATAGTATCTCAGGGTGTTCTGGGCTACACTCCGACACGACTTGTACCGCTTTTGGGGGTCTGACTTTTACCAACCCCCTAGGCCCGCCATGCGATACTCATAGACGAACGGATCGGACTGTACGGATATTGTCACTGACAGGCTCAGTAGGGTGTCAGGATGAGTTCGCTCATTGACCTCCCTTTTGGTCAATACCTGGTAGCCCGTTACGTACGGCTAATACCTCTGTCGTGCTAGTGGTTAAATCCACAGCCAAACTATTGACGAGTCTTTAGAGTCCCCCACAGACAGTTTCTCAAGTTTCGGGCGAAACGTTGTAGAGGCCGTATGATATATGGCAGAGTTCGATCTTATACGTGCGGTATTGCACGGATCATGAACGGACGGATCATACTAGTGGGCTTTGGTTTAAGCCGGATCCTGGTATTAGATTTGTTGGATTATTTTAGTCTCATCGCATTCGCATTCAGTCGGAATGCGGGTGCAGGTATGTATATACAGGTGAGGGGTATCCTTGTGATCCGTCACGAGTTTACTTTAGATGTTGACGGATCTTTTTGTTGTGGCAAACACTTGGATTAATGTTTGCTTAAGGAAATAATGAGCTAGAAATCATCATGACAATGCATTAATGTGACATGGACTTGTATCATGAGTCATGGTCTCTTTTTTAGCAAATGTGTCACATTAATGGATTGATTAGTGATGATATGAGAGGAAGAGAGAGAGAGGGGCTGCCATGTGAAGATGGTTAGCTCTCATATTATTCTTCACTTGCTCTCTCATTCTATCATAACATCAAAAGAAAAGAAAAGAAAAGAAGAGAAAGTCTTCTCTTCTTCTTCTTCTTCTTCTTCCTCTAGCTCATTGTCTCCTCCAATGGAAACACCTTCTACCTCCAGCCAAATCCATGGATGAAAGAGACAAAGTGACCACAACATACTCTACTTCAACCTTAGGCACGTCGGCTAGCACACTTCGTGCCCGAGTTGCTTCGGACGAAGCGGGAGCCCGTAAAAGGACTTCTCGATGTGGTGCCCTTTCCGAGGAGGAGATGAAGACCGGAGATGCCGCGTGGAGCTTGGGGTAGTGGCCGAAGACCGAAGGGCACGGATCGCTCGGTATAGCATTATATCCCATCTCTAGTTTGCTAGCATTAGGTTAATGGTTACGATCCGGGTTTTAAGCATACGATAGCGCCGGTTTTCTAGTTGTGAAAAATTTTCATTTCCGCATGTTGGGCTCAGAAAGACGGCCGGGGCGCTACCGAAGTCTTACATGGTATCAGAGCCACGCCATTAACCTTTACTAGCTTGCTCTAACGTGTTTAGAACTTCGATCGAACAAAAATTCCGAAACTGCGATTTCAAAATGTGCAGTTTCTGTTGAAATTTTTCTGTGGTCAAAAATTTTTTTGGTGTGCTGAAGAAAATCAGGCAGGGTTTTTTAGGGGCACTGTAGAAATTTGGTAGATCAATTCCTCAGGAACGCCACGGAACCGCGGCCTAACCCTAGTTTTGGCCGCGGTTCCGCCGCCATTTTAGCTCTTCATTGGACCAAATTTCTTCAGGTGGTCTCTGTCTTGGAAATGGGGTTTCTGGTATATTCTGTTTGGGCCCAGATTTATTTTGAGTACTGGGTATTGTACTTGGGGGCCACTACGGAAAATTTAGTCGATCGAAAATCTTAAACATATTAATTCACAGTATTTACATTATATCTGCAACCATGAATGTCACTAGATCGGTAAATCCTGTCTAACTGCTATAGCTCTTTTAGACGGATTTGCGAACGTGACATTCACGTTGATGTTCTGTATTGTGCTGTGATGTTGCGGATTTGTCGTGGTGGGTAGCCTGGATACAATGGTAGTACAGTTTGGTTGTATTTATACATTTGATATTGCGGGGCGAGCGTCCGACATGTGGACTGCCGTCACTGCCTGTTTGTATATTACTCTTTTGGGGCACGACCGGGCTGATGTCGATGTACCCGTTGTATGTATATTTTTACTTTCTGTACTAGGATTACCCCGCGGTGGGGTGCACGGATAGCCGGGTTCTAGAGGGCAACGGGACCGCATCTCATGGCGTTGAGACGGAGGGGGCTTCTCTTTAGAATTGGCGGGCTATTCGCCGCACTCGTAGGGGGTAGAGGTTGACCCAAGGAGGGGTGCTCAAGTTACCGGATTCCGTGAAGTGCTAAGTGGTCCATTCACGTTGTTGAAGGGGGCTGCCTCTCTTCAGGTTTTGGTGGGTAACTTGCCTCGCCCGTAGGGGTCTAGAATTTCATTGCACAGGCTATCCATACGACCAGGGGAACGTCGGGTTTCAGCAGCGGCTCTGTGAAACCCGGGGCTTCCAGATTATCTGTATTGTTCTGTGATGCTTATTACATTTCTGTGATGTTGCATTTTATCATGCCTTGAGCGAATATTATATATTGTTATATATACTAGTAGATGTTGTATATGTTTTACATCCGCGCTAGTCCAGTCCCCACTCTGTCGTTAGTTAAGTAACCTAACGGGTGATGACGGGACCCAGTGGCGAATGCGGATGGCATATACGTACATCATTATTTTCGTTTTTTTGTGGTGTGATCAATTGATGGGACTGCATTGATTCGGATCAATGCAAGCTAAACAAACCTATTCTGATGTTGTTGGAACAATTTTTCAAAAAAAAAGCTGTTATTGAAAGGACGTTCTCTTTTGTTTTGCACAGTGGTATTCGGTTATGAATATCCAGCACCTCAGTCGACGAGGCAAGGGCTGAGATCCCTTCGTCAGGGCAATAACTTCACTATAGTCGATTACTTTTGCTTTGCATCATGGTATTCAGTTGGAATATCCTGCACCTCATTCTACGGGGAAAGAGCCGAGATCCCTTCACCGGGAGTGACCTCTTTAGCAAAGGTTTTTGCCACTATATTTTTATAAGAAGCTATCCAGTTCCTTCAACGATATCAAGTTCATCACGTTAAAGGTTTTTCGCTAAAAACCTACCGTAGCCCTCCGTCATTTCAGATTAGCATTGCTTAGTATTCGTGCTGCGTATGTCGTGCATTGCCAAGGCGTAGTGTTCGGTAGCTCTGTAATGCTTTTCTGTCGCATGGATAAGTGGATTGGTTAGGACAGTCGTACGGTTATGTTGGCATTGTCAAGGACTCGTACGGGTGGGTTTAACGCAATCAAGATAATGACGGGTTGAACTTGACTTGGACTCTTTGATATGTTGGTATTGTCAAGGTCACTTGGGTCCTAGGGGTAAAAACACACATCGGGAGTTTCTAAAGAAACTGAAAACTTGCCAGATATGCGCATACCTTCTGGAGTGTGATAACGTGAGTGGATTCCTTCACGTTATCATGCGATGATAGTTGGATCCCGATTCCCACTGATGAGTTGGTTTACTCCTCAGGTGATCCCGACTAATTCTTCTTTCAGGTTTGGAGGAGAATTTGAGGTTACAGAGGGAGGTTTCCTGATTACATAAATTGATAACCATTCTGATCTAGGTTAGAGTGCACGCTGAGTGTTTCTTTTCTCTCTCTCTTTGGCAGCGACCATGGCCCGACCCTTGACTATGACTCAGTGACCAAAATTAACCGAACCTTCTTAAACACTGGCGTTTGGATTGTCAGAGTTGCATACCTCATTGCCACTCCTACTTTTACCCTTTTCTCCAGAACACCCCGTATTACTACGAACATCCACTTCCATTGGATAAAACCATCGTATGGTTATATACGAACTCGAAGGAACTTGTTCCATATTCGAGAATGGTTTCCGGTTCTGGAGAAAACGGATAGGACTATTCAGTTTTCTTTTCCTTTTACCTTCTCTCAGGTTGCAAGTGTTCCTTGGATTAGGACGGTACACCTATTACGCTTATTGGATAGTCTTCTTCCAAACCATAGGCAGGTGCCGAATGGTGGGGAATGAAGAAAACCAATTAGCCTAACGATGGTATACAGAAGGTAATAAGTTAAGACAAATAAAAGGATTAGTAAAAGGGCAAAGTAAATTGCGACTGCTATTCACGAACGAACCAAGTATTTCATCGCCACTCCTATATCACCTTTGTATTTCTCCAGAACACTCCGTATCACTACGAAGATCTACAGTTTATTGGATACTCCATCGTATGGTTATATATGAACTCGAAAGGAACTTGTTCCAGTTCGGGGATGGATTCTGGTTCAGGAGAAATAGGAATAAGGTTTATTCAGTTGTCATTTATCTTTACCTTTTCTCGGGTTGCGAGTGCTCCTAGGATTAGGACAGTACACCCATTATTCTTATTGGATAGTCTTCTTCCAAACCATAGGCTGATGCCGAACGGTAGGGAAGGAAGAAAACCATTTAGCCTAAGAGGGTGTACAGAAGATAATGACTAAAGACATATAAAGGGATTTGGAGAGATGGCAAAAAAATATACGGTTACAGTTGTGAATCTGATAATGAAAGAGGCATTACTAGGAATACCCGGATACCCCTTCGAAACATTTACATGTTTCCGTTTCACTGTGTATTGTTAAAAGAAACTGATTTCCCAATTAGTCCTTACTCCAGGGTATGTATTTACCAGGTTTGATTCTCACATATGTATGGTTTTACATATGATGAGTGGGAGTAAGTTATTGGAAATTGGGTGATTATCCTCATTATATCGGGATTCGTTGTAATTGGTGATATTTGAGGAAATCGCCTGGGTTGTTTGCCAGACGGCAAATATTTGGTTTTGAATATCCGTTGTAATGCACCAATTTCAAATTGATATATCTGTACGTTTATTTTCATAAAGTGAGATATAACTTTTTGAAATTATGTCGGTGACATTTACCAATATCAGTGGATGGTTAGGTAAGGAGCATTAAACAGCGGTGTAATTCTTCTTAACCATAAGTATAGTTTTCAACCTACGACACACAGGGAATGAGTTATTAGACTCAAGGGACTTATACAGAGTATTGTATATTGTCCAGTGTCCATTAGGACAGAGGGGTTGGTCCTCGTACTGTATTCGGTTTACTTATGACTTCTCTAGTTCTTAGACATGTGTTTCGTACAAATACAAGGTCCAAGTTTTGAGAAGTTATAGGTATATGAATAAAGTAGAGAACCAAGTATTGCAAGTATCAGGATTCTTCAAGGTAATCGAAGATGTAGATACTTGTGTATGGTATTCAGTTAATAGTAATGATTAAGAGAACTTGCTTCTCTTTCAGGTTACTCATAATTGGAAGTTCTCCTAAGTTGAGTAATGCTGATCGGTCTCTCTCCATTTAGTTGACATGCACTGGAGACAGCTGCATTATTTGAATCTGGTTCCAATTAAATCAGTGCCTCTGTTTCTATATTGGATATAGAATAGTTCATATCTTAACAATGTTAAGGTACGGGGAGTTGTCCGGCTTATGCTTAAAACCAGACTCTGGATAACTCAAGGCACGTTTCTGTAATGGCTGTTTGTGGGTTGACCCGGGCTATGACGAGGGTTAACTATTCTACCATCTGGAAGATCAATAGTGATATTATTCTTGACTCGCCACGGTTTTAATAAAAATGGATTTTTTCAGAAAACAGTAGTGGGAGTATTGTAGAACTGGAAGTGATTCCAGAACCGCAAACGATTACTGAAAATTTGATAAGGACCTAAACATTCAATATGGATTGACATTCCATTGGCCACTCCGCAGATATGATGGGTAACCTCAGGCACCCGAGAGGTACTCCGGTAGCCTCAAGGACGGTGATAAGGAGGTTCTTGTTTACCCAGACTTGCCATTGCTGTTGTTCCAGACTGTGAGACCCGGCAGGAGGATGAGTATAGCGTCGTTCTAAACTAGCTTTAGAAGTGTACGTGTATATGACTCTGCCAGAAGGTTGTCGTAGTCAGTGGGAGCAGCGGAAGTATAGTAGACAAGTGGCTTATGTCTATTTATAGACTAAAGCAGATATAGCGGAGATAGATCATCTATTTCTGATGTGACAGTCATAGATTTGACTTCATCAGAATAGGGGATGGATCTGTTAAGAAGGTAGTAGGGTGTGATGTCCTGGTATTTGGATGACATACACAGAGTAGGAAGTGAAATTCCTATACTACGGTCGGTTATACTTCGGTTGTCACACAGTGGTTTCTCCACATAGGATATGGATATTATATCAGATATTCTGGTTACTAGATCTATGGTTTTAGATTTAGATTTGGATAGTTTCCCAATCTGGGTACTTAGACAGCATTCTAAAGGTGTTTTAGAATGGACGACTCCTGGCATGGTAGTGTACCTGCAGGTGTTGGAGTCACCCTCTCTAAAGGTGTCTTACAGACTAAAGGGGAGAGGGATGTGCATGATTGGCAGATCACTTGCTTAGGCAATTGAGTTGATCATGAAATATCAAGTACTATACCAGATGTTGTTTTTGCAGTAGATGCAATAAGTTGATATTGATCCAATCCAGGAGAAACATTCGGAAGCAGTTTTAGAACATAAGTGGATGTTCTAGGGATATGATAACAACAGCCTCTTTTAGGAGACGGTTATCATTTCAGGCTTCCAAGGTGACCTGGATGACAGAGTGACTGTCAGAGTTATAGTTTTCTCTCTGACGAGGGGCAGTATTTTAGACAGGTGGTCCAAGCAGAAACTGAGGGAGGCATGGCGCAGGATACTGATTGGTTTCAGTTGACGATACAGTCTAAGAAGTTTGGATTTGGAGTTCATTTATGAACTAGGTCCCATCAGATATCCAGACATATTCTAAGACAGGTATTGCTCATTTCGGGAGATGGTTTTCTCCGCAAACTTGAGATAAAGAGAGACATAGAAAGAAACATCAGGGCGGATCCACTCACTGAGGCTACTTCTCGAACGCAATAGTTTCGCAAACGGGCTTTGTAAGACTGATTAGTAGAGGAGTTGGGTGTTCGGTATCACACGGGCTGTGAGTATGCGTCATCGCAATAATTAGCCTTGAGTGCAAGTGGGAGATTGTTGGATATAGTGCCCTCAGAGTTAATTATTGGATCACAGGCACGTGATTGCAATGATTGAGGGAGGACCTATACCGGTAGGACAGTCTTACTCAAGATGATAGTATGCTATCTGGTTTATCTTTATCATCGTGTACTGCTTTAGGTAACATTAATGTTCACTATTACACGCTGATAGAGCCCTTAGGATCCTGCTTGACTACCAACAGTATGATGGCGATCATATATGTAAGAGTTGGATAGTCCATAAGCACATCCTTAAAAGTAGTCCCTAGTCGTAGGAGTTTCGATACAGGGCATTGATACTCCAGAGTAGACTAGTGTATACAGTCGAGACCCCGACGAGGGGCGGTGGCCGGTCTCACAAGCCACTGGTATCAGTTGGTTCACCTAAGATGTATACAGGTGCTCATTGGGTTATGAGTACACCGGACAGGACTCGCCGGGAACATGCTAGTTGGGATTATACCAGACGTCAGATAGCAGTTCCCTGGTGACATGTGTACAGGTTAGTTCATCGACCTAAGATCATCATTTGTCTCATGTGAGTTCCCACTGTGCTTTGATTACTACCCTACCACGGCTCAAAGGAGTCGTGCAAACAGGTTTTAGTTGGGTACAGTCCCGAGCCACATGGAGGCAGTGAGCGGATCGGCAGGGGTTCGTCTCTCCCGGTATTGGGGGTGAGGTCGCGCTGTGTCTAGGAGAGCCATTACACAAAGCCCTCGGCCGAGACAGGAGATTTACTGGTAGGTATTCCAGTAGTATCTCAGGGTGTTCTGGGCTACACTCCGACATGACTTGTACCGCTTTGGGGGGTCTGACTTTTACCAACCTCCTAGGCCCGCCATGCGATACTCATAGACGAACGGACCGGACTGTACGGATATTGTCACTGACAGGCTCAGTAGGGTGTCAGGATGAGTTTGCTCATCGACCTTCCTTTTGGTCAATACCTGGTAGCCCGTTACGTACGGCTAATACCTCTGACGTGCTAGTGGTTAAATCCACAGCCAAGCTATTGACGAGTCTTTAGAGTCCCTCACAGACAGTTTCTCAAGTTTCGGGCGAAACGTTGTAGAGGCCGTATGATATATGGCAGGGTTCGATCTCATACGTGCGGTATTGCATGGATCATGATCGGACAGATCATACTAGTGGGCTTTGGTTTAAGCCGGATCCTGGTATTAGATTTGTTGGATTACTTTAGTCTCATCGCATTCGCATTCAGTCAGAATGCGGGTGCAGGTATGTATATATAGGTGAGGGTAATCCTTGTGATCCGTCACGAGTTTACTTTAGATGTTGCCGGATCTTTTTGTTGTGGCAAATATTTGGATTAATGTATGCTTAAGGAAGTAATGAGCTAGAAATCATCATAACAATGCATTAATGTGACATGGACTTGTATCATGAGTCATGGTCTCTTTTTTAGCAAATGTGTCACATTAATGGATTGATTAGTGATGATATGAGAGGAAGAGAGAGAGAGGGGCTGCCATGTGAAGATGGTTAGCTCTCATATTATTTTTCACTCGCTCTCTCATTCTATCATAACATCAAAAGAAAAGAAAAGAAAAGAAGAGAAAGTCTTCTCTTCATCTTCTTCTTCCTCTAGCTCATTGTCTCCTCCAATGGAAACACCTTCTACCTCTATCCAAATCCATGGATGAAAGAGACAAAGTGACCACAACATACTCTACTTCAACCTTGGGCACGTCGGCTAGCACACTTCGTGCCCGAGTTGCTTCGGACGAAGCGGGAGCCCGTAAAAGGACTTCTCGATGTGGTGCCCTTTCCGAGGAGGAGATGAAGACCGGAGATGCCGCGTGGAGCTTGGGGTGGTGGCCGAAGACCGAAGGACACGGATCGCCCGGTATAGCATTCTATCCCATCTCTAGTTTGCTAGCATTAGGTTAATGGTTACGATCCGGGTTTTAAGCATACGATAGCGCCGGTTTTCTAGTTGTGAAAAATTTTCGTTTCCGCATTTTGGCCTCGGAAAGATGGCCGGGGCGCTACCGTAGTCTTACAGTTGTTTACTTTCCTCTTTGTTGATCCTTCACCTTTTGGCGTCGTATATTACTGCGTGGTTGTATTCCGCTATTTAGGTGCTGATTTAACTCCCGTATGTTGGGATGCTTGATATATACTTATTATTGTACCTGGTTTACTCAAAATTTACAAAGGAGGTGTTGTCTGTTTTTTAAAAAAAATCTTTTGAACCGGCCTTACTTTTCATAAAACTTTTCTAAAACTTCACCTCTACCGATTTTTATCTATTTTCTTGTATATCTTGTTTAGATTCATGGTTTTGGCTTACTTGGGTTACAATGGGCTCACTTGAATTCACGTAATCCTTATACCGGTCATGGGCCCTTTTTGGGTCATAAAAAAATTGGTATCAGAGCACTTGGTTTTACCATTGTAGAGTCTAGGTTTAACCATGTGGGGTCTAGGTTGTAACATTTTGAAACTTAGGCCTAACTTTACGGAACTTAGACTTGACTTTGGGGTATTAGACTCGAACTTCATTTTCCATTGTTAAGTATAGGTTTGACCATGCAGAATCTAGGGTATGATTTTGCGAGACCTCTATTTATAGGTGGGAAATGTTTGGTTATTTGCAAAAAGCCCCTCTTAAAAAGAGGAATTTATTTGTAAATAAATTTTTTTATTTTTTTATTTTTTATTTTTTATTATTTCTGAAAATTTACAAAAATACCCAAAAAAATTTATTTTTTATTTTCATTTTTTAATTTTTATAATTTTTTTTATAAAATTACAAGTGATATATACCCCCAAACTTATTTGAAACAGTGTTTTGGCTAGATAATCGAAATTTAGGGGTAGATGGAGGAAGATCAGTCAATATAAATCGGCTCCTATAAAAACAGGAGCTCCTCAGAAGGGTCCGCAGTGCGGAACGGTTTAAGTCTATGTCCGTTCATTTTAAATAGTGAACCGTCCTCTGGATTTTCTAGATCGACCGTACCGTATGGATATACGGTGCATACCAAAAATGGCCCTTTCCATCGAGATTTGAGCTTGCCGGGATGGGAATGTAACCGAGTGTCGTAAAGTAAAACCTGTTGACCAGGTTTGAAAGTTTTGCGCATAAGGTGTTTATCGTGGAACACCTTCGTTCGGTTTTTGACGATTATAACGTTCTCGTAAGTTTCATCCCGAAGCTCGTTTAATTCGTTCAACTGCAGCTTTCTATTGCTTCCCGCATCTCCTAGAAATAGATTCAACTCTTTTATTGCCCAAAATGCTCTATGCTCTATTTCAACTGGAAGGTAGCAAGCCTTTCCATAAACAAGCCTATATGGAGACATGCCAAGATCGGTCTTATAGGCAGTTCGGAATGCCCAAAGTGCATCAATAAGTTTTGACGACCAATCTTTACGGTTTTTGGAAACAGTTTTCTCTAATATCTGTTTAATTTGCCGATTTGAAATCTCGGCTTGCCCACAAGTTTGGGGATGATAGGGCGTTGATAGTTTGTGAGTAATGGAATATTTTCGCATTAAGGACTCGAAAGTCCTATTACAAAAATGAGATCCATTATCGCTGATAATTGCGCGGGGGTGCCCAAACCGAGAAAAAATATTTTCTTTGAGAAATCTAATGACAACCTTGTTGTCATTAGTTCAGCTGGGCACAGCCTCGACCCATTTAGAAACATAGTCAACAGCGAGGAGAATATACACGTTCCCAAAAGAATTGGGAAATGGTTCCATAAAATCTATCTCCCAAACATCAAAAATTTCAACAACCAATATTGGTTGGAGTGGCATTTCATTTCTCCCAGATATCCGGCCCAAGTGTTAGCACCGGGAGCATGTCTTGCAGTAATCATGTGCGTCTTTAAAAAGTTGTGGCCAGTAGAAGCCACACTGCAAGATCTTTTCTGCTGTCTTTTTGGGGCCAAAATGACCGCCACACGCTTGATTGTGGCAAAATGACAGCACGCTCTTAAACTCATTGTCGGGGACACACCGACGAATAATTTGGTCAGGACAGTATTTGAATAGATATGGTTCATCCCAGTAAAAATGTTTTTCCTGGGATAGAAATCTGAGTCTGTCCTGATTCGAACATTCGTTTAGTATCAGTCCGGTGTCCAAATAATTTACAATATCTACGAACCAAGGTTCGCATGACACAGTCAAGAGCTGATCATCTGGAAAAACGTCTTTAATAGGAATTTGAAGTGTAGGCGAAGAAGGGAGGCATGAAAGGTGGTCGGCGACTACGTTTTCACATCCTCTCTTGTCTCTAATGACAAGGTCAAACTCTTATAGTAAGAGGATCCAACGTATCAGCCGAGATTTAGCGTCCTTCTTCTTGAAAAGATGGCGAAGAGCTGAGTGGTCAGTGTAAACGATGACTGGAGAGCCGATTAAATAGGGCCTGAACTTTTCTAATGCAAACACAACAGCTAAGAATTCCTTCTCAGTTGTTGTATAATTTAATTGGGCCTCGTTCAAGGTTCGGCTAGCGTAATAAATTATATGCGGCATCTTATTAATGTGCTGCCCAAGGACAGCACCAATGGCAAAATCAGATGCATCGCACATAATTTCAAATGGATGCGTCCAGTCAGGAGACGAAAGAATGGGAGCAGAAATAAGTGAGTTTTTCAATGACTCGAACGCCTTCATACAGCTTGAGTCAAAATCAAATGTGGTTTCCTTGGCCAACAAAAGAGTCAAGTGTCTAGCTATCTTGCTAAAATCTTTGATGAACCGTCTATAGAAACCGGCATGGCCAAGGAAGGCTCGAATGTCTCGGATGCATTTGGGAGGAGGAAGATTGGAAATGACTTCAATCTTAGCTTTATCTACCTCAATGCCATTTTGCGAGATAATATGTCCTAAGACAATAACTTCTCGTACCATAAGTGGCATTTCTCCTAATTTAAAGTAAGGTTCTTATCCCTACACCGGGTAAGAACCGCGTCTAAATGTAGCAAACACTAATCAAAGGAGTCGCCGAAAATGGAGAAATCATCCATAAAAATCTCCAGGAATTTTTCCACCATGTCTGAAAAAATGCCCATCATACACCGCTGGAAAGTAGCGGGTGCATTGCATAACCCAAAGGGCATGCGACGGTAAGCGAATGTACCGAAAGGACAAGTAAATGTGGTCTTATCATGGTCCTTTTTGGCAATAGGAAGTTGATTATAGCTGGAGTAGCCATCCAAAAAGCAGTAAAATTCTTGCCCAGCCATTCGTTCTAGCATTTGGTCAATAAAAGCTAATGGAAAGTGGTCTTTCCGTGTCGCGGCGTTGAGTTTTCTACAATCGATGCATACTCGCCAGCCAGTTTGGATGCGAGTAGGTATTAACTCATTCGGCTCAGAAGTTATGACCGTTGTGCCCGATTTCTTTGGGACAACGTGAATGGGGCTAACCCACTGGCTATCAGAGATAGGGTAAATGATACCACTATCAAGACATTTTACAATCTCCTTTTTAACAACCTATTTCATTATAGGGTTTAGACGTCTCTGTGGATCCCTTGTGGCTTGGCATCATCCATCATATGAATATGATATTCAACTATTAGGGGACTAATCCCTTTGATGTCCTCCATAGTCCAGCCAAAAACTTGCCGATTATTTTGTAAGACCGTTAAAAGGGCTTTCTCTTGCTCGGGGGCTAGAGAAGCTGAGATGATAACATGAAGGGTCTCATTCTCACCTAAGTAAGCGTATTTATGGTGAGACGGCAATAGCTTGAGTTTGAGTTTTGGAGGCGAAACAATTGAAGGTAAAATTGGTGAAACTGTCTCGAACACGAAGGATTCCAACAGAGGTTCAAAGCGAGTGTAAGCAACCGAGTCGGATGGTTCAGTTAACTCATCCGAAAATTCAAAGGATTCAAACTCGGGTGGTGATTCTTCAAAATCGTTCGAGAAAGTGAAACACTCGAAATCATTATCGGGTGTGAATGCAGTATCAGAATCGAGGAGGAACGCATTAGTGGCATCAAAATTGCTGTGATCGAACACAAATTTTTCAAGCTCACAGTCCTCCTGGGTGATCTCTTAGATTGAGCAAACATCAAGTATATTAGCATTAAGTTCGGAGGGCTAATTCACCAACTTAAAAATGTTGAGCTCAATTGTCATGTTTCCAAAAGATAGGTTCATCGAACCATTCCGACAATTGATCACTGCATTAGAAGTTACAAGGAATGGTCGACCGAGTATCACCGGAATTTGACTCCGGGGGTTAGCTACAGGCAGTGTGTCCATAACAATGAAATCAACAGGGAAAATGAAGTCCCCTACTTTAATCAACACATCCTCTAACTCACCCCTAGGATGGGTGATGGATCGGTCGGCCATTTGGAGAGTACAATGTGTGAGTTTCAGCTCTCCAACGCCTAATTGTTCATATACTGAATAAGAAAGCAGGTTAACACTGGCACCAAGATCTAAAAGTGCGCGATTGATGTTCTTATCCCTAATAGTTATTGAAATTGTAGGATAGCCAGGGTCCTTTCGTTTTTGAGGTAAAGGTTGGGTAAGAGCATCACTTACTGTACTAGCCAAGAAAACTTTCTTAGGTACCTGTGATTTTCTCTTCTTGGTGCATAAGTCCTTCAAGATTTTAGCGTAAGAAGGGACCTGTTGGATTGCATCCAAGAGAGGTATGTTAATGCTAACCTGTTTAAATAACTCCACATTCTTCTCCATTTGTGGAGTTTGTTTATTTAGAAATGGAATATTTTGAAAATTTGTTGAGTCGAATGTTTGTGGAGTAGATTGCGGAGTTAGAACGGATCCCAGTGTTGGTGTTTTCGTGGAGTGAGATGTGGGTCCGTTCGGATTAGTAGAAGAAGTAGAGCCTTGTGAAGAATGAAGAACAGGCTCTGAAGAAGATGAAGATGATGATGAAGAAGAAGAAGAAGCGGCGGCCGGGGTGTCATTATTAGTGCCAACGTTGTTGTGCAATACCTTTCCAGATCCCAATGTGGTAACGACACTCACATTATGATTTTGTTATTCATGAGCAACATGTGCATTTTGTGTGTGACCAGGATTTGGCAGTGGTTGAGATGGAAGCTTCCCTTTCTCTCCTTCGCTTAAAGCAGCATTCAGTTGTGCAATTTAGGCTTCAATGGTTTTGATACTTTGCTCATGTGATGCAGTGTGTTGCACCAAAGACTGAATGGAAGACTGGATGTTGACCGAGGATTGCGTAGATTGTTTTAAATACGCATCCAGACTTCGTTCTAGCGAGAAAACCTTATCGTTATTTGGTTGAACAAAATTATTTTGAGGAAAAGAGTTGTTTGGTGCAAAATTGTTCATTTGATTTTGGTAAGGTCGTGGTTGGAAAGGTTGCTGATATTGAGTTTCTTGAGGGGCTTGTTGTTGTAGAGGAGGCCTCTGAAAATTGTTATTGCCTTGGAATTGTTGTTGATTTTGATTCCAAGCAAAATTGGGGTAGTTCCTCCAACCAGGATTATAAGTTAAAGAGTATGGATCATTTCTTTGTCTCTGCTGAAAGGCAGCATTAACTTGATCTTGTCCTTGAGCAGGTGGGTTATAAGGACACTCTTCGGTCAAATGGGACGGATCCGAACAACAAGCGCATATAGTGCGAGGGGGTAAAGCGGGGGCAGGAGAAGGGGATGAGAATTTGCTCTCAATTGCTTCTAGTTTACGTGTAATCGCAGCCATTTCGGCTTTCATTGCAATTGACATGTCAAGTTGATGAACATCTGCCCTAGACTGACCAGCGGAAGTAGATGAAGTGGACGAAGCGGTCTGTCTAGTGCTTTCCCACTGAAGTGTTTGTTCAGCAAGATCGTCGAGAAATTGCCAAGCTTCTTCATCAGATTTTGTAAGGAAGTGACCTTGACAGATGGTTTCCAGCAACTGCTTAGTTGCTGGTGTTGGATATATGTATGCCCTAGAGGCCATTATGTGATAGTGGATGTATCTATACATGTATATATATTCAGTTTGCATTCTTGCTCGACATGATAGTATGCTATCTGGTTATTCTTTATCTGACATGTTGATTTGATCATGCTTTTATTCATTCATACATGCTGATAAAGCCCCAAGGATATCTGCTTGACTACTCTGATTATGATAGAGATCATACTAGTGGGACATTTGTAGTCTATAAGCATATCCTGAAATGTCCCTAGTCGGAGGTGTATCGAGACGGGGCATCGATATACCAGAGTAGACTAGCGTATATGATACTAGATCCATGTGATGGGTGATGGATGTTCCCACATTCATCGATGTTTGACATCAAGATCATATACGGGTGCTCAGTGCTGACTGGGTACACTGGACGGACTCACCGAGAACTCCTATATGGAATTATATCTATCGTCGGATAGCAGTTCTCAGGTGACACTGGTACAGGTTAGTCTGTAGACCCGAGATCGTCATGGAGTCTTGTGTGTTCTCCCACTGTACTTTGATTGCCACCCTACCACGGCTCTACTGAGTCGTGCAAACAGGTGGCCGTTGGGTATAGTCCCGAGACACACGAAGGCAATGAGCGATAGGAGGGGTTTCGTCTCTCCCGGTATTGGGAGTTGATGCTGTGCTGTGCTCGACTGGTTATAACAGCAAGTCCCTGGCCAGGGCTGCTGAGATTTGCTGATAAGTGTTATCAGTAGTTTCTCGATCTGTTATAGACCATTCACCGACACGACTTATTGAGTTATTGGGGTCGACGTGACCATCCTTAGGCTCGATATACAGCATATCTGACGAAGAGACCGGACTATACGGTAGTGTTGCCGGATGGCTCGACGGGAGTTGTAGCAGGTTCGCTTGTTGTCTTCTGATCGCTCAATACCCGGGTGGCCGTTACGTTTAGCTGACCGCTTGCGGCTTGAGGGTACCTGATATGATCATCACCCTCTGCCGGCGTATTGACGAGTCTTAGAGTCCCACAAAGGAGTTACCCAGTCCAGGCGAAACGTTGTGGTGCGCATATGCGATATGCGCATGCACCCGATTGAAATGTACGTATATGATACCGAACATTGATCGGGTGAACTGCTTTTGGTAGGGTCGTATGAGATATGGCCGGATTGATAAATCAAGTGTTGATTTATCATTTAACCATTAGTTTTCTCACTTAAAACCTTTTCTTTGATGATAGATGTGTGCATGCATGTGTGCTTTTCTTTCTTTCTTTCATGCTAGTTTCATGCACATGTGAATGTGCATACATGCACACATACATACACTCATCCATCATGGTTGTTAGCATATGGAAATGGTGGCAATATAAGACTCACACCATGGATTATATAATGGATTATTATTTAATTTTGGATTTAAAAGAAAATGAAAAAGGAAAGGATAATCTTTCATGCTTCTACATTCTTCCTTTGACCTAACCATGCTCAACTACCACTAACCTAAGGTTATCCTTCTCTTTATCATTCCAAACTAAAGTTAAATAATGTCTCCATCACTTTAACCATGGTTCATAGCATGAAGGAATAAAATATATATGGATATATTTCTTTTTCTTCACTAGAGTTATCTTTTTATCTCTTGTTAAAATTGCCACCATCTTCTTCCTCTAGCTCCTTTGCTCTCTTGTTTTTCCTAGTGAGCAAATACCACTTAAAGATAGGTTTTTGAAGTGAGATTCCATACCACAACATCATTCTACTCAAGTCTAGCCGACTTGATTAGAGTGTTTCCTTCGGTTTTCCAAAGTAGCGAGCTTGGACGGAGTACTCCGTGGTGGATCGTCGTGGACGCAAGGGAACTTTGAGAGGACCTCGATTCAACACCCAAGACATCAAGGAGTCTAGCAAAGGGGAGCTACAAAGGTTGTAGCCTTCAAACCCTAATCTTTTCTAGCTTAATGTTTCAAACCCTAATTTTCTAGGATCGATCCCTTTGCATGTTAGTTTAGCACCTTAAAAATTATAACTTTGGGTCATGTGATACTTCAAAACACTTCATAGGGTGCCATACTAACCTTAAATTGGTATCAGAGCCGACCTAGAACATTAGGCGACGTTTTTACGAAGTGAAAACCCCGATCGGACAAAAATACGGTATTTTTGGGTGCTCTCTGGAAATTTTCTAAAATTTGATAATTTGCAGAATTAAAAATATGTAAAAAATACAGCAGGAAAAAATAAGGATTACGGTACAAAAATTTTCAAGTGAACAGTGATTATAGCCGCGGAAACGCGGCCTAAGCTTGCTTAGGCCGCGGTTCCGCGGCCGTATAAATGAATTGATGAATTTTGTTTGTACAGTAATTCATGAATCTGCTTGTATAAATTTTTGGATATTTTTAATCTGTATTTGGTTTTGAAAAATTCTGGAGATGGTGTTGGACTCGTCAATTCGATCGGGACTTTCATTTCGTAGCTTTTCCGGGTAAATTAGAAAGTATTGAAGTGTTTGAACGAGTATCATTTACTCACTATTCACGGGGTTTAAATACTTTGGAGATACGTGCAAGTCTTTTTGCGGTGGTCCCTCTAGAAGACAACAAACCTTAACTCGATTATGTGACCGTCTCGAACTGCCCTTTGAACCTTAGGGTTTGGGGCAGTACGGCGTGCCACATGTGAGGCGTTGGCTTGACCCTTCTACGGCTGGACCGCTACTACTGTGTCACACTCCGGATTTTTGAACCCTGCTCAAGTGTTGAGCTTTAGTGAATCTTGGGTGCTTGATTGTTCGTTCGAAAACTTTAATACTGTCTGTTTGTCTGGAATGTGATACAATATGTGGAATTCATATAGTTTAGGCATGAAATACGAAATATGTGATATTTCGCATTTATGATGTCTAAAGAGAATCTGGATTCCAAATATTGTAGTTTTACACTTTCTTTTCTGTGACCGTAAGTGTAGTATGTACGATATCGCCGGTTTCGTTGCTATACATCAACGACAATCGGGGTACGCATACTTACTTACGTTGATGATATGTGATATTATGTGTTGCTGAGATATGATGTGCAGGATTGTCGCGATCGAATAGCCGGGGGGTTTTTGTGAGATGAGAGTTTTACATTTTCATTCATGTAAATTCAAATGTAATGTAATATTCTTTTATTTAGGGCACTTCCAGGTTGCGGTTGTGTCACCAGTGTTGTATATTATTTACTTTTCCGCATTAGGATAGACCCAAGGAGGGGAGCACAGGTGACCGGGTTCTGGGGTTCAGTGGGAGGCCATCTCGAGGAGTCGAGACCGGGTCTCCTAAACTCCAGGATTGGTAGGGTCACTTGACGCTCTCGTAGGGGTCCAGGGTGTGGGCTTGGCTATTCATCGCGACTGTGGAATCCGTATTTTCTATTCTGGCTAAATACTAAATACGGACGTCCTAGGATATCCCACGTTATATCTATGTTTCTGCTGCCTGTGTTCTGTGATATCTGAGACGAATGACATATTATATATATGATATATAGTAGACGTTGCTTATGTTTTACACCCGCGCTAGTCCCGTCCCGGTATGCCGTTAGTTAAGTAACCTAACGGTGCATAACGGAACATTGCGGCGAATGCGGATGGTATAAGCGTACGTGTTATTTTCGTTTCTTTTCTGTGATTGGCTTAAGGACTTAAATGATGGGATTACATTAATGTGATTAATGTAAAGAAAATTAACCTAAAAAGATGTTGTAGAATCGGATTTAAAAACTACTCGGCTATTTGTGAAAAAGCTACATTTCAAAACTGCGGAGCTTAAGCCACTCCTTTTGAAAACTGTTTGATTCTACAACGATATCAAGTTCAAAGCGTTAAAGATTTTCTTAAAAATCATTCGCAACCCTCCGTCATTTTAGGAAGTAGAGTACTTAGTATTCGTGCTACGTTTGTTGACTTTAGTTAAGGCGTAGTGTACGGTAGCTAAGTGATGTCTTCCTACACTGCATATGATGCAGATTAATTTGGACATTCATGCGACTTTGTTGACCATAGTTAAGGGTCATATGGGTGGGTCTAATTGATCAAGAAATGACGGGTAGAACTTGACTGGTACTTATGATTTGTTGACTATAGTTAAGGTCATAAGTACTAGGGGTAAAAATTACATCGGGAATTTCAAGTGTTGAAATTTGCAATGAGATTGCATACCTTCCATGTGATGGTTGGATCCCGATCCCACTGTGTGCAATAGTTGCTCCTAGGAGAGTTTTACAGTTTACAATTAGCTAACTCATTAGGTGTCTAGAAAGGTGTTAACGGGGCTCCGCCTCTGGGAAAACGAGGTTTACTCTAATTAGGTCCGTACGAAAGCACGGGGAACCTCCCTCAAAGTACCGACACTGGCCTGGCTGAACGGTTAGCGAAGTTGTAGACTGTAATTAATCCTGGCTAGTTTTTCTTTTTAAGGTTTGAAAGAAAAACTTGATAAAAAGCAGTGGGAAACATCGATTAGACAAGATAATAAACCAATCTAATCTATGCAAGAGCTTTCGCTGAGTGTATTCTTTTCTCTCTCTTAATGGCAGATACCAATGACTGGACTTAAGCTTCTACTAGATAAAAACAAACTGAATGGGACCAACTATAAAGACTGGCTAAGGAATCTGAAGATCGCCTTGACTTATGATAAAGTATCATATGTCCTCACGGCTTCAGCCCCGCCCGTCCCTGGTCCAAAATCCTCAGTTGCGGACATTGAAATCCGCAAGACATGGGACGCTGACTGTGCCACGGCCACATGCCTCGCGCTTGCATCGATGGATAACACACATCAAAAGCAGCACGAGGACATGGACATTCACGGTATATTGCTCCATACAAAGGAGTTGTATGGGGAGCAATCACGCGTATTACGATACGAAGCATCAAAGAAACTGTTTCAGATGCGAATGGCCCCTGGCACACCAGTAGGAGACCATGTGTTGAAGATGATAGCTCTTATAGAAGAGCTTGAGGACCTTGGATGGACAATGGACAATGAACAATATATAGATATTATTCTGCAGTCCCTCCCCTCCACCTTTGCTCAGTTCATAGTGAACTTCAACATGCATGGCATGGAGAAGGACCTCCCTGAACTCCTTAATATGTTAAGGAGTGCAGAGAGCACTATGAAGTCAGCAAAGACTCCCGTTATGACCAATGCACAGTCTTATTCTTCTCGCCCAAAAGCTAAGGCCAAGGGAAAGAAAAAGAAGAAACCCACTAATCCTAAGGGAGGAGTCAAAAAGGTGAAAGGAAAGGGAAAGTCCACGGCTGGAGACCCAGGGAAAGGCGAGTGTTTTCATTGCCACAAGACAGGACATTGGAAGCGCAATTGCACGGAGTACCTAAGTCTCAAGAAGAAGCATGGTGATGCTTCTGCTTCAGGTGCGTTTGTGACTGAAAACTGTTTTTCTATAAACTCTGCTTCCTGGGTATTGGATACCGGTTCAGGTTCTCACATTTGCAATTCTATGCAGGGGCTGAGAAATAGCAAGGTTTTGAAGACAGGTGACCATACTCTCCGCGTTGGAAATGGTTCCAATGTACATACAGTCGCAGTGGGAGAGTATCACTTGGGGTTGCCATCTGGATGTATTTTGATTTTGAATCCATGTTATTTTGTACCAAGTATGCTATGTAATATAATATTCGTTTCTTTGTTGGACAATGAAGGATATAATTTTGTATTGCGGAACAATGTTATGAACATTCACCTAAATCAAATGTTGGTTGGGTATGGTACGCTTAATAACGGAATATATGTCCTAAATCAACACACAGTTTTCAGTATACAACATACTAATAAAAGAAAACTTTCAGAATTAAGTGAAGCTTTTCTTTGGCATTGTAGACTTGGTCATATTAACGAAACAAGACTAAACAGGTTACACAAAGATGGATATTTAAACTCTTTTGAATATAAATCTTATGCGACTTGCCAGTCTTGTATCAAGGGTAAAATGACCAAAACTCCGTTTACCGGACACGGAGAAAGAGCTACTCAGCTCCTTGGCCTCATACATAGTGATGTATGTGGGCCAATGTCTACACAGGCTAGAGGCGGTTTTTCATACTTCATTACATTCACCGACGATTTCTCAAGATTCGGTCATGTATTTTTATTAAAGCACAAGTCCGACGCTTTCGAGAAATTCGTTGAATATAAACAAGAAGTAGAAAAACAAACCGGCTTGAGTATTAAGATGCTTCGATCAGATCGAGGTGGAGAGTATCTCAGTACAGAATTTGCAAACTTCCTAAAAGAGAATGAGATTCTCTCTCAGCTCACTCCTCCTTACACACCACAGCACAACGGTGTGCCAGAACGACGGAATAGGACCCTATTAGATATGGTCCGGTCCATGATGAGTGACGCTGAGTTACCAGTCTCGTTTTGGGGGCATGCATTGGAAACTGCAGCGTTTCTGCTAAACAGGGTTCCGACCAAAGCCGTGTCTACCACGCCATATGAGATATGGAATGGAAAGAGACTATCTCTTAAGAGAATTAAGATTTGGGGTTGCCCGGCCTATGTTAAAAAACAGAATCCGGACAAACTCGAGACACGGTCAGTCATGTGTAACTTTGTGGGATATCCAAAGAATTCTTATGGATATCTGTTCTACCACAAAGAGGAACAAAAAGTGTTTGTTTCTCAGTATGCCACATTCTTGGAAAAAGAGTTTTTCACAGATAAAGATGATGGCAAGGTGGTAGATCTAGAAGAGGTTCTGGAGACACAAACTACAAATGACGATTTGGTTGAACCGGCTGTTACAACAGAAACTGAAGAACCTCGGCCACTCCGTAGGTCTGGTAGGACTTCTCGCCCACCGGTGAGGTACTACGGTTTCCTCATTGATGGTAACGGAGAAGATTGCATCATGGATGATGATGATCCTACCAGTTTTCAGCAGGCTATCACGAGTGGTGACTCTGTGAAGTGGCTGGATGCCATGAGATCCGAAATGGAGTCTATGTACACCAACAAAGTATGGACTTTGGACGTTGTACCCCCTGGGGTAAAACCTGTAGGGTGCAAATGGATCTTTAAAAGAAAGATTGGTGTGGATGGGCAGTTAGATACCTATAAGGCAAGACTTGTGGCGAAAGGTTTTCGTCAAAGATCAGGTTTGGACTATGACGAAACTTTTTCGCCCGTAGCCATGCTTAAATCCATTCGGATCCTACTTGCTATTGCTGCTCACTACGACTATGAAATCTGGCAGATGGACGTTAAAACAGCATTTCTAAATGGAAATTTAGAAGAATGCGTTTATATGGATCAGCCAGAGGGCTTCATTGACAGTGGGAGCAGCGAGAAAGCATGTAGATTGCTTAAATCCATATATGGGTTGAAGCAGGCATCTCGGAGTTGGAACATTTGTTTCGATGATGTTATCAAAGAGTTTGATTTCATCAAAAAATCCAGATGAACCTTGTGTTTATAAGAAGGCTGTAGGAAGAGCTGTCACATTCCTCGTATTGTACGTGGATGACATTCTTCTGATAGGAAATGATATTCCTATGCTACAGTCGGTCAAATCATTCTTATCACTAAGGTTCTCCATGAAGGACCTGGGTGATACCACATACATCCTGGGCACAAGGATCTATAGGGATAGATCCAAAAAGTTATTGGGATTGTCCCAAACCAGGTACATCAACACCATCCTAAAGAGGTTTAGTATGGAAGACTCCAAGCGGGGTGCCTTACCCGCTTGCCATGGAGTCACACTCTCCAAGGATTCTTGTCCAAAGACCGATGAAGAGAGAGCTCGCATGAGCATTATACCTTATGCTTCGGCAGTAGGGTCTATAATGTATGCGATGTTATGTACACGCCCAGATGTAGCTTATGCACTTAGTGTTGTAAGCAGGTATCAATCCAACCCAGGGGAGAACCACTGGACAGCTGTGAAAAACATTCTTAAGTACTTACGAAGGACTAAAGAATTGTTCTTGGTGTATGGTAATACAGATCTCCAAATGGAGGCCTTTACCGATTCGAGCTTCCAGAGCGATAAGGATGACAGCAAATCTATCTCAGGGTTTGTATTTACCCTCAATGGAGGGGCGGTAAGTTGGAAGAGTTCCAAACAGGATACCGTTGCAGACTCTGCGATGGAAGCTGAGTACATTGCTGCAAATGATGCCGCCAAGGAAGCCGTCTGGATTAAGAAGTTCGTCTCGGAGCTAGGAGCAGTTCCAACCATTATTGATCCAATACCTTTGTATTGTGACAATAATGGGGCGATGGCGTTAGCCAAGGAGCCCAGATCCCATCAGCGGTCCAGACACATCCTGAGGCGCTTTCATTTGATCCGGGAGATTGTAGATCGCCGCGAGATCGAGATTAAGAGAGTTGACACAAAGAACAACGCCGCGGATCCACTCACCAAGGCCCTCCCTCAGCCACAGCATGAGCGACTTTTTGAGATGTTGGGTATGAGATACGCCAATAACTGGCCTTAGTGCAAGTGGGAGATTGTTGGATATATGTATGCCCTAGAGGCCATTATGTGATAGTGGATGTATCTATACATGTATATATATTCAGTTTGCATTCTTGCTCGACATGATAGTATGCTATCTGGTTATTCTTTATCTGACATGTTGATTTGATCATGCTTTTATTCATTCATACATGCTGATAAAGCCCCAAGGATATCTGCTTGACTACTCTGATTATGATAGAGATCATACTAGTGGGACATTTGTAGTCTATAAGCATATCCTGAAATGTCCCTAGTCGGAGGTGTATCGAGACGGGGCATCGATATACCAGAGTAGACTAGCGTATATGATACTACACCCATGTGATGGGCGATGGATGTTCCCACATTCATCGATGTTTGACATCAAGATCATATACGGGTGCTCAGTGCTGACTGGGTACACTGGACGGACTCACCGAGAACTCCTATATGGAATTATATCTATCGTCGGATAGCAGTTCTCAGGTGACACTGGTACAGGTTAGTCTGTAGACCCGAGATCGTCATGGAGTCTTGTGTGTTCTCCCACTGTACTTTGATTGCCACCCTACCACGGCTCTACTGAGTCGTGCAAACAGGTGGCCGTTGGGTATAGTCCCGAGACACACGAAGGCAATGAGCGATAGGAGGGGTTTCGTCTCTCCCGGTATTGGGAGTTGATGCTGTGCTGTGCTCGACTGGTTATAACAGCAAGTCCCTGGCCAGGGCTGCTGAGATTTGCTGATAAGTGTTATCAGTAGTTTCTCGATCTGTTATAGACCATTCACCGACACGACTTATTGAGTTATTGGGGTCGACGTGACCATCCCTAGGCTCGATATACAGCATATCTGACGAAGAGACCGGACTATACGGTAGTGTTGCCGGATGGCTCGACGGGAGTTGTAGCAGGTTCGCTTGTTGTCTTCTGATCGCTCAATACCCGGGTGGCCGTTACGTTTAGCTGACCGCTTGCGGCTTGAGGGTACCTGATATGATCATCACCCTCTGCCGGCGTATTGACGTGTCTTAGAGTCCCACAAAGGAGTTACCCAGTCCAGGCGAAACGTTGTGGTGCGCATATGCGATATGCGCATGCACCCGATTGAAATGTACGTATATGATACCGAACATTGATCGGGTGAACTGCTTTTGGTAGGGTCGTATGAGATATGGCTGGATTGATAAATCAAGTGTTGATTTATCATTTAACCATTAGTTTTCTCACTTAAAACCTTTTCTTTGATGATAGATGTGTGCATGCATGTGTGCTTTTCTTTCTTTCTTTCATGCTAGTTTCATGCACATGTGAATGTGCATACATGCACACATACATACACTCATCCATCATGGTTGTTAGCATATGGAAATGGTGGCAATATAAGACTCACACCATGGATTATATAATGGATTATTATTTAATTTTGGATTTAAAAGAAAATGAAAAAGGAAAGGATAATCTTTCATGCTTCTACATTCTTCCTTTGACCTAACCATGCTCAACTATCACTAACCTAAGGTTATCCTTCTCTTTATCATTCCAAACTAAAGTTAAATAATGTCTCCATCACTTTAACCATGGTTCATAGCATGAAGGAATAAAATATATATGGATATATTTCTTTTTCTTCACTAGAGTTATCTTTTTATCTCTTGTTAAAATTGCCACCATCTTCTTCCTCTAGCTCCTTTGCTCTCTTGTTTTTCCTAGTGAGCAAATACCACTTAAAGATAGGTTTTTGAAATGAGATTCCATACCACAACATCATTCTACTCAAGTCTAGCCGACTTGATTAGAGTGTTTCCTTCGGTTTTCCAAAGTAGCGAGCTTGGACGGAGTACTCCGTGGTGGATCGTCGTGGACGCAAGGGAACTTCGAGAGGACCTCGATTCAACACCCAAGACATCAAGGAGTCTAGAAAAAGGGAGCTACAAAGGTTGTAGCCTTCAAACCCTAATCTTTTCTAGCTTAATGTTTCATACCCTAATTTTCTAGGATCGATCCCTTTGCATGTTAGTTTAGCACCTTAAAAATTATAACTTTGGGTCATGTGATGCTTCAAAACACTTCATAGGGTGCCATACTAACCTTACAGCTGGGTTCAGTCCTTCCTATAAAGTTTGGCAAAGTTACCATCTCTCGATACCGTGGTGAGGGCACTGAACAAGAAGGTCCTTAAATCGTTCGAAACACTTCCAAAAAGGTTCGGAAGGCAGCTGGGAAAATTGGTTAATTTCATTGCAAATTCTCGCGGTCTTGTGATGTGGGTAAAACTTTTTAAGAAAAGCCTTAACAAACTCTTTCCAACTTTTTATGGAGTGCGATGCTGTACTATATAGCCACTTTTTAGCTAGGTCACATAAAGTGAAGGGAATGACTCGTAGCCTTATAGCATCATCAGAAAGTTGGGTCGTCTTCATCTTTGCACAAACATTCTGAAATTTTTTAATGAAGATGTAGGCATCTTCGGATTCCAGCCCGTGAAATTTGGGCAACATATTGATGAAGTGGGGCTTAATTTCGAAGTTATCCCTATTAGCCGGCGGAAGTGAAAGACAAGTAGGAAGTGCGGTGCAGGTTGGATAGAAAAGATCTTGGAGCGCGATTCGTTGGGGCGCTTCAACAGGAGGGTGTTGTGGGTTATTCGCACCCAGTTGAGGTGGAATTAGTCCCAAAGTAGGTAAGGGGTTGTTAGGATTGAATCCTAACATCTATTTAGAAGATGATGAATTTGAAGATGAAGGTAAAGAAGTGGAGGGAATTTCGACTTCAGAATCGAACGCGTCATTAGTAGGGACTAACGAGACACGGACTAAACAGGCGCTAGTGTCCCTAATCCAACCGGACATACACTAAATAACGTGTAGTGTAGTCAAACATAGAATGGGGGGAGGGGGTAAGAAAACGTCAATGGTGAAAATGTGGGTGAAAGTTGGGTGCAATGGATTTCTAGCGACAAATGGCAAGTTTTTGTAGAAAAATTTGTATTGTGGTTTTTTTTATAAAAGTTTTGCAAAAGATTTTATACGGAATTACGACACACTTTCAAGCAATCACAATTTAATCATGCACAATCAAGCCTAGAGCTAGGGTCTCCTAAGTCAACTAGACTGCTCCTAACTGGTCCAAAGGGCAGGTTGTGAGATATCCCTCAAATCGCCTCTTCACCGCCAATTGTGACCAGGTAAGCACAAGTAAAGAAAGGAGGGATCCGCCCACGAATCACCATGAGACGGACCTTTTAAAATTATCTTTCTCACTTGTCTAACCTAGGCACCACAAAGTCAGGTTTAGATAAACGACCGATTGCCCACAACCTTCCTCTGTCCTAATGAGCGCGACAGTCCTTAATTGGCCGAGTCTAAATATTTTTTAATTAACTCGAGAGTTGATGCATATGCTTTTTATGATTTTTGGGGTCTTATGAAGGGTAATGAAATCCCCACCCAATCTGGATTGGTGTTATAGCCCCTTAAAAGTCCGTTTTAAAAATGCAATGCAGTAAACACACAAAATCTAAAACACTTGCCAAAATTTTTATTTTATTTGCGGGGTAATGAATCCTGCACAAAAATGATTTATTGGAGAGGGAGAAGAAGTTTTACGCAAAGAACCCTGCAGGAAAATTTTTCAGTGGAATTCTGGGGGTTGCATAGAAGACAAAAATACTTACAGAGAATTTTGAAGTGATGACGTCAGTAGGCGGCCGCGGATCCGCGGTCAAATGCTTACTACTGCGGCGGTTCCGTGGTAAATAAGTTGGTTCAATCCTCCAAAAATTTTCTGTTGTCTGTTGTGGTTCTGCTCTGTTTGTTCAAATCTTCTGTTTGCTGATTTGTTCACTGGGTTTGCTCCAGATTTGAATCAGAATTTGCTTTTCGTTCCTGCACAATTCGCACAAAAACCCTTCAAAAAATAACAAGATGATTTTTTTTATGTTTTTATATTTTCAATTTTTATAATTTTTTTCAATTTCAATTAACCCGAAATTACAAAAAGAAAATAACTACCGTTTCCCCGGCAACGACGCCATTTGATTGGTTGTTTCTTTTGCGTGTGTGCGTTTTTAAAATCAAAGTTAAGAATATACCGCAATCAATAACGGTGTCGCTTGGTAGCCAGCCGGTTGAGTACGGGTCGGTCCATAGGGAAAACGTGTTCTTTTCTTTAAGTTCTTACCAGTTAAGTCCTATTTTTGGTAGGTTTTGATTTTAGAAAAACTAAGATTGAATTTAATTTGATTTAAAACCTTGCTAGGGTTAGGATTAGGTTGGTTTAGAAAGAGAACTCTACTCACTACTTCCTTTGCCCTAACTAAGAACATAGGTGTTAGGGTAATAGTTAACAAAGGGGATTAACACGACTAGGAAGAAACATAGTTTCTTCCTTTTGGTCCTTATTCGTCCTTTCTTAACTCTTAGCCCTAACCTCTATGTAAATCAACCACAACCGGTCTAACTAGGGAATCACCGCTATCTCGTAGGATAGGGTGCCGTAGAGAGCGGTGTGTGTTTAATTTACATAGAGTCCTAATTTAAAATGTTATAAGGGCAAGAAAGGAGTGAGAGATTTCCATCTCTCAAACCTACCCAATCCTAACCCTAACAAGTGAGGAATTACTCACTCATTAGGGAAATTACGATGAGATTCATTTTTATAATTTTTTTATTTTAAATAAACTAATTAATTTGCAGATAAATAAAGACAGATAAAAATTGCAGAAAAATAAATTTCAATTACGAAGAATGCAAGATAAAAAAAACTTACTTTTATTGACACCTCTTGACGATTACAATGGAATGAAATTTAGATCTAGAAAAATAAATAGAGGCATGCCTAATTAGGCTTTCGGGTTTCCTATTTATAGATAGGAGAAATCCTAGGGTTTACATCTGATCCATATTTGAAATTACAAGACTACCCTAAGAAAGCCGGGTCAAAACACCGACTCCCACCGACACGTGCACCGACACGTGCACTGCACGGCCGCGGATCCGCGGCAGAATGCCCTATTCGGCCGCGGATCCGCGGCCAATTGGTGGGATCTCTAGCCCATTTCTTCAGGGTTGCTTCATGTTGCCTTTTTCTTCTGTTTTCTTCACTTGGTTCTTCAGAATATTTTCTACTTTATTCCAGATTTCCAACAGTGCAGAATTTGTGGACTTTTACCGTAAGCTTCGCGTTGAAATCTTGAATCTTGTGCTGCCCTTGTGCTTTGTTTGCTGAACTGTTCACTGGTCTTCGTTTGCTCCTTAAACTGGTAGGCGGCATCATACAGTTTCATCTATTTGTTGGTCGTAGTCTCACATTTGTAGCGTCTTTTCATGAATTTCACTGTATTGTTCTGAGAACCTGTAACCTGCAACTATTTAGAAGACATGGATCAAAAGCACCTATTTATTCGTAATATGATTAAGAATGGGAAATATAATAATACAAAATTCTGATATGAACAATGACTACCCTAATCCAATCGCATCATAAGCTACAGATAAGTAGTAAGTAGCTACCGCACACTACGCCTTGACGAAAGCCAACAAACGCAGCACGAATACTAAATATTACTTATCTGAAATGTCTGAGGGCTACGACAGGTTTTTCTGAAAACCATTTGCGTAATGAACTTGATATCGTTGTAGAATCAAGTGATTTTGAAAAGGAGTGTTTTTGAGGCTTTTACTAGTTTCGCTAAAGAGGTCACTCCCGGTGAAGGGATCTCGGCACTTTCCTTATCGAATAAGGTGCTGGATATTCTACAAGGAATACCGCTATGCAAAGCAAAAACAATAGAAGCAATCAAAAACAAAACCGAGTGAGTTGTAGCATCTGCTAGTTTCGCTAAAGAGGTCACTCCCGGTGAAGGGATCTCGGCTCTTTCCTTATCGAATAAGATGCTGTATATTCTACAAGGAATACAGCTATGCAAATCAAAAACTAGAGTTACTCTTTTTATAAAATTTGATTCTACAACATCTTTTAGGTTAATTTTCTTTCCATTAATCACATTAATGAAATCCCATAATTTAAGCTTCATAAGCATCACAGAAGAAACGAAAGCAGTAATATTTATATATCATATATATATAGTATAAGTGTTCCCCTCCGAAAGACGACCAAGACATGGACGGTCTTGCCTGAGATTCGGGGCAGATGCTAATTGGTGCTATCCGTCTACCTCTCCGAAGATGCCAAGTTGATTTATGGCACCGTGTATCGAAGGTTTAAACGGATGCGTCCGATGTAGCAGACTTCGTCAGATTCCCCCTCGCTTGAGAGGTTTTTGATTGTGGGGACGCTCTTCCCTGCAGGCGCAAGCCCCTGCAGTTAATTACGCTACCGCATTGCGGTAACAACTTTCACCTTCTCCAGATGATCACTTCGTGTCGTGTGTGTTTATTTTGTGTTTGGTTACCCGTGGATTGTATACGGAGACCGAGTTACGTCGTCGCCCGTAGGGCGTGGACTAGTCCAAATCCGTATTCTCATAGATTTGGGTTTGGGGTTGTGTTTAAGGATACGTTAGCCTCGTTTGAGACTAAGATCGACTTAAACGTTTGCTAAGGATACGTTAGTCTAGTTTTAGACTAAGATCAACTTAACGGGATCGTTTAGATCCGACAAGAGGGCGATTAGGGGAGCCCTGTTATTTTGTTTTGTGACATTGCGGTCAATAGGTAGTTTAAGGACATTGCGGTCCAGTGTTAGTTTTAAGACATTGCGGTCAATAGGTAGTTTAAGGACATTGCGGTCCAGTGTTAGTTTTAAGACATTGCGGTCAAGGTTAAGGACGTCGTAGTCCGTGGATTTAAGGACCCCACAGTCCGATGTTGGTTTTAAAACATCACGATCAAGGTTAAGGACGTCATAGTCCGTTGTTAGTTTTAAGACATTACGGTCAAGGTTAAGGACTTCATAGACCATGGGTTTAAGGACCCCACAGTCCGGCGTTTAGTTTTAAGACATCACGGTCAAGGTTAAGGACCTCATAGTCCATGAGCTTAAGGACCCCACAGTCCGTATCAATGTGTGGTCATCGGGACCCGTCACCTCTTTGAAGACGTTGAGGAATTACAATGCCAAGTATCAAAGGAGTGAAGAGATGTACCCTTAAACCAAGGTAGATTAAGTGATCTGTAGTCCAATTTGGAAACTAAGATCAATTATTATATTATGAGCCCATTGGCCCATTTAAGTTAGAATTGAGGACTTATGGCCAGCTTGGGCTAAGTCCAATCATGTTTGGGATATTGGCCCTCTGTTGGTTCATTGAAGGAGTGGCTTTGCCTCTAGAAACTTAGCCAATTGGGCTAAAACTAGTATTAACACTAGAGACTAACAGTGTTAAACACTGGGAAATAAGATTATCAGATTAGTGTTAAGCACTAAAAATTGTGATTCTCGAATCAGTGTTAAACACTAATAAATAACAGTGTTAGACACTGGCAACCAAGTTATCAGTTTGGTGTTGAACATTAGCAGAGAGGAGATCATGTGGGAGCACGTGATGGCATCCAAAAGGTGGGGCCAGATCCCCCTCATTTTGTTATACAGATAAGTGTTTAACACTTTTTATTCTGACAGCCATCACGTGTCAGCACGTGATGGGGGCTCACGCTTTGATATGTTAGAATGCTCTTTAGGGTTCACGTGTTGACACGTGAGGGCGCCCCAGAGTCTCTTTTTATTTTGCTTTTTCTTTATATGCCTCAGGGGGCACGTGGGGCACGTGAGACGTTGCCTCAAAGTTCTTTCCTGTGGATCTTTGCAGGGGTCACGTGGTAGCACGTGACTCTGGTTCTTTGCATATTTTAAAGATCTGTTCATCTTTTAAGAATTAAATTCTTCATAGGATTAAACCCTAGCAGTAAACTTTAGAGGAATTAAATTCCTATTTTCTTCTGAAGAATTATATTCTTAGATAGGGTTAAACCCTAATTTCTTTTCTGTAGGAATTAAACTCCGGTATAGGGTGAAACCCTAATTTCTTCTTTTTTAAGGGAATTAAATTCCTATGATTTTTAGAGAATTAAGTTCTCAATTAGGGTTAAACCCTAGTTCTGTTCATTCTGAAGGAATTAAATTTCTAGGGTTAAACCCTAATTTTGTCTCAAAGGAATTAAATTCCTATAATTCTGTGAGAATTAAATTCTCAAAACTCAATTCCTCCTCTGTGTTTTAGATCTGCATGGCAGGATCTCAACCCAATGAGAATTAAATTCTCAGTTCATGGGGAGATGTGCACTTTGCAGATCCTCTATCAGAGAAAGAACTAAGTTCTTTTCTTTATATAAGAGTTAAACTCTTTTGAGAATTAAATTCTCTTTTGAAGCCTCCCTTTCCTTTTCTTACCTAAGGTTTTCCTTTTGCAGAGAATCAAAGGCTCTATATCTCTCTCTGTGTGTATCAAAATAAAAGGTCCAAAGGTTTTCCAAAAGTCCCCTCTCTTCTTTTCTTGGCTCCTATTTATAGGAGAAGGAAAAGAATCAATCTGTTTAGTAAATCTCTCATTGAGAGATTTGATTTGTTCATTGAGAGATTTGATTTATATTTATCATTAATCTGGGCCTTTAGATTGTTGGGTGAATTTTTTTCACCATTGGATTTTAAATCCAAAGATATCTCTTTGTTATTTCGGTTAGATTTAAGGGGGGGAATCTTTCCAAGTCTAAGATTTTTTCATAAATTGGTGATATTTAATCACCTTTAGATTTTTAATCCAGCGGTTTTAGATAATCCTTCTTCATTTTGGAAAGATTTGGAAGATTTATCCTCAGAATTTAATTCTGTTAAAGAATAAGGCTCTTAAAGCTGGTCACCTGTGGCCACGTGACCCCTGGTCACGTGTAGGCACGTGACCCCAGGTCACGTGTGGGCACGTGACCCCTGGAATGGGCTTCTCTTCTTCTGTACTCTGTTCTCTGGCCGCTGCTTAACCATCACGTGCCAACACGTGACCACTCATCACGTGTGAGCACGTGATGCCTGTTCTGAAGCTTTCTCTTGACTTTTAATTAAAGAACAAATATGTTCTGTGCCGCTGCTTGACTATCACGTGCTAACACGTGACCACTGGTCACGTGTGAGCACGTGATGCCTCTTCTGAATCTTTTCCTAATTTTTAATCAGGGAACAAATGCCCCCACAGTGTTGTTCTCACGTGTCGGCACGTGAGTGCAACGCTGTCACTTTTGTGACCGTCGGATCTGCTTTAGGAGTAGGGTAGATGAAACGTTTTCCATCCCATCCTATAAATGCCCATGTTTTTTCAGAAGAGCCTCCACTTTACTCATCTTCCTCCTTTGAGAACTTCCTTCTCTTGAGAATTTAATTCTCTTTTTCCAGAGTTTAGTTCTCTGCCTTGAAAAATTTTCAGAGTTTAACTCTGTTCAAGAAGGACTTTTCCTTTCAGGTAATGATGTTTGAACGATCGAAGAACCTTCACTTAAAAAAACTCTATGGATTTTAAATCAATATCAAAGGTTTCACCCTTTTTAACATGAATCCATTTTTCTTCAAGTTCATCAACAAGAACTGAGACCCATCTAATTTTCAAACTGTAGATCTCTTAGGGCTTTTCTAATTTTTAAGGAAGATGATAATGTCGGTTGTTTTCCATGGAATTTAATTCAATCCCAAGGAGTTCTGGCTCTGAAACAAAATTTCTGGGAATTTAATTCCCTTTTTCAAAAAGGAATTTAATTCCTCTAAAGAACTAAGTTCTTCCTAGAGAACTTCATGGGTTTTCTTGCCCTAAGTCATCTTCTTCACAACTCAGAAGAAAAAGGTTTGTAATAGATTCTCATGATCTTCATTCCAGGTATCATAGATACCCATATGTACGATCTTGACGAAATCATTTCTTACGGGAATATTCGTGCGCTGGGCCGTAGCCAGAACCAGGAGTTCACCAACGCTCAATGTGCTGAAATCATGAGCCGCTTCGACGAGTACAATGGTCGGCTACTCTCTCGCCGCTCTTCTCTTCTGAGACTCATCGTGCTAGCGATCTGGGAGGCGTTCCCTCTCTTTTGCACCGGTGTGCCGCTCAGGGCATTGGACGCCGCCGAGGATAAGGTACATTCGGTGTACCTGATGAGCCTAATCTCGAAGAGGAGGCGAGACAACCTCATTGATCTCTTGCACCAGGCTTTTCAGCTGTCGGTCATACTTGCTGCCTATCGGAGGGTAGAAGACATTCGTGAGGACCCCGACGCTTGTGACCGCGAGAGAAAACATACTCGGATGGTTCGAAATGCTTGGAGGATCTTGGACAAAGCCAAGTTTGAGTTTCTCAATCCGTGCCCCGCGTCTGAGGTGTTGTCGTTGTAATCGTTTTTCCCTTTTTTTTTATTTTGTATGGACTTTTTAAAGTATGAATGATAAGTTTTATCGTGCCCTTCTGTGTTTGCATGCCTTTCTATGGGATTTTGTCATCATTTTTTTTTACTGTTGCTGCTGATGTGTTTAGGGTGTAGGACATTATTTCATTTTCCAGTACTCACCAGGCATGGTGCTCACGTGCTCCACACGTGGGGCCCTTCTATGGAGACATTTAATTTTTCATGCTACCTTTTCTGTGTACGGCATTAGACGTAGAAAATGAGCCTTGGAAATAGTTCCATCTCCTTGATTTCCAATGCCTTCCCTTTTTTGGGCCTTGGAAATAGTTCCACCATGCAAGATTCTCCGTGCGTAGCATTTAATGCCCCTCTTTATAACCTGAGGCCATGGCCTTCTTTTCTCTTCACAGAGAATTTTATTCTCAACTTAGTGCGATTTATCTTGAGGAAACAACAGGGTGCCATGGCCTACAACCGCCCTCCTGCTCGTCGACAGCCATAGGAAGTTCCTATCGAGGAGATGATCCCCCGCTTTGCCGCATGATTGGTGGATCCCCTCCTTACCGACGACGAATGCGACTCAGCGGTATATGAACTCTTGATCCGCGGGGGGGCTCCCCTCCCAATGGGCTCCCTTTGGCTCCGGATGATTCTTGCTGCCGTGCTTGCTGACATCCCTCCTCACCCAGCGGAGATGACCCTGGCGATGCTTGACGCAGCTGAAGACAAGCTCGAATGTTTTCACGAAGCATGTCTGATCACTCAGGCTCTGAAAGATTGCTCGGTTCACCTGTTGGGCCAAATAAGAGCCCGACTGGCTATTATGTCTGCTTTCGCAGACGAACATGGTGCCAATCGGTGGGGGCCACTCCTCGTTAAAATCGTCGCTTTGATGTGCTGGAGAAAGCGGCGAGGGAGTTAGAAAATTTTGAATATTGCTTTGTTCACCCTTGTGCCACTAATCCCTTGTTTGGCGATCTTTTCCCGGTAGTGTAGTATGCTTAAATCGATGTACTCTTTTTGTCATTGGCTGTTGTATGCTTTTCTGTTGAATTTTCATGTTTGCCGGGTACTCGTATGTGCATCTTGCTTACGTAAATGAGCTTCGTATTTCTCCATGGAAATTTTCTTTAATTGTGAGTACTATCGTTATGTTGCATGCACATCAGAGCTTTGGGTATCATTTCCTTTCGAATATTCATATAGTTGTAAATGCATGCTCGGTAGGATACGCATCAGAGATTTTCCTTGTTGGGTCCATATCAGGTAATTAGTGTGTGTTCTAGATCGAGTATTGCCGTCGAATGGAGGCTTGTTTATACAGTGCTCAAGTGTAGCCGTCTTTCCTCGGAGGTTGCGGCTGCGAAAGCGGGTTTGCGAGGTTTGATTGAGCGGTGCGCGGCGAACATGGTGTCGTGCGGGAAGAGGATCAGCCGCAAATTCTCGGAAAGGGAGTTGGCCTCTAAGGCATCGAGCGAGCTTCAACCCAGCCTTACAGCCAAAGCCAATAAAGCGTATGAACTTTGGCGGGTACTTCAAGAGTCTATGAGAGAGGTGGTGGCTCTTGATAAAGCTGTCGTGTTCACTCGTGAAAGGGTCGAGGCTCACAAGGTCACTAAGAAAGAGCTCGAAGGCCGGCTCGCCTCGTATCAGGCCCAGCAGGCTCAGGCGGAGGCTCGTCTTCTGGCGATCCTGAATCATGAAGCTATGGCCCAGCAGAAGCAGGATGAGCTAGCAAAATTGCTAAATCGCCCGCCGTCTTGAAAAACTTGTATCTTTTCCTTTCTTTCTGTACACACTCCTGAATAAGAGTATCTTCCTTTTTATTCTTTCATGAATTGTATTTTGTATTCATTTTGGTTTATGAATAAAGACATATTTTTCTTCTCAATGGTGTGTCTCTCTCGATTGAACTTGTTCTGTGGGCAATTTATCTTGGCCTACTTGCAGGGTAGCGATGGCTTAGGATTCAGGGTTAAGATCTGCCTTCTAAGACTTTGAGCTTTATGAGCCGTGAGGGTCTCATAAAGAGTTTTTCTCCCTACAGGTCGAGAAGATCCCGTAGGCGTAAGTTCTTCTTAAGAATCGTGAGGATTCTTAAGCGGGCTTTCCCTTGGGAGTCGTGAGGATCTCACAAGAGAGTTTTCTTCCCTACAGGTCGTGAGGACCCGCAAGTGCTGGGTGCGGTCACCCTTATCCGTATTCCACGGGGTCAGGGGTTGCTTTGGGATGGTTTCCAGGGTATCGTAGTTTAAAGACGTCGCGGTCAAGGTTAAGGACCTCATAATCTGTGGGTTTAAGGACTCCACAGTCCAATGTTAGTTTTAAGACGTCACGGTCAGGGTTAAGGACCTCATAGTCCGTGGATTTAAGGACTCCACAGTCAGATGTTAGTTTTAAGACATCACGGTCAAGGTTAAGGACGTCATAGTCCGTGGATTTAAGGACTCCAAAGTCCAATGTTAGTTTTAAGACATAACGGTCAAGGTTAAGGACCTCATAGTCCGTGGATTTAAGAACTCCACAGTCCACGAATGCGTGGTTACTGGGACCCATCACCTCTTTGAAGGCGTTGAGGAATTACAACGCCAAATATCAAAGGAGTGAAGAGATGTACCCTTTAACCAAGGTGAAATCAGTCTAGAATCATGGTGGTTAATCGTTAGTTTTAAGACATTACGGTCGAGGTTAAGGACATCATAGTCCGTGGATTTTAAGGACTCCACAGTCCGGTGTTTGCTCTGGATGCTTCACACGGGTTCACTGCCGTGCTCTGCGAGGACCAGGCTCCGCTCTGGGCGTTTTCTGCGGGGTCAAAGAGTGACGTTTTCCGCGTTCCACGTGACCAGGAATTTTGCACTAGATACTTCACACGGGTTCACTGCCGTGTTCGGCGAGGACTAGTCTCCGCTCTGGATGCTTCACACGGGTTCATTGCCGTGCTCTGCGAGGACCAGGATCCGCTCTGGACGTTTTCCACGGGGTCAAAGAGTGACGTTATCCGCGTTCCACGTAACCAGGAATTTTGCTCTAGATGCTTCACACGGGTTCACTGCCGTGCTCGGCGAGGACTAGGCTCCGCTCTGGAGCTTCACACGGGTTCACTGCCATGCTCTGCGAGGACCAGGATCCGCTCTGGACGTTTTCCATGGGGTCAAAGAGTGACGTTATCTACGTTCCACGTAACCAGGAATTTTGCTCTGGATGCTTTCCACGGGTTCACTGCCGTGTCCGGTGAGGACCAGGCTCCGCTCTGGGCGTTTTCCGTGGGGTCAAAGAGTGACGTTATCCGCGTTCCACGTGACCAGGAATTTTGCACTAGATGCTTCACATGGGTTCACTGCCGTGTTCGGCGAGGACTAGGCTCCGCTCTGGATGCTTCACACGGGTTCACTGCCGTGCTCTGCGAGGACCAGGATCCGCTCTGGACGTTTTCCATGGGGTCAAAGAGTGACGTTATCCGCGTTCCACGTAACCAGAAATTTTTCTCTGGATGCGTCCCACGGGTTCATTGCCGTGTTCGGCGAGGACCAGGCTCCGCTCTGGATGTTTTCCGCGGGGTCAAAGAGTGACGTTATCCGCGTTCTACGTAACCAGGAATTTTGCACTAGATGCTTCACACGGGTTCACTGCCGTGCTCGGCGAGGACTAGGCTCCACTCTGGATGCTTCACACGGGTTCACTGCCGTGCTCTGCGAGGACCAGGATCCGCTCTGGACGTTTTCCACGGGGTCAAAGAGTGACGTTATCCGCGTTCCACGTGACCAGGAATTTTGCTCTGGATGCTTCCCACGGGTTCACTGCCGTGTTCGGCAAGGACCAGGCTCCGCTCTAGATGCTTCACACGGGTTCACTGCCGTGCTCTGCGAGGACCAGGATCCGCTCTGGACGTTTTCCACGGGGTCAAAGAGTGACATTATCCGCGTTCCACGTGACCAGGAATTTTGCTCTGGATGCTTCCCACGGGTTCACTGCCGTGTTCGGCGAGGACCAGGCTCCGCTCTGGATGCTTCACACGAGTTTACTGCCATGCTCTACGAGGACCAGGATCCGCTCTGGACATTTTCCACCGGGTCAAAGAGTGACGTTATCCGCGTACCACACGACCAGGAATTTTGCTCTGAATGCTTCCCACGGGTTCACTACCGTGTTCAGCGAGGACCAGGCTCCGCTCTGGACGTTTTCCGCCGGGTCAAAGAGTGACGTTATCCGCGTTCCACGTGACCAGGAATTTTGTTGATTATATCCGCATTTCACGGGGTTGGGATTTGACTTTCGGTGATCTGTACAGCGCCGAGTCATAGAATTGGGAGCTGCCGCTGTTCCGCTTTGCTCGACGTCGTATTTGCCGCAATGAGATGAATGTTGAGATGATCTTTCTGGTTCGTCGAGATTTGGCCTCTTCTTATGATGAAACCTAGAGGAGGAGTATGACCCCTTCTTTGTTTGCGCCCATGGATTGTATACAGGGATTGATATAACATCTCCTGTAGGGCAAAAATTTCATTTTTATTTTATTTCTTTTTCCGCGATGCTCTATCATTTCAGCTTTTATATCGCGAAAGTCGCGATTGCCCTATCATTTCGGCTATTTTTTCGCGGTGCCCAATCATTTCGGCTATTTATTTATTTATTTATTTATTTTTACTCGCTGTTTTTTTTATTGCGAGTTGCCCCATCATTTCGGCTATTGCTCATGCATACATTTTTACTTGCTGATTTTGTCGCAAGTTGCCCCATCATTTCGGCTATTTCGTATGCATGTGTGGCTTGCTGGCTTTTCGCTGCGAGCTTGGATTTAAACACCGATTTCGGCATCAGCACCGCTACAACTGGGATATTGCCAGGAGCGAATCATCATTTGTCTCTGTAGATATCGAACAAAGGTGGCTTAGAGAATAGGGTTAGGATCCTGTCGACTAAGGCTTTTGACTTCATGAGCCGTAAGGGTCTCACAAAGGGATTTCTCCCTACAAGTCGTGAGGATCTCGTAGGTATATTTTCTCCTTAGGAATCGTGAGGACTCCTACGTGTATGGCCTCTTGTAAGTCGTAAGGATCTTACAAGAGAGTTTTCCCCTTATAAGTCGAGAGGACTCACAAGGGTTGTTCACCGTGCGAACGTATCCATAGTCACGGGTGGGACTTTGTTAGGGAAATGTTTATTCGCGCCCGTGGATTGTATACAAGGGTCAGTATTGAGCCACTTGTAGGGCATAAATTGAAGGTTGTGGGGGGTTGCTTAAGCACAGGTTTATGTCCCTGTGACTTAAGACTTTCAAATCCTATGAGCCGTGAGGGTCCCATAAGAGAGTTCTCCTTACGAGTCGTGAGGATCTCGCAAGTGTAATTTCTCCTTAGGAATCGTGAGGACTCCTAAGTGTGTTGCTCCCTTGTGAGTCGTAAGGATCTCACGCAGGTGGTTTCTCCTTACAAGGTCGTGAGGACCCTGCAAGTGTCCTTTAACGAGATTGCGCCCTTTCGGGTTTTCACAAACACCCGTCGGTAGCCCTGCTGTTTTTACTCACGGAGCCCTTTCGGGTTTTCATCCGTGCCCGTTTTGCTTATGGACATACTGTTTTTATTTTTATATTTTTCTCTTTTTTTTATCGGCTTTGGGATACTGCGATCCATCGTAGTTTATCAACATCTCGGTCAGCAACCAATTTTAGGACATAGTGGTCCTTTGTTAGTTTAAGGACGTTTCGGTCCGTTGTTAGTTTAAGGACGTTTCGGTCTGCCGCTAGTTTAAGGACGTTTCGGTCCGCCGTTAGTTTAAGGACGTTTTGGTCCGTTGTTGAAGAAGGCCGGTTACTACTTATAGAGTTCGGGCTTAGGAAGATAGCGAGCGGGCATAGTCGTCGTCATCTATCATTGACCTAGGCCTTAACCCGTCAAGCGTAGTATTTCTTCAGGAAGCGACCGTTTATTGGTCTAAAAGGTCTCTCACCGTGCATATCCATGAGCAGATACACTCTACCCTGGTAGACCTTGTCTATGATATATGGGCCTTCATAGTTCGGCTCGAATTTTCCCCGCTTGGCGCGATTGGGGATCATAGGTCTTTTGACCACTAGCACGAGTTTACCTTGGCGGAATGTCCTCGGCCTGGTCAATCTTTCATATGAGCGCGTCATCTTTGCTTTGTAAGCCTCCAGATTTTGTGCTATGAGCCGGGTTTCATCAAGGGCGTCAAGCTCCTCAAGCCGAAGGTGGGCATTTTCTTCGTCCGTCAGCTCGTTGTGGACTGCCACTCGTAGAGAAGGTAGATCTATCTCAAGGGGGAGTACTGCTTCCGTACCAAATACCAACGCGTATGGCGTTGTGTTCGTGGCCGTCTTGAACGTAGTCCGATAAGCCCAGAGAGCTTCTTGCAGTCTCTCATGCCAGTCCTTTTTGTTTCGGGACACCGTCTTCTTCACGATCTTTGTCAAGGTTTTGTTGAAAGCCTCAGCTAGACCGTTAGCCCGTGGATTATAAACTGAGGAATATCTCCAGTCTATGTTGTGTTGCTGCGCGAAGCGACTAATCTTGTGGCTTCTGTAGTCTGGCCCGTTATCGGAAATGATCCGTCGCGGAGTTCCAAACCGATAAATGACGTGCGTCTTGAAGAAATGGAGAATATTTTCCATCTTCACTTCCCTCAATGGTACTGCTTCTGCCCACTTGGAGAAGTAATCGGTGGTTGCTAAGATGAAACGATGTCCCCTAGACGATGCCGGTTCAATGGGGCCGATTATGTCAGTCCCCCACATTTCGAACGGCCAGCTAGCCACCGTTGGATGGAGTGGATTTGGATGCTGATGGATAAAGTCCCCATGGATCTGGCACGAGTGGCATTGCTTCGCATACTCGAGGCAGTCCTGGATCATCATGGGCCAATAGTATCCCATTCGTTTAATCTTCAATTTCATCTTCGGGCCTGCTTGGTGAGAACCGCAGAATCCGTTGTAAAATTCCTGAACGACTCTTTTCGCTTCGTCGAGTCCCATACATCTCAACCACAAAGAATCAAATGACCTCTTGTACAGAGTATCGTTGACGAAGGCGAAAGATAGAGCTCGCTTCATGAGCTGATGTCTTGAGGACGCATCTTCAGGCGTTCGACGGTATTTGAAGTAATCTATAAAGACTTCCCTCCAATCCTCAGCCCTTCCCCGGTTATTTATTTGCATAGCCTTTTGCTCAGTCACTCCCTTTTCTTCGGGCGATTCCGGAGATATTTCTGCTGGGGCAAGCACCTGACGGCTTTGTACCACGATTCTGACGTCATCGAGGTTCTCATCATCCAGTTATTTAGCGAGCTTGGCTAAAGCGTCCGCCTTGCTATTTTCTGCGCGCGGTATGTTTTCCAAAGTGTAGGAAAGGATTTGAGTCAGCAGTTGTTGTACTCTCTCTCCATACTTCACCAGCTCTGGCTTGTATGTCTGGTAGTCGCCGTTCACTTAGCTAACGAACAGTTGAGAGTCTCCATATATAAGGAGGCTTTCAATTCCCATGTCGATGGCGATCTCAAGGCCTGCTATCAAAGCTTCGTATTCGGCTTCATTGTTAGTCCTCGGCTCTGTCAAGGAGAAGGCAAAGCGCATTATCCCTACTTATGAGGTTACGAAGATGAGGCCTACCCCTGAATTGATTATAGGCGCGTTTTGTTTGCGCTTCTTCATGGAAGACGCTCCGTCAAAATAGAGTTCCCACCGGGTACCACTTTCGTTGATCGTGTCAAACGCATGTTCGTCTGGCAGCTCGCAATTCAAAGGAGAGTAGGCAGGTATTGGATGCTCAGCGAGAAAGTCGGCGATGGCCTGGCCTTTCACTGCCTTAAGAGGCTGATAGGTTATTGAAAACTCCATCAAGATTAGGGCCCATTTAGCGAGCCGACCTGTCAATATGGCCTTCGACATTAAATATTTAAGGGGATCCACCTTCGAAATGAGACGGACTTCATGCGCCAATGCATAATGCCGAAGTTTTGTTATCGCAAAGATCAACGCCAAGCAGTGCTTTTCGATGGAGGAGTAGTTGCTTTCTACCCCAGTAGGACTCGACTCAGATAGTAGAGCACTCTCTCCTTCCCTTGGTCGTTCTTCAGTGCCCACAATACGCCTAAGGAACCTTCAAGGGCGGTTGTATACAGAATGAGAGGTTTTCCCTTGACTGGAGCAGCTAACACCGGCGGGTTCTGCAGGTATTGCTTGATCTCGTCCAGTGCGCCTTGGCATTTGTGATCCCAGACGAACGGTGTTCCCTTCTTCATCAGGTGACTGTAAGGGCGGCACTTGCCTGAAAGGTTAGCTATAAATCGCCGGATGTACACAAGCTTCCCTTGGAGAGACCGCAACTGTTTGAGAGTCCTTGGCGGTGGCATTTCTATGATCGCCTTGATCTTTGACGGATCTATCTCGATACCCCGGTGCCGGACAATGAACCCTAGGAATTTGCCCGAGGACACCCCGAACGTGCATTTGAGAGGGTTCATCTTCAAGTTGTATTGCCGAAGGCGTTGAAATACAGTCTTATGATGCTCGAGATGTTCCTCGTATGATTTGCTTTTCACGACGAGGTCGTCGATATAGCATTCGACGATTTCATGTATGAGGTCATCGAAGATATTCGTCATGGCCCTCTGATAGGTGGCACCGGCGTTCTTTAGACCGAAGGGCATAACTTTGTAGCAGAATATTCTCAGAGGGGTCCGGAAAGCGGTGTGCTTCTGGTCTTCGGGATGCATCTTTATCTGGTTATATCCTGATGAGCCGTCCATGAAGGAGAAAACCTCATGAGTGGACATGTTATCTATCATCAGCTCGGTGACTGGCACTGGGAAATCATCCTTCAGGCAGGCTTTATTGAGACCCCGGAAGTCCACGCATATGTGCACTGTCCCATTTTTCTTCATTACCGGGACAATGTTGGCGATCCAATCAGGATATTGAACTTCCCGGATAAACCCAGAATTGATCAGCTTCTTGACTTCGGCGTTGATGCTCATCTCAAGCTCGAGCCGCATTCTTCTCAGCGCCTGTTTGACTGGCTTAATGTCTAGGGATATCTCCAATTTATGGACGGCTATTTCTGGATCTAGTCCTGGCATTTCAGAATAGTTCCATGCGAAGCAATCTCTATGCTGCATAAGCACGTCTTTTAACGTGGCCACCCTTTCTCCAGATAGCAACTCGCTGACGAATGTCGGTCGCGGGTCGTTCGTCGTTCCCAGCTCGATTTTCCTGAGGTTATCTGCAGTAGTATGTATGCCATCTTCCAGTTCTTTCGGCGCTGGCGGAAATTCCGAGATTACCTCGTCGTCGCTATTTTCGAAGCACCAGTGAAAGTCATCCATACTCTAGGGCTATTCTTTTGATACCGTTATCATACGAAAGGTACGAGCTCGCTTCCAAGATCGATGTGGATCTGGCTCTGCTCTTGTGGCTTTGGGTTCGTGCTTCTGTGACGGCGTTACCCTCCAACTGTCGGATAGAGCAAATCTGCCTTGCTGGTATTGGTCTTCGACCCAGTTCTTGAAGGTGAAGCAGTCTTCGATAGGGTGCCCTATGGCTCGGTGATAAGAGCAATAGCCCAAATGAGAGACCTCATTAGCTTGCTCTGGGTGTTTAGACTTCGGAAGTGTAATCATTCGATGTTTTAAAGCGAGGTCAAGTATCTTCCGTGTTTTATTCTGAGGAAAAGAGTATGCCTGACTCATCTTTTTTATAAGGGACAAATCTGGACCGCTCGATTTCCGATCGCGTGACTTCTCGGTCGCGCTTTGTCGCTGTCGAGCGCCTTTTCTGCTCTTTGATTTGTTTCTACCTCTGCGTCGGGCCTTTTGCACAACAGGTTGACAGGGAAGAGTATTTTCGTCTCTGGCAGCCTGTTGAAGAAGACGTTGCGTCCTGGCTTTCTCGTAGATGGCCATTTCGCGGTTATGGTCGTCCCGAACTTTTTGACCCGCTTTCCTGATAAGCTTGTCCATTCGCTCTTCAAATGACGGACTCGGCACTTTGATTGCGGGATCTAGTTTTGATAAGGGGTCGGCGTTTCCCGACAGGGCGTCCTCTTCTTCATCGAAGTTATATATGGCGTAGCTACTGTGGACTCGTTCCCGTTTCTCGGCTCTCACGTATCCAAGCCCAAGCGTTTCCATTTTCCCGTTGGGCAACTTGCGCTGCGTCCCGGGGACATCCCAAATCCTGTTATAGAATCAAGCTTGTCAAATAGTCTGTTTTAAGGGTACCCCTTGGCGCTTCAATAGCCTTTTCAATCCATTTGTATAATATCTGGGCAAACGGATAGGTTGAAGCTTGTCAAGTGTAGAATCCGCGCTATGCCAGATCTCTTTCTCCACTCTTGTTTCCGAGGATCGATAGAATAGGATCGCCTTTTCGCCTTTTCACTTGGGAGGGACGTAAAGCGTCTGCAGGTCTTGCACGTTGTGAGCTTCAAGCGCGTCAAGATCTTTGTAGTGCTCCCGCGGAATCATGGTGATTTGCAAACTCTGATCATCACCAGGGAATTCTTGTATTGGCGGCCGACTTGAGAACACAGCATTAACCTCATCCTCCGAATCGCTTCCGACGATCAGTATGGGAGTGGACGGTCCCGGGTCGTTGCGTCGAGACAGCCCAGAGTAAACTATCTCTTCGTCTTCTTCGGTATCACTCCTGAAAACAGGAATGGTGGCAGCAGCTTTGTTCTCCGGTTTACGACATCTCTCTGTATCCTCGAAATCTGGCAAAAAGTACTTTGCATCTTCGTATTTGCGGACTTCGTTCATGGAGAATGGGTCCAGCTCGCCTGTCACGGTGTACTCGAGACCATCCTTGAAATACTTCATACACTGATGTTGCGTAGAAGGGATGATGTTGTACTCGTGTAACCAAGGACGACCGAGCAAGGCGTTGTAGCAGGTCTTGGCGTCAATGACGTGAAACTTAATGTCTGTGACTAGCAGTCTGAAGCGTAACGTTAGTATTATAGATCCTAGAGTCCGTGACAACTGGGATTCAAAACCGGAGATGGTAATTTTGTCACGAGCGAGGTGCTGAACGCTCATGCAGATTTCCTTCAACACCCGAACATTAAGGAGATTGACGGAGGATCCATTATCAACTAGGATTTTGCCTATCTTGATATCATGGCAGTATCCAGAGATATACAGGGGGCGATTATGGTCGCACGTACCAAGGAGAAGGTCTTTATCACCGAACGTGACATCGGCTGTGTGCACTTCTTCCAGTTCATCCTTCATCCTTTCTTCGGCGCGGAAGGCTTGGAATTGCTCGGGCACTTGTAGCGCTTTGATCAATGAATCTCTTGCTTCCTTTGATAACAGGAGGGCGTCAAGAATGCTGAGCTGCGAGAGTAGCTTCCTCAGGTGCGCTAGGATGTTGTAGTCCACCTTACTTTTCTTAGGCGGGTCCTTGGCAGTCAGCTCTTTCATTACTTGGTCATCTAAGGTGATATCCTCAGCGACCTTTTCCTTTCCCTTATCTTTTCTAGTTGCGGGTCCGAGATTCTTTTCCGGAAGCGTGCGATTGCGCAGCTGAATGTTTTCGCAGGCCTTTGGTTTTTTCTCTTTTCCCGAGGTGGACTCTTTAAAGAGGGGGCTAAGAGCCAGCTCCTCGTCAGAATCGCTCCCGAATGTGAGCACTTACGGTCCCCCGGCGTTGACCGTGTAACAGGTACCGGTAGTTCTTTTGTGTCCTTCGGTCGTACTTCTATGCTCCCGACGAGTTATGCGTTTCATTCGCTTAAAATTTTGCCGATGAGCAACATATCCCTGCCACCATATCTTAAAAGCGTCGCACTCCTCAGTGGGGTGTGAAATCTTCCGATGATATGAGCAGTAATTAAGGTGCCTCTCCGCCCCATTGAGCGTGTTTTCTTCCGAGGGTGGTAATTTCATTCCCATTGACATGGCTTTGGCAAACCTTTTCCTCATCTTGAATATGTTTTTATCTGCGTCGGGTGTCTTTCGATCTGGCGGGAGTGCTTCGACTCTTTCGTTTAGTCGCCTGCATTTGGCTCCTCCCGATCGGCCATCTCACGCTCCCGATCGGCTTTACTCTTCAAACGAATCTCTTCTAGAAAGGCGTCGATCATTTCGTCTGTTGGCCATACAGGTTCTGGCTCGGGACCTGCCCCCAGTCTCTTTGTACAGGGAGCTTCTTCATTGTCTAGCGATGAATGAGAGATCACATGGCAACTTGCTACGTAATCCTCAGATCCATCCGACGAGCCTTCTTCATCATCTTCGTCCTCAAGGACGTGGCTGAGGAACTCTTGGAGCGTGATTGGAGTTCGCGCCTTCTGGTTGTACTCTTCCAGCGCGTCAATTAGCTTCTGTAAGTCCGTGCACTTGTCGCCAGGCTTCACGGGCTTCTTGGATTTCTTCTTCTTTTTTGAAGATTTCGACGACTGGGTGTATGTGCTCTGGCTATTACCATCAATCTTTAGAGTCGGGTGCGGTTTTAGCATCCCCTCGATGATCTCAGGCTCCAACGGGTTCTTCCACCTGACAGCCGGGCATGTCTGGAGCTCATTCGGCATTCTTTTGGTTTTTACTGAAAGCACGATTTCCCATGGAGCTTCTTCAATGAAAAAACAAGTTGCCCCCGGTGTGTCCGTCTTCTTAGGAGCGTGAGGTTGTGGCGGGTTCACCTTCCACTTCTCGGACAGCGCAAACTTGCCCTGTAGGTATTGATCTTCAATCCATCATTTGAAGACGAAACAATCCTCAATCGGAAGACTTACCGTTTGATGGTAAGGGCAATAGTTGGGGTTATTATCCTAACTGGGTTGCGGCGGTCGCCTTGGGTTTGGCAAGTTGATAAACCTGTTGCGTATTGCCAGCTTGAATAGCCTCATCGTCTTATCCCGCGGGAATGAGTAGGGGCACTTCATTTTCTCATTATAATACCGCCGTCTTTCTTCCAGTTGATCCGCCAGCTTTGGGGCACTGGGTTGTTGCTGAGCGTTCGCAACGAAGGTTGCCTTCCCTTTACCCTTGTCATTCCGAAGTTCGGGCTTCGGGGGAGACGGTTTGTGACCCATCTGGTCCATCTGGGCCAACTTGTCGATCAGAGCCTAGAACGTGGTTGGTTTAAAGAACATCATGAACTGTGAGATAGTTGTATGAGGATCTAGTGTACCCACGAACATGCCCACCGCGGGCGCTTCCTCAATGCGTTGTTCGCATTTCGACCACAAGTTTCGCCAGCGTATAGCGTACTGGACCCACGTCTCGCCTGGTTTCACCCTGGCATTAATCAATGCCGTTATCGGGGTACGTTCTCTGGCGCTCGGGAATCGCTGAGTGAATAGCAATTCCATTTCCGCAAATGTTTTGACGGAGTCGTTCGGGAGCTCAGAGTACCACTCGAACGCCGTTTCTGACAAGCTACCGACGAACTGGCGAAGCAACAATTTATCGTCACCGCCGGTGTTGCCGCAAAGCGCCCTGAACTGGGCAATATGCTGGTGGGGATTGCCCGTCCCCTTATAGACATGAAATTTCGGTATTGTATAGCCCGGCGGGAACTTGATCTGGTCATACCAACTCGGATATGGTCGCCCTGTTCTGACAACTTGACCAGCTGCCTCAGTCGCCTGGTGAACCCGTATCTGCTGAGCTATATATTCGTCTAGGTCAGCTTTGGAGATTGTCTCCTCCTTGGCTGTTGACAGAGCCGGTGGAGGATTTGACGTTTCTCCCCTGTCATCTTCAAGGACGATCGGAGGATCTTCGGCAGGAGGATCTTGTTGGATCATTATTCCTACCATGTCCTGGAACAGGAGGGCCATTCGTTGTATATTGGCTGCTTGTTCGGCAGCCTCTTTATCCTTCTTCTCCAATATCCTGCGTAGGAATTCAGCGTCAGTTTCTTGCTCCTGGCGTTGATTAGATGACGCTTCGGGGCTTTCTTTCAGCCCAGTGAGTGCGGCCATCGCGTTCATCATTTCTTGGAGCTTCTGCTGTTGCTCCTGAGCTTTGGTCACTGACCGTGTAAGCGGTCTATGACCCGTGGATGTACGGCTGTCCTCCTTTCCCAACGCCATGTATACCATATGCACCATCATGCCCCCAGACTTAGGGCGTTTAGGCTTATTGTCCTTGACATTTGTCGCGGGAGTGGGGACCTTCTCCGGCCTTCTTCTCTTTTGAGTAGTTGACGTGGAGGGAGCCGTTGCAGCGGGTACCCAAGTGGCTGTCGTCCTCTGTTGTTTGACACGACGGTTCTTTTCTTCCTGCACTTTCGCCCTTTTCTGTTGACGAGAGTGATCTTGGTCAATTACCGAGTCATGAACCTTCCGCCAGACTTTATAAATTTTGGAGGACAGCCGCTGAGGAGGCTGCTCCGGCTTTGTTTCTATAACAATCTCCGCAGGTGGAGGGGATCTTTTGAGAACCGCAGTTGGCGAATTTCTGCGTACCCTGTTTAGCAGCTCGAAGCTGTTCCCGGTTGGAACAGCAGCCTCAATTTCCACCGTTGGAGCTGGTGGAGTTAGCCCGGAGGGGGAGTTGCACCCAGTCTTCCTTATCCGGCGCCAGTGGCGACGTCGGGCATGACAGGTTGTTGGGATTGGTTCAGCGACGGCTTCGTCTCGCCCCCTGTTCAGGTGAGGGGCTGCTGCCGGTGTCAACCTCTTGAAAACTTACGTTCGTTGAGAAGCTACGTCCATCCGGTCAAAAACAGATTTCTGAGCGGGAGCGGGGACCGGGGTAGTCAGTCACGCGAAGACCGACCCTCTGGGAGGAGAAGCCGCCTTGACGACTTCGGGAGCAGCTATCCTCTTTGGGATAGCCACCTCAGGTATCATGGGCTTCTTGGCGGGCCTTTTGGAGTTCAGGCTCAGTCTGGTGAAAACCGAGGAGTCGGACGACCCGTTGAAAGGGGCCGTGGGAGTAGCAAGTCAATCAAAGACCGACTTCTTTGAAGCTTCCGGTACGGGCACTGGTATGTTAACGTTCACCGGTGGGAGCATGGTCCCAAAGAACAGACCGGTGGTAGCTTGAGTCACTTGTTCCACAGGCATAGTGAATAGGGAAGAAGCCTGTGGTCCATAGGCTACACCTCCAGGTGAGGCGGAGCATCGGTTGCATTTGCAGTTGGAGGAGTTCGAGCAGTTGCCAGCCATTGATCCTTTTGCTTTCTGCAGCAAACGAAACGCCAAATCTTAGTACTTTAAAACCCAATGGCAACCATTAGCAAACCGCGATTGGTTCGCGAATCACGACACACGAAGTGTGGAGTGGAAAGAGGAAAAGGTCCTACCGGGCGTGCCAGAATCTGTTCCCCTCCGAAAGACGGCCAAGACATGGACGGTCTTGCCTGAGATTCAGGGCAGATGCTAATTGGTGCTATCTGTCTACCTCTGCGAAGATGCCAAGTTGATTTATGGCACCGTGTATCAAAGGTTTAAACGGATGCGTCCGATGTAGCAGACTTCGTCAGATTCCCCCTCGCTTGAGGGGTTTTTGATTGTGGGGATGCTCTTCCCTGCAGGCGCAAGCCCCTGCAGTTAATTACGCTACCGCATTGCGGTAACAACTTTCTCCTTCTCCAGATGATCACTTCGTGTCGTGTGTGTTTATTTTGTGTTTGGTTGCCATGGATTGTATACGGAGACCGAGTTACGTCGTCGCCCGTAGGGCGTGGACTAGTCCAAATCCGTATTCTCTTAGATTTGGGTTTAGGAGTTGTGTTTAAGGATATGTTAGCCTCGTTTGAGACTAAGATCGACTTAAACGTTTACTAAGGATACGTTGATCTAGTTTTAGACTAAGATCAACTTAACGGGATCATTTAGATCCGAAAAGAGGGCGATTAGGGGAGCCCTGTTATTTAGTTTAGTGACATTGCGGTCAATAGGTAGTTTAAGGACATTGCGGTCCAGTGTTAGTTTTAAGACATTGCGGTCAATAGGTAGTTTAAGGACATTGCGGTCCAGTGTTAGTTTTAAGACATTGCGGTCAAGGTTAAGAACGTCGTAGTCCGTGGATTTAAGGACTCCACAGTCCGATGTTAGTTTTAAGACATCACGGTCAAGGTTAAGGACGTCATAGTCCGTTATTAGTTTTAAGACATTCCGGTCAAGGTTAAGGACGTCATAGTCCATAGGTTTAAAGACCCCACAGTCCGGCGTTTAGTTTTATGACATCACGGTCAAGGTTAAGGACCTCATAGTCCATGATCTTAAGGACCCCACAGTCCGTATCAATGTGTGGTCATCGGGACCCGTCACCTCTTTAAAGACGTTGAAGAATTACAACGCCAAGTATCAAAGGAGTGAAGAGATGTACCCTTAAACCAAGGTAGATTAAGTGATCTGTAGTCCAATTTGGAAACTAAGATCAATTATTATATTATGAGCCCATTGGCCCAGTTAAGTTTGAATTGAGGACTTATGGCCAGCTTGGGCTAAGTCCAATCATGTTTGGAATATTGGTCCTCTGTTGGTTAATTGAAGGAGAGGCTTTGGCTCTAGAAACTTAGCCAATTGGGCTAAAACTAGTGTTAAACACTAGAGACTAACAGTGTTGAACACTGGGAAATAAGATTATCAGATTAGTGTTAAGCACTAAAAATTGTGATTCTCGAATCAGTGTTAAACACTAATAAATAACAGTGTTAGACACTGGCAACCAAGTTATCAGTTTGGTGTTAAACATTAGCATAGAGGAGATCACGTGGGAGCACGTGATGGCATCCAAAAGGTGGGGCCAGATCCCCCTCATTTTGTTATACAGATAAGTGTTTAACACTTTTTATTCTGATAGCCATCACATGTCAGCACGTGATGGGGGCTCACGCTTTGATCTGTTAGAATGCTCATTAGGGGTCACGTGTTGACACTTGAGGGCGCCCCAGAGTCTCTGTTTATTTTGCTTTTTCTTTATATGCCTCAGGGGTCACGTGGGGCATGTGAGGCGTTGCCTCAAAGTTCTTTCCTGTGGATCTTTGCAGTGGTCACGTGGTAGCAGGTGACTCTGGTTCTATGCATATTTTAAAGATCTGTTCATCTTTTAAGAATTAAATTCTTCATAGGATTAAACCCTAGCAGTAAACTTTAGAGGAATTAAATTCCTATTTTTTTCTGAAGAATTATATTCTTAGATAGGGTTAAACCCTAATTTCTTTTCTGTAGGAATTAAATTCCGATATAGGGTGAAACCCTAATTTCTTCTTTTTTAAGGGAATTAAATTCCTGTGATTTTTAGAGAATTAAGTTCTCAATTAGGGTTAAACCCTAGTTCTGTTCATTCTGAAGGAATTAAATTCCTATGGTTAAACCCTAATTTTGTCTCAAAGGAATTAAATTCCTATAATTCTGTGAGAATTAAATTCTCAAAACTCAATTCCTCCTCTGTGTTTTAGATCTGCATGGCAGGATCTCAACCCAATGAGAATTAAATTCTCAATTCATGGGGAGATGTGCACTTTGCAGATCCTCTATCAGAGAAAGAACTAAGTTCTTTTCTTTATATAAGAGTTAAACTCTTTTGAGAATTAAATTCTCTTTTGAAGCCTCCCTTTCCTTTTCTTACCTAAGGTTTTCCTTTTGCAGAGAATCAAAGGCTCTATATCTCTCTCTGTGTATCAAAAGAAAAGGTCCAATGGTTTTCCAAAAGTCTCCTCTCTACTTTTCTTGGCTCCTATTTATAGGAGAAGGAAAAGAATCAATCTGTTTAGTAAATCTCTCATTGAGAGATTTGATTTGTTCATTGAGAGATTTGATTTATATTTATCATTAATCTGGGCCTTTAGATTGTTGGGTGAATTTTATTCATCATTGGATTTTAAATCCAAAGATATCTCTTTGTTATTTCGGTTAGATTTAGGGGGGGTAATCTTTCTAAGTCCAAGATTTTTCCATAAACTGGTGCTATTTAATCACCTTTAGATTTTTAATCCAGCGGTTTTAGATAATCCTTCTTCATTTTGGAAAGATTTGGAAGATTTATCCTCAGAATTTAATTCTGTTAAAGAATAAGGCTCTTAAAGCTGGTCACGTGTGGCCACGTGACCCCTGGTCACGTGTAGGCACGTGACCCCTGAAATGGGCTTCTCTTCTTCTGTGCTCTGTTCTCTGGCCGCTGCTTAACCATCACGTGCCAACACGTGACCACTCGTCACGTGTGAGCACGCGATGCCTGTTCTGAAGCTTCCTCTTGACTTTTAATTAAAGAACAAATATGTTCTGTGCCGCTGCTTGACTATCACGTGCCAACACGTGACCACTGGTCACGTGTGAGCACGTGATGCCTCTTCTGAATCTTTTCCTGATTTTTAATCAGGGAACAATAAGCATTCGTCTCACGCATATAAAATGATCACATCACAGTATATCAGCAGAAGAAGATAACATATGAAATATTAGATATACAAGAGGTCCGTATTTTATTTTGAGCCTGTATAAAACACGGATTCCACGGTCGCGATGACTAACCAAACCGACATCCCTAGACCCTTACGAGAGCGGCAAGTAACCCTCCTAATTTTAGGGTTAGGAGACCCGGTCTCGATTCATTGAGATGGTCTTCCACTGGACCCTAGAACCCGGTTACTTATGCTCCTTAGCTAGGGTCTATCCTAATGCGGAAAAGTAAATAATATACAATGGTGACATCATCCTCAACCCGGAAGTGCCCCAATAAAAGAATATTACATACAATGAATTTTACATGAATGAAAATAAAAACCCTCATCTCACATAAAACCCCCGGCTATTCAATACACGACGATCCAATATAATATATCACAGCAGCACATAACAACACATGTCATCAACGTAAGTAAATATGCCTATCACAATTGTCGTCGATCTATAGCGACGAAAACGGCGATATACCACATATTACTCTTATGGTCGCAGAAAAGAAAATGTAAAACTACAATATTTGGAATCCACAATCTCTTTAGACATCGTAAACCCGAAATATCATGTATTACGGATTTCATGCCTAACTAAATGAATTCCACATATCGTATCACAACACAGATATCTAGGCGAAGTTACACAATTCGATCGATTCAACGAATTCCCAAAATACCCCAGTGAGCTCAACACTTGAGCAGAAATAAAAATTCCCGGTAGCATGCCCCAACACCTACGCATCGTCGCTGAAGGGCCCGTCCCAAGCCTCCACAGTGGCGCCGCGGAATCGCCGCCAAAACCAAGTTTTGGCCGCGGTTGCGCGGTCACTGTAGCGAGTTAGGGACTCGTTCTTCAGGTGGGTCCATATAATTCCCTGCATGATTTTCTGAGTATTTTTAATATGAAAAATTTCAACTTTTGAAAAAATTTCTAAAGAAGGGGTCTCGTTTGGGTTTTCGGGGTTCGATCGGACTTTAAACTTCGTCTAGACAACGCCTAAAGCTCTAACTTGGCTCTGATACCACTGTAGGATTGCGTAACACCACCATAAGGTTTAGGAAGGAATCACACATGTCATATTGAAAATTTTTGGGGTGCTATGAAACCCTAACCAAGATCTTAACTAGAGAATTAGGGTTAAGTTTGCATGTAAACAACTTTACATCTAAGAGAGAGGGATTACAACCTTTGTAGTCCGTTCTTTCGCTTCATAAGCTCCGAGTAGTGGTCCCTTCGCCGCGATCCATGAACTCCCGGACTCTAGAGAGACTTCACAAGTCGAATGATCCATGCTTACTTGAAGACTTCGAAATTCAAGATGATCTACTTCGAGGAAACACGAACTTAAGCTATGACTTCACAAATTATGAATTAGTGAAGCTAACACACGAATCTATATGGCTAGTATAGAAGAGAATGATGAAGTAGGAATTTTGCTCACTTTATTATTATTTTCTCACTATTTTCTTCTTAATCTCAAAAGCTATAAAGCAAAATGAGAATGAGGAAGAAGAAGAAGAATGAATGAGAGTGAGGTTAGAAATGCAACCATGGGTCAAGTATATCATCCTTAACCATTGTAGAGAGTTAACCATGGCCATATGTTATGGTTCGGTTAGAAATATCTAGGGCAAAACAAAAAGGGTGGACTTGGTCAATGGTAATCTACAAGTTTCATGAAGCTTCATCCATGACCCATTTCCACAATTTGAATTACTTAGATATTTAAACCCAAATATTACATATAGCATGGTATAATTCTCATACATACATGTTGCATGTATAACCTAGCATGCTACAATATTATATATCACATATATAATATTTATGTAACAAAAGAAAACAATACAATAAACATATATCACATATATGTTAAATGTATTATAAGTGAGAATAATAAATACTTAAGTGAGCATATAATATATATATATATATATATATATATATCATTTTCTCGAATCAACACTTGATCCAATAACCCGGCTATATCACATATAACCGGCCGATATCATATATCGCGAGAATAGAATACGGTATCACATATCGTATTAATCTTGGTCCCCGCACATATCACATATGTGCTCCTACTCCATTTCGCCTGAGCCAGGAAACCTTTGTGTAGGACTCTAAATACTCGTCAATACGCCGGCAGTAGGTGATGATCATATCAAATACCTACAAGCTGTAAGCGGTCAGCTAAATGTAACAACCACCCGGGTATTGAGCGACCAGAAGATCAACAAGCAAGCCTGTACATACTCCTGCGAATCCAATCAATAACACTATCATACAGTCCGGTCTCTTCGTCTGATATGTCGCATATCTCGTCTAGGGGTGGTAAACGTCAGACTCCAGTAACTCGATAAGTTGTGCCGATATGAGGCTCATACGGGTTGAGAAACTACTGATAACACTTACCAGTATATCTCTGAAGCATCCTTGGCCAAGGACTTCCTGTTATAGCCAATCGAGCACAGCGCAACATCAACTCCCTATACCGGGAGAGACGAAACCCCTCCTATTGCTCATTGCCTCCATGTGACTCGGGACTGTATCCAAAAGCCACCGTTTTGCACATTCTCTTAAACGTGGTAAGGTGGAAATCAAAGCATAGTAGGAACCACACAAGACTCTATGACGATCTCGGGTCTACAGACAAACATGTACCAGTGTCACGAGAGAACTGCCATCTGACGATAGGTATAATACCATCTGGGAGTTCTCGGCGAGTCCGTCCAGTGTACCTAGTCTCCACTGAGCGCCCGTATACTATCTCTGATGTCAAACACCAATGGATATGGGATCATCCATCGCCCATCTACATGGGTCGAAAAGCTATACGCTAGTCTACTCTGGTATATCGATGCCCTGTCTCGATACACCTGCGACTAGGAACATTTAAAGGATGTACTTAGCAACTACTCTGTCCCTGCTAGTATGATATGCATCATAGTCCTGGTAGTCAAGTACTCATCCTAAGAGCTTTATCAACATGTAACATAGAGACAATCAGAGTATATGTTAAGATAAAGAGCAACCAGATAGCATACTATCATGTCGAGCAAGAAAGTCCTCCCTATATATGTCCAAGCATCCACTATAATATACATCGTATGTACAGTAATGGCCTCTAGGGCACACATATAACTAACACCGATAAATTAGGGAAAATTTGGAAAATTGTAGAAATTATTGAAATGAGGGTGTTTTAAATGAATTAAGTAAATTATGAATTTTTATGATTTATTATATTCACTTTTAATGCTAATCGCGATTAAATATCGCTAATCTTGCATTAATCCGATTTTGTGCACATGACATGCACCATGTCACATTTTAGCACTTGTTATATTTTTATCATGGCTTTTCTTCATTTTCTTTTGCATGGTTGTTGTTTTAAAAAGAAAAGAAAAGAAAGGGAAAAGAAAAACAAAAGAAAAGAAAAGAGTAAACAAATGGGTATGGGCATGAGAGAAGGTGAGGTGAGGGGTTCTCTTGACTTGGTCTCACTTCTTCATCTTTTTCATTTCATCTCCTCTCCCTCTCACATGGCAGCACTCCCTCTCCCCCTCCTCTTCAACCCACAAAACACCATCAAAAACACACCAAAAGTCCATCCGCACTTCATTAAAAACATACACAAGCTTACTACAAGCACTTTGGACCAAGAAAGGGTGGATTTTGAGCACTTGGGGCAACTCAAGAAATTTCTTGAGTTGCCAAATGAGGTAATTTCTGCACCATTAGGATTGTATTTCAATTATTTTATCACCTATACAAGTTTAGAAGTGTTTGGATACGGTTTTGTGAGCTTTGAAAATTCCTAGATGAGGTTTGAGGGAAATTTGAGTTGTGTTAGTGTAATTGAGATTAGTGGTGACCTTAAACCCCCCTATAACGTTAGAAACCCAGACCAAACTGAATCAAACCCAAAATACAGAAAACAAAAACTTATCATGTCGGTTTTGGAATTTCTTTGAGGGTGCAGGGAATCTGGAGTGACTCGGGAATTTTACTCGAAAACCAAACAATACCAGGGACCTAGTTAGACCAATAGGAGACCACCTTGACCAGACGAGTCCCAGCAGAGACCCCCTGGCCGAGCAGGCCAGATTTACCATGTGTGTGGCTGGCCACATGGTGGAAATAGGTGCCCAGGTTCCTTCTGTGGGTCATATACACCCTATACATCACCCCAGTACTGTTTGTGCACCTAGTTTTGACCTGAAACAAAATCTGGGACCACTTTCTTGAGTTGCTGTTTTGATTCGGGGTTATGTTTTACGTATTTTAAATTCTTGATTTTAGTATTTAGTATTGTATTCTGTCACATGACGTTTGTACGTCTATATCGAGTGTTATTTGGTTGATTTGCGTGAGTAGACCATAAGTTTTGACCTATGTGAGATTCGTGTGTCATTTTGGTTTTAAATTGGATTTTAATGCAGCACGATATGCAATAATACGTAGGTACCCCCATGAGAACTTTGAGACGACAAGCAAGCGCGTGACGACATTGGCATCGGCGAGCGAAGATCAAGGTGAGTAGATATATATCTACGGGGGAAGTCGGGTGGATGGCGTATTGCACCCCACAGTTTCGTAGTATAGAACGCGAATGCGTTATATATATATATACACACACACACACACACACACACACACACACACGGATGTGATATGAAATGACTTTGGGTTAGTATAGTGTACTTGTAAGATAGGTTTAGTTAGTTTATTAGTCGCGAACCCTAGAATAGTGATTTGCATACATGCACACGCACACACACACTTGCATACTTTTATTAGTTATGCGTATATGGGGATATGTATACACACACACACACACACACACACACACACACACACACATAGGTATGGGACTATGTATACACACACACATACACGTATACATATACATGGATGATGAGAATAGTATGTGGTATTTGGAGATGAGTCGATGAGATTGGGTATGGTGCCATGAGATCGGTGATATGATTTGGTTCGTATTATGAGATACGACATGATATTATAGCGGGTCATTGGGCATTGTGTTTTCATACACACGCATACCTATATGTAGATGGTATCAGTATTGTACTAGACGTAGATCAGTACCCAGTTCACGATATGTGATGATAAGGATACCAGATGATTAATGAGAAAAATGTGATATTTGACCCGTACCCTAATTTGGGATGCCGTGTGATGGATTTACCGTACGGGCTATATTGATGATAGATCCGCACTCTTGACTCGAGAATTTCATATTATATAGTATATCGTATGGGATACTATTGAGGCGGGATCACCGACTATTATATATATATATATATATATATCGACTCAGACTTAGGTGGTTTTCCGTACCCTTTTCGATTAGCCTGGTAGTTTAGTCCTGTAGTTTACTTGTAGATGTTAGATTAGACTCGAGTCATACCTATTTCAAAACTAACGAATCGTGGGTATTTTCAAAGACTGGACAAGGGATTCTATGGATATTTCAAAGGATGTACAATTTCTTAAAAACACCGTAGCTCTATTTTATAAACATCACGATTCGTGTTATTTCAAATAGCAAAACTGTATTGACTCATTTACATTAATGTTTATATTCATACATGTTGCGTTATTATTCATGTTCTGTATTTACTAATCATCTGCCATTTATGCTGCTGTTCGCATTGCATTGCATGCTTATATGTATTTTCATTAGTAATGATGAAACATGTTGTTAGGACACCAGCACCATTACCGATGATGCGTATACTCCACGTACACTCGCTTACCGGCACACACACATCTTCATCAGTAATTGCTATGTCACGTACACTTTAGAGAATATTATTCCTTGACATAGCTTGCTAGTGGATAGTTCCTAGATGTTATTGTTTCATATTCTAGTTCATTATTGCATTCATTGTTTGATATTTCATGCATATTTATATATTCATTGTCATGCATTATATTACGGGCCAGTCCGGATTGCCGGAGCCCAGTATTCATTATTATGATTATTCAGTTTTGGATTTTGGATTTCCATGAGATTTCTGGATTTAGAGAAACCGCAAGGATTTTATAAACTGATATTCATTTTAAAATGAAAGTTGTGGTTTTCTCATGATATGATTTGAGATATGTCCACCATGAGTTTTCTCGGCTCTTGAGCGATATCATACACCCGATTCGAGGAGGAGGAGGAGGAACCGTCTGTGGGTGCATGGTAGACCCGGTGCGGTACCCCGGGGCGAGAAGGTCGCAGATGATGGCGTTGAGCCTGTGACAGGGGAGCATTGCTGACCGGTGATTGTATTGTGACTCGACGGATATCCGGAGAATACCGATCGGAGTACAGGCCAGTCCGGATAGTCGGAGCCTGAGGTTTTGAGATTTGATGATATAGGCCAGTCCGGATAGCCGGAGCCCTAGATACTGAGATTCGAGGTTACAGGCCAGTCCGAATTGCCGGAGCTTGAGATATTGAGATATTGAGATTTATGTTTTGTGTCGATACTTGACACTGATTTCATGTTGACTTCATTGATTATACCTCGATTTATAATTATACAGAAATCTCACTATATTATGAAAACAGTTTCCACATTTAGATGCATTCTGTTTTCATGCATTCATACATCATATTATAATATGTTGCTACTTGAGGCACTGACACGAGCACTTGGTATTACACTTATGTATAGATATTTACCCTTGCCACCTTACCATGCTTCAGATTTTATCATATTGAGAATATATATATTATTGATCGTATTGACCTAGGATTGAGTCATGCATACGATTTCTGCTTTGTGATGTTTTCTATTCAAGAGTTGGCAACTCACCCCCGTTGTGCCACAGTTCTTGCAGGTTTTGCCGTACAGGTTTCATTGCGACTTTCTGGCACACTGCTTCTTTCCGGGTGATTGCTTTGGTAGGTGGGTTCACTCGCATCGTGACCACCATTGTACTTATTTATATTCAGTTGTATCTAAAAACTCCATCAACCAGACTTGTATATTATTTCAGACTTAGAAAACCTGTTGTTATTATTCGACCTTAGAGTCGCGCGTTATATTATTATGGTTTTCATGATGATTTGAGGTTCCTTTATGAGTTTTGATCCTCGCCCTTTGGAGTTGTATATTATATTGCTTGCGTGGTTGTGACCGTCAATTGACGAAGAGCTAGCTCCCGCTTGGGATGCCTTTAATCATATTATGCATGTTGTGCCCCTTTTGGGGCCAGTATTTACAAAGGAAACTCTGCTGAAATTTTCAGAAAAGACTTGAGATTTTAAAAAAGCACATTCGGCTTATGTTATTAAAACCACTTGCTTTAAAATAAGTTTTCTTTACCATTTTCTTTTAAAATGGTTTAGATTTCTGGGATTTTGGCTTAGTTGAATTAGGTGGGATCCTATAGACTTCATATGATTCAAGTGCCAGTCACATGCCATTTCGGGTCGTGACAACAGCCTAGAGATCAGCAATGGCGTTCCTCCTTATTCCAGCGGGATACGGACGCGACACTAACAGTCGAAGCCACGGTAAAGGTCCCTAGTTCTAAGACTCCACGGTTCACAAATAACCTAAAGTCAACAACGACACCGCAGAAAGCGGAGCAAGTCAATCACGACACCGCAGAAAGCGGAGCAAGTCAACCACGACACTGCAGAAAACGGAGAAGGTCAACCCGGACACCGCAGAAAGCGGAGCAAGTCAACCCCGACACCACAGAAAGCGGAGCAAGTCAACCACGACAGCGTAGAAAGCGGAGCAAGTCAACCCCGACACTATAGAAAGCGGAGCAAATCAACCAGGACACCGCAGAAAGTGGAGCAAGTCAACCACGACACCGCAGAAAGCGGAGCAAGTCAACCTAGACACCGCATAAAGTGGAGCAAGTCAACCCAGACACAGCAGAAAGCAGAGCAAGTCAACCACGACTCCGCAGAAAGCGGAGCAAGTCAACCCAGACACCGCAGCAAGCAGGGCAAGTCAATCACGACACCGCAGAAAGCGGAGCAAGTCAACCCAGACACCGCAGAAAACGGAACAAGTCAACCAATGACCTCCCTGCCGGAACAATGCTCCGTCTCGGAAACAATTCAACCAATGACCTCCCTGCCGGAACAACGCTCCATCTCGGAAAAAAGTCAGCCAATGACCTCCCCGCCTGATCAATGCTCCGTCTCGGAAACAAGTCAAACAATGACCTCCCCGCCGGATCAATGCTCCGTCTCGGAATCAAGTCAACTCATGAACCTTTCGATTCAGGGAAATCAGCGTCCTTGGAGAGAAACTCTCGATTCGTTTTGACCCGCAAGGAAATCAGTGTCTTTGCAGGAATCTCTCGATTCGTCTCGACCTCAGGGAAATTAGTGTCCCTGGCAAAAACCTCTCGATTCAGTGAAATCAGTGTCCTTGGTGAGAACCTTGATTCGTTTCGACCCATAGGGAAATTGGTGTATTTGCAGGAATCTCTCGATTCGTCTTGACCTCAGGGAAATCAATGTCCTTGGCAAAACCTCGATTCAGGGAAATCAGTGTCCTTGGCGAGAACCTCTCGATTCATTTCGACCCGCAAAGAAATCAGTATCTTTGCAGGAATCTTTCGATTCGTTTCGACCTTAGGGAAATCAGTGTCCTTGGCAAAAACCTCGATTTAGGGAAATCAGTGTCCTTGGCGAGAACCTCTCGATTCGTTTCGACCCGCAAAGAAATCAATGTCTTTGCAGGAATCTCCCGATTCGTTTCGACCTCAGGGAAATCAGTGTCCTTGGCAAAAATATAGATTCAGGAAAATCAGTGTCCTTAGCAAGAACCTCTCGATTCGTTTCGACCCGCAGGAAAATCAGTGTCTTTGCATTAATCTCTTGATTCATCTCGACCTCAGGGAAATCAGTGTCCTTGGCAAAAATCTCTCGGTTCAGGAAAATCAGCGTCCTTAGAGAGAATCTCTCGATTCGTTTCGGCCCGCAAGGAAATCAATGTCTTTGCAGGAATCTCTCGATTCGTCTCGACCTCAGGGAAATCAGTGTCCTTAGCAAAAACCTCTCGATTCAGGGAAATCAGTGTCCTTGGCGAGAACCTCGATTCGTTTCAACCCGCAAGGAAATCAGTGTCTTTGTAGGAATCTCTCGATTCGTTTCGACCCACAAGGAAATCAGTGTCTTTGCAGGAACCTCTCGATTCGTTTTGACCTGCAAGGAAATCAGTGTCTTTGTAGGAATCTCTCGATTCGCCTCGACCCCCCAGGGAAATCAGTGTCCTTGGCGAGTGATTGAATGATTCTCGGTGTATAGGTAGAAAATGTATAGAAATCACAACCAAAGAAATTTGTAAACCGCAATCAATAACGGTGTCAATTGTAGGTTCGTTAGCGAGTGCGGATCGTCCACGGGGAAAGTGCGATTTGCTCGTATTTGTTTTAGTTGAGTCAAAAATTAAAGAGAAAAGAAATGACAATTCGATTCAAGATTATAAAAGTGAATTTCAAGAATATCTAGATCTAAATCTAATATCAAGAAAACTCAAAATCAAGAATCAAGAATTGCTGATATCCAATCGAATTAGTAATCAAGAATCGAAGTGAGGCTCATAGGAATCGATCGAATCTATAGAAGTGATGAAAACTTGTGATTACGTTTTCTTATCCATTAATGATTTGATACTAGATTGATGATGATCAACGAGAATTAGGGATCTCTTGCGGAAACTAGGGTTTCATCATCTATCCTTTGTCCTTTCGTTGATTTTCATTCACATTCTAGCCTCTAGTAAATTGAATCACCAATCATCCATCTCTAATTAAGAGCGAAAAACATTCAAGAAAGTATCGCTCGAAACTAGATTGTCGATGATTCAATTTACAAGAATTTACAAAACTTATAAGAATTAAGAATCGTTTCAAGATCTAATCATCATCATCTATTGATTCTCTCGATTCCTCCATGAGCGGAGATTTTACTCAAGTATCATAACAAAAAACACAATCAAGAATTGAGATCTCATCACAAATGCAAGAATGTAAAGAAAGCAAGATTAAAGATCTTCACCTTTTATTATTCAACAATTCGTTACACTTCGCTCAAAGACTACAAGAAATTGAGGAGAGAACTAGATTGCCGAATTGAGCGTCGCATCGTCTTCGTGAGTCGCGGATCGTCTTGGACCACTTGCTCTGATGAAGATCGGCTTCGCTCCAAAAAGGATTGTTGATTTCTCACTTGATTTGGTACTCGGTAATCTTGATTTTGGCTTTGGATTTGGATTAGGGTTTCAAGTTGTGTCACTTAACTTGTGTTGGGAAATTGATCAACAATCAACAACCTTGAGAGTGAAGCTTTAGGGTCCTTTTTATAGCCTTGATTAGGATTAGCTTCCTTTAGAAGCTAGGTTAGGGTTAGCTTCACTTGCAAGCTTGGTAGTTAGGTAGAAGGTTCTAGAAATAGTTAGTTAGAGCTAGGTTCTTTGATAAGCTTGGAGGTTAGGGAGAAGCTTCTAGGTTTAGGTAGTTATTTGATAAGCTTGCTTGAGAAGCTTGAGAGTGTTTAGCTTGAACACAAAGCTTTGCTGTTCGGACAGAAGCTTCTGGAGATCTCTGAAATTTGCATTGGCTTGAATAAGTTTGCACATTGAATGGAGAAACCTGACGCAAAGAACTGCTGATGACTCTTCCTCATGGCCGCGGATCCGCCGCCAATAGGGCCTTACGGCCGCGGATCTGCGGCCCTTTAGTGGCCTCTGTGCTTCAATTTTCCATGGTTGATTTGGTGCTGATGTAGGTGTATTTTCTGATGTTTGGAATCTTATAATTCTCTCTAGTTCACTGCCAGATCTCAAGTATTAGACTTGGTGTATTTTTATCAGCACTTTTTACAGTTTCTGCACTTTTCCTGGAATTTCCTGCACAGATTCTCGAGACAAGTGTTGCGCTACATAAAGATTATGCATGCAATGATAAACACTCAATTTCCCTTTAAAATATCGGTTATAATATATAACACATGCTGTTTGGTATTTTACAGATGTTTTGCTAATATGTGCTATATTCATACCGAACAACTTTAGATGAGTGCAAATAGTAGAGAAATTGATGTGTTAAAAATGAAATATTTTCGACTGATCAGCGAGAATCTCTCGATTCGTTTCGACCCACATGGAAATCAGTGCCTTTGCGAGAATCTATCGATTCGTCTCAACCCGCAGGGAAATTAGTGTTCCCGTGCATGAAAAGAAAATTCTCTTATGAGATCCTTACGACTCTCAAGAGAAAACACACTTAGAAATCCTCACGACCCCTAAGGAGATAATACACCTGCGGGATCCTCTCGACCCGTAGGGAGAAAAGTCTTTATGAGACTCTCATGGCTCATAAAGTTGAAAAGTCTTAGGTGGCAGATCCTAACCCTGTCTCCTAAGCCATCACTGCCCTGCAAAGAGGTCAAGATGGACTATCTATGGGCCACACTCTCCGAAGTCGAACATCGACAATGAGGGAAACAACTACTTACAAGACCTTTCGACTTGAAAGCGGGAAAATTCTCTTATGAGATCCTTACGACTCTTAAGAGAAAACACACTTAGGAGTCCTCATGACTCCTAAGGAGAAAATACACCTACGGGATCCTCTCGACTCGTAGGGAGAAAAGTCTTTATGAGACCCTGACGGCTCATAAAGTTGGAAAGTCTTAGGCTACAAGGACAACAAACTTGTCCCGTAAACCCTCAATTCTACTGTCACACATTACTTTTCACTGCTTCACCTACGTACATACATATGTGGGCAAAGTACTAGGGGCATTTTTCCCGCCAAAATTTTTGGCCAAGAGCTACTTGTTCCCTTATAAAAAAGGGGAGAGTCCTCAAAATTTGGCCTTACGTGTTAAACACGTGGGCGCTCATATACAAAGCATATAGGCAATGAGAATGAAATAATTAAGGGCCAAACAGGCCTCACGTGTAAAACACGTGAGCGCTCATATGCAAAGCATATAAGCGCTGAATATAAATGATCAATGGCCAAACAGGCCCCACGTGTAAAACAAGTGAGCGCTCATATGCAAAGCATATAAGCGTTGAACATAAACAGCCTAAAACCCACAGCAGGGGTCACGTGTTAAACACATGAGTTCTCTTGCCTCTCACATGCAAAGCATGTGAGCGCCCCAATTTAAAATGCTCCTATCAAATTCTATATTAAATTCTATTTTGGGAAATATTTTCCTGATCTTTCTCAAACTAAAAAGATCTTCTCTGTTAAACAGAGGACCTTTGGATCAAAGATCCAACGGTGATCATCTGGTAGAATAAAGTTCTATCATAGGAAAATATTTTCCTAATCTTGTTAAATTAACAAGATATTCATATGATTAGAATTTTATGTTAGAATAAAATTCTAATCTTATTAAACTAACGAGATATCTATATGATAGAATTAAATTCTATATTAAGAAAATATATTTCTGATCTTGTTAAACTAAAAAGATATGATAGAATAAAATTCTAATTTTGTTAAAACTAACAAGATATTCATAATCTTGTTAAACAAACAAGAAATCTTCTCTGTTAAACAGAGAGCCTTTAGATTAAAAATCCAACGGTGAATAAAATTCACCGATTGATCTAAAAGATCCTGAAATCAATCATGATCTCTCAATGAGGGATTCCCTTAACAAATTGATTCTATTTCTTCTCATATAAATAGGAGCAAGAAGAGAAGGAAAAAAATAGACACACAGAGAGAGAGGGGGAGAAAAATAGAGAGAGAATTTAATTCTCTAAAGAAGAGGAACCTCTCCCAAAAGCTCCCACAAATAAAGAAGTTAATTCTCAAACCAAGAGTTTAACACTTCTCAAAGAACTTAGTTCTTACTCTGGTTAAGATCTGCAGAAACAGATCTCCCCACAAGTTGAGAATTTAATTCTCATCGGGGAGATTCTGTCATACATATTCAAAACCTAAGGGAAAGAACTGAATCCAAAAGTGTTTAACTCTTACAAAACGTATGGGAATTTAATTCCTCTGAAACTAGGGTTTAACCCTTTAAAAAGAATTTAATCTCTGCAAAGAACAAAAGGAGAACTTGATTCCTCGGAACCATAGAAGAACAGCCTAATGATTCATTAGCGTTCAAACGCTACGTAACAGATCACATGTTCCCACGTGAGCACCTCTGAGGAGAAAAAATAAAAGACTAAGATCTAGCCACGTGACCCCACGTGACCCCTGAGAAGTGCTCAACATTTATAAAAGAGAAAAGGGAATAAACTCTATTTTTGGGGCGCCTCACGTGACCCACGTGACCCCTGAGAAGTGCTCAGCACTAGAATAAGAGAATAACAGAGGCAGCGCCCAACTCTAAGTGCCTCACGTGAGCGCCCCAACTTTCAGTGTTTAACACTGCTATGGCGCCTCACGTGCCACACGTGAGTGCCCCAACTTTCAGTGTTTAACACTGCTATGGCGCCTCACGTGCCATACGTAAGCATCCCAGATCTCAGTGTTTAACACTGCCTTATAGTATCACGTGGAAGCACGTGGGCACTGAGCATATACTAGTGTTTAACACTATAAGAAGCCAACTTCAACCCCAGATTGGCTAAGTCTTTCCTGAGATTAAATCTCTAAATAAACCGAGCCTCCATACTCATGACTGATGACTCCTCAATCTGAAATCTGGTTCAAGGGTACATTTCTCCACACCTCTGATACATGTCGTTGTAATTACTTAACGTCTTCAGAGAGGTGGTGGGTCCCGACAACCAACAAGCTCTGGACCGTAATATCTTTAAACTAACTTTGGACCGTAATGTCCTTAAACTAAACCTTCACCTCAAAAATGGTGATCTGTGGACCACAACGTCCCTAAACTAAACTCAATGGACCGTAATGTCCTTAAACTAACTATGGACCGCAATATCCTTAAACTAACTATGGACCGTAATGTCCTTAAACTAAACGCTCACCTCAAAAATGGTGATCTGTAGACCGCAATATCCCTAAACTAAATTCCATGGACTATGATGTCCTTAAATCCAATGGACCATAATGTCTTTAAACTAACTATGGACCGTAATGTCCTTAAACTAAACCTTCACCTCAAAAATGGTGATCTGTGGACCGCAACGTCCCTAAACTAAACTCAATGGACCATAATGTCCTTAAACTAACTATGGACCGTAATGTCCTTAAACTAACTATGGACCATAATGTCCTTAAACTAAACCCTCATCTCAAAAATGGTGATCTGTGGACCACAATGTTCCTAAACTAAATTCCATGGACTTTGATCTCCTTAAAGCTCTATGGACTATGATATCCTTAAACCCAATGGACCGCAATGTCCATAAACTAAATTCTATGGACTATGATGTCCTTAAACATGGACTATGATGTCCTTAAACCCAATGGACTGTAACGTCCCTAAACTAAAACGATAGAGCCCAAATGCTCTGTCATCGGATCTAAATGATTCTAAAATCTTGTTAAGTAGATCTTAGTATAAAATTAGACTAACATATCCTCAACAACCATTTAAGTTGATCTTAATCTCAAACGAGATTAACGATCCTTAAATCAACCCAAACCCAAATCTAAGAATATATGGATTTGGACTAATCCATGCCCTACGGGCGGCAACATAAATTAGTCTCCGTATACAATCCACGGGCAACCAAAAATAAAACAAATACACACGACACGAAGTGAACATCTGGAGCAGGAGAAAGTGGTTATCGCTACGCGGTAACGAAATTAACTGCAGGGGCTTGCGCCTGCAGGGAAGAGCGTCCCCACAATCAAAAACCCCTCGCAAACAAGGGGGAATCTGACGAAATCTGCTACAATGGCCGCATCCGTCCAAATCTCCGATACACGGTGCCATAAATCAACTTGGCATCTTCGGAGAGGTGGACGGATAAATACAAATAGCATCTGCCCCCAAATTCAGGCAAGACGACCTACGTGGTTTCGTCTCTGTTTTCAGCGGTAAACAATGACAGTGGGAAAATATGCTCAAGCTTGCAAAGTATCAATGAAGTAGAATTTTCTAGATTCTCTAACGTCACAACATCCAAGGTTTTAGCGCATAATTCTCTAAAAAATGCAACAAAGGTCATTGATTACTAGACCAAGCGATTCGGGAAGGGAAGTCCTGAGGGCTAATGGGAGAAGGTGCTCCATAATAACATGGTGATCATGACTTTTCATCTCATCGATCTTGCCTTTCACAATTTTTATCTTCTTGCTAAATGATCCTGAGAAACCTGTGGAAACTTTCAAATCATGCAACACCTGCATGAACATTTTCTTCTCCGATTGTGACATATGATACGCGACATTGGAAAGTACAAACTTTCATGGTTTACCCGCTATCGGTTTAGGATGCAATTCACTTCTAATTTCCTAATCCTGAAGATCCATCCGAGCACGGAGGTTGTCTTTCGATTTTCCGTCTTTACAAAGAAGCAAGTTGAGTACGTGCTCGAATACTCCCTTCTCTTTGTGCATGACGTTCAGACAATACCGCACTAAATTTGTTAACTAGTACGGAAGCTCGTAGAAAATGCTTAACTTGTTCTAGTAGGGTGGTTTGACCTTTTTTGCCAGATCTATCCCGAAAGTCATTGTTCCCCGCCGGAAGACGCGACCGGAACGTTGGAACGTCTGGGCCTGAACTCCGTGGGCAGATGCTAATTGGTGCTATCCGTCCACCTCTTCGAAGATGCCAAGTTGATTTATGACTCCATGTATCGAAGGTTTAAATGGATGCGACCGATGTAGCAGACTTCGTCAGATTCCCCCTCATTGAGGGGTTTTTGATTGTGGGGACGCTCTTCCCTGCAGGCGTAAGCCCCTGCAGTTAATTACGCTACGGTATCGCTGTAACCACTTTCTCCTTCTCCAGATGGTCACTTCGTGTCGTGGGTGTTTGTTTTGTTTTTTGTTGCCCGTGGATTGTATACGGAGACTGATTTATGTTGTAGCCCATAGGGCATGGATTAGTCCAAATCCGCATCTTCTTAGATTTGGGTTTGGGGTTGGGTTTAAGTATACGTTAGTCTCATTTGAAACTAAGATCAACTTAAACGTTTGTTAAGGATACGTTAGTCTAATTTTAGAGTAAGATCAACTTAACGGGATCATTTGGATCCGACAAGAGAGCATTTGGGCTTTATTGTTTAGTTTAGGAATATTGCGGTCTATTAGTTTAGGGACATTACGGTCCAAGGTTAAGGACATCATAGTCTATGGGGTTAAGGACCCCACAGTCCAAGGTTAAGGACATCATAGTCCATGGGCTTAAGAACCCCACAGTCTGAGGTTAAGGACATCATAGTCCATGCGCTTAAGGACCCCACAGTCCGAGGATAAGGACATCATAGTCCATGGGCTTAAGGACCCCACAGTCCGAGATTAAGGACATCATAGTCCATGGGCTTAAGAACCCCACAGTCCGAGGTATGTTTGGTTGTCGGGACCCGTCACCTCTCTGAAAACGTTGAAGGATTACAAGGACATATATCAGAGGAGTGCAGAGATGTACCCTTGAACTAGATTTGGTTGGGAGATCTGTAGTCCAATTGGGACTAAGATCTGATAAAAGATTTATGAGCATATGGGCTCAATTAATCTGAATGAGGGGTTTATGGCCAACTTGGGCTCGACCCACTCAGTTAAAAGGCTAAACATTTGACAATGCTGAGCATTGATTTGAGTTCTAACAATGTTTTTATCTTTTATTGAATACTGGGCATTTATTATAGCTCTAAGGCTATATTCATAGAACAATTTATGTTCTTTTAGCGCACACGTGAGGAGCACGTGGAACGCTTGGCGCTTTGCGCCAGTCAAAGAGCGCGGAGCGCTTCTATTGGGTAGCGCACACGTGAGGAGCACGTGGCGCACTTGGCGCTGAGCACCAGATAATGGGCGCATTGCGCTGGTTTATGAGCGCAAAGCGCTATTTGTTCAGTGGCGCACACGTGAGGACCATGTGGTGCGCTCGGCGCTGAGCGCCAGTCCATGAGCGCAAAGTGCTATTTTATTAGCACAAAGCGCTATCTGTTCAGTGGCACATACATGAGGAGCACGTGGTGCGCTTGGCGCTTTGCGCCAGTCAAAGAGCGCAGAAGCGCATCTGATCAATTTTATGATCTGAGAAATAAATTCTCGTGTAGAAGAGACTTTGTCTCAAGGTTCCAAGAACAAAGTTCTTATTTTGTATGAGATATTTCAATCTCTTATTTTGGTGAAAGGCTTTGCCTTTATGGATCTGTGATCCTAAGAGAGTTGAATTATTCTCCCCCTCTTATAATGAGATGCTATGATCTCTTTGTGTAAAAGACCTTAGTCTTATAGATCTATGATCTGCGACAAGAATTATATTCTTCTGCTTATTTTATGATGAGATATTTTGATCTCTTTGTGAAAGACCTTGGTCTTCTAGATCTATGATCTTAAAGAAAGAAGTGAATTCTTCTTTTTTTATATGAGAAGATTTCGTCTTTCTGTTCTTTTTACCTTGAAGAAAATCTTCTTTTTCTGAGAGCTTGGCTCTTCTTTTTAAGATTTCTCAAAATTTATGAGGGGTTCCTCTATATGAGACTTGAAGCCTTGGGGACTTTATATAGGGCAAGCTGATTTGTTCAATCGGTTAAGGAGATCTTTTCTCCAATTGATTTGGGGATTTCCCCGCTGTTGGATCTTTGATCCAAGGGCTTCTGATTTACAGAAGGTAATTTTCTTGTTCTTTAACAAGATTAGGAAATCTTTTCCATACAGAATTTATTCTGTATTTTGGTGATTTTTAATCACCTTTGGATTATTGATCCAACTGTGCTATGATTTACAGAGCACAATCTTCTTATTTGGAAAGATTTTGAGGAATCTTTCCTTAACAGAATTTTATTCTGGTTAATTTATGATTATTTCATCTTTATTGGATCTTTGATTTGACGGTGGGGGGTTTTTAGTTCTAGCGCTAGCGCACCCGTGTTTTGCACGTGGTGCGCTGCTTAGAGTGCAGCGCACTTTGCGCTAGCGCACCCGTACTTTGCGCGTGGTGCGTTGCTTAGAGTGCAGCGCACTTGGCGCTAGGCACCCGTGCCTTGCGTGTGGTGCGCTACTTAGAGTACAGCGCACTTGGCGCTAGCGCACACGTGCCTTGCACGTGGTGCGCCGCTTATAGGGCAGCGCTCTTAGCGCTAAGCACGTGTGCGCTGCTTAGGGCGCAGCGCACTTGGCGCTGCTATGAAGCATTGCTTCATTTTAAAATTTGAATTTTGATCAGAGTTTTGCTCTGATTGGGGGAAACAAATGCCCCCCCCCACCGTTGCGCTCACATGGCCTACATGTGAGTGCAGCGGTGGTAGCATCTCTGCCCTTGGATCAACTCAAAAGTTAAAACGGCATCTCAGTGCCTATAAATAGGACCCTTGGTCCTTGAGATAATTTCTGTTCATCTTCTTACTTTCTGAGAATTTTTATTCTCCCTCAGAGCATAGCTCTTCATCTTAAGAATTTTCTTAAAGATAGAACTCTGTCAAAATTTAGGTAAAGATTAAATCTTTTAATAATCTAGGGTTTCACCTATTAACAGAGCTTTGCTCTTCATAGATCTTTGATCTAAAGAAAACCCTTTTAGGGTTTCATTAACAGAGCTTTACTCTCTTGGAATCATAGATCTAAAGAGATCTTTCTTGGGGTTTCTTAACCCATTAATGGAGCTTTGCTCTTTTTAGATCATAAATCTTCAAGAAAACCTTTGTAGGGTTTCTCAACAGAGCTTTGCTCTCGTTAGATCTTAGATCTTAAGAGATCGTTTTCAGGGTTTCTTAACCCATTAGCAGAGCTTTGCTCTTTTCAAATCTTATAGATTTATTAATCTTTCATAAAGAACTCTTAAGAGTTTGTTCATGGATCTTGAAGATCATTTTATTCCATTAAAACTTTACTTTAAGTTCTCTGATGGGTTATTCCATCAGTTTTTCAGAGCAAGGCTCTTAGAATTTTCTTGAGGAATTTTATTCCTTCATCATTAGAATCTGACAGCTGTCATTCTATCACAGAGCTCTGCTCTTAAGGGGAGATTTACTCCTCTGCCCGAGGGGTTCTCATTGAATGAGAATCAATTGAGAATTTCCTTATTTAATGACAGTCTCATCAAATGATGAGACAGTTTTATTAATGATGAATTGTCATCTAGATTATGTGGGTCTCCTTTGGTCCCTTTTTACTGCATTGCAGTGTGGTACAGATTTAAAGTAGCTAGTGACGGAACTTAAACTGTAGCATTGACGACTGAAAATTTGTTCTTTTCCCCGCAGGTATTATGTCTTTCGACACTTCCCTCCCGTTCGTCTGTTCGGAATGCGGATTTCCCGAAGTGCCCATAGACCGTGAGGTTTTTGCGCTGATCAAAGACCATGACCCGGAGCATAAGAATCTTCATCTATGGGGAATATGGTACAACCAATTCATCAGGGGTCGGCGGAGCTTTTCTTACTCGACACCTTCGGATCCTATTTCAGTGATCCCTTATGCAGATGCGCCCCCGATAAACTATACTGTAGAGGAGGTGAATTGGACTTCAGAGGGTCTCCTTCAGCCTTCTATGGCAGCAATACCCGTGCAGCCGCCGGTGGCTTTGGACACTCTAGGACGGCGCATATGTCAGGGCGAGTCGCGCCCTTGGGGACAGCCATACAACATAGGACTAACTCCCCATCACTCAGCCGGATATCTGCAGTGGGCCCGATACATCTTATCAGTGAAGAAGCTACATCTGCTAAGGCTCGGATTGTACTCTGCGATCTATGCCTCTTTATTCCAGTATTCCACACCTCCTACATAGTGGGTCAAGGCGTTTCTAGAGCAATGGAACATTCCGACCCACACTTTCCTCTTATTGGATCGAGAAGTCTCCATTTCCTTAGAAGAATTTGCTGAGATCTCTGGTTTACCCGTTAGGGGAGAACATTACAAGGAGCTGCTTCCTCCGGATGAGTATGTTTTTGCTACCAAATCAGTGATAACGGGTCTTACCCTAGAGAACGCCATTCAACACCAATTCCCAAGTTTGATAAAGGTGTTGAATATCTATGAGAGCCTCTTTCTCGAATCCGGAGGCCGCAGGGTTAATTTTACGGATTTTATCGCTCGTTTTCTCCGTACGGAAGTATTGTCGAAGGAAGCCACGAAGTTCGCCAAACTTGACGATCCTTTTGGTTTAGGTTTGGGCAACCTGCCGACGGTGGAGGCGGATCAGAAGAATTTCTTTCTCCCCGGCACCCCGGTCGTCCCTTTTGCAGAGCTAGCAGCTCCTGGGATCGACGAAGAAACGTTCTTTTTGGGGTTTCTCGGGTTATGGCTGAGCTGGTTTGTGCTTCCGATGCACCCTTACCATATGAGGCCGTCTGTCTTCTACCCAGCGCATCGAATGGTTGCTGGGATACAAGTGGTCGCCGGGATCGCGAGGTTAGCCCACTCGTATCATGGCCTTAGCTTGGCAGCGGATACTACTGAGCCAGGGGTGCAGCCTTCCAACTTCTCATTGCACTATTTCACCTCGTGGCTCGAGTTGCATGTGCTTGGCGTCTTCGGTATCCACAGAAGGCATTCCTTTTATGACAGATGTAAGTTCCCTCGGATCATGCGGCTAGTCGACGCATCCATCATAAATCTGACACCGCGGGAAGCTAGGGGTTTGCTCTTTCGTCCACGTACGGTTGAAGATGGTATGTCCTTCACAGATAAAATTTTGACCGTCAGCTAGGAATCCGCGAAAACAGTGCTGCCATTGCAGGACATTTTTAAAGATGGGGCCTCTGTCTTGAAAGCTCGGGAGATTCTCTATCTATACTCCATCAAGCCGGGCTTTCTCGTATTTAGGCAGAATGATGCGGCGTTGTTCATGAGATACAACACGCATCATTTCGCTTAACAGTTAAGCTACAATCAGGGTGTCCCGCTTGAGGCTTTCTTGGCAGAACCCGTTGCTACCGAAGAGAGTATCCGGAGCACGCTGCATCATTTTATGCGCCTAAACACAGGGTCCATCTTCTTCATTAGTGAACCGAGCTGCGTTCCGAAGGCCCTGAATGTGTATGTGGCGTGGTATCAACATTCGATGGGCCCCGTCATTAGGGAAGAAAAGCGATTGCTGCTTGATCGCAAGGGCACCGCCCCGGCTGGTAACCCCGCTATTCCTTTGAAGCAGCGGACCATTATCCGCCCTCCCTTGAGAGAAGTTGCTGCGACTGTGGCGCCACGTGATATGCTTGAGCTACCGATACCCCATGCTCCTGTTGAAGGGCCAGCTGTGGCATCTCCTGAGTCCGGCTTGGGTGCGGAGATTGGGACTCGCCGCCCGAAGTTGCCCGCTAAACGCAAGCTCATGTTACCGGCGGCCAGTACTCGCTCACAGAAGAAGGAGAAGAAGTCGATTCTTTCTGCAGACGTTGTACTCGGCCAGGAACCTCATGCTCCTTACAGCGAGGGCCTGAGCGAATATGGGACCAACGAGGGTCTATTCACGGCGCCAGATGTTACTGATCTGGAGGCTGCCATCGCAACTTCCGAGCGACTAGCTAGCCACAAAGCAGGACTGATCATCCTCGCTGAATCAGTTAGTATTCAGTCGTATTTTTTGTTGTTGCATTACATTTTTATTATTGTATTTTGACTGACACTTTTTCTTCAACAGGCGTTTCCACTGAAGAGGCTCTCACGGCTTCCCTTAATACTTTTAAGGAGGAAGAAAGGCTTCGAGCTTCGCAGGGTCTTAGTATATTTCGGCTCATTATGCCCTTATTCCCTTTTCCTTCATGAATAGTCTGATCCCTTTTTCATCTTATCGCAGGGACTACTTCGACCCAAGTTATCCCAAGTGTCGTGCCAACTTCGCAGGGTGGTGTAGAGACGCTTCCAAGGCCGGCTACCAAAGTCCCAGCTTCCCCAGTATTGCCAAAAGAGTCTTTACATAAGCAATCAATGACGGACGCGATAACGGCTCCAGAGGTAGCTCCTGGCGTGGACGATGACGTCTCCTTGACGGAGGTTCTAAGAAGATCAGCTCTCACGGCCCAGGCGGAAAGGAAGCGCAGGAGGCGTGCAGCAAGAGAACGTAACGCCGCCTTGGCCGTAGGTGCAGGCTTGAGCGCTGCTTCCCCTGTCCCTGCTTCTTCAGAGAGTGCTCCGGCCGCCCTGTCTACCGTTCATAGACAGGCGGTACGCGCGGCTCGGGAAGCGATTGAAAAGCCATCCCAAGGTAATGTAACACTGGGTCGTTTTGTCAGAATTTGATCTTCAGATTCTCATATATTTTACCCTGCAGGGCCGAGTCCTGGTGAGGAGGTGGCGGGTGAGATGACGGAAACCACTGAGCCCGAAGCGGCTACTCTTTCCCAGGAGTCCGGGACTGCTCCAATTGCCGCTATTTTCGCCTGTGGTTCCCTGCCATTGCCTAGCGTCGTGAGTGTCACGATGGTTCTCATGGAATCAGGGGACGAAGCTACGGGCGGCAAACCCCCCCAAATGAGATCGAAGAAGTCATGATGCTCGGTGATACTTCCGTCACCGTTCTGGCTGATGACCTGTCTGGTAAGTCTCAGGTCGCTGCATTCTTTTCATTTTACAATCCTTTCTGATGACATCCTGTTCCTTTTGAATGTAGGTGAGGTGAGCGCTGAGGTTGTACCACCTGAAGAAGCACCACCAACTGCCGCTCTGATGGTCGCTGCCCTTTCGTCTCCTCTTATATCTTTTCAAATGCTGGAAGGTATGGGTTTGCGATTAATTTAAATCGGGGACGGCATCTTTTATGTACTGACCGCGTATCATCGTAATCTTGCAGGTGTTCTCTTTGATCATCTGTATCAAGTGCTGAACCCGCACTTCTCCTTCCAGTCGAAGATTAGTCTGCCCGATGGTGCCGGTGAGTATCTTTTCTAACCGGCGTCTTTTCTCTTCTTTAACAGGCAGCCATGTCATTGCTAATTCTTCTTTGCATTACTTGTAGCCTTACAAATTGAAGGAGGGGACGAGGGTATCGTCGCGCCACCGGTACTCCCAGCTCTGTACCCTGTTGCAGCCGGTATAGTAAACTCCATTGTTCATGTACCTACTCTATTTCTTGAGCCGTCATTTGACTATAATTTGTTTTGCAGCGGTGACACCGACTCCAGCTCCGTTCGAGTCTCGAATCATAATGCCAGCAGGGCCCTTTTCCAGACGTCTATCTTCAAAAGGCGCCATGACCAGTCTGCGTATGTTGAGCGATTATATCGAGGAGTTTGACGCGGAGGCCCCTACATTCGCCGCAGATTTTGCTGCCGAGATTAATCCAATACTGGCGACGCTTTTGAACTTCCATAATGAAGGCGTCGTTGAGTCTTGGGTTAACCACTGCAGGAAGATTGAGGCCTGCCTGCATGAGCTTGAGCTTAGGCGTCCTGCTCCTGAGATTCAGGCTTTGAACTCCCAGCGAGCTGCGTGGGTTGATCAGAGCGTGTCCTTCCTCTGCCATTTTGAACAAGAAGCAACCTTGAGGTAGAAGGAACGCGAGGAAGCTTCGGAAGAATCTGCCCGGCTGCACGCCCAAGTTGAAACGAATGCCGCGCTATTGAGAGCCGTCTTTGACAATTTGCAGCGATGCATTTCGGACAGGCTGGCATTAAGGCGGAAGCTCGACTCTATTGAGCGGGTTACGCAGAGTCGCGAAGCTGCCCAATGGGAAATCGATGAGAAGGTTTCATCGTGCTTGCAGCAACGGGCTCGAATTGAAGCAGAGCTGGCCGCGGCGGCCGATCATGAGAAGGCACTGAAAGGAGTGCGCGAGCAACTTTCTGACTTATTGAAAATGCTTCCTTCTCAGTAGCTGTTTTGAATAAATTGAACACTTGTAATCTTTGAATAACATGTATCCATTTTTTTTATTCTTTCATATGATTCAACTTGTACTCCATTGAATTCATGAATAAAAGATACACATTTTTATTCTACTGTTGCTTTCTTCTCTTTGCTGTGTCGTTGCCGTGTGATTTTAGCACGTGTGGCCTGTAGATAATATGTGAACATTTCATCTCAGCCTCCTTGTAGGGTAGCGATAGCTTAGGAAGCAGGTTCGGGTCTGCCGCCTAAGACTTTTCAACTTTATGAGCCGTGAGGGTCCCGTAAAGACTTTTCTCCCTACGAGTCGAGAGGATCTCGTAGGTGTATTTTCTCCTTAGGAATCGTGAGGATTCCTAAGTGCGTTTTCTCTTGAGAGACGTAAGAATCTCACAAGAGAATTTCTCCTGACAAGTCGAGAGGACTCGTAAGTGGTTGTTTCCTTTCTTGTCGGAGAGTGTGGCCTGTAGACAATCTACCTTGACCTCTCTGCGAGACAATGATGGCTTGGGAGACAGGGTTAGGATCTGCCACCTAAGACTTTTCAGCTTTATGAGCCGTGAGGGTCTCATAAAGAATTTTCTCCCTACAGGTCGAGAGGATCCCGTAGGTGTATCTTCTCCTTAGGAATCATGAGGATTTCTAAGTGCATTTTCTCTTGAGAGTTGTAAGGATCTCACAAGAGAATTTTCTCCTTACAAGTCGAGAGGACCTATAAGTGATTGATGAGTTGACTTGCTCCCGAATCAAAGAATTGCTTTGACTGGGAAGTCGAGGGTTGACTTTATCCGCATTTCACGGAATCAGGGGTTGACCTTATCCGCATTTCACGGGGTCAGGGGTTGACTTTATCCGCATTTCACGGAGTCAGGGGTTGACGTTATCCGCATTTCACGGGGTCAGGGGGTTGACTTTATCCGCATTTCACGGAGTTAGGGGTTGACCTTATCCGAATTTCACGGGGTCAGGGGGTTGACGTTATCCGCATTTCACGGAGTCAGGAGTTGACCTTATCCGCATTTCATGGGATCAGGGGTTTGACTTTATCTGCATTTCAGGGAGTCAGGGGTTGACTATATCCGCATTTCACGGAGTCAGGAGTTGACTTTATCCGCATTTCATGAAGTCAGGAGTTGCTCTGAACGTTTCCCACGGGGTTAGGATTGACATTAGCCATGTTCTATAGGACCAGGAGGTGCTCTGGGCGTTTCCCACGGGTTTATCAGCATTTCACGGAGTCAGGAGTTGCTCTGGACATTTCCCACGAGGTTACGATTGACATTAGCCATGTTCTACGGGACCAGGAGGTGCTCTGGGCATTTCCTACGGGGTCAGGATTGACATTAGCCGTGTTCTACGGGACCAGGATGTGCTCTGGGCATTTCCCACGGGGTCAGGATTGATATTAGCCATGTTCTACGGGACCAGGATTTGGTCTGGGCGTTTCCCACGGGGTCAGGATTGACATTAGCCGTATTCTTCGTGACCAGGACTTGCTCTGGGCGTTTCCCACGGGGTCAGGATTGACATTAGCCATGTTCTATGGGACCAATAGGTGCTCTGGGCATTTTCCACGGGGTTAGGATTGACATTAGCCGTGTTCTATGGGACCAGGATTTGCCCTGGGTGTTTCCCATGGGGTCAGGATTGACATTAGCCGTGTTCTACAGGATCGGGATTTGCTCTGCGCGTTTCCTACGGGATTAGGATTGACATTAGCCGTGTTCTACGGGACCAGGAGGTGCTCTGGGCGTTTCCCACGAGGTCAGGATTGACATTAGCTGTGTTCTACGGGACCAGGATTTGCTCTTTCGGGTGTCTGCGAACCGTCGAGGTTTGGAATAGGGACTTTGCCATGGATCCAAGGTTGATTGTCACGTCTGAATCCCGCTGGAATGAGGAAGAACGCTGTTATGGGTCTCTAGGTTGTCTATGAACCATTGGGATTTGGCTCTCTTTCTTATGGAGCCTGGTGGGAAGATATGGTTCTCTCTTTGTTTGTGCCCCTTGATTGTATACAGGGATGGATGTGATCTCACCTGTAGGGCATGTTCCCCACCGAACACGGAGACGCGACCGCGCAGGTCCTTCTTGCCTGAAATTCGGGGCATATGCTAATTGGTGCTATCCGTCCACCTCTCCGAAGATGCCAAGTTGATTTATGGCACCATGTATCGAAAGTTTAAACGGATGCGGCCGATGTAGCAGACTTCGTCAGATTCCCCCTCGTTTGAGAAATTTTTGATTGTGGGGACGCTCTTCCCTGCAGACGCAAGCCCCTGCAGTTAATTACGCTACCGCATCGCGGTAACAACTTTCTCCTTCTCCAAATGGTCACTTCGTGTCATGTGTGTTTGTTTTGTTTTTGGTTGCCCATGAATTGTATACGGAGACTAATTTATGTTGTCGCCCGTAGGGCGTGGATTAGTCCAAATCCGTATCTTCTTAGATTTGAATTTGGGTGTTGGGTTTAAGGATACGTTAGTCTCATTTGAGACTAAGATCAACTTAAACGTTAGTTAAGGATACGTTAGTCTAATTTTAGATTAACATCAACTTAACGGGATCATTTAGATCCAACAAGAGAGCATTTAGACTCTATTGTTTAGTTTAGAGACATTGCGGTCGATTAGTTTAAGGACATTGCGGTCCATTGTTAGTTTAAGGACATCTCAGTCCGTTGTTAGTTTAAGGACATCTCGGTCCATGGGTTTAAAGGGACCCCACAGTCCGAGCTTAGGGACATCGTAGTCCATGAGTTTACGGACCCCACAGTCTATAGTTTAAAGACCCCGTAGTCTATGAAGTTTAAGGACATCGTAGTCCATGTGTTTAAGGACCCCACAGTCCGTAATTTAAAGACCCCGTAGTCTATGAGTTTAAGGACCCCACAGTCTGTAGTTTAAAGACCCCGTAGTCTATAAAGTTTAAGGACATCATAGTCCATGAGTTTAAGGACACCACAGTCCGTAGTTTAAAGACATCGTAGTCTATGAAGTTTAAGGACATCGTAGTCCATGAGTTTAAGGACCCCATAGTCCGTAGTTTAAAGGCATTGTAGTCTATGAAGTTTAAGGACATCGTAGTCCATGAGTTTAAGGACCCCACAGTCCGTAGTTTAAAGACATCATAGTCTATGAAGTTTAAGGACATCGTAGTCCATGAGTTTAAGGACCCCACAGTCCGTAGTTTAAAGACATCGTAGTCTATGAAGTTTAAGGACATCGTATTCCATGAGTTTAAGGACCCCACAGTCTGTAGCTTAAAGACATCGTAGTCTATGAAGTTTAAGGACATCGTAGTCTGTGAAATGTGTGGTTGTCGAGACTCGTCACCTCTCTGAAGACGTTGAAGGATTACAACGACAGATATCAGAGGAGTAAAGAGATGTACCCTCGAACCGGTGTGAATTGATTGGAAGATCTGTAGCCTAGTTTGGGACTTAGATCTGTTGAATATTCGTGAGCAGATGGGCTCAGTTCAAAATAAGTTGAGGACTTATGGCCAGAATTGGGCTAAGCCCAATGAGATTAAAATGTTTAACATTTTATTATTCTGGATTGTTGAGCCTTTACTTGGGCTTGGCCCTTTTAATAATGCTGAGCAGTAGATCCTGACATTTTTTGTCTTGTATTGAATGCATAGCATTCATCAGAACAATATGTGTTCTGACAGTGCGCCACGTGGCGTGCCAGGCGTTCTGCGCCAATTAAAGAGCGCATTGTTCTTCTGTCAAGTAGCGCACACGAAAAGGACACGTGTCGCGCTTAGCGCTAAGCGCCAGTTTATGAGCGCATTGCGCTTTCAATTTGTGAGCACGTTGCGCTAGTTTAGTGGCGCACCAGTGAGTGACACGTGGCGCGCTTGGCACTGAGCGCCAGCCCATGAGCGCAGTGCGCTGTTTCAGAAGCGCAAAGCGCAAATTGCATATGTGGTTGACACGTGGCACGTTTTGGCGCTGAGCGCCGGTCCACGGATCACAAAAGCGCAGTTCATGAGTGCAAGGCATTTTTCAGTAGCGCAAAGCGCATTTGATCAAATTTATGATCAGAGAACAAGTTTATGTTCTTTTTAAAGGAGGCTTTGCCTCAAGATTCAAGAACAACAGTTCTTGTAGATCAATGATCTGTGAATGAAGTAAATACTTCTTTTGTTTTTTTTATGATGAGATCTTTTGATCTCTTTTTTTTTCTTTTTATCAAAGACCTTGGTCTTTTGTAGATCTATAATCTTTTAAGAAGATAATTCTTCTATTTTAATGAGTTGATTTCATCTCTTTATTCAAGAATCATTATTTACCTTGAATAAAATGATCTTCTTTTGCTAAAAGCTTGCTTTTCTTTCTTTGAGTTTTCTCAAAATTTGTAGGGGGGTTTCTCTATATCAGACTTGAAGTCTTGTGGCCTTTTTATAGGGCAAATTGATTTGTTAAATCAGTTAAAGAGATTTTTCTCTGATTGATTTGGGGATGTTTCCCCATCGTTGGATCTTTGATCCTAGGGCTCCTGTTTTACAGAAGACAATCTTCCTGTTTTTAAACAGATTGGAAAGATCTTTCCTTAACAAAATTTTAATTCTGATTAATTAATGATTTATCATTATTATTAGATCTTTTGATCTAATAGTGGGGAATTTTTAATTCCAGCGCTAGCGCACCTACATTTGACACGTGGCGCACTGCGCAGAGTGCAGCGCAGCGCAGCCTGCGCTAGCGCACCCGTGTTTGACACGTGGCGCGCAGCCCGCCTAGCGCTGGATCTGAAGCGTTGCTTCACCAGAGCTGTCTTTTCACCTTCCTTTTAAGTCAAACTTGTATTCCCCGGAACTTTCATTTCCCAAGTCTTGGAAATAGCTCCACTGTGCACACAAAATTTTCTGTGCCAAGTCTTTATAATCTGAAGCAAAGATTCTTTCTTTTCCCACCTCCAAAGAATCCTTTCTGTTATGGCTTGTAACCGTCCACATGTTCGCCGACAACCATGGGAAGTGCCTATCCAGACATTGTTTCTCGTTTTGCTGCGCGCTTAGTGGATCCTTCTCTTACGGATGACCAATGCGACGTAGCGCTGTATGAGCTCTTGACTCGTGTAGGGTCCCCTCTCCCCCCACACTCTATTTGGCTTCGGATGATCCTAGCATCTGTGCTTGCTGATATTCCCCCTCCTCCACCAGAGATGTCCTCGGCAATGTTCGATGCTGCTAAAGACAAAATCGAGTGCTTCTTCGAGGCGCATTTGATCACTAAAGCCCTGAGTGAGTGCTCTGTCCACTTGCTGAGCCAGATACGGGCTCGTCGGGTCGTTATCTCCACTTTCTCTGGTGAGTGAGGCGTTGATCGATGGATGGCTACTCCTCGAGAGGATCGCCGTTTTGACATAATGGAGAAGACGGAGAGGGAACTGGACAATCTCATTCTTAGATTTGCAAACCCTTATCCATTTGATCCCATATTTGGTGATCTGTTTACATTGTAATAATAAAAAGATGTCTAATTAAGTATTTTATTATCCGCCAAGTGCTCCGTTATTTTTAATTCTTTGTTATTCCTTTGTAAGGTGCTTATGCGCTGCATAATTTAATTTGTTATAATCAGGTGCAAGTAATTCTTGCAAGGGTGAAGCGCTTCTGGCGCTTAGCGCTCCTGGCGCTTAGCGCTCTCGTGCTTTGCACGTGAGCACCGTTTCAGAGTCTTTGACTCTTATTGCAGGCGCATTTGATGTTAGCGTTGCCTCGCTTTCTAATCTTGGAATTTGAACAGAGTTTTGCTCTAATTGGAGGTACACAGCGCAGAGCGCAGCGCAACTGCGCTAGCGCACCCGTTTTTTACACGTGGCGCGCAGTGCACCTAGCGCTAGCGCACTCATGATGCGCTGCCTACGGCGCAGCGCACCTGGCGCTAGCGCATCCGTGTTCGGCACGTGGCGCACAGCGCGCCTAGCGCTGGATCTGAAGTGTTGCTTCAATTTTTAAATTTTGTATTTTAAACAGAGTTTTTCTCTGATTGGGGGAAACAGAAGAGTTGCTTCATTTCAAACCTTGGAATTTGAACAGAGCTTTGCTCTGATTGGGGAAACAAATGCCCCCCACCGTAGCGCTTACGTGGCCCATACGTGAGTGCAGCGGTGGCAGCATCTGCACCCTCGGATCAACTCAGAAGTTGAAGGGGCGTTTCAATGCCTATAAATAGGTTCTTTGGTCCTTTAGATGATTTTTATCTTCTTCTTGAGAATTATCTCTTCTTCAAAGCATTGCTCTCATGCTTAAGAACTTTTCAAGAGTAACAACTCTGTTACAATTTTAGGTAGAATTTAAAACTTTTAATAAATTAGGGTTTTACCCATTAACAGAGCCTTGCTCTTCATAATCCTTTGATCTAAAGAAAACCCATTTAGGGTTTCATTTATAGAGCTTTGCTCTCTCCAGATCATGAGCCTATAGATCTAAGGAGATCTTTTCTTGAGGTTTCTTAGCCTATGAATCAGAGCTTTGCTCTTTTGAATTATGTTGATTTGTTAATTTTTGATGAAGAACTCTTAAGAGTTTGTTCATAGATCTTGAAGATCCCAGAATTTTTTTAATTCATAGAAATTAATTTTAATTAATTCTCTTCTGATGGATTTTTCCATCATCATTATAGAGCCAGGCTCTTGACATTCTCGGGGAATCTCTTTAAATTCCTTTCATAATTGACTTTGACAGGTGTCATTCCTGTTTGTAGAGCATTGCTCTCAAGGAGTTTAACTCTTTGACCCGAAGGGTCGCTTATTAAATGAGATTCATTTTTCAGGATTTCTCACAAATTCGAATTTATTAGGCGTCATAATTGGAATTTGTTTTCTCCACAGGGATATCAAGAGCCGTTTAAATCCCGTATCCGTTTTTCCTCATTATTAATCTTTTAATGATGTTTCTTTTCAGGCACTATGGCTGTTCATTTATACACTCTGAACGAGTTCATTACTTATAAGGATATTCGCGTACAGGGTCGTTGCCAAAACCAAGAATTTACAGATGCCCAATGTGCGGAGATTATGGGTCGTCTGTATGCACGCGTCGGTTGGTTGCTTCCTCGCCGTTCCGCTCTCTTAAAAATCATAGTGGGAGCCATTTGGAGAGCACTTCCTGGGTTTCACGAAGCCAAGCCGCTTAATGCGCTGGATGATGCCGAAGACAAGGTGCATTCAGTGTACCTGTCGGGGCTGATCTCGAAGAAGCGGCGAAATAACCTCATCGATATTCTGCATCAGGTTTTCCAACAGACAACGATAATCGCTTCTTATCGAAGGGAGGGGGACATTGTCGAGGATCTCGACACTCGTGAGCGCGAGAGAATGCACACGAGAATGGTCAGAAAGGCCAGAAAGATTCTAGACGGCCTCACTTTTGAATTCCTCAATCCATGCCCTGGATCTGAGGTTTTACCATTGTAATCATTTTGATGATGTTTTCGTTTACTGCTTTCATAATTGTAAGAAATTTTTTGTAGTATGAATGGCAAATTCCTAATTTCAACTTGTTTTATTTTATGTACTAAATCTTTTGGACATGCATGAACGGGTATGCTTCGCACGCTTAATCAACTGCGAATCAAATGTTTTCCTTGTCGTTTTCTTCTCTTTACTGTGTTGTTGGTATGTTACTCTAGCAAGTGTGGCCTGTAGATAATAGAGAACGTTTCATCTTGAACTCTCCGAGAGGTAGTGACGACTTAGGAAGCAGGTTCAGATCTACTACATGAGACTTTTCAACTTCATGAGCCGTGAGGGTCTTATGAAGACTTTTCTCCCTGCGAGTCGTGAGGATCTCGTAAGTGTAATTTCTCCTTAGGAATCGTGAGAATTCCTAAGTGTGTTTGCCCTTATAAGTCGTAAGGATCTTATAAGAGAGTTTTCTTCCTTACGAATCGAGAGGACCCGTAAGTGTTTAATGAGATTAACGTTATCCGCATTTCACGGCGTCATTGGGTGATGTATTCCCGAGGCGGGGTCATGTAGATGACGTATTTCCGCGACGGGGTCATGTGGATGACGTATTTCCGCAACGGGGTCATGTGGATGACGTATTTCCGAACGGGGTCATGTGGATGACGTATTTCCGAAACGGGGTCATATGGATGACGTATTTCCGAACGGGGTCATGTGGATGACGTATTTCCGAGACGGGGTCATGTGGATGACGTATTTCTGAACAGGGTCATGTGGATGACGTATTTCCGAGACGGGGTCATGTGGATGACGTATTTCCGAGACGGGATCATGTGGATGACGTATTTCCACGATGGGGTCATGTGGATGACGTATTTTCGAAATAGGGTCATGTGGATAACGTATTTCCGCGACGGGGTCATGTGGATGACGTATTTCCGAACGGGGTCATGTGGATAACGTATTTCCGAGACGAGGTCATGTGGATGACGTATTTCCGAAACGGGGTCATGTGGATGACGTATTTCCGAGACGGGGTCATGTTGATGATGTATTTCCGAGACGGGGTCATGTGGATGACGTATTTCCGAACGGGGTCATGTGGATGACGTATTTCCGAGACGGGGTCATGTGGATGACGTATTTTCGAAATGGGGTCATATGGATGACGTATTTCCGTGACGGGGTCATACGGATGACGTATTTCCGAGACAGGGTCATGTGGATGACGTATTTCCGTGACGGGGTCATATGGATGACGTATTTCCGCGACGGGGTCATGTGGATGACGTATTTCTGCGACGGGGTCAAATGGATGACGTATTTCCGTGACGGGGTCATATGGATGACGTATTTCCGTGACGGGGTCATGTGGATGACGTATTTCCGAGACGGGGTTACGTATTTCCGAGACGGGGTCATGTGGATGACGTATTTCCGAGACGGGGTCATGTGGATGATGTATTTCCGAGACGGGGTCATGTGGATGACGTATTTCCGAGACATGGTCATGTGGATGACGTATTTCCGAGACGGGGTCATGTGGATGACGTATTTCCGAGACGGGGTCATATGGATGACGTATTTCCGAGACGGGGTCATGTTGATGATGTATTTCAACATGATGTATTTCCAAGACGGGGTCATGTTGATGACGTATTTCCGAAACGGGGTCATGTGGATGACGTATTTCCGAAACGGGGTCATGTGGATGACGTAGCGTCTGTTGTAATGAGACGAATATCGAAGTGGTCTCCAAGTTGTCTGTGAACCATAGAGATTTGGAGTAGGGGTTTTGCCGTAGCTCCAGGGTTGATTGCAGCGTCTGAATCCTGCTGGAATGGAGAGGAACGCTGTTGATCATCTCTAGGCTATCCCTGAACCGTCGAGATTTGGCTTCGTTTTCTGATGGAGCCTGGGAGGGAAGGTGTGGTTCCTTCTTTGTTTGCGCCCCTGGATTGTATACAGGGATTGATGTGATATCACCTGTAGGGCATAAATTTTATTTATATATTTTTTATTTCTGCGATGCTCTATCATTTCAGCTTTTATATCGTGAAGGTCGCGATTGCCCAATCATTTCGGCTATTTTTCGCGGTGCCCAATCATTTCGGCTATTTATTTTATTTTTACTCGCTACTTTTTATTGCGAGCTACCCAATCATTTTGGCTATTTGCATGCATATATTTTTACTTGCTGATTTTGTTTGCAAGTTGCCACATCATTTCGGCTATTTCGTATGCATGTGTGGCTCGCTAGCTTCTTTGCTGCAAGCTTGGAGTTAGACACCGATTTCGGCATCAGCACTGCTACAACTGGAATATTGCCAGGTGCAAATCATCATTTGCCTCTGTCGATGTCGAATAAAGGTGGCTTAGCGAACAGGGTTAGGATCCTGTCGACTAAGGCTTTTGACTTCATGAGCCGTAAGGGTCTCATGAAGGTATTTCTCCCTACGAGTCGTGAGGGTCATGTAGGTGTGTTTTCTCCTTAGGAATCGTAAGGATTCCTAAGTGTGTGTTCTCTTATAAGTCGTAAGGATCTTACAAGAGTGTTTTCTCCTTATAAGTCGAGAGGACTCACAAGGGTTGTTCACCGTGCAAACATATCCCTAGTCACGGATGGGACTTTGTTAGGAAAGTGTTTATTCGCGCCCGTGGATTGTATACAAGGGTCAGCATTGAGCCGTTTGTAGGGCAGTGTTGGAGATTGTGGTGGTTGCTTAAGAACAGGTTCGGATCCCTGTAGCTTAAGACTTTCAAAACTTATGAGCCGTGAGGGTCTCATAAGAGGGTTCTCCTTACGAGTCGTGAGGATCTCACAAGTGTAATTTCTCCCTAGGGATCGTGGGGATCCCTAAGTGTGTTGCTCCCTTGTGAGTCGTAAGGACCTCATGGAGGTGGTTTCTCTTCACAAGGTCGAAAGGACCTTGCAAGTGTCTTCTAACGAGATTGAGCCCTTTCGGGTTTTCACAAAACTCGCCGGTACCCCTGCTGTTTTTACTCACGGAGCCCTTTCGGGTTTTCATCCGTGCCCATTTTGCTTATGGACATACCGTTTTTTCTCTCTTTTTTTTTATTTTAACGAGGTTGCGCCCTTTCGGGTTTTCACAAAACTCGCTGGTAGCCCTGCTGTTTTTACTCACGGAGCCCTTTCGGATTTTCATCCGTGCCCATTTTGCTTATGGACATACCCCATTTTTTGCTTTTTTTTATTCTTTTTTTTGTATCAGCTTTGGGATGCTGCAATCCACAGTAGTTTATCGATATCTCGGTTAACAGCTAGTTTTAGGACATAGTGGTCCATCGTTAGTTTAAGGACGTTTCGGTCCGTCTTTAGTTTAAGGACGTTTCGGTCCACTGTTAGTAGAAGGACGTTTCGGTCCGTTAGCCGGCTACTACATATAGAGTTTGGGTTTAGAAAGATAGCGAGCGGACATAGTTATCGTCATCCATCATTGACCTAGGCCGTGACTCGTCTAGCATAGTAATTTTTCAGAAAGCGACCATTTATTAGCCTGAAAGGGCTTTCACCATGCATGTCCATGAGTAAATAGGCCCCACCCTGGTAGACATTGTCTATAATATACGGGCCTTCATAGTTCGGCTCGAATTTCCCCCGTTTGGCACGATTGGGGATCATAGGTCTTTTGACCACTAGCACAAGTTCGCCTTGGCGGAATGTTCTTGGCCTAGTCAGTCTTTCGTATGAGCGCGTCATCTTTGCTTTATAAGCCTCCAAATTTTGTTGCGCCATGAGCCGAGTTTCGTCAAGGGCATCAAGTTCCTCAAGCTGAAGATGAGCATTTTCTTCTTCTGTTAGCTCGTAGTGAACTGCCACTCGTAGAGAGGGTAGCTCTATCTTGAGGGGGTGTACCGCCTCTGTACCGAATACTAATGCGTACGGCGTTGTGTTCGTAGCCATTTTGAACGTAGTTCGATACGCCCAAAGAGCTTCATGCAGTCTCTCATGCCAGTCCTTCTTATTCGGGGACACTGTCTTTTTCACGATCTTTGTCAAGGTCTTGTTGAAAGCCTCAGCTAGACCGTTAGCTCGAGGATTATAGACCGAGGAGTATCTCCAGTCTATATTATGCTGTTGTGCAAAACGGCTGATCTTGTGGCTTCTGTGGGCTGGCCCGTTATCGGAGATGATCCATCGTGGAGTTCTAAACCGATAAATGACGTGCATCTTGAAGAAATGGAGGATGTTCTCCGTTTTCACTTCCCTCAGCGGTACTGTTTCTGCCCATTTGGAGAAGTAATCAGTTGTCGCCAAAATGAATCGATGTCCTCTGGACGATACTGGTTCGATGGGGCCGATTATGTCAGTCCCCCACATTTCGAATGGCAAGCTAGCCACCGTTGGATGTAGTGGGTTTGGATACTGATGGATGAAGTCTCCGTGGATCTGGCACGAATGGAACTGCTTCGCGTATTCGAGGCGGTCTTGGATCATTGTAGGCCAATAATAATCCATCCATTTGATCTTCAGCTTCATTTTCGGGCCGGCTTGGTGAGAACCGCAGAGTCTGTTATGAGTTTCTTGGACGACTCTCTTTGCCTCTTCAGGTCCGAGGCATCTTAGCCATAAAGAGTCAAATGGTCTCTTATACAGGGTATCATTGACGAAAGCAAAAGACAGAGCTCGTTTCATAAGTTGATGTCTTGAGGACGCATCTTCAGGTGTTCGACGGGATTTGAAATAGTCTATAAAGACATCTCTCCAATTAGTAACCCTTTCCTGGTCTTTTATTTGTAGAGTCATTTGCTCGGTCGCTCTCTTTTCCTCGGATGATTCCGGAGATACTTCTGCTGGAGCAGGAACCCGACGCTTTGCATAACGATCCTCATGTCATCGAGGTTTTCGTCAGCCAGTTCTTTAGCGAGCTTGGCTAATGCATCCGCCTTGCTATTTTCCGCACGCGGTATGCTTTCCAAGGTGTAGGAAGGAATTTGGGTCAGCAGTTGTTGCACCCTCTCGCCGTACTTTACCAACTCAAGCTTGCATGTCTGATAGTCACCGTTTACTTGACTGACGATCAATTGGGAGTCTCCGTATATGAGGAGGTTTTCAATTCCCATATCGATGGCGATCTCGAGACCTGCTATCAAAGCTTCGTATTCGGCTTCGTTGTTCGTCCTTAGCTCTGTTAAGGAGAACGCAAAGCGCATTATCCCTCCTTGTGGAGTCACGAAGATGAGGCCTACCCCGGATTTGATTATAGGGGTGCTTTGTTTGCGCTTCTTTATGGAAGACGCTCCATCAAAATAAAGTTCCCATCGGGTATCACCCCCGTCGATCGGGTCAAACGCATGCTCGTCTGGCAGTTCCCAGTTCAAAGGAGAATCAGCAGGTATCAGATGCTCAGCGAGGAAGTCGGCGATGGCCTGGCCTTTCACTGCCTTAAGAGGCCGATAAGTTATCGAGAACTCCATCAAGAACAAGGCCCACTTAGCGAGTCGTCCTATTAATATGGCCTTCGACATCAAATATTTGAGAGGATCCACCTTCGATATGAGATGGACCTCATGTGCCAACGCGTAGTATCTGAGCTTCGTTATTGCGAAGATCGACGCCAGGCAGTGTTTTTCAATGGGAGAGTAATTGCTTTCTGCCCCCAGGGGAACTCGACTTAAATAGTAGAGGGCTCTCTCCTTCCCTTGGTCGTTCTCTTGTGCCCATAGCGCACCTAAAGAACCTTCGATAGCTGTTGTATATAGAATGAGAGGCTTTCTCTTGACCGGAGCGGTCAACACCGGCGGATTCTGCAGGTATTGCTTAATTTCGTCCAGCGCGCTTTGACATTTGTGATCCCAGACGAACGGGGTTCCCTTCTTCATCAGGTGACTGTAAGGACGACATTTGCCTGAGAGATTGGCTATAAATCGCCGGATATACGCGAGCTTCCCTTGGAGAGACCGCAATTGCTTGAGAGTCCTTGGCGGAGGCATTTCCATAATCGCCTTGATCTTTGACGGATCTATCTCGATGCCTCGATGTCGTACGATGAATCCTAGGAATTTGCCTGAAGAAACTCCGAACGCGTATTGAGAGGGTTCATCTTCAAGTTGTATTGCCGAAGGCGTTGAAATACGGTCTTCAGATGCTCTAAATGTTTCTTGTATGATTTGCTTTTAACTACGAGGTCTTCGATATAGCATTCGACGATTTCATGTATGAGGTCATCGAAAATCTTCGTCATGGCCCTCTGATAGGTGGCACCGGCGTTCTTTAAACCGAAGGGCATCACCTTGTAGCAGAATATGCCCAAAGGGGTCCGGAAAGCGGTATGCTTTTGGTCTTCGGGATGCATCTTTATCTGATTATATCCTGATGAGCCGTCCATGAAGGAGAAAACTTCATGAGTGGACGTATTGTCTATCATCAGCTCAGTGACCGGTACTGGAAAATCGTCTTTCGGGCAGGCTTTATTGAGATCCCGAAAGTCCACACATATGCGCACCGTCCCATTCTTCTTCATCACCGGGACGATGTCGGCGATCCAATCAGGATATTGAATCTCTTGGATGAAGCCGGAGTCGATTAGCGTTTTGACCTCGGCGTTGATACTCATCTCAAGCTCGAGCCGCATTCTTCTCGATGCATGTTTGATTGGCTTGACGTCCGGGGATATCGTCAATTTGTGCACAACAATCTCTTGATTTAATCCAAGCCTCTCGGAATAGTTCCATGCGAAGCAATCTTTATGTTGCATGAGCACGTCCTTTAGTGTAGCTACCCTTTCTTCAGACAACAGCTCACTGACGAACGTCGGCCGCGGGTCACTTGCCGTCCCCAAATCAATTTTCTTGAGGTTATCTGCAGTAGTATGTATTCCATCTTCCAGCTCTTTTGGTGCTGGTGGAAATTCTGAGATTACCTCGTCGTCATCATTTTCGAAGCACCAGGGGAGGTCATCCATATTCTCGGGCTCTTCTTCTGACAGCGTTATCATATGACAAGTATGAGATCGCTTCCAAGACCGATATTGATCTGGTTCTACTCTTGCGGTTTTGGATTCATGCTTCTGTGGCGGGGTTACCTTCAGCCACTGGATAGAGCAAACTTACCTTGCTGATACCGGTCTTCTACCCAGTCTTTAAATATGAAGCAGTCTTCAATAGGGTGTCCTATTGCCTTGTGATAGGAGCAATAGTCCGGGTGAGAGATTTCGCCTGCTTGCTCGAGGTGCTTGGACTCCGGGAGTGTCATCATCTGATGTTTTATGACAAGATCGAATATCTTCCTTGTCTTGTCTTGGGGAAAAGAATATGCTCGACCCATCATTTTTATAAGAGACGAATCCGGACTGCTCGATTCCCGATCGTGTGGCTTCTTGGACCCGCTTTGTCGTTGTCGAACGCCTTTCCCATTGTTTGGTTTGTTTCTGCCTCTACGTCGGGCCTTTTTATAGAACGGGTTGACAAGGAGGAGCATTTTCATTCTTCATAGCCTGTTGAAGGAGGCATTGCGTCCTGGCTTTCTCGTAGATGGCCATTTCGCGATTATGGTCGTCTCACGCCTTTTGACCTGCTTCCCTTATAAGCTTGTCCATTTGTTCTTCGAACGACGGACTGGGCATTTTCATGGCGGGAGCTCTTTCTGGTTCAGGGTTAGCATCTTCCCACAAAGCATCTCCTTCTTCATCAAAGTTATGTATGATGTAGCAGTCACGGAGTAGCTCCCGTTTTTTGGATTGAACATACCCAAGCCCGGTCGTTTCCATTCTCCCGTTGGGCAACTTTCGTTGAGTTCCGGGAATGTTCCAGATCCTGTTATAGAACCGTGCTTGTCGCGCAGTTTGCTTAAGGGGTACACCTTGGCGTCTCAAGGGTCTCTTTAGTCCTTCTGTGTAATATCTGGGCAAACGGATGGGTTGGAGCCTGTCAAGTGTAGAATTTGCGCCATGCCAGATTTCTTTCTCCACTTTGGTTTCCCCGGATCAGTAGAATAGGATCGCCTTTTCACCTTCTCGCCTGGGAGGGACGTAGAATGTCTGCAGTTCTTCCACACTGTAGGTATCAAGCGCGTCTAGCTCTTTATGATGCTTGGGCGGAATCATGGCAACTTGCAAACTTTGCTCTTCATGAGCGAAGGTTTGTATAGATGGCCGAGCAAAGAATATGGCATTGACCTCATCTTCCGAGTCGCTGCCGAAGATCAACATAGGAGCGGACGGTCCCGGCTTGTTGTACTGGGGCGGTCCTGTGTAAACTATCTCTTCTTCCTCCTTGGTATCACTCCCGAAGACTGGAATAGTGGTGATAGCTTTGTTCTTCGGTTTGTGACATCTTTCCGTGTCTTCAAAGTCTGGTAAGAAGTATTTTGCATGTTCGTAATTTCGGACTTCATGCACGGAGAATGGGTTTAGCTCTCCTGTCACAGTATACTCGAGACCATCCTTGAAATATTTCATACACTGATGTTGTGTAGAGGGGATGATATTGTACTCGTGTAACCAAGGCCGGCCGAGCAAAGCGTTATAGCATGTCTTGGCGTCAATGACGTGGAACTTAACGTCCGTGATGAGCAGCCCAAAGCGCAGTATCAATATTACGGATCCAAGCGTCCGTGACGACTGGGAGTCAAATCCGGAGATGGTGATTTTATCGCGAGAGAGGTGTTGAACGCTCATGCAGATTTCCTTTAACACCTTCACGTTAAGGAGGTTGACGGAGGACCCATTGTCAACCAGGATTTTACCTATTTTGATGTCAAGACAGTATCCGGAGACATACAGGGGACGGTTGTGCTCGCATGTCCCAAGGATGAGATCTTCATCGCCGAAGGTGATATCGGCTGTGTGTACTTCTTCCAGCTCGTCCTTCATCTTTTCCTCGGCGAGGAAATCTTGGAATTGCTCGGGTTCCTGCAGTGCCTTGATTAAGGAATCTCTCACCTCTTTGGATAGTAGAAGGGCGTCGAGAATACTGAGCTGCGAGGGTATTTTCTTCAAGTGTGCCAGAATGTTGTAGTCCACCTTACTTTTCTTTGGCGGGTCCTTGGCTGTCAGCTTTTCGACGGCTTGGTCATCAAGGATGATATCCTCGGAGACATTTTCTTTTCCCTTATCTTTTCTATTTGACCCACTGTTCGAGGGCCCAAGATTCTTTTCGGGCAGCGTACGATTGCGCAGCTGAATATTTTCATAGGTCTTCGGTTCTTCTTCTTTTCCCAAGATGGACTCTTTAAAGAGAGGGCCAAGAGTCATTTCTTCGTCAGAGTCGCTCCCGAAGGTGAGAACTTGCGATCCCCCGGCGTTGACCATGCGACAGTTGCCGGTAGTTCTTTTATGCTCCTCGGTCATATTTCTTTGCTCCCGACGAGTTTTGCGTTTAATCCGCTTGAAATGCTGCCGGTGAGCAACATACCCCTGCCACCATCTTATAAAAGCATTGCACTCTTTGGTGGGGTGCGCAATCTTTCGATGATATAAGCAGTAGCTAGGATGTGTTTCCGCTTCACCAAGAATATCTCCTCCGGAGGGTGGCAGCTTCATTCCCATTGATATGGATTTGGCGAACCTCTTCCTCGTCTTGAACCTGTTTTTATTCTCGGCGGAGGTATTTTGATCTAGGGAGTGTTTCGACCCTTTCTTCCAGTCGCCGGCGTTTGGCCTTTTCAAATATGACCATCTCACGCTCCCGATCAGCTTTACTTTTTGAAAGAGCTTCGTTGAGGAATGCGTTGATCATTTCGTCTAATGGCTCTAGATGTTCCGGTTTAGGATTTGCCCCCAGTTTCTCGGTGCAAGGAGCTTCTTCATCGTCTGTCGACTAGTGGGAGATCACATAGCAACTTGCCACGTAATCCTCAGATTCATCCGACGAGTCTTCTCCTTCATCTCCGTCCTCAAAGACGTGGATGAGAAACTCCGGAGTGTGACCGGAGTCCGCGCCTTCTGGTTATACTCTTTTAGCACGTCAATCTGCTTTTGCAGGTCCGTGCGCTTGTCACCAGGCTTCACGTGCTTCTTGGATTTCTTCTTCTTCTTTGAAGATTTTGACGGCTGGATGTGAGTGCTTTGGCTATCACCACCAATTTTTGGAGTTGGACGCGGTTTTAACATTCCTTCGATGATCTCGGGTTCGAGTGGGTTTTTTCACCTGATCGCCGGGCATGTTTGGAGATCCTTTAGCATTCTTTTTGTCTTGGCTGAAAGAGCGACCTCCCATGGAGCTTCTTCTATGAAAGAGCATGATGCCCCCGGTGTATCCGTATTCTTGGGAGTGTGTGGCCAAGGCGGGTTCACCTTCCAATTTTTGGATAATATGAATTTGCCCTGCTGGTATTGATCTTCTATCCAGCTTTTGAAGATGTAACAATTCTCGATCGGATGGCCCAACATTCGGTGGTAAGGGCAATAGTTAGGATTGCTAGTGTCGCCTAGTTGCGCTGGACGTCTTGGCTCTGGCAGAGTAATGAACCTGTTGCGCAGTGCAAGCTCGAACAATCTCTTCGTCTTGTCTCGAGGGAACGAGTAACGGCGTCTCATTTTATCTTCGAGAGATCGAGTTCTGTTATTTTGGCGATCAACTGGTCTCGGGCCACCAGGCTGCTGTTGAGCATTGGCGATGACGATCGCTTTCCCCTTTCCCTTCTCATTTCGGGAGTCTAGCTTTGGAGGAGACGGTCTATGACCCATCTGGTCCATTTGGGCCAGTTTGTCGATCAAGGCTTGGAATGTGGTCATCTTAAAGAACATCATGAATTGTGAAATAGTTGCATGAGGGTCTAGGGTGCCCACGAGCATGCCCACCGCCGGTGCTTCTTCAATGCCCTATTCGCATTTCGACCACAGATTCCGCCATCGGATTGCGTATTGAACCCACGTCTCGCCTGGCTTCACCCTGGCATTGATCAATGCCGTTATTGGGGTGCGTTCACTAGCACTCGCGAATCGCTGGGTGAATAACAACTTCATTTCTGCGAAAGTTTTGACGGAGTCGTTTGGAAGTTCGGAGTACCACTCAAATGCTGTCTCCGACAAGCTGCCGACGAATTGGCGGAGCAAAAGCTTATCATCACCCCCGGTGTTGCCGCAAAGAGCTTTGAACTGAGAGACATGCTGATGGGGATTTCCTGTCCTCTTGTACACATGAAATTTGGGGATTGTGTATCTCAGCGGGTACTTTATTTGGTCATACCATCCTAGATACGGTTGCCCAGTTTTAACGATTTGGCCGGCCGCTTCATTTGCTTGGTGAGCTCGTATTTGCTGAGCAATATAGTCATCCAGAGCGGCCTTGGAAACAGTTTCCTCTTTGGCTGCTGAAAGAGCCGGAGGAGGGTTCGATATCTCCCCTCTGTCATCTTCAATAATGATCGGAGGGTCTTCAGCTGGAGGATCCGGCTGTAATATCATCCCGACCATATCTTGGAAGAGAAGCGCCATTCGTTTTATGATGGCAGCTTGTTCTGCTGCTTCTTTGTCCTTCTTTTCGAAGACATTGCGTAGGAACTCAGCATCGGTTTCTTGTTCGTGACGCTGCTCTGATGACGCCTCCGGGCTTTCTTTTGGCCCGGTGAGTGCGGCCATTTACGTCAGCATTTCCTGAAGCTTCTGTTACTGCTCCTGGGCCTTTGTCACGGATCGGGTGAGCGGTCGGTGACCCGTTGAAGCGCGGCTTTCCTCTTTTCCGGAAGCCATGTAAACAGTATGCACCTTTATGCCCCCAGACTTGGGGCGTTTGGGCTCAGTATCCCTGTGGTCTGCCGTAGTTACAGGGGCTTTCTTTGGCCTCCTTCTCTTTTGAGCAGTTGACGTTAAGGGGGCCGTTGCAGCGGGCACCCAGGTGGTTGTTGTCCTTTGTGGCTTGCCAGGACGGTTCTCTTCCTACTGAACCTTCAGCTTCTTCTGTCGACGGGGATAGTCTTGATCAATCACCGACTGTTGGACCTGTCGCCAGACTTTGTAGATTTTGGAGGATAGCCGCTGAGGGGGCTGCTCCGGCTTTGTTTCTATAACATTCTCCACCGGTGGAGGAGATCTTTTCAGTACGGCGGTAGTAGAGTTCCTGCGCACCTTGTTCAGCAATTCAAAGCTGTTCTCGGTTGGAACAGCAACATTGACTTCCACCGTTAGGGCTGGTGGAGTTAGCCCAGAGGGGGAGTTGCCCCCAGCTTTCTTTACTCGGCGCAAGTGGCGATGTCGAGCACGTCGAGCTGTTGGGATGGTTTCAGCTTGAGGGGTGACTTCGTCTTGCCCCCTGTTCAGGTGAGGCGCTGCCGGTACCAGCCTTTTGAAGACCGACGTCCGTTGAGTAGCGGTATCCAGTCTGTCAAAGACAGACTTTTGAGCAGGAACGGGAGCCGGAACAGTCAGTCTTGTGAAGACCGACCCTTTGGCCGGAGAAGCCGTCTTGATGACTTCGGGAGCAGGGATGGCTATCCTCTTCGAAATAACCTGTTCTGGAATTATAGGCTTCATCATGGGCCTACATGATCTTTAGCCCAATCTGGCGAAGACCGAGGCGCTGGAGCTAGACGACCCGTTGAGAGGGGCCGCGGTAGCTGTAAGCAGATCAAAGACCGACTTCTTGGGAGTTTCTTGTGTTGGTATAGGAGTGCTGAAGCTCGTTGGCGGGAGCATGGTCCCGAAAAACAATCCAGTGGTGGCCTGAGTGATCTGTTCCACCGGCATCGTGAACAGGGAGGCCGCTTGGGGCCCGTAAGCTATGCCTCCAGATGAGGCGGAGCGTGAGTTGCAATTGCAGTTGGAATACTTCATGCAAGTAGACGCCATTGTTTTCTGCACCAGCAAGACACCAAATCTAAGTACCTCGAACCCAAGGGCAACCATATCAAACTGCAATTCGTTCCCGAACACGACACACGAAGTATGGAGTGGAAAGAGGAAAAGGTCCCACCGGGCGTGCTGGAATCTGTTCCCCGTCGAACACGGAGACGCGACTGCGCAGGTCCATCTTGCCTGAAATTCGGGGCAGATGCTAATTGGTGCTATCTGTCCACCTCTCCGAAGATGCCAAGTTGATTTATGGCACCATGTATCGAAGGTTTAAACGGATGCGGCCGATGTAGCAGACTTCATCAGATTCCCCCTCGTTAAAGGGTTTTTTGATTATGGGGACGCTCTTCCCTGCAGGCGCAAGCCCCTGCAGTTAATTACGCTACCGCATCGCGGTAACAACTTTCTCCTTCTCCAGATGGTCACTTCGTGTCGTGTGTGTTTGTTTTGTTTTTGGTTGCCCGTGAATTGTATACGGAGACTAATTTATGTTGTCGCCCGTAAGGCATGGATTAGTCCAAATCCGTATCTTCTTAGATTTGAATTTAGGTGTTGGGTTTAAGAATACGTTAGTCTCATTTGAGACTAAGATCAACTTAAACGTTAGTTAAGGATACGTTAGTCTAATTTTAGTTTAACATCAACTTAACGGGATCATTTAAATCCAACAAGAGAGCGTTTAGACTCTATTGTTTAGTTTAAAGACATTGCGGTCGATTAGTTTAAGAACATTGCGGTCCATTGTTAGTTTAAGGACATCTCGGTCCGTTGTTAGTTTAAGGACATCTCGGTCCATGGGTTTAAAGGGACCCCACAGTCCAAGGTTAGGGACATCGTAGTCCATGAGTTTAAGGACCCCACAGTCCATAGTTTAGAGACCCCATAGTCTGTGAAGTTTAAGGACATCGTAGTCCATGTGTTTAAGGACCCCACAGTCCGTAGTTTAAAGACATCGTAGTCTATGAGTTTAAGGACCCCACAGTCCGTAGTTTAAAGACCCCATAGTCTATGAAGTTTAAGGACATCGTAGTCCATGAGTTTAAGGACCCTACAGTCCGTAGTTTAAAGATATCGTAGTCTATGAAGTTTAAGGACATCGTAGTCCATGAGTTTAAGGATCCCACAGTCCGTAGTTTAAAGACATCGTAGTCTATGAAGTTTAAGGACATCGTAGTCTATGAAATTTAAGGACCCCACAGTCCGTAGTTTAAACACATCGTAGTCCATGAGTTTAAGGACCCCACAGTCCGTAGTTTAAATACATCGTAGTTTATGAAGTTTAAGGACATCGTAGTCCATGAGTTTAAGGACCCCACAGTCCGTAGTTTAAAGACATCATAGTCTATGAAGTTTAAGGACATCGTAGTCCGTGAAATGTATGGTTGTCGGGACCCGTCACCTCTCTGAAGACATTAAAGGATTACAACGACAGATATCAGAGGAGTAAAGAGATGTACCGTCGAACAGGTGTGAATTGATTGGAAGATCTGTAGCCTAGTTTGGGACTTAAATCTGTTGAATATTCGTGAGCAGATGGGCTCAGTTCAAAATAAGTTGAGGACTTATGGCCAGAATTCCGCTAAGTCCAATGAGATTAAAATGTTTAACATTTTATTGTTCTGGGTTGTTGAGCCTTTACTTGGGCTTGGCCCTTTTAATAATGCTGAGCATTAGATCCTGACATTTTTTGTCTTGTATTGAATGCATAGCATTCATCAGAACAATATGTGTTTTGACAGCGCGCCACGTGGCGTGCCAGGCGTTCTGCGCCAATTAAAGAGCGCATTGTGCTTCTGTCAAGTAGCGCACACGAAAAGTACACGTGTCGCGCTTAGCGCTAAGCGCCAGTTTATGAGCGCATTGCGCTTTCAATTTGTGAGTGCGTTGCGCTAGTTCAGTGTCGCACCAGTGAGTGACACGTGGCGCGCTTGGCGCTGAGCGCCAGCCCATGAGCGCAGTGCGCTATTTCAGAAGCGCAAAGGGCAAGTTGCATATGTGGTTGACACGTGGCACGTTTTGGCGCTGAGCGCCGGTCCACGGAGCGCAAAAGCGCAGTTCATGAGTGCAAGGCACTTTTCAGTAGCGCAAAGCGCATTTGATCAAATTTATGATCAGAGAACAAGTTTATGTTCTTTTTAAAGGAGGTTTTGCCTCAAGATTCAAGAACAACAGTTCTTGTAGATCAATGATCTGTGAATGAAGTAAATACTTCTTTTGTTTTTTTATGATGAGATCTTTTGATCTCTTTTTTTCTTCTTTTTATCAAAGGCCTTGGTCTTTTCTAGATCTATGATCTTTTAAGAAGATAATTCTTCTGTTTTAATGAGTTGATTTCATCTCTTTGTTCAAGAATCATTCTTTAACTTGAATAAAATGATTTTATTTTGCTAAAAACTTGATTTTCTTTCTTTGAGTTTTCTCAATGTTTGTAGGGGGTTTCTCTATATCAGACTTGAAGTCTTGGGGCCTTTTTATAGGGCAAATTGATTTGTTAAATCAGTTAAAGAGATATTTTTCTGATTGATTTGGGGATGTTTCCCCATCGTTGGATCTTTGATCCTAGGGCTCCTGTTTTACAGAAGACAATCTTCTTGTTTTTAACAAGATTGGAAAGATCTTTCCATAATAGAATTTTAATTCTGATTAATTAATGATTTATCATTATTATTAGATCTTTTGATCTAATGGTGGGGAATTTTTAATTCCAGTGCTAGCGCACCTACGTTTGACACGTGGAGCGCAGCGCAGAGCGCAGCTCAGCATGCGCTAGCGCACCCGTGTTTGACACATGGCGCGCAGCGTGCCTTGCGCTGGATCTGAAGTGTTGCTTCACCAGAAGTGTCTTTTCACCTTCTTTTTAAGTCAAACTTGTATTTCCCGGAACTTTCATTTCCCAAGTCTTTGAAATAGCTCCACTGTGCACACAAAATTTTCTGTGCCAAGTCTTTATAATCTGAAGCAAAGCTTCTTTCTTTTCCTGCCTCCAAAGAATCCTTTCAGTTATGACTTGTAACCGTCCACATGTTCGCCGACAACCATGGGAAGTGCCTATCCAGGACATTGTTCCTCATTTTGTTGCGCGCTTGGTGGATCCTTCTCTTATGGATGACCAATGTGACGTAGCACCGTATGAGCTCTTGACTCGTGTAGGGTCTCCTCTCCCCCCACACTCTATTTGGCTTCGGATGATCCTTGCGTCTGTGCTCGCTGATATTCCCCCTCCTCCAGCAGAGATGTCCTCGGCAATGCTCGATGCTGCTGAAGACAAGATTGAGTGCTTCTTCGAGGCGCATTTGATCACTAAAGCCCTGAGGGATTGCTCTGTCCACTTACTGAGCCAGATACGGGCTCGTCGGGTCGTTATCTCCACTTTCTCTGGTGAGTGCGGCGTTGATCGATGGATGGCTACTCCTCGAGAGGATCGCCGTTTTGACATGGTAGAGAAGACGGAGAGGGAACTGGACAATCTCATTCTTAGCTTTGCAAACCCTTGTCCTTTTGATCCCATGTTTGGTGATCTGTTTATATTGTAATAATAAAAAGTTGTCTAATTAAGTATTTTATTATCCGCCAAGTGCTCCTTTATTTTTAATTCTTTTTTATTCTTTTGTAAGGCGCTTATGCGCTGCATAATTTAATTTGCTATAATCAGGTGCAAGTAATTCTTGAAAGGGTGAAGCGCTTCTGGCGCTTAACGCACCTGGCACTTAGCGCTCTCGTGCTTTGCACGTGAGCGCCGTTTCAGAGTATTTGACTCTTATTGCAGGCGCATTTGATGTTAGCGTTGCCACGCTTTCCAATCTTGTAATTTGAACAGAGCTTTTCTCTAATTGGGGGTGCACAGCGCAGAGCGCAACGCAACTGCGCTAGCGCACCCGTGTTTGACACGTGGCGCGCAGCGCGCCTAGCGCTAGCACACTCATGATGCGCTGCCTAGGGCGCAGCGCACCTGGCGTTAGCGCATCCGTGTTCGACGCGTGGCGCGCAGCGCGTCTAGCGCTGGATCTGAAGCGTTGCTTCAATTTTTAAATTTTGAATTTTAAACAGAGATTTGCTCTGATTGGGGGAAACAGAAGCTTCGCTTCATTTCAAACCTTGGAATTTGAACAGTGCTTTGCTCTGATTGGGGAAACAGGGCAAAAAGTTTCATCTTATATATTTTTTTCTTTCCGCGATGCTCTATCATTTCAGCTTTTATATCGCAAAGTCGCGATTTCCCAATCATTTCGGCTATTTTTCGCGGTGCCCAATCATTTCCGCTATTTTTTACGCTGCTTTTTATTGCGAGTTGCCCAACCATTTTGGCTATTTGTTTTATTTACTCACTGCTTTTTATTGCGAGTTGCCCAACTATTTCGGCTATTTTGATGCATACATTTTTACTTGCTGACTTTGTTGCAAATTGCCCCATCATTTCAGCTATTTCATATGCATTTGTGGCTCGCTGGCTTTTTCGCTGCGAGTTTGGGATTTGATACCGATTCAGGCATCAGCATCGCTACAACTGGGATCTTGCCAGGAGAGAATCATTATTTGCCTCTGTCGATGTCGAATAAAGGTGACTTAGCAAACAGGGTTAAGATCATGTTGACTAAGGCTTTTTGACTTCATGAGCCATAAGGGTCTTATAAAGGTATTTCTCCCTACGAGTCATGAGGATCTCATAAGTGCGTTTTCTCCTTAAGAATCGTAAGGATTCCTAAGTGTATGGTCTCTTATAAGTCGTAAGGATCTTACAAGAGTGTTTTCTCCTTATAAGTCGAGAGGATTTACAAGGGTTGTTCACTGTGCGACATATCCCTTGTCGCGGGTAGGACCCTGTTAGGGAAATGTTTATTCGTGCCCGTAGATTGTATACAAGGGTCAATATTGAAACGCTTGTAGGGCAGCATTGGAGATTGTGATGGCTTAAGAACAGGTTCAGTTCCCTGTAGTTTAAGGCTTTTGAATCTTATGAGCCGTGAGGGTCTCATAAGAGGGTTCTCCTTACGAGTTGTGAAGATCTCGTAAGTGCAATTTCTCATTAGGAATCGTGAGGATCTCTAAGTGTGTTGCTCCCTTGTGAGTCGTAAGGATCTCAGGGTCGAGAGGACCTTGCAAGTGTCTTTTTAATGAGATTGCGCCCTTTTGAGTTTTCACAAAACTCGCCGATAGTCCTGCTGTTTTTACTCACGGAGCCCTTTCGGGTTTTCATCCGTGCCCATCTCTTTTATGGACGTACCCCTTTTTTGTGTTAGCTTTAGGATGCTGCGGTCCGTAGTAGTTTATAAACGTCTCGGTCAATAGCCAGTTTTAGGACATAGTGGTCCATCGTTAGTTTAGGGGCGTTCCGGTCCGTAGCCGGCTACTACTTATAGAGCTTGGGCATAGGAAGATAGCGAGTGGACATAGACGTCGTCATCTATCGTTGACCTAGGCCGTGACTTGTCAGGCGTAGTATTTTTTCAGGAAGCGACCGTTTATTGGCCTGAAAAGTCTTTCACCATGCCTGTCCATGAGTAGATAGGCTCCACCCTAGTAAACTTTGTCTATGATATACGGGCCTTCATAGTTCGGCTCGAATTTCCCCCGTTCAGCACGATTGGGGATCATAGGTCTTTTGACCACTAGCACGAGTTCGCCTTGACGGAATGTTCTCGGCCTAGTCAATCTTTCGTATGAGCGCGTCATCTTCGCTTTATAAGCTTCCAGGTTTTGTTGCGCCATGAGCCGGGTTTCATCGAGGGCGTCAAGCTCCTCAAGCCGAAGGTGAGCATTTTCTTTGTCTGTTAGCTCGTAGTGGACCGCCACTCGTAGGGAGGGTAGCTCTATCTCCAAAGGGAGTATTGCTTCAGCACCAAATACCAATGCATACGGCGTTGTGCTTGTGACCGTTTTGAATGTGGTTCGATACGCCCAGAGAGATTCATGCAGTCTCTCATGCCAGTCCCTCTTATTTCTGGACACCGTCTTTTTCACGATCTTCATCAAGGTCTTGTTGAAAACCTCAGCTAGACCGTTAGCTCGGGGATTATAGACCGAAGAGTATCTCCAGTCTATATTATGTTGTTGTGCGAAGCGACTGATCTTGTGACTTCTGTACGCCGGCCCGTTATCGGAGATAATCCATCGCGGAGTGCCGAACCGGTAAATAACGTGTGTCTTGAAGAAATGGAGGATATTCTCCGTCTTCACTTCTCTTAGCGGTACCGCTTCTGCCCATTTGGAGAAGTAATCAGTTGTCGTCAAAATGAATCAATGTCCTCTGGATGATGCCGGTTCAATGGGCCCGATTATGTCGGTTCTCCACATTTCGAATGGCCAGCTAGCCACCGTTGGGTGTAGCGGATTTAGATGCTGATGGATAAAGTCCCCGTGAATCTGACACGAGTGGCACTGCTTCGCGTATTCGAGACAGTCTTGGATCATCGTGGGCCAATAGTAGCCCATCCTTTTGATCTTCAGTTTCATCTTCGGCCCGGCTTGGTAAGAACCGCAGAGTCCATCGTGAGTCTCTTGGATGACTCTCCTTACCTCTTCAGGTCCCAGGCATCTTAGCCACAGAGAATCAAATGATCTCTTATACAGAGTATCATTGACGAAGGAAAAAGATAGAGCTCGTTTTATGAGCTGATGTCATGAGGACGCGTCTTCAGGTGTTTGACGGGATTTGAAGTAGTCTATACAGACTCCTCTCCAATAACTAGCCATTTCCTGGTCCTTTATTTTTAGGGCCGTTTATTCGGTATCTCCTATTTCTTCGGTCGTATCCGGAGATACTTCTGTGGGTGCAAGAATCCGATGGCTTTGCACAACGATCCTTACGTCATCGAGGTTCTCGTCGGCCAGTTCTTTAGCGAGCTTGGCTAGTGCATCCGTCTTGCTATTTTCCGCGCGCGGTATGCTTTCCAGGACATAGGCAGGGATTTGAGCCAGCAATTGATGTACCCTTTTGCCGTACTTTACCAACTCCGGTTTGCACGTCTGATAGTCGCCGTATACTTGACTAACGACCAGCTGGGAGTCTCCGTATATGAGGAGGTCTTCAATTCCCATGTCGACATCGATCTCGAGACCTGCTATCAAAGCTTCATATTCGGCTTCATTGTTCGTCCTCGGCTTTGTTAAGGAGAAGGCAAAGCGCATTATCCCTCCTTATGGAGTCACGAAGATGAGGCCCACCCCTGATTTGATTATGGGGGTGCTTTGTTTGCGCTTCTTCATAGAAGATGCTCCATCGATATAGAGTTCCCACTGGATATCATTCTCTCTTCTCTCCCCGTCGATCGTGTCAAACACGTGCTCATCGGGCAATTCGCAGTTCAAAGGAGAATCGGCAGGTATTGGATGCTCAGCGAGGAAGTCGGCGATGGCCTGGCCTTTCACTGCCTTGAGAGGACGATAAGTTATCGAGAACTCTATCAAGAGCAGGGCCCTTTTAGCGAGTCGTCCTGTTAATATGGCCTTTGACATCAAATATTTGAGAGGATCCACCTTTGATATGAGATGGATCTCATGCGCCAAAGCGTAATGTCTGAGCTTCGTTATCGCGAAGATTAACGCCAGGCAGTGTTTTTCAATAGGGGAGTAATTATTTTCTGCCCCCAGAAGAACTCGACTCAATTCTCAGAGGGCTCTCTCCTTCCCTTGGTCGTTTTCTTGTTCCCATAACGCGCCTAGAGAACCCTCAAGGGCGGTTGTATACAGAATGAGAGGCTTTCCCTTAATCGGAGCAATTAACACCGGAGGATTCTATAGGTACTGCTTGATTTCGTCCAGTGCGCTTTGGCATTTGCGATCCCAAACGAACGAGGTTCCCTTCTTCATTAAATGACCATAGCGACGGCACTTGCCGGAGAGGTTAGCTATTAATCGCCGGATATATGCGAGCTTTCCTTGGAGAGACCCCAGCTGCTTGAGAGTCATGGGCGGAGGCATTTCCATGATCGCCTTGATCTTTGATGGGTGTATCTCGATGCCTCGGTGCCATACGATGAATCCTAAGAATTTGCCCGAGAAAACTCCGAACGCACATTTGAGAGGGTTCATCTTCAAGTTATATTTCTGAAGATGTTGGAACATGATCTTTAGATGCTCTAAATGTTCCTCGTATGATTTGCTTTTAACTACGAGGTCGTCGATATAGCATTCGACGATTTCATGTATGAGGTCATTGAAAATCTTCTTCATGTCTCTCTAATAGGTGGCACCGGCGTTCTTTAGACGGAAGGGCATCACCTTGTAGCAGAATATGCCCAAAGGGGTCCGGAAAGCTGTATGCTTCTGGTCCTCGGGATGCATTTTTATTTGATTGTATCCTGATGAGCCGTCCATGAAGGCGAAAACTTCGTGAGTGGAAGTATTATCTATCATCAGCTCGGTAACCGGTACAGGAAAATCGTCCTTCGGGCAAGCTTTATTGAGGTCCCGAAAGTCCACACAGATGCACACCGTATCAGTTTTCTTCATCACCGAGACAATGTTGGCAATCCAATCAGGGTACTAAACCTCTTGGATAAATCCGGAGTCGATTAGCTTCTTGACCTCGGCGTTGATGCTCATCTCAAGCTCGAGCCACATCCTTCTCGGTGCTTGTTTGACCGGCTTGACGTCTGGAGAAATCGCCAATTTATGGACAGCAATCTCTGGATCGAGTCCCGGCATCTCTGAATAGTTCCATGCGAAGCAGTCTTTATACTGCATGAGCACGTCTTTTAGCGTTGCCACCTTTTCTTCAGACAACAGCTTACTGACGAATATCGGCCGCGGGTCACTTGCCGTCCCCAAGTCAATTTTCTTGAGGTTATCTGCAGTAGTATGTATCCCATCTTCCAGCTCTTTTGGCGCCGGTGGAAACTCTGAGATCACCTCGTCATCATTGTTTTCGAAGCACCAGGAGAGGTCATCCATATTCTCGGGCTCTTCTCCTAACAGCGTTATTACGTGACAGGTACGAGATCGCTTCCAAGACCAATGTTGATCTGGTTCTACTCTCACTGCATACGTGGCTTTCGGTTCATGCTTCCGTGGCGGACTTACCCTCCAACTGTCGGATAGAGCGAATCTGCCGAGTTGATACTGGTCTTCAACCCAGTCTTTGAAGGTGAAGCAATCTTCGATAGGATGTCCTATCGCTCGGTGATAGGAGCAATAGTCCGGGTGAGAGACCCCGCCTGCTTGCTCGGGGTGCTTGGGCTCCGGAAGGGTAATCATTTGATGTTTTATGACAAGACCGAGTATCTTTCTTGTCTTGTCTTGGGAAAAAGAATACGCTCGACCCATCTTCTTTATAAGAGACGAATCCTGGTTGCTCGATTCTCGATCGCGTGGCTTCTTAGGCCCGCTTTGTCGCTGTCGAACGTTTCTTCCGTTCTTGGGTTTATTTTTGCCTCTGCGTCGGGTCTTTTGTATGACGGGCTGATGACGAAGAGCATCGTCATTTTTCGCAGCCTGCTGAAGGAGGCGCTGCGTTCTGGATTTCTCGTAGATAGCCATTTCGCGATTATGGTTGTCTCGAACCTGTTGACCCGCTTCCCATATAAGCTTGTTCATCTGTTCTTCGAATGATGGACTTGGCATTTTCACGGCGGGACCTCATTTTGGTTTAAGGTTAGCGTCTTCCCACAGAGCATCTCCTTCTTCATCGAAGTCATGATTACGTAGTAGCCACGGAATCACTCTCGTTTTATGGATTGAACATATCCAAGCCCGACCGTTTCCATTCTCCCGTTGGGCAGTTTCCGCCTCGTTCCGGGGACGTTCCAGATCCTGTTGTAGAATCGGGCTTGTCTAGCAGTCTATTTGAAGGGTATACCCTGACGCCTCAACAGCCTTTTTAATCCTTCTGTGTAGTATCTGGGCAGACGGATGGGCTGGAGCCTGTCAAGCGTAGAATCAGCACCATGCCAAATTTCTTTCTCCACTTTAGTTTCCGTTGATCGATAAAAGAGGATCGCATTTTCATCTCTTCGCCTGGGAGGGACGTAGAATGTTTGCAGTTCCTGCACACTATAGGTATCAAGTGCGTCGAGCTCTTTGTAATGCTCTCGCGGAACTATGGCGATTTTCAAACTCCGATCATCATCAGCGAAGGCTTGTATTGATGGTCGAACAAAAAATACGGCATTGACCGCATCTTCCGAGTCTCTGCCGAAGATCAACATAGGGGTGAACAGTCTCGGCTTGCAGCATTGGGCCGGCTCTGAATAGACTATCTCTTCTTCCTTCTCGATATCACTCCCGAAGACCGGAATGGTAGTAATAGCTTTTTGCTTGTCCTACGGTTTATGGTATCTCTCCGTGTCCTCGAAGTCTGGTAATAAGTACTTTGCATCTTCGTACTTTCGGACTTCATTCACGGAGAATGGGTTCAATTCCCCTGTCACGGTATATTCAAGCCCATCTTTGAAGTACTTCATACACTGATGCTGTGTAGAAGGAATGATGTTGTACTCATGTAACCAAGGCCGACCGAGCAAAGCGTTGTAGCAGGTCTTGGCGTCAATGACGTGAAATTTGATGTCCGTGACGAGCAATCCAAAGCGTAACGTCAGTATCACAGACCCGGGTATCCGCGACGACTGGGAGTCAAAACCGGAGATGGTGATCTTATCCCGAGCGAGGTGTTGAACGCTCATGCAGATTTCCTTCAACACTCTTATATTGAGAAGGTTGACGGAGGACCCATTGTCAACCACGATTTTGCCTATTATGATATCATGACAATATCCAGAGACATAAAGGGGACGGTTATGTTCGCACGTCCCGAGGAGGAGATCTTCATCGCCAAAGGTGATATCGGCTGTGTGCGCTTCTTCCAGTTCGTTCTTCATCTTTTCTTCGGCGAGGAAAGCTTGGAATTGTTCGGGCTCTTGTAGAACCTTGATCAGCGAATCTTTCGCCTCTTTGGATAGCAGAAGGGCGTCGAGAATGCTGAGCTGCGAGGGTATCTTCCTCAGGTGTGCCAGAACGTTGTAATCCACCTTACTTTTCTTTGGCGGGTCCTTGGCTGTCAACTCTTCGACGACTCGGTCATCGAAAGTGATATCTTTGGTGACCTTTTCCTTTCCCTTATCCTTTTTGTTCGACCCCTTGTTTACAGGTCCGAGATTCTTTTCAGGTAGCGTGCGATTGCGCAACTGAATGTTCTCGCAGCTCTTCGGTTCTTCCTCTTTTCCTGAGGTGGATTCTTTGAAGAGAGGGCCGAGAGTCATTTCTTCTTCAGAATCACTGCCGAAGGTGAGAACTTACGATCCCCTGCTATCAAACATGTGACAGTTGCTGGCAGCTCTTTTACGTTCGTCTGTCGCATTTTTCTGCTGTCGACGAGCTTCACGCTTTATCTTCTTGAAGTTCTGCCTGTGAGCGACATACCCTTGCCACCAATTTTTAAAGGTGTTGCATTCTTCAGTAGGGTGCGCAATCCTTTGATGATATAAACAGTAATTAGGATGCACATCCTCTTTATTAAGATGTATTTCATCAGAAGTGTTTCCGTCGGAGGGTGGCAGCTTCATTCCCATCGATAAGGTTTTGGCAAACCTTTTCCTTGTCTTGAACCTGCTTTTGCTGGCAGCCGAAGTGCTCCTATCTGGTTGGAGTGTTTTAACCTTTTCGTCCAGTCGTCGGCATTTGGTTTTTTCAAATATGGCCATTTCGCGCTCTCGATCGGCTTTGCTTTTAAAAAGAGCTTTGTTTAGTAATGCATCAATAATTTCGTCTGATGGTCCTAGAAGTTCCGGCTCAGGCTCTGCCCCCAGTTTCTCTGTGTCAGGAGCTTCTTCACCGTCTATCGACGAGTGAGAGATCACATGGCAGCTTGCCACATAATCCTCAAGTTCATCTGACGAGTCTTCTCCATTGTTATCATCTCCGTCCTCAAGGACGTGGCTGAGAAACTCTTGAAGTGTGACCGGAGTTCGCGCCTTTTGGTTATATTCTTCCAGCGCGTCGATGTGTTTTTACAGGTCCGTGCGCTTGTCAGCAGGCTTCACGTGCTTTTTCGTTTTCTTCTTTTTCTCCGAAGACTTTGACGGCTGGGCCTGTGCGTTTTGACCATCCCCACCAATTTTTGGAGTTGGACGCGGCTTCAGCATTCCCTCGATGACTTTGGGTTCCAGCGGACTTTTCCATTTGATCGCCGGGTATGTTTGGAGATCCTTCAGCATTCTTTGTGTTTTGGCTGAAAGAACGACCTCTCATGGAGCTTCTTCTATAAAAGAGCATGATGCCCCCGGTGTGTCCGCCATTTTGATAGCGTGCGGCTGGGGCGGGTTTACTTTCCAATTCTCGGACAGTGCGAACTTGCCCTGTTGGTATTGGTTCTCAATCCACCCTTTGAAGACGAAGCAATCTTCGATTGGATGGCCTATCGCTTGGTGATAGGGGCAATAATTGGAATTATTAGCCTCACCGGGTTGCAATGGACGTTTTGGATCCGGCAAGTTGATGAGTCTGTTGCGCACCGCCAGCTCAAACAATCTTCTCGTTTTGTCCCGGGGAAACAAATAAGGGCGCTTCATTTTCTCATTAAAGAATCGTCGTCTCTCGTCTAGGCGATCAGTTAGTTTTGGGCCACTGGGCTGCTGTTGAGCATTGGCGATAAAGGTTGCTTTCCCTTTGCCTTTTTCATTCCGCGGCTCCGGCTTCGAAGAGGAAGGCTTGTAGCCCATCTGGTCCATTTGGGCCAACTTGTCAATCAAGGCCTGGAAAGTAGTTGGCTTGAAGAACATCATGAATTGCGATATGGTCGCCTTCGGATCAAGAGTACCCACGAAGATGCCTACCGCAGGCGCTTCTTCAATGCGCTGCTCACACATCGACTATAGATTCCGCCACCGTATCGCGTACTGAACCCATGTTTCTCCAGGCTTCACCCTGGCATTGATCAATGTCGTGATTGGGGTGCGTTCGCTAGCACTTGCGAAACGCTGGGTGAATAGCAACTCCATCTCTGCAATTGTATTGACAGAGTTATTTAGAAGTTCGAAATACCACTCGAATGCTGTCTCCGACAAGCTGCCAACGAATTGGCGAAGCAGTAGCTTATCGTCGCCTCCGGTGTTGCCGCACAAGGCTCTGAATTGAGCGACGTGCTAATGCGGATTTCCCATCCCCTTATATACGTGGAATTTGGGGATCGTGTATCCCGGCGGGTACTTTATTTGGTCATACCAACCCGGATAGGGTCGTCCAGTTTTAACAATTTTCCCAGTCACTTCATTCGCCTGATGAACTCGTATCTGCTGAGCGATGTAATCATCCAGTGTGGCTTTGGAGATGGTCTCCTCCTTGGCTGCTGACAGAGCCGGCAGAGGATTTGATGTCTCTCCTCTATCATCTTTAATTATTACTGGGGGATTTTCGGCTGGAGGGTCCGGCTGGATCATCATGCCCACCATATCTTAGAATCGAAGGGCCATTTGTTTTATATTGGCCGCTTGTTCCGCGGCCTCTTTGTCCTTCTTCTCAAGCATTCTCCGAAGGATTTCGGCATCAGTTTCCTGCTCACGGCGCTGCTCCAAGGATGTCTTCGGGCTTCCTTTCGGTCCTGTGAGTGCGGCCATAGCTGTTAATATCTCTTGGAGCTTTTGTTGTTGTTGTTCTTGAGCCTTAGTCACTGATCGCGTAAGCGGTCGATGACCTATGGAGATACGGCTATCCTCTTTTCCGGATGCCATATAGACGGTATGCACCACTATGCCCCCGGACTTGGGGCCTTTAGATTCAGTGTCTTTACGATTTGCCAAAGACGCAGGGATCTTCTCCGGCCTCCTTCTTTTGTGGGCGGTCGAAGTTGAGGGAGCCATTGCAGCGGGCACCCAAACAGATGACACCTTTTGTGGCTTGACAGGATGGTCCTCTTCTCACCGAATTTTCATCTTTTTCTATCGGCGGGAGTAATCTTGATCAATCACCGAGTCTTGGACTTGACGCCAGACCTTGTAAATTTTAGAGGGCAGCCGCTAGGGGGGCTACTCCAGCTTCGTCTTTGGGGCATTCTCCACAGGTGGAGTAGATCTCTTCAGCACAGCGGTCGGAGAGTTTCTCCGTCCCTATTAAGTAGTTCAAAACTGTTCCCAATTGGAACAGCAGCATCAACTTCCACCATTAGAGCTGGCGGAGTCAGTCCAGAAGGGGAATTGCCCTCGGATCTCCTCTCTCGGCGCCAGTGACGGCGTCGAGCATGTCTTGCGGCCGGGATCACCTCTACTGTTGGATCAGCTTTTCCATGCCCCCTGTTCTGATAAGAGTCTGCTGTTGGCGCCAGCCTGTCAAAGACAGATGCTCGCTGAGAGGGAATGGCCAATCTTGAAAAGGTCGATTTTCGTGCAGGGGAAACGGTCTTGGTTACTTCACCCGGAGTGGGAGCTGAAACAGCCAGTCTTGTGAAGACCGACCACTTAGCCGGAAAAGCCGCCTTGGTGACTTCAGGAGTAGGAATGGCTATCCGCTTCGGGATAACGCCTTCTGGTATTGCGGGCTTCTTCATGGGCCCGTTAGAGATTTGGCCCAGTCTGCTGAAAACTGAGGCGCTTGGTTTGGGCGACCCGCTAAGAGGGGCCGTGGTAGTGGTAAGCCGCTCAAAGACCAACTTCTTCTGAGATTCATGCAATAGTACAGGAGCGCTGAAGTTTGTTGGCGGGATCATGGTCCCGAAGAATAACCCAGTAGTGGCCTGAGTTACCTGCTCCACAAGCATCTTGAACAAGGAGGCCGCTTAGGGCCTGTAGGTTACTCCTTCGGATGAGACGGAACTGGAGTTGCAGTTGCAGTTGGAACAGTTAGAGGCCATTGATGTTCTTTTTTCTACATGGGAGCAAAACCAAATCTTAGTACTTCGAACCCAAGGGCAACCATATTAAACCGCGACTCGTTCGCGAACACGACACACGAAGTGTGGAGTGGAAAGAGGAAAAGGTCCCACCGAGCGTGCCAGAATTTGTTCTCTGCCGGAAGACACGACCGGGACGTTGGAACGTCCGGGCCTGAACTCCGTGGGCAGATACTAATTGGTGCTATCCGTCCACCTCTTCGAAGATGCCAAGTTGATTTACGACACCATGTATCGATAGTTTAAACGGATGCGACCGATGTAGCAGATTTCGTCAGATTCTCCCTCGTTGAGGGGTTTTTGATTGTGGGGACGCTCTTCCCTGCAGGCGCAAGCCCCTGCAGTTAATTACACTACCGCATCGCGGTAACCACTTTCTCCTTCTCCAGATGGTCACTTCGTGTCGTGGGTGTTTGTTTTGTTTTTGGTTGCCCGTGGATTGTATACGGAGACTAATTTATGTTGTCACCCGTAGAGCGTGGATTAGTCCAAATCTGTATCTTCTTAGATTTGGGTTTGGGGTTGGGTTTAAGGATACGTTAGTCTCATTTGAAACTAAGATCAACTTAAATTTTTGTTAAGGATACGTTAGTCTAATTTTAGACTAAAATCAACTTAACGGGATCATTTAGATTCGACAAGAGAGCATTTGGGCTCTATTGTTTAGTTTAGAGACATTGCGGTCTATTAGTTTAGGGACATTACGGTCGAAGGTTAAGGACATCATAGTCCATGGGTTTAAGGACCCTACAGTCCAAGGTTAAGGACATCATAGTCCATGGGCTTAAGGACCCCACAGTCCGAGGTTAAGGACATCATAGTCCATAGGCTTAAGGATCCCACAGTCCGAGGTTAAGGACATCATAATCCATGGGCTTAAGGACCCCACAGTGCGAGGTATGTTTGGTTGTCGAGACCCGTCACCTCTCTGAAGACGTTGAAGAATTACAACGACATATATATCAAAGGAGTGCAAAGATGTACCCTTGAACCAATTTTGGTTGGGAGATCTGTAGTCCAATTGGGACTAAGATCTGATAAAAGATTTATGAGCATATGGGCTCAATTAATCTAAATGAGCGGTTTATGGCCAACTTGGGCTCGGCCCACTCAGTTAAAATGTTAAACATTTGACAATGCTGAGCATTGATTTAAGTTCTGACAATATTTTTGTCTTTTTTTGAATGCTGAGCATTCATCATAGCTCTAAGGCTATATTCATAGAACAATTTATGTTCTTTTAGCGTACACGTGGCGTTTTGACGCTTTGCCCCAGTCAAAGAGCGCAGAGCGCTTCTGTTGGGTAGTGCACACGTAAGGAGCACGTAGCACGCTTGGCGCTGAGCACCAGATAATAGGCGCATTGCGCCAGTTGATGAGCGCAAAGCGCTATTTGTTCAATAGCGCACACGTGAGGAGCACGTAGTGCGCTCGGCGCTGAGCGCCAGTCCATGAGAGCAAAGCGCTATTTTATGAGCACAAAGCGCTATCTGTTCAGTGGCGCACACATGAGGAGCACGTGGTGCGCTTTGCGTTTGCGCCAGTCAAAGAGCGCAGAAGCGCATCTGATCAATTTTATGATCTGAGAAATAAATTCTCGTTTAGAAGAGATTTTGTCTCAAGGTTCCAAGAACAAACTTCTTATTTTATAGGAAATGTTTCAATCTCTTATTTTGGTGAAAGGCTTTGTTTTTATGGATCTGTGATCTTAAGAGAGTTGAATTATTCACGCCCCTCTTATAATGAGATGCTATGATCTCTTTGTGTAAAAGACCTTAGTCTTATAGATCTATGATCTGTGAGAAGAATTATATTCTTCTGCTTATTTTATGATGAGATCTTTTGATCTCTTTGTGAAAGACCTTGGTCTTGTAGATCTATGATCTTAAAGAAAGAAGTGAATTCTTCTTTTTTTATATGAGACGATTTCGTCTTTCTGTTCTTTTTACCTTTAAGAAAATCTTCTTCTTCTGAGAGCTTGGCTCTTCTTTCTGAGATTTCTCAAATTTTGGGGGGGGGGAGTGGTTCCTCTATATGTTTCTCTCTCTCTGAGACTTGAAGTCTTGGGGCCTTTATATAGGGCGAGCTGATTTGTTCAATCGGTTAAGGACATCTTTTCTCCAATTAATTTGGGGATTTCCCCACCGTTGGATCTTTGATCCAAGGGCTTCTGATTTACAGAAGGCAATTTTCTTGTTTTTTAACAAGATTGGGAAATCTTTTCCATATAGAATTTATTCTGTATTTCGGTGATTTTTAATCACCTTTGGATCATTGATCCAACGGTGCTTTGATTTACAGAGCACAATCTTCTTGTTTGGAAAGATTTTAAGGAATCATTTATTAACAAAATTTTATTCTGGTTAATTGATGATTTATCATCTTTATTGGATTTTTGATCCGGCGGTGGGAAGCTTTTAGTTCCAGCGCTAGCGCACCCGTGCTTTGCACATGGTGCGCTGCTTAGAGTGCAGCGCACTTAGCGCAAGCGCACACGTGCTTTGCACGTGATGCGCTGCTTATGGTGCAGCGCTCTTAGCGCTAGCGCACACGTGTTTTACACGCGGTGCACTGATTAGGGCGCAGCGCACTTGGCGCTGCTATGAAGCGTTGCTTCATTTCAAAATTTGAAATTTGAACAGAACTTTGCTTTGATTGGGGGAAATAGTCACATTATTATAACCATCCCACTAAGCAATCACGTCCTCTCCGGAGAATGAGGCTGGAGGCCAAAAAATCTCCTGATGACCATTAAAATGAGCAGCGTCTAACCTGTAGGGATGGTCTAGTTTCAGGAAACACCAATGATCGCAATAACAAACCGTCCAGCTAAAATTCAACCATTTTAATGTTGTATATTAATGGCAATAAGGGCATGCTTTGTGACCATGTACGGACCAACCTGATAGCATTTCATACGCAGGAAAGTCATTAATTGTCCACATTAAAACCACATGCATTGTGAAGGCTATATCTGTGTTTGTATCGTAAGTCTCTGCACCATTAATGAATAAAGATTTTAACTTATAGATTAGAGGTCGGAGATAGACGTCGATATTGTTTCCCGGTGAGTTTGGTCCGTCAATAAGAAGAGGCATCATAAAATAGGATTAATTCATAGCCAACCAGGGCGACAGATTATAAACTATCATTACAACGGGCCATGTGCTGTGGCTTCCAGCCATATAGTTGAATGGGCAGAAGCCATCACTAGCGAGTCGGAGCCTGACATTGCGAGAATCACTACTAAATATTTCATGCCTCCTATCAAAATCCTTCCATGCCAGTGAATCTCTTAGATGACTCATTTTTCCATTTTCGTTTGGAGCAGCACGGTGATGCCAAATCATTTCCTCGGCTATTTTCTTGCACCTGAATAGCCTCTGCAGTCTCTGTGTTATGGAAAAGTATCATGCTATCTTGACAGGTATATCGGGCTTCTTATCATATTCTTTCGGCTTCTACCCGACCTCTCCGCATGTTGGACACTCTTTTAAATCTGAATTCTCTTTCTGGTACAACACGCAATTTTTGGGACATGCATGAATCTTCTCACACTTCAGACCCAAATCAGACATCATTTTCTAGGCTTCATACCAGCTGTCGGACACGTTATTTCCCGGGGTATAGAATCTTTTAGGAACTTCAAAAGTATCGTGAATGACTTGTTGCTCCATCCATTTAGGCACTTAATCTGGAAATGTTGGACGAACCATGATAGGGTGGAATACTCTGCATGCTCATAAATTGGTCTTCTAGCATCATTCATGAACTTTTCATACTTATCCGCACGCGGTCCTTGACCGGAAGGAATACCGTCTTCGGTAGGAATACTATCACCGAGGGCAGCCTCTACCATATCCTCCATTTCTTCTCCTGGAAAGAAGTTATCGTCTTCTTCTTCTTCCGTCGCATTACCGTCTTCTCCTTCTTCTTCTGCTGCATTACCGTATTCTTCTAACCCTTCCCCGTGATATAGCCAAATTGTATATAGTCTAGTAAAACATGTTTAACGATGTGAAGCTCTACGATTTATACCTTCTGCTAGAACTTATTCCCACATCGATCGCACGGACAGAGAATCTTCTCTAACACGATCTTATTATGTGCGTGTACAAATTCAATGAAAGTAGCAACTCCTACGACAAACTTAGATTGCATGCGTTGTTCCTATCCACGTACATCCAGTCCTTAACTCTGATGTACCCATGAGTCATGTTAGACTGTATAACATATAAATTATAGGTTATGGTGACTATATTGAGAAATCTAAGAACGAGATGGTTATTGACAAAGAAGAAAATCTGTAGAGGCAAGTTTATCGTTGAAAAGAATAAATTATCGATTAACAAAGTTAGATTTGAAGATACCCAAGTATGAGTTGTATTATGTGTATGTGTGTTTCAATTTATGATTTTGCTTAGGTGTAGGGTTGTTAGTGTGTATGCGCTTTGTGTGAGCATTTGTTGTGTATTCGTGTTATATGTGTGTGTTTCGGCTGTCGGGGGTAAGGCTTTTATCCCATTAAAAATGTATAGAGCAGACACCCATTCGCTTGTGTTTTCATCCGTTTCGAGTAAATTTCGGCAGCACCCCCCTCTGTTCTCCGAGTACACTGTAATAGAATAAATAATCATTTCAATGCTATGAAACAACGTTGAAATGAACATCTAATCTATCTTTGTATACGGAGAACCAGCGGAAAAATACCGACAAAATAACTCGAAATGAATGAAAACACAAATGAATGCAGGTGTTTGCTTTATACATTCCTAATTTGTCCACACTAGACAAATCTATCGGTTATCATACGATTGAATCTTCTCATCATATAGACTATACGATGGTTGTTAGCACTGAACTATATCGCCCGATATTTAACAACTTTCGTATAGTTTTATGCCACGACGAACATCGAACGTATGTTAACCGATAGACGGGGACTAAGTCGCGCTTTGATTTTCACATATGAGTATCAATGAGAATATGAAAGTTCATATTATCATCGAGTATCATATATTGGTTTTAACTTGAACATTTAACTTGAATAGATTTTACGTTTACGTTTCGTTTTTAAGGGTTTGAAGGTTTTAGTTTAGGGTAAAGTTTTCTTACGTTTACGATAAAGTTTTGCGTTTACGTTATTATCGAGTATCCTACTGAAGAAACTAGTGCACCCTAAACCCTAACCCAAATTAATCCAAATTAACCCTAATCATCACCCTAATTAACCCAAATTAACCTAATTAACTCAAATTATCTCTAATTAACCCAAAGTTAAGCTAATTAAACCAAATTAACCCCAATCCACACCTAAACCCAAATTAACCATATTTTACCTAATTAACCCTAACCCTAATCCTAACCAGCACCTAAACCCTAACCCAAACCCAAACCAAAATTAACCATAATTAATCTAATTAACCTTAATCCTAACCTTAATCATCACAAACCCTATTTTACCTAATTAACCCAAATTAACCCTAACCCTAATAATCACCCAAACCCTAACCCTAATTAATCCTAACCCAGACCAAAATTATCCCTAATTAATCTAATTAACCCTAACTCTAATCATCACCAACCTTATCTTACCTAATTAACACTAATTAACCCAAATTAACCCTAACCCTATTTTACCTAATTAACCCAAATTAACCCTAACCCTAACCCTAACCCTAATTATCACCCAAACCCAAATCCTAATCCTAACCCAAATTAACCCCTAATTAATCTGGCCCTATAATCCCAACCCCAACCCTAAAATCAACAACAATAACACCAAAAATAACAAAATTATAAATTAAATTCCTAATTAATTTACAGAAATAAAAAACATAACTAATTAGGAAAATTCAATTTTAAATTATATATATAAAGTCACCTCTGCCAAATACCAGCCGGCTTCAAAGAGCTCGAGAAGGTGGAGAGCAAGAGTTTGAGGAGGTGGAGGCTGGGAAGATGGAGCTCGAAGAGGTGGAGACGGGGACGAGGACCTCGATGTCGATTGGCGGGGACGAGGAACTCCACGACGAGCTCAATCGACGGTGATGGAGGAGGAACTCGCCGACGAGCTTGATCGGCGACGAGGAAGTCGACGACGAGGGACAATGAAGTCGACGACGCTTTCGACGACGAGGGACGAGCTTGATCGACGATCGAGGGGGTGGGAAAGATAAGCTTGGTGGGAAATTTTGGGGGACGGTGGGAAATTATTTAGCTTTATTTTTTTTAAACAACCCTTTGTTGCCCCTACAAATTAATCTGTAGGGTTTTCTTTTGCGGTACCGTAGGGCCAAATAAAAATATTATATTTTAATATTTTTTAATTTATGTCCCTACGGTGGGCACCGTAGGGGCAAACAATGCCCCTACGGAGTAAACTGTAGGGGCAATAAAAAAGTTGCCCCTGCGAATTTCTCTATCAGTAGAGGCAACCCTCATTGTAGCATGTCTAATAGGACAAAACCATATGTCTTTTTCTCAATTTTTTGAAAAAAATCAAAAAATCCCCATACTATTCCCTCGCTATTCTCTCACCAGCCAAGTTGTCGCTTCACCTACCTACCTCTCTCTTCCAGATTTCAAATTACTCCCCCTCTCCCCCGCTCGCCCCTCCCTCTTCTCTCCATGTGAAGGGATTTTGAATTTTAAAACCTACACGTGCGTAGCACATGCAACACAATAGTTGTTAGTTAGTAGGGATATCTATCTAAAAATTATGATTTCTACCATAACTTGGACTTGCACCCTAACCCTAGCAAATGAATAGCTCCAGAACCGAGACCAGTCCAATTCTGACCCTAACCCTAGCTTCAAAAATTAGGGTTAAGATTAAAGGAAAGGACAAAAGAGTTGGATACATAGAGGAGAGCATGGGTGTGAGTAGCCAACCATAAGCCAGTGGGAATCAAATTCCCAAGTTCATGATTGAAAAACACAGTCCCACACAGTCCCCAAAGCATCACTTTATCCTAATCAAGCCAAAATATCAAGTGTAAACTAATCCAATGCCATGTGGTTCAAAGTATAGAAAACTTAAAAAATGACACTATTTTCATACATGGATTCATCAATGTACAATGGAATGTGAGGGAGTTGAGAGATGAATGGGGAGAAATAGGCCTATGGAATTTAGGCAGTGGGAGGATTAATCGAGAACTGTGAAAGGCTATAAAGCTTATATTCCTACTCATGTTCATTTCACCTGTGAAAGAGTCATGAGCTCCCTATATTTTTAATCTTAGTTAGATGCATGTCCCTTTTTCATGATTCCTCGTTTGACCAAAAAGTTAAGGTAATTTTTTTAACCTTTGCTATTATAACGGTAGGTTTGTTAGATGATGTCATTAATAAAAAAAAATAAAAAATAGAAAAGATTACAAAATTCCAATAGTCAAAGTTAAGAATTAGAGATGTCCAACTTATCCACAATAACAGACAAAGATAGACTTTACTGTTATATATAACTAGAAGTCCAAAGATAATGGCATTAATCAACAAAATAAAAAATTAGAAAAAATAACAAAATTCCAATAGTCTAAGTTGAGAATCGAAGATGTCTATCTAATCCACCACAAAAGACAAAAATAAGAAAATGAAAAGTCAAACAACTCTGTTTCTCTAACTCAGTCATTACACACCCTATCAAAGCTCAAAAGTCCGAAAACAAATTTTATTTTATTTTATTTGAAACTCTGTACAGAGATACTTTAGCTTAGGGCCAGTTTGTTTGCCATGAAGTAGTATGAAAGTAATGAAACTAGGCTTACTTCCGATACTTTAAGTGTTTATTTTGAAAAGAAGTAGCAATTGAAATTGCTTGCATATACTGATGTGGATCATATGTGGAGTCACCACTTCAAGATTTTTCTTCATGACCTCTTGGGCTTGGAAGCGGTATGGAACATAAGAAAAGATGAAGAAAGTAATATTTTATTCATAACATTAATTACTTTTAAGTTTCTTCCATTTTCTCTCATGCTTTTTAGATAAAAATTTGCATAAAATAATTGCATATATTACTTCAATAGTTTTTTTTCCATAAACAAAACAAACAAAAGAAGTGCAAGAAGTAACTATTTCCATGAACTTTTTTTAGAAGTAACTTCAAAATTACTTCCGACACTTCTGAAAACAGTCTTAGAGGGGGATAAATAAGGATTTATGGCAAAATTAGAGTATTTTTGCGAATATAAAAATTATGCAACGGAATATAAAAATACTAAACTATCACAATCACAGAAACAGTCACAGAAGTGCAGAAAAGTAAATGAACACAGAGTATTGTTATCGAGCTTCACCAACTGTATGGCTAATCCCCGCCTGAGAACTTCTGCACAGAATTCAACATACTATTCAGTGACTCCTTGCGGGTGGAGAAACCCAGATTTTTACCTAGGTTCAAATCCAAACCTTTACACTTGCAAGCGGTGCATACCTAGACCTTGTCCGAAGCTCAAATCCAAATCTTTACAATGTGAAGAACTTAGACCTTTCTTCACTAGGTCTGTCACGACCCGAAAAGGGTCCATAACCGGCACAAGGATTACGTAAAGTCAAGTGGATCCCATCGTAATCCAAGTAAGTCAAAACCAAGAACCTAAACCAGATATATAGAAAAATAGATTAAAATCGGTAGAGGTGAAGTTTTAGAAAAGTTTTATGAAAAATTAAGACTGGTTCGAAAGATTTTTGAAAAAAAAACGAAGAACACCTCCTTTATAAATTTTGAATAAAACAGGTACAATGATAAGTATATATCAAGTATCCCCACATACGGGAGCTAAATCAATGCCCAAACGATGGAATCACAACCACGCAATAATATACGACGCCAAACAATGAAGGATCAACAAAGCGGAAAGTAAACAACTTAAATATAAATCAAGTCGACCCACACGAGTCCGACAACAACAAACTATACAATTCTAAGGTTTTGACAATACTAGACTTGGTTTTTGATGGAGTACCTCTAAATACAAATAGATACAAAAAAATGCCGATACAAAATATAACCTACCAACTCAAGATATACGTAACCATGCCCAAAAGATAGCAAGCATGCCAACTAAGCGGCTGCGGATCCAAGCGGTCAAACCTGCAAAGAACCATGGCACAACGGGGGTGAGTTGCTAACTTCTGTGTAGAATTATACAAGTTAGAAGTCGCATGGATAAACGGTGAAACAACTAAAACATGATAAATGTGTACATCAAGCAGGGTAAATAAGCACGCGTTGAAACTAAAATTCGAGCAATGGAATATAAAGATAGTAAGCCCTCATGTACAACTCGTGTACCGCTTTCCTAACATATGAAACATTAATCTGTGTGTGGTTATCATGTTAACATCAAGCAATCAGTATCTGACCCGGTACAGGCACAACATAACCACAAGTATGTGAAAGCATATGAGTCATGGAAGTAAATACAATACCGCGCAACGAAACGCTAACAATCATTAATCGTCAATAACTCACTGCATACATATACAACGGTGTAAAATCACGATCACCGTGGCCGTAGTGCAATATCTGTAGCACACAACCACGTAGTACAAAGGAAATACAAGAACAGAAATGCCTAAACAGGCGGCATATATAAACTGAAAGAAAAGATAAGCTAAGCTAAGCTGATATAATAATCTGGTCGTAATCCTCGTCTGCGGCGTCCACTTCATCCGTCTCAATAGTATCTGACGAACATTCCAAAAAAACAAAGATGGGTGGAATGCCCATCAGCGAACTAGCGCTCGGTAAGTCCCAAAGGTAAAGTAAGAGTGAAAAGTGACAAGTATAGCATAAAATGAATTAATGTATATGACGAGTAAAAGTATGTGGAAGTGAACATGGGTTTATGTACAATATGTCTTTATATGGTCATTATGTTAACGTTAAGTTCCAAGTGTGAATATCAACGCAACCGTAGAAGTAATCACGAGCTTAAGAATGGGGGCCCGAGAGCAAGGAAACATGGGTCCATTTCATGTGTTAGTATCGGGACTCCAAGCTGTGGAGGAGTCGCCCCGACTGAGATTCGAGTAAATAAAATTCGAGTAGGTTAATACGGGACTCCTGAAGTTCTGTTGGATTCATACTTGTAACTATCCAAGGCATCTCGAATATAATAGATTATAATTGTTAGATTGACTTAGTTGATTCGATTGGTTCATTATAATGTATCTTGATCGAAACCATAAATTGCAAAAGGTGAAGGATGAAGTCGAGTAAGTCGAGTAGAATGCAAGTCATGTCAGTTGCAATCCTGGGTCGGGTCAAGTTAATTCGAGTAGATTGAGTTCGAGTTTAAGTCTAGTATTCAAGTTCAAGATTATGTTCGAATTTGGATTCGAGTCCGAGTTTTAAAACAAGTTCGAGTTTATATTCAGGTCATAGTTATATCTTATTACTATATTTAATCTTGTGAATTTCTTGAGTTTAGAAAATGTCGATAACCGATGCAAATGGACGGCAGGATCTGTGTCCTTTTTAAAGACGGTTATCATTTGATAATTTCCACCCTAAGCTTATGATCTACATTTAGAGAGAGACAAGTGGTGCATCATTGTCTCCGACAACTCCGAGATAACCGACAAGAGAAAATTCCACTCAAACCAATCTGCAAACTAAATACATAACCTAGACTAGTATTTTGATTACTAGGGTATTTATATAAAAATGTTATTTTAAAAATTCTCGAAGGTTTTTAAATTCGTTTTAAAGCCTCGAAAATATTTTTAATAAAAATATGTTGTTTAAAAAGTCAATATTTTTGTATGAAAACGTATTTTATATTTTGTAGTATTTTAGTGTAAAAATCTAACTTTTAAAGTTTATGGTATTTCAATGAAAACTACCACTTTTGGAAACTTAATGGTATTTTTGTGCAACTTTAATTTTTTATTTAAAAATATAGTTTTCACAATTTGTTTTCATAAAAAAATACGGATTTATTATTTATATAATTTTTCAATGATTTAATTTGTTTTAAAAGTCATATTTCTTTAAAATCGTATTTTTATTACTTTCGAAACCGAATTCCCTGTTAAATGTTCTACATCTCACTCTACTATCTGAAGAACGTGCGATAATCTGCCCCATTCACAAATAGATCTCCTAACGAGGGTTATAGAGGCGTAATTGCTAAGGTTTTCAAATAACGATTAAAAACGTATTTTTATAAAACGAGGGTATTTTAATGAAAATTGTTTCCTTGTAGAATAAAATATTGTATCTGAACTATTGTGCTATGAACTATAGTTTATGTGAGTGGGGTAGGTCATTATCCCGTGAATTTTCTAGAGTTATAAATCAAAATAGCGATAAAGAGTGCATGCAAAGTTCATGGTAGTTTTGTGTAAAATTCGATATACATTCTATTTAACAAGAATTTCTAAACATGTACAAATATATTAAAATAAACACTATTTTAAGGTTGTAGTTAAAAGTTTATTGTAATTTATTTAGCATAGTAAGTGTGAAAAAAATATTTAATAGAAAGTTTATTAAAGTTAACTCCACTTTTATCGATGTTGGTTTTGAAAGATGTTTGAGATGAAACGTTGGAGAAAAATAAGGGACTTATGGGTTTTAAAGCTTTGTGAAGAGAGGAAGATGAGAGGAGGTCTTCGTGGAACCGTTGTAGCGTTGAGAATCGAAGAACGGCTCCGGTCTTGAATCGAGCTAACTCTACTTGGATTTGAAAATTTTTAGAGAGTAGTTCGGATGGAGTAGGTATTTGTAGGGAAATATAAGGGAGTTTGGTGTTTTAAAAAGAATTAAAAAGCATTAAAAAGTGGGGTAAATGAGTTCGATGAAAGGTTATAGAGTATCTGGAAAAATGCAGAGAAAAAAATAGGAAAAAGGAGTAGAGGGGGGCGGTAGAGACACACGGGAGTGTTAGTGATATATGCCTTAGAGACCATAATTGTATAGTACCGGTTTGTAATTTACATTTTGGAAGCTTGGGATATACAAAGATATAATAACAGTCTTTCTTAAAATGGTAGTATGCTACTTGGTTTGATTCTAGCTCAATATGTGTATATGTTTCTTCTAGCATATCGCTAATACATATTGGTAAAGCCTTAGGATCTTTGCTTGACTACCAGCGTTGTGATGACAGTCACACTAGTGGGGGCTGGGTAGTCTATAAGCACATTCTTATAAAGGTCCCTAGTCGTAAGATTATCAAGACAGGGCATCGATACTCCAGAGTAGACTAGTGTATACACTTCTCATCCCAGCAGGGGAGATGGTCTGTTCCACAGCTATTGGTATGTCGTACCGGAGATAGTATACATATGCTCATTGGGTTATGAGTTACACTGGACGGACTTGTTGGGAACTGCTGGTTGGTATTATACCTATCGTCAGGTAGCAGTTCCTGGGAGGAATGAGTACAGGTTAGTCCGTTGACTTGACATCACTATTCGTCTCGAGTGTGTTCCCACTGTACTTAGATCACTACCCTACCACGGCTCAAATGAGTCGTGCAAACAGGTAGTGGTTGGGTGCAGTCCTAAAGCACTGGAAGGCAGTAGTGGTTAGATAGGATTCGTCTCTCCCGGTATTGGGGGTTGATATTGCGTTGTGTTCGAAAATCCATTACACAAAGCCCTGGCCAGGGTAAGCGAGATTTACTGGTAAGTAATCTAGTAGTTTCTCAGGGTGTATTGGGCTCTACCTCGACACGACTTATTGCGCTATTAGGAGTCTGACGGTTATCATCCCCCTAGGCCCGATATGCGAGTATCTTAGACGAACAGATCGGACCGCGCGGAGATTGTCATAGATAGACTCGGTAGGAGTTCGGATTAGTTTGCTCAACGGCCTTCTTATTGACAGATACCTGATTAGCCGTTACGTCCAACTAGTACCGCTGACGGACTTGTGGTTTAACCCATTGCCAGCGTACTGTTGAGTCTTTAGAGTCCCACACAGAGGGTTTCCCTGCTTCGGGCGAAACGATATAGAGGCCGTATGATTTTACGGCAGGGTTCCGATAACATGCGTGTACTGGATACACGGATGTTGTTCAGACGGATAATACTAGTGGGCTTTGGTTTAAGCCGGATTCTAGTATTATATTATTAGATTATTATCATCTCATTATATTCGTATTTTTCGTAATACGAATACAAGTTTGTATATATAGTGAGGGCATTATTGTAATTTCATAAGAGATGCTTCTAGAAGGGGACACCTCATTATTTGGATTTATCTATTTTGCAAATAGATTAATGAGATGGAAATTGGAGATATTTGTGTTATGGGGTGAAGCATGGCTCATTAAATTTGTTTATTGGTTTGTGTTTACTATTGAAGCATGGTTGTTATTTTCAATTGGAAAATAATCCATGCTTCATATGAGATAATGAGTGAGCTATCCTTCACTAGCCAAGACTTAGTTCATTTGCTCTTTTGCTTTCTCTCTCCAATTTTTCTCTTCTTCTTCCTCAAGACCTAAAACCTTCACATGTGTTGTGAATCATTAGGTCTATTAAGATAAAATACTCCATTAGATACTCTATATCTTCTAAGCTACCTAGTTGAGCGAACTATGTATCTTAGTTACCTCGGTTTAGAGGTTAAAGCTTGAAGTATAGACTCTCGGGTGGACTATCTTCGACACGAGGAGGCCGATGATCAAGCGAGATCCGGATCTTCGAGGAGCTCAAGGAGAGGAGGAGAAGAAGACCCGAAGGGCTAGAGTCAAGGAGGTATAAACACTTATCATAGTAGTTAGAACCTCCAAGTAGTATAGTTAGTTAAGGTTTCTATTAAGATCCTGGAATTAAAGTCGGTGTTGCAAAGTATGAAAAAATCGTTTTTTGTAAATTCCGCATCCCCACAAGTGCGTGGGGTGTGCGACATCGACTTACAGGGAGAAGCACAGAGACGAACGGAGCTAATCCAACCGCCCATAGTGGTTTAGAGAGGGAAACGGGAAGCTAAGATGAGGAGTGGGGTCTTGGGGTTTGAGCCATGTGTTAAACTCATAATTAACACCTCATTTATCCTATTTGATTTCTCTGAAACTTTTCGTTTCTCCGTGTATTGCACATGCAACTCTTGGGCTTCCGAAAAGTTAAAAAGAAAAAATATTAAAAATAATTTGGGCTGATGGGATTCAAACATGCAGACTAAAGAACAGCAGTGTAGAGGCTTAACCAGTAAGCTATAAATTGTTTCTTAGTTTTATTGAACAAATTTAACTTATAACTCCTAATTAGGCTGAAATACACCTTTCTAAACATTGACTGTGTTACAATTGTACAGGGATTTCAGGATCGTTATAACATCTATATCGATCCCTTACGTATATATATTATCCATCTCAGTGAAGGGCATCTATATCGATGCCTCACATATATTAATATCTATCTCAGTGCAGGGCATCTTATATCGATCCCTCATATATATCCATAGAGACATAATGTGTCAACTACCCTTAATCACTCATGGATTGATCACACAGATATCACCGGACGACATCTTGTCTCTCCCTGCCTCAATCTTTCATAGATTGATCACATATATATCTCATAGATCTCCGGCCATATCCACCGTATCCGAATCATCTTTATCTTCCATATTCCTTTATATATATTCAACTCGTACCACAATAATATAAATCTCGTCAACTCGTATCCTTCTAGTCTGTGTGAACTAGGCATAGAACAGATGGGTAACATATAATAGTACAAGCGAGTAAAATAAATATAGCGTAACAGTAATATGACGCAGCACAACTAATAAGATAAATAAAGCGTGAGCGAATGACGTGTAAAGTAAGCGTAGCATAAAAGAACGGTAAATAGATAATTACTTCGAATATTCCCACTTATATATTTTTAAAGTAGAACGAAACGTTGTTTAAAAATAAGGAGGCTACAATGTTTTTAAAACATATATATTTACCCCTTTTGAAATCCAAGTAGCACATCCTTTCATTATCACTTTTTAAAAATACGAAACGAGTCGTTATTTTTAGAAAGTGGGTAATACCGTCATATCAAAAAAATCTCCCAAACGGATAAAATAGTAAGACTCCGCGAGTCAAATAGAATAGGGCCATATCCGGCTAATCATGATCATCATCTATCCACATCATATCACCTCGTACGGAATCTCGCCTCGTACGATAACCATCAAATATTTCATTATCCTATATTATAATAATGATCGGTATGGATATCTAATCTACATACCCAAATACATAGAATAACTAGTACGGATATCAAGTCTACATACGCACATAGCAATAGAATATCAACAGTACAGACGTCTAGTCACGTACAAACATAGTACCAGTGTGGACATCTCGTTCACCCACCCGCTCCATGGTCAATACGGACACTTCGTGTTACGTACACGTACGTCGACTAGTACAGACCTCCAGTCGCGTACTCGCCCAACAATCAGTATGGACTTCAAGTCTCGTATGCTCACCTAATAATAATCGTATATATCATCATCCTACTATAACGTCAATCTTACTATGATACGTAAGCATTCTATGTGACATAGCAGTATTAATGATGTGTAATGTACATGCGATTATGTGATCGTGCAACATGGCAATCATTAGTATTTGTGCTAGTGTTCTACCAAGTATACCTACAATAAGCCTATTAAGCGATACTAACGAAATTTTCTAATTAACGAACAAGTATAAACATACATGATATACATCCTAAGCACATTTAATGATATAATAAATAATATGTTTCACGGAGGTGCTATACGCCATCCACCCGACTCCCCACTCGTAGATATAATCTACTCACTGTTTACAATCGAGCTAGTCGTATCCTATGACCGCCTTTCCCTTCGTCGCCTCCTCGGAGGTCTCCGCAATTGAACCTAGCATTCACATAACAATGCAACACATAAGAATGCAAATAGGCCTCGAAGTAACGAGTGAACATTCATAGGTTAGAACCCAGGACCAACGTGAGCCATCAGTGTACTAACTACCAAGAATTACCCTTGGAATCGTTGTTCTAACACAAAAGACTGCATCAAGAATTTAAAATATGGATTCACAAGTTTGAAAACCTTAAAATATCGTCAAAAACCAACCCACCAGATTTTGATTCAGAAAATCTGGGACAATTTAGAGTATAAAAAGGGCTTATTTATCAAGTATAAGATCTATTGGCCAAACCCCGACACTTAAATCCATAGGGGGCCACCAAAATAATAGTTTTGGCAGCAATTTATGGCCTGGTCTTGGACTTAGGGGCTCATGCTCCTGGTGGGGTCTCCTAGTGGTCTAAATAGGTCAAATCTATACTTCTAATATTTTGCAAAGATCCTAAATTACTCCAAATTTCGTTTGAATGCTAAAACTTCATCAAAACTCCTAGTTTGACATCTATAAAAGTATTTTTGAAACTTTAAACACTTGGATAACTTGATAAAAGAAGGATTTTCACCTTGAAATGAGATGAAAGAGGAGATCAAACCTTGTAAGATGGGACTTGATGAGTTGATGAAGGGTTCATCTTGATCTAGCTTGAATTTGGTGTTTGAGAAGTTAAAGTGTAGGATTTTTATTTGGAGTTGGATTTTTGAAGTGTTTGTGGGAGTGAGATGAGAGAAATGAGAGTGATAGGATGAGAAGAGAGAAAGATAGTCATAGAGCTTGAGGCGGAGAGAGAAAGTCTAGAGAGAAATGAGGAGAATGGGAGGGATATGGGAGTATAAGGAGGAGGCAAGGTGCATAGGCATGGATGAACCTATGTGCCCCCCTCTCTCCTACCATGCTTCAAAAAGAAATAAAGCCATGCCAAAATCATCACTTTCCCATATACTAATACAATATGTAGCCATAGTATTAAACCCAAATCATTAGCATAAAACCTTGCTTGTCTTGCCTAAATCTGAATATTAACCGGAAAATAAAAGTTTTGGTTTTTCCATTATAAATATTTACATGTATTATATATACCAAATTATAATAAACACATTCCATAATTATTATCATTTTAATAAAACTCGTATTACCATTATTTAATATTCTAAAATAATCTTTTAAAATTATGAAATGCTACAATATTCCCCTCTTAAATAAATTCGGTCCCCAAAGTTAAATTTAAACCCTAAATCTTAAAATATTTCATTAAATCAAAACAACGGGGGCTCCGAAGTCTCACACAAGTTAGAAATACTACATAATGTGTGATAACGGGTATGCGTAGTATAAGTAAAAACAAGCGCATCCTAATGAATCACGCACAATATGAAAATCCTCCTCAATAATACGTCATCAAAATCCTGTGCTAAACATCGACACTGAAATCCCAAAATATCATGATGCAAAGTGTATGCACAAGGAAAGAAAGTGTGAAACCCAGATAACTAAAACTCAAAACACCTGTCACGCTAACCACACTAGCTATAATACTACGGGCGATGCATGAGAAAAAACCCAAGTGCAATGGATGTGCACGAAACAACATCAAGTGCATCGAGTGTGCACGAAACAGAAATCAAGTGCAACTATTGTACATGAAAACATCAATCAATTCATCAAAACACATAATTCAAAACAACCGAAATCAAAATATTCCCTTTTCAATGTCGAAAGTGTGATACTTGAATCACCAAAACATCAAGGACAAGACAAAGGGTGATATCTAGATCACCAAAAACACAAATCAAAACAATTGATATTGAAGCGTACCTGCTTCAACTTCGACAGGTGCCTGAACACCCGGAGATGGCAGAGCAAGAACCCTAGATTGCCCACCGCTCACGGTTTGATGTCCTCTAACGCTGGATCCCTGTCCTCTATGCACAGGACCTTCATATCCACTACTTTTCCGATCCCTGGATGGAACCTGAGTAATCACTGGTGGAGGGGAAAAGTAAATGAAGCAGCTCGTCGGGACGCTATCTAGCTCTAATGCCTGGCAGGACAGTTTCTAGCTTTATGACCGGGCCTCATACAATTAAAACACAACCGGGCTGGTCTCTGCATCCTATCGGTGTCGAATGGCTGCTCTCTAGGTCATCCACTCACGTCACCACTCTCCTGCTCAACAGATGGAGTCTCCATTCGAGCCCGCTTCGGCTCTGGAGTTGCTCCAAGCTCAACGTAACGCTCCTCTATCAGCGTGACCGCATCCAATGCCTCTGCGTAAGTATCGAAATGCTGGGCACTAACGGATAAAAACAGCTGCATATCTATTCCGTGCATGAACTTCTTAATCCAGATCTCTTCGGTAAGAACCAACTATAGAGCATATCACGACAACTAGGTGAACTGAAGGTCATACTCGGCAACTGTCATGTCCTTAGTCCTGCGCAAAGACTCGAAACTACCCACTCGGGCGTTTCTGACACACTGATGTAGAAATTGGCTAGGAAGACCTTCGAAAACTTGTCCCAAATCATAGGAGGAAGACTCACTGCTCGGCCTCTCTCGATCGAATCGCACCAGGTTTGAGCAAGACCCTCTAACCGAAAAATGCCTAACTCCACTGATCTCACATCGGAGCATCTCATCAAATGAAATACCCTCGCCATCCTATCGAGGAATGACAACGGATCATATGATGCATCCATGCCAGTAAACACCGGAGGCTTTAGCTTCAAGAACTCGGGAAGCGACACATCTAATGTCCCAATCACCGGAGGCATAATTGATCTCTTAGTACCGTGCTGTACCAAAATCTCTAGATCTGGCTGTGCAACGGCAGGCCCCTGGGTCCGAGTAGCCTCAGCTAACGACCCTATCGAACGATGTAGATCAAGAATGCTCGCCTCCAAATGAGAAATCCAATCTGAAATAAGAGGATCACAATGTTCCAGTACCACCGAAGTACCGTCTTGGTCAGTCCTTGTCTTGGACGAGCCCGTCCTGACCCCAACACTAACTGTGGCCCTTTCGGCTTGCACAGTCTCTGACGGCATGGTGACAGGAATAAGAAAGAAACAACAATCGGTTATCGAATCTCGACGAGATAGCAATTCAATGCTAACAGCTCGGGAAGGAAGGAAAGAGAATCTCATAAGAACACAAAATATACAACCTAAGGTCACTTAAGCAGAGTGTCGTATCGTAAATATACTGCGGAACATACGTACGGTACGTAACTCTACTTAAGCTACCTACTGTATCATACAAAGGGTGGTTTATAAGTCGAAAGGTCGGGTTTAAGACCCCAATGTCAAGTCTAAGTTTCGCAAGGTTAAACCTGAACCCGACCCCTCTCTGTTTTTACAAACCCTAAAATACTCCTCTCTGCAAACCCTAGCCGCCACCGCCGCAGCCATATCAAGTAGATTCCTCTAGAGCGCCGCGTAACCGCCGCCAGAAGCCCACTTTGACCGCTGATCCACCGCGCCTCTGCCTCTTCTCCATCTGATTTTTTCAGAGGAGGTTTGCATCATCTCTCCCTCTCTGTTAAATTTTTTTTTAAATCTGTGCACTCTCTGAATGGCACCAACCATGCAATTAGAACAGGAGTTTTCCCAAATGTTTGCACACACAATCTTTGGGAGTTATTTTGGTATGAGATCACACGGCGAGGGTGGAACATTTTAATTTTCAATCATCCCAATGCCTACGCTCTTCCAGATCTAGTCACTCGTTTTTACGAGTGCATGGAGGAAGGTTGCCTATCACAATACGGTTTTATTAAATTACTTTGGGGTGATAAAGAAATAATCATTGATAGGGACTTCATCCATGAAGTCACCTTAATTCCCAAATTACCTATTCATGACCAACCCCTTCATTTTGAAGACTACTTACCCTTAATGGATAATGACTGTTCGAGAGAACCTAGGAAGGGCATACAGGCTAGAACCCTCTTCGCCAATGTATTAACCGTGTGCCGTTGGGCATAAAACAACATTTTTAGCAGTTCATATAATACAACATTTTTCACACCATCTCTTCACATCGTGCACACCTTAATGACTAGGAACCCAAGATATGACATATGCACGGTGTTGCTTAATTCAATTGGTGCTGGTAAAAGGGCTGCAAATTACCCATACCCTATGTTAGTGACACAACTGTGTCGCTATTTCCTCCCTGCGGAGGAATTTGAGTTTTACATGCATGGAGGTATACCCATTAGGCCTCTTATTGAGCGCGTATCCACATCCTATACCCGCTTGAATGATGTATGGTCGCGAACAGAACTGGCCGAACATGTACCTGCCAGAACACCCAGCTCCAGCTCGACCGCGAGCGAGGAAGAGCTTACCCCCGAAGAACATGCACGTCTACTTAGGAGAGCCAGTAGGGGGATGGACAGATTGGTAGGGATGGTGACCAACTTGGATCACCGGGTGACAGAGATTGAGCATGGCGTGTCTACGTTACTGGCGAGAGAGAAACGTTCCCGTTCACGTTCGAGGGGACGGCGAGGTCATGAGCAGTGAGGGCACTGCTTTTGGTAAGTTTGGAGGAGGAGATAGTTTGTAAATAGTTATCATTGCATTACATATTTTAATTTTTGTACATATTTTTTCTTTTCTTTCTTTGCATGTTTAATTCTGCATTGTATCTTTATACAAAAAAATTTTAAAAAAATTAAAAAAATGAAAATAAAAAAAACATGTAAAAGAAAAATCAAATAAAAAATTGAAAAACTAAAAAGAGGAAAAAAAATTTCAACTTGGCCATATTTGACTTAAGTTTGACAAGACGGTTAACTAGCTAAAACTAGATCCTAAACTTAGTAAATTAAAAATCCTAAAAATAACCTTTCTTAAAATTTAACGGTAGAAAATATATGTCCTTATAGTTTATTTAGAAATAGGCAAATTTTGAGTTTAGTTCTTGGGCTAAGTCAAAATAAGGGAAGAGTATTGAAATTTTTATCGAAGTGTAAGTCTGAAAAATAATTCCGAGCCTTTAGTCTAAATTCTGAAAATATATACCCTACAACTCGCACATACACGCACCTCGAAACTTGGGATAGTAGAGGATACCTTGAAATGCTCTTGTCTAAAATCCTTAGTATGAGAAAAAAATTAAATAAAAGTATAAGTGTGAATAAAGAGATATAAAAAAAATGAACACTGGTTTTGTAATTACTTAAGGCTGCTTAAAATATATATATATATAGCGTGGATGCTTTATCACCTAATGCCTTAGACCAACTGGTTTGGAAGTCACTGCTAAAGCCTTAGGTATTACAAGACGAGAAATTACGTCTAAATGCGCAAACACATTTTATAATCGATCGTTAATACCTCAAGAAGTATTAACGGTCGCATGAAGTACGTGTGAGCAATTTCATCTAAAATTCACCAACTAAAAGTACTTTGGACGATGGACAAAAGTATGATAGCTTGAATTGAATTTCCAAGTGTAAGGGTGATACATACACACACGTAGGGGTATATGATTAGAGTTTTGGATGAAAGATAGGAATGAAAGATAAGGCTTATATCTTCAGTAGAGATGATAAAAATTCCTAAGTTGAGATGGAACCTTAAAAGGAAAATTCAAAAGATGCTGAAAACTTAATAAATTTGCAGAACATATACGATCTTAAGTTAAATGATAAGTGAGTGTGAAAAATATGGGTTGATGATTTCTAAGTTGAAGATAATAGAATTTTTTGCTAGAATACCAAATTGAAGAATGAAAGTCAACATGCCAAATTGATCGGATTTTATGGGTAGTATCCGCTGAAAACCCTCAGGAGACAACACTCCTCCTACTAGGGACACCTAGAGGTTTAACGGCTTATTGCACGAGCTCAATGCAATCGCGATTCCCTGCGAAAGTGAGGTTAGGTTTTTTCGAGAATAAAAATAGTTTTGCTCGGTACGAGTAAAAGATAAGTTTGGGGGTATTGTTCATATAAGAATTTTGCATTATTATATTCCCCATTCTTAATCATATTACGAATAAATAGGTGCTTTTGATCCATGTCTGCTAAATAGTTGCAGGTTATAGGTTCTCAGAACAATACAGTGAAATTCATGAAAAAACGCTACAAATGTAAGACTACGACCAAAAAATAGATGAAACTGTATGATGCCGCCTACCAGTTTAAGGAGCAAACGAAGACCAGTGAACAGTTCAGCAAACAAAGCACAAGGGCAGCACAAGATTCAAGACTTCAATGTGAAGCTTACGGTAAAAGTCCACAAATTCTGCACTGTTGAAAATCTGGAAGAAAGTAGAAAAAATTCTGAAGAACCAAGTGAAGAAAACAGAAGAAAAAGGCAACATGAAACAACTCTGAAGAAATGAGCCAGAGATCCCACCAATTGGCCGCGGATCCGCGACCAAATAGGGCATTCTGCCGCGGATCCGCGGCCGTGCAGTGCACGTGTCGGTGCACGTGTCAGTGGGTGTCGGTGCTTTAACCCGACTTTCTTAAGGTAGTCTTGTAATTTCAAATGTGGATCAGATGTAAACTCTAAGGTTTCTCCTATCTATAAATAGGAAACCCGAAAGCCTAATTAGGCATGCCTCTTTTTATTTTTCTAGATCTAAATTTCATTCCATTGTAATCGTCAAGAGGTGTCAATAAAAGTAAGTTTTTTTTATCTTGCATTCTTTGTAATTGAAATTTATTTTTCTGCAATTTTTATCTGTCTTTATTTATCTGCAAATTAATTAGTTTATTTAAAATAAAAAAATTATAAAAATGAATCTGATCGTAATTTCCCTATTGAATGAGTAATTCCTCACTTGCTAGGGTTAGGATTGGGTAGGTTTGAGAGATGGAAATCTCTCACTCCTTTCTTGCCCTTATAATATTTTAAATTAGGACTTTATGTAAATCAAACACACACCGCTCACTACGGCACCCTATCCTACGAGATAGCGGTGATTCCTTAGTTAGACCGATTGTGGTTGATTTACATAAAGGTTAGGGCTAAAAGTTAAAAAAGGACGGGTAAGGACCAAAAGGAAGAAACTACGTTTCTTCCTAGTCGTGCTAATCCCCTTTGTTAACTATTACCCTAACACCTATGTTCTTAATTAGGGCAAAGGAAGCAGTGAGTAGAGTTCTCTTTCCAAACCAACCTAATCCTAACCCTAGTAAGGTTTTAAATCAAATTAAATTCAATCTTAGTTTTTCTAAAATCAAAACCTACCAAAAATAGGATTTAACTCGTAAGAACTTAAAGAAAAGAACACGTTTTCCCTGTGGACCGACCCGTACTCAACCGGCTAGCTACCAAGCGACACCGTTATTGATTGCGGTATATTCTTAACTTTGATTTTAAAAACGCACACACGCAAAAGGAACAACCAATCAGTCGTACGGCTTTGTTGGCTTTCGTCAAGGGTCGTGTGGATGGGTTTAATTCAATCATGAAATGTACGGGTTGAACTTGACTAACAAACTATGGTTTATTGGCTTTCGTCAAGGTCATAGCATGTTAGGGGTAAAAATATTATTGGGAATTTCAAGTGTTGAAATTTGCAATGAGATTGCATACCTTCTATGAGATAGTTGGATCCCGATACCCACTGCGAATAAGAGTTACTCCTGGGAGACTTTTACACATTACAATTAGCCGATCAAGTAGGTGTCTAGAAAGGTGTCAACGGAGTTACGCCTCTAGAAAAACGAGGTTTATTTTAATTAGATCCGTGCGAAAGCACGGGGAACCTCCTCCAAAATACCGACACTGGCCTAACTGAAAGATTAGCGAACTTGTAGGGTGTAATTAATCCCGGCTAGTCTTTCCTTTTAGGGTTTGAAGGAAGATTTGACTAAAACAGTGGGAGACATCCTGATTAGATAAAATAATAACCAATCTAATCTTGCAAGAGCATACGCTGAGTGTTTTTCTTCTCTCTCTTCAGGTAGCGACCATGTCATGCCTTAATCAAGATAATAATACGAATGTATTGACCGAACCCGCTTATTATACTGAGCTGGAGAACGTTGGTCCCGCTCCAACTTATAATTGTTATAAGATTGAGCAGGAAATAGGGGATTACCAGGATTCCCGTGCCGTCCAAACGAAGAAAGTGCATGTTGATGCATCATCTTCGGGTGTGTTCATTACAGAGAACTGTTTCTCAATATCCTTTACGTCCTGGGTATGCTGATACCGGATCAGGATCCCATACATGTAATCTGTTACATGGGATATAGATAAGTAAAGAACTGAGAATGGGTGATAAGTTTTAAGAGTTAAAAATGGTGCAAGTGTTGCAGCCAAATATGTTGGCAGTTATCACCCTGTATTACTAAATACATTGATTCTGAATGAATGTTATTAGATACCGAACCTGATATACAATATCATATCAGTCTTTTTATTTAGTAAAGAAGAATATAATTTTGTCTTGTTGGATAATGTTTTAAACATTTCCTATATCAAGAGTTGATCGGTTCAGGCACGTTATATAAAAGCATATACGTTCTAAAATCAAACTACAGTTTTTAACGTACAGAACACACACAAGAGGAAGAGTTCAGAAATGAACGAATCCTTCTTGAGCCATTGTAGACTAGGTCATATCAATGCGACCCGACTAGTTGAAGTTACATTTAGATGCATATTTAAATCAGTTTGAATTTACATCTTATGAAACTTGCCAGTCATGTTACAAAGATAAGATGACCATAGCTCCGTTTATTGGAAACAGAGAAAGAGTTAGTGAACTCTTAGGATTGATACATGCTGATATATGAAGGTCCCCTGTCTACACATGCCAGGACTGGTTCTTTGTACTTCATTACATTCACTGATGATCTCTCAAGATTCGGACATATGTTCCTGTTGAAACACAAGTCTGAACCTTTTAAGATATTCAAAGAATATAAGTTAGAAGTAGAGAACCAAAACGGGTATAATTATTATGTCCTATGATGAGATCAGGGAGGAGAATACTTGAGCACGGAGATCCTGGACTATTCTAAAGGAGAATGAGATTCTCTCTCAGCATTACTCCTCCGTATACACCACAGCACGTTGGTATATCGGGGCAGAGCAATTGCACCCTAAGTGATATGGTGTGCTCTATGATGAGTACTACTGAGTTGCCTATTTCTTTTTGGGGGTTATGCACTTGAGAAGCTGCATACCTATTGAATAGGGTTCTAATCAAATCAGGTGCCTACCACTCCATATGTGATATGGTATGGGAAGAGCCCATCTCTTAAGGATGTTAAGATTTGGGGTTGTCCGACCTATGTCTAAAAGCAAAATACGGACAAGCTCGAGGCAAGGTCAGTTCTGTGGAAGTTTGTTGGATATCCCAATCATTCGTAAGGGAATATCTTCTACCACACTGAGGAGCAAAAGGTGTTTTGTTTCTCAGCATGCCACCTTTTGGAAAGGGAATTTCTTGTGAAGAAATTAGTGGTTATGAAGTAGAACTGGAAAGAGTTCCAGCTATACAAACTACAGCTGACGATTTGGTAGAACCGAAGGATTCAATGGTTCCCAACGAACCTCAGCCTCTCCGCCGATCTAGTAGGGTTCCTCACCCGCCTGAGAGATACTTCGGTTTCCTCTATAACAATGGGAGCGAGGATTGCATCATGAGATGATGACCCAACTAGTTTCGAGCAGGCCATCAGGAGTGGTGACTCTGTAAGAATAGCTGGATGCTAAGCGATATGAGATGGAATCTATGTACACCAACAAAGTATGAACTTTGGTTGATTTATCTGAAGGGTTAAATCTCCATCAGGAGCAAGTATATCTTGAGAGGATTACTTGGTGTACATGGAAAAGTTGAGACTTTCAAAGCTAAGGCTTGTTGCAAAAGGTTCTTGTCATCGACCATGTGTGGATAATGATGAAACATTTTCTAGTCCCTATGCTTAAGTCCATCCGGATCCTACTTGCCGTTGCTACATACCATGACTACGATATCTGGCGGTTGGGTGTTATGGCTGCTTTTCTAAATGATGATTTAGAAGAGAGCGTCTATAAGTACACAGCCAGAAGGCTTCGTAGACAGTAGGAGCAGCGGAAATGTGTGCAAGTTGCTTTATGGGATAAAGCAGGCATCGCGGAGTTGGAACATGTCAACGCAACTGGAACAGGAAGTAAGCCATTGGTGAAAAAGGATCTCCCTCCTGGTCTTGGTCTTAGCTTTGATCTTCTGAGTAGTCAAAGAGTTTGACTTCATCAAAATGGTAGATGAACCTTGTATATACAAAAAGGTAGTAGGGAGTATGGTGGTGATCCTCGTATTGTACGTGGATGACATACTCTTGATAGGAAAGGAGTTTCCTATGCTACGCTTGGTCAATCTCCTCTTATCATATAGATTCTCCATATAGGATCAAGGTGATACCTCCTAAATCCTAGGTTTTGGATCTATAAGATAGATCTAATTGGATGTTAGGATTCTCACTAGGTGTAGTGAGATGGTATCAATTGATCCTGGGGAGAATCACTGGATAGCTTCCAGGGTGGTAAGGTGGACTGAATGTCAGTCACAGGCATTATCTTTACCCTCATTGGAGGGATGGTATATTGGAAGAGTTCCAAGCTAGATGCTGTGGCAAACTAGACGATAAAGGCTGGATACATTGCTACCAAGGATGCTACCAAAGAAGCAGTCTGGATATATAAGCTCATGAGATGAACTCGGTTCCTACCATTGTGAGACAATGGAGTTGTGGCTTAGGCCTAAAACCCCCATCCCATCTATGATCCAGACATATTCTTAGGCAGTATCACCTGATCATGGAGATGGATGATCTCCAGGGAGATCGAGGTTTAGGAGAGTAGACACAGAGGAGAACAGGGCGGATCCACTCATAAAGGCATATTCCCAGGAGAGACTTTTATTGGATGGTTGAGTATGAGATACTTCAACCACTGCTGATTGTTGGGTATGAGAAACTACAACAGATGGCCCTAGTGCAAGTGGGAGATTGTTAGTTATATGTGTGCCCTAGAGGTCATTACTGTACATACGATGTATATTGTAGTGGATGCTTGGACATATATAGGGAGGACTTTCTTGCTCGACATGATAGTATGCTATCTGGCTGCTCTTTATCTTAACATGTACTCTGATTGTCTCTATGTTACATGTTGATAAAGCCCTTAGGATGAGTACTTGACTACCAGGACTATGATGCAGATCATACTAGTGGGGAGAGAGTGGTCGCTAAGTACATCCTTCAAATGTTCCTAGTCGCAGGTGTATCGAGACAGGGCATCGATATACCAGAGTAGACTAGCGTATAGCTTCTCGACCCATGTAGATGGGCAATGGATGATCCCATATCCATTGGTGTTTGACATCAGAGATAGTATACGGTTGCTCAGTGGAGACTGGGTACACTGGACGGACTCGCCGAGAACTCCCAGATGGTATTATACCTATCGTCAGATGGCAGTTCTCTGGTGACACTGGTACAGGTTAGTCTGTAGACCCGAGATCGTCATAGAGTCTTGTGTGATTCCCACTGTACTTTGATTTCCACCTTATCACGTTCAAGAGAACGTGCAAAACGGTGGCTTTTGGGTATAGTCCCGAGTCACATGGAGGCAATGAGCGATAGGAGGGGTTTCGTCTCTCCCGGTATAGGGAGTTGATGTTGCGTTGTGCTCGATTGGCTATAACAGGAAGTCCTTGGCCAAGGCTGCTTCAGAGATATACTGGTAAGTGTTATCAGTGGTTTCTCAACCCGTTATGAGCCTTATATCGGCACGACTTATCGAGTTACTGGGGTCTGACGTTTACCACCCCTCGACGAGATGTGCGAAATATCAGACGAAGAGACCGGACTGTATGATAGTGTTACTGATTGGATTCGCAGGATTATGTACAGGCTTGCTTGTTGATCTTCTGGTCGCTCAATACCCTGGTGGCTGTTACGTTTAGCTGATCGCTTGCAGCTTGTAGGTGTTTGATATGATCATCACCTACTGCCGGCGTATTAACGAGTATTTAGAGTCCTACACATAGGTTTCCTGGCTCAGGCGAAATAGAGTAAGAGCACATATGTGATATGTGCCGGGACCGAGATTAATACGATATGTGATACCGTATTCTATTTTCGTGATATATGATATCGGCCAGTTATATATGATATAGCCGGGTTATTGGATCAAATGTTGATTCGAGAAAATGATATATATATATATATATATATTTATTTATTTATATATTTATATATTTATATATATTATATGCTCACTTAAGTATTTATTATTCTCACTTGTAATACATTTTAACATACATGTGGTATATGTTTATTGTATTGTTTTCTTTTGTTACATAAATATTATATATGTGATATATAATATTGTAGCATGCTAGGTTATACATGCAACATGTATGTATGAGAATTATACCATGCTATATGTAATGTTTGGGTTTAAATATCTAAGTAATTCAAATTGTGGAAATGAGTCATGGATGAAGCTTCATGAGGCTTGTAGATTACCATTGACCAAGTCTACCCTTTTTGTTTTGCCCTAGATATTTCTAACCCAACCATGACATATAGCCATGGTTAACTCTCTACAATAGTTAAGGATGATATACTTGACCCATGGTTGCATTTCTAATCTCACTCTCATTCATTCTTCTTCTTCTTCCTCATTCTCATTTTGCTTTCTAGCTTTTGAGATCAAGAAGAAAATAGTGAGAAATTAAATAATAAAGTGAGAAAAATTCTTACTTCATCATTCTCTTCTATACTAGCCATATATATTAGTGTGTTAGCTTCACTAATTCATAATTAGTGAAGTCATAGCTTGAGTTCGTGTTTCCTCAAAGTAGATCATCTTGGATTTCGAAGTCATCAAGCAAGTATGGATCATTCGACTTGTGGAGCCTCTCTAGAGTCCGGGAGCTCATGGATCGCGGCGAAGGGACTACTACTCGGAGCTTATGAAACGAAGGAACGGACTACAAAGGTTATAATCTCTCTCTCTCTCTTAGATGTAAAGGGGTTTATATGCAAAGTTAACCCTAATTCTCTAGTTAAGATCTTGGTTAGGGTTTCATAGCACCCTGAAAATTTTCAATATGGCATGTGTGATGCCTTCCTAAACCTTATGGTGGTGTTACGCAACCCTACAATCGGTATTTAATTATACCGCACTAATAAAATATTCAATATATTTATTATTTAATTATAAAAATTCCTAAAAATAATATTTTATTTTTCTGAAATGTTACAGCTGTAGATATTGCCGTTGAGATCTGGCTTCCCTTTGATAGTCTGGTGGGGAAATGTAGTTCCCTTTTGGTTTATGCCCATGGATTGTATACAAGGGTCAGTATGGACTCTCCTGTAGTGCAAACGTTTCATCTCATTTTTTGTTTTTCTTTCCGCGATGCTCTATCATTTCAGCTTTTTATATCGTGAAAGTCACGATTGCCCAATCATTTTAGCTATTTTTCGCGGTGCCCAATCATTTCGGCTGTTTTTTTTCTTTACTCGCTGCTTTTTATTGTGAGCTGCCTTATCATTCCAGCTATTTTTATATGCATATATTTTACTTGCTGCTCTTTGTTGCAAGTTGCCCTATCATTTCGGCTATTTCATATGCATTTTTGGCTCGCTGGTTTTTTGCTGCGAGTATGGAACTTGAGATCTGATACCAATCTTAGCATTAGTATCGCTGCGACTGGAATGTAGCCATGAGCGAATCATCATTTGCATTGAAAGGTTTTAAAATTTGATACCGATTTAGGCATCAATATCGCTACAACTGGGAGATTGCCAAGAGCGAATCATCATTTGCCTTCGCCTCTATTGAACAAAGGTGGCTTAGTGGACAGAGTTAGGGATCCTGCCGACTAAGGCTTTTGACTTTATGAGCCGTAAGGGTCTCACAAAGGGTTTTCTCCCTACGAGTCGTGAAGATATCATAGGTGTATGTTCTCCGTAGAAATCGTGAGGACTTCTAAGTGGTGTTTTCTTTTATAAGTCGTAAGGATCTCATAAGAGTGTTTTTTCCTTACAAGTCGAAAGGACCTACAAGTGTTATTCACCATATGGAGACATTTATTGCCATTTGCAGAACTTGGCAAACAAATATTTATTCGTGCCCCTGGATTGTATACAAAGGTCAATATGGACCGTCTGTAGGGCAATTTGGGGGATATGACGGCTTAAGAATAGGTTCAGATCCCTGTAGCTTAAGGTTTTTGAATCCTATGAGCCGTGAGGGTCTCATAAGGGGATTCTCCTTACGAGTCGTGAGGATCTCGTAAGGGTAATTTTTCCTTAGGAATTATGGGGGTCCCTAAGTGTGTTGCTCCCTTGTGAGTCGTAAGGATCTCACGCAGGTATTTTCTCCTTACTAGGTCGAGAGGATCTTGCAAGTGTGCAAGAATTTCTTTTACGAGTCTGCGCCCTTTCAGGTTTTCACAAACTCGCCGGTAGCCCTGCGGTTTTTACTCACGGAGCCCTATCGGGTTTTCATCCGTGCCCATTTCGCTTATAGACGTACCGTTTTTTTTAACGAGATCGCGCCCTTCCATGTTTTCACAAACTCGTCGGCAATCCTGCTGTTTTTACTCACGGTGCCCTTTCGGGTTTTCATCCGTGCCCATTTCGCTTGTGGATATACCATTTTTTTTGTTTTTGTTTTTTTTGAGCGGGGCATTCCACTAGGTTGTAGGATTTGTTTGTAGGCCCCTTAATATCCTTCCTGTCCTTTGAGAAGAAATGACCATTCTATACAGAGGTTCTTCCGCCAGTGAGGAATATGCCCTCTGTGTATATCTCGGGGGGAACGAATACCCACACCGTCGCTATTTTGGCGACAAGTTGCTTCAGAGCCGCTTATTTTTGTTGAGCGTAGGCAACAAACGCCATCTTGCCTCCGCTTTTCACTCGTCATCATCGGATGAGAAAGAGTCTTGACCTATTTGATCGAATCGAGCCATTTGATCCATGAGTTTTTGGAAGGTCGTCGGCTTGAAGAGGGCTATATACGAGGACACCTTTGAATTTGGGTCAAGGGTGGCTATGATTATTCCCATGGCTGCAACTTCATCGATGCGTTGCTTGTATTTGACCAAACATTTGCTATCGGGTAACATATTGAGCCCAAGTCTCATTCGGTCTAACCCTTTCGTTGACCAGAGTCGTCACGGTAGTATGTTCGTTCTTATTAACGAATCCCTGACAGAAGAGCATATCCATTTCGCTGAAGCTCTTCACAAAATCATTTAGGAGTTCTACATACTATACGAAGGCGATGCCCGCCAGACCGCTGACGAACTGTCGAAGGAATAGTATGTCATTTCCTCCAGAATTGTGGCACATGGATTTAAATCGCACAATGTGCTAGCGAGGATTCCCAGTTCCTTTGTATATATAGAACGTTGGAAGTGTGTACTCTGGCGGGTACTGTATTTGATCGTACCACGTCGGAACGGTCGACCAATCTTGATTGATCTATTTGCGGCTTCACTGGCGTAGTGAGCTTTGATTTGCCGAGCGATATATTCGTTCAGCTTTTCTTTTAGGAATCATTTCCTCCTCAGCCGTTGACGAGATTTGCGGAGGATTTGAAATGTCATCCTTATCTTTAAGACCGACTACCGGCGGTTCATCTGCCAGTGGTTCCGATTGAACCATCATTCAAGCCATATTCTGAATCAAAAGGTCATCTGGTTCATTTTAGTAGACATTTCTGCCGCTTCTTCATCTCTCTTTTTCAGAGCGCGCTTTAGAAAATCAATATCCAACTCCTTCTCTACTCTTTCTTCGGGTGCGTCCTCAAGATTTTCCTTGGGCGCGTCCTCAGGATTTTCCTTGGGCGATGGATTAGCGTTTGCTACCGCCTGAACGAGCATGTCCTACAGCTTTTCACGTTGTAGTTGAACTTTTGTCAGGGACCGAGTTTGAGGTCAGTGACTAGCAGAAGTTCGAACTTCGTCTTTGGAATTCACCATATAGACTATGTGAACTATCATGCCCCCAAGCATGGGGTGTTTGCTCCGAACACTCGAGCTTTAGTAGGCCTCTTTTTTTTTAAAAGCCGCTTTGGTTTTTTGGGAAGAACCGCTGTATCAGGATCCGTCTTGGGATAAGTCCCCTTCACCTGCTTCCATACCTTATATATAGATGAGGAAAGTTGTCTCAGGGAGGGAACTGGTTTCTACTCTCGTGAGATCTCCATGGGCTGCGGAGACTTTTTCAATATTGCGGTAGGAGAATTTTGTCTGACCCTTCGTAACAGTTTGAAGCTGTTCCCAGTTGGAACAACAACATTCACCACCGGAGTTGAAACAGGACCATACGGAGAACTGCCCCCTGGTCATTTTGTGTGATGCCGATATCGACGTTGTCCGTTTCTTAAGGCCGAGATTTGATTAGCTTCAGGATTTTGCCGAGCCTGCCCCATGTTTCCTTTGAGAGCTTGAATATTCTTCCCCCCTGCGTCGACCTTGGTCCTTAGCATGTGCCAGTTGTTTGAGGACTGATTCCGTCGACAAAGCTGCTGCTTGGGGAGCCAGCTTGTGGAATACAGACTTCTTCTGGGCTTCCTCCATCGGCGTTGAGGCACTGAGGGTGGGAGGTGGGAGTATCAACCCAAAAAGAAGCCCGTTGATTTCTTGAAGAGCCGGATTGCAGAGATTTGAGGCTGCAAGTGACCCAAACTTGACTCCGCCAGATATGACAGAGCCTGAGTTGCTAGGGTAGAAGCAAACGCCATTCTTCATAGAGACAAAACACCCAAGGGCAACCACAAACGCCATTCTTCAGTATCCCATCACCCAAGGGCAACCACAAACACATATACCACGATTATTTGATCGCGGGAAAACACGACACACGAAGTGTGGAGTGGAAAGAGGAAAAGGTCCCACCAGGCGTGCCAGAATCTGTTTACACCGAAAACAGAGACGAAACCGCATAGGTCGTCTTGCCTGAATTTAGGGGCAGATGCTATTTGGTTTTATCCGTCCACCTCTCCGAAGATGCCAAGTTGATTTATGGCACCGTGTATCTGAGGTTTGGACGGATGCGGCCGTTGTAGCAGACTTCGTCAGATTCCCCCTCGTTTGCGAGGGGTTTTTGATTGTGAGGGCGCTCTTCCCTGCAGGCGCAAGCCCTTGCAGTTAATTACGTTACCGCGTAGCGATAACCACTTTTTCCTGCTCCAGATGTTCACTTCGTGTCGTGTGTGTTTGTTTTATTTTTGGTTGCCCGTGGATTGTATATGGAGACTAATTTATGTTGTCGCCCGTAGGGCGTAGATTAGCCCAAATACGTATATTCTTAGATTTGGGTTTGGGTTAGTTTAAGGATCGTTAATCTCGTTTGAGATTGATCAACTTAAATGGTTGTTGAGGATACGTTAGTCTAATTTTAGACTAAGATCTACTTAACAAGGTTTTAGGATCATTTAGATCCGATGACAGAGCATTTAGGCTCTATCGTTTTAGTTTAGGGACGTTACAGTCCATTGGGTTTAAGGACATCATGGTCCATGTTTAAAGACATCATAGTCCATAGAATTTAGTTTAGGGACATTGCGGTCCAATGGGTTTAAGGACATCATAGTCCATAGAGGTTTAAGGACATCATAGTCCATGGAATTTAGTTTAGGGACATTGCGGTCTATTGGGTTTAAAGACATCATAGTCCATGGAATTTAGTTTAGGGACATTGCGGTCCACAGATCACCATTTTTGAGGTGAGGGTTTAGTTTAAGGACATTACGGTTCATAATTAGTTTAAGGACATTACGGTCCATTGAGTTTAGTTTAAGAACGTTGTGGTCCACAGATCACCATTTTTAAGGTGAAGGTTTAGTTTAAGGACATTACGGTCCATAGTTAGTTTAAAAATATTACGGTCCATTGGATTTAAGGACATCATAGTCCATGGAATTTAGTTTAAGGACATTGTGGTCCACAGATCACCATTTTTGAGGTAAGAGTTTAGTTTAAGGATATTACGGTCCATAGTTAGTTTAAGGACATTACGGTCCATAGTTTGTTTAAGGACATTACAGTCCATTGAGTTTAGTTTAGGGACGTTGCGGTCCACAGATCATCATTTTTTAGATGAAGGTTTAGTTTAAGGACATTACGGTCCATAGTTAGTTTAAAGACATTACGGTCCAGAGCTTGTTGGTTGTCGGGACCCACCACCTCTCTGAAGACGTTGAGTAATTACAACGACATGTATCAGAGGTGTGGAGAGATGTACCCTTGAACCAGATTTCAGATTGAGGAGTCATCAGTCATGAGCACAGAAGCTCGGTTTATTTAGAGATTTAATCTCAGGAAAGACTTAACCAATCTGGGGTTGAAGTTGGCCTCTTATAGTGTTAAACACTAGTGTATGCTCATTGCCCACGTACATCCACGTGATATTCTAAGGCAGTGTTAAACACTGAGATCTGGGATGCTCACGTATGGCACGTGAGGCGCCATAGCAGTGTTATACACTGAAAGTTGGGGTGCTCACGTGTGGCACGTGAGGCGCCATAGCAGTGTTAAACACTGAAAGTTGGGACGCTCATGTGTGGCACGTGAGGCGCTTAAAGTTGGGCGCTGCCTCTTTTATTCTCTTATTCTAATGTTGAGCACTTCTCAGGGGTCACGTAGGTCACGTGAGGCGCCCCAAAAATAGGGTTTATTCTCTTTTCTCTTTTATAAGTGCTGAGCACTTCTCAGGGGTCACGTAGGGTCTTGTGGCTAGATCTCAGTCTTTCCTTTTTTCTCCTCAGAGGTGCTCACGTGGGAACACGTGATTTGTTACGTAGCGTTTGAACGCTAAAGAATTATCATGCTGTTCTTCTATGGTTCCGAGGAATCAAGTTCTCCTTTTGTTCTTTGCACGGATTAAATTCTTTTTAAAGGGTTAAACCCTAGTTTCAGAGGAATTAAATTCCCATACATTTTTTAAGAGTTAAACACTTTTGAATTCAGTTTTTTTCCCTGGGTTTTGAATCTGTATGACAGAATCTTCCCGATGAGAATTAAATTCTCAATTTGTGGGGAGATCTGATTCTGCAAATCTTAACCAGAGGAAGAACTAAGTTCTTTGAGAAGAGTTAAACTCTTGGTTTGAGAATTAAATTCTCTTTTTGTGGGAGCTTTTGGGAGGGATTCCTCTTCTTTAGAGAATTAAGTTCACTCTCTATTTTTCTCTCCCTCTCCCTCCGTGTGTCTATTTTTTTCCTCCTCTCCTTGCTCCTATTTATATGAGAAGAAAAAGAATCAATTTGTTAAGGGAATCCCTCATTGAGAGATCATGATTGATTTCAGGATCTTTTAGATCAATCGGTGAATTTTATTCACCGTTGGATTTTTAATCCAAAGGCTCTCTATTTAATAGAGAAGATTTCTTGTTTGTTTAACAAGATTATGAATATCTTGTTAGTTTTAACAAGATTAGAATTTTATTCTATCATACCTTTTTAGTTTAACAAGATCAGAAATATATTTTCTTAATATAGAATTTAATTCTATCATATAGATATCTCGTTAGTTTAACAAGATTAGAATTTTATTCTAACATAGAATTCTAATCATATGAATATCTTATTAATTTAACAAGATTAGGAAAATATTTTCTTATGATAGAACTTTATTCTACCAGATGATCACCATTGGATCTTTGATCCAAAGGTCCTCTGTTTAACAGAGAAGATCTTTTTAGTTTGAGAAAGACCAGGAAAATATTTCCCAAAATAGAATTTAATTCTAGAATTTGATAGGAGTATTTTAAATTGGGGCGCCATATGAGAGGCAAGAGAACTCATGTGTTTAACACGTGACCCCTGCTGTGGGTTTTAGCCTGTTTATGTTCAACGCTCATATGCTTTGCATATGAGCGCTCACGTGTTTTACACGTGAGCCCTGTTTGGCTATTAGTGATTTATGTTCAGCGCTTATATGCTTTTCATATGAGCGCTCACGTGTTTTACACGTGAGACCTGTTTAGCCCTTAATTGTTTTATTCTCAGCGCCCATATGCTTTGCATATAAGCGCCCACGTGTTTAACACATGAGGCCAAATTTTGAGGACTCTCCCCCCTTTTTATAAGGAAACGAGTAGCTCTTGGCCGAAAATTTTGGCGGAACAGTCATTCTTCGATATCATAATACACCTGACAGTTCATCTTGCAACCGAAACTAAGTTTGCCGGACCGGTACAATATCGATGGATGTATCCCGTTGAAAGGTACGTGGAATTTTTCGTTTCACGTAATTTGTAAAATTATTGTTGTCCTATATGCCCGTATTTATTTATTTAACATATTTTTCTTTAGCTACCTCTACACTCTAAAAAAAGTATATACACAATAGAAATCGACCTAAGGGTTCTATTATGCAAGCTTGTCTTCTAGATGAAGTAACCACATTTTGTTCCCGCTATCTGAACGAGAACATTGAGACGAAGCTTAACCGGCCTCGGAGAATTCAGTACGGGCCATATGGTAAAGCTAATTATAAAAGAGTAGACACTATGTTTATGAACAAGATATATCGGTTTATCCTTCTCAATAGCATATGTCTTGAAAAAATTAGAAAGTAAGTTTTTTTGAATTAATTGTTATATTTGTGTTTGTGTGTGTATGAAATGATATAATATTAATGTCATAATTTATTGTTGAGAACAGAATTCATATTGATGAGGTATATGAGGGGCATCCTGATTGGAATAATGAACGATTGGAAAAATATTATCGGGATAATTTTTGCGATTGGATTGCAGGTCATGTAAGTTGTTCAAATAACATGTTATTGTTAGTGGATTTTGCACACCCTCACAACACTTGTGAGTAGGCGGAAGTGGCAAACGAAAAATTTCTTGCATGCAACACCCACATAAACCCAAGATCATATGCTTAAACCTTAACTAGCAAATCCTATCTAGAGTTCTTAACTACTACGAAAGGGTTATACCTAATGAACCGGTCCTTCGGGTCTTCTTTTTGGATGCAACTCCTAGGCTCTTTGGATGCTTGCGATGTCCTCGATCTCTGGCCACCTCAAGATGTAGATGTTCCACCCGAAAACTATGGAACAAGCTTCAAACTCTTCTCAAAAGTTAACTAAGAGATCAAGTATGCTAGAAATGATCACTTAGATGATGTAAAGATCATGTAGTGGATTAACATGTCTCTTAAGATTTTGATTCACAGCACATGTGAAAGATAAAGCTATGAGGAGGAAGGAGATAATGAGGAGAGAGAATGTGAAGTGATCAATAAAAAACACGCATGGAAAAAATGATATGGCTAAAAAAAATCATTGAAGCATGCAATATTTTTCTCCAAAATAATGCACCGTGCTTCAATAGTAATTCTAAATGAATATAAAATGATATAAGCCATTCCTTCATCCATGCTTTGACTCTCTCCAAATTCTACTTCATAATTTCCATTTTCACAAAATAGAAAACCATTTATGAGGTGTCCCCTTCTAGAAGGTATTCTTGTATAATTACAAAAATACCCCTCACCTATACCGTATAAGTATACCCGTATCCGAATTCCGAAAAATATGAATACAAATAATCTAATAATATAATACCGGTATCCGGCTTAAAACAAAGCCAACCAGTATTATCCTTCCGATTATTATTCTTGTAACCATTACATGAACATGATCGAAACCCTGCCGTAACAGCATACGGCCTCTATATCTTTTGCTTGAACCAGAGAACCCTCTGTGTGGGACTCTAAAGACTCGACAGTACGCTGGCAGTGGGTTTAACCACAAGCACGTCAGCGGCACCAGCTGTGCGTAACGGCTACCCAGATACGTGACGAAAAGGTGGCCGACAAGCGAACTCATCCCAACCCTAACGAGCCTGTAAGCAACACTTACCGTACAGTCCGATCTCTTCATCTGATACGTCGCATATGAAGTCTAGGGGTGGTAAATGTCAGACCCCGGTAACTTTATAAGTCATGCTGATTTATGGCCTATAACGGTTCGACAAACTAATGATAACTCTTATCAGTAAATCTCGATAATCCTGGCCAGGAATTTGCTGTTATGGCCGATCAAATATAGCGCGACATCAACTCCCTATACTGGGAGAGACGAAACCCCTCCTATCGCTCACTTCCTCAATGTGATTCGGGACTGTACCCAAAATCCACCTGTTTGCACGACTCAGCAGAGCCGTGGTAGAGAGGAAATCAAAGTACAACGGGAATCACATAAGACACTATGACGATCTCGGGTCTACAGACTAATCTGTACAAGTGTCACCAAAGAACTGCTATCTGACAATAGGCATATATACCATCTATGAGTTCTCAGCGAGTCCTGTTCAGTGTACCCATTCTCCAATGAGCACATGTGTACAATCTTTGATGTCAAATACCAATGGTTGTGAGATCAACCATCGCCCCCAAGGTCAAGAAACGTACACACTAGTCTACTCTGGTAATATCGATGCCCTGTCTCGATATACCCTCGACTAGGAACAATTAAAGGATATGCTTATAGACTGCCCAAAACCCACTAGTATGATTTACATCATAATCCTGGCAGTCAAGCATAATACGAAGGGCTTCATCAACATGTATATAAAGATATGAAATACAACGCATCACATGTTAAGATGAAGATAAACCAGATAGCATACTATCATTTCGAGCAAAGATTGTTTCTGTACATATATATGCCTAGCATCCTATACAATACAGACCTCTAGGGCATACATATCTAAGAGTTATTGCTACCAGTCTTAATCTAAACTTATATTATTATGTATTTGCCGTAAAATTTGTTTTGTCAGATCCACGATCCGAACTTGTTTGCATCATTAGAGAGATTCAAGATGTTTAGCACAGTTTCCTAGCATGGAGGTTGTATATTATAAAGGATTCGGTGTTCTTGGATATAAATTTGAAGTTAAGGACATAGAAACATCTCGAACCACTCAGAATAGTGGGATTGCGACGGTAGGATCGGATGGTGTGATTTATTATGGATACTTAAATTGCATACTTGGCATCTAATATCCCGGACGATTAGATCCGTTTTATATATTTCAGTGTATTTGGTACGATACATGAACCGATACGGATAAGTGGAGAAACAATCTCGGGACTTGGAAAGATGAATATGGATTGACTAGTGTGAACACACTTCGAATTTACGGTCCGGACGATCCATTTATCTTTCCGAACCAAGCGTTCCAAGTATACTACTCACAATGCTTGAAGCATCCGGGTGGAGTGTCGTATGCCGTTGGAAACCCAGGGATATTTATGATGTCCCAGAAATCGAGGATAGTATGGAGGACAGCGATGAGGATGAAGAAGAGAGAAAACTTAGAGTGCTCCGACCGTCTGTTTCAAAAGACGGGTTGTCTTCGGCTGATCGTGAAATTACATGGGTTAGAATTGATATCGATAATGAAATATAAGTAGATATGTCTGATGCGTTTACGAAATGAAAAAGGTTATCAGTAATGTTACTTCACATTTCTACGATCTATACATATATTGCATGCATATGTAATAATTGTACTCTTATCTAGGTCTGATGAAGTCGACCGGAGCAGCGAGGGGCAGCAGGAGCACCAGCCGCGGCAGAGGCAGAGCGGTTCTGCCGCCCGGGGAGCTGCGTAGGGAGTTCCACAGGGCTGGTCTTGCACCCCGATCAGTATCCCCTTCGGATGACTCCTTCCGTGTGGACTTTATCACACCTCCAGGTATATTGCACGCATATTCATTTTGAATGTAATATTATACGTATACACGCATATTTATTTCAAAATTACATATATAGTCGATGTTTAATTGTCTAGCTGTTGGTGGTACGTCCACAACAGAGGCAGAGGCCGCTACCGCACCTGCAGGTATGTTTATATATTCTATAGTGCATGCATATTGATTTAGAATGATATCATAAATATACACATATTCTTTTTGCTCTTACTTAGATAATCACTTTTTGATTGTCTAGCCGTAGGTGGTGCCTCCATATCTCGGGCAGAGGTCACCACCGCACCTGCGGGTATGTTTATATATCCTATATTGCATGCATATTGATTTAGAATGTTATATTATAGATATGCATATTCTTTTTGCAATTACTTATATAATCTATTTTTAATTGTTTAATTATATGTGGTGTATCCACATCTGACGCAGAGATCACTCCCGCCACTTAAGTATCCTCCGCTCAGTCTGCAGGTTAGTATGAATAAATATAAAATATTTATTCATTTTACATATTCTCTAAGAATAAACATGAACTTCATGTAATTTTATTGTCGATATTTATTTTCTAGTTGGAAGGGATGCGTCCATATCCGGGTCACCGGCTGTTCCTCACCGGAAGAACTATCGTCCCGCTCGTGCTGCTGCCCGGGCCCAGGCTTGTGCTGTTGTCACCGAAGGTATATATCGCACTTTAATTTGCATTAATCCTTGATTTCCTAATACTATTTTATCTTAATATTTCTTGTCTGGATATTTCTTGTAGATGCAAGGCAGCCCCATCCCGAGAGGGAAACTCGAGGGCCGAATCAGTCCCACAGGCTGAGGCCCGATAGAGCTAGGGGGGAGGCACCATTCCCCCTCTTCTTTACCCCTGATTATCGCTATACTGACGATTATGCCGGGCGGTTCGGCCGAAATATGGGGGATGGGAGCCGCATCCAAAAGAAATATCCACTTCACGTTGAGTAGGGCGATCAGCACCGTCGCTCATTTTCTCTCTTCTGTGATCAGGCTCGGGTATTAATATATATTTTTATTTTACTTATCCAATCAATTTATTATTATTTAACACTTGTAATTTAAATACATTATTTTTTGTATTTGCGGTTGGATTACGACTTTCGGCCTATACCCGACCCTGATCACCCTGACAGAGTACTCGATCTTCACACTCTCAACCTGGACCGTATGAAGAACATGCAATCTAAAGTCCGATATAATAGGAACAAGCTGAAGATCGATTGCTATTTGGTATGGCTGGCGACCCTCGAGGCAGATAGAGCGGCTCTCCTACATACTCCGGCCTTTGCCAGAATCGATATAGATACATGGTCTCTCTTGTACCAATATTACAACTCTGAGCGCAAACAGATTTTTAATTTAAATATAATTCATTGTTTAGTATATAATTTATTTTTTTGTTTTTCTTAATTAAAAAACTAAATTTAATTGTGTTGTGCAGAAACAGGCCGATCAAAATAAGGAGAATAGGAAGTCGGCGAAGAGGGGTCGTCCCACTTACATAGGTGGCTCAAGAAATATTACTCGTGCCATGGAGGCATCGGTAAAATACAATAGATCTATTTTGATATAATACAATATTAAGAGTTATTTTATAATATATGTAAATTTTTGGCAAATTGCAGAGAGCTTAAACCCTGGCGTAGGGTGGTACACCGAGCGTGTTGACTGCGTATCTTTCCGTCCACGGCACCTCGACAGATCCCGCCACGGGAAAGCTTCGATTCCCCGACACCGCTACCCAAGAGTATTGCATAAGTATTAATATTTATTCTAATTCGAATGAAATTTTTGTTTTGATAAGTTCAAATTTAAATGATATACTTATATTTTAATGGTTAATATAGGTGTAGGAGTGGGTGGTGGAGCAGGCGGAGGTATTGGGGATCAATTTTAGTGGACAGACCGATCCGATGCTACTAACCTCAGTCTCAGACGCCGCACATGGAGGGCACCATGGAGGTTGGGAGAGAGGCCAGGGACTGGGTCCTAACATGGCCTATATGAGATTGGTCTCCACTCCGGTGGCTACTTCCCCTATCCCCCGTGAGCGACGTCTGGAGCATGATGTTGCCGACTTGAAGACCACCGTCGAAGAGTTGAAGAAAATGTTGGTACGTATATTATTTAATAGTTAAATATCATATCACATTATAAATAGTAACATATGCAATATTAGTAGCCTGAGGTTATTTGGTTGTAGACTTAGCTTTGATTAATCATATTTACATAAAACTATCTAATTAAAATAAACTACGGTTTTTCAAACTAAATACCCAAATTAGGCCTGAGTCCCTAAATATTCTTAGATTGGGGTTTCGCAATAATCTGATCATAATACGCATTCGACTAAAATCTAATACACCGTTCTTACTTGTTTATTACACATAAAAATTTACAAATTCGCCAGGCTATTTCGGCTGCGGCTCCACATGCATCTTTTTCGGCTGCGGCCCCACAAGCCATTACCTCGGCTGCGGTTGCGCAGACCACTCCTACAGCTCCTCAGCCTGCTCAGACTCCCGCACAGTCCGCTCCTTCATTAGTCGAGTTTTTGACGACTCAGGGTTGCACCGAGAAACAGATGCGCCAGATTACGGCGATTATCAGAGGTGGAGGAGTTGGACCGATTTAGGGTAGCTTATTTATATTTTTGAGGATGTATATACTTATCTGATACATATTGTATATATTTTGTACGATATTGGTGGTTATTTGCTTGTTCACGATAATTTAAATTGATATTTTTTTATTTCTTTTATATATTATGCGTGAGATGTTGATTATGAATATTTTTGTATTTGGTTATATGATATATATATTATTGTGCACAGGACGGGGGGAAAACGGGAAGCCCCTTTTTTTTTTAAAAAAACCTGATATTTTGTCCATATGGATTAATCCGTAGGTGCAAAGTTTGCCCCTACACATTTCGCCGTAGGAACAAAATATCAGAATATCTGATATTTTATCCTTTTGGACTCAGTAACAGGAGTAAAACTTGTCCATACGAATTAATCCATAGGGGCATTTATTTGGACCTACGGACGGATAAATCCGTAGGGACATATATCAGGCCCTACGGATAATTTCGTAGGTACACGTATTTTATTTTACAAACCAATAAATTAAATAAAGATTATGTCCCTGCGGAGTAATCCGGAGGGATAAATATCCCTGCGGAGTAAGGCGAATGGACAATTATTATTCCGTAGAGGAATGTTCAGGACGAAGATTTGCACCTGTAGCTTTTGGACCTGCAGAGAAATTTTATGTCCTTACGGATATATCCGTAGGGGCAAGCGATTAGTAGTAGTGAGTTTGGATTATAATAGTAGAGATATCCCGATATGTGACGCGCGGCATTTTGTCTTCTTTTATGGAAAACTCAAAAAACGTCTTAAGATTTCAACATTTAATTCTATATTCTATATTTTCCAAATCATTCATATTCTCTCTCTCTCTCTCATCCCCCAAAAAAGCATTCATTCACCTTAAAACTTGATAAGTAAAACCACATTAACCCTTGATAAAACAGCTGATATAAATATATGAAAAATTATTCGGTGCATTGGACATCCAGTCAAGAGAGAGAAAAAGATGAAGAATTTTAGGCATCCTTCAAGCAGCTTGATGAATTCCGTGTATTTGTATTTTTCTCCCTCATAACCGGACACATGACCGGCACATTATAGAATTTTTCTAAATGTACATATAAGAAACCTTTATTATTGTTCATTGATATTTTTCCGGCTATTATAAGATTCTGACTGTTAGCGAAGATGTCAATGCACGATCTTCTCAAGCCATTACCTAAAATAAAAGATTGACAATTGCAATTTTTTGTCAATATAAAAAGCATGTGTTGGATTTTCATATGGAAAGGATTGGCATATCAGTTAAGATGTTCATGCAAATATTTTACTAGCAACCAAATTTTAAAAAAATAGCTAAATGTCAAACGCCGTCACCATGTAAAATATACGCAAGAATCTTTTTGTAATCTTTTTATTATTATACAAATATATTTTATAAATACATATAGACACTTCTCTTCTTTGATGCGAGAACTGGAGAGAAATTCATTTCTTACACTGACCCCACATCAAATTAAGGAAAAAATACAAGCTCATGGTGTACCCTCGTGTATATCCACTCACTCACTGTTCAATCTATTACTTAGCTACCATTCTGAATAGCTGACTTGGACACCAAGTAAACGAGACGATGAATAATACAATAAGCCAAAATACAATAATCCAAAAAAATAAATAAAAATATTCAGCTTATTAAGAAAATACCAAGGAAAAAAAACAAAGTTCAACTCAATCCTTCAACAGTTGACTGAATCGTACTACAAATCACAAAAGCACATTTAATTTTCTTAGTCCTTTTTTTTCTACAATTAGTTACATAAAAATCACGAAAATCACTTGCAACTTCTCGTGACTCACAAACAGCGACGTCTCATGCATAAAACTATCGCTTTCGCCTTTCGCTCACCGCGGAGGTGACCCCACCGCCGCTACGGTCACTGACTTGAAACAGTGACGATTGATGACGCTTGTCTCCTCTTTTTGAGGAGGTACGAATGATGTGACCTGAATCGCATTATTAAAATCGTACAACGATGAATAAAGTTTTGCTTTTTAGGGGCGGTTAGATTACGAAATTTGGATTTCAAAATAGCACGATTGAAAATATTTGGATTTGGTAATTTGTTGTTTGGTTGATTTTGAATTCCTACTTTTGAATTTGTAGATCCTTATAATATTTGTTTGGTTGGTGAGAAAAAGTGGGGTCTGGATTTAAGAATTTTAGAAAGAGATAGATAGAGAAAGGATTATTAAATAAATAAAGTACACGGATCCCATCTAAAAGTACAATGAATAGTGCTAAATCCTTGTAAATCCTTAGAAAATTTTAGGATTCAAGAATTCTTATTTTGTGGTGAGCCTCCCATAAAAAACAATAGAATCCTATAAATCCTAATCTCTCAACCAAACACAAAATTATGGAATCTTAGGATTCCACAATCCAAATCTTCATAATCCTACAACCAAACAGACCCTTTAGGACTATTTTGGTTGCAGATCATGAAATTTAGATTCCAAAACAGTGCAGTTGGAAATTTCTGGATTTAGTAATTTGTTGTTTGATTGGAACTGTATTTAATATTAGATATGTAGATCTTGGTAATCCTTGTTTGGTTGGTAAAAAGAAAATGGAATTTGGATTTGAGAATCTTAGAAAGAAGTACAGAGAAAGTTAATCTTTTAATACATAAAGTGCAGTGGGCCCCACATATTGGGTTTCAATTCACAGGAATCAAGCCAAAAAATGGATTTGAGGATTCTTGAATTCTTGTGGGCCTCTCATTAAAAACAACCAAATCCAAACTTACCTAATCCTACAACCAAACACACAATATCCTCTGATCCAAGAATCCTCCTAAAATCCAAATGGCGCAAAATCCACACAAATCCTACAACCAAACTGCCCTAAGGGGTTGTTTGGTTGAAGGATTATGAAATTTGGTTTCTAAAATAGTGCAGTTGAAAATTTCTGGATTTGGTAATTTGTTACTTGGTTGGCAATGTATTTCTAGTATTGGATTTGTAGATCCTTATTTATTTGGTTGGTGGAAATAAAGCGGGATTTAGATTTGAGAATTTTAGAAAGCGATAGACAAAGAGATGGTTATTAAATAAATAAAAGTACCATGAACACCGCAAATCCTTGCAAATTCCAAACATTTTTGAGGATTCATCCATCCTTGTTTTTGGTGGGCCCCTCAAAAAAGACGAGCAAATCCAAACTCCCCATTTCTTGTCCAACCAAACATAAAATCATGGAATTTTTTGGATTTGCTAATCCAAATACTGTCAAATCCAACACAAACATGCAACCAAGCCGGCCCTTGATCGTTAGCACTACTTTATTTTCATTTCTTTTTTTTAGTGAGCTCAATAAAATAAATGCATGGTGCTTGGCGCGGCACGTGATTTTGTTGTTTTTGGGCATTAAGCTCTTGGTGTGGGGCCCATCGAGGGGGAGGATTCTTTTAAAAAATTAATTTGTATTTATTTTGTATGGAATTTTATACAAAAAATATCCGATTTTGAAGTATTGACCGTTGAATCGGATAGTTGATGGTTCAATTAACAGTATCAATTATCGCATTATTTGGAAGGAGGGAGAAAAAGAGCACCGATAGAGATTGATGACGCCAACGGTAAAAGAGTAAATCTAATGAAGCTAAAATAAGAGGGCAATGACAAGAGAGACATAAATGTTGTGCAATTTTGGTCGATTGCATGATACCAATGGTGGTGGAGCCTGAGTTGTATTTTAGGTAAGATGAAAATGGTTGCATGGTAAAAGGGAAATGCTGCGAAACTTACATATATTTCGTGCATGTGGCATCATGTGTCTAAAGCACTAACATCCAACAACACTAACCAAGAGGCACAATAGTTTTTAGTTCTAGAATTGCATCTTTAGTTTGTTTGTTTTTCTTTTATAGTTGGCCCATCAATTGGTTCTGTAGTTTAGACAGTATAACACTTATTATAGCAAAAAAAATTATGGGTTAATTGTACAAAACACCCTGCAGTTTAGACAGTATGGCAAACCTTAATCATGAACGATCCTATATAGAAACACATTTCGCAACGTCGTTTTCCCTATCATATAAAGGCAGCGAGGTTCTCTTTCTCTTGTCATTTCCTTTCGAAATTTTTTTCGAGAGAACGGGAAGAAATCCCTACCATGTAAAGGATCTCTTCTCTATCTTCTCTCCAAAAAGTTTTTTCCATTGGAAATCAGGAGAAAAAGATATATACGCTGCAATTATATGATATGGAAAATGACGTCACGAAATGTATATGTCGGCATATCGGAAGCTTCATGATCAAGATTTGCTTTGAGAAACCCTTTGAGTTGTATAAGTGTTAAGCTGTTTTAAAACAGGAGTTTAATATTTATTGTTGTGTTTTCTTGATTCTACGCTCCTCACACATATTTTCAATATACCAAGTCTCAAATAAAATAAAGTTTCGGCCAAAAAAAAGTCCTAAATAAAGACGAATAAAAAAAAATTTAAAAGAAGAAAGAAAGCCAAGGCAAGTAATAATGAGATTTTTTGCCTTCTTCTTTGATGCATAGAAAGATACGGTGATGCAACAAGATCAATCGTGTGAGTTGATGACTTAGAGGTACGTCAAGAGAAGATCTCCTCGTACTCAAGAGAGAAGACGTTTTGATCTCACCATCTCTTGATGGTTTCTTTTTTGCTAGTCAAAATTACTCATTGATTGGACCTAACACCTTCCCTCTTCCCCTCCTCTCTCTCTCTTTTTATTTTATATATATATATATATATATATATAAACATAAATACAATAATAGTTATATATAAGTATTATTGTATGTATGTTTATATATATATAATAGAAGAAAGAGACGACGGGGGATTTTCTCCTATGGCGTCGAAAAAACAACCTCCATCGTGTTTTCCGACAGTCTGAACACATCATCTTCATCGTTATCATCTAAGATGTGGATACACCAAATTTCATGTGATTCTACAACTTTTTCACCGTTGATTTAGGAATGTAAAAAGTTCTATTGTCGGTAAACCGTTAATTTTGAGGCCATAGAAGGAAATTCCCTCTTATGGCATCTTTCCTCCATTATTCTCTCTCACACACACACGCCTCTATTCTTTTTTTCTCATAATTTTTTCCTCTTATTTTATTAAGTTCCAAGAATATATTTATAGGAGGAAACGGGTCCTGCATGTCCAAACTACAGTGACCTTTTATATGGCATGGTAAGACCCGCTGGATATTTTACAGTTGGACCCCTAAACCCCACTAGCCCATATATGAGGTTACTGCAGTTTTGGGTCTGTAGGACCCGTTTTCTCTATTTATATTGGTTGATATAAACCTTAATATGTGTAAAACTCCTTTAATTTCAACTAGCAATGTTGTTGTTGTATGTTACGATACAGACCGATTGGAGTCGACGGGTAAATGTATCACGTGATCGAGATTTAATATATATCATTCAAATGGTTAAGTTTATATCACTCGTAGCAATAACTCTCCGTAACAACCAATAATTGGACATTATACGCACAAACTTAGAGTTTCCGAGCAATATTGATCAAAATTCTAAAACAACAACCTATACTCGGCGTCAGCTGACATTATCCAATAAAATCACGCTCTTGTATCAAAATCTGACTAAAGCATACCTAGAAGGCCTAAGTAGTTTGTTCCGAAAACCACACGCTAACAAGTCATGCGTACTGTCGCAGTCGCAACTCTCATAAGCAACCAAAACATTTGATGCATCTCGTTCATCTCTCCGAAATGTGCCTAGCAACTTAAAACTAAAAAATTGAAGACCAGAGGCATTATTCAATTATCTCGAGATAGTACGTCTCCTTGACATTTATTTGGATCTTGATCTTAACTTGCATTTTGCATGAGCAGCGTCTCTCCGCGTGTGTGTCTACAAAATTTAAAATGCATACTCTGAAAGACTATTGGGTTTGTATGTTATAATTTATTGACCTATAATTCCTATGGAAAAACTTGATTAAGACGACCAGATGTAATAAAATTTCTTAAAGAGGAAATAATGATAACAGAAATGGAATATATTAGTCATGTGGACATATATACATAAATAACATAGATCGAGGGGTTATATGTAATTTTCCATCCCAAGATGCATGTTTCGGGGTGTTTCATTCTTTCGGGAGTCACGTGTTTGAGAGAGAGAGAGAGAGAGAGATGCGGATTTGTATCACTAAAGAAGAAGAAAAGCGAGCCGCGCATTTGTGAAGAAGAAAAGGCAAAAGGGCTTTTTTTAGAACTTTTCCATCAAAAAGAAAATGCCACGTGCCCGTGTTATGTTCCAATTATAACTAGCGGTAAGCCTCGGGAAATGCAACGGGTTTTTGGATACTATAAAATTAAATAAACAAAATCTCAAAAAATTTGTTAGGGCCTGATTGGTTGCAGGATTATGGAATTTGGATTCCAAAATAATACGGTTGAAATTTCCGGATTTGGTAATTTATTGTTTGGTTGGTTTTGGATTCCTATTATTGGATTTGTAGATCATTGAAATTTTTGTTTGGTTGGTTAAAAAAAAGTGAGATTTGGATTTGAGGATTTTAGAGAGAGATAGATAGAGAGAGGATTATTAAATAAATAAAGTACACGGGTCCCATCTAAAAGTACAATGAATTGTGTCAAATCCTTGAAAATCCTTGAAATTTTTTAGGATTCAAGAATCCTTGTTTTGTGGTGGGCCCCCCATAAAAAAACAAAGGAATTCTAGAAATCCAAATCCATCAACCAAACATAAAATTATGAAATCCTAGGATTCCACGGTCCAAAATCCAAACCCAAATCCATAATCCTGCAACAGGCCCTTAAGTCAACCATTATAGGATTAAACTACAAATATTTAGTCACGATATTGCAACCCTAAATATTTGATGCTTAAAATTTTTTTAGCCTAACATTTACACAATTGACCAAAAAATATAATAATATCTAGATTAAGTGGCAGGAAATACCCTTATTATTTACTCCAATATCATGAAATGCCCCTGACTTTTTAAAATCAGCATTTCGCCCCCTCAATTTTAATTGATTCCCAAAATACACTTCACTTAAATATTTAATTAAAATATTTATATTAAGGTTTTTTTTGAAATACCCCTAAAATTCTATGCAAGTTTGATGCACTCATATTATTCTTCGATATTACTTTCACCTTCCAAAATTCTTTAAGCTTTTTTTTAAATACAACATTATTAAATGATGGCTAATTTTGTCAAAAATCAATTAAAAAAATGTAAATATAATCACAATCCCTTCTTGTTCTTTACATGCTTTTAAATTCCCCAAACAAAAATTGCTTAATGTAGTTAGGTTTTCTTACAAGATATGATCGACTTAGCTGTTCTATTTTTTAAGAGTTGATCGATTTGACGTTTAATGTTAGGATTTGTTTAATTCTGGATTTCTTTTAGGTTATAATTTTCTAAAATTTGGATTGTTATATATTGGGATTTCTTAATTTCGAAGTAAATAGAGAAGAAGAAACAAAGGGTTTAAGAGAACATAGAAAAAGATAATAGAATTAGAGTGAATGCGATTAAGGGATGAGAAAATAAAAGAAAAGGTGGGGTTTTGTCTGACTGTGATGAAGAAGATGATGTCATGACGGCGATGATGAAAGTAAAGTTGATATTTGAAAAATAAATTAAACTGAAAAAAATAAAATTAGAAGTCATTTAATAAGTTTGGGTTTATTTAAAACTTGAAGAATTTGAATGGTGTGAGTAATATATGGAAAAATAATGAGGATATATAAGAAAGAAAGAATAATAAATGTTTTTTAATTAAATATTTAAAAGAAGGATATTTCGGAAATCAATTAAAATTGAGGGGAAGGGGGAAGTGATGGTTTTAGTAAGTTAAGGGTATTTCGTGCTGTTGGGATAAATGTTAAGGGTATTTCCTATCATTTAACCTAATATCTAATCACAGCTAAAATTAGACAAAGAAAAGAACAACCATATGGCTTAAAAGAAACAGTACAATGACAAAGAATACTCTTTTTAAAAATAGAAATATGAAACCTTTCTTCAAAATACAGAATCTTGCCGAGAAAAACAAAGACACAAGACACATTGTGGGTTCTTGAACATAATTAATCTATTTTTAAACCAAAATCCCCGACTCAAATTTTTTTGGGATCTATAATTAAAGATGGGTGATTAGATTGTCCATCGACTAGAAATAATCGATACACAGAGAATCCAAAGCACCCATTAATTTACATTCACACTCTTCTTCTCTCATTGCTATCTAAATACAACCTCTAAAATTCTTACTTTATAGTCCTTTTAGAAGAAGAAGAAGAAAAAAAGCAGAATTTCGCAACTGGCTTCCCATAACACTCCTGTCTTTTTTGAGGAAAAATGATATACATAAATTCCCCGGCTTTTGTGTCCAAATCCAAATTAACATTTCTGCTGATATCCACTATTATGATGCAAAAAGAAGGGTTTTTTTAATTTTGAAATTGCTTGCGGACGTGACTATGTTATTTTTCAAGAAAAATCAATAAAGAAACATTACTTATTATTTAAAAAAAAAAACCTATAGTGTTTGAAACTATATGAAATTTGACATATACGTGCATTGCACGTGCAACATAATAGTGTAGATAACAGAGATGAGAGGGTCTCATGCAGTCATGCGTAGAGCCAAATTTCCATCGTAAAAACAGTTGTTTAAATGCATTATGTGTGTCCAACTTACCCAACACCATTGGGCCCTTATTGGGCGCAAAGGATGATGAGGCCTTAAAATATCTTAGTCTTAGAGTTACCCCATTTCATTATTTCACAAGTGGCCAAGGCCCACCATTAGCACAATTTATGGGGCCCAAAGCACAATCATAGATCATGATCAGATAGGTACTTGCAGTTGTCTTACTGCTCCCTATGACCTTATCCCCTTCAGATATATATATTATGGCAAAATAAGTTTAACATCTTGTTAGATTGGAAAATATCTTTATGTAATTGGAAAATATCTTTATGTAATCACTTTGCTGTTAAAGATAGCTTTGTATCTCAGGATTACGCATCGATGGTATGTTTTATTTTCAGTTGTATAAATTGAGAGGATTAATCTTATAATATAATCATCGAGTACATAGTTCATATTTTCTTATTATGTTGTTAGGTTTGTTTTTTTCCCCACTTTTCCAAGTTGCGGTTTTCTCTGATCTTACTGGACTGGACTTTTCATAGAAAGATATTGGGATTATATGGACAAGATTGAAAGAGAAGGTGTTGGATCTCTGTATGTTGTAACATTTCGACCTTTGGCTCAATGTGTTTTCTACCATTCATGGCACTCCAATTGGTATAAAACACTCGTGCTAATATCACAATGCATTAGGGTTTGGATGGGTTATAGATATGAACAAGTATGAGTGCATGTAACCCTAACCGAATCCTTACCCCAAAAGGAAAATTAAAACCGTTCAAACAAGTCGCAAAAGATATATAATATTTAAGAAATTAGGTTGGGCAGTACAGGTTTGAAATCGGGGCAAACCTAACTCGAGTTGTATCTCTGATAGATTAACATCTTTGCTATTAAAATGGCAATTCTTTTGAGATGCCAAATTTTGTAGCTCACTCATGTCTATCTTTTTTTTCTAAAATACAAGAAAACATAGAAAAAATATTGTCATTTATAATGGATCAGAGAATGCCATGTCATCATAATATGAGAAATTATAATAAAAATAACTCCCTCTCTCTCTCTCTCTCTCTCTCACTCTCACACACCAACTTTTGAAATTCAAATTCAAACATAAGAAATGGTGCCAAACTTTTCAAACCTAGAGTTTTCCACGACATAAAAAAAAAACTATTTATTGAGTCAAAATTCTATCTAAAATTAATTATGGAGTCCAATAAAAATAGTTATTAGTGTGAATAGAGGGAAAAAAAGAAGAGAGCGTCAAAATAAGTAAAAACCTGCATCCACGTGCAAAATACACGTAGAAATAGGATTTGAAAGCTCTGCTATTATGTTCTAGGCTATTTTGATGCTTTGCGAGTATCCTCACCGCACATCATACGTGCGAAGCACGTGAAAAACACCGCCACCAAAACCCTCATGTTTTACACTGTTTGGCAGCGATTGTGACGGTTGACTTTTAGATCAAAGAATGTTGGGCTGTTAATCTTAATAGCAGGGAATAGTACGGAGTGATAATAGCAGGGACTCCGGATCCATAGAAATAGTTTCAAGTCGGGTCTAAGCCACTTTCATTATAAATAAAAAAAAATATGGACTTTACAAATAAAATATTCCATCACATTAGCGATAATTTTTTGGTATCATTTATGTGGCTGCACAAAAGTAGATTTGAATGCATTTATATTAAGGGCATAAATCCATTTTTATTTATTTATTTTTCCAGCAATGGCCAGTAAATCCTAACCTAAGCACACAACACATCCATTTACATCATAAACGAGCACACATCACACACGCACTCAGGGGACCCATAAATTTGCTCCGAAAGCGTTAATTTATGGCCACTTTCTCTCTTGAGGTTCCTGAGATTCGAACTCCGCACTTTTCTTCAGAGAGAAAGTGCCCATACCAACCGAGCTCGTGCTCGTTGGTATGGGCATAAATCCATTAATCCTCTTGTTGTTGTCCTAAGACTCTTGTCTTAATAGACAAAGACATGAAATTAAAAGTAAATCAGGACCCATTGTATGATCTTCTCCTCTCAATGTTAGCTTTTTATAATCGAATCATTTCATTAATTTAAAAATCCAAACTGTCTCCTTATTCCATTGCTCAGCTATATCTAACTAGTCCTAGCATGTGCCTTTGTCAAGCAAACCTTATTCCCACGTGATCCATGCTTATTTTATTCATGGAAAATTTTTGCTTGGCTCCTGCTTTGATTCATGAAATTATGCTATGCATTTCAATTGATTGATGGGTTTTTCACGAGCACAGAACATGAGGGTTTTTCTTAGCTGATTCCTCCCGGTGTCTATCGGGCCGGGCCGGGCCGGGCGGTCTTCAAGCCGGGGCCCGTCAGAGTTGACCGGGCTTAGGCCCGGCCCGAAGCCCCAAACCCGAACGCAACCTAGCCCGTGGCCCGGCTTAGGTCGGTCCGGGCTAGCCAAAACGGGCCGGCCCGTCTAAAAAATTGATATTTTATATTAAAAAAGAATTGATATTTTATATTAAAAAAGAATTTGAAGTAAATTTTTACTTTTATGAAAAACCTTTAGAAATTTTTTTAACCCGAATCAGGTGTAGGTTCCGGGACAAATCTAAATATTTTATTAATTAAAAAATATTTTGAGGGGAGACGTAAGTTGACAAAGCTTGCCTCTCATACAATTGCCAAAAAAATTAAAAATACAATTCAATAAAAAAAACTAAACCGGTTAGCACTTATCGGTCTTTACTCTTCATCGGTGTAGGAGTCTTCAATACTCTTAACGTATTGTTGTCTTGCTCCTGCTTCGAATTAATATTTTTGGCAAACTGCGATCTCTAATGTGTGATTCGACAGTCTCGTTCTATTCTTGCTCAGAACCCTGTTACCTGCAATAAAAGCAGACTTCGAAACTACTGTGGATACCAGAGTTGTTAGTAAATCATGAGCTATAACAGAAAACACAGGATATATGTGTCCATGTGTTTTTCACCAATCCAAAATATCAAGATTATCTATTTGATCCGCGGTGAGAAAAATACTGAAATCAGTTTGCAAATACATTGTAAACTCATTATAAGTAAAAGAAGTAGAAACGGTTGTTCTTTGTTTTTTCTGCAGTAAAACCTGAAATATTCCTTTTTTGGAAATTTGCTGTGAAGAGAAAGATAAAGAAGTACCGTTTTGACCGTACTTTGCATCATATATGGCATACAATTCATGCAAATAAAAATCTAAAACATTTTTATAATCTCCTATTTCAATATCTACGTTTTCATGGTATCCATCTAATAAGAAAATTAAATTATCTTTTTAAAGTCTAAGATAAAAAATAGAAGCTAAATAAAACAATGCAAGAACTTTTCGCCAATATTTATTCAATTTCGTAAGCATGCTATATTCCAGCAGATGCACTTTCAGAGTCAATTACATGCTCATTAATAATTTTACTAATATAAAATAACTGTTCTACTGCTAAACATATAGTAGAATAATAAACACCAGATAAAACATTTAGCTGCATTGTAAAATATTTCTAAAAATTTCAAAACATATTCATAAACAAACCAATTATAATTCTCTAAATTATTATTGGGCATTTGTTCCTCATAAAATAATGTAATGGGCTCCCGATATTTTAAAACACAATTCAATATCTCATAAATGGAATTCCACCTAGTTGAAGTGTTGAACTTGAAAGATCTAAATTTTAAATTTAACTGGCTATAAGTTTACGTAAAAATTTATTTTCGGAGTCCAGAGGTTTCAATAAATATCATTGCATTTTTAAGTTTCGCTAAATGAGAATCAATTATACTAAAACTATCATGCACAGTTAAATTTAAAACATTGCATGCACATCTTTGATGAAATAATTCTTCACTCAAAACAGGATTTAAATTATTTTTAAAAATTTCTATAGCAGAATTATTATTAGTACCCGTAACATCTTAAAATTAATTAGAGTTAATTATAATTTAATTAGCGATATAATATTTGTTATTCAGTAAAACCTAGTTAATAATTATATATATATATATATATATATATATATATATATATATATAATTTTAATTATATACATACATATTTAACCTAGAATTGATAATATGTTAGTTTAGGCTAAAACATCAATTAAGTAGCCATGACACATAAACCCTAAATCTTGCTCACTTAAACATTTAGCTAATTAAATGGTTTGAGAAAAGAAAAAGAAAAATAATAAATAAATGGGAGGAACATGAGAGCATGGTGCAATAAATGAAAGGTAATGATTGCATGGCTAATATTAGCCATTCTTTCCTTCATCTCTTTCCTTCTCTCTTTCCCCTTCTTCATTCTTTCTTCTATCTTCTTCAACACCTCTTATTTTCCTTCTACCTCCTAAATCCCCCACACACACCCATTTGAAAATTCTCACAAAATCATCACAAGATCCTAATTTTAGTTCTTACAAGACACTTGTGTGAGCCATATATTTCACCTTGAAGCCTTGCAAGTTTAGAACATCTCTCAAGGTTAATCTAGAGGTAAACAGCCAACCTTAATTATGTTTTACCAAACTCTTACCTTAGCAACATTGAATTTAGATTAAAGTTTATGTTTTGTGATGTTTTAAAACATAAAGAAAGGTTTTGAAGTGAGATTGCGGTTATGAATTTTTTTGGGTTGACCATAATTTAATCTAGGCTAGATGAGGGTACTTTAGTGTTAATTATCACTTGTTTAACCATCAAAACTTTACTAATCTACCATAATGTTTGAATTAGTGTCAAAACTGGTATTTAGTGAAGGATAGGATTTCAAATTGAATCTGCTATTAAACCAGTGATCACAGAATTAATTTGCGCTTACTGAGAGCTTGTTATTGAACCCTGAGTGCACCCTCGAAACCCGAGCCCCCCATCTCCTGGCCGCCAATTTATAGGAAATGACCACAAATTGCGGTTTGTTTGAGGTATTAGGGTCTAGGTTTTTGTCGGGGGCTCTTAAATCCTTCAAATAGACCTCTGGTATATACAATTCCAATTTTGTGTATAAAAAAAATCTGGGATCGTTTTACCTTATTTTTGGCGATGTTTTAACGTACGATACGGATATCCTGACTCTCATTTTAGTGTTTTAGTTGGTTAACGGATCTTAGGGGTAGTCTAAGGTGTTTGTTGCATACGTGTATTACCCTAAGCTCACACATGTTAACTTGTGAAAGTTTAGTTCGTTTGTGTATTGTATATATATGTCGTATCGGAATTCTAGCCCTCATGTGCTAAGGTTTTGTTCGATGCTAGGATCGATTGCGGGGACTTCGGATGCGGCAAGGAAGGGGAAGGAGGTGATCGGATTCGAGTGGATCGATGCCGTTCCGGTGATTAGATTTAATATCTACGGAGGAATTGTTTGGATAGCGTTAAGCGTCCGATATCTAGATTCAAGTTATATAATCTTATATATATGCATTCATATGTTGCATAATCATTATCATACGCCCTCTATTACTTGCTACACATTGATACATTCTCGTTAGGACACTTGCACTATTACCAACGGGTTTTATGCCGCACGTGCACAAACTCACATGTACACACACATCATTAGTAATTGCCATACCACGTACACTATAGAATTCTCCACGTTATCTTGCATTGCACTATATCCTTGTTGGTAGTTAGATCTTCGCTTATCTCATACTAGCTTGCATCATGCCGATATCATGTACGTTTGCCATTATCACCATATTCTTATATGATGTTGTTTCGTGAGATTTCTGTTTTCATAAGATTTAAGGAACCACACGACACATTTTCTAAAAAATAGGATTCATTTAAAAATGCGGCTTTCTCTTGATATGATATTTGGCGTCCACCATGAGTTTTCTCAGTTTTGAGTTATGAGTATATCCGATTCGAGGAGTGAGAAGTCACCGTCTGCGGATACATGGTGGATTCGGTACGGTACTGAGGGACAAGAAGATCATATAGAAAGATATTGAGCCTGACTCAGAGTACTACCTACCGGTGATAGTATGGAAACTCGACAGATATCCGGAGGATACCGACCTGAGTTATATGATGAGATGGATATGATGGCCGATCCAAGTGACGACGCCTAAGATATTGGGATTTCGAGTGTCGATATTTGACACAGGATTTATGATGATTCATTGATGGTACTTCTGTTTTTACTTTATTAGAACTATTATGACATGTTCATTTTTCATATAACTGCTACATCCTGATACTATACCTTGCACATTCATTTATGTCGCATCCATGCCATTGTACATCTTTATAACCTCATAATTAGGATTGTCGCTGTTTCGTTCATACATGCAATTGCCATTTATGATGTTATTTACCACTCACGAGTTGATAACTCACCCCCGTTGTGCCATAGTTTTTTGCAGGACCGATCCTCCAATATAGTTGCGGCGGGAGCATAATGCTACTACCACTACTTTTCGAAGTGATCTTTTGTTAGGTGGGTTGCGAGTATTCTTTTGTCCGCTATCTTGTGTACTTATCCATTATATCTAGTATACTCCATCTACCACATGTATATTTGATTTAGAGACGAGATTGAGAGATTTATATTATATTTGACTCTGGGTGTCGTGCTCGTGTGAGTCGACTTTTGTGATTATGTTGTGGTTATTGTTTTCCTTTTTTTATAACTTTATTCTTCGCCCTAGGCGTCGTATATTTTAACTGCGTGGTAGTGTTCCGCCAAGTAGGCGTAGATATTGCTCCTAAGTGGGGATGCTTATATTATTGCTTATGTTTCGATTTGGATCAAATTTTACAAAGGAGATACTGCCGTAAATTTTAACGATAACTTGTTTTCAAAAATGTTTTGCAACAACTCTTTATGCTTTAAATTAACATCTTTTTTTTCCAAAAGGAATTTCACCTCTTTACCTTAATTACGGTTTAGATTCTGGGTTTTCGGCTTACTTGAATTACGTTACGCATTTAAACGTTGCGTGATTTATGTGCCAGTCGCATTCCGCATTTTGGGTCGTGACAGTAGCATTATCAAAACTAACAGAAAATATTTTATTTTGAATATTATATTCACGTACAGTAGTCAAAATACAATTACTTATATTATTTCCACTATGTGGATACTCCTTTTTTGAAAAACCAATAATTCTTTTATGTAAAAACCAATCATTATCAATGAAATGTGCAGTAACACAAATATATCTCATACCCCATTTTTTAGTCCAATGATAAGAAGTTAATGCAATTTTACTCTTAAGATTTACAAAAATATCGATCAAATTTGCATTACCATCATGAAAATTTTTAAAAACATCACTTCTAAGTGTTGTTCTTGGTAGTCTTTGAAATGATGGATTATATGCATTTTTTTACCAATCTATCAAATTTTTCGTTTTCTGCAAAACCAAATGGTTGTTTAGCATGTATGACATATCTTGCAAGTTCTCCTCTATTAGTATCTTACGAATAAGAAAAATTAATTAAAGAGTTAGACGACATATTTAGAGTCGTCTGCCGAGAATCTGTTTTTTCGTGTTTGATTAAATGTCTTTTAGGTGGGTAGTTCCACCTGAAGTGGCATAAGTAAAATATGCTTGGCAATAAGTGCAAACCGACCACTCTCGCCTTTACCTACAACTGTTTGTACTACAAAATATTTCCAAACTTCAGAAGTTTTAGTTCTTTTATTTTTAGGGGCAGAAGCTCTTGTTTCAGGAACGGTAGGAGCAGGAACTTCTTCAGGGACATTACTTTGTGACGTAGCAGGGATCTCATAATTAGAAGATTCATACCTAGGAGAATAAGAATCAAAATTAGTTTGCAGTATATTGGTTAATCTATGTCTCTCTTCTGAATTCATATCGATTTGAAATGAAAGTCTCCGTGAAGATGAAGCACCTCTGTTACCTTGTGAAGATGAACTTGACATTATTAATTAAAAATATTAGCAACAGAGAAAGAGAGATGATGAAAATATACGAGAAAAATATATAATCAATACAAAAAACCCTGATCCCAAATAGCAGAATCATATTAGTGAAACTGAAGTGAAGATTGAGACTGCGGAAATTATGATTGCGTGATTCCAATTTTAACAGTAAACTTCTCGGAAATTAAAGAGAGTGATTGGGAGATTAAAAATTTTGTTGTTGTGAATTGTGAAAAGAATGAGAAGTGTAGATAGATATTTATAGAGTTTTGGATTAAGGGTATAGAAATGTATAATTCTGAATGAAGGGGTTTTAGATAATTTTACAATCCGCACTTTAATTCAAATTTCCTCCCTTTATTAAAAAACACACCTCCATTCATAAAAAACCCCATCCCAAGAATTTGACCGGCCCCTACCCTAAAACCCCCCAAGGCCAAATGACCAAATTCAATTTGATTTTAGTCAACCAATTTCAAATTTGAATTTGGCCGGTTGGCCGGGCCGCCAACGTCTTGCTTGAGGCCGGGCCTTGGCCTTGGTCGGGCCGACTCGGGCCCGCTACATGGCGCTCGGGCTGGGCCGGCTCGCGGGCGGCCCTGCCCGTTAGACACCTTAACTAATTCCTATACCGAATCTCGTAAAATGTGCATGTTTGGTTTGGATTATTTTTGGTCAACAAGTGATGAAAAATCATATCAAGATGGGACCCAAGTAGATAGGGTGTTAGACATCTCTTTTACTATTCAACGAGTGATTATTTTACTATGGGTCCCACCATGAATAGCTTAAAATGGTATCTTTTTCCACTTAAAAATAAACTAGGAATTCCTAATTTATTCCATAAGTGATTATGGAATAGGAGAGTTGACCAAGTAATAAACCATAATACCGTTTGTCTTTTCGTCCAAATTTTAAGATGACATTAATGATACACTCTTTTGGTCATTTTACACTCAATAATCACTTATCTATCTTTTCATCCAAACACACGATCTACTTATAATCATTTTTCATACAAAATCATCTAAACACTAAATAATTTATTTGCCATAAGCACTTATAAATAATTTTTTCACTTTCTCCAGAAATAATCACTTATAAGAGATTATGGTAAATAATCACTTAAAAATAAATCCATCCACACAGGCCCCAGATGAGAGATAGAGAGAAGAGAGAGAGAGAGAGGAACTAGAGAGAGAAACAAAGAGAGAAATTGAGGCCCTGCACATCCCATATTTTTTGTAGACTTGGAAGCACCAAAGAATTACTAGAACATGAGGACACATGTTTGCTTGACATGAAGTATATGGAAGTACCAGAAGCGTGAGTAATTTGGTGCTTCAAGTTTTTGGTAAAACAAAGAGAGCGTTTGAAAGTTACTTTTAAGTGACGACGTGGATCCTACATGGCATGCTTATTTCCATATTTTTTCTCTACATTTTAGGTTGGAAGATAATGCAGAGTAGGTTGCTAAAGAAGTATTTGTGCCATTTGAATCGAAATAAATTCAAACCGGGAAATTGGAAGCCAAAGTTTTAGGTTTATCTTTCAAAGACTATAACTTTTGATTCAGAGATCCGATTAAAATGCTATTGGAACTTAGGAAATGACAAGACGAGCTCTATTCCGGCCGAATGGGTCATTGTTGGATCGCAATTTGACATCGTTCATAGGGTTTACGAAGGATCCAAAGTTTATGGGGTAGTTTTTAGTACTTTTATAATTAGATTACTTTAGCTATTTTTATTCAGGATTATTTATCAAAACCTCGAGCGTGTGACAGAAAACTACTCTTTCCTTTGAAAAATACAAAAAATTAGTTTGACTTAACGCCAACGGTTAACGTTGGTCAACTTTAATGGTGTTAAATTTTATATCAAATGATGTTTTATCATAATAAAATTAATTTATTATTAATTACATTATAGATAATTTTAAATAATTAACTTTACTATTATAACTGGAAGTTCTTAGAAGATGTCAGTAATTAATCAACAAAATAGAAAATACAAAAAAAGATAAAATTACAATAGCCAAAGTTGAGAATTAAAGATATCCACCTTATCCAACACAAAAAACAAAATAAGAAAATAAAAAGTCAACAACCCTCTCTCTCTGTCTCATAATCTCATTCATTACACATTCTATCATGTTTAAAAACCGAAGGATTAGAATCCTCTACTTGGCAAGCGTGGTACTTGCCAAGCCTGAACCGTTGAATCCCTTCCATGACCCCAAAAAACCTGGGCTCCCCTACAATACACAAATTCCCTTCATCAAATATTAATAGTAAAGAACAATCAGAGCAGGAGATCCGGATCTTGAAAAGGCGACATGCCTTACAAAGTTATACATATGCCCTTATAGCTTTGTTATTTTGTATAACTCATAAGTTTCTCAATTCTAATATTACCACAAACCGCATTCATTTAATTTAAATTTAGAAAAACTATAGATATCTTTAGAAATTTTCATGTAATATCGAGGATAAAATTTTTTACATACGCCTTCAGTATATATGTTGTTCAAAATATACACATATGTATCGCACATGCAAAAATACTAGTTTAATATTAATTAGATAATTGATAATGTTGGAGGGTGGAGAAGGAGGTCAACAGTGGTGGTGGCGCGTGTAGAGGAGGTTGCCGGCAACAGGAGAAGAGAGCAGCAGAAAGTGTAATACCCTAAAACAGTGCGGTCTTCGAATATCATGGTGATCTGCTCTATCCACACTTAGTATGGTCTGTTGCAGGCACATAGTGATCTGAGTATGGAGTTGTTTCAGAACAATGGGATCGGGTTCCTGAAATGGTTCGATCAAAGGACAAAACCGTGCGGTTTCGGTCAGAGCGGAGAATACCATCCGTATTGGGGCGTGAGGCGTGACATTTATGGTGGCCCATACAGGTCCTTTGGAAGTAGGTCTGTGCGGTCTTCGGTGGTCGAGGACGAACCATTGTTCTTAGGTGGGGGGAATGTAATACCCCGGAGCAGTGCGGTCTTCGGACTTTATGGCGATCTACTCTGTTCACACTCAGTGCGGTCTGTTGCGAACACATGGTGATCTGAGTATGGAGCCGCTTCAGAATAATAGGATCGGGTTCGTGAAGCACATTCTGAAAGAGAATTGAACTGCTTTATAAATGTAATGATGTCACCCTCAATTATGAAGACACCTTTTGGATGAACCGACACTCCGAAGTTTAAAGAACTCCATAGTTAAGCGTGCTCGGGCTAGGGAAATTTTAGGATGGACGACCTCCTAGGAAATAGCCCCTTCTCAAGTCCGGTTCTCTTAAAAGGACAAAACCGTGAGGCTTCGTATAGAGCGGACAATACTATCCATATTAGGGAGTAGGACGTGTCATTTATGATGGCCCATGCAGGTCCCTTGGTAGTAGGTCTATGCGGTCTTCAGTAGTCGAGGACGAACCTGTTGGGTTATGCTAGCGCCCTACCGTGACAGTTTGCAGAACAAATTTTTTCAAAACTGGCACTAGAACAACCCGATAATCCGGATCTACCATAAACCTAAAGTTAGTAAACTAAAGAGGAGTTTAGAATAGTTATACCGAATGATCTGAGTCCTTCGGTCTTCTACCATCTTCCTAAGCTCCTAGAGGTCACCATGATCAAGCTTGATCGCCGGTCTCCCTCCATCGAAGATGATCCACCTGAGGATTTGTAGTTCGAGCTCCAACCTCATAACCGAAGTAATTAGGATACCTAGTTCGCTAAATTAGATAGCCTAGAGCATGTAGAGTCTAATGATAGATTAATTTGTCTCATAACACCCTAGATTTCTCAACACATGAGACTTTTATGGTGGAGGTAGAAGAAGAAGCTTGAGGATGAGAGTGTGAAGCAACCATGGAAAAAATATGGCTAAGTTTTGTGAAGCCAAGAGAATGAATTAAGCCTCTAAAAAATATCTCACAACACAAATAAATCAAGCATGCCTAAATAGTGAACCATGAGTCACCCCATGAGCCATGCTTCCATAAATGCCAAGAACACCTCATCCTCCACCTTATTTAACCATTTAACAAAATGGTTAAAACAAAAATGAGGTGGTATCTTCTAGAAGCACCTTGTAATAAATTACAAGAATACGCCTCATCCGTATATACATACCCGTATCCGTATTCCCAAAAATACGAATACAAGAGACGAAAATAATCCAATAATATAATACTAGGATCCGGCTTAAACTAAAGTGCACTAGTATTATCCGTCCGTATCATGATACGTGCATAAGTGCACGTATATGATCGAACCCTTCCGTAATACCATACGGCCTCTATATTGTTTCGCCCGAAGCAGGGGAACCCTCTTTGTGAGACTCTAAACACTCGTCAATACACTGGCAGTGGGTTTAACCACAAGCATGTCAGCGGCACTGTTGGGTAACGGCAGCGCCCTGGCCGTCGAAACGCGGCCAAAATGCGGGACAAAAAATTTCTGAAACCGGCGCCACCGCTACCCGGATCCCGAATAGACCTTAAACCCTAAACTAGAAAACTAACTAAGAGTTAGAATCGTTATACCGAGTTGATTCGTGTCCTTCGGTCTTCATTCCAAGCTCCTAGCGGCTCCTTGATGTGGTTTGGTTACCGGTCTTCCTCCATCTCCGATGATCCACCCGAGGGAAACGGCGCAAGCTCCAACCTCGTCGAACGAGGCAACCGACGCTCCAAAGTCGCTAGCGATGGAGAGTCGAGATGTATGAAAGTGTCACTACAATTTTCTCTCTACCCATGAGCTCAAGAGAGCATCCATAGAAGATGAATGAGGAGGTCAAGGCATGAACAAAGAAATGGCTAAGTATTTTGTAAACTTGAGAGAGTGAGAGAGCGAGCTAGCAAGTGTAATGTAATCATGTAAAAAACCAAATGAAAATGAATCCCCTCCAATATGTGGCCAGCCCACTCTCTCTCTCTCTCCCCTCATAATTTTTTTTTATCATTTTCCAAATTTGCATTAAACAAATCCAAACCATACTATACACCATGCTTTGACCCATGCCACTCCATGCTTCATGCCACCTCACACCCTCCACCTCATTATCAAACAAATAATTTTTCTAAAAGGAAAAAATCAATAATGAGGTGGCACACCTTCTAGAAGTCATTCCGTATAAAATACGGAATATTTCCCGGTACATGTATCGAAATACATATACGTGTATTCGTATACAAAATACGAATAGCCAAGAGAAAAAATGAATAGTGAACAATAATACTAGAATACGTATATACAAATACATATATAAATTATTAAATCAAAACCCGATTTAATAATCCGGCTTAATCCTAAGCCGCTAGTTTTATCAACCGTCCGATTAAAGTCTGCGCAGCAAGTGCACATATTTAATCGGACACCCGTATGTACCAACATACGACATGTACACCATATCGCCTGAACCGTGAAAATCCTCTGTGTGGGACTTTAAAGACTCGTCAATACGCTGGCAGTGGGTTTAACCACAAGCACGTCAGCGGCACTAGCTGTACGTAATGGCTACCCAGGTATTGAGCGAAAGGGAGGCCGACGAGCAAACTCATCCTGAACCCCTACTGAGCCTGACAGTGACAATATCCGTACAGTCCGGTCTGTTCGTCTAAGAGCATCGCATATCGAGTCTAGGGGGTGGATAAAGTCAGACCTCTAACAACGCGATATTTAGTGTCGGCATGTAACCCATCACCACCTGAGAAACTATCGATCCTGGATCGGTAATTCTTGTTCACCATGTCCATGGATTTCTGGTGATGGCCACCCATACACAATGTGACATCAACCCCCAATACCGGGAGAGACGAATCCCCGACGATCCGATCACTGCCTCCATGTGGCTCGGGACTGTACCCAACTAAAACCTGTTTGCGCGACTCCTTTGAGCCATAGTAGGGTAGTAATCAAAGTACAGTGGGAACTCACACGAGACAAATGACGATCTCAGGTCGACAGACTAACCTGTACACATATCACCTGGGAACTGCTATCTGACAATAGCTATAATACCAACTAGCAGGTTCCCGGCGAGTCCATCCAGTGTATTCATAACCCAATGAGCACCTGCATACTATCTTAGGAGAACAAACTAACACCAATGGCTTGTGAGACCTGGCCACCGCCCCTCGTCGGGGTCTCGATCAGTATACACTAGTCTACACTGGAGTATCGATGCCCGGTCTCGATACTCCTATGACTAGGGACATTTAAGGATGTGTTTATAGACCCCAGCTCCCACATATATGATCGCCATCATAATGCTGGCAGTCAAGCAAGAATCCTATGGGCTCTATCAACATGTACATGATGATAAAGACAAACCAGATAGCATACTATCATCTTGAGTAAGACTGTTTTATCGGTATAGGTCCTACCTCAATCATCATAATCACAAGTCCGCGACTATGATAATTGCCTTGAGGGCACTATAGCCAACAATCCCCCACTTGCACTTAAGGCCAATTATTGCGATGTCTGATTAGTGTCAAAAATATGAGTTTACCGCAATCAGAAACGGCGTCGCTTCGCAGCTAGCTGGTGAGTACGGGTCGATCCACAGAGACAGGTAAATTTCTTTTATGTGTTTTAACGAGTTGATTCAAAGTGTCGTTTTGGTTGTTTTATGAAAATCTATAAAACTAGATCTAATTAATCTAATTAAGAGTCTTGCTAGGGTTAGGCTTAGGGAAAGTTTTGGAGATTAACGTTTTTCCTCACCGCTTTCAATGCCTTCTTTTTTTAGATCTATTAGATGTTAATGTAATTATTAATAAATTGGATCCAAATCTTTTGGGAAGATATTTCTTCCTCTAGATTTGTATCCTTCCTTTGTTGATAATTACCCTAACCCCTACGGAAAACGCGCGCAACCGGCCCTTTATACTACGGTTCATCGTTACCTCGAAGGGTAGGATGCCGCAGGAAGCGGTTGTGCTCGTATGCATGGAGTTCTAATTCATTAGGTGAAAGTGGCATTGAAAGGGGTGAGAGATCTCATCTCTCAACCCTTTCCCTAAGGCTAACCCTAACAAGCGAGGAGATTACTCGCTCATTAGGGGATGAGAAAACATTTTAATTAAAAGAAACAGAAATAAAAATACCTTCCTAAGTTGACGGCTCCCTCCAAACAAGAAGAACAGATCTGAATTTATCTCTCAGAAATTCTGAAATTTATTGATTGAAAAGAGGCATACATTTTACAGATCTAAAATTACAATTTATAAGTAAACAGGAGAATTAGGGTTTCAGTGTCTCGTAGATGTGCAATTACAGATTTGCCCTCGAAAAATCCCAACCCCTGCACCGACGCACCGACACGAGGAAAATCCACCGACACGGGCTCTGAATGGCCGCGGATCCGCGGCAAATGTTGGCTTGGGCCGTGGATCCGCGGCCCTTTGGTGGGCTTGGGTCACCAATTTTCTGCACTTGGGTTGTATTGTCTTGGGCTTCCTATTTTCATATGTATTTTTTCTGTTGGGCTTCTAGGTCTTCTCCAGATCTTCAGTGAAAACTTGTTCGTATCTTTTGACCGTTCACTTGACATTTTGGACCTTGCACTGTTCTTCGTCTAGGCTTGATTAGGATCCGTCTACTTGTTCGTCAAAAGTCCCTTTTCTGTATCAGCTTTCGTCTTTTTCACTGTATTTGCTCCAAGGGCCTGTATCCTGTAATATGCAACAAACGTGCGTCAAGAGTACCTGTTTATTTATAAAACGGATAAGAATAGGGGAATGAAAAATGCAATATTATGGTCTGAACAAATACCCCCAAACTTACCTTTTGCTCGACCTCGAGCAAACTTATTTTTTTTATTCACTAAAATCCTTACCACACTTTCGCAGGGAAACGCGATTGCACTGAGCATGTGCAACAAGCCGTTAAACCTCTAGGTGTCCCTAGTAGGAGGAGTGTTGTCTCCTGAGGGTTTTCAGCGGATTACACCCACAAAATCCTATCAACTCGGCCCATTGACTTTTGTTTTCCAATTAGGTTTTCTAACAAGGAATTCTATTACCTTTTGACTCGCAAATTATCCACCCATATTCTTCACACTTCCTCATTATTTAACTTAAGATCATATATGTTATGTAGACCTACTTAGCTTTCGGCATTTCTTAAGTTTTCCTTCTAGGGTTTCATCTCCACTTAGGAATTTCTATCAACTCTACTAAAGATATATGTTCTATTCTTTATTCCTCTCTCTTATCTAAACTCCAATCACATATCCCCACGTGTGTGTAAATATCACCCCTACACTTGGAAATTCAAATCAAGCAATCGTACTCTCGTCGATTGTCCAAAGCACTTATTAATTAGTGAACTTTTAATTGAATTTCGCTTACACATCCTTCATGCGACCGTTAATACTTCTTGAGGTACCAACAACCGATTACAAGATGCGTTAGCACTTTAAAACGTACTTCCTAGTTTTGCAACACCCAAGGCTTTAGCAGTGACTCCCAAACCAGTTGGTCTAAGGCACTAGGTGATGAAGCACCCTCGCTAAAGATTTTTCTATTTTTACAGCCTTAAGTAATCACAAAAACCAGTGTCCATTTTTTTTTTCTTTATTCACTTTTTTTTTCTTTTATTGTACTAAGGACTTTAGACAAGAGCATTTCAAGGTCTCTTCTACTATTCCAAGTTTCAAGGTGCGTGATTGTGCGATTTGTAGGGTATATATTTTCAGAATCTAGACTTAAGCTAGGAACTATTTTTCAAACTTATACTCTAATAAGAACATCAATACTTTTCCTTAGTTTCGACTTAGCCCAAGAAGTGAGCCCAAAATTTGCCTATTTCTAAATAAACTACAAAGGCATATACTTTCTACCGCTAAACTTTAAGGAAGGTTATTTTTAGGGTTTTTAATTTACTAAATCTAAGATCTAGTTGTTCCTAGCCAGTTAACCTATTTACCAAATTCAAGTCAATTAACCAAATTGAATTAATTTTTATAATTTTTGAAATTTTTTTCAATTTTTATGGGTTTTCGAATAAATATGCAAATGCAAAAATATGTACAAATGAATGCGAAGGAAGAAGACGTACCGAGCATACCCCCAAACTTAAACTTGACAGTGTCCTCACTGTCATGCTAAACCAAGAGGGTTAAAATACCGGCACTTCCCTGTTTATTTATTTATAATTTTTTATTGTTAAAGAAAAACAAAAATATATACAAAAAGGCCCTCCCCCAAACTTCATTTAAACTATGTTAGACATTACTGCCAAACTTTGCATCGACCAAACGTCAACACCAACCATTTGAAAATTTTATCAGTAAAGAGTATTGGTTGGTGGAAGAATAAGTTGTGGCGGTCCAAAAAGAGTTGGGGATGATAGAAGTAGTGGTATGGGAGGTGTGGAGGTAAATATACAGGCGATGGTGATATATCAAAGCGAGAATGTAAATGATCAGCAATCAGTGGAGTAATGGCATTCTCGTAACTTATTAAAAGAAATGGGGGTGGTTCAACTTCTAAAAGAGGAGGTTGACTAACCACAACATCCCCAAAATGATCCTGTGGGTCCTCAATTGACTCGGCATCATCCATCAATTGTATATGATACTGAATTATGAGGGAACTTATCTCCTCGATGTCCGCCATAGTCCAACCGAAAACTTGCCGTCTATCTTGTAAGACCATTAAGAGGGCGTTCTCTTGCTCGAGGGCTAGAGAGGCCGATATGATAATGGGAAAGGTCTCATTCTCACCTATGTAAGCATATCTAAGGTGAGACGGCAAGGGCGTGAGTTCGAGTTTCGGAGGTGAAAGAATCATTGCGGAATCTACCTCGAACTCAAAGGACTCCAACACAGGTTCGAAATCACTGCAGACAACCGATTCGGATGGTTCGACTGACTCATCCAAAAATTCAAACAACTCATATTCGTGCTGTGAGTCGTCATCATCCAAAAAAGTGAAACATTCATAATCCACATCGGTTGTGTCAACGGTGGTAGGCTCAAGGAGGGACACACTAGTGGCGTCAAAACTGTTTTCATTAAAGAAGAATCTTTCAAGCTCGCAGTCCTCCTGCGTGATTTCGTGAATAGAGCAAACTTCTCGTGTACTAGTTTTAGGCACGGGGGGCAGACTTCCCATCTTATAAATATTGAACTCACTAGACATTTTCCCAAAGGATAGAGTCATGGAGCCATTGCGACAGTTTATTACAGCATTGGAAGTGGCCAAAAATGGTCGACCAAGAATCACCGGAATTTGGTTTCTTGGGTTAGCCACAGGTTGTGTATCCATAACGATAAAATCAACGGGGAATATGAACTCCCCGACTTTGATCAACACATCCTCTAGTTGACCCCTTGGATGGGTGATTGATCGATCAGCCATTTGGAGAGTGCAACGAGTGGGTTTCAACTCTCCAACCCCTAATTGTTCGTACACGGAGTAGGGAATCAGGTTAACACTAGACCCAAGATCTAAAAGTGCTCGATTAATTTTCTTATCCCCAATTGTGATTGAAATCGTAGGACAGCCGGGGTCCTTTCGTTTTTGGGGTAAGGTTTGATGGTGGTTAATAGCATTGCTCACTGCACTAGCCACTAGCACTTTCTTGGGTACTTGAGATGCCTTTCTCTTCGAGGTGCATAAGCCCTTTAAGATTTTCGCGTATGAAGGGACTTGTTGGATGGCATCCAAGAGAGGTATATTTATGCTAACCTGTTTAAATAATTCCACAATCTTCTCCACTTGTGCAGTTGGTTTATTGGGACTCAACCTGTTTGGAAATGGTGTATTTTGAAAATTTGTTGAGTCACATGTCTGTGGAGTAGAATGTGGAGTAGGAACGGATCCCGGTGTAGATGTGTTCATGTTGTGAGAATTGGGTCCGTTCGAGCTAGAAGAAGTAGAGCCGTGTGAAGGGTGGAGAATAGGCTCTAAAGAAAAAGGTGAAGAAGAAAGTGAAGAAAATGAAGAAGGGGAAGGTGACGATGGGGAAAAAGAAGGAGAAGAAGAAGAAGAACAACCACCGGCGGGGATGTCATCACTAGTATCCACATTATTTTGCAACACTCTTCCGGATCTCAACGTGGTCACCGCATTTACATTGTGATTGTGATATGCATTTTGTGGGTGACCGGGATTAGGCAATGGTTGAGATGGAAGCTTTCCTTTTTCTCTCTCGCTCAACGCAGGAGTTAATTGTGCAATTTGTGCCTCAATAGATTTGATACTTTGATCGTGTGAGGCATTGTTATTCATTAAAGATTGAACATAACTTTCAAATCTTGCTGCGGATTCTGTAGATTGCTTGAGAAATACTTCTAGACTCTTCTCGAGCGAGCTAACCTTATCATCATTTGGTTGAACTAAGTTGTTCGTTTGATTTGTATAAGGTTGTTGTTGGAAAGGTTGCTGGTTTTGAGTTTGTGAGGGTGCTTGTTGTTGTTGTGGAGGAGGTCTTTGAAAATTATTATTCCCTTGGAACTGTTGATTTGGGTGACTCCTCCACCCCTGATTGTATGTCGAAGAGTACGGATCATTTCTTTGTCGTTGCTGAAATGCAGCATTGACTTGATCCTGTCCTTGAATGGGTGCATTATAAGAACACTCTTCGGTTAGGTGCGACGGGTTCGAACAACAAGCACAAACAGTTCGTGTGGGTAGAGTAGGGGCAGGAGAAGACGATGAGATTTTGGTCTCAATGGCTTCTAGCTTTTTCATAAGTGAGGCCATCTCGGCCTTCATAGCAATCGACATATCTATTTGATGTATGCCTGCCCTAGATTGACCAACTGAAGAAGATGATGTGGTCTTGGTACTCTCCCACTGAATTGTTTGCTCACTAAGGTCCTCAAGAAACTGCCATGCTTCGTCACTAGACTTGGAGAGAAAATGACCTTGACATATTGTTTCTAGCAACTGCTTCGTTGCAACGTTCAATCCCTCGTATAATATTTGGCAAAGTTGCCAACTTTCTATCCCATGATGAGGGCATTGAACAAGTAGGTCTTTAAATCTCTCGAAGCACTTCCAAAATGGTTCGGAAGGAAGCTGTGAAAATTGTATAATCTCGTTTCGGATTCTAGCAGTTTTATGATGAGGATAGAACTTTTTCAGAAAAGCTCTCGCAAACTCGTCCCAATTTCTAATGGAATGTGATGCGGTGCTGTATAGCCACTTCTCGGCTAGGTCACATAAGGTAAAAGGAATGACCCTTAGCCTTATAGCGTCATCACTTAATTGGGTAGTTTTCATCATGGCGAATACATTTTGGAATTTATTAATAAAAATATACGCATCTTCAGATTCCAAACCATGAAATTTTGGCAGCATATTGATGAAATGTGGTTTTATTTCAAAATTATCCCCATTTGCCGGTGGGGGGGAAAGACATGTGGGTAAAGAAGTGCGGACGGGGTAGAAGAGATCCTGGAGCGCAACTCGTGCGGGCGCTACAACAGGCGGTAGATTCGGGTTATTCGCACCTGGCGGAGGTGGAATCATTCCCGTCGGTAAGGTATCATTGGGGTTGAATCCCGACATACCTTCGAAAGAATTTGAGGGTGGAGGTAAGGAAATGGACGGAATGTTGACGAAGGGTTCGTCGGTCGGTACCAACGAAACACGGACTAATCGGGCGTTAGTATCCCTAGTCCAAAGTGACATACACTAAAGGAGTAGTGTAGTCAGAAAAAAATAGAAAAACAGAATGTGGGGGTAAGATAACGTCAATGGAGGAGAAATGGTGGAAGTGAGGTGCAAGTTTTCTTAGCGGCAAGTTGCAAGTTTTGAAAAGATTTTTCTTTATTTTTTTTTATTGGAGAGTTTTGCAAGAAGGTTTTAGAAAATGGGACTCGTGACACAAATGTATCAACCACACATGCACAATCAGGCCTAGATCTAGGGTTGCCTAGGTCTGCTAGACAGCTCCTAACTAGGGCTAGAAATAGGACCTCAAACCGTCTCTTCACGGACAAATACGGCCAGGTAAGTGGGAAGGAACCACCACTACAGTGGGCCTAATTAATAACCACTAGCCTAGACACCGCAAAGTCGGTTAGGATAAACGGCCGATGCCTATACCAGTCCTTTTCCTATTGAGCTCGATGTCCTTAGGTCTGAGTCTAATCTTTTTTAATTAATTGTGGTCGATGCAAAATGCTTTAGGTGTTTTCTGGGGTCCTGGGAAGGGTGATGAAATCCCCACCCAATCTGAGTTTGGTCAATTAGCCCCTTAAGTCCAATTAAATTATGCAAAACAAAAATTCACTTGCATTCAATTTTAGCGCGGCGCAAAGAAACCTGCAGCAAATCTGTTATTTAGAAGGGGGTAGAAGATTTTTTTTTTTAGCGCAAAGAAACCTGCAGAAAATTTTTACAGTGGAGATATGGAGGTTGCAGAGGGGAAGAAAAGAGAGCAAACCGTGCAAAAATGATGCGCTGACGTGGCAGGCAGAGCGCGGATTCGCGGTGTGGGGCCCTCTTTTGCGGCGGAAACGCGGTCGTCTGGTGGGATCGTCGCTCCAGAAAATTTCTATCCCTCTTTTGTGATTTTTCTCCTCTGTTCTGATATGAACTTTTCTGATCAGCCTTCCGTAAAATTTTCAGATCCTCAATTCTTCGCTATTCCTGCAAGATTCAAAAGATACACCCTTCAAACAGATCAAAGTTGATAATTTTTTTGTATTTTTTTATATTTTCAGATTTTTATAATTTTTTAAAATTTATATCAACCCGAAAATTTACAAAAAGAAATATTACGCCGTCCCTGGCAACGGCGCCATTTGATTAGTGTCAAAAATATGAGTTTACCGCAATCAGAAACGGCGTCGCTTCGCAGCTAGCCGGTGAGTACGGGTCGATCCACAGAGACGGGTAAATTTCTTTTATGTGTTTTAACGAGTTGATTCAAAGTGTCGTTTTGGTTGTTTTATGAAAATCTATAAAACTAGATCTAATTAATCTAATTAAGAGTCTTGCTAGGGTTAGGCTTAGGGGAAGTTTTGGAGATTAACGTTTTTCCTCACCGCTTTCAATGCCTTCTTTTTTTAGATCTATTAGATGTTAATGTAATTATTAATAAAGTGGATCCAAATCTTTTGGGAAGATATTTCTTCCTCTAGATTTGTATCCTTCCTTTGTTGATAATTACCCTAACCCCCACGGAAAACGCGCGCAACCGGCCCTTTATACTACGGTTCATCGTTACCTCGAAGGGTAGGATGCCGCAGGAAGCGGTTGTGCTCGTATGCATGGAGTTCTAATTCATTAGGTGAAAGTGGCATTGAAAGGGGTGAGAGATCTCATCTCTCAACCCTTTCCCTAAGGCTAACCCTAACAAGCGAGGAGATTACTCGCTCAATAAGGGATGAGAAAACATTTTAATTAAAAGAAACAGAAATAAAAATACCTTCCTAAGTTGACGGCTCCCTCCAAACAAGAAGAACAGATCTGAATTTATCTCTCAGAAATTCTGAAATTTATTGATTGAAAAGAGGCATATATTTTACAGATCTAAAATTACAATTTATAAGTAAACAGGAGAATTAGGGTTTCAGAGTCTCGTAGATATGCAATTACAGATTTGCCCTCGAAAAATCCCAACCCCTGCACCGACGCACCGACACGAGAAAAATCCACCGACACGGGCTCTGAATGGCCGCGGATCCGCGGCAAATGTTGGCTTGGGCCGCGGATCCGCGGCCCTTTGGTGGGCTTGGGTCACCAATTTTCTGCACTTGGGATGTATTGTCTTGGGCTTCCTATTTTCATATGTATTTTCTCTGTTGGGCTTCTAGGTCTTCTCCAGATCTTCAGTGAAAACTTGTTCGTATCTTTTGACCGTTCACTTGACATTTTGGACCTTGCACTGTTCTTCGTCTAGGCTTGATTAGGATCTGTCTACTTGTTCGTCAAAAGTCCCTTTTCTGTATCAGCTTTCGTCTTTTTCACTGTATTTGCTCCAAGGGCCTGTATCCTGTAATATGCAACAAACGTGCGTCAAGAGTACCTGTTTATTTATAAAACGGATAAGAATAGGGGAATGAAAAATGCAATATTATGGTCTGAACAATGTCGCATACTCACAGCCCGTGTGATACCGAACACCCAATTTCTCTACTAATCAGTTTCGCAAAGCCCGTTTGCGAAAATAATTGCGTTCGAGAAATAGCCTCAGTGAGTGGATCCGCTCCAATGTTTCTTTCTGTATCTCTCTGTATCTCAGCTTCACGGAGAAAACTATCTCCCGAAATGAGGAATACCTGTCTTAGAATTTGTCTGGATATCTGATGGGACCCAGTTCACAAACGAACTCCAAATCCAGCAAACCTCCTAGACAGTATCGTCCACTGAATTTAATCAGTATCCTGCGCCATGCCTTTCCTCAGTATCCGTTTGGACCACCTGTCCAACATACTGTCCCTCAGAAGAGAGAAAAACTATAACTCTGACAGTCACTCTGTCATCCAGGTCACTTTGGAAGCCTGAAATGATAACCGTCTCCTGAAGGAGGCTGCCGTAATCATTTCCCACGAACATTCACTTATGTTCACTAACTGCTTCCCAATGTTTCTCTAGGATTGGATTAATATATCTGCATATTGCATCTAGTGCAAAAGTAATGTCTGGTGTGGTACTTGATATTTCATGATTAACTCAATTGCCTAAGCAAGTGAAATGCTAATCATGCAGATCCCTCTCCCCTTTAGTCTGTAAAACACCTTTAGAGAGGGTGACTCCATCACCTGCAGGTACACCACTATGCCAGGAGTCGTCCATTCTAAAATTCCTTTAGAATAATGTCAAAGTACCCAGATTGGGATATTTCCCAAATCTAGATCTAAAACTATAGATCTAGTAACCAGAAAACCTGATATTATTTCCATATCTTATGTGGAGAAACAACTTTGTGACAACCAAAATATAACCGATCGTAGTATAGGAATATCTCTTCCTATCAAGTGCATGTCATACCAATACCTGGACATCACTCTCTACTGTCATCTTACCAGATCCATCTCCTGTTCTGATGAGGTCAAAGTCTATGACTGTTACATCAAAATTAGATGATCTAATTCCGCTATACCCGCTTTAGCCTATAAATAGACATAAGCTTCTTGCCCACTATACTTCCGCTGCTCCCACTGACAACAACAACCCTATGGCAGAGTCATTTACATGTGCACTTCCAAAGCAAGTTTAGAATGACGCTATACTCATCCTCTTGCTGGGTCTTATAGTCTAGAACAGCAGCAATGGCAAGTCTGGGTAAACAAGGACCTCCCTGTCACCGTTACTGAGAAGACCGAAGTACCTCTCGGGTGCCTGAGGTTACCCACCAAATTTGCGGAGTGGCTAATGGAACGTCAAAACCAATTGAATCCCCAGATTCTATTAAATCTTCAGTAATCGTTTGTGGTTCTGGAATCACTTCCAGTTCTACCATACTCCCACTTTTGTTTTTCTGAAAAAGTTCATTTTACTAAAACTATGGCGAGTCAAGAACAATATAAATATTGATCTTCCTGATGGTAGAAAGTTAACCCTCGTCAAAGCCCTGGATAACCCACAAACTGCCATTACTGAAACGTGCCTTGAGTTTATCCAGATTCTGGTTTTAAGCATCAGCCGGACAACTCCCTATACCTTAACATCATCAAGATATAAATTGATTTTATATATATCTGATATAGAAACAAAAGCACTAATCTAATTTGAACCAGATTCAAAATCATGCAGCTGTCTCCAATGCATATCAACCAAATGGAAGGAGGCCATTCAACATTACTCATCTAGGAGTGCATCCATATATGAGTAACCTGAAAGAGAAACAAGTTCTCAAAACCATTACTATCAATGGAATACCAAACACAAGTATCTACATCTTCGACTTCCTCGAAGAATCCTGATACTTCTAATAAATGGTTCTCTACTTTATTCTTATACCTATAACTTCTCAATATCTGGACTTTGCATTTCTACGAAATACTTGTCCAGAACTGGAGAAGTCACAAGTAAAAAGAATATAGTACGAGTACCAACCCCATTGTCCTAATGGACACTGGACAACTTACAATGCTTTGTACAAGTCCCCTGAGTTCAATAACTCAAACCCTGTGCGTCGTAGGTTGAAAAACTGTAGTATGGTTAAGAAGAATTACACCGCTGTTGAATGCACCTTACCTAATCACCAACCGATATAGGTAAATGTCACAGACATAATATCAAAAAGTTATATCTCACTTTATAAAATAAATATACAGATATATCAGTTTGAAATTGGTGCATAACAACGGATATTCAAAACCAAATATTTGCCATCCGGAAAAATCCAGATGATTTCCTCAAATATCACCAATTACAACGAATTCCGATATAATGAGGATCTAATCACCCAATTCCCAATATCTTACTCCCACTCACCATCTGTAATAACATACAGATGTAAGAAAATGATCTGGTAAATACATACCCTGGAGTTAGATTCCAACTGGGAAAACAGTTATCAATTAACATCGCACAGTGAAACTGAAACATGAAAATGTTTCGTAGGGGTTTACTAGTATTCCTAGTAACGCCTCTTCCACTATCCTGATTCACGACAGTAACCATATACTTACCTGCCCTCACTCCAATCCCTTTATTATATCTTTACTTATTACCTTCTGTACATCTTCTTTAGGCTAATTGGTTTTCTTCTTTCCCTACCCTTCGGCACCAGCCTAAGGTTTGGAAGAAGACTATCCAAAAAGCTTAATAGGTGTACTCTCCTAATCCTAGGAGCCCTCGCAACCTGAGAGAAGGTAATGGGAAAAGAAATCTGAAAAATCCTATCCAATCTCTCCAGAACCAGAATCCATCCTCGAAAAAGTTACTTCGAGTTTGTATATAACCATACGATAGATTTATCCAATGGAAGTGGATATCCGTAGTGATACGGAGTGTTCTGGAGAAAAGCAAAAGGTGATGTAGGAGTGGCATAGGTATACCCGGTCTTTGTCGTGAATGATGGTGATCGCAATTTCCTTTGCCATTGTTCTAATCCCTTTATATGTCTTTACTTATTACCTTCTGTACACCACACTTAAGCTTGATTGGTTTTCTTCCTTCCCTACCATTCGGCACCTTCCTATGGTTTGGAAGAAGACTATCCAATAAGCTCAACAGGTGTACCCTCTCCTAATCCTAGGAGTCCTTACAACATGAGAGAAGGTAAAGGGAAAAGACAACCGAATAATCCTATTCAATCTCTCCAGAACCAGAATCCATCCTCGAAAAATTTCCTTCGAGTTCGTATATAACCATACAATGGATTTATCCAATGAAAGTGGATGTTCGTAATAATACGGGGTGTTCTGGAGAAATGCAAAGGTGATATAGAAGTGGCATTGATGTATGCGACACCGTGACATTCCAAAAGCCAAAGTGTTTTAAGAAGGTTCGGTTAACTAGGTTTCATGAGTTTTAGTCAAAGGTCGGGTCATAATCACAGCCAGAGAGAGAGAGAGAGAAGAAACACTCAGCGTGCACTCTAACCTAGATCAGAATGGTTAATCATTTTATCCAATCTGGATGGCTCCCACTGTTTCCTCGAATTCTCTTCCAAACCTAAAAGGAGAATTAGTCGGAATCACCCGAGGAGTATTCCTATACATCAGTGGAAATCAGGATCCAACTATCATCGCATGATAACTTGATGGAAGCCACTCAAGTCACCACACTCTAGAAGGTATGCACAATCCTGGCAAGTTTCCTGTATGTTTGAAACTCCCGATATGAGTTTTTACCCCTAGGACCCAAGTGACTTTGACGAATAATCAACAAATCAAAAGGTCCTAGTCAAGTTCAACCCGTCATTATCTTGATTGCATTAAACCCACCCGCACGACCCTTGACGAATAATCAACAAAGTCGTACGACTGTCCTAACCAATCCACATATCCATGCGACAGAAAAGTATTACAGAGCTACCGCACACTACGCCTCGGCGAATAGCAACGACAAACGTAGCACGAATACTAAGCAATACTAATCTGAAATGACGGAGGGCTACGGCTGGTTTTTGGCGAAAAACCTTTAACGTAATGAACTTGATATTGTTGAAGGAACCGGGTGGTTTTATAAATGTATAGTGTCGAAAACTTTTGCTAAAGAGGTCATTCCTGGTGAAGGGATCTCGGCTCTTTCCCCGTCGAATGGGGTGCAAAATATTCTAAACTGAATACCACGATGCAAAGCAAAAGGAAATGACTATAGTGAAGTTATTACGTTGATGCAAACTTTTACCCAAGGGGTCACTCCCGATGAAGGGATCTCGGCCCTTGCCTCGTCGAATGAGGTGCTGGATATTCCCAATCGAATACCACGATGCAAAGCAAAAGAAAACGTTTGTAATGTCCATTTTTTAAAAACTTGGTTCCAACAACATCAAAAAAAGGTTTGTTTTATCCTTGCATTGATAAAAATCAATGCAGTCCCATCAGTTAATCACACCGGAAAAGAACGAAAATAAAATGTACGTATATGCCATCCGCATTCGCCACTGGGTCCCATCATCACCCGTTAGGTTACTTAACTAACGACAGAGCGGGGACTGGGCTAGCGCGGGTGCAAAACATATACAACATCTACTAGTATATATAAATATATATATAACATTCGTCCCAGGCATGATATAAAGAAACATCACAGAAGTATCACAGAAAAAACAAAGAATGGTGGATAGTCTGGAGCCCCGGGTTTCACTTGAGCCGCAAGTGAGACCCAACGTTCCTGTCGTGTGGATAGCATGTGCAATGAAACCTAGACCCCTACGAGCGCGGCAAGCTACCCGCCAAAACCAGAAGTGAGGCAGCCCCCTTCAACAATGTGAATGGACCACCCAGCACTTCACGGAATTCAGTAACTTGAGCACCCCTCCTGGGTCATCCTATACCCCCTACGAGTACGGCGAATAACCCACCAATTCTAGAGTAAGGTCCCCTTCGTCCCAACGCTATGAGATGCGGACCAGTTGCCCTCTAGAACCCGGCTATTCGTGCACTCCACCGCAGGGTAATCCTAGTACAGAAAATAAAATAATATATAAGGGTGACATCGACCTCAGCCCGGTCGTGCCCCAAAAGAATAATATACAAACTGGCAGTGACGGCAGTCCACATGTCGGACGCTCGCCCCGCAATATCAAATGTACAAATGAAAATAAACTGTACTAACATTGCACCATAGCTATCCACCACGACGATCCAACCAACATCACAGCACAACACAGAATATAAACGTGAATGTCACGTTCGCAAACCCGTCTAAAAGACATATAGCAGTTAGACGGGTTTACCGATCAAATGACATTCACGGTCGCAGATTACAATGTATGCACTGTCAAACGCACGCTTAAAATATCGATCGACTAAGTTCCAAATTGGCCCCAATAGCAATAACAGCACTGCACAGAAAACTGGGCCAAAACAGAATATCACTAAAATCACAATTCCAAGTCAGGAGGCTACAGGAGAAATTTCGAAGCCCGTCGCCACTAAATGGCCGCGGAACCGCCGCCAATAGGGGGTAAGTGCGGCGGTTCCGTGGCGCTTTGGAGGCATCAAGAGCCCAAATTTTTTTCTGTACCCATAAAATCTCCTGCACGGATTTTTAAGCCTCTGCAAAATATTTTTTGAACACTTTTGAAAATCGGCAGAGAACAGAAAAATGAAAACGTGATTTTGGAAAATTCCGTCGATCAATCTTTTAAGCACGTTTAAACAAGATAGTAGGGGGTTTAAAGGGTGGCTCTGATACCATGTTGGGTCACGGCAGCACCCCGGCCGTCGAAACGCGGCCAAAATGCGGAACAAAAATTTCTGAAACCGGCGCTACCGCTACCCGGATCCCGGATCCCGGATCGACCTTAAACCCTAAACTAGCAAACTAACTAAGAGTTAGAATCGTTATACCGAGTTGATCCGTGTCCTTCGGTCTTCATTCCAAGCTCCTAGCGGCTCCTTGATGTGGTTTGGTTGCCGGTCTTCCTCCATCTCCGATGATCTACCCGAGGGAAACGGCACAAGCTCCAACCTCGTCGAACGAGGCAACCGACGCTCCAAAGTCGCTTAAGTCGCTAGCGATGGAGAGTCGAGGTGTATGAAAGTGTCACTATAATTTTCTCTCTACCCATGAGCTTAAGAGAGCATCCATAGAAGATGAATGAGGAGGTCAAGGCATGAACAAAGAAATGGCTAAATATTTTGTAAACTTGAGAGAGTGAAAGAGTGAGCTAGCGAGTGTAATGTAATCATGTAAAAAACCAAATGAAAATGAATCCCCTCTAATATGTGGCCGGCCCACTCTCTCTCTCCCATCATAAAAAAAATTATCATTATCCAAATTTGCATTAAACAAATCCAAACCGTACTATACACCATGCTTTGACCCATGCCACTCCATGCCTCATGCCACCTCACACCCTCCACCTCATTATCAAACAAATGATTTTTCTAAAAAGAAAAAATCAATAATGAGGCGGCACACCTTCTAGAAGTCATTCCGTGTAAAATACGGAATACTTCCCGGTACATGTATCGAAATACATATACGTGTATTCGTACCAAAAATACGAATAGCCAAGAGAGAAAATGAATAGTGAACAATAATACTAGAATACGTATATACAAATACATATATAAATTATTAAATCAAAACCCGATTTAATAATCCGGCTTAATCCTAAGCCGCTAGTATTATCAACCGTCCGATTAAAGTCTGCGCAGCAAGTGCACATATTTAATCGGACACCTGTATGTACCAACATACGACATGTACACCATATCGCCTGAACCGTGAAAACCCTCTGTGTGGGACTCTAAAGACTCGTCAATACGCTGGCAGTGGGTTTAAACACAAGCACGTCAGCGGCACTAGCTGTACGTAATGGCTACCCAGGTATTGAGCGAAAGGGAGGCCGACGAGCAAACTCATCCTGAACTCCTACCGAGCCTGACAGTGACAATATCCGTACAGTCTGGTTTGTTCATCTAAGAGCATCGCATATCGAGTCTAGGGGGTGGATAAAGTCATACCCCTAACAACGCAATATTTAGTGAAACCCATTACCACCTGAGAAACTATCGATCCTGGATCGGTAATTCTTGTTCACCATGGCCATGGATTTCTGGTGATGGCCACCCATACACAATGTGACATCAACCCCCAATACCGGGAGAGACGAATCCCCGACGATCCGATCACTGCCTCCATGTGGTTCGGGACTGTACCCAACTAAAACCTGTTTGCATGATTCCTTTGAGCCGTGGTAGGGTAGTAATCAAAATACAGTGGGAACTCACATGAGAAAAATGACGATCTCAGGTCGACAGACTAACCTGTACACATGTCACTTGGGAACTGCTATCTGACAATAGCTATAATACCAATTACCAGGTTCCCGGCGAGTCCATCCAGTGTACTCATAACCCAATGAGCACCTGCATACTATCTTAGGTGAACAAACTAACACCAATGGCTTGTGAGACCTGGCCACCGCCCCTCGTCGGGGTCTCGATCAGTATACACTGGTCTACACTGGAGTATCGATGCCCGGTCGATACTCCTACGACTAGGGACATTTAAGGATGTGCTTATAGACCCTAGCTCCCACATATATGATCGCCATCATAATGCTGGCAGTCAAGCAAGAATCCTATGGGCTCTATCAATATGTACATGATGATAAAGACAAACCAGATAGCTTACTATCATCTTGAGTAAGACTGTTTTATCGGTATAGGTCCTACCTAAATCATCATAATCACAAGTCCGCGACTATGATAGTTGTCTTGAGGGCACTATAGCCAACAGGCACTAGTTGTACGTAACGGCTACCCAGGTATTAAGAGAAAGGAAGGTCGACGAGTAAACTCATCCAAACCCCTACTGAGCCTGTCCATGACAATCTCCGTACAGTCCGATCCATTCGTCTAAGAGTATCGCATATCGAGTTTAGGGGGGTGGATAAAGTCAGACCCCTAATAACGCGATATTTCGTGTCGGTATGAAACCCATCACCAACTGAGAAACTACTGATCCAAATTAGTAATTCTCGACTACCTTGGCTAAGGATTTCTGGTGATGGCCATCTGTGCACCGCACGACATCAACCCCTAATACCAGGAGAGACGAATCCCCGACGATCCGCTCACTGCTTCCATATGGTTCGGGACTGTACCTAACTAAAACCTATTTGCACGAATCCTTTGAGCCGTGGTACGGTAGTAATCAAAGCACAGTAGGAACTCACACGATACAAATGACGATCTCAGGTCGACAGACTAACCTGTACACATGTCACCTGGGAACCGCTATCTGACAATAGGTATAATACCAACTAGCATGTTCTCGGCGAGTCCGTCCAGTGTACTCATAACTTAATGAGCACCTGTATACTATCTTAGGTGACTGACTGACACCAATGGCTTGTGAGACCGGCCACTGTCCCTCGTCGGGGTCTCGATAAGTATACACTAATCTACTCTGGAGTATCAATGTCCAGTCTCGATACTCCCTCGACTAGGGACATTTAAGGATGTGCTTATAGACCACCCAACTCCCACTTTGATCGCCATCATAATGCTGGTAATCAAGCAAGAATCCTATGGGTTTTATCAATATGTACTAGTGATCTGTAATACCACATAATGCATGTACATGATGATAAAGACAAACCATATAACATACTATCATTTTGAGTAAGACTGTTCTACTCGTATAGGTCCTCCCTCAATTATCATAATCACCCGCCCGCGATTACAATAATTGCCTTAAGGGCACTATAGCCAACAATCTCCTACTTGCACTTAAGGCTAATTATTGCGATGTCGCACACTCACAGCCCGTGTGATACCGAACACCCAACTTCTCTACTAATCAGTCTCACAAAGCTCGTTTGTGAAACTATTGCGTTCGAGAAATATCCCCAGTGAGTGGATCCGCTCTAGTGTTTCTATTTTTTTCTCTATCTAAATCTCAACTTCGCGGAGAAAGTCTATCTCCCAAAATAAGCAATATCTGTCTTAGAATTTTTCTTGATGTCTGATGGGACCCAGTTCACAAATGAACTCCAAATCCAACAAACTTCTTAGACTGTATCATCTACTGAATTCAATCAGTATCCTGCGTCATGCCTTCCACAGTATCCACTTGGACCACTTGTCCAACATACTGCCCCTCAAAAGAGGGAAAACTATAACTCTGACAGCCACTCTATCATCCAGGTCACCTTGGAAGCCTGAAATGATAACCGTCTCCTGAAGGAGGCGGCCATTACCATATACCAAGAACATCCATTTATGTTCATAACTGCTTCCCAAAGTTTCTCCAGGATTGGATTAATATATACTTATTACATCCAGTGCAAAAACAATATCTGGTATTGTACTTGATATCTCATGATTGACTCAATTGCCTAAGCAAGTGATATGGTAATCATGCAAATCCCCCTCCTCATCAGTCTAGAAGACATCCCTTTAGAGAGGGTAACTCCATCACCTACTGGTACACCACCACGCCAGGAGTCGTCCATTCTAAAATACTTTAGAATAATGTCAAAGTACCCAAATTAGGATACTTCTCAAATCTAGATCTAAAACCATAGATCTAGTCGCCAGAATCCCTGATATTATATCTATATCCTATTTGGAGAAACTACCTTGTGACAACCACAGTATAACCGATCGTAGTATAGGAAGATCTCTTCCTATTAAGTGCATGTCATCCAAATACCAGGACATCACTCTCTACTATCTTCTTACCAGATCCATCTTTTATTCTGATGAAGTCAAACTCTATGACTGTCGCATCAAAACTAGACGATCTATCTCCGCTGTACCTGCTTTAGTCTATAAATAGACATAAGCTACTTGCCCTTTATGCTTCCGCTGCTCTCACTGACTACAACAACCCATTGGCTGAGTCATATACACGTTTACTTCTAAAGCTAATTTAGAACGACGTTATACTCATCTTCCTTCCAGGTCTCATAGTCTAGAACAGCAGTAGTGGCAAGTTTGGGTAATCAAAAACCTCCCTGTCACCATCTTTGAGGAGAACGAAGTACCTCTCGGGTGTCTGAGGTTACCTACCAAATCTGCGGAGTGGCTAATGGATCGTCTAAACCATTTGAATCTTTAGGTTCTAATAATTTTTCAGTAATCGTTTATGGTTCTGGAATCAATTCCAGTTCTACCATACTCTCACTAATGTTTTCTGAAAAGAATTCATTTTACTAAAATTGTGGCGAGTCAAGAACAATATAACTATTGATCTTCCAGATGGTAGAAAGTTAACCCTCGACTAAGTCCAGGATAACCCACAAATTGCCATTACTAAAACGTGTCTTGAGTTTGTTCAGATTCTGGTTTTAAGCATCAGCCGGACAACTCCATATACCTTAACATCGTTAATATATGAATCCATTCTATATATCCAATATAGAAATAAAGGCACTGATTTAATTAGAACAAGATTAAAAAATCATGCAGCTATTTCCAGTGCATATCAACTAAATGGAAGGAGGCCAAGCAACATTACTCATCCAGGAATGCATCCACGTATGAGTAACCTGAAAGAGAAGCAAGTTCTCAAAACTATTACTTACAACGGAATACCAAACACAAGTATCTACATCTTCGATCACCTTGAAGAATCCTGATACTTGCAACATATGGTTCTCTACTTTATTCTTATACCTATATCTTCTCAATATCTAGATCTTGTATTTCAACGAAATACTTGTTTAGAACTGGAGAAGTCACGAGTAAACAGAATATAGTACGAGTACCAACCTCTTTGTCCTAACGGACATTGGACAACATATCATACTTTGTATAAGTCTACTGAGCTTTAATAACTCAAACCCTGTGCGTCGTAGGTTGAAAAACTGTGCTATGGTTAAGAAGAATTACACCGTCGTTGAATGCACCTTATCTAATCATCAACTGATATAGGTAAATGTCATAGACATAATTTCAAAAAGTTATATCTCACTTTATAAAATAAATGTATAGATATATCAGTTTGAAATTGGTGCATAACGATGGATATTCAAAACCAAATATTTGCCGTCAGGCAAAACCCAGGTGATTTCCTCAAATATCACCAATTACAAATAATTCTGATATATATTGAGGATCTAATCATCCAATTCCCAATATCTTACTCCCACTCACCATCTGTAACGCCATCCAGATGTGAGAATCAAATCTGGAAAATACATTCCCTGGAATTAGAATTTAATTGGGAAAACAATTTTCAATTAATCATCGCAAAGTAAAACTGAAACATGAAAATGTTTCGAGGGGGTAAACGAATATTCCTAGTAATACCTCTTACACTATCCAGATTCATGACTGTAACCATATATTTCCTTGCCATCACTCCAATCCCTTTATATGTCTTTACTTATTACCTTCTGTACACCACACTTAGACTAATTGATTTTCTTCTTGTTGGATATAGTGCCCTCAGAGTCAATTATTGGATCACAGGCACGTGATTGCAATGATTGAGAGAGGACCTATGCTGGTAGGACAGTCTTACTCGAGATGATAGTATGCTATCTGGTTTATCTTTATCATCGTGTATTGCTTTAGGTAACCTTACAGGTCGCTATTACACGTTGATAGAGCCCTTAGGATTCTTGCTTGACTGCCAGCAGTATGATGGAGATCATATACATGGGAGCTGGAGTCTATAAGCACATCCTTAAAAGGTCCCTAGTTGAGAGAGTTTCGAGACAGGGCATCGATACTCCAGAGTAGACTAGTGTATACAGTCGAGACCCCGACAAGGGGCGGTGGCCGGTCTCACAAGCCATTGGTGTCAGTTGGTTCACCTAAGATATATACAGGTGCTCATTGGGTTATGAGTACACCGGACATGACTCGCCAGGAACAAGCTAGTTGGTATTATACCTGACGTCAGATAGCAGTTCCCTGGTGACATGTGTACAGGTTAGTTCATCGACCTGAGATCATCATTTGTCTCGTGTGAGTTCCCACTGTGCTTTGATTACCACCCTACCACGGCTCAAAGGAGTCGTGCAAACAGGTTTTAGTTGAGTACAGTCCCGAGCCACATGGAGGCAGTGAGAGGATCGGCAGGGGTTTCGTCTCTCCCGGTATTGGGGGTGAGATCGCGCTGTGTCTAGGAGAGCCATTACACGAATTCCTTGGCCAAGGCAGGAGATTTACTAGTAGGTATTCCAGTAGTATCTCAGGGTGTTCTGGGCTACACTCCGACATGACTTGTACCGCTTTTGGGGGTCTGACTTTTACCAATTCCCTAGGCCCGACATGCGATACTCATAGACGAACGGACCGGACTGTACGGATATTGTCACTGACAGGCTCAGTGGGGTGTCAGGATGAGTTCGCTCATCGACCTCCCTTTTGGTCAATACCTGGTAGCCCGTTACATACAGCTAGTACCACTGACGTGCTAGTGGTTAAATCCACAGCCAGTGTATTGACGAGTCTTTAGAGTCCCCCACAGACAGTTTCTCAAGTTTCGGGCGAAACGTTGTAGAGGCCATATAGATTTGTGGCAGGGTTCGAACATTCACGTGCACTTGTGCACGTGTCATGGTTCGGACGGATAATACTAGCAGGCTTTGGTTTAAGCCGGATCCTAGTATTATACTGTGTAGATTTTGTCTCATTGCATTTGTATTCGGTCGGAATACAAATGCGGGTATGTATATATAGTCGCGGGGTTATCCTGTAATTTATTACGGGATCGCTTTTTGAAGTTGCCAGTTTGCATCCCGTTTCGCCCATTTTTCTTTCTTCCCTTCTTGGCTGAAATTCCTTTGTTGAAAGGGGGCTTATTTGCAAAGTGGGGATTTATAAAGTGAGGGTTTTTTTGTGGTTGCTGGGTCTCCAGCAGCATATGGATGCTTCATGAGTTTTCTAGATGTGCTTGGTTCAATGTTTGCATTAATTGAGATTGGATTGATTTGGATAATGGAAGTGAGGTTTTCTTTTTGCCTATGGTCACCATTTCTCACTTGCTTGCATTCACCCCTCCTCCTTAATTGCCATGGCCGAGCATTATTGGGAGAGCCCCAATTTGTGTGTGGTGATTTGATTAATCTCATTCTTGCAACAAAATCCTTAGCTCATCTCCAAAGTTGATCTCTTCATCTTCACTACCAATGGCAACTTCCATCAACCATCATCCATTAGCTTAGATGACTTGAGACAAAGGGTTCTACACTACTCTACGTCAACCTTGGACACGTCGGCTAGCAAACTTCGTGTCCGAGTTGCTTCGGATGAAGCGGGAGCCCGTAAAAGACTTCTTGATGTGGTGCCCTTCCGATGAGGAGACCGGAGATCGGAGATGCCGTGAGGAGCTTGGGATGGTGGTTAAAGACCGAAGGACACGGATCAATCGGTATAGCCTTTCCTAACTTTTTCTAGATTGCTAGTTATAGGTTAATGGTTCGATCCGGGTTTAAAGTATACGTTAGCGCCAGTTTCAAGTTTATGAAAAAGTTTTGTTTCCGCATTTTGGCATCGGATCGATGGTCAGGGCGCTACCGTAGACTTACATGGTATCAGAGCCATGCCATTAACCTTTACTAGCTTGTTCTAACTTGTTTAAAATATCGATCAGCCAAATTTTCCAAAACCGCGATTCCATTATAGCAGTTACTGTCGAAATTTTTTTGTCGTCGAAAAATTATTTTTAGTGTTCCAGAAAATTAGACAGGCTTTTTTAAGACATCTGTGAAAATTTGGTAACATGATGCTATAGTTACGCCTCGGAACCGCGGCCCTACCCATGTTTTGGCCGCAGTTTCGCCGCAATTATATGTCATCTCTGTACCAATATTTCTACAGTGGTCTTAAACTTGGAATTGGGGTTTTTAGAATATTTTGTTTGGGCCCAGATTTGTTACAGTACTGGATTTGTGCTTGGGGCCCACTTCGGGAAATTTTGTCGATCGAAAATTTAAATAAGTTAGTTTACAGTACTTACATTATATCTGTGACCGTGAATGTTATTTGATCGGTAAATCTTGTCTGATCGCTATAGCCCCTTTAGACGGATTTCCGAACGTGACATTCACGTTGATGTTCTGTGTTGTGCTGTGATGTTGCGGATTTGTCATGGTGGATAGCTTGGTGCAATGTTAGTACAGTTTGGTTATATTTGTACATTTGATATTGCGGGGCGAGCGTCCGACATGTAGACTGCCGTCACTGCCTGTTTGTATATTATTCTTTTGGGGCACGACCGGGCTGAGGTCGATGTACCCGTTGTATATATTTTACTTTCTGTACTAGGATTATCCCGTGGTGGGGTGCACGGATAGCCGGGTTCTAGAGGGCAACGAGCCCGCATCTTATGGATTTGAGACGGAGGTGGCTTCACTCTAGAATTGGCGGGCTATTCGCCGCACTCGTAGGGGGTATAGGTTGACCCAAGGAGGGGTGCCCAAGTTACCGGATTCCGTGAAGTGCTGGGTGGTCTATCACTTTGTTGAAGGGGGCTGCCTCACTTCAGGTTTTGGCGGGTAACTTGCCGCACCCGTAGGGGTCTAGGATTTCATTGCACAGGCTATTCACACGACCAGGGGAACGTCGGGTTTCAGTTGCGGCTCTATGAAACCCGGAGATCCCAGATTATCTGTATTGTTCTGTGATGCTTATTACATTTCTGTGATGTTGCATTTATCACGCCTTGAGCGATTATTATATATTGCTATATATACTAGTAGATGTTGTATATGTTTTGCATCCGCGCTGGTCCAGTCCCCACTCTGTCGTTAGTTAAGTAACCTAACGGGTGATGACGGGACCCAGTGGCGAATGCGGATGGCATATACGTACATCATATTTTCGTTCTTTATTGGTGTGATCAATTGATGGGACTGCGTTGATTCGGATCAATGCAAGCTAAACAAACCTGTATAATGTTGTTGGAACATTTTTCAAAAAGCTGTTATTGCAAGGACGTTCTCTTTTGTTTTGCACAGTGGTATTTGGTTATGAATATCCAGCACCTCAGTCGACGAAGCAAGGGCCGAGATCCCTTCACCGGAGTGACCCTTTGGACAGAAGTTTGCGTCAGGGTAATAACTTCACTATAGTCGATTACTTTTTGCTTTGCATCGCGGTATTCAGTTGGAATATCCTGCACCTCATTCTACGGGGAAAGAGCTGAGATCCCTTCACCGGGAGTGACCTCTTTAGCAAAGGTTTTCACTACTATATTTTTGTAAAAAGCTATCCGGTTCCTTCAATGATATCAAGATCATTACGTTAAATGTTTTTCGCCAAAAACCATTCGTAGCCCTCCGTCATTTCAGAAAGGTAGCACTTAGTATTCATGCTATGTATGTTGGCCTTCGTCAAGGCATAGTGTATGGTAGCTATTTGTTACTTTTCTATTATATAGATAGATGCGTTAGTTTGGGACAGTCGTACTACTATTTTGGCCTTCGTCAAGGGTATGTACGGGTGGCTTCAAATTAACCCGGATAATGACGGGTAGAACTTGACATGTGACTTATGATATGTTGGCCTTCGTCAAGGTCATAAGAGCATGGGATAAAAATCACACCGGGAGTTTCTAAAGAAACTGAAACTTGCCAGGTATGAGCATACCTTCTGGAGTGTGATAACGTGAGTGGATTCCATCAAGTTATCATGCGGTGATAGTTGGATCCCGATTCCCACTGATGAGTTGGTTTACTCCTCGGGTGATCCCGACTAATTCTTCTTTCAGGTTTGGAGGAGAATTTGAGGATACAGTGGGAGGTTTCCTGATTAGATAAATTGATAACCATTATGATCTAGGTTAGAGTGCATGTAGAGTGTTTCTTTTCTCTCTCTCTTTGGCAGCAACCATGGCCTAACCCTAGACTATGACTCAGTGACCAAGATTAACCGAACCTTCTTAAAACATTGGCTTTTGGATTGTCAGAGTTGCATACCTCATTGCCACTCCTACTTTTACCCTTTTTTTCCGGAACATTTCGTGTCACTACGAACATCCACTTCCATTGGATAAAACCATCGTATGGTTATATACAAACTCGAAGGAACTTATTCCAGATTCGAGGATGGTTTCCGGTTCTGGAGAAAACGAATAGGACTATTCAGTTGTCTTTTCCTTTTTCCTTCTCTCAAGTTGCGAGTGCTCCTTGGATTAGGACAATACACCTATTACGCTAATTGGATAGTCTTCTTCCAAACCATAGGCTGGTGCCGAACGGTGGGGAATGAAGAAAACCAATTGGCCTAACGATGGTGTACAGAAGGTATTAAGTAAAGACAAATAAAGGGATCAGAAAGAGGGCAAAGTAAATTGCGACTGCTATTCACGATCAAACCAAGTATTTCATCGCCACTCCTACTTCACCTTTGTATTTCTCCGGAACACCCCGTATCACTACGAAGGTCCACAGTTTATTGGATACTCCATCGTATGGTTATATACGAACTCGAAGGGACTTGTTCCAGTTCGGGGATGGATTCTGGTTCAGGAGAAATAGGAATAAAGTTTATTCAGTTTTCTTTTATCTTTACCTTCTCTCAGGTTACGAGTACTCCTAGGATTAGGAGAGTACACCTATTATGCTTATTGGATAGTCTTCTTCCAAACCATAGGCTGGTGCTGAACGGTAGGGAAGGAAGAAAACCATTTAGCCTAACGATGGTGTGCAGAAGGTAGCGACTAAAGACAAATAAAGGGATTTGGAGAGATGGCAAAGAAACGTACGGTTACAGTCATGAATCTGGATAATGGAAGAGGCATTACTAGGAATACCCGGATACCCCTTCGAGACATTTTCATGTTTCAGTTTCACTGTGCATTGTTAGTAGAAAACTGATTTCCCAATTAGGTACTTACTCCAGGGTATGTATTTACCAGGTATGATTCTAACATCTGTATGGTTTTACAGATGATGAGTGGGAGTAAGTTCTTGGGAATTAGGTGATCACCCTCATTATATCGGGATTCGTTGTAATTGGTGATATTTGAGGAAATCACCTGGGTTGTTTGCCGAACGGTAGATATTTGGTTTTGAATATCCGTTGTTATGCACCAATTTCAAATTGATATATCTGTACGTTTATTTTTATAAAGTGAGATATAACTTTTTAAAATTATGTCCATGACATTTACCTATATCAGTTGATGGTTAGGTAAGGAGCATTAAACAGCGGTGTAATGCTTCTTAACTATAAGTACAGTTTTCAACCTACAACGCGCAGGGTTTGAGTTATTAGACTCAGGGGACTTATACAGAGTATTGTATATTGTCCAGTGTCCATTTGGACAGAGGGGTTGGTCCTCGTACTATATTCTGTTTACTTGTGACTTCTTTAGTTTTAGACAAGTATTTCGTAAAAACACAAGGTCCAAGTTTTGAGAAGTTATAGGTATAAAAGTAAAGTAGAGAACCAGGTATCGCAAGTATCGGGATTATTCAAGATGATCGAAGATGTAGATACTTGTGTATGGTATTCAGTTGATAGTAATGGTTATTGAGAAACTTGTTTCTTTTTCAGGTTATTCATATTTGGATGCACTCCTAAAGTTGAGTAATGCTGATCGGCCTCTCTCCATTTAGTTGACATGCACTGGAGACAGCTGCATGATTTGAATCTGGTTCCAATTAAATCAGTGCCTCTGTTTCTATATTGGATATAGAATAGTTCATATCTTAACATTGTTAAGGTACGGGGAGTTTTCCGGCTTATGCTTAAAACCAGACTCTGGATAACTCAAGGAACATTTCTGTAATGGCTGTTTGTGGGTTGACCCGGGCTATGACGAGGGTTAACTTTCTACCATCTGGAAGATCAATGGTGACATTGTTCTTGACTCGCCACATGTTTAGTAAAATGGATTTTTTCAGAAAACAGTAGTGGGAGTATGATAGAACTGGAAGTGATTCCAGAACGACAAACGATTACTGGAAATTTGATAAGAACCTAAAGGTTCAATCTGCATTGACATTTCTTTAGCCACTCCGCAGATATGGTGGGTAACCTCAGGCACCCGAGAGGTACTCCGGTAGCCTCAAGGACGGTGACAGGGAGGTTCTTGTTTACCCAGACTTGACACTACTGTTGTTCCAGGCTATGAGACCCGGCAGGAGGATGAGTATAACGTCGTTCTGAACTGGCTTTAGAAGTGCACGTGTATATTATTCTGCCCGAGGGTTGCCGTAGTCAGTGGGAGCAGCGGAAGCATAGTGGACAAGTGGCTTATGTCTATTTATAGACTAAAGCAAATATAGCGGAGATAGATCATCTATTTCTGATGTGACAGTCATAGGTTTGATTTCATCAGAATAGGGGATGGATCTGTTAAGAAGGTAGTAGGGTGTGATGTCCTGGTATTTAGATGACATACACATAGCAGGAAGTGATATTCCTATACTACGATCGGTTATACTTTGGTTGTCACACAATGGTTTCTCCACATAGGATATAGATATAATATCAGACATTCTGGTTACTAGATCTATGGTTTTAGATCTAGATTTGGGTAGTTTTCCAATCTGAGTACTTAGACAGCATTCTACAGTGTTTTAGAATGGACGACTCCTCGCGTGGTAGTATACCTGCAGGTGATGGAGTCACCCTCTCTAAAGGTGTCTTACAGACTAAAGAGGAGAGGGATGTGCATGATTGACATATCACTTGCTTAGGCAATTGAGTCAATCATGAGATGTCAAGTACCACACCAGATGTTGTTTTTGCACGAGATGCAATAAGTTGATATTAATCCAATCCTGGAGAAACGTTCGGAAGCAGTTTTAGAACATAAGTGGATGTTCTAGGGATCTGATAACGGCAGCCTCCTTCGGGAGACAGTTATCATTCCAGGCTTCTATGGTGACCTGGATGACAGAGTGACTCTCAGAGTTGTAGTTTTCCCTCCGATGAAGGGAAGTTGTTTGGACAGGAGGTCCAAGCTGTTAGTTGTATGTATGCCCTAGAGGCCATTACTGTACATGAGATGTGTATTGTAGTGGATGCTGGGACATATGTAGGTAGGACTTTCTTGCTTGACATGATAGTACGCTATCTGGTTGCTCTTTATCTTAACATGTATACTTACTGTCTCTCCATTACATGTTGATAAAGCCCTTAGGATGTGTACTCGACTTGCAGGACTATGATGCAGATCATACTAGTGGGGCTTGGATAGTCCATGAGTACATCCTTCAATGTTCCTAGTCGTGGGAATATCGAGACGGGGCATCGATATTCCAGAGTAGACTAGCGTATATCTTCTCGACCCATGTGATGGGCGATGGATGATCCCATATCCATTGGTGTTTGACATCAAAGATGGTATGTAGGTGCTCGGTAGAGACTGGGTACACTGAACGGACTCGCCGAGAACTCCCAGATGGTATTATACCTCACGTCAGATGGCAGTTCTCTGGTAACACTGGTACAGCTTAGTCTGTTGATCCGAGATCGTCATAGAGTCTTGTGTGTCTCCCACTGTGCTTTGATTTCCACCCTACCACGGCTCTACCGAGTCGTGCAAACAGGTGGTTTTTGGGTACAGTCCTGATTCACATGGAGGCAATGAGCGATAGGAGGGGATTCGTCTCTCCCGGTATTGGGGGTTGATGTTGCGCTATGCTCGACTGGCCATAATTGGAAATCCCTGGCCAGGGTTGCACTGATATACTGGTAAGTGTTATCAGTAGTTTCATGCTTGTTATGGACCTTACATCGGCATGACTTATCAAGCTTCTGGGGTCTGACGTTTACCACCCCTAAGCGAGATATGCGACATATCAGACGAACAGACCGGACTATGCGGTAAGTTTTACTGGTTGGATTCGCAGGAGTGTGAGCAGGCTTGCTCGTTGATTTTCTGATCGCTCAATACCCGGGTGGCCGTTACGTTTAGCAGACCGCTTGCGGCTTGTGGGTGATTGATGATCACCACCTATTGCCGGCGTATTGATGAGTATTTAGAGTCCTACACAGAGGTTTCCTGGCTCAAGCGAAACGAAATAGGAGCGCATATGATATATGTGCGGGACCAAGAATAATACCAGTAGGTGATACTGTATTCTATTCTCACGATTTGTATCATCGGACGGTTATATGAGATATAGCCGGGTTACCGAATCAAGTGTTGATTCGATACATTGATACACTAGATATTACTCGGTTATATGCGATATGACCGGATCATTAAATCAAGTGTTGATTTAATGATTTAATGTATAATTATATATTTGATATATTACTTTACATTAACTAGTATTTGTTCACTTAAGATTGATTTTCTCACTTGATGTGCACAAGTTGTATATGTGATATATGTTTGTGCACTAGTTTGTATCATGATTGATGATACATGCAAACATGGGTATGTGTATGACTTACACCATGTTTAGGTTAATAGTTTAGGTTTTTATTTGTTTTGGTAAAACAAAATGGTGGTTTTATTTGTCTTTGCTTGAAGCTTCATGAAGCTTTCAAGCATCTTTGACAAAGTCTAACCATTTTGTTTTGCATGAGATTTTCATTAATCTAACCGTTAACTTAAACTCTAGTTTAGTCTCTACAAAGGTTAACTCATTCATGGTTGTATTATGGTAGACTTCACTTGATTATTCTTTTGTGATAATTAATTTTCATTCTTATTCCTTTCTTCTTCTTCTTCTTCTTCAAGAAGAAGAAAGCTTGCTAGAAAAATTTTAAAGTGAAGAATTAGAGTGAGAAATCCAAATCTAAAGTGAACCCATTTCCTATTTCATCATCCTCTAATACTTGCCATTTAGTTTAGGACGTTCTCTTCACAAAGTTCTTGACCTAGTGAAGATGGAGCTTGAGTTTGAGTCTCCTCGACGTAGATCATCTTCGGCCTCGAAGTCAACGACCTAGCCCACTCATTTCTCCGAAGAAATCATCGCTAGAGTCCGGGATCCCGATGATCGCAGCGAAGGGACGTCAACACGGAGCTTTAGAAGTGAAGGACCGGATCTAAAAAGATTGTAATCCCTTTCACTTGTAGTTAAAATGTTTTACTTGCTAGTTTTCGTATAATCTCTAGTATATGATCTTGGTTATGGTTGTTCGGCACGGCTAATTTTTTTGAATCGGGCATGGTTGATACATTGTAGAACCTTGTTAGAGTGCCTAGGAACCCTACACTGGTATGAGAGCCTAGCTAGAGCTTTAGGCGAAGTGTAGACGAAGTTAGAAATCTGATCGAACCCCGAAACCCTAATCTATACCCTTCTCTGTACATTTTTTAAAACTGTGGATTTTTCCTAATTAAAAGTGCTCAAAAAAATTAGCAGGGTTTTATAGAAATTACTGTGCAGCACGTGCCCCCCCAATACAATCAATGCGCCGCGGAACCGCGGCCATACCATAGGTTGCGCGGCGGTTCCGCGGCCATACTGTAGCCTCTTGCTTCACTGTTTGCACAGTAATGTCCTTATGTAATTCCTGTGTTTTCTGGGTATTTTTAATTTATACTCAAGAGTTGAGTTTTCTGGGTTGTATTGAGAGTTCATTGATTCGATCAGGAAGTTTAACTTCGTCTATGTGTTTTTCCGGGTAATTTAGAACGTGTCAAAAAGTTCAACCAGATATCAATATCTCACTTTTTCCCTGCCGGAAAATTTCCAAGTGTTGGATTTTTCCGTAGTTTAAGAACGTTCTAAATCGTGCAAGTAATGCGATGGACCCTCTAGAAGACAACAAACCTTAACTCGATTATGTGACCGTCTTGAACTGCTTTTTGAACCTTAGGGTTTGGGGCAGTACGGCGTGCCACATGTGAGGCGTTGGCTTGACCCTTCTACGGCTGGACCGTTGGTACTATGGCATGAAATGGATGTTTTTAAACTCCCCTCAAGTGTTGAGCTATTTGGGAAAACTTGGGTGTTTGATTATTCGATCGGAAAGTTTAACATTGTCTATTTATCTGGAATGTGATACAATAATTGGAATCAACAACATTTGAATTTTATAAGTCTAGCAGTTTAGTCTCATTTGATCGGTTGCCACGGGATCTTGATTTGATCAAAAGTCCGTTGCAATCACGTAGCGTACGCGGATGCTCGCCGGGTAAACTTAATAGACAGCCACGCCCCGTAGCCACGACCAAGTGACTGTAGGAGAACCCCGTCGCCAAAAGCATCCGTTCGGGTGCTCGCGGCAGCGGTTTTCCGCCTTAGTGCACTTCGTCGACGGCATCCGAGGGGTGCGGCCGTCTACCAAAGTTTGCGACGAGCATTCGATCAGGATGTCGGGAATTTTGTTGAATTGCCCGACTTGATATTGAAAAGAGTTTTCGATAATGAGACTAAAATGCGGGGTTTATAATTGTTAGGCATGCGATATCTAAGAAATTCATTTGATTAGGCATGCGATGTCTAAGGAGGTTGCGGATTCCAACTGTTGTAGTTTTACACTTTCTTTTCTGCGACCGTAAGTGTAATATGTGATATTGCCGGTTTCGTTGCTATATGTCAACGACAATTGGGATGGGCATATTTACTTACGTTGATGACATGTGATGTTATGTGTTGCTGGATATGTTATATTGGATCGTCATGTTTGAATAGCCGGGTTTTTTTTTATATGAGATGAGTGTTTTTCATTTTCATTCATGTAAAAACTTGTATATTATATTCTTTTTTGGGGGCACTTCCAGGTTGAGGAAGTTGTCACCGTTGATGTATATTATTTACTTTTCCGCATTAGGATAGACCCAAGGAGGGGAGCACAAGTAACCGGGTTCTAGGGTCCAGTGGGAGACCATCTCGAGGAGTCGAGTCCGGGTCTCCTAACTCTAGAATTGGTAGGGTTGCTTGCCGCTCTCGTAGGGGTCTACGGGTATGGGATTGGCTATTCATCACGACCGTGGAATCCGTGTTTTATATAGGCTCAAAATAAAACACGGACGTCCTAGTATATCCAATATTTCATATGATATTTTCTGCTGCGTTATCTGTGATGTGATCATGTGATATGTTTAGATAGATACTGTATATAGTACATATGATATATTATATAGACGTTGCTTATGTTTTACACCCGCGCTAGCCCTGCCCCGCTCTGCCGTTAGTTACCTAACCTAACGGTGCAGATGGGACATCGAGGCGAATGCGGATGGCATAAACGTACGTTGTATTTATCTGTGATGTTTAGGTGGACTTAAATGATGGGACATTCATTAATGAGATTAATGAAAGAAAATAAACCTAAATGATGTTGTGGAATCGAATTTCAAAAATCAGGTAGCTCTAGTTGTTGCTTTTCATAGCGGTGTTCCTTGTAGAACATCCAGCACCTTATTCGATAAGGAAAGAGCCGAGATCCCTTCACCGGGAGTGACCTCTTTAGCAATAACTAGCAGATGCTACAACCTTTGGTTTTTCTTTTGATTGCTTTTCTAGTTCTTGCTTTGCATAGTGGTATTGTGAATATCCTGCACCTCATTCGACGAGGAAAGAGCCGAGATCCCTTCACTGGGAGTGACCTCTTTAGCGAAACTAGCAAAAGCCTCAAGAACACTCCATTTAAAAACCATTTGATTCTGCAACGAGATCAAGTTCAAAGCGTTAAAGGTTTTCTTAAAAACCATCCGCAACCCTCCGTCATTTTAGGAAGTAGAGTACTTAGTATTCGTGCTGTGTTTGTTGACCTTAATTAAGGCACAGTGTACGGTAGCTAAGTGTTGTCTTCCTATACCGCATATGATGCGATTAGTTAGGACAGTCGCGTGACTTTGTTGACCTTAGTTAAGGGTCATTGGGTGGGTCTAATTAATCACGAAATGACGGGTAGAACTTGACTAGTGCTTATGATTTGTTGACCATAGTTAAGATCATAAGTGCTAGGGGTAAAAACCTTTATCGGGAGTTTCAAGTGTTGAAATTTGCAATGAGATTGCATACCTTCTATATGATAGTTGGATCCTGATACCCACTGCGAGTAATTGTTACTCATGGGAGAGTTTTGCACTTTACAATTAGCCGATCAAGTAGGTGTTTAGAAAGGTGTCAACGGGGTTACGCCCCTGGGAAAACGAGGTTTATTTTAATTAGGTCCGTGCGAAAGCACGGGGAACCTCCCTCAAAGTACCGGCACTGGCCTGACTGAAAGATTGGCGAACTTGTAGAGTGTAATTAATTCCGGCTAGTCTTTCCTTTTAGGGTTTGAAGGAGGATTTGATAAAAACAGCGGGAGTCATCTTGATTAGATAAAATATATAACCAATCTAATCTTGCAAGAGCGTACGCAGAGTGTTTTCTTCTCTCTCTCTCCAGGTAGCGACCATGTCACGCCTTAATCAAGATAATAATATGGATGTATTGACCGAACCCGCTTGTTATACTGAGCCGGGGAATGTTGGTCCCGCCCCAACTTATAATTTTTATAAGACAGAGCAGGAGATTGGGGATTACCAAAATTCCTGTGCCGCCCAAACGAAGAAAGTGCATGAGATGCATCTCCTTCGGGTGTGTTCATTACAAAGAACTATTTCTCTGTATTATCTACTTCCTGGGTATTAGATACCGGATCAGGATCCCGCAAATGTAATCTGTTACATGGGCAACAGAAAGGTAGAGAACTGAGAACGGGTGATAAGTTTCATGAGACAGAAAACGGTGCAAGTGTTGCAGCCAAGTCTGTTGGTCACTATCACCCTGTATTACCAGAATACATTGATTCTGAACGAATGTTATTAGATACCGAACCTGATATACAACATCATATCAGTCTCTTTATTAGTAAAGAAAGGATATAATTTTGTATTGTTGGATAATATTTTGAACATTTCCTATATCAATAGTTGATCGGCTCAGGCACGTTATCTAAAAGCATATACATTCTAAATCAAACTACAGTTCTTAGTATACAGAACACACACCAGAGGAAGAATTCAGAAATGAACGAATTCTTCTTGAGGTATTGTAGACTAGGTCATATCAATGCGACCCGACTAGCTAAATCACATTTAGATGCATATTTAAATCAGTTTGAATTTACATCTTGTGAAACTTGCCAGTCATGTCACAAAGATAAGATGATCGTAGCTCCGTTTATTGGAAACAGAGAAAGAGTTTGTGAACTCTTGGGACTGATACATAGTGATGTATGAAGGTCCCCAGTCTACATATGCCAGGACTGGTTCTTTATACTTCCTTACATTCACTGATGATCTCTCAAGAATCGGACGCATGTTCCTGTTGAAACACATGTCTGAAGCTTTTGAGAACTTCAAAGAATATAAGAAAGAAGTAGAGAACCAATACAGGTATAAGTATTATGTCCTTTGATGAGATCAGGGAGGAGAATACTTAGGCATGGAGATCCTGGACTATTCTAAAGGAGAATGAGATTCTCTCTCAGCATTACTCCTCCGTATACACCATAACACAACGGTTTATCAGGGTGGAGCAATCACACCCTATTAGATATGGTGCGCTCTATGATGAGTACTACTGAGTTTCCTATTTCCTTTTTGGAGTTATGCACTTGAGAAGCTGCATACCTATTGAATAGGGTTCCAATCAAATCAGTTGCCTACCACTTCATATGTGATATGGAATGGGAAGAGCCCATATCTTAAGTAAGTTAAGATTTGGGGTTGTCCGGCCTATGTCTAAAAGCAAAATCTGGACAAGCTCGAGGCAAAATCAGTTATGTAGAACTGGAAGGAGTTCCAGCTATACAAACTACAGCTGATGATCTGATAGTACCAAAGAATTCAATAGTCTCCGATGAACCTCAGCCTCTCTGCCGATCTAGTAGGGTTCCTCATCCGCCCAAGAGATACTTTGGTTTCTCGATGACAGTGGGAGCGAGGATTGCATCATGAGATGATGACCCAACTAGTTTCGAGCAGGTCATCAAGAGTAGCGACTCTGTAAGAATGGCTGGATGCTTAGCGATCTGAGATGGAATCCATGAACACCAACAAAGTATGGACTTTGGATGCTATATCTGAAGGGTAAAATCCCCATCAGAAGCAAGTATATCTTGAGAAGATTATTTGGTGTAGATGGAAAAGTTGAGACTTTCAAAGCTAGACTTGTTAAAGGTTTTCGTCATCGACCAGGCGTGGATAATGATGAAACCTTTTCCAGTGGCTGTGCTTAAGTCCATCTGGATCCTACTTGCCATTGCTACATACCATGACTACGATATCTGGTGGTTGGGTGTCATGACCATTTTTCTAAGTACTGATTTAGAAGAAAACGTCTATAAGTACATAGCCAGAGAGCTTCGTAAACAGTGGGAGCAGCGGAAACGTGTGCAAGTTGCTTTACATGATAAAACAGGCATCGCGGAGTTGGAACATCTGTTTTGATGTGGTAGTCAAAGAGTTTGACTTCATCAAAATAGTAGATGAACCTTGTACATACAAAAAGGTAGTAGAGAGTAAGGTGGTCATCCTCGTCTTGTACGTGGACAACATACTCTTGATAGGAAAAGAGTTTCATATGCTACGCACGGTCAATCTCCGCTTATCACAAAGATTCTCCGTATAGGATAAAGGTGATACCTCCTAAATCCTGGGTTTTGGATCTATGAGATAGATCTAAATAGTTATTAGGATTCTCACTAGATGTAGTGAGATGGTATCAATCGATCCTGGGGAGAATCACTGGAAAGGTTCCAGGGTGATAAGGACGACTGAATATCAGTCGCAGGCATTGTCTTTACCCTCAGTGGAGGGACGGTATGTTGGAAGAGTTCCAAGCTAGATACCGTGGTAAACTAGACGATAAAGACTGGTGACATCACTTTCAAAGATACTACCAAAGAGGCAATTTGGGTGTATATTGGTTCATGAGATGAACTAGGTTCCTACCATTGTGTGACAATGGAAGTGTGGCTTTGGCCTAGGAACCCCGGTCCTATCAGTGACCGAGACATATTCCAAGGCAGTATCACCTGATTATGGAGATAGTTGATCTCCAGGGAGATCAAGGTTAGGAGAGTAGACACAGAGGACAACACGGCGGATCCACTCACAAAGGCCTTTTCCCAGAGAGAGATTTTTATGGGATGGTTGAGTATGAGATACTGCAACCACTGCTATAGATGGCCCTAGTGCAAGTGGGAGACTGTTAGTTATACGTATGCCCTAGAGGCCATTACTGTATATGAGATGTGTATTGTAGTGGATGCTGGGACATATATAGGTAGGACTTTCTTACTCGACATGATAGTACGCTATCTGGTTGCTCTTTATCTTAACATGTATACTTACCGTCTCTCCATTACATGTTGATAAAGCCCTTAGGATGTGTACTCGACTTGCAGGACTATGATGCAGATCATACTAGTGGGGCCTGGGTACATGAGTACATCCTTCAATGTTCCTAGTCGTGGGAATATCGAGACGGGGCATCGATATTCCAGAGTAGACTAGCGTATATCTTCTCAACCCATATGATGGGCAATGGATGATCCCATATCCATTGGTGTTTAACATCAGAGATGGTTTGCAGGTGCTCAGTGGAGACTGGGTACACTGAACGGACTCGCCGAGAACTCCCAAATGGTATTATACCTCACGTTAGATGGCAGTTCTCTGGTAACACTGGTACAGCTTAGTCTGTTGACCTGAGATCGTCATAGAGTCTTGTGTGTCTCCCACTGTGCTTTGATTTCCACCCTACCACGGCTCTACTGAGTCGTGCAAACAGGTGGTTTTTGGGTGCAGTCCCGATTTACATTGAGGCAATGAGCGATAGGAGGGGATTCGTCTCTCCCGGTATTGGGGGTTGATGTTGCGCTATGCTCGACTGGCCATAACTAGAAATCCCTGGCCAGGGTTGCACTGATTTACTGGTAAGTGTTATCAGTAGTTTCATGCTTGTTATGGACCTTACATCGGCATGACTTATCAAGCTTCTGGGGTCTGACATTTACCACCCCTAGGCGAGATATGCGACATATCAGACGAACAGACCGGACTGTGCGGTAAGTGTTACTGGTTGGATTCGCAGGAGTGTGAGCAGGCTTGCTCGTTGATCTTCTGATCGTTCAATACCCGGGTGGCCGTTACGTTTAACAGACCGCTTGCGGCTTGTGGGTGATTGATGATCGCCACCTACTGCCGGCGTATTGATGAGTCTTTAGAGTCCTACACAGAGGTTTCCTGGCTCAAGCGAAACGAAATAGGAGCGCATATGAGATATGTGTGGGACCTAGAATAATACCAGTATGTGATACTGTATTCTATTCTCGCGATTTGTATCATCGGACGGTTATATGAGATATAGCCGGGTTACCGAATCAAGTGTTGATTCGATACATTGATACACTAGATATTAGTCGGTTATATGCGATATGACCGGATCATTAAATCAAGTGTTGATTTAATGATTTAATGTATAATTATATATTTGATATATTACTTTACATTAACTAGTATTTGTTCACTTAAGATTGATTTTCTCACTTGATGTGCACAAGTTGTATATGTGATATATGTTTGTGCACTAGTTTGTATCATGATTGATGATACATGCAAACATGGGTGTGTGTATGACTTACACCATGTTTAGGTTAATGGTTTTGGTTTTTATTTGTTTTGGTAAAACAAAATGGTCGTTTTCTTTGTCTTTGCTTGAAGCTTCATGAAGCTTTCAAGCATCTTTGACAAAGTCTAACCATTTTGTTTTGCATGAGATTTTCATTAACCTAACCATTAATTTAAACTCTAGTTTAGTCTCTACAAAGGTTAACTCACCCATGGTTTCATTATGATGGACTTCACTTGATTATTCTTTGGTGATAATTAATTTTCATTCTTATTCCTTTCTTCTTCTTCTTCTTCTTCAAGAAGAAGAAAGCTTGCTAGAAAAATTTTAAAGTGAAGATTTAGAGTGAGAAATCCAAATCTAAAGTGAACCCATTTCCTATTTCATCATCCTCTACTACTTGCCATTCAGTTTAGGGTGTTTTCTTCACAAAGTTCTTGACTTAGTAAAGATGGAGCTTGAGTTTGAGTCTTCTCGACGTAGATCATCTTCAGCCTCGAAGTCAATGACCTAGCTCGCTCATTTCTCCGAAGAAACCATCACTAGAGTCCGGGATCCCGATGATCGCAGCGAAGGGACGTCAACACGGAGCTTTAGAAGTGAAGGATCGGATCTACAAATGTTGTAATCCCTTTCACTTGTAGTTAAAATGTTTTACTTGCTAGTTTTCGCATAATCTCTAGTACACGATCTTGGTTAGGGTTGTTCGGCACGGCTAATTTTTTTGAATCGGGCATGGTTGATGCCTTGTAGAACCTTGTTAGAGTGCCTAGGAACCCTACACAAGCGGATACCGAGGGAGGCATGGCGCAGGATACTGATTAAGTTCAGTTGACGATATAGTTTAAGAAGTTTGGATTTGGAGTTCATTTATGAACTAGGTCCCATCAGATATCCATACATATTCTAAGACAGGTATTGCTCATTTCGGGAGATGGTTTTCTCCGCGAACTTAAGATAAAGAGAGACATAGAAAGAAACATTAGAGCAGATTCACTCACTGAGGTTATTTCTCGAACGCAGTAGTTTTACAAACGTGTTTTGTGAAACTGATTAGTAGAGGAGTTGGGTGTTCGGTATCACACGGGTTGTGAGTATGCGACATCATAATAATTAGCCTTGAGTGCAAGTGGGAGATTGTTGGATATAGTACCCTCAGAGTCAATTATTGGATCACAGGCACATGATTGCAATGATTGAGGGAGGACCAATGCCGGTAGGACTGTCTTACTCGAGATGATAGTATGCTATCTTGTTTATCTTTATCATCGTGTACTGCTTTAGGTGACCTTACAGGTCGCTATTACACATTGATAGAGCTCTTAGGATTCTTGCTTGACTGCCAGCAGTATGATGGCGATCATATACATGGGAGCTGGAGTCTATAAGCATATCCTTAAAAGGTCCCTAGTCGAGGGAGTTTCGAGACAGGGCATCGATACACCAGAGTAGACTAGTGTATACAGTCGAGACCCCGACGAGGGGCGGTGGCCGGTCTCACAAGCCATTGGTGTCAGTTGGTTCACCTAAGATGTATACATGTGCTCATTGGGTTATGAGTACACCGGACAGGACTCGCCGGGAACATGCTAGTTGGTTTTATACCTGACGTCAGATAGCAGTTCCCTGGTGACATGTGTACAGGTTAGTTCATTGACCTGAGATCGTCATTTGTCTCGTGTGAGTTCCCACTGTGCTTTGATTACTACCCTACCATAGCTCAAAGGAGTCGTGCAAACAGGTTTTAGTTGGGTACAATCCCGAGCCACATGGAGGCAGTGAGCGGATCGGCAGGGGTTTCGTCTCTCTCGGTATTGAGGGTGAGATCGCGCTGTGTCTAGGAGAGCCATTACACGAAGTCCTTGGCCAAGGTAGGAGATTTACTGGTAGGTATTCCAGTAGTATCTCAGGATGTTCTGGGCTATACTCCGACACGATTTGTACCGCTTTTGGGGGTCTGACTTTTACCAACCCCCTAGGCCTGACATGCGATACTCATAGACGAACGGACTGGACTGTATGGATATTGTCACTGACAGGCTCAGTGGGGTGTCATGATGAGTTCGCTCATCGACCTCCCTTTTGGTCAATACCTGGTAGCTTGTTACGTACAGCTAGTACCACTAACGTGCTAGTGGTTAAATCCACAGCCAGTGTATTGACGAGTCTTTAGAGTCCCCCACAGACAGTTTCTCAAGTTTCGGGCGAAACATTGTAGAGGCCATATGGATTTATAGCAGGGTTCAAACATACGCGTGCACTTGTGCACGTGTCATGGTTCGGACAGATAATACTAGCGGGCTTTGGTTTAAGCCGGATCCTAGTATTATACTGTGTAGATTTTGTCTCATTACATTTGTATTCGGTCGGAATACAAATACGGGTATGTATATACAGTCGTGGGGTTATCCTGTAATTTATTACGGGATCGCTTTTTGAAGTTGCCAGTTTGTATTCCGTTTCAGCCATTTTTCTTTCTTCCCTTCTTGGCTGAAATTCCTTTGTTGAAAGGGGGCTTATTTGCAAAGTGGGGATTTATAAAGTGAGTATTTTTTTTGTGGTTGCCGGGGCTCCAGCAGCATATGGATGCTTTATGAGTTTTCTAGATGTGCTTGGTTCAATGTTTGCATTAATTGAGATTGGATTGATTTGGATAATGGAAGTGAGGTTTTCTTTTTGCTTATGGTCACCATTTCTCAGTTGCTTGCACTCACCCCTCCTCCTCAATTGCCATGGCCGAGCATTATTGGGAGAGCCCCAATTTGTGTGTGGTGATTTGATTAATTTCATTCTTGCAACAAAACCCTTAGCTCATCTCCAAAGTTGATCTCTCCATCTTCACTACCAATGGCAACTTCCATTAACCATCATCCATTAGCTTGGATGACTTGAGACAAAGGGTTCTACACTACTCTACTTAAACCTTGGACACGTCAGCTAGCAAACTTCGTGTCCGAGTTGCTTCGGATGAAGCGGGAGCCCGTAAAAAGACTTCTTGATGTGGTGCCCTTCCGACGAGGAGACCGGAGATCGGAGATGCCGCGAGGAGCTTGGGATGGTGGCTAAAGACCGAAGGACACGGATCAATCGGTATAGACTTTCCTAACTTCTTCTAGATTGCTAGTTATAGGTTAATGGTTCGATCCGGGTTTAAAGTATACGTTAGCGCCAGTTTCAAGTTTATGAAAAAGTTTTGTTTCCGCATTTTGGCCTCGGATCGACGGTCGGGGTGCTACCGTAGACTTACACTTCCTTCCCTACCCTTCGGCATAAGCCTAAGGTTTGGAAGAAGACTATCCAATAAGCGCAATAGGTGTACTCTCCTAATACTAGGAGCGCTCGCAACCTGAGAGAAGGTAAAGGGAAAAGACAACCGAATAATCCTATTCTATTTCTCCAGAACCAGAAATCATCCTCGAACTTGAACAAGTTCCTTCGAGTTCGTATGTAACTATACGATGGCATACCCAAGCAATATAGATCTTTGTAGTGATACGGAGTGTTCCGGAGAAATGCAAAGGTGATATAGGAGTGGCAGGGGTATACGCTATTTCGTCGTGAATGATAGCAGTCGCAATTTCCTTTACTCTTAATCTAATCCCTTTATATGTCTTTACTTATTATCTTCTGTACACCACACTTAGGCTAATTGGTTTTCTTCCTTCTCTACCCTTTGGCACAAGCCTAAGGTTTGGAAGAAGACTATCCAATAAGCGCAATAGGTGTACTCTCCTAATACTAGGAGACCTAGCAATCTGAGAGAAGATAAAGGGAAAAGATAACTGAATAATCATATTCTATTTCTCCAGAACCAGAAACCATCCTAGAACTGGAACAAGTTCCTTCGAGTTCGTATGTAACTATACAATGGCATACCCAAGCAATATGTATCTTCATAGTGATATGGAGTGTTCTTGAGAAATGCAAAGGGGATATAGGAGCGACAATGATATATGCGACTAAATGACAATCCAAAAGCCAAAGTGTTTTTAAGAAGGTTCGGTTAACTTGGTTCATGAGTTTTTAAGGTCAGGCCATGGTCACTGCCAAAGAGAGAGAGAGAAAAGAAACACTCAGCGTGCACTCTAACCTAAATTAGATTGGTTAATCATTTTATCTAATCAGGATGGCTCCCACTGTTTCCTCGAATTCTCCTTCAAACTCTAAAAGGAGAATTAGTTGGGATCATCTAAAATCACCCGACGAGTAACACCTACTCATCAGTGGGAATCAGGATCCAACTATCATCGCATGATAACTTGATAGAATCCACTCAAGTCACCACACTCCAGAAGGTATGCGCATACCCGGCAAGTTTCCTGTATGTTTGAAACTCCCGATGTGGATTTTACCCCTAACCGTTTATGACCTTGACTAGGTCAACAAACCATAAACCGCTAGTCAAGTTCAACCCGTTATTTTCTTGATTGCATTAAACTAACTCGCACGTGCCCTTGACTAGGTCAACAAGGCCGCACGACTATCTTAACCAATCGCATTTACAATGCACAGAAAAGTACCACTTAGGTACCGTACACTACGACTTGACTAGGTCAACAAACGCAGCACGAATACTAAATAATGCTAATATGAAATGATGGAGTGCTAAGGCTGGTTTTTGGTGAAAAACCTTTAACGTAATGAACTTGATATCGTTGAAGGAACCGAGTGGTTTTACAAATATATAGTGGCGCAAATTTTTGCTAAAGAGGTCACTCCTTGTGAAGGGATCTTGGCTCTTTCCTCATCGAATGAGGTGTAGGATATTCCAAACTGAATACCACGATACAAAGTGAAAGAATCAACTATAGTGAAAGTATTACACTGACGCAAACTTTTGCTCAAGAGGTCACTCCCGATAAAGGGATCTCGGCTCTTGCCTCGTCGAATGAGGTGCTGGATATTCATAACCGAATACCACTGTGCAAAACAAAAGAGAACGCCTGTAATGTCAATTTTCAAAAAGTTGGTTCCAACAACATCATATAGGTTTGTTTTCATTGCATTAATCAGAATTAATGCAGTCCCATCAATTAATCCATATCACACCAGAAAAGAACGAAAATACAATGTACGTCGCCACGGGGTCCCTTCATGTACCGTTAGGTTACTTAACCAACGGCAGAGCGGGTGCTGGACTAGCGCGGGTGCAAAACATATACAACATCTACTAGTATATATATAAATATATATAACATTCATCCCATGCATGATATAAGCAAAATCACAGAATCTCAGCAAGCAACATAGAATGGTGGATAATCTTGGAGCCTCAGGTTTCATTTGAGCCGCAAATGAGACCCAACGTTCCCTGTCGTGTGGATAGCCTGTGCAATGAAAACTTGGACCCCAACGAGCGCTGTAAGTTACCCGCCAATCCCAGAAGTGAGGCAACCCCAATCAACAAAGTGAATGGGCCACCTAGCACTTCACGGAATCCGGTAACTTTAGCATCCCTCCGTTGGTCATCCTGTACCTCCTACGAGTGCGGCGAATAGCCCGCTAATTCTAGAGTAAGGCCCCCTCCATCTCAACGCCATGAGATGCGGGCTCGTTGCCCTCTAGAACCTGGCTATTTGAGCAATCCTCCGCGGGGTAATCCTAGTACAAAAAATGAAAATATATGTATAAGGGTGACATTGATCTCAACCCGGTTGTGCCCCAAACAAATAATATACAAACTGGTAGAGACAGCAGTCCACATGTCGGACGCTCGCCCCTTAATATCAAATGTACAAATGAATCTGAACTGTACAAATATCATTGCACCACTGGCAATCTACCATGACAATTCAACCACAACCTCAGTGCAATACAGAACATCAACGTGAATGTCATGTTCGCAAACCCGTCTAATAGAACATATAGCAACTAATCGGGTTGTACCGTTCTAATGATATTCACGGTTGCAGATTGTAATGTATGTACTGAAAACTTATAAACGGTGTTAAAATAGCGACTTCAAAACACTCCGTATTGCCCCAAACCAAGAGATGACAGAATATGAAATCTGGGAAAAAACAAACAACACCTGAAAACCAATATTCAAGAGCCCAGAACACCTAAAAAATTTCAAGACCCAATTCCCAATCGGCACTGGCCAGGCCGAGTATAATCCTATTCTCGCCGACCATATTTTGGCATTTGGGGCTCGTATTTTAATGGTGTTGTAATTACAAGATGAGTAGCCTTCTGCAATTGTTTAAAAAATTTTTAGAATACTCTGAAAATTCGATAGCAACTTGAATATTGTTTCGGTTGTTTTGGAGTTGTTTCGGTTTCGTTACGTTAAACATTGTTTAAACTGCTAGTTTAGGGTTTATAGGTTGGCTATGATACCATGTTAGGTTATGATAGCGCCCTGGCAATCTACCGTTTTGCGGAACAAAAATTTTCAAAACTGGCGCTAGAACAACCTAATAATCCGGATCTACCATAAACCTAAAACTAGCAAACTAAAGAGGAGTTTAGAATGGTTATACCGAATGATCTGAGTCCTTCGGTCTTCTACCATCTTCCTTAGCTCCTAGAGGCCACCATGATCAAGCTTGATCGCTGGTCTCCCTCCATCGAAGATGATCCACCTGAGGATTTGTAGTTCGAGCTCCAACCACATAGCTGAGGTAACTAGGGTACCTAGTTCGCTAAACTAGATAGCCTAGAGGATGTAGAGTCTAATGATAGATTAATCTGTCTCATAACACTCTAGATTTCTTAACACATGAGACTTTTTGGGTGGAGGTAGAAGAAAAAGCATGAGGATGAGAGTATGAAGCAACCATGGAAAAAAATATGGCTAAGTGTTGTGAAGCCAAGAGAATGAATTAAGCCTCTAAAAAATATCTCACAACACAAATAAATCAAGCATGCTCAAATAGTGAACCATGAGTCACCCAATGAGTCACCCCATAAGCTATACTTCCATAAATGCCAAGAACACCTCATCCTCCACCTCATTTAACCATTTAATAAAATGGTTAAAACAAAAATGAGGTGGCATCTTCTAGAAACACCTTGTAATAAATTACAAGAATAACCCTCATCCGTATATATATACCCATATCCGTATTCCAAAAAATACGAATACAAAGAGACGAAAATAATCCAATAATATAATACTAGGATCCGGCTTAAACCAAAGCGCACTAGTATTATCCGTCCGTATCATGATACGTGCACAAGTGTACGTATATGATCGTATCCTGCCGTAATACCATATGGCCTCTACACCGTTTCGCCCGAAGCAAGGAAACCCTCTATGTGGGACTCTAAAGACTCGTCAATACGCTGGCAGTGGGTTTAACCATAAGCACGTCAGCGGCACTAGCTGTACGTAACGGCTACCCAGGTATTGAGCGAAAGGAAGGCCGACGAGCAAACTCATCCGAACCCCTACTGAGCCTGTGCGTGATAATCTCCGTACAGTCCGGTCTATTCGTCTAAGAGTATCGCATATCGAGTTTAGGAGGGTGGATAAAGTTAGACCCCTAATAACGCGATATTTCGTGTCGGTATGAAGCCCATCACCAACTGAGAAACTACTGATCCAAATCAGTAATTCTCGACTATCTTGGCCAAGAATTTCTGGTGATGGCCACCCGTGCACTGCGCGACATCAACCCTCAATACCGGGAGAGACGAATTCCCGACGATCCGCTCACTGCCTCCATATGGCTCGGGACTGTACCCAACTAAAATCTTTTTGCACGACTCCTTTGAGCCGTGATAGGGTAGTAATCAAAGCATAGTGGGAACTCACACGAGACAAATGACGATCTCAGGTCGACAGACCAACCTGTACACATGTCACCTGAGAACTGCTATCTGACAATAGGTATAATACCAACTAGCATGTTCCCGGCGAGTCCGTCCAGTGTACTCATAACCTAATGAGCACCTGTATACTATCTTAGGTGTCTGACTGACACCAATGGCTTGTGAGACCGTCCACCGCCCCTCGTTGGGGTCTCGATAAGTATACACTAGTCTATTTTGGAGTATCAATGCCCAGTCTCGATACTCTCTCGACTAGTGACATTTAAGGATGTGCTTATAGACCACCCAGCTCCCACTTATATGATCGCCTTTATAATGCTGGTAGTCAAGCAAGAATCCTATGGGCTCTATCAACATGTAATAGTGATCTTTAATACTACATAATGCATGTACATGATGATAAAGACAAACCAGATAGCATACTATCATTTTGAGCAAGTCTGTTCTATCTGTATAGGTCCTCCCTCAATCATCATAATCACCTGCCTGCGATTGCAATAATTGCCTTGAGGGCACTATAGCCAATAGAACCATTGTTCTTAGGTGGGGGGGATGTAATACCCCAGAGCAGTGCAGTTTTCGGATATTGGTGATCTGCTCTATCTATACTCAGTGCGGTCTGTTGCTGACACATGGTGCTCTGAGTATAGAGCCTCTTCGGAACAATGAGATCAGGTCTCTGACGTACATTCCGAAAGAGGACCGAACTGCATTATAAATGTAATGATGCCACTTTCAATTATGGTGGCGCCTTTTGGATGAACCGGCACTCCGGAGTTTAAAGAACTTTGTAGTTAAGCGTGCTCGGGCTAGGAAAATCCTAGGATGGGTGACCTCCTGGGATGTGTCCCTTTTTCGAGTCTGGTTCGCTCTAAAAGACAAAACCGTGTGGTTTTGGCCAAAGCGGACAATAACATCTGTACTGGGGCGTGGGACGTGATAGAAAGAGAAGATGATGGTGATGATGAAGAAAATGATACCTATAGTGATGAACAAGAAGCTAAAAATGATGGAGTTGATGATGCTGGAGATAAAATGGAAAGACAGGTGGAGGTCAGAGCATCAAGGGCTGAGGAAGGAGGAGATGTAGGGGCGAAGTTGAGGTCCGAGGATGCATCATAATATATAGGTGTGGTTGATACAACGGAGTGTGAGAAGGTCGAGGGCAGGATTGAGAAGAGGAGGAAGATCAGGGGAAGGAAGGGGGAGGGCAGGATTGAGAAGAGGGGGAAGATTAGGGAAGAAGAGGGAGGAGGTGGGACAACATAGGGGGAAGGCCGGCCGGCAGAGGCATGGGCAAAGAGGGAGAGGTAGGGGTGGCAGAAGGAGGAGGTCGAGTAAGGTAGGGTGGGGTGGGGTAGGGGAGGAATGGGGATGGAGGGCCGAAGGGGGAGGTCGATTTTATTTTAATTGCTTTTTTGACGTGACAACTTAATTGACATGCGATGACTTGGCTTAATTATTAATGACGTGGCACCATTAAATTTGGTGGTTTCTTATAACTTTGAAAGGAAACAACAGTTTAGTGTCACTGGCCAAAGCTATGTGGAGTTTTTAGTAAAGTCTTTTATTTATCTTGAATAAGGATTCTTTTAGTAATCTTTAAGTTTAGGCTATTTAAAGGTTTAGGACTTTCTTTTGTGCTCTTGTTTTAGTACTATCGAACTTTCAAGGTTTTTTATATAGCACCATTGAACTTTAAAAGTGCCATAATCCATCGTTGAATTAGCATTGTTATATAAAAATGTTCATTCGATTAATTCGTTTAATACAATGGTGGATTGAATAACCCCAACGGATCTTGTACATGGACTGAAGAGTCGCAAAATGAAGCAAATTGGACATATTTTGACGAAAATACCTTGAAGAAAGTATCCTTCAATAGAGGTTTGTGGCATTTTGAAATTTCAATGGTGCTTTTTAAAATATCCTAAAAATTCACTGGTGCTTTCTAAAACTACCTTTTATAAAAAGTGAGGTTTGTTCTTCTCCAAGATTTGATCTAGGGTTTAACGCCTTTTTTAGAACGATATTTGCTCCTCTCTCTGTCTGTAGACCACAATTGCCCTATGCCTAGGCTACGCCAGAAGAAATTATGGAGCACATGGAACAAGATTTTCTTTTTTTAATAAAGTTTATTGTTCTTATTTGCTAAATTGCACTAAAATCCCCAATGTCTCACCACATTGTAGCCTAAATACTACCATATAGTTTCCTCCATTAATATTCATCTAGAGAGCTAACTGTGGACGTTAAATAACAAATTTATCTTTAACCTTAAAAGCCCCAACCCCACCACACCTTCTCATCCATCTCTCTACCAAACATCATTTTCACTCCATCTTTTAACTATTTTTCCTAAAATTAAACTCTAGCCTCCAAATTATTGCGGTAAAAACCTTATTTTACAATAGTAAAAAGTTAGATTTCGAATTTGCAATTGATAAGTACGTGTCAAGGGTGAAGGCGGTCCATTGTTGGTAAAATTATAGCTATGGAATCGTAGATCAAGTGCATCTTAACTCAAAAGGTGAACACTTGTTGTAGAGGACATGATTGATATTAAGAAGAAGAGAAAGGAGAGCAGAGGGGATCTATATAGGGTCCAGAGGAGGCACTGCTCTCTGTTCACCCCCTTTTAAAACCCCCAATGGATGAACGTTTAAAACAGGTAGGGACAGGACAAAACAAGGTTTTATGTGTTTTGAAAATTTGACCAGAACGTCCTGGGGTTCGATGCTTCTGATAAGCGCAAACACTTATCATTAATTACACCCTTTCCGTCTCAGGTCAAGACTCAGACATGGATACATTATTAAGCTGACCTGAATCATGTCACACACACATATAGAGATGTACTTACACACACACACACACACACACACACATATATAGAGAGATGTACTTATAAAGGAATATAGTAAAGACAATATCATTCATCTTTTATTTATTGAAATCCTCATCTATTATAATAGTTCTTTTGTTTAGTCGTTGCACACAGACAGATGCCTTAAATGGGATCCACCCCCAGGCAAGTGGTAGATGGGGTATCCATATTGGATACCCATAGTGGGGTATCCGAATTGGATACCTCAAGGTTAGGGGTATCCAGAGCCGGGCACCCTAATGGGCTGGATACCCCCATTTTAGGGATCTGGCAGCGACTATTGCTAGTCGGATGTCTATTCTAGGCATTCGACAGTTCCAAAAATTGATGTCTTCATCCATTTTTGTCCATGACGAGTTGTAGAGTATGGTTCATCTTCCCATTTCCAGTTTTTCATATACGGTTCGTTCATTTAGAAGAAAGGATATTTGCGTATTTTCAATATGAGAGAAATAGGGAATTCCTACTTCTCAAGAAGGAGACCCAGGTTTTTCCTTATGTCTCATGTCTTAATTTTAGCACCACACCATTTCTCTTTTTTTAAATCTTAAGAATCCAGGATGGCTATGAGAGATGCACTCATAATAAGAACTTTTTTAAAAAGTTCTTCAAGTGGCTTTCTCGGGCCATGAAAATGATGACGAAGAAGGAGATGGAGACCCATCCTCAAGACCTCACCTTGTTTCTTTTTCTTTAAGCAGACAATCTTCAAGCAATGATGAATTCTTGCAATTTAAAAGACGGAGTGGTAAGAGTGTTGTCTCCTTTTTTGCCTTGGAGTGAGAATATATAGGAAGGGGAATAGTGAAAAACACTATTCCAAAGCATGAAGAGGATTGGTTAGAGGGATGGGAGGGGGTGCCATGCCCTATTAGCTTCTAGGTCAAGGTCTAGAAGCCGAGGGCGGATACCCTTTCTCTGGGGTATCCGCTACCACTCCTGTTGGGAGCGGATACCCCCAATGTGGTATCCGGCCTTTGGGACTTGGAAATGCGACTTTTGTTAACCTTTTCATTTCAACACTCGCACTGAACATTTGTAAAATACAGGATATTAATATCGGTTGCAAACAAATATCATATTTAAGAGAGAATAATGGAGGAAAGAGGCGCTGGGAGGCTTTTTCGTCAGGCGGCGTCCAAAAGTACACCCTCCACCATTTTATTTGATGATCAGCGTCGTCCATATTGATCTTCATCGTGTAATATGTCGATACACCAAATTATATGTGATTCTAACACCTTTACACCATTGATTTAGCAATGTAAAAGTTATATTGTCGGTAAACAGTTAATTTTGTTAGGGATTGGTTTTAGGGTCGCAACAATTACGGACCGCGCTGGAATTGCAAACAAAATTTTTCAAGAGCATAGAACCAATTCCAAACCCAAAATCATATCAAATACTTGTAATTGTAACAATTAAGAGAGCAATATAACAAGTTTAGAGGGGCTACAACATTTGTAGCGTGTTCACTCTCTAGTGGAAGACCCTAGCTAAGTCTTGTTGATGTCCGAAACAAAATTGGTGGCCGACCGTCTCACCGAAGATGATCCACGGTGAAAGCACCTAACCCAAACTCCCACTTCACTTGAATATTTCTAGTGAAGCAACCGGCTCTCACTATTTTCTAGGTGGTGAAGGTAGTAGATGATGTGAGGATTTTTTTTCTCTTTTCTTTTCTTTTCATCTCTTTCCCAAAATCAAGAGAAAGAAGAAGATGAAGAAGAAGATAAAGAAAGAGATGATACTCTCATATTTTTTCCCTTAAGGAAAGAGAATATGAAGAGAATATAATATATCTTATGTTAGTTATGTATATGCCCTGGAGGCCATTGTGGTACATATGATGTATATTATAGTGGATGCTTGGATATATATAGATATATATATATATATATAGGGTTACTAGGCACTCTCACAAGGGTCTATAAGGTATCAACCATGCCCGATTTAAAATTTAGACGTGCCGAACAACCCTAACCAAGATCTTTAAACTAGAGATTAGGCGAAACTAAGCATGTTAAACACTTTAATATCTAAGAGTTTGGGATTACAACCTTTGTAGTCCGGTCCTTCACTTCTAAAGCTCCGTGTTGAGGTCCCTTCGCTGTGATCATCGAGTTTCCGGACTCTAGAGAGGCTCCACGAAGAGAAAGATGCAAGCTTGCTTCCGATCTTCGATAACTAAGATGATCTACCTTGAAGTTTCTTTAACACAAGCTCTCACTCACTAAATGAAGTGAACACCCTAATCTAAATGGCTAGGATAGATTAGGATGATGAAGTAGGATTTTAGCTCTCATTTGTTTTCTATTTCTCACTCAAAATCATCACTAATGAAAAAGCTAGTAAGCTTTTCCATTGAAAAAAGAGAAGGAAGAAGAAGCACCATTTCTTTTGTGATGAATAATGAATTGTATGTGAGGTTAGAAATGCAACCATGGTTCAAGTGAGAAGACTTAACCATTGTAGAGAGTTTACCATGGTAAAGGGTTTGGGTTGGGTTAAGGAAAATATCAACAAAATATCAAAACAAATATCTTTGCTCAAAACAAAAGCAAAGCTTCCAGAAACATCTAGAAAAGATTAACCCAAATCAAACCCTAACCATATTTAATCTCCACTAAACATGTTGCATTAATAACCATAACATGTTACAATATTATATATTACATATACAATATTTATTGTAACAAAATAAAATAATATAATTAACATATATCGCATATATATCAATGTATTACCCGAGTGAGAAAAAGAATCTTTTAGTGAGCTTATATTAGTTAATGTAATTTAATATATCAAATATATAATTATACATTAAATTATCGAATCAACACTTGATCCGATAATCTGGCTATTTCATAAATAAACGACTAATATAATCTGTATCAGTTCATCGAATCAACACTTGATCCGATGACCCGGCTATATCACATATACCCGGCCGTTATCTCATATCGCGAGAATCTAATACGGTATTACATACACGTATTGTTCTCGGTCCCGCACATATCATATATGTGCTCCTACTCCATTTTGCCTGAGTCAAGAAAGCTCTGTGTAGGACTCTAAAGAATCGTCAATACGCCGGCAGTAGGTGATGATCATATCAAACACCCACAAGCTGCAAGCGGTCAGCAAAACGTAACAGCCACCCAGGTATTGAGCGATTAGAAGATCAACAAGCAAGCCTGTACATTCTGCAGTGAATCCAATCAGTAAAACTCCCGTACAGTCCGATCTCTTCGTCTGATATGTCGCATATCTCGCCTAGGGGTGTTAAAACGTCAGACCCTAGTAGCTTGATAAGTCGTGTCGATATGAGGTTCATAACAGTTTGAGAAACTACTGATAACACTTACCAGTAGATCTCAGCAACCCTGGCCAGGGATTTCCAGTTATAGCCAATCGAACACAGCGCAACATCAACTCCCTATACCGGGAGAGACGAAACCCCTCCTATCGCTCATTGCCTCCATGTGATTCAAGACTGTACCCAAAAGCCATCTTTTTGCACGCCCTCTTGGATGTGGTATAATGGAAATCAAAGCACAGTGGGAATCACACAAGATTCTATGACGATCTCGGGTCTACAGACTAACCTGTACCAGTGTCACCAGAGAACTACCATCTGACGTGGTGTATAATACCATCTGTGAGTTCTCGGCGAGTCCGTCCAGTATACCCAGTCTCTACTGAGCACCCGTACACCATCCTTGATGTCAAACACCGATGGATATGGGATCATCCATCGCCCATCATATGGGTCAAGATGCGTATACGCTAGTCTACTCTGGTGTATCAATGTCCTGTCTTGATACACCCTCGACTAGGAACAGTTATAGGATGTACTCGCCGACTACCGTGGCCCCACTAGTATGATCTCATCATAGTCCCAGTAGTCGAGTACATATCCTAAGGGCTTTATCAACATGTAACATAGAGATAATCAGAGTACATGTTAAGATAAAGTACAACCAGATAGCATACTATCATGTCGAGCAAGAAAGTCCTCCCTATATATGCCCAAGCATCCATTACAATATACATCGTATGTACAGTAATGGCCTCTAGGGCATACATATAACTAACAATATATATATATATATATATATATATATAGGACTTTCTTGCTTGATATGATAGTATGCTATCTGGTTTCACTTTGTCTTAACATGTTGACTTGTATTGGTTTACTGTCTTGCTCTCACATGTTGATAAAGCCCTTACGATATGTACTCGACTACTGGGACTATGATGCAGATCATACTGGTGGGGCCAGGGTAGTCCAAGAGTACATCCTATAACTGTTCCTAGTCGAGGGTGTATCGAGACAGGGCATCGATACTCCAGAGTAGACTAGCGTATACGCATCTTGACCCATATGATGGGCGATGGATGATCCCATATCCATTGGTGTTTGACATCAAAGATGGTGTACGGGTGCTCAGTGGAGACTGGGTGCACTGAACGGAATTGCCGAGAACTCCTAGATGGTATTATACCTATCGTCAAATAGCAGTTCTCTGGTGACATTGGTACAGGTTAGTCTGTAGACCCGAGATTGTCATAGAGTCTTATGTGATTCCCACTGTACTTTGAATTCCACCTTACCATGTTCATGAGAACGTGCAAAACGGTGGCTTTTAGGTACAGTCCCAAATCACATGGAGGCAATGAGTGATAGGAGGGGTTTCGTCTCTCCCGGTATTGGGGGTTGATGTTGCGCTATGTTCGATTGGTTATAACTGGAAGTCCCTGGCTAGGGATGATATGGAGACCTACTGGTAAGTGTTATCAGTAGTTTCTCAACCTGTTATGAGCTTCACATCGACACGACTTATCGGTTACTGGGGTCTGACGTTTACTACCCCTAGACTGGATATGCGACATATCAGACGAAGAGACCGGACTGTACGGTAGTGTTACTAATTGTATTCACAGGAGTGTGTGCAGGCTTTCTAGTTGATCTTTTGATTGCTCAATACCCGGGTGGCTGTTATGTTTAGCTGACCGCTTGCAGCTTGTGGGTGTTTGATATGATCATCACCTACTGCCGGCGTATTGATGAATCTTTAGAGTCCTATACAGAGGTTTCCTAGCTCAGGTGAAACGGAGTAGGAGCACATATGTGATATGTGCGGGACCGAGATTAATAAGATATGCGATACCGTATTCTATTCTCGCGATATGTGATATCGACCGGGTATATGTGATATAGCCGTGTTATCGGATCAAGTGTTGATTCAATAAATTGATACATATTATATTAGTCGGTTATATGTAATATAGCTGGATTATTAAATCAAGTATTGATTTAATAATTTAATGTATAATTATATATGTGATATATTATATTACATTAACTAATATAAGCTCACTTAAATGATTCTTTTTCTTACTTAGGATGCATTGATATATATGTGATATATGTTAAATGTATTCTTTTCTTTTGTTACAAAATATTATGTATATATGATATGTGATATTGTAACTGTTAGGTTAAACATGCAACTAGGGTTTATGAGACTAATACCATGATTAGGGTTTATGGTTGGAATTATATATTTATTTTGGATAATTCAAATTGTGTGGATATTGTTGAGATGTTTATCCATGTTGACTTTGTCCACCCTCTTTGATATTTCTAAGATATTTATTAACCTAATCCTAACCCTAGCTCATGGTTTATTCTCTACATGAGTTAGCCATGACATAATTAAACCATGGTTGCATTTCTAACCTCAACAATTCTCTTCATCACTTCACTTGAGCTTCTTCTTCTTCATTGATTTTTTGCTCTCTTGACTTGAGAAAAGTGATGAAAATAGTGAGAAATAAAATACTAAAGTGAGCAAAATTCCTACTTCATCATCCTCATCTATTCTACCCACTTAGATTATGGTGTTTGCTTCACTAATGCCTTATTAGTGAAGTGATATCTTGGGCTTGTGATTCCTTAAGGTAGATCATCTTGGATTGTGAAGTATTCAAGCAAGGATGCCTCATTCACCTCATGGAGCCTCTCAAGAGTCCGTGAGCATGATGATCGCAGCGAAGGGACCTCAACTCGGAGCTTATGAAGCGAAGGAACGGACTACAAAGGTTGTAATCTCTATCACTTAGAAGTAAAGATGTTTGCTTTAAGTTTTAGTTTGATTATCTAGTTAAAGATCTCGTTTTAGGGTTGTTTAAACATGACAAAATTTAAAATTGGCATGGATGATGCCACCCGAAACCTTGCTGTCGTGATTAATAACCCTACAGTGGTATCAGAGCCTAGCTAGAGAATTAAACGGATAAGTGTAGGATTACGAAACCGAAACAACTCCGTAACATCCGAATCGAAACCCTAGTTTCTGTCGAAATTTTTCAGGTGTCAAATTTTTTTTAAACAGTTGCAGAGTGATGTATGTGATACATTATGAACACAGTGAAAATTTCAGCACTCCTCGCCGGAATTTGGCCGAGCACAATGAGGGTTTGACCGGCCAGCTCAGTTTTGTTGGGGCAGTTCAGGTTGAAATTTTTACAGTGTTCCAGTCTCTAGGGTTTGGTAATTCAGGTGTTGTTTGTTTTTGCTAAATTTTCATGTGATGTTATCTTTTTACAGAGGCAATTCGGAGTGTTTCATATTCGTAATTCTAAGTTTGTTTTCGGGTTATTTAGACGGTATTAAAAGGTTCGATCGGATATCAAATACCCACTTTAACCCTTGCCGGAAAATTTTCAAGTGTTGGATTTTTCCTTAGTTAAAGAATATTCAAATATCGTGCAAGTGATGCGGCGGACTCTCTAAAAGAACAAAACCTTAACTCGATTATGTGACCGTCAGAACCACCACTAAATTCTAGGGTTTGTGGTAGTTCAGCGGTACCACATGTGAGGCATTGGTTGACCCTTCTACGGCTGGTTCATTGGTACTGTGGCATGTACTGAGTATTTTTAAACTACGCTCAAGTGTTGAGCTTTTGGGAATTTTTTGGTGTTTGTTGATTCGATCGGAATGTTTAACATCGTCTAGCTTTTTCTGTAATATGATACAATATGTGGAATTCATATAGTTATGTATGAAATCCGTAATATGTAATATTTTGGGTTTATGATGTCTAAGGTGATTGTGGATTCCAAATGTTATAGTTTTTCACTTTCTTTTCTGCGACCGTAAGTGTAATATGTAGTGTATCGCCAGTTTCGTTGCTATACATTAACGGCAATTGGGATATGCATATTTATTTACGTTGATGACATGTGATGTTATGTGTTGCTGTGATATGTTATATTGGATCGTCGTGATTTGAATAGCCGGGGTTTTATGTGAGATGAGGGTTTTTATTTTTATTCATGTAAAATTCAATGTATGTAATATTCTTTTATTGGGGCACTTCCGGGTTGAGGATGATGTCACCATTGTGTATTATTTACTTTTCCGCATTAGGATAGACCCAAAGATGAGAGCACAAGCAACCGGGTTCTAGGGTCCAGTGGGAGGCCATCTGAGGAGTCGATACCGGGTCTCCTAACCTTAGAATTGGGAGGGTTGCTTGCCGTTCTCGTAGGGGTCTAGGGATGTGGGTTTGGCTATTCATCACGACCGTAGAATTCGTATTTTATACGGACTCAAAATAAAACACGAACCCCCTAGTATATCCAATATTTCATATGTTATCTTCTGCTGCTGATATACTGTGATGTGATCATTCTATATGCGTGAGATGAATGATTTATTATTGTTTATATGATATATAATAAACGTTGCTTATGTTTTGCACCCGCGTTAGTCCCGCCCCGGTATGCCGTTAGTTAAGTAACCTAACGGTGCATAACGGGACACTGTGGCGAATGCGGATGGCATAAGCGTATGTTGTATTTTCGTTTCTTCTGTGATGCTTAGGAAGCATAAATGACGAGATTCATTAATGAGATTACTGAAAGAAAAAGAAACCTAAAAGATGTTGTAGAATCATATTTATAAATAAAAGGTAGCTCTAGTTTTTGCTTTGCATAGCGGTATTCTTTGTAGAATATCCAGCACCTTATTCGATAAGGAAAGAGCCGATATCCCTTCACCGGGAGTGACCTCTTTAGCAAAACTAGTAGATGCTACAACTCACTCGGTTTTGTTTTTGACTGCTTCTATAGTTATGCTTTGCATAGCGGTATTTGAGAAATATCCTGCACCTTATTCGATAAGGAAAGAGCCGAGATCCCTTCACCGGGAGTGACCTCTTTAGCGAAACTAGTAAAAGCCTCAAAAACACTCCTTTTCAAAATTACTTGTTTCTACAACGATATCAAGTTCATTACGCGAAAGGTTTTCTGAAAAACCTGTCGTAGCCCTCCGTCATTTCAGATATGTAATATTTAGTATTCATGCTACGTTTGTTGGCTTTCGTCAAGGCGTAGTGTGCGGTAGTTACTTACTTCTTATCTGTTGCATATGATGCGATTGGATTAGGGTAGTCGTACGGCTTTGTTGGCTTTCGTCAAGGGTCGTGCGGGTGGATTTAATTCAATCAAGAAATGTACGGGATAAACTTGACTAGCGCACTATGGTTTGTTGGCTTTCGTTAAGGTCATAGCACGTTAGGGGCAAAAATATTATCGGGAATTTCAAGTGTTGAAATTTGCAATGAGATTGCTTACCTTCTATGAGATAGTTGGATTCTGATACCCACTGCGAGTAAGAGTTACTCCTGGGAGAATTTTACACATCACAATTAGCCGATCAAGTAGGTGACTAGAAAGGTGTTAACGGGGTTATGCCTATGGGAAAATGAGCTTTATTTTAATTAGGTCCGTGCGAAAGCACAGGGAACCTCCCTCAAAGTATCAACACTGGCCTGGCCGAAAAATTGGCGAACTTGTAAGGTGTAATTAATTCCGGCTAGTCTTACCTTTTAGGATTTGAAGGAAGATTTGATAAAAACAGTAGGAGCCATCCTGATTAGATAAGATAATAACCAATCTAATCTTGCAAGAGCATACGCTAAAGTGTTTTCTTCTCTCTCTCCAGGTAGCGACCATGTCAGGCCTTAATCAAGATAATAATATGGATGTATTGACCGAACCCGCTTGTTATACTAAGCAGGGGAACGTTGGTCCCGCTCCAACTTATAGTTGTTATAAGTCCAAGCAGGGAATAGGAGAATATCAGGATTCTTATGCCGTCCAAACGAAGAATAAGCATGCTGATGCATTTTCTTCGGGTATGTTAGTTATCGAGAACTGTTTCTCAGTTCACTCTACATCCTGGATATTAGCTATCGGATCGGGATCCCATATATGTATTATGTTACACGGGCTAAAGAAAGGTAGGGAATTGGGAATGGGTGATCATTCTATAAGAGTAGGGAATGGTGCAAATGTTGCAGCCAAAACAGTTGGCGAATATCACGTTATATTACCAAATGGTAATACATTGATTCTGATCGAATGCTATTACATTCCGACCCTGATATGCAATCTTATATCAGTTTCTTTATTCAGTAAAGAAGGATATAATTTTGTAGTACAGGATAATGTTATGAATATCTTCCTGAATCAAAAGTTGATTGGATCAGGCTCGTTAAATAATGGCATATATGTTCTAAATCAAACTACAGTTCTCAATATACAAAACACACACAAGAGGAAGAGTTCAGAAATGAACGAATCCTTCTTGTGGTATTGTAGACTAGGTCATATCAATGCGACAACACTAGCTAAGTTACATAAGGATGGATATTTGAATCCGGTCGAATTTTCATTTTATGACACTTGCCAGTCATGTCTCAAAGGCAAGATGACCAAAACTCCGTTTAGTGGACACGGAGAAAGAGTTACAGAACTCTTGGGACTGATACATAGTGATGTATGCGGTCCCATGTCTACACATACCAGAAATGGTTCCTCATACTTTATTATATTCACTGACGATCTCTCAAGATACGGACATGTGTTCCCGTTGAAACACAAATCTGAAGCTTTTGAGAAATTCAGAGAATATAAGCACGAAGTCGAGAACCAAACGGGTAAAAATATTAAGATCCTTCGATCTGATCGAGGAGGAGAATACTTGAGCAATGAGTTCCTGGACTATCTAAAAGAGAATGAGATTCTCTCTCAGCTTACTCCTCCATATACACTACAGCACAACGGTGTATCGGAGCGGAGGAATCTCACCCTATTAGATATGGTGCGCTCTATGATGAGCACTGCTGAGTTGCCTATTTCCTTTTGGGAGTATGCGCTTGAGACGGACATATACTTATTGAATAGAGTTCCAACCAAATTAGTGCCTACCGCTCCATATGAGATATGGGAGGGGAAGAGACCGTGTCTTAATTTTGTTAAGATATAGGGTTGCCCGACCTATGTTAAAAAACAAAATCCGGACAAGCTCGAGGGAAGATCAGTTCTGTGCAAGTTTGTAGGATATCCCAAGTATTCGTGAGGGAATATCTTCTACCACCCTGAGGAACAAAAGGTGTTTGTTGCTCAACATGCCACCTTTTTAGAAAAGAAATTTCTTGCAAAGGAGATTAGTGGCGAGGAGGTAGAACTGGAAGAAGTTCCAGCTACAGAAACTGCAACAGAAGATTTAGTAGAACTAGAGGATTCAGTAGTTCCCGATGAACCTCAGCCGCTCCGCCGATCTAGCAGGGTTCCTCATCCACCAGAGAGATACTACGGTTTTCTCATTGATGGTGAGAGCAAGGACTGCATCATGGAAGATGATGACCTGACCAGCTTCGAGCAGGCCATCACGAGTGGGGACTCTGTGAAATGGCTGGATGCAATGCGATCTGAGATGGAATCCATGTACACCAACAAAGTATGGACTTTGGAAGTTGCTCCTGAAGGGGTAAAACTCATTGGGAGCAAATGGATCTTTAAGAAGAAACTTGGTGTAGATGGAAAAGTTGAGAATTTCAAAGCTAGACTTGTTGCAAAGGGTTTTCGTCAACGACCAGGTGTGGATTATGATGAAACCTTTTCTCCAGTAGCTATGCTTAAGTCCATCCAGATCTTACTTGCCATTGCTGCATACCATGATTACGAAATCTGGCAAATGGATGTTAAGACCGCCTTTCTAAATGGTGATTTAGAGGAATGCATGTACATGACTCAACCAGAGGGCTTCGTAGACAGTGGGAGCAGCGGAAAGGTATGCAAGCTGCTTAAATCCATCTACGGGTTAAAGCATGCATCACGGAGTTGGAACATCTGCTTTGATGTGGTAGTCAAAGAGTTTGACTTCATCAAGAACGTAGATGAACCTTGTATTTACAAGAAGGTTGCAGAGAGTAAGGTTGTCTTCCTCGTATTGTACGTGGATGACATACTCTTGATAGGAAATGATGTTCCTATACTGCACTCGGTCAAGCTCTTCTTATCACATAGATTCTCAATGAAAGATCTAGGTGATGCCTCCTGCATTTTGGGGATTAAGATCTATAGAGATATATCTGAAAGGATACTGGGATTGTCCAATCCAGGTATATTGACACTGTACTAAAGAGGTTTAGTATGGAAGAATCCAAGCATGGGAATTTACCCACGATCTCTGGACTCATTCTCTCCAAAGAGATGTCTCCCAAGACTGATTTGGAGAGAGCTCGCATGCCTATGCTTCGGCAGTAGGCTCTATCATGTATGCAATGCTATGTACCAGACCCGATGTAGCATACTCACTAAGTGTAGTGAGTAGGTATCAAGCAGATCCAGGAGAGAGTCACTGGACAGCTGTGAAGAACATTCTCAAGTACTTGAGAAGGACTAAGGAGATGTTCTTGGTGTATGGTAACGGAGAACTCCAAGTGGTGTTCTTTACCGATTCGAGCTTCCAAAGTGATAAGGAAGACTCTAAGTTGCACTCGGGATTTTTCTTTAGCCTAAATGGAGGGGCGGTTTGTTGGAAGAGTTCCAAGCAAGAAACCGTGGCAAACTCGACGATGGAGGCTGAATACATCGCTGCCAACGATGCTGCCAAAGAGGCTGTCTAGATGAAGAAGTTCATCACTGAACTTGGTATGGTTCCGTCTATTAAGCATACAATACCTTTGTATTATGATAACTATGGAGCCGTGGCTTTGGCCAAAGAACCCAGCTCCCATCAGAGATCCAGACATATTCTGAGGCAGTATCACCTGATCCGGGAGATAGTTGATCGCCGCGATATCGAGGTTAGGAGAGTTGACACGAAGGACAACACCGTGGATCCAATCATGAAGGCCATACCCCAGATACAATTTGAGAGACTTTTCGGGATGTTGGGTATGAGATACTATAACAACTGGCCTTAGTGCAAGTGGGAGATTGTTAGTTATGTATATACCCTAGAGCCCATTATTGTACATATGATGTATATTATAGTGGATGCTTGGATATATATAGAGAGAGGACTTTCTTGCTCGATATGATGGTATGCTATCTGGTTTCACTTTGTCTTAATATGTTGACTTGTATTGGTTTACTGTCTTGCTCTCACATGTTGATAAAGCCCTTAGAATATGCACTCGACTACTGGGACTATGATACAGATCATACTAGTGGGGCCAGGGTAGTCCAAGAGTACATCCTATAACTGTTCCTAGTTGAGGGTGTATCGAGATAGGGCATCAATACTCCAGAGTAGATTAGCATATACGCATCTTGACCTATATGATGGGCGATGGATAATCCCATATCCATTGGTGTTTGACATCAAAGATGGTGTACGGGTGTTTAGTGGAGACTGGGTACACTGAACGGACTCGCCGAGAACTCCGAGATGGTATTATACCTATCGTCAGATAGCAGTTCTTTGGTGACACTGGTACAGATTAGTCTGTAGACCAGAGATCGTTATAGAGTCTTGTGTGATTCCCACTGTGCTTTGATTTCCACCTTACCACGTTTATGATAACGTGCAAAATGGTGGCTTTTGGGTACAGTCCCGAATCACATGGAGGCAATGAGCAATAGGAGGGGTTTCGTCTCTCCCGGTATTGGGGGTTGATGTTGCGCTGTGTTCGATTGGCTATAACTGGAAGTCCCTGGCTAGGGCTGATATGGAGACCTACTAATAAGTGTATCGGTAGTTTCTCGACCTGTTATGACCCTCACATCGACACGACTTATCGATTACTGGGGTCTGACGTTTACTACCCCTAGACTGGATATGCGACATATCAGACGAAGAGACCGGACTGTACGGTAGTGTTACTGATTGGATTCACAGGAGTCTGTGCAGGCTTGCTTGTTGATCTTCTGATCGTTCATTACCCGGATGGCTGTTACGTTTAGCTGACCGCTTGCAGCTTATGGGTGTTTGATATGATCATCACCTACTGCCGGCGTATTGACGAGTCTTTAGAGTCCTACATAGAGGTTTCCTGGCTCAGGCGTAACGGAGTAGGAGCACATATATGATATGTGTGTGACCGAGATTAATACGATATGTGATACCGTATTCTATTCTCGCGATATGTGATATCGGCCGGGTATATATGATATAGCCAGGTTATCGGATCAAGTGTTGATTCGATAAATTGATACATATTATATTATTCGGTTATATGTAATATAGCCGGATTATTAAATCATGTATTGATTTAAAAATTTAATGTATAATTATATATGTGATATATTACATTCTATTAACTAATATATGCTCACTTAAATGATTCTTTTTCTCATCTAGGATGCATTGATATGTATGTGATATATGTTAAATGTATTCTTTTCTTTTGTTACAAAATATTATGTATATGTGATATGTGATATTGTAACATGTTAGGTTAAACATGCAACTAGGGTTTATGAGATTAATACCATGATTAGGGTTTATGGTTGGAATTATATATTTATTTTGGATAATTCAAATTGTGTAGATATTGTTGAGATATTTATCCATGTTGATTTTGTCCACCCTCTTTGATATTTCTGAGATATTTATTAACCTAACCCTAGCTCATGGTTTATTCTCTACATGAGTTAGCCATGACATAATTAAACCATGGTTGCATTTCTAGCCTCAACAATTCTCTTCATCACTTCACTTGAGCTTCTTCTTCTTCATTGATTTTTTGCTCTCTTGACTTGAGAAAAGTGATGAAAAATAGTGAGAAATAAAATACTAAAGTGAGAAAAATTCCTACTTCATCATCCTCAACTATTCTAGCCACTTAGATTAGGGTGTTTGCTTCACTAATACCTTATTAGTGAAGTTATATCTTGGGTTTGTGATTTTTCAAAGTAGATCATCTTGGATTGTGAAGTCTTCAAGCAAGGATACCTCATTCATCTCATGGAGCCTCTCAAGAGTCCGTGAGCATGATGATCGCAGTGAAGGGACCTCAACTCGGAGCTTATGAAGCGAAGGAACGGACTACAAAGGTTGTAATCCCTATCACTTAGAAGTAAAGATGTTTGCTTTAAGTTTTAGTTTTATTCTCTAGTTAAAGATATCGTTTTAGGGTTGTTTAAACATGACAAAATTTAAAATTGGCATGGATGATGCCACCCGAAACCTTGCTGTCGTGATTAATAACCCTATATCTTATTCTCTTCATCCTATCCCATTTCTTTCTCATACAAGTGTCAAGTGAAAGGGGGTGGATATGCTTATGGCCCCCACCACTTTCACATGGCTCATTTGTCAAATATGACAAATAAGTATTTGTATCAAAATACACATACATGTATATATCCATATACATACATAAAATAGAAAGAGTGAATATATATCAAATACATGAACTATATATATATATATATATCATGAGAGAGAATTAATGTATCATATACATAATAATACATTAGCATCATATACTAATGTGTGTGAGAGAGAAAGAGTGTGTATTATATACACAATACTAGCAACCATATCACATATGTGATTATTAAGTCAACACTTGACTTAATAATCCGGTTTATAAATAAACCGGCGGGTATTATCAAATGTCCGATTAAATCACGCGTATCACATACACATATTTAATCGAACTCCCGCACGTATCCCCATACGCACGACACATCATCATTTCTCTAAGGAACACACTATCGTTGTGGGACTCTAAAGACCCGACAATACGCTAACAATAGGTTAAACAAGATCATATCCGATTGAATCTGAAACACTTTCAGATTCAATCCCTTCAAGTGTTAACCCACAAGCTCGTTAGCGGTATTAGCTGCACGTAACGACTACCTAGGTATTGATCAAGAGGTAGATCGACAAGCAAACTCATCCAAACCCAACAAATCTTATTAGTGATGAATACCATACAATCCGGTCTCTTCGTCAAAGAATATCGCATATCGGATTTGGGGGGTGGAAACAGTCAGACCCCAAATAACCTTGTAACACCTTAGAATGTGATTAGGGGTTATTATGCTTTAATGTGGGGTTTTTAGTAAAAGAGTTTACTAAAACGGTTTCAAATATTTTATTAGAATTTATTTTGACTGCACACACATGTGCATGTTAACTAGGGCTAAGTTTGGGGTTAAACCATGTTTATATAACCATGGTGGACTAACCCATTTAATTAGGTTATTATGAATTAATTAAGTGTATTAGTTTTTTTTTAATATAATTAACTTGTTTTGGGAGTTGACTTGAGTTTGGAGAGAGAGAGAGGGGGCATGATGGCATGAAACATACTTGATAATTAATGAGGAGAGAGAGAGGGTTGACTCTCACCCCTCATTTCTTTTTCTTCAAACTCTCTTTCTCACTCATTCTCACATCTCTCTCCCCCTCATTTTCTCTCTCTCTCACACACACAGCAGCACCAGAAGCAACAACAGCAGCAGAAGAAACAGCAGCAGCAACAGGCAACAACAACAACAACAACAAAGCAGCAGCAGCAGCAAAAACAGCAGCCAAGTAGCAGCAGCAGCAGCAGAACCCTCTTTCTTCTTCTCTTCTTCTTCTTCTTGCATCCTAGGACCAACTTGAGGTATAATGTTAAACCCAACTTCCATTTTGCTAAACTTATAGTTATTTAGCTTAAGTTAGTGGTTAATGTGGATTTTTAGTGCTAGTTTGTGGTTTAAGTGGGGTTTATGCTAAGTTGGGATTATTATGACTTAATTAACTTAGGTAGGTGTTATCAGTGCTATTTTAACCTAGTAGTATCACTAGATTTCGCTAAATCACCTTAAAGTCACAAAATTTGAAATTTAAAATACGGTTTTGAAAACAAGTTATAGGGTATATGAGATCTGCTATATCTGTAGTTATTTTCTAGTTTAGCAAACACATACAGTATAGTGTGCGGGCTTTTTAGAGTAATCTGTAGGATTTCGTGCCCGTGCCCCTCCCAAAAATCCGGCGACCCTCCCTTCATTTCCGGCGTCGCCGGCCCCCCTGATGTTTTGGGGTGTTGGTGCTGTGCTGAGGGGTCTCTGTGGGTGTTTTCCAGTGTTTGGTATTGTTTGGTGTTTGGGTTTTTGTAGTTGGTGAAATCTGGGAGAGTTTGGTTAGTTTGAGTGTTTTGTGGACTTTGACGATAATTTGATGGTTTAGTTGGAGAATAGGGTAAGTCAAGGTGGTTAAGGTTAGATTAGCTCTATTATGTGCTGTTGGTATCACTTGGTTACCGTAATTTCACCTAATTTCACTAGTGCACCTTATTGTTGCAAATTAAGTGTTTTAAAACGTTTTTGAAAACTAAACTTTATGATACTAGAATCTGCTGTATCTGGGATGATAAATTTTGTGAGCAAACATATACTTTAGGCTATACTTGGTGTTAGGAATATAGTGTAGAAACCTGGACCTTTTTCACCTGTTTTTGGCCGATATCTTCCCTATGATGGCCGGCCCAAATGTTTGGGAATCTGTTGAATTTTTGCAGGTAGTTGTCTGTAGGTATTTTAAGAGGTTTGGTCTTATTTGTTTTTCTTGTTTTTGTTCCAGGTGAAATCTGGGACCGTTTACCTATAATTAGCGTAACGGGACTTGCGCGACACGTACGATACGAGCTGAGTGGTGTGCTGTGTGTCACAGCGTGTCACGGTGGTTTTCGACGTATGCACACACGTTACGTATACACACGCGTTTAGCTTGCGACGCTAGTTGCTCGTATAACCTTGATATCGTGTTTTGCAGGATTGTGCCTTACATGTGTTGCTTTGTGTAAATTCTAGGTTCGCACGCGGGGACTTCGGACACCGCGGAGAAAGGAAAGCAGGTGGTCGGATACACCTAGCAACAGATCACGGGTGAGTAGATGTACACATCTACGGGGGAAATCGTATGGATGGCGCGAGGCGCCCGATAGTTTTAAAACTTCTAGTAGTATAGGCATTTTGCGTATAGTTCCTAACTATCTATTTTGCTGCATTGCATGACTTTTTATATCCATATATGACTTGCTTAGTTCATCATGTAGAACCATTGAACCATTAGAAACGAGTATGCAGCGCAAGTATTAATTAACTTGCTAAATTTGAGAATGTGAAACTATTGCATCATTATCATGAGTTATGCGACACAAGTACTATTGAACTTGCTAAATTGAGAATGTGAAACTATTGCATCATTATCATGAGTTATGCGACACAAGTACTATTGAACTTGCTAAATTTGAGAATGTGAAACTATTGCATCATTATCATGAGTTATGCGACACAAGTACTATTGAACTTGCTAAATTAAGAATGTGAAACTATTGCATCATTATCATGAGTTATGCGACACAAGTACTATTGAACTTGCTAAATTGAGAATGTGAAACTATTGCATCATTATCATGAGTTATGTGACACAAGTATTATTGAACTTGCTAAATTTGAGAATGTGAAACTATTGTACCATTATCATGAGTATGCGGCACGAGTACAAATTAACTTGCTAAATTGTGAAATTACAATCATTGTATCGCCATTCATGTATAGTTTTCTAGCTACATATTGCAGTTCGTATTGTCAATACCATGAGTTCGTTCTAGCTGACATGTGTACTTATGATAATTTTCTTGAGGATTTCAGCACTTGAGATTTATGAGATTTTGGGGAAAAGCCGCAAGGATTTAATAAACCTGATCTTATTTTTTTAAACATTTGCGAGTTGCGGTTTTTCTCATAATATGATACATGTGTCGTCTACCATGGGTTTTCTGTTGGTTTCGAGACCCGTTTCGAGGAGTTGGATGAACCGTCTCGGGTACATGGTGGGCCCGATAAGGTACCCTGGGACAAGAAGATCGAGTTGTAGACGATGAGCCTGGCAGGGGCAGACTACCTACCGGTGATTGTTGGCGCGGCGGATATCCAGAGGATACCGACCGTGGTCGTGAGATATGGAGATATTGATACTTTGAGATGGGCCAGCCGGACGGCTGGGGCCCGAGATAGTGTGATACCGATACTTGAGATTTTGAGATAGTCGTTTGAGGTGTCGATGCTGGATACAGATTTCTGTTGATTTCATTGATATTACTTCAGATACTTCACAGGAGTTTTCTAAGATGAAAATGATGTTTTTCCTCGTATAAATATATTCAGATCTCGGGTAGAGTTGATTCATGTTACATACCTGCCACATCATGCTATACTAGTATTGTAGAGTTGATTCATGTTACATACCTGCCAGTACATCATACTATACTAGTATTGTAGAGTTGATTCATGTTACATACCTGCCAGTACATCATGCTATACTAGTATTGTAGAGTTGATTCATGTTACATACCTGCCAGTACATCATGCTATACTAGTATTGTAGAATTGATTCATGTTACATACCTACCAGTATATCATGCTATACTAGTATTGTAGAGTTGATTCATGTTACATACCTGCCAGTACACTATGCTATACTAGTATTGTAGAGTTGATTCATGTTATATACCTTCCAGTACATCATGCTATACTAGTATTGTAGAGTTGATTCATGTTACATACCTGCCAGTACATCATGATATACTAGTATTGTGGGGTTGATTCTTGTTGTATACCTGCTAGTACATCACGCTATATCAGTATTGTTGAGTTGTGACCCTTGCGTATATACTTACGATAGCCTTTATAGATGTTACTTATTACTCACGAGTTGGCAACTCACCCCCGTTGTGCTACAGCCTTTTTGCAGGCCCGCCCCGTCAGCACTGTAGCGGTGGACGCACTTACTCCTTTTGCTCCTTTTGTTCCTTTTGCCTGGACTTGAGACTTTTGCTCGTAGGTGGGTTGTGATATTATTTTGTGGTATTTATGTTGTTTCTCTGGGTCAAGCTCACTTGAGCCGACATGATGCTTATTTCTTGTGCCTTCTGCTTACTTCGCACATTGATGATTTACATTGCGTGGGATTTGTGTCCGCTTCGGTGAAGAGCTAGCTCCCGCTTGGGGATGCCTTATTTCATGTTATTCATATATTCCTGTTTTGTACCCGTTTGGGGGCCTGTATTTACAAAGGAGACTCTGCTGAAATTTTCGGGAAATGTGATGTTGCTTTTAAAAAGACTTGATGCGACTTAATTATTTGGAAATTTCTTTCTATATTTTGGTTTTCCTTCACTCTACTGCTCTTTTGGTTTTGATTTCTGGGCTTTGGCTTACTTAGATTACGTATGCCTTGAGACGTTTCGTAATTTAAGTGCCAGTCACGGTCCGTACCTTTCGGGTCGTGACAAACCTAATAAATCATGCAGACATCAAACTCATAACCATATGAGATACAACTGATAACACTTACCAGTTTATCTCATCCACCCTAGCTAGGGATTTCTGGTTATAGTCATGTCCTGCACAGCGCGATATCGATTCCTTATACCGGGAGAGACGAATCCTTTCGACCGCTCACTGCCTCCATGTGCTTCAGGACATACCCAACTAAAACCTGTTTGCACGACTCTCTAATACCGTGGTAGGTTAGTAATCAAAGTATAGCGGGAACACACACAAGACACTATGGCGATTTCAGGTCAAGGTATTACCCCGTACTATCATCACCAGAGAAAGCTATGTAACATAGGTATAATACCATCGAAGGGTTCTCGGTGAGTCCGTTCAGTGAACTCATTTTCCAATGAGCACCTGTATACAATCTTGAAGTCAAGCACCAATGGCTATGGGACCAACCATCGCCTTCCAACTGGGTCAAGAAACGTATACACTAGTCTACTCAGGAGTACCGATGCCCCGTCTTGATATTCCCATGACCAGGAACATTTAAGGATATGCTTATGGACTGTCCAAACTCTACTGGTATGATCCCTATCATAATCCTGGTAGTCAAGTAAAGATCCTAAGGGCTTTATCAATATGTATTAGCGATACGTAATAGAAAATAAAACATATACCCATGATGATAAAGATAAATCAGATAGCATACTATCATGTCGAGCAAGAATTTCTATTTATATAGGTCATGTACAATTACAATAATTGCCTTCAGGGCACCTATATCCAACAATCTCTTACTTGCACTTAAGGCCAATTATTGCAGTATCACATACCTAACTTCTCTAATAACAACTTCACATATCTTATTTAAGAAACAACCTTAGTGAGTGGATTCGCTACAATGTCTCTAAGTTCTTCTCTCTTTATCTTAATCTCGTGGAGATCGGCTATCTCCCGAATCAAGCAATACCTACCTTAGAATTTGTCTGGATAACTGATGGGACCAAGTTAATAAATGAACTTATTTATCCAAACAGCTTCTTAGGCTGCATCATCCGCCGAGTCATACTCAACATCCACCGACATGTCTTCCACAGTATCCTACTTGGAACCCTTCCAATATACTGCTCCTCAAAGAGAAGGTAAACTTATACCCGCAACAGACTCTCTGTTATCTACGTCCCTTTGGACGCTGGAATTGGTAACCGCCTCCAATTTGAGGCTGCCATTATCATACACCAAGAACATCACTTTAGTGCTTCACAAGTACTTGAGAATGTTATTCACTGCTATTCTTTATTTCTTTAGGATATGACTAATATTTTCTTACTATAGTAAGCACATAAGCAACATCTATTCTGGTCCATAACATCGCATGATTGACCCTACCACCGAAACATGTAAAATGTCATTCATGCGTGTCCCTGTCCTAATTAGTATGTAAGGCATCTCTTTAGAAAGGGTGACTCTATATCATGCGGGTACACAACCACGGCAGGAGTCTTCCATTATAAACCCTTTTAGAATGGTGTCAGAGTATCCAGATTGGGACAATCCCAAAATCCTTCTAAATCTATCTCTATAGATTTAGTCCCCAGATTGTTTGATATATTGCCCAAATCCTATATTGAGAAACTAATGTGACATCTATGGTTTGACCGAATCGTAGCGTAAGAACATCATTTCATATCAGGAGGATATCATCCACATACAATATGAAGAATATGACAATACTCCCTACTTCTTTCTTACAAATACTAGGTTCATCTATAATTTTGATGAAGTCAAACACTTTGACTTCCACATCAAAACAGATGATTCGTCACCGCGATGTCTGCTTTAGTCCATCAACGGACTTAAACTACTTGCACACCTTTTCGCCGCTCTTACTGTCTACAAAAGACTTCTGACAGAATCATATACATGCTCACTTCTAAATCCCCATTTAGAAAGGCATTATTGACTTCCACCCGCTAGATGTCATAGTCCTGAAAAGCAGCAATGGCAAGTGTTATCCGAATAAACTTCAGTTTATACATTGGAGAAAAAAGTGTCATCAGAATCCATACTGGATATTTGATGAAATTTTCTACAAGTCCATTTTTATTAGGTTACCATCTCTCTATCTGCACTGATCTTCTTTTAGAAGATCTACTTGCTCCTAATGGGTTTTACCCCTTCAAGAGCATCCAACAAGGTCTATAGTTTGTTGGAGTGTGTGGAGTCCAACTCAGATATCTTGGTATCTAACCATTAGTCAGAAGTCACTACTTCTTATGGCTTGCTGATAAGTGGTAGGGTCATTATCAATCATGATGCAAACCTTTCTTTCACCGTCTACGAGAAAACCGTAATATCTCTTGGATGGCTGAGATCACCTACTAGATCCACGGAGTGGCTAAAATTTGTCGGGTACAACTGAATTCTCAGGTTCTACTAAATTTTCCGTAATCATTTGTGGTTCTGAAATCTCTTTCAGTTCTACCATACTCCCACTAATTTTTTTGCAAGAAATTTCTTTTCTAAAAAAGTGGCATGTTAAGAAAGAAACAACTTTTGATCCTGAAAACGGAAGAAGTTAAACCCTTGCTAATGCTTGGGCCACAAACTTCTCATTACTGAAATGTTCCTCAAGTTTGTTCGGATTCTGATTTTGACATAAACCGGACAACATCATATCTTAAAAATTTTAAGACATGGTCTCCTTTCATTCTATATCACATATATAATCAAAGGCACTGATTTAGACGGAACCATATTCAATTAATACACAGCTGTTTCCAGTGCATACTCCAAAATGAAAAAGACAACTACGGAATACCAAGCTAAAGTTGTAACGATTCAGAAAATAGAAAATATTATTTTTGGAATTTAAATAATAAAATAATAAATTTCACGGATATTATACGTATATAGATTTGAGTTTCGTAAATTGGTATAATTATATACCTATATTTTGGAAAATAATTGGAATTTAAAATAAATTATTATTTATTAGAGTATTCATTTGATTTGGGCTTTTTATAAATTAATATATAATTATTTTCCATACAATCTCAAGTTTAAATTTAATTAGTATTTTACTAATTACTATACTAAACCATGTTTTAGTTTGTTAAACCATGTTTAGTGCGCATGACATATTGTGCACATTTTTTTTTCATTTGTATTTTAGTTTTACTTTTGTTTTTCAAAAGAAAAGAAAAAGATGAGAAAATAGAAAAGAGAAAAGAAAATGGAAAAGACATGAGGGACAAGGAAACACATAAGCATGGGCATGAGAGAGAGATAGAGAGAGAGACAGAGGGGGAGCCATGACTACAACTTTGCCAATTTCTTTTCTTCATTTCCTCCCTTCATCTCATTTCCTTTTCTTTATCTCCTCTTCTCCTCATCTTCACCTTCCTCCATCTCTTCTACCTCTCTACAAACACCCCCAAATCAGCTCAAAACCACATGAAGCCTTCACCAAACATGTTCCTAACCTCATCCTATGCTACACGGTGGGATCAAGTTTGGATTTTGAGCTCTTTTGGCCATCTAGGAATTTTCTTGAGTTGCTCCATGAGGTAAAACATCCACTTTCGATCAAGTTTTTAAGCTTCCTAACCTCATAAGCTAGTTTAGAGTTAATATGTGTATGTTTCCAAGTCTTGAAAATTCTAAAGTGAGTTGTAGTGAGCTTTTGAGGATACAACTTGTAGTAGTAGTGTAGTAGAGGATGTAGTGAGTGTTTACTTGCATAGTAGTGATAGAATCTCTAGTCTAGAGGAGTTTATAAGTTCCTAAGATGAGTTTAGAATTTTCCGATTTCAGTTTTTCTTTGAGACTTGAGAATCAAATGGAATCTGGTACTACTTGGGAACTCTGAAAATTAAATAGAGGATACAAAGAGATGTATAGACCAGTAGAAAGCCACCCTAAAAGCCCGAGCCCTTACCTCTTTATCTTGGCTACCGTTTTATTCATTTTGACCGCAATTTGCGGGTCAATTTTGGAAGTAGGCTCTGAAATTTGTTCTGTAGCTCACTCATTGGATAACTAAGACTACCCTATACGCTAAAAAGTCTCGGATCATCTTAAAAAATCTAGAGTCGTTTTACTTGATTTCTGTTAATATTTTCCGATATTTGAAACTTGGTTTTTGGATTTTCTTGATGTGACTTAGTCGTTTGACGTTCGTACGTCGACGTCAGAGAGTATTTTGTTGTTTTAGCATGCGTTGACCATAAGTTCTAACCTATGCGCACTTTGCTCATGATTTCAAATTCAATTCGGGTTTTCATTGGATGTTGAGTATGGATTCGATTGTAGGTACATTCGCGTGGACTTCGGAGATGACGAAAGAGGATAAGGCATCCGTCGGAATCAGCTAGAGTGAGGTGTAATCAGGTGAGTAGATGTATATCTATGGGAGAAGTCGGGTGGATGGCGTATAGAACCCCCGCAACCGTAGTACTAGGATACTAGATACATTCATACATACATATATATTAGATATGTATAGCTAGCCTATAGGGTTATTAGAATACTATATGCGATACTAGTAGACTTAGTAAAAAGATAAACCCCAGTACTATTTCTTAGCCTATGAGCTATATCTACTTATGAAAGTATATAAATACATATATTTACAATATGATACGATAAGATGAGTCGATATGATTAGATATGATGATATGAGGCGATATGATATATGAGGACATAAGATGATATATGATGATATGAGATGAGATGATGTACGTGACTATGGATCTGTACTATTGATTGATGATATCGTACGATGGATTATTCCGTACGTGATATGATGAGGATGGATCACCGATATTTATTTTCGACTCGAAAATTATAGATTAAAATCCTTAAAATAGTTATTATGATATATTTAGAGCCATACCTACTTTCAAAAACTAATGAATCATTATGCACTTTTAAATGATAATTTCAAGAGGACGCTACGACTTTTCAAATGGTACTTTTTTCAAAAACATCGTAGCCCCTATTTTCTAAAACAACGATTCATATTATTTTAAACTATAATTGTATGGCTCATATGCAGTTGCGTATTTTTATACTGTTCGCGTTTACGATTTCTTTATTCTGTTTACGTTCGTGTTACGATTTCTTATTTTTGCACACGCTCGCATTTCTTTCATTTACAATATATATACTATGTTTCATACCCTTATCTTTACATGACTTCGTTTGCTAGGACACACACACCATTATCGATGATGCACATATTGCATGTACACCTATTCACATGCTCGCACACACATCATCGGTAATTGCCATACCATATACAGAGATAGAACTCGTTATGTTACCATAGCACCTTATAACCTGTTAGCATTTTAATTACTGTTTAGTACCTAGTACCACATATTATTTCAGATATTTCACTTTCTTTACCTTGCTACACGACACGCTCATATGAACACACTTGCTATGCATTACAGTATTGTTCTTTGCATGTACATATTATTTCATTATTACCAAATTCTTATGAGATTCCGTTTTCATGAGATTTCTGGATTTGAGAAACCGCAGTTATTATTTAAAAACTTGTGAATGTTTTAAAAACGCGATTTTCTCTTGATATGATATTTCGGCGTCCACCATGAGATTTCTTGGTTCTAAGTTATGATGATTATCCTAATTGAGGTAGGGGGAGAGAGACCGATTGCGGATACATGGTAGACCCGGTACGGTATCTCGGGACAAGAAGATCGTATAGAAAGGCGCAGAGCATGACAGGGAAACACCACCTACCGGTGACAGTATTGGACCGGTGGATATCCGGAGGATACCAACCAGAGTGATATGAGACAGATTGATATGAGGACCGATTTGATGAGACGGTGCCTGAGATATGAGGGCCGATATGATGAGATGACACCTGAGATATGAGGATTTACGTGTCGATACTGGGCACGGGATTTATGATGATTTCAAGTGTCGATGCTGGACACTCAGGATTTCATGAAGATTTCGAGTATTGATGGACACTCATCGAATGATATGTGTACATACATGATATGGATGACATGACACCACATATTGATACAGGGAAGATATTATACTTATATATATACAAATATATACACATTTATTTTGATACCACATAGTATGATATTATTATTTTATTACAGTACGACCTAGGAGATCGTTATACATTCGATTTCTACCTGATGATGACTTTTACTTACGAGTTGGCAACTCACCCCCGTTGTGCCATAGTTTTCTTGCAGGACCGACTGCTCGGACAGTAGCGGCTTGCTGGCATACTTCTTCGGGTGATTGCTTGGTAGGTGGGTTACACTTCGGATCGTAACCACCATTGTACATTATTTTATTCAGTTGTATCTAGTTAAAAGCTCTATCAACCAGACTATGTATATTTGGTAGATCTAGTGACCAGTTTGTATATTCTTTCAGACTTAGTGTCGAGACTTGTATTATTCCTTATATTGGATTTGATGATGTTTTGGTTTTTCTTTACTCTTTTTCTGTGATTGATCTTCTCCTTGGACGTTGTATACTTATTTGCGTGGTTGTGTTTCCGCTATTTGGCGAAGAGCTAGCTCCCGCTTGGGGATGCCAATATTATTATGTATATGTACTTGTTTTTATTAAAATTTACAAAGGAGGTGCTGCCCAAATTTCAAACGGTGAAAATATTTTCAAACTATAGCATACAACCCACTTGTATTTCAAACGAACGTTACTTATACTTTAAAAAGAGAACTTGATTTCATTATACCCCTTTTTCAAAACTTCACTTCCACTATTTTCCTAAAAAGGTTTAAATTTCTAGTTTTCGGCTTACTTGGGTTACGGTGGGATCCTATAGACTTCACGTGATTCAAGTGCTGGTCACATTCCATTTCCGGGTCGTGAAAAAAGTATCCACCTCTTCAATCACATCGAAGAATCTTGATACTTCCGACGTCTGGTCTTCTACTTTATTCATATACTCTATGAACTTCTCAATAGCTTCAGACTTTGATTTTTAACAAGAATGCGCGTCCAAAATTAGAGCACTCATAGGTAAACAGAATGAACTATGAGTACCCACCCCTTGTCCGTACAAACATCGGACCATATACATCATTATGTGTAAGTCCTAAGAGTTCATTAACTCTTACTCCGTGTGTTGTAAGTTGAGAACTGTATTTTGGTTAAGAATATTTATACCGTTATCCTATGTACCTTACCTAATCAACATTTGATGCAGGTAAATGTTCATAACATAATTTTTCAAAATTCGAATATCCTTATTTATCAAATAAAGAAAACGAATATTCATTTTTAGAAGTAAAGTTGGTGCACAATAACAGTTATTCAAAATCAAAAGTTCATCGCTAGGCAAAACTAGGTGATTTTCCTCAATAGCAACATTTGCTCCGATTTTCGACTTTTAGGATCAAATCATCATTTCCCAATACTCTACTCCTTCTCAGTATCTATAACATCTTACAGATGTGGGATCCTGATCTGGTATCATATGCCCAGGATGCAGAGTTAATTGAGAAACAATTTTCAATTACAAACACAACAAAAAATGAAGCATCATATGCTTCAAAGGGATGGCCAGGTATTCTCAGTAATGCCTCGTCCATTACCCAGGCTCATGACAGTAATTGCAATCTCCTTTCTCTTCAGCTGCAACCCCTTAATTAAGATGTCTCTATGTCTTAACTTGTGTACACCGAACTTAGGCTGGATGGTTTTCTTCTTTCCCTTCTTTTCAGCTTCAGCCTTATGATTGGAAGAAGACTATCCAACAAGCGTAACTGATGTATTTTCTTTATTGAAGGAGCTCTCAACTTGAGATAAGGTGGAGGATAGAGACAAATGAATTATATCAATATAAATTTTACTTTCTCCAGAACCAGTGGCCATTCTCGATTGCAAAAATTTCTCCGAGTTAATATGTAACTATACGAGATGGCTTTCCAAGCACTATGGATCTCTGTACCGGATAAAGAGGATTTTGGAGTAAGTAAAGTGGAAGTAGGAGGAGCAAGGACATATGTGACTTCGTCGTGAATTAGGGCAATCATGGAATTCTAAAGCCAATGATTGTAAAAAGTTTCGGTTAACTTGGTTTTACGAGTTTTAGTTTAAGGCCGGTCATGGTCGCTGCCAGAGAGAGAAAAGAAGTGCTTAACGTGCTCTCTTGCAAGATTAGATTGGTTTATTAATTTATCTAATCAAGATGTCTCTCACTGTTTCGTCAAATTCTCTTTCAAATCCTAAAAGGAGAACTAGACGGTATCATGTACGCTCCACAAGTTCGCTAACCGATTGGCCATGACAGTGTAAGTACTTCGAGGGAGGTCCCCCGTGCTCTCGCACGGACCCAATTGAATAACCCCGTTTACTTAGAGGTATAATCTCGTAAATACCTTTTTAGACACCTAATGGGTTAGCTAATTTGTGAAGTGAAAATCTCTTGGGAGTAACTATTACTCACAGTGGGAATCAGGATCCAACTATCACATAGAAGGTATGCAATCACATTGCAAGTTTCAACACTTGAAACTCCCGATATAGTTTTTACCCTTAACGGTTTATGACCTTGACGGAGGCCGACAAATCATAAGCCGCTAGTCAAGTTCTACTCGTCATGATTAATTCAAACCCATCAGCACAAACTCTTGATTGAGGCCAACAAAGCCGTGTGACTATCCCGACTAATCTTATCAACATGAAGCAGACAATCATCACTTAGCTACCGTACACTACGCCTTAACGGAGGCCAACAAACGCAGCACGAATACTAAGTAATCTAATAATTTGAAATGACGGAGGGATACGCTTAGTTTTGAAGAAAACGCTTAACGTAATGAATTTGATATCGTTAAAGAAACCGAGTGGTTTTAAATAACATGGTTGTTTTGAAAATTGGTTTCTACAACATCAGTTTAGGTTTATTTTTATTGCATTAATTATATTAACGTAGTCCCATCATTTAGATAATAACACTTATTTTATAGATTCCTACCACACCAGAAAAACATGATATGAAAATAAAAATAGAGTGTTTTATATGCCATTCGTGTTCGCCACGGGGTATTAGGTCTTCACCGTAAGGTTACTTAACTTACGGCAAGGCGGACGCAGGAGTAGAGTGAATGTAAAATATGTAGAACACTTATTTATATATATCATATGTATATATACATCACAGACAAGTAATCACATTACATGTATGCGGTAAACATCATAAAATAATGGAATAATCAGATGTCCTAGAAATCACGAGTTTCGTTTGTGCCGCAAATGAAACGCGACAGTCCACGGCCGCGTTAATAGCACGTACATAACCAAATGAATACCCTTATGAGTGCAGCGATCCACTCGCCAATTCTAAAACGGGACAACCTGGCCTCAACACCTTGAGGGGGCCACCTAGCGCATTCTAGGATCCGACGGCTCGAGGACCCCTCCGTGGGGCAATACACCAAATATAATATACATACAATGGGAAAAACGGTCTTAACATGACCACGTCCCGAAAAAGAAAAATACATTTGGCATTATACATTACGTGTGAATTGAAATACAATACTTTGCATACAACACATTTACATGCGGGCTATTCATTCACGACAATCCGAACTAAACTAAACACACCAACAACACATTCAACTAATATGCAATCTCGTCTAATTGATTGCATATCAATCAGGTGACGTATACTACCACATATCCTTAAATGTGTTCAACCAACTTGATTAAACACTTTGATCGGGTTAATTCGAAACCGCGGCAAAAAATTTAATAACCCACGAGTTTGATCTTTTGAAATTCAAAAAACAAAATCTCAAGATCATTTTGGCACAAAAAATCCCTCATTTTTTGGTCAAAATGAGTCCCAAATGACCCGAATTATGCCTAAGACCCCGACGGGGATCTCGAGCACGACCCATGGGGCCTCGGGAGAGTCTTGGTAGGGCCCCCAACCTAAGCCCACCAATTAGTGGCCTCGGGTTGGTAGCCCAACCCGAGACCATTAAGTGGTGGTCTCAGGTGAAGGGGCCACCCAAACCCCTGGGGAATACCCAGGATCACCTCCGAGCCCGCACGGATGTCTTGGTCCGAACCAACGACATCCGAGGCTCGGGTACAATTCAAAATGAGAGGTTTTTTTAGCAATTTTTCAAAACTAAACTTTTTTAAATTTGGGTTTTGAATCAATTGGCCACAATTACAACTACTAATATTTGATTCGGCTCTGATACCATATTACAGATTGGTTCTAGGGTCGCAACAATTGCGGACCGCGGTGGAATTGCAAACAAAATTTTTCAAGAGCATAGAACCAATTCCAAACCCAAATTCATATTAAATTCTTGTAATTGTAAATAATCAAAAGAGCAATATAACAAGTTTAGAGGGGCTACTGTTGGATATAGTGATCTCAAGGCAATTATTGTAATTGTAGATAGGCAATTATGGTAATTGAGGGAGGACCTATACGGGTAGAACAGTCTTGCTCGAGATGATAGTATGCTATCTGGTTTGTCTTTATCATTCATGTGTATACATTTTATTACGTATCGCTAATACATAATGATAAAGCCCATATGATTTTTGCTTGACTACCAGCATTATGATGGCGATCATATATGTGTGAGCTGATTAGTCCATAAGCACATCCTTAAATGTTCCTAGTCGTGGGAGTATCGAGACTGGGCATCGATATTCCAGAGTAGACTAGTGTATACTTTCTAGACCACGACAAGGGGCGGTGTCCGGTCTCATAAGCCATTGGTGTTTTGACATCTAAGATTGTATACAGGTGCTCACTGGAGGTGAGTATACAGAACGGACTCGCCGGGAACTCCTAGATGGTATTATATCTATTGTCAGATAGCAGTTCTCTGGTGACATGAATATAGGGTAGTCTTTAGATATGAGATCGTCATTTGTTTTGTGTGAGTTCCTACTGTACTTAGATTAATACCCTACCACGGCTTATAAGAGTCGTACAAACATGTTTTAGTTGGGTACAGTCCCGAGCCACATGGAGGCAGTAAGTGATCGGAAGAGTTCCGTCTCTCCCGATATACGGAGTTAATGTCGTGCTGTGTTTAGTTGGTCATCACCATAAACCCCTGATCAGGGTGGATGATATTTACTGATAAAAAATCAATAGTTTCTCGGTAAGTGACGATCTTGACACCGGCACGACATATCGGGTTATTAGGGGTCTGATGTTATCCACCCTTAGACCTGGTATGCGACACTTAGACTAAAAGATTTGACTGTACAGTGATTGTCACTTACAGGCTTAGTAAGGTATGGATGGATTTGATTGTCGACATCCCTTTCGACATATACCTGGGTAGCCGTTATGTACAGCTAGTGCCGCTGACGTGTTTGTGCTTATGGATTTATCCAGTAACTCACTGCCAGTGTATTGTCAAGTCTTTAGAGTTTCATAGAGGGTTTTCCCGGTTCATGCGATATGATGTAGAGGCCGTATGTTGATACGTGCATGAGTCTGATTAAATACATTACCTAGCTACACGGACTTTAATCGGACGTTTGATAATACTAGCCGGCTTATTAACTCATTTATTGATTTAATAATATATATTCTAATATTATGTTCACTATTCATTTTCACTCTCTTGGCTATTCGTATTTTTATACGGATACGCGTATATGTATTTCGATACATATACCAGGAGTTGTATTTTGTATTTATACAAAATACATCTAGAAGGGGACAACTTATTAGGATTTTCTTTTTGTTAAAAAAGAAAAGAAATAAGGTGGAGGAAGAGGCATGGATGAGAGCATGGTTAAGAGGGATAGGCTCATTTTTATATTGTAAAATGTTATGACATATATTTTTATCGTTGTAAAAATTCCCTTATACTCTCATTCATTTGTTATGCTACACTCTCTCTCCTCTCCTTCGCATTCTTCCTCTTGAGCTCTTTAGTTCTCTTGAGTTTCGATATTGAGAGAATTAGATAGTGATATATTTCTACATCCCTCACACTCTATCCCTAGCAACTTTAGATGGTGAGTTGCTTTCTCAAAGTTCGCTTTGGAGCGGAGTGTAACGTTTTAGAAATCGTTTTGCGAATTTTTCCGTTTTAGGGCAAAATAGTCGGTATTTTCCGTTTTAACACGATTATTGCATACCGATTGTCATATCATTACTTCATGTACTTGTAGTACCTGATAGAGTACCTTACATGACTGTTACATATATATCATCATATTATTGTTTCATGTATTAATTGTACATGCTAGTGTACTTTTCATAATTATTGCATTACATATGACCATTCATTGCTATTAGATGCTTATGTTAGATTCGCGCTGTACGTACATACTCGCGATTACCTGCATATGTTATTTTACTATTCACGAGTTGGCAACTCACCCCCGTTGTGCCACCGTGTTTTGCAGGTGTTCCTCAGGATAGTCAGAGACAGGGCTATTTTCATCCGTCGTATCATCTTTTGCTGCGGATACCGCTTCGCCTGACAGTGTGCAGTTTTTCTTAGGTAGATTTTGCGGTTATCCAATGTCGCTTGTTGTATATTTCGTTGTATCCTATACTCTCCATCTACCATTATCTTGTATGACTTAGAGACTTGATGTGAGGATGGTATTGTATATTATTTTATGAAGTGGAGGTTTTTATGCAGTTTTATTTATATCATCTCTTTCTTCGCTACGGCGTCGTATATCTGTTGTGGTGGTTGTTTTCCGTCTTTTGGCGTGGATTTGCTCCCGTTGGGGATGCTTTACTTTATATTTATGTTGTACCCATTTTTGGGGTTGGTTTTTACAAAGGTGGTGCTGCCGAAATTTTCAAGAAAGTAAATTGGACTTAAGGAATTTATACTTGAGATTTTCAAAAGTTTAAACAACGTTTCTTATCTTTTCTTGTCTTTTAATGGTTTAGATTTCTGAATTTTGGCTTTCTTTTACTGCGTTACGCCTGTAGACGTTGCGTAGTATTAGGGCTGTCACGTGCGAATTTCGGGTCGTGACAAATTTGGTATCAGAGCGCTAGATTTTACCTTTCGGAGTGTAGGATGACCTTGGTATGATGGAGTAGGTAGCTTAAGCAGAGTAACCTAGTGTGTGTATGTCCACGGCATACTCACGATGCGGTACTCCGCCTAAAGTGACCTAAGTACAAATTGCTTGAAATTCCTTTCATGATATATATCCTTGAGATTCGATTTCCGTGTTTATATCGAATCCTATCTCTATTTATAGCCTTTGCCGTCGACGACTATGGGGACTCAGAGTGATGCAGCGAGGACCGAGGTCAGGATTGATTCGGGTAGGACGAGGACTGACCAGGATGGCACGCTCGTTGCACAGGAGCAGTTGGATCCACCTTCGACAGATAGTATCGCTAGGCTTGTGGCAGAGATGCAGGACATGCGCCAGACGATGAGTTCATTGGTTGAGGTCATTCGAGCGCAGCGACAGGAGGTTATTCTCCTTGTTACCCAGTTGTTCTTTGCGATTAGCACACAGCATTCCGTCACCTACATATCACCTATGGATGCAGCCCCAGCTGACGAGACACGTCTTCCTGAGACTTTGGGAGTTTCGGATCGTACAGATGTACCAGCTCAGAGACAAGTCATCGAGACAGATTTCGTGACCGTCACGGAAGTAGCAGAGGCTTAGGACGAGGTCAGTCGTTCAGCTCTCATTCCCAGGAGGGTCAGCAGTCGTCGCGTGGATGTTTCTGGTGCGGGAGTCTTCATCACCTCATCAGAAATTGTTCCTTAGTACCGCGTCAGATGCGTATTCTGAGAGGTCGTAGTCGCGAAGGGTTCGCTCAGAGGGGATAGGTTAACCGGGGAGGATATCAGTCAGTTGCGGGTAGAGGGCAGACATGAGAGTTTGCTTCTACTCATCGGGACGCGAGGGCGTCCAATGCAGAGTTTTCAGGTATTATAAATTCATATGTTCTTAGATGTACTTGTTTGTTTTACACACTTTGTGCCGTGGTTGGGCCGAGAGTCATGTTAGCTAGATCAGCCATTTGTTGTGTTAACTTCTGTCAGCGATTCTTTTGTTGCGCGACACGTATTTCGGTCATGTGCCAATCGGATAGGAGATAGAGATTTGTCCGTCGTTGTGATCCTTCTAAAGATGTTGGATTTGACGTCCTCCTGGGCACGGACTGGTTAGCTACGTTCTAGGCGTCTGTGGACTGCCGTGAGAACACAGTCAGGTTTTGTTTTCCCGGCGAGTCAGTTCTTGTTGTGCGGGAGGACAGTGGTGCCGCCTCTCACAGCTTGAATTCAGCGTTTTTCGCTAGTCGGCTTTTGAGGAGAGGATGTCGAGAATTCTTGGCGTTCATTCATGATACCGGAGCCACAGTGGGTTTGTTGGACCGGGTTTCTTTCATGCGATAGTTTCCGACGTTGTTCCAGATGAGCTGGCGAAGCTTAGGGAGCTTAAGGATCAGCTGCCGAGTTGTTTGTTGGGGGGCTTGTGCGTCTGAGTGTTTCGCATTGGGGAGCTCCTATTCTGTTTGTTAGGACAAGGACGGCAATTGAGGTTGTGTATCGATTGATCGTCAATTTAACCGGCTTACGGTGCAGATAGGTATCATTTATCTTGCATTGACGATTTCTTCGATCAGCTCCCGAGTGCGAGACATTTTCAAAGTTTGTTTGGGATCAGGTCATCATTGTTGCGGGTTTGGAGTGATGACATTCCACAGACTGCCTTGTGCGTGCTATAGGCTTTGTGTGTTTTAGTGGTGTCATTGGACTCACCAATGCCCTAGCGGCATTCGTAGATATGATGAACCAGATTTCTTCACGCCGTTCCTCGACCAGTTATTATTATGTTATTGACGACATTTTTTTCTATTCAATGTGTCATGAGGGACAGGAGTAGCACTTGAGGATTTGTTTTGCAGACATTGGGAGAGCCCCAGCTGTTGCTAGATTCTCAGAGTGTTCCTTCAGGCTTGTTTGTGTTGACTCCTAGGTCTTGTAGTTACGGGAGATGGTTTTCGTATGGTTCCGAGGAAGATCGAGGCCATACAGCTTTGGCCCAGACTTATGTACGGTCGGTGGTCCGCAGATTTTTGGGCTTAGCAGGTTTTTACCGCCGTTTCGTGCAGGATTGCTAGTGTAGTGCTGCACCGTTGACTGAACTGACCGGAATGGAGGTTTCTTTTCTTTAGACTGAGGCATGCGTGCGGAGTTTTTCAGCAGTTGAAGACTCGGTTAACAACTGCATCAGTTCTTTCTTTGCTTTCTGGTTCGGGTGACTTTGTTGTTTAACTGTAATGTTTCGCGAGTGGGGCTCGATTGTGTACTGAGGTGACACTATAGAGTTATCGCTTTTGCTTCCCTACATCTGGAGGATGTACGACCAGGATATCCCACTCTTGATCTGGAGATGGCCGCGGTGGTCGTGCGTTGGAGATTTGGAGACACTACTTGTTCGAGAGTCGTGTCAGATTTTTACGGACCACCAGAGCTTAATATACATCTTCCTGCAGCGGGTGTTGATTGTTGAGACAGCCTTTTGCAGATTTACAGTTTTTGTGCGATCATTGAGTACAGCTTAAGTTCGCCTCTACTGAGGGGACACCTTGCTCATGTCCGCACCCGACCACTTTCCCTTAATCGCTCTCGTGAGGCACTGCCCGCCGATGCTCGTTCGTCAGAGATACTTAAGCATACTCGGCTGGGTAATGATTCGGAGTCCTTGAATTGTGACCAGATGTGCTACATTTGGGGACGCGTTTGCGTACCTGATACTATTGGGTAGAGACGCGAAATCTAAGAGCAGGCACATCAGTCAGCTTTCGGTGTTCATCCAAGTTCCACCAAATTATGACGTGACTTGTGAATCAGTTACTGGTGGGCAGGATGAAGAGTAAAGTTTCGGATTTCATTCAAGGTGTCTGTCTTGTTGTGTGCTAGGTTGAGCATCTGAGACCGGCTGGAGAGTTGCAACCTTTAACCGTTCCGAAGTGGGAATGGGAGCAGATCTCCACGAATTTAGTTATGGCATCTACCCAGGTTTAGTCAGGGCGTGACTCCATTCGGATGCTAGTTGTCCGGTTATACTCGGGTTGCTCAGTTGTCCTTTGTTAAGTTGTGCGTTGCGCGGAGCTCCTTCATGGGTCGTATCTGAATAGGGCACCTTATTCGCTTGCCGTCTTGGGCAGGAACTTCAGGAAGCCTTGGGTACTGGTTGAGCTTTAGCTCCGTTTTTCCATCCACAGGATGATAGTTTTGTGAGAGCGGGCTATACCGACTCTGGAGGATATGCTTGTGCGTACTTATTAATTATTGTCGGCAGTTGGGATCGTCACTTGCCATTGTTATGACTCTCCTTCGATAGCAGTTATCAGGAGACATTCCAATTGGCAACCTTTAAGTTTTGTTTGTGGGGTGGTGTCGATCTCCAGTCTGTTTTTTGACTCTGCGAGATTAGGATTTTTGGACCCCAGCTAGTCTAGAGACTTCGGAAATGATCCAGTTGGCTCAGGTCAGGATGATGACAGCCCAGTGCAGACAGAGGTCTTATGCCGACCGTTGTGGTCGCAGACTTGAGTTCGTAGTGGGAGCTCATGTATTCCTACGGATTTTTCCGATGAATGAAATGTTGAGTTTTGGGAAGCTTATCCCAGAATTGTAGGTCCTTTTAAGATCCTTAAAGCGAGTTAGTTCTGTTGCCTTTGATTTGGCACTTCCGCACAGATTATTGAGTGTTCACCCCGTATTCCTTGTGTCGATACTTTGCAATTACCTTCATGACCTTTCTCACATGATTCAGCATCAGACCATTTGGCTTAGACGCGATCGTTTCGTTCACCGGCAGCCAATTGTGTTAATGGCTCGGCAGGTGGAGAAATTTCGATCAAGGGTCTTGCCATTTGTGAAGGGTTTTCTTGGACGTAGCCGTATAGTGAGATGATCACTTGGAATGTTGCGAGCGAAATTTGGGATTTTTGTAGTCTTCTCTTTGAAGGTACGCTTAGTGAAAATTTTAAATTCGGCGATGAATTTTTATAAAGGGGGAGATTGTAACGTTTTAGAAATCGTTTTGCGAATTTTTCCGGTTTAGGGCAAAATAGTCGGTATTTTCCGTTTTAACCCGATTTCGATCAAACGTCCGTAGAAACTTGCCGTCACCTAGTTTAGCTAAAATAAAGCTAGTGCATATGGGAGGTTTTGGTTTAGATAGAATTTTTTCCAAATAAAATATTATTTTAGCCGGTAAAATATGCATGTAAATCGAGAAATTTCTTCTAAACGAGAATCATTAGAAATCATCACTACAATTATTTTGGAAGCTTCTTTTCTAAATATCTTGATATTTTTAGTGCATAAGGTTTTGAATTAAAAAAAAGAAAAGAAAAGAAAATGAAAGAAATGTGGCATTTTGTATTAAATGGCATTAATTGAATTACTTTGCTAGAACATTCTTTATTTTTTCACAAAACCCCCTCCTTGCTTTGGCCGGCCATTTTCTTGGCTGCCCCAAATTTTTCCCTCCATTTCTATCTCATTTTGCTTCATTAGGATCATCAAAAATCCTAAATAAATCCCACAAATTCATAACTAAATCAATACCCATTTTTCTTCAACCTTAATCTTGCTCGGATATTCAAGAAAAGCATCATTTTGGAGGATTAAATTTTGAAGTTTGTTGCTAATTTGAGATATAAAATCCTAACCCTAATCCTTAATTTTTTAAGTTTAAATTTTTATGCTAGCTTAATTAGATGTTAATTTAAGTTTTTAATTTCATGTTTAATTCATTATTCATAATTTTTTTAAAGAAATTCAAGTTAAGATTAAAACTTGATTTAAGTGTTTAATGTTTAATTGAAGTGTTAATTTGTGATTAGAAAAAGCTTAACCTAGTAGAAAATGATAATTATTGTTAATGAATACTTTGTTTAATTATGAAATATTGCTTACTAGGTTTTTGCTAAAACTTATTTTGCAAGTGTTACAAATATAGAAATGCTTTAGATAGCTTAGTTAGCTATTATAAGGTGTTTGTAATCGCTAGATATGCGTTAGCTTGAAACTAGTGTGAAATATTGCGATAAGTTGTTTAATAGGTTTCGGGGTTTTTCCGACGTAGTTTCAATTGGTTGTTGCGAGATTATATCTATTATATTCCTCACATTAATTGTGTTGTGTTGCGCAATCGGGACGATCGGAGTCTAGACTTGGTGTTTTGTAGTTTAGCGACCCTAGTTAGGGTTTTTAACCGATGTCGTGCGCGTTAGATGCGCTAAGTGCGCAGTGTAATTTTCTGGCCGTTTTCATTGCGTTTCATTGTCTTTTCATCGATATAGGATATTTAGCTTATGTGATGTGTTTGTGAAATTTTAGGTTCGCAAGCGGGGACTTCGGACGCTGGGACAAAGGGAAAACAGGTGGTAAGCTTCACATAGCCAGGAGCGTTGGTGAGTAGATTTAACATCTACAGGGGAATCGACCGCATGGTGTTATGCGTCTGGGCTAGAAATGACTAGACTTGTCGCATATTCTATTTCATATTTAGAATTTCGTATACACCCTACTAAGTTAATTACTGTGCTTGGACTAGTGTCCTTAGGACACTGCACTATTATTGACGGCTTATGTTTCACGAGCACTGATTGTAAGTCGATGTACAACACCCCACGACTTGCGGGGAGGCGGAAATATGAAAAACGATCTTGTTCTTTGCTTAAACATCGACTAACCGCATGAATCGAAGCTAAACGATAACTAACAAGAAACATAGAAGTTCTATACTACTATGTTTAGGGATTATACCTAACGAATCGTGTCCTTCGTCTTTGCGAACTCCTCCTCCTCCTCGGCCCTTCTCGAAGTAGTAGACGATCCACCCGAGAGCTTTACTCCAAGTTTAGCCTCTAAACTTGAGGCAACTAACCTTCTTTAAGTGCTAATCAAAGAAGCTAGGTGATATAGAGTGAGGGTTATGGTTTAATTAGTCTAACTAATCCTTGTACTCAACACATGAGAGGGGAGGATTAGGGTTTGAAGAGGGAGAGCTTGAGGAGAGAGAAGGTGAAGATAATAATGAAGTGAGAAGAATGAGTTATGATAATATATATCAAGCATTTCTTTTATCAAGAAAAGAAAAGAAATGAATTTAACAACCATGCTTGATAATATCTAGTGATGATTCACATCCATGAGTCATTAAGCATTTATGATGCATTAATGACATGGATGAATCATCCATATGACTCACTAATCACATTCATTGTATATGCCACCTAAACCTCCTTAGTCACCATCTTCTAGAAGCTTCTCGCGCAATTACAAGAACGCCCCTCCTTTCCGCAAAAATACGGAAAAACTTTAGACTGTATAAATCCAATAACCGGATACCAGTAACTGGCTTAAACCAAAGCCGACTGGTAAAAACTGTCCGAAAAGTCGTACGTGTGTAAACACACGTATGCGTCCGAACCCTTGTCGTAAAACCATACGACCTCTATATCGTTTCGCCTGGAGTAGGGAAACTCTCTGTGTGGGACTCTAGAGACTCGACTACTACGCTGGCAGTGGGTTTAACCACAGACCGCAAGCGGCACTAGCTGTACGTTACGGTCCCCAAGTAGATGTCGATAAGAAGGCCGATGAGGAAACCCATCCGAACTCCTACTGAGTCTGATGTGACAATCTCCGTACAGTCCGGTCCGTTCGTCTAAGACTATCGCATATCGGGCCTAGGGGGGCGGCAAGCGTCAGTCCTTTAATTGCGGTATAAGTCGTGTCGGAGCGAAGCCCATTACATCCTGAGAAACTACTGGAACCTACCAGCAAATCTCGCTTGCCCTGGCCAGGGACTTTGCGTAATGGCTCTCTGACACAGCGCGATATCAACCCCCAATACCGGGAGAGACGAATCCCGTCTAACCGCCACTGCCTCCAAGTGCTCGGGACTGCACCCAACTGCTACTTGTTTGCACGACTCCATTGATCCGTGGTAGGGTAGCAATCTAAGAACAGTGGGACACACTCGAGGCGAAGTAGCAGTGTCAAGTCTGCGGACTATGCTGTACTCATGTCACCTGGGAACTGTTCACTGACGACTGGTATAAAACCAACCAACAGTCCCCTGTGAGTCCTGTCCGGTGTACCCGTAACCTAACGAGCACCTGCATACTATCTCCAGTATGACGTACTGACGGCTGTGGGACAGACCATCTCCCCAACTGGGATGAGAAGCGTACACACTAGTCTACTCCGGAGTATCGATGCCCTGTCTCGATAATCCAACGACTAGGGACCTGAATAAGGATGTGCTTGTAGACTACCCAGCCCCCCTAGTGTGACTGCCATCACAACGCTGGTAGTCAAGCAAGATCCTTAGAGCTCTATCAATACGTATACTCACATATTAAGATAGAAAAAACCAAGTAGCATACTACCATCTTTAGCAAGACTGTTATATACATGTGAATATCCCAAGCTTCCATTAAGTAATATACAAACTAGTATGATACAGTAATGGCCTTCTAGGGCATAAACACTAACAATCTCCCACTTGCACTAGGGCCATGTACTGGCGTATCGAAGACCGATGATCTCGAGTAGCCTCTCGAACTGAATCTGAGGTAGGGCCTTTGTGAATGGATCAGCAATGTTCTCTTCAGAAGCAACTCTCCGAATCTCGATCTCCTGACTATCAATGATCTCCCTGATCAGGTGATACCGCCTTAAGATGTGTCTGGACTTCTGATGGGACCTTGGTTCCTTTGCTAAAGCTATAGCTCCGTTGTTGTCGCAATACAGAGGTATTGGATCAACTATGGTAGGAACCACCTGAAGTTCTGTTAGGAACTTCTTCATCCAGACTGCTTCTTTTGCGGCATCGCAAGCAGCTATATACTCCGCTTCCATCGTCGAGTCAGCAACGGTGTCCTGCTTGGAGCTCTTCCAGCACACCGCCCCTCCATTGAGGGTAAAGACATAACCCGACATGGACTTGGAATCGTCCTTATCACTCTGGAAGCTGGAATCAGCAAAGGCCTCCAACCTGAGGTCTTTTCCGCCGTAAACCAAGAACATCTCCTTAGTCCTTCTCAGGTACTTGAGAATGTTCTTTACTGCTATCCAGTGCTTCTCCCCTGGGTCTGACTGATACCGGCTTACCACGCTCAGTGCGTAAGCTACATCTGGTCTGGTACACAACATCGCATACATTATAGAGCCTACCGCAGAAGCGTAGGGTATAATAGACATGCGTTCCCTTTTCTTATCAGTCTTGGGAGACATCTCTTTGGAGATGGTGATTCCGTGACAAGCCGGTAGATTACTGCGCTTAGAATCTTCCATACTGAATCTTTTCAGTACAGTGTCGATATACCTGGACTGCGAAAGTCCCAACATCCTCTTGGATCTATCACGATAGATCCGGATCCCCAGAATGTAAGAGGCATCACCCAGGTCTTTCATGGAGAACCTGTGTGACAAGAATCCTTTGACAGATTGTAGCATAGGAATGTCATTTCCTATCAATAGAATGTCATCCACGTACAAGACGAGGAATACAACACTTCTGGCTACAACTTTACTATATATACACGGTTCATCTGGATTTTTGATAAAGTCATATTCTTTGACTGTCTCATCAAAACAGATGTTCCAACTCCGCGATGCCTGTTTTAGTCCATAAATGGACTTAAGCAGCTTGCATACTTTTCCGCTGCTCCCACTCTGATTGAAACCCTCTGGCTGATCCATATAGACGCACTCTTCTAAATTTCCATTTAGAAAAGCCGTCTTTACGTCCATCTTCCAGATTTCATAATCATGGAAGGCAGCAATAGCAAGAAGGACCCGAATGGATTTGAGCATAGCCACTGGAGAAAAAGTTTCGTCATAGTCCAAACCAGGTCTTTGACGAAAACCTTTTGCAACAAGTCTAGCCTTATAGGTTTCCACCTGTCCATCTACACCAATCTTTTTCTTGAAGATCCATTTGCATCCTATGGGTTTTACCCTATCTGGAGCAAAGTCCAAAGTCCATACTTTGTTGGTGTAAATGGACTCCATTTCGGTCCGCATTGCATCTAGCCATCGTACCGAGTCGCTGCTCTGGATGGCCTGCTGGAAGTCAGTAGGTTCATCATCATCTATGATGCAATCCTCTCTATCCCCATCTATGAGAAAACCGTAGTATCTCTCAGGCGGATAAGACGGCCTACTACTCCTGCGGAGGGGTGCGGGAATGTCCTGTTCTTCTTGAACTTCCGGTTCTACCAAACTTTCAGTAGCAGTTTGTGGTTCTAGAATTTCTTCCAGTTCTATTTCGCTCCCACTTATTTCCTTTTCTAAAAACTGATGTTCCAGAAAATGGGCATTACGAGAAACAAAAACCTTTTGTTCCTCTGCGTAATAGAAATAATATCCCTTGGAGTTCTTTGGATATCCCACAAACATACATTTTACTGATCGTGCCTCGAGCTTGTCCACATGCTGCTTTTTAACAAAAGCTGGACATCCCCAAATCTTCATATGCTGAAGATGGGGTTTCTTCCCAGTCCACATGTGATATGGAGTGGTAGGCACAGTCTTGGTAGGAGCCCTGTTCAAAAGATATGCCGCTGATTCTAGCGCATAACCCCAGAAAGATCGCGGTAACTCAGCATTACTCATCATGGATCGTACCATATCCAATAGGGTTCGATTCCGTCTCTCCGATACACCATTATGCTGTGGAGTGTATGGAGGAGTAAGCTGAGAGAGAATTCCTTTCTCTTTTAGGTAACCTAGGAACTCGGCACTCAAGTATTCACCACCTCGATCAGATCTGAGTGTCTTGATACTTTTGCCGGTTTGGTTTTCTACTTCATTCTTATACTCTTGGAATTTCTCAAAAGCTTCGGATTTATGTTTCATCAGATAAATGAATCCGTACCTTGAGTAATCATCTGTGAAAGTAATGAAATAGGAAAAACCACCTCTTGCATGTGTAGACAATGGACCGCATACATCGCTGTGTATGAGTCCTAAGAGCTCGCTCGCTCTTACTCCTTGTCCAGTAAATGGAGTCTTTGTCATCTTTCCTTTGAGACAAGATTGACAAGTGTCATAAGTTTGATATTCGAACGAGTCCAAATATCCTTCTCTAAGCAACTTAGTCAACCTTCTCTCATTGATGTGACCCAGTCTACAATGCCATAAGAAAGCTTTATTTAAATCTGGAGACTTTCTTTTTAGTGTGTTCTGGACATTGAAAATTTGGAGTTGGTTTAAAACATATATACCGTTATTTAGGGTACCGGACCCAATCAAACCATGATTAAGGTGGATGTTAACTACATCTCTTACAAACGTGAAATCATAACCTTTATTTGATAACAAGGAAACTGATATGATATTACACGTTAAGCTTGGTACAAAATAACAGTTATGTAAAACCAAAATGTGTCCACTCGTCAATCCTAGGTGATAATCCCCGACGGACGCAGCTCCCACGCTAGCTCCGTTAGCAACCTTTAGGGTCATATCACCTTCCTTCAGCACTCTACGGTTTCTCAGTGCCTGCAATGAATTGCAAATATGAGATCCTGATCCGGTATCCAATACCCAGGAAGTAGAGTTGATCGACAGACAATTCTCAATTATAAACACACCTGAAGTCGAAGCCACAGCTTGCTTCGGTTCCTGGTTCTTGGCGTTCCACGCCCGGCAATCTTTCTTCCAGTGCCCTTTCCTGTGACAATGGAAGCACTCATCCTGGCCAACTACCGGTACCGCAAACTTTTTCTTTCCCTTCCCTCCCACCTTACTAACACCTCCTCTAGATTTGGTGGCGGCCTTCTTCTTCCTTCCTTTGGCCTTAGCCTTGGACCCGGAAGAAGATGCACCGCTAACAAACATAGCGGGTGTTTCCCTTGCTTTCTGCAAGGTGCCCTCTGCACTCCTTAACATGTTCAGGAGTTCCGGAAGCTCAACTTCTTTTCTTTGAAGGTTGAAGTTCAGGATAAACTGGGCGTAGGTATGAGGAAGGGACTGGAGAATAAGGTCTGTATAGAGCTCATTATCCAAAGTCGTCCTAAGGTCTGCGAGCTCTTCAATATAGCCGATCATCTTTAGGACATGTTCTCCTACCGATGACCCGACAGCCAACCTCGCTCGAAACAAGTTCTTAGAGGTCTCGTATCTTGCTATACGAGATTGCTCTCCATAAAGTTCCTTTGTATGGAGAAATATGCCATCTAGGTTCATATCCTCGTGCCTCCTCTGATGTTCATTGTTCATTGAGGCAAGCAAGATGCACTTGGCTTTCGCGCAATCTAAATCCCAGGTTTTGCGGATTTCCTTATCCGCATTGCTGGATTTGGGACCAGGGACAGCAGGTGCCGTAGCGGTGAGGATGTACCCCAGTTTGTCATAGGTCAAAGCCATTTTGACATTCCGCAGCCAATCTTTATAGTTTGGTCCTGTCAGTATATTTTTCTCTAAAAGTAACTTAAGTCCAGTCATTTTCAGGGTCGCTGCAATTAGGAGAGAGAGAAGAAAACTCTTTAGCATGATGCTCTTGCAAGTTTAGAGTGGTTTTTAGTTTATCTAAACTGGATGGCTCCCACTGTTTCTCGAATCCTTCCTCAAACCATAAAAGAAGAATTAGCCAGGACTATTCTCACTGTACAATACTTGCTTAACCGTTCAGCCAGGCTAGTGTCGATACTTCGAGGGAGGTTTTCCAACGCTTTCGCGAAGTTGCTTAATTAAATAACCTCTTTTCTCTGGGGGCGTAACCCCGCTGACACCTTTCTGGACACCTACTTGGTTTATAGCATTGATCGTTAAGTGACGAATCTCCTTATAAGTAGCATATACTCACAGTAGGATCGGGATCCAAATATCATTGTATGATAATGTTGAAGGCATGCTACCAACATTCATCAAACTCCAAATGGTATGCATCTCTTTGCAAATTTCAGTTTCTTTAGAAATTCCCGATATATGTTTTTGCCCCATGCTCTTATGACCTTGGCTTTGGTCAAAATGTCATAAGTCACATGTCAAGTTCTACCCGTCATTATCTTGTCAATTTGAACCCATCCGTATATACCCCTGACTTTGGTCAAATGATAATACGACTGTCCCAAACTAACTCATCTATCTTATGCAACAAATGAAAACCCAGCAGCTACCAAACACTATGCCTTGACTTTGGCCAAAATGCATAGCTTGAATACTATTGAATACCCAAATGAAATGACGGAGGGCTACGAATGGTTTTGGCGAAACCGTGAACGTAGTGAACTTGATATAACCGAAGGAACCTGATAGCTTTTAAAAGGAGTGGTTAAAGCTCCGCATTTAAAAATATCTGGTTTTTAAAATTAACCGAGTGGTTTCTTTTAAATTGTTCCAACGATTAAACTTTTGGTTTATTTTCTTTGCATTATAAATAATGCGTCCCATCATTAACCTATCATTGCAGAAAACAACGAAAATACAACGTCCTCTTATGCCATCCGCATTCGCCATGTGGTCCCGTCATCACCCGTTAGGTTACTTAACTAACGACAGAGCGGGGGCTGGGCTAGCGCGGGTGTAAAACATAAGTGACGTCTAAATAGCTATCATATATAGATATTGTACATTCGTTAGACGCAATAATAGGCATTCCAGATCACAGATGAACTTTATTGGATTTGCAAGCAATCCGTGTTTGTTTTGAGCCTGCAACAAAAGACGGATTACACAGTTGTGATGAATAGCCATTACCCCACTCAAGACCCCAACGGGTACGGCAAACTACCCGCCCGGCAGTTTGTGCATCCCACCTTGGGTCTGTCCTAGGAGCAAAAACAGTAAAATACAATAATACAACGGTGGCTACAACCGCAACCTGCATGTTCCCCGCAAAATAATATTACAACAAATTACATTTACATCAAATGAATTAAATAATAACCCATCACATAACCCCGGCTATACATCACAACAGTCCAACACAGTTCATATTCACAAACAGATACAAAACCATTACAGAAATGTGCAACCCCCTGCCAACCGACATACTAGCAGTTAGGGGAGGTTTACGAACACATTATACAAACACAGATATAATCCAACAAGCAAATACTGTATAATTTCGATCGATTAAACACTTTTAATTTTGCTCCAATACTTCTCTGTAAATCTGAAACCTGAGCAAAAATAAAAACTTCCAGAAAATACCAAATATCACAGAGAAGCAACACAGGAAAATTGGGTTCCTGAATCGCCAACTCGGCGGCGGAAGCGCGGCGGATCGGTGCGATCCGCCGCGGTTCCGCGGCGCTTTAGGCGATTCAGGGGCCCAAATTTCTTGTGTGTTCTTCTACTGTCTTTTTAAGCTTTCTGAACCTCCCTGAAAAATTTTAGGACTTCATTTAAAAAACGACAGAAACTTGTGATTTCGGGTTTTTCCGGTTTCGTTTTTTCCGTTCGAAATTCATACAAATTTGCAAGTAAGTTATTTATTGTTTAGCGAGGCTCTGATACCACTGTAAGTCGATGTACAACACCCCACAACTTGCGGGGAGGCGGAAATATGAAAAACGATCTTGTTCTTTGCTTAAACATCGACTAACCGCATGAATCGAAGCTAAACGATAACTAACAAGAAACATAGAAGTTCTATACTACTATGTTTAGGGATTATACCTAACGAATCGTGTCCTTCGTCTTTGCGAACTCCTCCTCCTCCTCGGCCCTTCTCGAAGTAGTAGACGATCCACCCGAGAGCTTTACTCCAAGCTTAGCCTCTAAACTTGAGGCAACTAACCTTCTTTAAGTGCTAATCAAAAAAGCTAGGTGATATAGAGTGAGGGTTATGGTTTAATTAGTCTAACTAATACTTGTACTCAACACATAAGAGGGGAGGATTAGGGTTTGAAGAGGGAGAGCTTGAGGAGAGAGAAGGTGAAGATAATAATGAAGTGAGAAGAATGAGTTATGATAATATATATCAAGCATTTCTTTTATCAAGAAAAGAAAAGAAATGAATTTAACAACCATGCTTGATAATATCTAGTGATGATTCACATCCATGAGTCATTAAGCATTTATGATGCATTAATGACATGGATGAATCATCCATATGACTCACTAATCACATTCATTGTATATGCCACCTAAACCTTCTTAGTCACCATCTTGTAGAAGCTTCTCGCGCAATTGCGAGAACGCCCCTCCTTTCCGCAAAAATACGGAAAAACTTTAGACTGTATAAATCCAATAACCGGATACCAGTAACTGGCTTAAACCAAAGCCGACTGGTAAAAACTGTCCGAAAAGTCGTACGTGTGTAAACACACGTATGCGTCCGAACCCTTGTCGTAAAACCATACGACCTCTATATCGTTTCGCCTGGAGTAGGGAAACTCTCTGTGTGGGACTCTAGAGACTCGACTACTACGCTGGCAGTGGGTTTAACCACAGACCGCAAGCGGCACTAGCTGTACGTAACGGTCCCCAGGTAGATGTCGATAAGAAGGCTGATGAGGAAACCCATCCGAACTCCTACTGAGTCTGATGTGACAATCTCCGTACAGTCCGGTCCGTTCGTCTAAGACTATCGCATATCAGGCCTAGGGGGGCGGCAAGCGTCAGTCCCTAATAGCGGTATAAGTCGTGTCGGAGCGAAGCCCATTACACCCTGAGAAACTACTGGAACCTACCAGCAAATCTCGCTTGCCCTGGCCAGGGACTTTGCGTAATGGCTCTCTGACACAGCGCGATATCAACCCCCAATACCGGGAGAAACGAATCCTATCTAACCGCCACTGCCTCCAAGTGCTCGGGACTGCACCCAACTGCTACCTGTTTGCATGACTCCATTGAGCCGTGGTAGGGTAGCAATCTAAGAACAGTGGGACACACTCAAGGCGAAGTAGCGGTGTCAAGTCTGCGGACTATGCTGTACTCATGTCACCTGGGAACTGTTCACTGACGACTGGTATAAAACCAACCAACAGTTCCCTGTGAGTCCTGTCCGGTGTACCCGTAACCTAACGAGCACCTGCATACTATCTCCAGTACGACGTACTGACGGCTGTGGGACAGACCTGTAAGTCCACGTTGCGACCCCCGGTTCTTACGGGGAGGCAGAAACGGTATAAAAATCAAAGCTTTAGCGCATGGGGCAACATGGACTAACAAAGTCGGGATCTTTTCCTAAACTAAAACTAGCAAACAAGCTAAAGAGAGTTAGCTACTCGGAAAGATGGTTATACCTAAACTTGAACTCCTTCTTCTTCAAACTTTGTAGAGGTTGATGGTTTTCTTCTCGTCGCCTTCTTCCGTCGAAGATGGATCCACCTGAGGGTTCAACCTTCGGGCTCTTTCTCGAACTTTGAGTGAACTAGAATCTCCGGCTTGCTAAACCCTTGATCCTAGAGTGAGTAGAGAGTGTCTAAGGGGTGCTTTTCTTTTAAGGAGAGGGATTCTCAACACATGAGAAGGATTCTCCTTTGGCTAGAGGAAGAAGAAGATGAAGTGAGGAGAGAGAATGATTATGATAGAATGAGCTCTTTTCTTTTGCAACCATAACTAAAAGAAAAGGAATTATCTAATTAATAATAATAATTAAAATGAGAATAGTTGATGGTTGTTTTGGAATGACCACTATCATACTTTCAATAAATGAGTGTAAGCAAGAATCAAGGAGTATCCTTGCAAAGCAATGATGGTGGTCAACATTCAACCATGGTCAACAAGTCAACCATGGTCAACAAGTCAACAAAAATCAACCATAACAATATTTCATTTAATTACTATTATTAATTGATATTTCATAAATCTATTAGGGTTTGGAAAATGACGACTGTCAACTGTGCATACGCACCCGTTCCGAAACCCTAATGAAAAACCTCTTCCTCCGCCTCAATCAACTGTGCATACACACCCGCATTCTTGTTCCGAGGAACATGAATACCAAGAGATAAAAAACAACCCCAAAACATATACCGGTATCTGACTCAAACCAGAGCCAGCCAGTAATATCCGTCCGGACTCCAAACGTGCACAAGTGCGCGGATGAGAACGAACCCTGTCGCAAAACCATGCGACCTCTACTCTGTTTTGCCCAGAGGCGAATACCCTCTGTGTGGGACTCTAAAGACTCGACACTACGCTGGCAGTGGGTTTAACCACAGACCGCAAGCGGCACTAGCTGTGCGTAACGGTCCCCAGGTAGATGCCGACAAGAAGGCTGACGAGGTGAACCCCATCTGAACTCCTACTGAGTCTGAACGTGACATTCTCCATACAGTCCGGTCTGTTCGTCTGATACATCGCATGTCGGGCCTAGGGGGTGGTAAAACGTCAGTCCCCAAATAGCGGTACAAGTCGTGTCGGAGTGAAGCCCAAAACACCCTGAGATAACACTGGAAGCCTACCAGTATATCTCGCTTGCCCTGGCCAGGGACTACTCGTGTAATGGCTCTCCTAGACACAGCGCGATGTCAACCCCCAATACCGGGAGAGACGAATCCTGTCTAACCGGCACTGCCTCCAAGTGCTTCGGGACTGCACCCAACTACTACCTGTTTGCACGACTCCTTTGAGCCGTGGTAGGGTAGTGATCAAAGTGCAGTGGGAACACACTCGAGGCGAAGTGCCAGTGTCAAGTCAGGGGACTAAGCTGTACTCATGTCACCTGGGAACTGATAACTGACGATAGGTATAATACCAACCTGTCAGTTCCCGACGAGTCCTGTCCAGTGTACTCGTAACCTAACGAGCACCCGTATACTATCTCCAGTACGACGTACTGATGGCTGTGGGACAGACCATCTCCCACACTGGGATGAGAAGCGCATACGCTAGTCTACTCCGGAGTATCGATGCCCTGTCTCGATAGTCCTGCGACTAGGGACCTGTATAAGGATGTGCTTATAGATTACCCAGCCCCCACTAGTGTGACTGCCATCACAACGCTGGTAATCAAGCAAAGATCCTAAGGGCTCCACTAATGCGTATAGGTGATATCGCAAAATAAACACATGTACACATTGAAGTAGAAACAAACCAAGTAGCATACTACTATATTGAGCAAGATTGTTTATACAAGGTGAATATCCCAAGCTTCCATTAAGTAATATACAAACTAGTATGATACAGTAATGGCCTCTAGGGCATATACACTAACAATCTCCCACTTGCACTAAGGCCATGTACTGGTGTATCGTAGACCTATCATCTCGATTAGCCGCTCGAACTGAGTCTGGGGTAGGGCCTTGGTGAATGGATCTGCAGAGTTTTCTTCTGAAGCAACCCTCCGAACCTCGATCTCCTTGCGATCCACGATCTCCCTGATCAGGTGATACCGCCTCAAGATGTGTCTGGATCTCTGATGGGACCTGGGTTCCTTCGCTAAAGCTATAGCCCCGTTGTTGTCGCAATACAGAGGTATTGGGTCAACAATGGACGGAACCACCTGAAGTTCTTTCAAGAACTTCCTCATCCAGACAGCTTCTTTTGCGGCATCAGATGCAGCGATGTATTCCGCTTCCATAGTCGAGTCTGCAACGGTTTCCTGTTTGGAGCTCTTCCAACACACCGCCCCTCCATTGAGGGTAAAGACAAAACCCGACATGGACTTGGAATCATCCTTGTCACTCTGGAAGCTGGAGTCAGCAAAGGCCTCGATCTGGAGGTCTTTTCCGCCATACACCAAGAACATCTCCTTAGTCCTCCTCAGGTACTTGAGAATGTTCTTTACTGCTATCCAGTGTTTCTCCCCAGGGTTTGATTGATACCGGCTTACTACACTCAGTGCATAAGCTACATCCGGTCTGGTACACAACATCGCATACATTATAGAGCCTACCGCAGAAGCGTAGGGTATAATAGACATGCGATCCCTCTCCAAATCAGTCTTGGGAGACATCTCTTTAGAGAGGGTGATCCCGTGACAAGCCGGTAGGTTACCGCGCTTGGAATCTTCCATACTGAATCTTTTCAGTACGGTGTCGATGTACCTGGACTGTGAAAGTCCTAATATCCTCTTGGATCTATCACGATGGATCCGGATCCCCAGGATGTATGAGGCATCACCCAGGTCTTTCATGGAGAACCTGTGTGATAAGAACCCCTTGACAGATTGTAGCATAGGAATATCATTTCCTATTAAGAGAATGTCATCCACGTATAAAACGAGGAATACTACAGTTCTCGCTACAAATCTACTATAGATGCATGGTTCATCTGGATTTTTGATAAAGCCAAATTCCTTGACCGTTTCATCAAAACAGATGTTCCAACTCCGCGATGCCTGCTTTAGTCCATAGATGGACTTAAGCAACTTACACACCTTTCCGCTGCTCCCACTCTGAATGAAACCCTCTAGCTGATCCATATAGACACACTCCTCTAAATTTCCATTTAGAAAAGCGGTTTTTACATCCATCTGCCAAATCTCATAATCGTGGAAGGCAGCAATGGCAAGAAGGATCCGAATGGATTTCAGCATAGCCACTGGAGAAAAGGTTTCGTCATAGTCCAAGCCAGGTCTTTGACGGAAACCCTTTGCTACAAGTCAGCTTTATAGGTCTCAACCTGTCCATCTACACCAATCTTCCTTTTGAAGATCCACTTGCATCCTACGGGTTTTACCCCGTCTGGAGCAATGTCCAACGTCCATACTTTGTTGGTGTACATGGACTCCATTTCGGTTCGCATTGCATCCAGCCATTTTACCGAGTCAACGCTCTGAACGGCCTGTTGGAAGCTAGTAGGCTCATCATAATCTATGATGCAATCCTCTCTATCCCCGTCTATGAGAAAACCGTAGTATCTCTCGGGCGGATGAGACTGCCTACTACTCCTGCGGAGCGGCGTAGGAATGTCCTGTTCTTTTGAACCTTCTGGTTCCACTAAGCTTTCAGTAATAGTCTGAGGTTCTGGAATTTCATCCAGTTCTACTGCGCTCCCACTTATCTGATTTTCTAAAAACTCAGTTTCCAAGAAGTGGGCATGACGAGAAACAAGGACTTTTTGCTCCTCTGCGTAATAGAATAGATACCCCTTGGAGTTCTTTGGGTATCCCACAAACTTGCACTGTACTGAGCGTGCCTCGAGCTTGTCCGCATGCTGCTTTTTTACAAAAGCCGGACATCCCCATGTCTTAAAGGATTTAAGACAGGGTTTCTTCCCACTCCACATCTGATATGGTGTGGTAGGCACTGTCTTAGTAGGAACTTGGTTCAAGAGATGTGCAGCTGTTTCTAGTGCATAACCCCAGAAAGATCGCGGTAACTCAGCCTTACTCATCATGGAACGAACCATATCCAATAGGGTTCGATTCCTCCTTTCCGATACACCGTTATGTTGCGGAGTGTATGGAGGAGTACGCTGAGAGAGAATTCCATTCTCTTTTAAATAGTCCAGGAACTCGGCACTCAAGTATTCACCACCTCGATCCGATCTTAGAATCTTAATACTTTTGCCTGTTTGTTTTTCAACTTCATTCTTGTAATCCCGAAATTTCTCAAAGGTCTCGGATTTGTGCTTCATTAAGAAGACATGTCCATACCTAGAGAAATCGTCTGTGAAAGTAATGAAGTATGAATAACCGCTTCGCGCATGTGTAGACATTGGACCACACACGTCACTGTGTATGAGTTCCAAGAGCTCGCTCGCTCTTTCTCCGTGTCCAGTGAACGGAGTCTTTGTCATCTTTCCCATGAGACAAGATTCACAAGTGGCATAAGACTGATACTCGAACGGATCCAAGTATCCTTCTTTATGTAACTTAGTCAACCGTGTCTCATTGATGTGACCCAGTCTATAATGCCATAAGAAAGCCTGATTGATATCTGGAGACTTTCTTTTGTGTGTATTCTGGACATTGAAAATCTATGGTTGGTTTAATACGTATATACCATTGCTCAGTGTACCTGACCCAATCAGAACTTGATTAAGGTGAATGTTTACAACATTACTTACAAACGCAAATTCATAACCTTCTTTAGAAACCAAAGATACAGAAATGATATTACAAGTTGCGTTGGGTACAAAAAAGCAATTACGCAAAACCAAAACATATCCATCTGACATTCCCAGGTGATAGTCCCCCACGGCTTTAGCATCCATGCTAGCTCCGTTCGCAACTCTGAGGGTCATGTCACCTGCCTTCAAAAACCTACGGTTTCTCAACGCCTGCAAAGAATTACAGATATGAGATCCTGATCCGGTATCCAATACCCAGGAAGTAGAGTTTATAGAAAGACAGTTTTCAATAACATACACACCTGAAGCTGAAGCCGCAACCTGCTTCAGTTCCTGTGTCCTGGCTTTCCAAGCCCTGCAATCTTTCTTCCAGTGTCCACTCTTGTGACAATAGAAGCATTCCTCTTTACCCACAAGCTTCCCCTCTATCTTTGTTGCCTTTTCCTTTCCCTTCGTTCCCACTTTACTAACACCGCCTCTTGGTTTGGCGGGGGCTTTCTTCCTCTTTCCCTTGGCTTTCGCCTTGGACCTAGAGGAAGAAGATCCTCCTACAAACAAAGCGGGTGTTTCCCTACCTTTCTGTAGGGTGCCCTCTGCGCTCCTCAGCATGTTGAGGAGTTCTGAAAGTTCAACTTCCTTTTCTTGCAAGTTGAAATTCAGTATGAACTGGGCGTAAGTGGAAGGAAGGGACTGGAGAACTAAATCTGTATAGAGTTCACTATCCAACGTGGTCCCAAGTTCCGCGAGCTCCTCAATGTAGCCAATCATCTTAAGCACGTGGTCCGCTACCGATGATCCGACGGCCAACTTTGCCGAAAATAACTTCTTCGACACTTCGTATCTTGCGATACGAGACTGCTCTCCATACAGTTCTTTTGTATGAAGAAATATGGATTCCAAGTCCATATTCTCGTGCCTCCTCTGGTGATCGTTTGTCCATAGAGGCAAGCACGAGGCACTTGGCCTTCGCGCAATCAATCTCCCAAGTCTTACGGATTTCCTTATCCGCGACGCTGGAGGTGGGACCTGGGACGGGGGGAGCTTTGGTGGTAAGAAGATACCCCAGCTTGTCGTAAGTGATTGCCATTTTGACATTCCTTAGCCAATCTTTGTAGTTTGGCCCTGTCAGTATGTTTTTATCTAGAAGTAACTTAAGTCCAGTCATTTCGATTTGGTTGCTGCAGGGGGGAGAGAAGAAACACTTTAGCACGATGCTCTTGCAAGTTTAGAATGGTTTTTAATTTGTCTAAACAGGATGGCTCCCACTGTCTCTCGAATCCCTCCTCAAACCACAAAGGAAGAATTAGCCGGGATCAATCCCACCGCACAATACTTGCTTAACCGATCAGCCAGGCCAGTGTCGGTACTTCGAGGGAGGTTTTCCAACGCTTTCGCGAAGTTCCTTAATTTAAGAACCTCTTTTCCCTGGGGGCGTAGCCCCGCTAACACCTTTCTAGGCACCTACTAGGTTTATAGCATTGATCGTTTAGTGAGAAATTTCCCGAGGAGTAGCATATACTCACAGTAGGATCGGGATCCAAATATCATCGCGTGACGAAACTGAAGGAATCCTACCAGAATCACCACACTCCAAATGGTATGCAAATCTAGCAAGTTTCAGTACTTATGAAACTCCCGATGTGGATTTTTGCCCCATGCTCTTATGATCTTGACTAAGGCCAACAAATCATAAGTCACATGTCAAGTTCTTCCCGTCGTTATCCAGGTTAATTTGAACCCACTCGTATATACCCTTGACTATGGCCAACAAGGCAATACGACTGTCCCAAACCAACGCATTCTATCTATGCAACATATGAATACCTACCAGCTACCAAACACTGTGCCTTGACTAAGGCCAACAAACACAGCTTGAATACTGTTGAATATTCATATGAAACGACGGAGGGCTACGGATGGTTTTGGTAAAACCGTGAACGTAGTGAACTTGATATAATCGATGGAACGAGATAGCTTTTAGAAGGAGTGGCTCAAGCTCCGCATTAAAAAGTTAGTTTTGAAAAGAACCGAGTGGTTTTTCGAAAATGTTCCAACGACTTTAACTTGGTTTATTATCTTGCATTAGTTCTTTTAATGCGTGATATTCTTGCATTAGTTCTTTTAATGCGTCCCATCATAAAATCCTACCATTGCAGAAAAACAACCAAAATATGACGTACGCTTATGCCATTCGCATTCGCCATGGGGTCCCATCATCACCCGTTAGGTTACTTAACTAACGACAGAGCGGGGGCTGGGCTAGCGCGGCTGTAAAACATAAGCAACGCCTAAATATAAAGCAATGATAGATATTACAGATCACAGATGAATACATTGGATATACTAGGAATCCGCAATCCGTTCGAGCCTGCAACGAAAAGCGGATTACACGGTCGCGGTGAATAGCAAATACCCCACCCAAGACCCCTACGGGTGCGGCAAACTACCCGCCAAGTACCCGGTAGTTTGTGCACCCCTCCATGGGTCTATCCTAGGAGCAAAAACAGTAAAAAGAATTATACAATGACGGCTACAACCCCGACCCGGTTGTGCGGCCATACAAATAATATTATTACATCAATTTACATTTACAAATGAATGAAAGAAAAACAAAAGCTCATCTCACATCCACCCCGGCTATTCACCCGCGACAGTCCAACACATTCATATACACATTCCAATATCAAACACAGATCACAGAGATGTATAACCCCGACTAATCGACTTATAGCGATTAGCCGACGTTCAATACATGCAAACATCACAGATATAACCATCATAGTCAAAGTGCAGTGAAGTTCGGAAAAAAATACGGAATTATAGGACCCCAAAAGTAAATTTCTGTTCTGGAAAATCTGGGCACATATAACATATCTTAAAAATCCCAAAACCAACACAGAGACACACTGCACGAAACCCGATCACCAGAAGACTCTAAACGGCGGCGGATCCGCGGCGCTAAGAATAGGTGAGGCCGCGGATCCGCGTCGGTTTGAAGGAATTAGGGGATCGTTTTTCTTGGGTGTTCACACAAAACCCTGAGCCGAATTTAGGTGTATAACAAATCTTGTTTTGACCAGAAATTTTTTTAACAGAAACTAGGGTTTTGCAAAAGTTTGGTTTTTGGATTTTTTTTTCGGTTCCGAACTTCGTTACACTTCACTACCAAGCTAGTTTAAGTTTAGTTAGGCTCTGATACCACTGTAAGTCCACGTTGCGACCCCCGGTTCTTACGGGGAGGCAGAAACGGTATAAAAATCAAAGCTTTAGCGCATGGGGCAACATGGAATAACAAAGTCGGGATCTTTTCCTAAACTAAAACTAGCAAACAAGCTAAAGAGAGTTAGCTACTCGGAAAGATGGTTATACCTAAACTTGAACTCCTTCTTCTTCAAACTTTGTAGAGGTTGATGGTTCTCTTCTCGTCGCCTTCTTCCGTCGAAGATGGATCCACCTGAGGGTTCAACCTTCGGGCTCTTTCTCGAACTTTGAGTGAACTAGAATCTCCGGCTTGCTAAACCCTTGATCCTAAAGTGAGTAGAGAGTGTCTATGGGGTGCTTTTCTTTTAAGGAGAGGGATTCTCAACACATGAGAAGGATTCTCCTTTGGCTAGAGGAAGAAGAAGATGAAGTGAGGAGAGAGAATGATTATGATAGAATGAGCTCTTTTCTTTTGCAACCATAACTAAAAGAAAAGGAATTATCTAATTAATAATAATAATTGAAATGAGAATAGTTGATGGTTGTTTTGGAATGACCACTATCATACTTTCAATAAATGAGTGTAAGCAAGAATCAAGGAGTATCCTTGCAAAGCAATGATGGTGGTCAACATTCAACCATGGTCAACAAGTCAACCATGGTCAACAAGTCAACAAAAATCAACCATAACAATATTTCATTTAATTACTATTATTAATTGATATTTCATAAATCTATTAGGGTTTGGAAAATGACGACTGTCAACTGTGCATACGCACCCGTTCCGAAACCCTAATGAAAAACCTCTTCCTCCGCCTCAATCAACTGTGCATACACACCCGCATTCTTGTTCCGAGGAACATGAATACCAAGAGATAAAAAACAACCCCAAAACATATACCGGTATCTGACTCAAACCAGAGCCAGCCAGTAATATCCGTCCGGACTCCAAACGTGCACAAGTGCGCGGATGAGAACGAACCCTGTCGCAAAACCATGCGACCTCTACTCTGTTTTGCCCAGAGGCGAATACCCTCTGTGTGGGACTCTAAAGACTCGACACTACGCTGGCAGTGGGTTTAACCACAGACCGCAAGCGGCACTAGCTGTGCGTAACGGTCCCCAGGTAGATGCCGACAAGAAGGCTGACGAGGTGAACCCCATCTGAACTCCTACTGAGTCTGAATGTGACATTCTCCGTACAGTCCGGTCTGTTCGTCTGATACATCGCATGTCGGGCCTAGGGGGCGGTAAAACGTCAGTCCCCAAATAGCGGTACAAGTCGTGTCGGAGTGAAGCCCAAAACACCCTGAGATAACACTGGAAGCCTACCAGTATATCTCGCTTGCCCTGGCCAGGGACTACTCGTGTAATGGCTCTCCTAGACACAGCGCGATGTCAACCCCCAATACCGGGAGAGATGAATCCCGTCTAACCGGCACTGCCTCCAAGTGCTTCGGGACTGCACCCAACTACTACCTGTTTGCACGACTCCTTTGAGCCGTGGTAGGGTAGTGATCAAAGTGCAGTGGGAACACACTCGAGGCGAAGTGCCAGTGTCAAGTCAACGGACTAAGCTGTACTCATGTCACCTGGGAACTGATAACTGACGATAGGTATAATACCAACCTGTCAGTTCCCGACGAGTCCTGTCCAGTGTACTCGTAACCTAACGAGCACCCGTATACTATCTCCAGTACGACGTACTGATGGCTGTGGGACAGACCATCTCCCACACTGGGATGAGAAGCGCATACGCTAGTCTACTCCGGAGTATCGATGCCCTGTCTCGATAGTCCTGCGACTAGGGACCTGTATAAGGATGTGCTTATAGATTACCCAGCCCCCACTAGTGTGACTGCCATCACAACGCTGGTAATCAAGCAAAGATCCTAAGGGCTCCACTAATGCGTATAGGTGATATCGCAAAATAAACACATGTACACATTGAAGTAGAAACAAACCAAGTAGCATACTACTATATTGAGCAAGATTGTTTATACAAGGTGAATATCCCAAGCTTCCATTAAGTAATATACAAACTAGTATGATACAGTAATGGTCTCTAGGGCATATACACTAACAAGACCATCTCCCCAACTGGGATGAGAAGCGTACACACTAGTCTACTCCGGAGTATCGATGCCCTGTCTCGATAATCCAACGACTAGGGACCTGAATAAGGATGTGCTTGTAGACTACCCAGCCCCCACTAGTGTGACTGCCATCACGCTGGTAGTCAAGCAAGATCCTTAGAGCTCTATCAATACGTATACTCACATATTAAGATAGAAAAAACCAAGTAGCATACTACCATGTTTAGCAAGACTGTTATATACATGTGAATATCCCAAGCTTCCATTAAGTAATATACAAACTAGTATGATACAGTAATGGCCTTCTAGGGCATAAACACTAACACTGATTGTATGCCACACACACCGTCAATAATTGCCATGACACACACAACCAACTTATAGATATGATATTGTTTGGTTAGGGACATTGATTCATATTTCTTTACGCATATGACTTATAGCATACCTGTATACCTATATGCTTACACATATGCCTTGACATGCTTACATGGTAGTTACATGTATACCTATAGGGTATTGTACCATTAGTGATAGGTACATACACACATAATGACATAGCTACATGTATACTTTGCATACATACTTCACTTATACCCGTGGGGTATATTACATCATTTCTGATAGGTAGATATCTATATCTTGCTATACCTTTACGTTTACACATATATCTGGTTATAGCTACATGTTTACCTTTACTTGATGTTATTTAGAATTGGAGAAAAATAGGAACCGCATGACATTTTATATTAACTTATTTCAGTTAATTAGCGGCTTTTCCTTTATATACTTACATTTCAGTTTTATGTTGCATATATTATATTCATGGATTTTCGCATTTGAGTTATGGATTTTTCATGATGTTTTCTGGATTTGGGGACCGTGGGAGTCATGAAATTATACATTATTTGAAAAACCCGGTTTCCCTTGATATGATATTTTAGCATCCACTATGAGATTTACCGGTTCTGATATATATACTCCATACGAGGAGTCGGGGGCCGTATGAGGGTACATGGTGGGGCCCGAAGGTACCCTGGGGCAAGACGATTGATGGACCTTGCCGATTGAGCCTGGCAGGGGAACCATTCACTCCAGTGACATTACCAATGACTCGGCGGTTATCATGGGGATACCGACGGGAGTCATGTGCGTATAGATACGTCGAGAGGCGAGGGTCAGAGCTAGGTACTCGAGCTTTTGGTATAGCGTATGATACGTACCTATCAGGGTGCCAGTCTTGGTGACAGCACCTGATAGATCATTATTTTGTGTCGATGCTTGACACTTGGTTTTCATGATATTTTACTTCTAAGTATATATAATAGTGGAATGGAATGCTGTTATATATGCGCGCGCGCGCGCGCACACACACACACACATATATTAGTGGAATGGGACGCTAATATATATGTATACATATAAATTCATATACTTCATCATATTTATTCATGCAAATATACCTAGAATATAAGAGATTCACTTGATATTGGATTTAGGACATTTGAGATTACTTGATATTGTACATAAAGGATATATGAGATTCACTTGACTTTGTACATTCAGGATATATGAGATTTATTCGATATTGTACATTAAGGATTTGTGAGACTTATATGATATGAGAGCCAATTTGGGGGTTGATTTGAGAAATTGGGATTTGGATTGTCTTGATGGATTTTGATCCTACCACGATGTCAGGAGCCCGTAGAAATGACATGTTTCATCCCATACTTCATATTTATTTATATGCACTGCTTCATGTATTAGTTGTACCTGTTAGAGTACCTTTCATGACTGTTGCATATATACCTTTTCATATCATTATTGCATGATTATTGCATACCGATTGTCATATCATTACTTCATGTACTTGTAGTACCTGATAGAGTACCTTACATGATTGTTACATATATATCACCATATTATTGTTTCATGTATTAATTGTACATGCTAGTGTACTTTTCATGATTATTGCATTATATATGACCATTCATTGCTATTAGATGCTTAAGTTAGATTCGCACTGTACGTACATACTCGCGATTACCTATATGTTATTTTACTATTCACGAGTTGGCAACTTACCCCCGTTGTGCCACAGTGTTTTGCAGGTGTTCCTCAGGATAGTCAGAGGCAGGGCTATTTTCATCCGTTATATCATCTTTTGCTGCGGATACCGCTTCGCCTGACAGTGTGCAGTTTTGCTTTGGTAGGTTTTGCGGTTATCCAATGTCACTTGTTGTATATTTCGTTGTATCCTGTACTCTCTATCTACCATTATCTTGTATGACTTAGAGACTTGATGTGAGGACGGTATTGTATATTATTTTGTGAATTGGAGGTTTTTATGCAGTTTTATTTATATCGTCTCTTTCTTCGCTACGGCGTCGTATATCTGCTGTGGTGGTTGTTTTCCGCCTTTTGGCGTGGATTTGCTCCCGTTGGGGATGCTTTACTTTATATTTATGTTGCACCCATTTTTGGGGTTGGTTTTTACAAAAGAGGTGCTTCCGAAATTTTCAAGAAAATAAATTGGACTTAAGGAATTTATACTTGAGATTTTCAAAAGTTTAAACAATGTTTATTATCTTTTCTTGTTTTTTAATGGTTTAGATTTCTGGGTTTTGGTTTTCTTTTACTGCGTTACGTCTGTAGACGTTGCGTAGTATTAGGGCCGCCACGTGCCAATTTCGGGTCGTGACACGAAGCTGGAGGTTGGATCAGTTTCCCTCAGGTAGATCATCTTCGGAAAGGGTGATCGACTCTCAAGCGCATTCTCGACGACCTACGGAGCTTGGAGGGGTCTTCCATGATTGGATGGACATGCTACAAAGGTTGTATGTTCGCAAACTTGTACCCAGAATTTTAGTTTTGTTTGCTAATTTAGTGTTTGGATTGATTTCTAGGTTGCGGTTTCTTGTGCTTGCACAAAAAATTTCGTTTTATGTTCCGCCTTCATTTTCCGCTTTCACTGCGCGAGCGGGAGGAACCCAGCAGTGGTATTAGAGCCTTCCAAACACTAGAACTAGATATAGACGATGCTTTCGTTTTGAAGACAAAATTTACCCATATTTTATTTCTATTTCAAGTCTTCGTTCGTTTTCAAAATTAGACTTTGAATTTTTTTTTGAAATATGCCAATGAACTAGCTTTCAAACCAGAGTGACTACAACAAAACTTGAGCTCAAAGCAATGCAACCTAGCCGCCTGGTCCGGCCTTCTGACTGCCTGGGTCGGCCCAGCTACAAGCTTTGGTCTCCATTTTTGTTTAGGGACTTGATCATTTGGAAATGGAATTTTTGGTATATATCATTTTACCCCAAATTTCAATTTGTTCTATCTTTGTTTTTAGGCAACAGGGAAATTTTTTAGTCGAAACTAATGCATCGTTGATTATCCGTATTTGTATATGTGTTGTTAAATGTCGTCTACTTGCTACATGTTCAATTAGACGGGGTTGCACATATGTTGTTGGTGCATATATATATATATATATATATATATATATATATATATATATATATCTTTGTGATGGTTTAGCAGGATTGTCGTGATGGATAGCCCCTCGTGTGATGTTTGTACTGTAATGTTATAATTTTATATTCATTTATTCGGGACGAGCGGTCAGATTGTGGCCGTCGTTGCCACTTGATGTATATTCTTTTATTGGGACATTTCTACGATGCGGACGTTGTTTCCATTTTATATATTTCATTACATGTACTAGGACGAACCCGTGGAGAAGTGCTTGGGTAGCCAGATTCTAGTTTGCGGAAGGTGGCCCTCTCATGGAGTTGGGACTGGGTCGCCTCACTCTAGTATTGACGGGTTGCTCGCCGCACTTGTAGGGGTTCTAGAATTAACTCATGGAGGAGCGCTCAAGTTACCGGATTTTATAAAGCGTCGGGTGGCCCACTCATGATATTGAGCGACGGTTGCCCCATTACTGGGATTGGCTGTCGGCTTGCCGCACTCGTAGGGGTCTTCGTATGATGTTGTACGACCTATCGATATGACTGGGGAATGTCACATTCATTTGCAGCTCAAATGAAACATGAGGCTCCTAATTTATCCGCTATTTCATATTGTTTATCGCATTCCTGTGAGGATATATATATATATATATTAGATACTTCTATATGTTTTGCATCCGCGATAGCCCTGCCCCCGTCCTTCCGTAATTTAAGTAACCTTACGGTAAAAACCCAAGATCCTGTAGCGAATGCAGATGATATATAAAAGCATGCTAGTTTGGTTGTTTCTGGTGTATCTAAAAACTTAAATGATGGGGACAAAATTAATTCAGATTAATGCAAGGAAATAAACCCAAAATGATGTTGTAGGAACTAACATTTTCGAAAGAGTTTATAGCCGTATTCTTTTGCTTTACACAGAGGTATTCGGTTAGGAAATAAACCCAAAATGATGAGAAAAGAGCCCTGATCCCTTCACGGGGAGTTCACTCTTAAGCAAAAGTTTATGTTACTATAAACCACTCGATTTTTTTTTCAAAACCACCCGTTTTAAAACTGGAGCCAAAACCATTCCTTTTCAAAACCACTCGGTTCCTTCAATGATATCAAGTTCATTACGTTAAATGTTTTTTGCCAAAACCCAGCCGTAGCTCTCCGTCATTTCATATTAGTATTGCTTAGTATTCGTGCTATGTTTATCGTGTTCAGCCGAGGCATAGCGTTCTAGCTCTGTAGTGCTTTTCTGTTGCATGCGATGTAATTGGTTAAGACAGTCGTACGGCCTTGTTGGCTCATTCAAGGGCTCGTATGGGTTGGTTTAATGCAATAAAGATAATGACGGGTTGAACTTGACTAGGACTTTATGATTTGTTGGCTCAGACAAGGTCACTAGGGTCCTAGGGGCAAAAACTATATCGAGAGTTTCAAATAAAAGGAAAACTTGCTAAGAATGTGCATACCTTATGGGGTGTAGTGATTTTGGTTGTCTTCCATTAAGGTTATCACGCAATGATAGTTGGGTTCCGATTCCCATTGATGAGTAGGTATTACTCCCGGGTGATTTACCCTTCACAACTAGCTAACCCAGTAGGTGTCTAGAAAGTGTCAAGGTGGTTATGCCTCTACGGAAACAGGGTTATTAAATTGGGTCCATACGAAAGCAAGGAGGACCTCCCTCGGAGTACCAACACTGGCTTGACTGAATGGTTAGCAAACTTATAAGGTGTACGTGATACCGACTAGTTCTCCTTTTAGGATTTGAAGGAGAATTCGAGAAAACGGTGGGAGATATCATGATTAGATATATTAGCAAACCAATCTAATCTTGATAGAGTGTACGCTGAGTGTTTCTTTTCTCTCTCTGGTTTGCGACTATAACTGACCTTAAACTAAAACTCGTAAACCAAGTTGACCGAACCTTTATACCATCCGGCTTTGGAATGTCATGATTCACGACAAAGTCGCATATATCCCTGCTACTTCTACTTTCCCTTTTCCTTCTCCAAAACACTTTGTATCACTATGAAAATCCATATTGCTTGGAAAGGCCATCGTATAGTTACATACGAACTCGAAGAAATTTATTTCAATCCGAGTATGGTCACAGGTGATTAGTGTCAAAAACATAAGTTTACCGCAATCAAGAACGGCGTCGCTTCGCAGCTAGCCGGTGAGTACGGGTCGATCCACAGAGACGGGTAAATTTCTTTTATGTGTTTTAACGAGTTGATTCACAATGTCGTTTGGTTGGTTTATAAAAAATCTATAAAAAGCTGGATCTAATTAATCTAATTAAGAGTCTTGCTAGAGTTTAGGCTTAGGGGAAGTTTTGGAGATTAACGTTTTTCCTCACCGCTTTCAATGCCTTCTTTTTTAGATCTATTAGATGTTAATGTAATTATTAATAAAGTGGATCCAAATCTTTTGGGAAGATGTTTCTTCCTCTAGATTTGTATCCTTCCTTTGTTGATAATTACCCTAACCCCCACGGAAAACGCGCGCAACCGGCCCTTTATACTACGGTTCATCGTTATCTCGAATGGTAGGATGCCGCAGGGAGCGGTTGTGCTCGTATGCGTGGAGTTCTAATTCATTAGGTGAAAGTGGCATTGAAAGGGGTGAGAGATCTCATCTCTCAACCCTTTCCCTAAGGCCAACCCTAACAAGCGAGGAGATTACTCGCTCATTAGGGGATGAGAAAACATTTTAATTAAAAGAAACAGAATGAAAATACCTTCCTAAGTTGACGGCTCCCTCCAAACAAGAAGAACATATCTGAAAATAACTCCCAGAAAGTATGAATTTTATTGATTGAAAAGAGGCATAGGGTTTTACAATTTTGAGATTACAATTTATAAGTAAACAGGAGAATTAGGGTTTCAGAGTCTCGCACATGCGCAATTACTGATTTGACCTCTAAAAATCCCAACACCCGAACCGTCGCACCGACACAAGAAGTCGGTGCCGACACGTGCAATGAACGGCCGCGGATCTGCGGCAAATGTTGGCTTGGGCCGCGGATCCGCGGCCCTTTGGTGGGCTTGGCTCACCAAAATTTCTGGCATTCATTCTGGGTGTTTGGGCTTGTTTATTCTTCACTATTTTTCTCTGTTTGGCTTCTTGGTCTTTTCCAGATCTTCAGTGAAAACTTGTTCGTATCTTTTGACCGTTCACTTGACATTTTGGACCTTGTACTGTTCTTCGACTAGGCTTGACTAGGATCTGTCTACTTGTTTGTCAAAAGTCCCTTTTCTGTTGTTTTGTGTCTTTTTCACTGTATTTGCTCCAGAAACCTGTATCCTGTAATATGCAACAAACGTGCGTCAAGAGTACTTGTTTATTTATAAAACGGATAAGAATAGGGGAATGAAAAATGCATTATTATGGTCTGAACAAATACCCCCAAACTTACCTTTTGCTCGTCCTCGAGCAAACTTATTATTTTATTCTCTAAAATCCTAACCACACTTTCGCAGGGAAACGCGATTGCACTGAGCACGTGCAACAAGCCGTTAAACCTCTAGGTGTCCCTAGTAGGAGGAGTGTTGTCTCCTGAGGGTTTTCAGCGGATTACACCCACAAAATCCTATCAACTCGGCCCATTGACTTTTTGTTCACCAATTAGGTTTTCTAACAAGGAATTCTATTACCGTCGACCCGTAAATTATCCACCCATATTCTTCACACTTTCTTATTATTTAACTTAAGATCATATATGTTATGTAGACCTACTTAGCTTTCGGCATTTCTTAAGTTTTCCTTCTAGGGTTTCATCTCCACTTAGGAATTTCTATCAACTCTATTGAAGATACAAGTTCTATCTTTCATTCCTTTCTCTTATCTAAACTCCAATTACATACCCCTACGTGTGTGTTTAGATCACCCCTACACTTGGAAATTCAAATCAAGCAATCATACTCTCGTCCATTGTCCAAAGCACTTATTAATTAGTGAATTTTTAAATGAAATTTGCTTACACATCCTTCATGCGACCGTTAATACTTCTTGAGGAACCAACAACCGATTACAAGATGCGTTAGCACTTTAAAGCGTACTTCCTAGTTTTGCAACACCCAAGGCTTTAGCAGTGACTCCCAAACCAGTTGGTCTAAGGCACTAGGTGATGAAGCACCCTCGCTAAATATTTTTCTATTTTTACAGCCTTAAGTAATCACAAAAACCAGTGTTCATTTTTTCTTTTCTTTATTCACTCCTTTTTTTTTTCTTTTTTTTTCTTCGTACTAAGGACTTTAGACAAGAGCATTTCAAGGTCTCTTCTACTATTCCAAGTTTCAAGGTGCGTGATTGTGCAAATTGTAGGGTATACATTTTCAGAATCTAGACTTAAGTTAGGAACTATTTTTCAAACTTATACTCTAATAAGGACATCAATACTCTTCTCTTGTTTCGACTTAGCCCAAGAAGTGAACTCAAAATTTGCCTATTTCTAAATAAACTACAAAAACATATACTTTCTGCCGCTAAACTTTAAGGAATGTTATTTTTAGGGTTTTTAATTCACTAAGTCTAAGATCTAGTTGTTCCTAACTAGTTAACCTATTTGTCAAACTCAAGTCAATTAACCAAAATTGAATACATTAATTTTTATAATTTTTGAAATTTTTCAATTTTTTATGGGTTTTCAAATAAGTATGCAAATGCAAAAATATGCACAAATGAATGCGAAGGAAGAAGACGTACCAAGCATACCCCCAAACTTGAACTTGACAGTGTCCTCACTGTCATGCTACACCAAGAGGGTCAAAATACCGATACTCCCCTGTTTATTTATTTATAGTTTTTTTTTATTGTTAAGAAAAACAAAAAATATATACAAAAAGACCCTCCCCCAAACTTCATTTAAACTATGTTAGACATTACTGCCAAACTTTGCATCGGCCAAAAGTCAACACCAACCAGTTGAAAAATTTATCAGTAAAGAATATTGGTTGGTGGAAAAATAAGTTGTGGTGGTCCGCAAAGAATTGGGGAAGATAGAAGTAGTGGTATGGGAGGTGTGGAGGTAAATATACAGGTGATGGTGATGCATCGAAACGAGAATGTAAATGATCAGCAATCAGTGGAGTGTTGGCATTCTCGTACCTTATTAAAAGAAATGGGGGTATTTCAACTTCTAAGGGAGGAGGTTGACTCACCACAATACCCCAAGATGTTCCTGTGGGTCCTCTATTGACATGGCATCATCCATCAATTGTGTATGATATTCACTTATGAGGGAACTTATCTCCTCGATGTCCGCCATAGTCCAACCGAAAACTTGCCGCCTATCTTGTAAGACCGTTAAGAGGGTATTCTCTTGCTGGAGGGCTAGAGAGGCCGATATGATAATGGGAAAGGTCCCATTCTCACCTATGTAAGCATATCTAAGGTGAGACGGCAAGGGCGTGAGTTCGAGTTTCGGAGGCGAAAGAATCATTGCGGAATCTACCTCGAACTCAAAGGACTCCAACGCAGGTTCGAAATCACTGCAGACAACCGATTCGAAAGACTCGACTAACTCATCTGAAAATGTAAAGGCCTCAAATTCGGGCTGTGAGTCGTCGTCATCCGAAAAAGTGAAACATTCATAATCAACATCGGTTGTGTCAACGGTAGTAGGCTCAAGGAGGGACGCACTAGTAGCGTCAAAACTGTTTTCATCAAATAGAAATCTTTCAAGCTCGCAGTCCTCCTGCGTGATTTCGTGAATAGAGCAAACTTCTCGTGTACTATTTTTAGGTACGGGAGGCAGACTTCCCATCTTATAAATATTGAACTCACTAGACCTCTTTCCGAAGGATAGAGTCATGGAGCCATTGCGACAATTTATTACGGCATTGAAAGTGGCCAAAAATGGTCGACCAAGAATCACCGAAATTTGGTTTCTTGGGTTAGCAACAGGTTGTGTATCCATAACGATAAAATCAACGGGGAATATGAATTCCCCGACTTTGATCAACACATCCTCTAGTTGACCCCTTGGATAGGTGATTGATCGATCAGCCATTTGGAGAGTGCAACGAGTGGGTTTCAACTCTCCAACCCCTAATTGTTCGTACACGGAGTAGGGAATCAGGTTAACACTAGACCCAAGATCTAAAAGTGCTCGATTAATTTTCTTATCCCCAATTGTGATGGAAATCGTAGGACAGCCAGGGTCCTTTCGTTTTTGGGGTAAGGTTTGATGGTGGTTAATAGCATTGCTCACTGCACTAGCCACTAGCACTTTCTTGGGTACTTGAGATGCCTTTCTCTTCGAGGTGCACAAGCCCTTTAAGATTTTCGCGTATGAAGGGACTTGTTGGATAGCATCCAAGAGAGGTATATTTATGCTAACCTGCTTAAATATCTCCACAATCTTCTCCACTTGTGTATTTGGTTTATTAGGACTCAACCTGTTTGGGAATGGAACATTCTGAGAATTTGTTGAGTCAAAAGTCTGTGGAGTAGAATGTGGAGTAGGAACGGATCCCAGTGTGGATGTGTTCGTGTTGTGAGAAATGGGTCCGTTCGAGTCAGAAGAAGTAGAGCCGTGTGAAGAGTGGAGAATAGTCTCTAAAGAAAAAGGTGAAGAAGGAAGTGAAGAAAATGAAGAAGGGGAAGAAGAACCACCGGCGGGGATGTCATCACTAGTTCCCACATTATTTTGCAACTCTCTTCCGGATCTCAACGTGGTCACCGCATTTACATTGTGATTGTTATATGCGTTTTGTGTGTGACCGGGATTGGGCAATGGTTGAGATGGAAGCTTTCCCTTTTCTCTCTCGCTCAACGCAGCAGTTAATTGTGCAATTTGTGCCTCAATAGATTTGATACTTTGATCGTGTGAGGCATTGTTATTCATTAAAGATTGAACATAACTTTCAAATCTTGCTGCGGATTCTGTAGATTGCTTGAGAAAAGCATCTAGACTTTTTCTAGCGAGATAACCTTATCATCATTTGGTTGAACCAAGTTGTTCGTTTGATTTGTATAAGGTTGTTGTTGGAAAGGTTGCTGGTTTTGAGTTTGTGAAGGTGCTTGTTGTTATTGTGGAGGAGGAGGTCTTTGAAAATTGTTATTTCCTTGGACTTGTTGATTTTGGTTCCAAGCGAAATTTGGGTGACTCCTCCACCCCTGATTGTATGTCGAAGAGTACGGATCGTTTCTTTGTCGTTGCTGAAATGCAGCATTGACTTGATCCTATCCTTGAATAGGTGCATTATAAGGACACTCTTCGGTTAGATGTGATGGATTAGAACAACAAGCACAAACAGTTCGTGTGGGTAGAGTAGGGGCAGGAGAAGACGATGAGATTTTGGTCTCAATGGCTTCTAGCTTTTTCATAAGTGAGGCCATCTCGGCCTTCATAGCGATCGACATATCTATTTGATGTATGCCTGCCCTAGATTGACCAACTGTAGAAGATGATGTGGTCTTGGTACTCTCCCACTGAATTGTTTGCTCACTTAGGTCCTCAAGAAACTGCCAAGCTTCGTCGCTAGACTTGGAGAGAAAATGACCTTGACATATTGTTTCTAGCAACTGCTTCGTTGCTGCGTTCAATCCCTCGTATAATGTTTGGCAAAGTTGCCAACTTTCTATCCCATGATGAGGGCATTGAACAAGTAGGTCTTTAAATCTCTCGAAGCACTTCCAGAATGGTTCGGAAAGAAGCTGTGAAAATTATATAATCTCGTTTCGGATTCTAGCAGTTTTGTGATGAGGATAGAACTTTTTCAGAAAAGCTCTCACAAACTCGTCCCAATTTCTAATGGAGTGTGATGCGGTGCTATATAGCCACTTCTCGGCTAGGTCACATAAGGTAAAAGGAATGACCCTTAGCCTTATTGCGTCATCACTTAATTGGGTTGTCTTCATCATTTCGCAAACGTTTTGGAATTTATTAATGAAAATATATGCATCTTCGGATTCCAAACCATGAAACTTAGGCAGCATATTGATGAAGTGTGGTTTTATTTCAAAATTATCCCTATTCGCCGGTGGGGGTGAAAGACATGTAGGTAAAGAAGTGCGGACGGGGTAGAAGAGATCCTGGAGCGCAACTCGTGCGGGCGCTACAACAGGCGGAAGATCCGGGTTATTCGCACCTGGCGGAGGTGGAATCATTCCCGTCGGTAAGGTATCGTTGGGGTTAAATCCCGACATACCTTCGAAAGAAGAATTTGAAGGTGGAGGTAAGGAAATGGACGGAATGTCGACGAAGGGTTCGTCGAAGGGTTCGTCGGTCGGGACCAATGAAACACGGACTAATCGGGCGTTAGTATCCCTAGTCCAAAATGACATACACTAAAGGAGTAGTGTAGTCAGGAAAAAAAATAGAAAAACAGAATGTGGGGGTAAGATAACGTCAGTGAATGAGAAATGGTGGAAGTGAGGTGCAAGTTTTCTTAGCGGCAAGTTGCAAGTTTTGAAAAGATTTTTCCCTTTTTTTTATTTATGTGAGAGTTTTGCAAGAGGGTTTTAGAAAATGGGACTCGTGACACAAATGTATCAACCACGCATGCACAATCAGGCCTAGATCTAGGGTTGCCTAGGTCTGCTAGACAGCTCCTAACTAGGGCTAGAGATAGGACCTCAAACCGCCTCTTCACGGACAAATACGGCCAGGTAAGTGGGAAGGAACCACCACTACAGTGGGCCTAATTAATAACCACTAGCCTAGACACCGCAAAGTCGGTTAGGATAAACGGCCGATGCCTACACTAGTCCTTTTCCTATTGAGCTCGATGTCCTTAGGTCTGAGTCTAATCTTTTTTAATTAATTGTGGTCCATGCAAAATGCTTTAAGTGTTTTCTGGGGTCCTGGGAAGGGTGATGAAATCCCCACCCAATCTGAGTTTGGTCAATTAGCCCCTTAGAGTCCGGTTAAATTATGCAAAACAATAAAATTTCACTTGCAATCAATTTTTAGCGCGGCGCAAAGAAACATGCAGAAAATCTGTTATTTAGAAGGGGGAGAAAGACTCTTTACGCAAAGAATTCCTGCAGAAAACTTTTTACAGAGAGATATATTGTAGGTTGCAGAGGGGAAGAAAAGAGAACAAACCCACTAATTTTGAACTGCTGACGTGGCCAAGTTGCGGCGGAAACGCGGTCAGGGACCCCTAATGCGGCGGAAACGCGGCTAAGTGAGGGGATCAGGTTCTGGAAAAATTTCTGTGGTTCTGTACATTCAATTCCTCTCTGTTCTTATGTACCAATTTTTGTTTTGCCCTCTGTAAATTTCCAGATCCTCAATTTTTCGCTGTTCCTGCAATATTCAAAAGATACACCCTTCAAACAGATCAAATTTGATAATTTTTTATTTTTTTTATATTTTCAGATTTTTATAATTTTTAAAATTCATATCAACCCGAAAATTCACAAAAAGAAAGATTACGCCGTCCCCGGCAACGGCGCCATTTGATTAGTGTCAAAAACATAAGTTTACCGCAATCAAGAACGGCGTCGCTTCGCAGCTAGCCGGTGAGTACGGGTCGATCCACAGAGACGGGTAAATTTCTTTTATGTGTTTTAACGAGTTGATTCACAATGTCGTTTGGTTGGTTTATAAAAAATCTATAAAAAGCTGGATCTAATTAATCTAATTAAGAGTCTTGCTAGGGTTTAGGCTTAGGGGAAGTTTTGGAGATTAACGTTTTTCCTCACCGCTTTCAATGCCTTCTTTTTTAGATCTATTAGATGTTAATGTAATTATTAATAAAGTGGATCCAAATCTTTTGGGAAGATGTTTCTTCCTCTAGATTTGTATCCTTCCTTTGTTGATAATTACCCTAACCCCCACGGAAAACGCGCGCAACCGGCCCTTTATACTACGGTTCATCGTTACCTCGAATGGTAGGATGCCACAGGGAGCGGTTGTGCTCGTATGCGTGGAGTTCTAATTCATTAGGTGAAAGTGGCATTGAAAAGGGTGAGAGATCTCATCTCTTAACCCTTTCCCTAAGGCTAACCCTAACAAGCGAGGAGATTACTCGCTCATTAGGGGATGAGAAAACATTTTAATTAAAAGAAACAGAATGAAAATACCTTCCTAAGTTGACGGCTCCCTCCAAACAAGAAGAACAGATCTGAAAATAACTCCCAGAAAGTCTGAATTTTATTGATTGAAAAGAGGCATAGGGTTTTACAATTTTGAGATTACAATTTATAAGTAAACAGGAGAATTAGGGTTTCAGAGTCTCGCACATGCGCAATTACTGATTTGACCTCTAAAAATCCCAACACCCGAACCGTCGCACCGACACAAGAAGTCGGTGCCGACACGTGCAATGAACGGCCGCGGATCTGCGGCAAATGTTGGCTTGGGCCGCGGATTCGCGGCCCTTTGGTGGGCTTGGCTCACCAAAATTTCTGGCATTCATTCTGGGTGTTTGGGCTTGTTTATTCTTCACTATTTTTCTCTGTTTGGCTTCTTGTTCTTTTCCAGATCTTCAGTGAAAACTTGTTCGTATCTTTTGACCGTTCACTTGACATTTTGGACCTTGTACTGTTCTTCGACTAGGCTTGACTAGGATCCGTCTACTTGTTTGTCAAAAGTCCCTTTTCTGTTGTTTTGTGTCTTTTTCACTGTATTTGCTCCAGAAACCTGTATCCTGTAATATGCAACAAACGTGCGTCAAGTGTACCTGTTTATTTATAAAACGGATAAGAATAGGGGAATGAAAAATGCATTATTATGGTCTGAACAACAGGTTCTGGAGAAATTGAATTATATAATTTTATTGTCTCTTCCCTTTACCTTCTCTCGAGTTGTGAGCTTCTTGTATTAGGAGTGTAGACCAGTTATGCTTGTTGTATAGTCTTCATTCAAACCTTAGGCTGGTGCGAATAGGTAGGGAAGGAAGAAAACCAACTAGCCTAAGTATGGTGTACAGAAGGTAAGAAGTGAAGACATATAAAGGGGTTGAAATGAGGGCAAAGGAAATTGCAACTATTGTCATGAATCTGGGCAATGGAAGATGCATTAATAGGAATACCCGGCTACCCCCATGAAACATTTTTTATGTTTCAGTTTTCATGTGTTGTTGTAATTGAAAACTATTTCCCAATTAATTCCTACTCCTGGGTATATGTATACCAGATTAGAATCTTATATTTGTAGGTCGTTAAAGATGCTGAGATGGAGTAGAGTATTGGAAAAGGATGATTTGATCCTCAATATCAAAATTCGTAGTAATTGGTGCTATTGGGGAAATCACCTGGTTTTTCCTTACGACAAATATTTGGTTTTGAATAACCGTTATTATGCACTAGGTTTTTAAAACTGATATATCTGCCTCTTTATTTTATAAAGAGGGATATAAATTTTTGAATATGTTTTGGACACTTATCTTTATCAGTTGAGGATAAAATAAGGTGCATTGAATAACGGTATAGACGTTCTTAACCAAAATACAGTTCTCAACTTACAACACACAGAGTTTGAGTTAGTAAAATCTTAGGACTTATACATATTGATGTATGTTGTCCAACGTCCTGTAGGACGAGAGGTTGGTACTCTTACTTTATTCTGTTTTACTAATGCGTTTTCTGGTTTGAGACACGCATTCGTTGAAATGTAGGGTCTAAAGATTTTGAGAAGTTCATATGTATTGGATATAGTGCCCTCAAGGCAATTATTGTAATTGCAGGCACGCGATTATGATAATTGAAGGAGGACCTATACAGGTAGAACAATCTTACTCGAAATGATAGTATACTATCCGGTTTGTCTTTATCATCATATACATGCATTATGTGGTATTGCAGATCACTATTACATGTTGATAGAGCCCATAGGATTTTTGCTTGACTACCAGTATTATGATGGCGATCATATACGTGAGAGCTGGGTAACCTATAAGCACATCCTTAAATGTCCCTAATCGTGAGAGTATCGAGACTGGGCATCGATATTCCGGAGTAGACTAGTGTATACGCTTCGAGACCCCGATGAGGGGCGGTGGCCGGTATCACAAGCCATTGGTGTTGTGTCTCCTAAGATAGTATACATGCGTTCACTGGAGGTGAGTACACTGGACGGACTCGCCGAGAACTTTTAGATGGTATTATACCTATCATCAGATGGAAGTTCTCAGGTGGCATGAGTACAAGTTAGTCCTTTGACTTGAAGTCCTCATTTGTCTCGTATGAGTTCCCACTGTACTTTGATTACTACCCTACCACGGCTTAAAGGAGTCGTGCAAACAGGTTTTAGTTGGATACAGTCCCGAGCCACATGGAGGCAGTGTCGACTGTCAGGGATTCGTCTCTCCTGGTATTAGGAGTTGATGTCGCGCTGTATTCAGTTGGCTATCACTAGAAATCCTTGGCCATGGTAGGGGAGATTTACTGATAGTTGATCAGTAGTATCTCAGTTGGTGATGAGCTAGACTCAGACACGACTTATCGGGTTAGTAGGGGTCTGACGTTATCCACCCCATAGACCCGATATATGGTACTCTTTAACGAAGAGACTGGACTATACGGAGATTGTCACATTCAGGCTCAGTAGGGTAAGGATGCACTTGATTATCGACCCCCCTTTCGACAAGTATCTGGGTAGCCATACGTACAGCTGGTGCCGCTGACGTGCTTGTGGTTAAACCCGCTGCCAGCGTATTGTTGAGTCTTTAGAGTCCTATACAGAGCGTTTTCCCGGTTCAGGCGACAGATGTAGGAGCCGTACGTTGGTACGTGCAGGGGGTCCTATTAAATATGTGTACGCTATATACGGATTTTAATCGGACGGTTGATAATACTAGCCGGCTTAGGATTAAACCAGATTATTAAATCAGGTTTTGATTTAATAATTTATATATGTATTTCGATACATATATTTTAGTATTATTGTTCACTATTCATTTTCTCTTTTTGGTGCTATCTGTATTTTTATACGGATACGTGTATGTGTAGCGATACATATACAAGATGAAGTATTCCGTATTTATACGAGAATGCTTCTAGAAGAAGCACACCTCATATTTAATTTTCTATTTAGAAAATTAAAAGGGAAATGAGGTGGCAAGTGGAGACAATGAGGCATGGTGCATGAAGGTTGTGAGGTATGGCTTGGGAATTTTATATTGGAAAATTCATTTGTGAGCACTATTTGATCATGGTTGATTTTTAGTATCCATTCCTCTTTCTACACTTCATGATTTGATGAGATTTTTTCTTCATCTCCTCCACCATGGCTCATGCTTCATCTAGATCCATCTCCTTCTTCTTCTTGCTTCCATTTTTAAGCAAGATTCTAGAGAGAAAAATTATAGTGAAGTATTCCTACATCATCGGCCATCCAAACCTAGCAACTTTGGACCGTCAGTTACAGCATCCTTCGCGTTCCCTCAGGTGGATCGTCTTCGGCAATGGTGATCGATGCTCAAGCGCGTTTTCAGCGGCTGCGAGCTTGGAGGGGTCTTCCACAATTGGGTGGACACGCGACAAAGGTTGTATTTCTCAACCTTGCATGTTTTAGCTTACTAGTTTATGGTGTTTGGTTCGAATCCTTGGACGGGTCTCCGGTGCTCGCGAAAAGTTTTTGTTTTCTCTTCCGCCTCGCTTGTGGCCTCCGCCTCGCCTGCGGCCTCCACGGCGCGGGTGCCGGATCCTAACATGGTATCAGAGCCACCCAAACACCATAAACTAGTGTTTGACGATGATTAAGTTTCAAAACCTAAAACACCGATAACCCAGTTTCTGGCGAAATATATTTGGTCTCTAAAAATTTTTTAAACAAGTGCAGAAGCTTACTCTAGACTAGATAGAGACACACGATGAAAACGAGATGATTCCATCAAGTTTGGCCCGGCGAGATTCCCAATATGGCCGGCCTCACCCATTTACTGTTCATGTATGGGGCTCGTTTTCATGGTGTGTGCCGGGTTTTGTAAAATGGTATTTTTGGTGTTGTTTGATTTGTCCCAGATTTCACTTTGTGTCATCTTAGCTTAGGAACAACTCGGGAGTTTTAAAAACTCAAAACTTTTGCATCGTCGGTATCTGTGATGTGTATATGTGTTGCTGAACGTCGTTTAATTGCTATATGTTCATTTAGACGGGGTTGCACACATTCTGGTGTTGATTGCTTCTGTGGTTATATATATATGCGATTGGTTATGGTATGTGCGGATTGTCGTGATGGATACCCTCGTGTGCAATGTTAGATTTACAATTAAGATTCATTTGTATATTGATTATTGCGGGGCGAGCGTCTGACATGTGGACTGCCGTCACTGCTAGTTTGTATATTCTATTATTGGGGCACGACCGGGTTGAGATCGATGTCTCCGTTGTGTATATATTTTCTTTTCTGTACTAGGATTACCCCGCGGAGGAGTGCTCGAATAGCCAGGTTTTAGAGGGCAACAGGCTCGCATCTCATGGTATTGAGATCGGGGGGCCTTACTCTAGAATTTTCAGGCTATTTGCCGCACTCGTATAGTGCATAGGTTGACCCACGGAAGGGTGCTCAAGTTATCGGATTCCGTGAAGTGCTGGGTGGCCTATTCACTTTGTTGATTGGGGTTGCCTCACTTCGGGGATTGGCGGGTAACTTGCCGCACTCGTAGGGATCTAGGATCTTCATTGCACTGGCTATCCACACGACCGGGGAACGCCGCGTTTCATTTTTGGCTCAAATGAAACGTAGGGCTCCTAGATTATCCGCAATTCCATATTGTTGTTTGCATGCCTGTGATGATTTTATCTGCTGTGATGACTATTATCTGCTTGCGATATTGATATATATTATATATATATATTTAGTAGATACTTCTATATGTTTTGCATCCGTGCTAGTCCAGCCCCCGCTCTGCCGTTAGTTAAGTAACCTAACGGTGCATGACGGGCCTCGTGGCGAATGCGGATGTCATATAAAAAGCATGTTATTTTGGTTGTTTCTTTTGTGGCTTGGAAACATAAAATGATGGGAACACATTATCTAAATAATGCAACGAAAAATAAACCTAAATGATGTTGTCGGAATAAATTTTAAAACTACTCGGTTTTCTTCGAAACTCATGGTCGTATTCTTTTGCTTTGCATAGAGATATTCGGTTAGGAATATCCCGCACCTTATTCTATGAGGGAAGAGCCTTGATCCCTTCATTGGGAGTTCGCTCTTAAGTAAAAGTTTATCTTACTAGTTTTAAAAAGCGGAGCTTAAGCCACTCCATTTCAAAGCCACTCGAGTTCCTTTAACGATATCAAGTTCATTACGTTAAAGGTTTTTCGCCAAAAACCAGACGTAGCCCTCCGTCATTTCCTACGAGTAGTACTTAGTATTCGTGCTGCGTTTGTTGACTGTGCCAAGGCGTAGTGTGCGGTAGCTAAGTGGTGCTTGTTTTTACCTAGTAGTGTGATTGGTTAGGACAGTTGTGCGGCCTTGTTGACTGTGTCAAGGGCTCGTACGGGTGGGTTTAATGCAATCAAGATAATGACAGGTTGAACTTGACTAGGATCTTTTGATTTGTTGACCGTGTCAAGGTCACTTAGGTCTTAGGGGCAAAAACCATATCGAGAGTTTCAAACATACGGGAAACTTGCCAGGCATGCGCATACCTTCTGGAGTGTGATGACTTGAGTGGATTCCATCAGGTTATCACATGATGATAGTTGGATCCCGATTCCCACTGATGAGTACGTATTACTCTTTAGGAGATTTTTTACTTAAATGATCCCGGCTAGTTCTCCTTTTAGGGTTTGAAGGAGAATTCGAGGAAACAGTGGGAGCCATCCTGATCAGATAAAGTGATAACCAATCTGATCTTGATAGAGTGCACGCTGGGTGTTTCTTTTCTCTCTCTCTAATACAATGACCCATGACTTACCTTAAAAACTTACAAACTAATTTGACCGAACCTTCTTACACACTTTGGCTTTGGTTTGTCTTGATTCGCAACAAAGTCATATATATCCCTGCCACTCCTACTTTACCCTTTGCATTTTTTTAGAACACGCCGTATCACCATGATGATCCATATTGCTTAGAACGAACCATCGTATAGTTACATACGAACTCAGAGAAGTTACTTCAGTCGAGAATGGCCACAGGTTCTAAAGAAATTGAATAGAATTATTCGGTTGTCTCTTCCCTTTACCTTCTCTCAGGCTGCGAGAGCTCCTTGCATTAGGAGAGCACACCCATTACGCTTATTAGATAGTCTTCTTCCAAACCTTAGGCTGGAGCCGAAAGGTAAGGAAGGAAGAAAACCAATTAGCGCAGGAACGGTGTGCAGAAGGTAAGAAGTAGAGATATATAAAGGGACTGAAGTGAGGGCAAAAGAAATTGCGACTACTGTCATGAATCTAGATAATGGAAAATGCATTACTTGGAATACCTGACCATCCCCTATAAAACATTTTCATGTTTCAGTTTTTCCGTGTACAAGTAATAGAGAACTTTTTTCCCAGTCAATTATGACTCTAGGGTATGTATTTACCAGTTTTGGATCTCACATCTGTACGGTGTTACCGATGATGAGTAGGAGCAGAATATTAGGAAATGGGCAATTTGATCCTCAATACCGGAATTCTTGTAATTGGTGATATTGGATTAAATCGCTTGGTTTTTGCCTGACGGCAAATATTTGATTTCGAATAACCGTTGTTATGCACCAGATTTTAAAATGAAATATCTGTACCTTTATTTTATAAAGTGAGATATACATTTTGAAAATTATGTTGTAAACATTTACCTTTATCAGTTGAGGATATGATAAGGTGCATTGAATAACGTGCAGGGTTGTCTAGCACGGCAGCAAGGTTTCGGGAGGCATCGTTCATGCCAATTTCAAAAATTTGTCGTTCTAGCTAACCCTAGAATCGTTACTAGAAAATGCGACAAAACAATATGCAAACAACTTTGCAAACAAGTGAACAAGGAATACAACCTTTGTAGACCGGTCCTTCACTTCATTAGCTCCGTGTAGTAGTCCTTTCGCTGCGATCCATGAACCCCCGGACTCTTGAGATGCTCCACAAGATGTACGGAACAAGCTTGCTTGAAGTCTTCGAGGCCGAAGATGATCTACATCGAGGAGACACTAATCCAAGCTACCCCTTCACTAATTGTGGAATTAGTGAAGCAAATACCCTATACTAAATGGCAAGTAGTAGAGGATGATGAATTAGGAATTTTGCTTATTTTAGAAATGATTTTCTCACTATTTTTCATCATCTCCATTGAAGCTAGAAAGCTTTTGAGGAAGGAGATGAAGAAAACTCTCATGATCAAATCAAGTGGAGAATGGCAACCATGGATGAGTTAGTATCATATACTAACCCTTGTAGAGACATAACCATGGCTAAGTGATATTGGTTAGATTTATAAATATCTTAGGTAAAACAAATTAGTGGACTTGGTCAATGAACACTACAAGCTTCTACAAGCTACTAGCAATGACAAAATTACACCATTTTGTAATTACCAAAATAAATTAAAAAAACCCTATATTATCATCATAAGCATGTGTGTGTCTCATACACCTATCTTGCATGTATTATCAAACATGACACAAAACATGTACACTAATATATATCACATATAAACAATATGCACATTTCAAGTGAGAAAAGAAAACTTAAGTGATCCAATACTAGTTAATATAAATTAATATATCAAATATATAATTATACATTAGATTATTAAATCAACACTTGATTTAATAATCCGGCTATATCACATATAACCGACTAATATCATGTGTATCAACTTATCGAATCAACACTTGATTCGATAACCCGGCTATATCACATATAACCTACCGATAACACAAATCGCAAGAATAGGATACGGTATCACATACAGTATTAATCTCGGTCTCGCACATATCACATATGTTCTCCTTCTCCGTTTCGCTTGAGCCAGGAAACCTCTGTGTAGGACTCTAAAGACTCGTCAATATGCCGGCAGTAGGCGATGATCATATCAAACACCCACAAGCCGCAAGCGGTCTGCTAAACGTAACGGCCACCCGGGTATTGAGCGATCAGAAGATCAACAAGCATGTCTGCTCATACTCCTGCGAATCTAATCAGTAACACTACCGTACAGTCCGGTCTCTTCGTCTGATATGTTGCATATCGCGTCTAGAGGTGGTAAACGTCAGACCCCAGTAACTCGATAAGTCGTGCCGATATGAGGCTCATAACAGGTCGAGAAACTACTAATAACACTTACCATTATATCTCGGAATCAGCCGTGGCCAGGGACTTCCTGTTATAGCGAATCGAGCACAACGCAACATCAACTCCCTATACCGGGAGAGACGAATCCCCTCCTATCGCTCATCGTCTTCATGTGACTCGGGACTATACCCAAAAACCACCATTTTGCACGTTCTCTTGAACGTGGTAAGGTGGAAATCAAAGCACGGTGGGAATCATACAAGACTATATGACGATCTCGGGTCGACAGACTAATCTATACCAGTGTCACCAGAGAACTGCCATCTGACGTGAGGTATAATACCATCTGGGAGTTCTCGGCGAGTCCGTCCAGTGTACCCAGTCTCCACTGAGCACCCGTATACCATCTCTGATGTCAAACACCAATGGATATGAGATCATCCATCGCCCATCACATGGGTCGAGAAGCGTATACGCTAATCTACTCTGGAGTATCGATGCCCTGTCTCGATACTCCCACGACTAGGACATTTGAATGATGTACTTGCCGACTACCTCTGCTGCACTAGTATGATCCGCATCATAATCCTGGTAGTCAAGTACTCATCCTAAGGGCTTTATCAACATGTAATAAAGAAACAATAAATGTACATGTTAAGATAAAGTGCAACTAGATAGCATACTATCATGTCGAGCAAGAAAGTCCTCCCTATGTATGTCCAAGCATCCACTACAATATACATCGCATGTACAGTAATGGCCTCTAGGGCATACACATAACTAACATAACGGTGTAAGACATTCTTAAGCAAGATACAGTTTTCAATTTACAAGACACAGAATTTGAGTTAGTATACTCTTGGGACTTATACATGGAGGTGTATATTGTCCAGTGTCTTTCAGGACAAGGGGTTGGTGCTCTTACTTCATTTAGGATTACCTAGGAGTTCTCTAGTTTTAGACACGCATTTGTAGTAATGCAAGGTCAGAGATTTTGAGAAGTTTGTAGCTATACGAATAAAGTAGAGAACCATACGTTGGAAGTATCGGGATACTTCGAGATGATCGAAGGTGTAGATACTTATGCTAGGTATTCCATTATAGTAATATCGAGAACTTGATTCTCTTACAGGTTACTCATCCGTGAACGTGCTCCATTATAAGTAATGCCGTATTGTCCTTTTTCCATTGGCTGATATGCACTGGAAACAGTTGCATGAATTTTGAATCTGGTTCCATCTAAATTAGTGTCTTGATTCTATATGGACATAGAATGGTTGCATATTTTTAGGTTGTTAAGATATGGAGTTATCCGGTTTCTGTCTAAAAGCAGTTGCCGGATAAACTCGAGGCACGCTTCGGTAATGCCAGTTTATGGATTATCCCAAGCATTCGCTAGGATTTTGTTTCTACCATTTTCAAGATCAATAGTTATATTGTTCTTGACTGGCCACATTTTTATAAAAGGATCTTTTTGAAAAAGAAACTAGTAGGAGTATGGTAGAATTGGAAGTGTTTCTAGGACCACAAACGGTTACCGAAAATTTAGTAGAACCTAAGGATTCAATTGGACATGACAAACTGTTAGCCACTCCGCATATTTTAGTAGGTGACCTCAGACACCCGAGAGACACTTCGGTTTTCTCATAGATGGTGACAGGGAGGTCGACATCATGGTAATGATGGTCCTACTAGTTATCAGTAGGTCATAGGAAGTGGAAACTTCCAGATGACCAGATGCTTCATATCCAAGGTGGACCCCACGCACTTCAACAAATTATGCTTTTTGGATTTTGCTGGGTGCTCCTTAAGGGGTAAAACCCGTTAGGAGCAGGTAGATCTTTCGAGATCTGTGCAGGTGGAAAGGTGCTTACCTAATAAGGCTAGATTTATTGTAAAGAGTTTTCATCAAATACCCGTTGTGGATTGTGATATGACTTTTACATCAATGTCTATGCTGAAGTCCATATGAATATATTTTAGCGCTGATACAGTTTTGATGTGACAGTCAAGATGATTGACTTCGTCAAAACAAAAGATAAACCTAGTAAGAAAGATGCAGGGAGTACTGTCCATGATTTGGACGACATACTCCAGATAGGAAGTGACATTCCTGTACTACTATCGGTCAGATTTTAGTTGTCATACAGTGTTTTCTACACGTTGGATATGGATAGTGTATCAGGAGTTCTGGTGACTAGATCTATGGTTTTAGATCTAGATTTGGGAAGTTCCCTAATCAGGTACTTGGACAACATTCTAAAAGTATTTTAGAATGGACGACTCCTAGCATGGTGGTGTACCCACAGATGATGGAGTCACCCACTTTAAAAGGATGTCTTTTAGACTGATGAAGAGATGAGCAGGCATGAATGACATATCATTTGCTTAGGCAATTGAGTCAATCATGCAAAGTATTGTACAACACAAGATATTGTTGTTGCACTAGTTGCAATAAACGGATATTAATCCAATCCTAGAGAAACAAAGGGAAGCAGTAAAGAACATAGGAGGATGTTCTTGGTATTTGGTAACGGCAACCTCCTCCGGGAGGCGGTTATCGGTTATGGCTTCCAAGGTGACCTGGTTGACAGAGATGCTGTTGGAGTTATGAGTTTATCCTCTTCTGAGGATCGGTATATTGGATAGTGTTCCAATAGAGATACTGAGGTAATCATGGTGCAGGATACTGGTTATAACTCAACATAGGATACAACCCAAGAAGTTTGTTGGATAGGAGTTGTTCATTGATGAACTTGGTCCCATCAGGTATCCAGACAAATTCTTGTGGCAGGGTATCATTCAGATTGAAAGATTTTTCATCTCCGCAAAGTTGAGATATAGAGAGATAAAGTTGGAACATTATAGCGGATCCACTCACTGAGGCTATTTCTCGAACACGGATGTTCCTCAAATGAGATTTGAGAAACTGATTAGTAGAGAAGTTGGGTATTCGATAGCACATGGGATGTGGGTATGCGATACCGCAATAATTAGCCTTAAGTGAAAGTGGGAGATTGTTGGATATAGCGCCCTCAAAGCAATTATTGTAATTGTAGGCACGTGATTATGATAATTGAGGGAGGACCTATACAGGTAGAACAATTTTACTCGAAATGATAGTATGCTATCTGGTTTGTCTTTATCATCATGTACATGCATTATGTGGTATTGCAGATCACTATTACATGTTGATAGAGCCCATAGGATTCTTGGTTGACTACCTGCATTATGATGGCGATCATATACGTGAGAGCTGGGTAGCCTATAAGCACATCCTTAAATGTCCCTAATCGTGGTAGTATCGAGACTGGGCATCGATATTCCGGAGTAGACTAGTGTATACGCTTCGAGATCTCGACGAGGGGCGGTGGCTGGTCTCATATGCCATTGGTGTTGTGTCACCTAAGATAGTATACATGTGCTCACCGGAGGTGAGTACACTGGACGGATCCGTCGAGAACTTCTAGATGGTATTATACCTATCGTCAGATGGAAGTTCTCAGGTGGCATGAGTACAAGTTAGTCCTTTGACCTGAAGTCGTCATTTGTCTCGTGTGAGTTCCCACTGTACTTTGATTACTACCCTACCACGGCTCAAAGGAGTCGTGCAAACAGGTTTTAATTGGGTACAGTCCCGAGCCACATGGAGACAGTGGCCGTCTGTCAGGGATTCATCTCTCCTGGTATTAGGAGTTGATGTCGCGCCGTGTTCAGTTGGTTATCACCAGAAATCAGTGGCCACGGTAGGGGAGATTTACTGATATTTGATCAGTAGTATCTCAGTTGGTGATGAGCTAGACTCAGACACGACTTATCGGGTTAGTAAGAGTCTGACGTTATCCACCTCCTAGACCCGATATGCGATACTCTTTGACGAAGAGACTAGACTGTACGGAGATTGTCACATTCAGGCTCAGTAGGGTAAGGACGCACTTGATTGTCGACCTCCCTTTCGACAAGTACCTGGGTAGCCGTTACGTACAGCTAGTGCTGCTGACGTACTTATGGTTAAACCCACTACCAGCATATAGTCGAGTCTTTAGAGTCCCACACAGAGGGTTTTCCTGGTTCAGGCGACAGATGTAGGAGTTGTATGTTGGTACGTGCAGGGGGTCCGATTAAATATGTGTACGCTATACACGGAATTTAATCGGACGGTTGATAAAACTAGCCAGCTTATGATTAAGCCAGATTATTAAATCAGGTTTTGATTTAATAATTTATATATGTATTTCAATACATATATTTTAGTATTATTGTTCACTATTCATTTTTTCTCTTTGGTGCTATTTGTATTTTTAAACGGATACGTGTATGTGTAGCGATACATATACCAGGTGAAGTATTTCGTATTTATACGAGAATGCTTCTAGAAGAAGGACACCTCATATTTAATTTTCTATTTAGAAAATTAAAAGGGAAATAAGGTGGCAAGTGGAGACAATGAGGCATGGTGCATGAAGGTTGAGAGGTATGGCTTGAGAATTTTATATTGGAAAATTCATTTGTGAGCACTATTGGATCATGGTTGATTTTTAGTAGCCATTCCTTTTCTACACTTTATGATTTGATGAGATTTTTTCTTTATCTCCTCCACCATGGCTCATGCTTCTTCTAGCCCCATCTCCTTCTTCTTCTTGCTTCCATTTTAAAGCAAGATTCTATAGAGAAAAATATAGTGAAGTATTCCTACATCACCGGCCATCCAAACCTAGCAAATTTGGACGTCGGTTAGAGCCTCCTCCACGTTCTCTCAGGTGGATCATCTTCGGCAAGGGTGATCGATGCTCAAGCGCGTTCTCGGCGGCTACGAGCTTGAAAGGGTTTTCCATAATTAGGTGGACACACGACAAAGGTTGTATTTCTCAACCTTGCATGTTTTAGATTACTAGTTTAGGGTGTTTGGTTTGAATCCTCGGACAGGACTCCTGTGCCTATGAAAACTTTTTGTTTTCTCTTCCGCCTCGCCCGCGGACTCTGCTGCGCGGTCGCCGGATCCCAACAATATGGTATTAAAATAAAGTAGTGAACCAAACGTTGGAAGTATCAAGATTCTTCGAAGTGATAAAAAATTTAGATACTTATGCTAGGTATTCCGTTTTAGTAATATTGAGAATTTAATTCACTTTCAGATTACTCATCCTTGGGTGCGCTCCTTCATGAGTAATACTGTATGGCCTTTTCCATTTAGGTGATATGCACTGAAAACAGCTGCATACTAATTGAATATGGTTCCGTCTAAATTAGTGCCTTTGATTCTATATGGACATAGAAAGGTAGCATATCTTGAGGTTGTTAAAATATGGAGTTATCCGGTTTCTGTTTAAAAGAAGAATCTGGACAAACTCAAGGAATATTTTAGTAATAATAGTTTGTGGGTTATCCCAAGCATTCGCATGGGTTTAACTTCTACCATTTTCAAGATCAATAGCTGCATTGTTCTTGACTCGCTACCTTTTTTTTTATAATAAAAATGGCTTCTATGCAAAAAAATAAGTGGGAGTATGGTAGAACTGGAAGTGATTTCAGAACCACAAACGGTTACTGAAAATTTAGTAGAACCTAAGCATTCAATTGGAATCGACAAACGTTAGTCACTCCGTAGATTTAGTATGTGATCTCAGCCACCCAAGAGATACTTCGGTTTTCTCATAAACAGTGAAAGGGAGATCAACATCATAGTGATGATGACCCTACTAGTTATTAGCAGGTCATAGGATATGGCGACTTCCAGATGGCCAGATACAGACTAGTTATCAGCAGGTCATACGAAGCGGCGACTTCCAGATGGCCAAATACAGGACATTCAAGTTGGACTCCACCTACTCCTGCAAATTATGGACTTTGGACTTTGGTGGATGTTCCTGAAGGGGTAAAACCCATTAGGAGCAAGTAGATCTTTCGAGATCATTGCAGGTGGAAAGGTAGTAACCTAATAAGGCTAGACTTGTAGTAAAAGGGTTTTTCATCAAATACCCGATGTGGATTGTGATGAAGCTCTTACTTTAGTGTCTACTCTGAAGTCCATACGGATATGACTTGCTACTGCTATTATTCATGACTATGATATCTGGCAGGTGGATGACTTTAACATCTTTCTAAATGGGAATTTAGAAGTGCACGTGTATATGAATTTTCCAGAGGGTTATTGTAGTCAGTGGGAGTAGTGGAAGGTGTGTAACTTGCTTATGTCTATTTATAGACTAAAGCAGGCATAGCGGAGACAGATCATCTGTTTTGATGTGACAGACAAGATGTTTGACTTCATCAAAACAACAGATGAACCAGGTAAGAATGATGCAGTGAGTATTGTCATAGATGATATAGTCCCGATAGGAAATGATGTTCCTATACTACAAACGGTCAACCTATGGTTGTCACAGGTGTTTCTCCATATAGGATTTAGATAATATATTAAGGATTCTGGTAACTAGATCCATTTCGATAGATCTAGATTTGGAAAGTGTCCCGATTCAGGTACTTGGACACCATTCTTAAGTGGTTTAAAATGGACAACTCCTGGTGTGGTAGTTTACCCACAGGCGATAAAGTCACCCTTTCTACAGAGATTTCTTCTAGACTGATGAGGAGAGAGACTTGCATGAATAATATTTTAATTTCTTTGGCAATTAAGTCAATCATGCGATGTCATGTACCAAACCAGATGTTGCTTATGCACTTACTGTAATAAGTGGATATTAATCCAATCCTGGGGAAATAGAGGGAAGCAGTGAAGAGCATATGAGGATGTTCTTGGCGTATGGTAATGACAGCCTCTGACAGGAGGTGGTTACCGGTTCTGATTTCCAAGATGACCTGTATGACAGAGTGGCTGTCAGAGTTATAAGTTTACCTTCTTCTGAGGGGAAGTATGTTGGAAAGGGTTCCAAGCAGAATACTGATGTAAACATGGCGTAGGATACCGATTATATTCAGTGGAGCATACAACCCAAGAAGTTTGTTGGATAAAGATGTTCATTTATGAACTTGGTCCCATCGTCTATGGTTGGTATCGCTTAGTTCGGGGAATAATTGATCCTGCGAAGTTGAGAATGTAACATTTCAAAAAAATAAAATATTATTTTTGGGAATTTTCATAATTTAATATTAATTTTTAATGAATATTTTTATATTTCGGTATAATTAAATACCGATAAATGGGAAAATTTTTGGAAAAATTATGGAAAATTCTAAAATAGGGTATTTTATGGAATTATGCCATTTTTTAAGTTTTTATAATTAGTTATATGCTAATTTAGTGCTAATCACGATTAAAAATCGCTAATCGGTTTTTTAGCCTTTTTGGGCAAAACATGCACATATCATTTTTTCTACACTTTTCACATTTTCCTACATGTTGTGGGTAAATGGTGGCCTAGGGTTACCATTGAGTGAGAAGGAATAAAAGAAAAGAAAAGAAAAGAAAAAGGTATGGTATGATGAAGAGAGAGAAAGTATAGGTCAACCCTTTTGTTTGAACCCATCCCCATCATTTCTCTTCTCATTTTCTCACTCTTCTTCAAATGTGCTGCTGTTGCTGCCCTCTCCCTCTTCTTCCTCCTCCCTCTTCAAGCCTAGATCCACCATGAAATTCACCCCAAAACCCTATTCCCATTTCACAAAAATTGTTCTCGAGCTCACTAGCTACCCATTGGACTAAGAAAGAGCTGATTTTGAGGAATTTGAGCAACTCAAGAAAATTCTTAAGTTGCCAAAGGAGGTAATTTCTGCACCCTTAGGGTAATATTTCGATTCTTTATGCATCTATACTTGTTTCATGTCGATATTGTGTCGTTTTGATGGTCTTTGGACAATTCAAGTTAGGGTTAGGAGTTGAATTGAGTTGTAAAGTGGAATTGAGGCTTGTTGTGACCTTAGAACCCCTCTTGTGATGTTATTTTGGACCCAAACCTGAATTAAAACCCAGAATACGGATTTAGTGAATCGAAATCGGGAAAAACTGTAAATCTGGGAGTGTTTTTCGAGATCTGCTATCACCCGAGACACCTGAAAATAAAATTGATTTGACAGAGAGATGTGCAGGCACCTAGGAACCACCACCCAAAGCCCTAGCCCCCACCTCCATTTTCAGGCCGCAAATAAACTCCTTCTGGCCGCAATTTGCGGCCAGAGCAGGGGGGTTTGGTCTCGTTTTTTCTCCATGGCCCTATCTCCAGTAAACTTGACCCCTGGCATGTGCAATTTTGTCTGATTCCATTTAGGGTAAAATCTGGGTTAGTTTTCTTGAGTTGTCGCATGGTTTACGACTTATTTTAGCATGGATTTTGGTATTTGGTGATTCGTTTACGTCGGGTGGCGTTTGAACGTCAACGGCAAAGGGTTATTAGTCGTGTTTGCATGCGAGACTATAGGTTTTTACCTATGGGCATAGCATATGCCGTTTTGGTTTTCCAATATGATTTTCATGTACTTTAGCGTTTGTGATATCATTATAGGTACCCCACGTGACGTCGAGGCGTTGAAGATAAAGACGGCGACATCGGCATCGGCACACGAGAAGTAAGGTGAGTAGATTTATATCTACGGGGAGAAATCGGGTGGATGGCGTATAGCAGCCCCGCAGTTCGTGGTGATGTATACGAATACGTATACATACATATATTGATATTATATTGTTTGAGATTATTGATGATAAAGATGGATATTTGGTGTGATTGGATTGTTTTAGTGTTGCGAAACCCTAGAGTAGTGGTTGCACCATACACACACACACACCCATACTTGCATACATTCTTCTTTCATATGTGCATATATAGGATTATATATTTATGTGTTCACATGGGTATGGGACTATGTGTTCATATACTGGATTTGAGGATAGTACTTGGGATTTGAGATGAGTCGATGAGATTTTATTTGAGATCGTGAGATCGGTGATATGGCAGGATTCGTATTTGAGATACGTCTTGATGTTATAGTGGATCTTTGGACAACGATACCATGTGAATAGTGATTACATAGAATAGTTGACTTGTGATCGAGACATGAGATCAGATAGGTTAAGATATTTATAATGGGTCGCATTGGGTGATGTATCCTTCTTTATGATGATATGTGCTGATGATATCGGTTTGTACGAGACTGTCGATCAGTAGTCAGATCATGATTATATTGATGATATCTGTATTGTACTAGACGTAGGTCAGTACCCCGGATTATTATCTTTGATAAAGTGGATACCAGATGAATAATGTGATGAATGTGATATTGACCCGTACCCAGATTTGGGATGCCATACGACGGATTTCCGTACGAGCTATATATTGATGTTTGATCCGCACTCTTGACTTGGGAATATCTGATTATAGATATGGTATCGGATGTGATATTATCGAGGCGGGATCACCGACTAATATATATATATATATATATATATATATATATATATATATATATATAAATATATATATATATGTATCGACTCAGATGTTAGGCGGTTTCCTTAACTTCAGTTAGCCTGTTAGCTCAGCTCTATAGCTTAGTGTAGTTGTTAGACCATATTAGTTATCGTTGTGTTTAGTATTCAGCTCCCGCACATTATTGCTGTTCGCTCCGCATCGCATACATATGTTATGATTTCATATTCCATTGTTCATATCATGCTGTTAGGATACCAGCACCATTACCGATGACGCGTATGTACCACGTACACTTACTTGCCGGCTCACACACATCTTCATCGGTAATTGCCATGTCACGAACACTTTAGAAAATACTATTTCATTGACATATGTTATTAGCTAATAGTTTAGACATGATATTAGTGTACTTGCCTTATATGCTAGTTTAGAAATTGTAGTTATTACTTGCTACTTCCTGTATATTATTATTCACTGTTATGCCGCATTCATGGATTTTATGCCTATATTCACTGTTTCCATGCTATTGATGATTTGGATTCGGATTTTCATGAGATTTCCTGGATTTGGGGGAAAACCGCAAAAACATTTATAAACTTCTTCTCTCTCTCTTTTTAAATGAAAAGTGCGGTTTTCCCATGATGTATGAGTCGTCCACCATGAGTTTGCTGATGGATTTCGAGACCCGATTCGAGGAGATGGATGAACCGTTTCGGGTACATGGTGGGCCCGGTGCGGTACCCCGGAGCGAGAAGGTCGCAGAGGATGGCGTTGAGCCTGGCAGGGGAGCACTACCGATCGGTGATTTTACCCGACACGTCGGATATCCGGAGGATACCGTCGTGGTCTTGAGATTGATGGTAGGGGCCGGTCTGGACTGACGGCGCCCTAGATAGTGAGATTGAGACATTGAGATTTTAAGATATTGAGGTACAGAGATCGCGACACTGAGATATCGAGATATTTGGATACTTGTTTTATGTCGATACTAGACACTGTTTATGCTGATTTCATTTATGATACCTCGTTTTAAAAAAAAGATACAGAAATCTCACTAAGTTATGAAAGCAGTTTCTTCATTTTCATGTATTCTGTTTTCATGCATTCATACCTCATCCATATGATATATTGCTACCTGAGGCACTGACACGAGCACTTGGTATTATAGTTGTTTAGAGGTATACCCTAACCATTGTTATAGGCTGCTGGTTATATATTGAGGATATATTATGATCGTATGACCTAGGATTGCGTTGTTCATGCGATTTCTGTTCGTAGATGTTTTTCTACTCACGAGTTGGCAACTCACCCCAGTTGTGCCACAGTTTCTTGCAGGTTTGCCGTACAGGTTTCATTACGGCTTTGCTGGCACTATTTCCATTCCGGGTGATTTGCTAGTAGGTGGGTTCACTTGTATCGTGACCATCATTATATCTTGTATATTATTATTCAGTTGTATCTAGAAGTTCCATCAACCAAACATGTATTTATTTCAGATAGAGACCAGTGATGTTTATTCTTTCGACCTTAGAGCCGCGCGTTGTATTTCTATGGATTTCATGCTGTTTGAGTTTCCTTTTCTGTTGTGATCCTCGCCTTTCGGCGTTGTATATTATATTTCTTGCGTGGTTGTGACCGTCGATTGACGAAGAGCTAGCTTCCGCTTGGGGATGCATTTTTCATTATATATGCTTTATCAGGTTTTGTACCCCTTTGGGGTCAGTTTTTACAATGGAAACTCTGCCGAAATTTTTAGAAAAGACTTGTGATTTTAAAAATGCATATTTCGGCATATGTTGCAAACTACTTGATTTAAATTGGTTTTTCCTTCACTCTACTACTTTTCTTGGTTTGGATTTTTGGGTTTTCGGCTTACTTAGATTACGTACGCCTCGAGACGTTCGTAGTTTAAGTGCCGGTCATGTTCCGTACTTTCGGGACGTGACAGAGAAATAGAGAGATAAAGTAAGGAACATTGTAATGGATCTACTCATTAAGGCTTTTTCTTGAACACAGTTCTTTCTCAAACATTGTTTGTGAAACTGATTGCTAGAGAAGTTAGGTATTCGATAGCACACAGAGCTATGGGTATGCGATACCGCAATATTTGGCCTTAAGTGCAAATGGGAGATCGTTGGATATAGTGCCCTTAAGGCAATTATTGTAATTGCAAGTAGGCAATTATGGTAATTGAGGGGGAACCTATATGAGTAGAACAGTTTTACTCAAGATGATAGTATACTATCTAGTTTTTCTTTATCATTCATGTGTATACGTTTTATTACCTGTCGGTAATACATAATGATAATGCCCATATGATTCTTTCTTGACTACCAGTATTATGATAGCGATCATATACGTGGGAGCTGGGTGGTCCATAAGCACATCCTTAAATGTTCATAGTCGTAGGAGTATCGAGACTGAGCATCGACATTCCAGAGTAGACTAGTGTATAATTTCTAGACCCCGAAAAGGAACGGTGGCTGGTCTCACAAGCCATTGGTGTTTTGGCACTTAAGATTGTATATAGGTTCTCACTGAAGGTGAGTACACCGAACGGACTTGTCGAGAACTCCTAAATGGTATTATACCTATTTTCAGATAGCAGTTCTCTAATGACATGAGTACATGGTAGTCTTTAGACCTAAGATTGTCATTTGTCTCCTATGAGTTCCCACTGTACTTGGATTACTACCGTACCATGGCTCAAAGGAGTTGTTCGGCACGATTTATTACATTTTAATACCGTTCAGTTTCTATCATTTTGACAATAAACAAAGCTATCTAATATGTAACTGCTCATTAGTACAGATTACAGGTACACAGGCAAAAACACTGGAGACGGCAACATGAACGGAAACGATGGTTTTTAGCCGGAACTGCAAACGGGACAATATATAGGTCAAATCAAATAAGTTTGCAACATATAAAGTTGTGTACAAATAATTCACTCTTTTGGTCCAACATGGTATATGTGTGAACTCATAACATTGCAAGTTGGCACACAAATGAGCATGCCGTGATACACAAGTGGGCATGGCTCATGATAAGTAAAGTTTTGATGTGATGTGCAAGTGGGCACACAAATGGGATAGCCATGACTTTGTGAATCATGACTTGTGCAAGTTGCACAAGTGGATCACAAGATAAAGTCTTGATGTGAAGTATGAAATGGAAATGTTGCCTTCATCTCTGTCTTCAAATTCGTGTGAGCACTCCGGTGTGATTTAGAGAATATAAAGATATCCAAAAATCATCATTTCATGTTAGGAGATCACACAAGAAATTTGGTAGCCTAAATCTAAAAGACGGCCGCGGAACCACAACATTTTGTGAAAGATGGCGGCGGAAGCGCGACCATGTTGGCGCCAAACTTCTCCGTATTTCAAGGGTATTATTGTAACTTCATATCACTTTGGAAAACACCTCTGGACTTTGATTTCAAAGCTTATAAATACAGCAGTTCAGAACAGAGAGCTAGTTCCATTCTTTTGTCCAAGTTTATTCACAAGTTTTAGTTTAGCTTTGAAGAGAGTTGTGTGGAGCTCAATCTATGGTTTTCTTCTTCTTCTTCTCTCTTGGAGCTTTCATTTGAGAGCTTCATTAAAGAGGATGAACAAGTAACCTATCATGTATTTCAACTTCTTCATTTGTTAATAAGAATTGTTGTTTTTCTTTGTTTATTTGCTTCTTAACCTTGTTGTTGTTTTTCATTTCTTTTTATTATGATGCTTGAGTAATTAATTTAGTTATGGTGATGGTTAGGGTGGTGATGAAAGATAAAGACTTCCTCCATTCTCTTGTAATTATTCTTATGCTTAATATTTGATTGTAATCTTAAGATTGCAATTTGCTTGTTGGTTGATAGGTTATTTTGCTTTCAATGGTTACAAGTAACCTCTAGCATATAACCTATTCTCTTAACACTTTTATTTCGCAATGTTAAAATTAAAATTAAGTTTTAGTGTTAGGTTTGCAAAGAAATTTAGATAGGGTATGTTGCTTATTGTTGTTTGGCACACTTCATTAAGTAAATATCCTATACTATCACCCAAAACACTTAGCAAATTAAATCTAAACACTTTACTTCTTATTTGCCATTTGTTGTTATTGATGTGGTATGCCTTATAATCCTTAGCGATGTGTTTTGATACGACATGCTTGGACATACAAACGGTAAGTGAGAATGTAACGATCCGGTTCATTCCTCGCGTTGCAAGTTCGTCATTTTGATGGTTTATACTTCGCCACCGTCTTGATAAACCATTCTTCATTTCAGATTCTAACAAAAGGAAGGACACACATGATCAAGAGGGTGTCGAAGACTTCTCCACTATTCGTCCACCCAAACTGGAGCCATGGCTGTTTTCTTAACCGTGTTCTATATTTTCGTATTTTCTAATTTTTGTGACAAACTAAATTCTTTCTCTTTGAACCTTTAACAACAATCTCTAATCACTAATTCCCTGTGGATTGACCCGTACTTGACGGCTTGCTACAACGCGCCGTGCACTTGCGGTTTATAAATTTTAAAACGAGACCGATCTCGTGTTGGGTTATGCAAGCGCCCAGGCCATCTAACCGTGGCCATTGCGGAACAAGAAATTTCAAAAACCGGCGCTAGAACAGTCCGATAACTCGGATCGACCTATAAGCCCTAGATAACAAAACATGCAAAGGAGTTTAGAATGGTTATACATAATGAACCAAGTCCTTCGGTCTTCTATCATCTCCTAAGCTCCATGAAGTCGCGGATCGAATTTGGTTGCCGGTCTTTCTCCATCTGCGATGATCCACCCGAGGGAAACGACGCAAGCTCCAGCCTTGCCAAGCGAGGCAACCGACGCTCCAAGGTTGCTAACAATGGAGAGTGGAGGTGTAGAAATGTCTCACTATCTATTTTCTCTCATCAAATGCTCAAAGAGCAACTATAGAAGATGAAGGAGGTGAGGAAACAATGGCATGAGCAACTAAAGAAAATGGCTAAGATTTCTCCAAGTGAGAATGAGCAAGTAATGAAGCAAGAAAAAAAATCAGAAGCCTAGCCTCTAGGAAAATTCGTGGCTGCCTCTATCCAATCATGCACAAAAAATATCTCCTCACCATTTTACTAATAAACAAACACCCACCATACTTCACAACATACCATTGCATTGTACATGCCATGTCACCCCTCCACCTCATTTGTAAAACAAATGATTTCCTAAGAAGAAAATCATACAAATGAGGTGTCCACTTCTAGAATTAATTCCGTATAAATACGGAATACAACCAGGTACACGTATCGAAATACATATACGCGTATTCGTACCAAAATACGAATAGCCAAGAGAGAAAATGAATAGTGAACAATAATACTAGAATACATATATATAAATACATATATAAATTATTAAATCAAAACCTGATTTAACAATCCGGCTTAATCCTAAGCCGCTCGTATTATCAACCGCTCGATTAAAGTTTGTGTAGCCTGTACACATATTTAATCGGACACCTGTTTGTACCAACATACGTCATCTACACCATATCACCTGAACCGTAAAAACCCTCTGTATGGGACTATAAAGATCAATACGCTGGCAGTGGGTTTAATCATAAGCACGTCAGTGGCACTAGCTGTACGTAACGGCTACCCAGATATTGAGCGAAAGGAAGGCCGACGAGCAAACTCATCCATACCCCTACTGAGCCTGACAGTGACAATCTCCGTACAGTCTGGTCTGTTCGTCTATGAATATCGCATATCGATTCTAGGGGGTGGATAAAGTCAGACCCCTAATAACGCGATATTTAGTGTCGGTATGAAGTTCATCACCTACTGAGAAACTACCGATCCGAATCATTAATTCTCGACTATCTTGGCCAAGGATTTCTGGTGATGTCCACCCGTGCACAACGCGACATCAACCCCCAATACCGGGAGAGACGAATCCCCCGACGATCCGCTCACTGCCTTCATGTGGCTCGGGACTGTACCCAAATAAAACCTGTTTGCTTGACTCCTTTGAGCCGTGGTAGGGTAGTAATGAAAGCACAGTGGGAACTCACACGAGACAAATGATGATCTCAGGTCGATAGACTAACCTGTACACATGTCACCCGGGACTGCTATCTGACACTAGGTATAATACCAACTAGCATGTTCCCGGCGAGTCCGTCCGGTGTACTTATAACCCAATGAGCACCTATATACATCTTAGGTGAACAAACTGACACCAATGGTTTGTGAGACCGGCCACCACCCCTCGTCGGGGTCTCGATTAATATAAACTAGTCTACTTTGGAGTATCGATGCCCAGTCTCGAAACTCCCACGACTAGGGACATTTAAGGATGTGCTTATAGACCACCCAGCTCCCACTTATATGATCGCCATCATAATGCTGGTAGTCAAGAAAGAATCCTATGGGCTCTATCAACATGTAATAGTGATCTGTAATGCCACCTAATGCTGTACATGATGATAAAGACAAACCATATAGCATACTATCATCTCGAGTAAGAATGTTCTACCAGTATAGGTCCTCCCTCAATCATTATAATCACCTGCCTGCGACTATGATAATTGCCTTGAGGGCACTGTAGCCAACAATCTCCCACTTGCACTTAAGGCTAATTTTTGCGGTGTCGCATACTCGCAGCCCGTATGATACCGAACACCCAACTCCTCTACTAATCAGTCTCGCAAAGCTTGTTTGCAAAACTATTGTGTTCGAGAAATAACCTCAAGGAGTGGATCCGCTCTAATGTTTCTTTCTGTGTCTCTCTATATCTCAATTTCGTAGAGAAAGCTATCTCCCGAAGTGAGCAATACCTGTCTTAGAATATGTCTAGATATCTGATGGGACCCAATTCATAAATGAACTCCAAATCCAGCAAACTTCTTAGACTGTATTGTTCACTGAATTTAATCAGTATCCTGCACCATGCCTTCCTCAGTATCCGCTTGGACCACCTTTACAACATACTGTCCCTCAAAAGAGAGAAAACTAAAACTATGATAGTCACTCTGTCATCCAGGTCACCTTAGAAGCCTGAAATGATAACCGTCTCCCGAAGAAGACTGCAGTTACCAAATCCATAGAACATCCACTTATGTTTATAAACTGCTTCCTAATGTTTCTCCAGGATTAGATTAATATATATGCTTATTGCAGCTAGTGCAAAAACAACATCCGGTCTGGTACTTGACATCACGTGATTGACTTAATTGCCTAAGCAAGAGATATGTCAATCATGCAAATCCCTCTCCCCTTTAGTCTGAAAGACATCCTTTAGAGAGAGCGACTCCATCACCTGCAGGTACTCTACCATGACAGGAGTCAACCATTCTAAAACACCTTTAGAATAATGTCATAGTACCCAGATTGGGACACTTTCTAAATCTAGATCTAAAACCATAGATCTAGTAACCAGAAACCTTGATATTATATCCATATCCTATATGGAGAAAAAACTTTGTGACAACCATAATATAACCGATCGTAGTATAGGAATTTCACTTCCTATAAAGTGCATGTCATCCAAATACTAGGACATCACACCCTACTACCTTCTTACCAAATCCATCTTCTATTTTGATGAGGTCAAAGCCTATGACTGTCACATCAAAAATAGACGATCTATCTCCGCTATATCTACTTTAGTCTATAAATAGACATAAGCTACTTGTCCTCTATACTTCCGCTGCTCCCACTGACTACAACAACTCTCTGGCAGAGTCATATACACGTGCACTTCTAAAGCTAGTTTAGAACGACACTATAGCCATCCTCCTGCCGGGTCTCATAGTCTAGAACAACAATAATGTCAAGTCTGGGTAAACAAGAACCTCCCTGTCACCGTCTCTAAGAAGACCAAAGTATCTCTCGGGTGCCTGAGGTTACCCACCATATCTGCGGAGTGGCTAATGGAATGTCAAAACTAATTGAATCTTTAGGTTCTATTAAATTTTCAGTAATCGTTTGTGGTTCTGGAATCACTTCCAGTTCTACCATACTCCCACTTATGTTTTCTGAAAAGAATTCATTTTACTAAAACTGTGGCGAGTGAAGAACAATATATCTATTGATCTTCCAGATTGTAGAAAGTTAACCCTCGACATAGCCCGAGATAACCCACAAACAGCCATTACTGAAACGCGCCTTGAGTTTTTCCAGAGTATGGTTTTAAGCATAAGCCGGACAACTCCATATATCTTAACATCGTTAAGATATGAACTATTTTATATACAATATAGAAATAGAGGCACTAATTTAATTGGAACCAGATTCAAATCATGCAGCTGTCTCTAGTGCATGTCAACTAAGTGGAATGAGGCTAAGCAGCATTACTCATGTAGGAGTGCATCCACATATTAATAACCTGAAAGAGAAGCAAGTTCTCAAAATAATTACTATCAACGGAATACCAAACACAAGTATCTACATCTTCGATCATCTTGAAGAATCCTGATACTTGCAACATATGGTTCTTTACTTTATTCTTGTACCTATAACTTCTCAAAACTTGGACCTTGTATTTCAGTGAAACACATATCTAAAAACTAGAGAAGTCATAAGTAAACAGAATATAGTACGATTACCAACCCCTTTGTCCCTGTGGACACTGGATAACATACAATACATTGTATAAGTCCCCTGAGTTAAATAACTCATACCCTATGTGTCGTAGGTCGAAAACTGTACTATGGTTAAGAAGAATTACACCGTTGTTGAATGCTCCTTACCTAACCATCAACTGATATAGGTAAATGTCATAGACATAATTTCAAAATGTTATATCTCACTTTATAAAATAAACGTACAGATATATCAGTTTGAAATTGGTGCATAATAATCGGATATTCAAAACCAAATATTTGCCGCCAGGCAAAAACCCAGGTGATTTCATTAAATATCACCAATTACAACGAATTTCGATATAATGAGGATATAATCACCTAATTCCTAATATCTTACTTCCACTCACCATCTGTAATACCATACAGATGTGAGAATCAACTCTCGTAAATATATACCATGGAGTAAGGATCTAATTGGGAAATCGGTTTTCAATTAACAACACACAGTGAAACTGAAACATGAAAATGTTTCAAAGGGGTATCCGGGTATTTCTAGTAATTCCTCTTCCACTATCCATATTCATGAATGTAACTGTATATTTCCTTTCCATCTCTCTAATCCCTTTATTTGTCTTTACTTAATACCTTCTGCACACAACCCTTAGGCTAAATGGTTTTCTTTCTTCCCTACCTTTCGGCACCAGCCTATGGTTTGGAAGAAAACTATCCAATAAGCGTAATAGGTGTACCCTCCTAATCCTAGGAGCCCTCGCTACCTGAGAGAAGGTAAAAATAAAAGACAAACCCGAATAATCCTATTCGATTTCTCTTGAACCGGAATCCATCCTCGAACTGTTAACATTCTGTATCACTACGACGAAACCCGAATAATCCTATTCGATTTCTTGCCTCATGCTCTTATGATCTTGACGAAGGCCAACATATCATAACTCACATGTCAAGTTCTTCCCATCATTGTCCAGGTTAATTTGAACCCACCCGTACATACTCTTGGCGAAGGCCAAAATAGCAGTACGACTGTCCCAAACCAACACATCTATCTATGCAACAGAAAAGTAACACATAGCTACCATACACTATGCCTTGACGAAGGCCAACATACATAGCATGAATACTAAGCGCTACCCGTCTGAAATGATGGAGGGCTACGACTGGTTTTTGGCGAAAAACCTTTAACGTAATGAACTTGATATCGTCGAAGGAATCCAAGTGGTTTTACAAATATATAGTGACGAAAACTTTTTCTAAATAGGTCATTCCTGGTGAAGGGATCTTGGCACTTTCCTCGTCGATTGAGGTGCAGGATATTCCAAACTGAATACCACGATGCAAAGCAAAAATAATCGACTATAGATTAGTTATTACGCCGACGCAAACTTCTGCCCAAGGCGTCACTCCCGATGAAGGGATCTCGGCCATTGCCTCGTCGAATGAGGTGCTGGATATTCATAACCGAATTCCACTGTGCGAAACAAAAGAAAATGTCTGTAATGTCTGTTTTAAAAATACTTGGTTCCTACAATATCAAATAGGTTTGTTTTATCTTTGCATTGATCAGAATCAACGCAGTCCCATCAATTAAACATATCATACCATAGAAAGGAACGAAAAATATGATGTACGTATATGCCACCCGCATTCGCCACTGGGCCCCGTCATCACCCGTAAGGTTACTTAACTAACGACAGAGTGGGGGCTGGACTAGCGTGGGTGCAAAATATATACAACATCTACTAGTATATATATAAATATATATAATATTCATCCCAGGCATGATATAAAGCAACATCATAAAATCTTAGCCAAGTAACACAGAGTGGTGGATAGTCCTGGAGCCTGGGGTTTCATTTGAGCCACAAATGAGACCCGACGTTGCCCTATCATGTGGATAGCCTGTGCAATGAAAGCCTAGACCCCTATGAGTACGGCAAGTTACCCGCCAATCCCAGAAGCGAGACAACCCCAATCAACAACGTGAATGGGCCACCCAGCACTTCACGGAATCCGATAACTTGGGCACCCCTCCGTGGGTCAACCTATACCCCCTATGAATGCGGCGAATAGCCTGCCAATTCTAGAGTAAGGTCCGCTCCGTCTCAACACCATGAGATGCGGGCGCGTTGCCCTCTAGAACCCGGCTATTCGTGCACTCCACCGCGGGGTAATCCTAGTACAGAAAAGAAAATAAGTACATGGGTGACATCGACCTCAACCCGGTCGTGCCCTAAAGAAATAATATACAAACGGGCAGTGACGGCAGTCCACATGTTGGACGCTCTCCCTGCAATATCAAATGTACAAATGAAACTAAACTGTACTACTATTGCACCCAAGCTATCCACCACGACGATCCAACCACAACCATAGCACAACACAGAACATCAACGTGAATGTCACGTTCGCAAACCCGTCTAAAAGTCATATAGAAATTAGACGAGTTGTACCGCACTAATGAAATTCATGGTCGCAGATAGTAATGTATGTACTGAAAAATACGGCATTAGAATTCCACACGCAATTAGCAAACTAAACAAATTTCCAAAACCATGAAAAAGCAGTGAGCTAAAGTTCCAAAAATCGACCGTTTAAAACCAATTCGGAAGTCCGAATCAAAATGAAACGTGCCAAAACCTTCATGGGGAGTTAGAGAACGAAATTAACTTTGAGTCGGGGGGCTTAGAAGGGGTACCCCACCCCCGAGGCCACAACGAGGTGGCCAGGGGTTGAGGCAGACCCGAAACTGCCCAAGATGGGGGAGTTTCGGGTCCCCACCGCCAAGACCACCTTATGGTGGTCTTGGGGAGTGGGACCAGCCGTTCGGTCCCCCCGGGGTGCCCATGCACCACCCCGCGGCTTCTCAGTTCAAACCGTGAGCCCACGGGGTATGCAAACATCTCAAACTTTCAGTTTTTAGAACTGTTTTTGTCGGCAGTTTTTGCACGACAAAAACGGCGGATTTCTAATGGTGCAATGAGTTAACTAAGGCATATGGAGTGGCTTTGATGCCATGTTGGGTTATGAAAGCGCCCAGGCCATCTAACCGTGGCCATTATGGAACAAAAATTTTCAAAAACCGGCGCTAGAACAACCCGATAACCCGGATCGACCCATAAGCCTTAAATAACAAAACAAGCAAAGGAGTTTAGAATGGTTATACGTAATGAACCAAGTCTTTCGGTCTTCTACCATCTCCCAAGCTCCATGAAGTCGCAGATCAAATTTGGTTGCCGGTCTTCCTCCATCTGCGATGATCCACCCGAGGGAAACGACGCAAGCTTCAGCCTCATCAAGGGAGGCAACCGACGCTCCATGGTTGCTAGCAATGGAGAGTGGAGGTGTAGAAATGTCTCACTATATATTTTCTCTCATCGATTGCTCAAAGTGAAACTATAGAAGATGAAGAAGGAGGTGAGGAAACAATGGCATGAGCAACTAAAGAAAATGGCTAAGCTTTCTCCAAGTGAGAATGAGCAAGTAATGAAGCAAGAAAAAAAATCAGAAGCCTAGCCTCCAGGAAAATTCGTGGCTGCCTCTATCCAATCATGCACACAAAATATCTCCTCTCCATTTTACTAATAAACAAACACCCACCATGCTTCACAACATGCCATTGCATTGTTCATGCCATGTCACCCCTCCACCTCATTTGTAAAACAAATGATTTCTTAAAAAGAAAATCATAGAAATGAGGTGTCCACTTCTAGAATTAATTCCGTATAAATACGGAATACAACCAGGCACACGTATCAAAATACATATACGCGTATTCCTACCAAAATATGAATAGCCAAGAGAGAAAATGAATAGTGAACAATAATACTAGAATACATATATATAAATACATATATAAATTATTAAATCAAAACCTGATTTAACTATCCGGCTTAATCCTAAGCCGCTAGTATTATCAGCCGTCCGATTAATGTCTGTGTAGCCTGTACACATATTTAATCGGACACCTGTATGTACCAACATATGTCATCTACACCATATCGCCTGAACCGTAAAAACCCTCTGTGTGGGACTCTAAAGACTCGTCAGTACGCTGGCAGTGGGTTTAACCACAAGCACGTCAGCGGCACTAGCTGTACGTAACGGCTACCCAAGTATTGAGCGAAAGGAAGGCCGACGAGCAAACTCATCCGTACCTCTACTGAGCCTGACAGTGACAATCTCCGTACAGTCTGGTTTGTTCGTCTATGAATATAGCATATCGAGTCTAGGGGGTTGGATAAAATTAGACCCCTAATAACGCGATATTTAGTGTCGGTATGAAGCCCATCATCTACTGAGAAACTACCGATCCGAATCAGTAATTCTCGACTACCTTGGCCAAGGATTTCTAGTGATGGCCACCCGTGCACAAGGTGACATCAACCCCCAATACCGGGAGAGAGGAATCCCCTGACGATCCGCTCACTGTTTCCATGTGGTTCGGGACTGTACCCAAATAAAACCTATTTGCACGACTCCTTTAAGCCGTGGTAAGGTAGTAATCAAAGCACAGTGGGAATTCACACGAGACAAATGACGATCTCAGGTCGATAGACTAACCTGTACACATGTCACCTGGGAACTGCTATCTGACAATAGGTATAATACCAATTAGCATATTCCTGGCGAGTCCGTCCGGTGTACTCATAACCCAGTAAGCACATGTATACATCTTAGATGAAAAAACTGACACCAATGGCTTGTGAGACCGGCCACCGCCCCTCGTCGGAGTCTTGATCAGTGTACACTAGTCTACTTTGGAGTATCGATGCCCAGTCTCGAAACTCCCATGACTAGGAAAATTTAAGGATGTCCTTATAGACCACCCAGCTCCCACTTGTATGATCGTCATCATAATGCTGGTAGTCAAGCAAGAATCTTATGGGCTCTATCAACATGTAATAGTGATATGTAATTCCACCTAATGCTGTACATGATGATAAAGACAAACCAGATAGCATACTATCATCTTGAGTAAGACTGTTCTACCGGTATAGGCTCTCCTTCAATCATCATAATCACCTGCCTGCAACTATGATAATTGCCTTGAGAGCACTATTGCCAACATCTCACTTGCGCACTAGTTCTAAAACCATTTCTTTTCAAAACTATAAAGGCGTGCGCGGTTAAAGTCCTAACATGAGTCATGCAAACGTTTTAGTTGGGTACAGTCCCGAGCCACATGGAGACAGTGAGCGATCAAAAGGGATTCGTCTCTCCCGATATAGGGAGCTGATGTCGCGCTGTGTTCGGTTGACCATCACCGTAAATACCTGGCCAGGATGGATCAGATTTAATGATAAAAGATCGGTAGTTTCTCAGTAGGTGATGTGCTTGACACCGGCATGACTTATCAGGTTATTAGGGGTCTGACGTTATCCACCTCTTGGTCCGGTATGCGACACTCTTATACGAAGAGACCAGACTGTACGGAGATTGTCACTTACATGCTCAGTAAGGTACGGACGGACTTGATTGTCGACCTCCCTTTCAACATATACTTGAGTAGCCGTTATGTATAGCTAGTGCTGCTGATGTGCTTGTGGTTATGCATTTATCCAGTAACTCACTGCCGGTATATTGTTGAGTTTTTAGATTTCACACAGAGGATTTTCCCGGTTCAGGCGATATGATGTAGAGGCCTTATGTTGATACATGCAGGGGTTCGATTAAATACGTGTACTAGCTACACGGACTTTATATTGATACATGCAGGGGTTCGATTAAATACGTGTACTAGCTACACGGACTTTAATCGGACATTTGATAATACTAGCGGCTTAGAATTAAGCTGGATTATTAAATCATGTATTTATTTAATATATATATATATATATATATATATATATATATATATATATATATTCTAGTATTATGTTCACTATTCATTTTCTCTCTTTTGACTATTCGTATTTTTATACGGATACGTATGTATGCATTTCGATACACATACCGGGAGGTGTATTTTTTATTTATACCAAATACATCTGGAGTCATTAGGATTTTCTTTTTGTTAACAAAGAAAAGAAATAAGATGGAGGAGGCATGAATGAGAGATGATTGAGAGGGATGGACTCATTTTTATATTGTAAAATGTTATGACATATATTTTTATGGTTGTAAAAATTCCTTTATACTCTCGTTCATTTGTTATGTTACACTCTCTCTCCTCTCCTCCTCCTTCCTCCTCTTGAGCTCTTTAGCTCTCTTGAGTTTGGATATTGAGAGAATTAGATAGTGATATATTTCTACATCCCTCACACTCTATCTCTAGCAAGTTTAGATAGTGAGTTAATACCTCAAAGTTTGCTTTAAAGCGAAACTGGAGCTTGGATAGGTTTCTATCATGTGGATTATCTTCGCCAAGTGCGATCGAATTTCATGCGCGTTCCCGATAGCCTACGGAGCTTGGAGGGGTCCTCCACAATTGGTTGGACACGCTACAAAGATTGTATGCTTGCAAACCTGTAGCTAGACATCTAGTTTTGTTTGCTAGCTTATTGTTTGGATCGATTTCTAGGTTGCGGTTTCTTGCGTTCGCATGAAAATTTTCGTTTCGTATTCTGCAGTCATTTTCCACTTCCGCTACGCGAGTGCGAGGAACCCAGTAGCTACAACCTTTGTGGCATATCCACTCTCCAGTGGAAGACCCTAGCTAAACCTTGTCGATGTCCGGAATGAACTTGGTGGCTGACCATTTCACCGAAAATGATCCACGATGAAAGCACCCAACCCAAGCTCCCACTTCACCTGAATATTTCTAGTGAAGCAACTAGCTCTCACTACTTTATAGGTGGTGAAGATAGCCGATGATGTGAGGATTTCTCTCACTTTGCTTTTCTTTTCATCTTTTCTCAAAGTCAAGACGAAGAAGAAGATGAAGAAGAAGATAAATAAAGAGTTGATACTCTCATATTTTTTCCTTTAAGGAAAAATAATATGGATATGTTTGGATTGGATTATTTTTGGTCCAAGTGATTAAAAATCACATCAAGGTAGGCCCCAAATGGATAGGGTGTTTGGATATCTCTTTTAGTATTCAACAAGTGATTATTTTGCCATAGGTCCCACCATGACATCTTTTTCCACTTAAAAATTGCATATTTCAACTTAAAAATAAGTTAGGATTCCTAACTTATTTCATAAGTGATTATGGAATAGTAGAGTTGACCAAGTAATATACCATAATATCTCTTGTTTTTTCATCCAAATTTTAAGATGGCATTAATGATACGTCATTTTGATCATTTTACACTCAATAATCATTTATCTATCTTTTCATCTAAACACACTATCTACTTATAATCACTTTTCATACAAAATCATCCAAATACTAAACAACTTATTTGCCATAAGCACTTATAAGTGATTTTTTCACTTTTTAAAGAAATAATCACTTATAAGTGAGTTTTTCACTTTTTAAAGAAATAATCACTTATAAGTGATTATGGCAAATAATCACTTAAAAATAAGCTCATCCAAACAGGCCCTATAAAGAAAATAAAACAAATATATTCTCTTCATCCCCTTTCATTTCTCTCTCATGCAAGTGTCAAGTGAAAGGGATGGGTATGCTTGTAGCCCCTGCCACTTTCATATGGCTCATTTGTCAAATATGACAAATAAGTATTGTATCAAAATACAAATACATGTATGTATCCATATACTTACATAAAAGAGAGAGAGAGAGAGTGAATATGTATCAAATACATGAACAATACTATATATATTTATATCATGAGAGAGAATTAATGCATCATATACATAATAATACATTAGCATCATATATTAATGTGTGTGTGTGTGAGAGAGAGTGTGTATCATATACACAATATTACCAACCATATCACATATGTGATTATTAAGTCAACACTTGACTTAATAATCCAGTTTATAAATAAACTGGCTTGTATTATCAAACGTCCTATTAAATCACGTGTATTGCATATACGTATTTAATTGAACTCCCGCATGTATCTCCATATGCACGACACATCATTATTTCGCCTGGGTAGGCACTTCTGTTTTTGGACTAAAAACCCGACAATATACTTGCAGTAGGTTAAATAGGATCATATCTGATTGAATCTGAAACACTTTCAGATTTAATCTCCTCACGGGTTAACCCACAAGCTCGTCAGCAGTACTAGCTGCATGTAACGGTTAACCAATATTGATCAAGATTTAGGTCGACGAACAAACTCATCCGAACTCAACAAAGTTTATTAGTGACGAATACCATACAGTCCAGTCTCTTCGTCAAAGAGTATCGCATGCCGGATCAGGGGGCTGGAAACTGTCAGACCCCCAATAACCCAATAATTCATGCAGACATCGAATTCATAACCATCCGAGATACAACTGATAACACTTACCAGTTTATCTCATCCACCCTAACCAGGTATTTCTGGTTATAGTTATGTCCCGCACAACGCGATATTGACTCCCTATACCGGGAGAGACGAATCCCTTCGACTGCTCACTGCATTTATGTGCTTCGGGACTATACCCAACTAAAACCTGTTTACACAACTCTTTAAAGCCATGGTAGGGTAGTAATCAAAGTATAGTGTGAATACACACAAGACACTATGGCGATTTCAGGTCAAGGGACTACCATATACTATCGTCACCAGAAAACTGCTATCTAATATAGGTATAATACCATCTAGGAGTTCTCGGTGAGTCCATTCAGTTAACTCATTCTCCAATGATCACATGTATACAATCTCGGTGTCAAACACCAATGGCTGTGGGACCGACTATCGCCCTCCAATCGGGTCAAGAAATATATACACTAGTGTACTCTGGAGTACTGATGTCCAGTCTCGATACTCCCACGACTAGGAATATTTAAGGATGTGCTTATGGACTACCCATGCCCCACTAGTATAATCCCTATCATAGTCCTGGTAGTCAAGCAAGTAATACTTAATAGCAAGTAAAATATATACATATGATAATAAAGACAAACCAGATAGCGTACTATCATACTGAGTAAGAATGTTCTGTCTATATAGGTCATGTAAAATTATAATAATTGTCTTCAGGGCACCTATATCCAACATTAATTTTGCGCCGACTATATTAATGGTGAAAAGTAGTTAGAATTGTATGAAATTTGGTGTATCGGCACATTACACGATGAAGATCAAGATGGACGGTGCTGATCATCAAATAAAATGATGGAGGGTGTATTTTTTGACGCCACCTGATGAAATATCCTCCTAGGGCCTCTTTCCTCCATTAGGCGGCGTCAAAAATATATATCCTCTGTGTCTTTTTCGACGATCGGCACTCATCATCATCATCATTATCATGTAAGAAGTGGATATACCAAATTTCATGTGATTCCACTACGTTTTCACCGTTGTATTAGCGATGTAAAAAGTTCAATTGTCGAGAAATCGTTAATTTTGCACCCACTAAATCAATGGTGAAAAAGTGATGGAATTACATGAAATTTAGTGTATTCATATCTTACATGAGAAAAATGTTGATAATGGATGCCGATCGTCGAAAAAATCATGGTGAGTGTATTTTTTCGACGTCATAGGAGGAAATTCCCTCCTAAGGCACCTTTTCTCTATTATTTTCATACACACAAACTAAAATGAATCAATAGTGGAGTCTAGACTTGTAACGCTTTGAAATTCGTTTAGATTAATTTCGTGTTAGTTAGTAAAGATGCGTGTTTTTCATAAAACCCCGAAAATTTTAATTTCCTTTTTAAACTTGAATGAAACTAATTCTAATTGTGATGAGAAGTGTTTTTATATATAAATGGGGTTTATTAATTATAATTTAGCTTGTGTTCACCTTAATTAAAAATTTTCCTTAATTACTTTCCTATGCTAGGTTTAGTGTAACTACATGCACACTTATCACTTGTTGAAACATAGGTTAAGTGTAACCATTTTTATTTCTTCTTGCATGGTTTATATCCCCAAATAAATTAATTTAAACCCTTTTTTTAAATAAAATTCAAAGGAATGAGATGTATGGTGGGTTAGGTGAGTTGGGGCTTGACTTTGACCTTCTCTCTCTCTCTCCCTCTCATTTCTGCTTTCCAGCAGAAGCAAAGCAGCAGCAGCAGCAACATCACCACCATTTTCTTCTTTTTTTGCTTCTCCTTGATCCTCACACAAACCCTACACAAAAGCTTACCGTTTCTTCATCAAAAACCTTGGGAAATGGCTCTTTTATGGATTTTTGTGGCAAATCAGTGCCTTTGAAGGCAAGGGCTGGAAGTGAGGTTTTTCTAAGATCTTTTGGAGGTATTAAACTCACCCTTATCAGCTTAGTTCATAACTTGTAGTTTTGTTTGCTAAAAATCGTATTTTTTGTGCATTTTTAGTGCTAATGAAGGGGATTAGTGAAGTTTTTGAGAAGTTAGGAATTTTATGTCTTGGTTTACTTATTTAAGTGCTATTGGTGTTGTTTAAACCAGGTTTTTTTCTTCAGTTTGCACTAAAATACCTTTTAGTACCAAATTATTGTTTTAAATACGTTTTAAGCAAGATTATAGGATACGGTGATCTGCTATGTCTACGATTATTTTCTGGTGTTGCAAATAATTACAGTATAGTGTACAGGGTAGCTAGGGTTTTGAGTTGATGTTCGAGCCCGTTCCACCCCATAAAAACCGGCGACCTCCATTGAAACTTCGGCAACGCCGGCCCCCCTGTTCTGTGGGTGTTGGTGTTTTGTAGGGTGGTGTCTGTGTTGGTTTTACAGTGTTTGGTTTTGTTTTCCTTTTGGGTTTTCTTCCAGATAAGAATCTGGGACCTGTTGCCGTTAAATTGGAGTTGTGTGTTTAGCGCGACATGTACGCTTCGTCATGGTCTGGTGGGTTCTGTGCATCGCAGCGCATCGGGGTAGTTCTGAGATTAGTACACGCTCGTTTTAGTGTATCGAGTTCACGCGTTTAGCTTACGACGCTGGTTTTTCCGTACTTCCTTAGTATCACGTTTTATAGGATTTTAGCTTATGCTTTTTCCTTGTGTAATTCTTGGTTCGCAGGCGAGTACGACGGACGCCGCGAAGATGGGGAAGCAAGCCGTCGGCTACACTTAGCACAAGACCACGGTGAGTAGATTTAACATCTACGGGGAAATCGCCCGTATGGCGTTATGCGTCAGGGCTTGATAGGCTATAGTAGCTGCATATTTGCATTCATATACATTGGCTGCATACTGTATTTCCTGCTATATATATATGTATATGAACTTAGAATTAATAACACACCGCACTGTTACTAACAGTTCATGTTGCACGAGCACTAATCTGCTTGTTACACACATACCGTTAGTAATTGCCATAACACTCACACTATAGAATTGCCATGAACAATATATTGTAGCTCACCTCATATATGATTTGACATGATTATGTTACTTGTGCACATACTCATTTGCATATCCATACTCATGCATATACAATTGTACCTACCTAGATAAGTTGATTTTTGGTAAAAACTGGGGACCACATGATACCTTTTGAAAAACTGAATCGATTTTAAAGAGCGGTTTCTCCCTTTTTCCCATAATACGACTTATGATGCATATATTACATCGCATGGATTTACGCATTGGCTTTGGACTTCTGTGATTTCTGGATTTGAGGACCGTGGGGTTATTTTAAGAAAATACGCATTGTTTTGAAAACCCGGTTTCTCTTGATATGATATTTCAGTGCCTCCACCGTGCGTTTTCTCGGTTCTGAGACGTGTGACTTGTGAACCCGAATCGAGGAGCTGGAAGAGGCCAATTGCGGGTACATGGTGGACCCAGTATGGTACCCCGGGGAAAGAACGGATCTGTCGTGCAGTAGGCGATGAGCTTGGCAGTGGGACCACTATCTACCGGTGATTGGTTAGACCTGGCGGTTATCCGGAGGATACAGACCAAAGTCGATAGATAGATACGGGATGACCCGTACTGCCGGGGCCGAGGGCCGATTCCGCAGATGGAGCCCGTGGGCCGATCCAGACCGACGGAGCCCGATACTTGAGGATTTGCGTGTCGATGCTTGACATGATGATTTCATGATATTTTCGAGTGCCGATATTGGGCACTCACGATTCTCAGAGATTTGCAGGATTTGAGGGCCGATGAGAGTGACGGCGTCTGAGTTTTATTAGGATTTGGGTGCATGGATGGGCACCGGTTGTTTTTCCACGTTGACATTCCGTGTAGATGTTATTTTATCCCATGCTCAGCATTCATTATTATGCATCTTATCCTGTAGTCGTATTACTTGATAGAGTACGTATGTATGATTATTGCATACCCTGCTCATCGCATATAGATATTATTTGGTGGCATATGTTAGAGTATCGCAGTACGTGCATACTCGTGATTACCTTTATATGTTATCTCTATTCATGAGTTGGCAACTCACCCCCGTTGTGCCACAGTGTTTGCAGGTTGCCCCTCAGAGTAGTCGCGGCAGGCTGCTTTCTTGTATCTTTTTGGCTATGGATACCACTTCAGTTGGTGCGTGAGCTGTTTTGCTGCTAGGTGGGTTGTGGTATCCGGTTATTTTCCATTTGTACACACTTTTGTATCTAGTACTCTCCATCTACTATTTCATGTATTGACTTAGAGACCAGTGTGAGGACGACGATGTATATTATTTGTACTCTGGTGTCGAGCTCGTGTGAGCCGACTTTTCTTATGCAGTTTTTATTACTTGTGATGTTTTTCACTTATTGCTCATTTCTTCCCTACGGCGTCGTATATTACTCTTGTGGTGATTGTTTCCGCCGTTTGGCATGATTGCTCCCATTTCGAATGCTTATTTATATTGTTTATCATTTTACTCATATCATGTCTTGTACCCGATTTCGGGGCTAGTTTTTACACAGGAAATACTGCCAAAATTTTTAAGCTAATAACTTGAACTTTAAAGAATTTTACTAAACTACCTAAGGTTTTCCAAAAGTTTTAAAACAATGTTTTCAACACTCACTACTTTTAATGGTTTTGATTTCTGAGTTTCGGCTTACTTAGTCGCGTTACGCCTGTAGACGTTAAGTGATCAAGTGCCAGTCACGGGCCAAACTTTGGGTCGTGACAAAGTTGGTATCAGAGCGTAGGTTTTACCTTTCGGAGTGTAGGATGACCCTGGTATGATGGAGTAGGTAGCCGAAATAGAGTGGCGTAGCGTGTGTATGTTCCGCGGCATACTCACGACACGGTACTCCGCCTAAGTGACCTTAGGATTTATTGATTGAAATTCTTTCATGAGTATATACTTTCTTGTGATTCGATTTCCGTATTCTTATCGAATCCTATTTTCTTTTCAGCTATTATGCCGCCAAAGACTACGAGGGCGCAGAGAGCGGCCGTGAGAGCCGAGATTAGAGTTGATTCGTCAGAGAAGAGGACAAACCCGGGTAGTACACCCGTTGCACCAGAGCAGACTGTTCCTCCTTCGACAGACCAGGTCGCTATGCTAGGGGCCGGTATGCAGGGGATGCGCCAGATGATGGGATCCAGTATGCAGGAGATGCGTCAGATGATGGGATCGCTAGTTGAGACACTTCGAGCGCAGTGACCAGAGGTAGTTTCACCCATTACAGGGACCGTGATGGTACCCACAGTATAGGCAGTTGCCCCTGTAGCTACAGAGGTTATTACAGTATTGCTATCAGAGTTTATGAGGCTGAAGCCTCCAGTCTTCACAGGCACCGATGCAGCCGAGGACCCACAGTTTTTCATTGATAGGATGGCTCGGATATGTCGTTCACTCAGATGCTTAGATGCGAGATGGGTAGAGTTCGCGAGCTTTCGCTTGGAAGGTCTTGCGCAGAAATGGTGTGAATCGGTCGAGAAGGGCAGAGCAGCAAGTCTTTCTCCTATGACCTGGGCAGAGTTCATGACGGTGTTCCTTACCCGCTTCCTTCCACAGAGTGTTAGAGATTCTAGAGCGCCCAGGTTTGAGTCCTTACGTTAGACTCCGGAGATGACAGTGGCAGAGTACGACGTACTGTTCACCGAGTTATCTGTCTATGCCCCATATTTAGTGGCTACTGAGGAGATGCGTGTTAAGAGATTTGTTCGAGGCTTGCTTACCCCGTTATTTCTTGCGATCAGCGCACAGCATTGCGAGACCTATGCAGCAGCTGTAGATGCAGCTTTATTAGTCGAGGAGCGCGTTGCTGAGACTTTGGTAGTTCCAGAGCCGAAGAGAGTTCGTACGGATATATCGGCACAGAGACAGCCTTTTCGGCGTCGTGACAGATGTCTTGCAGGTGGCAGGGATTTAGGGCGAGACCGGTTGTTCAGCTCTTATCCCCAGGAGGTCAGCGGTCATCGTCGGGATGTTTCCGCCGCGGGAGTTCTTATCATCGTGTTCGAGATTGTCCCGATCCACGTGAGGGTGAGACCACTATACCACACGTCACTTTACCACCTTCACTACCCCAGAGGGCGTTGCCTATTGTACCTACCATTGCTCCGCGCCAGTTTCATGCACAGAAAGGTCGTGGTCGCGGAGGATTTGCTCATAGAGGACGAGGTGGCCGAGGCAGAGCACAGCCAGTTGCTAGTAGGAGACAGTCAGTCGCAGGTGGAGGACAGGCACGGGTTTTTTCTTTGACGCATCAGGATGCGCAGGCGTCCAATGCGGTGGTCTCATGTATCCTTTCCGTATGTTCTGTTGATGCACACGTGCTGTTTGATCCGGGATCCACGCACTCGTATGTTTCCACACACTTCGTACCGAGTTTGGGTAGAGAGTCCGGTTTTCTTGATCAGCCGCTTGTTGTGACCACCCCTGTGCGAGAGTCGTTTGTTGCTAGGCACGTGTTCCGATCCTGTGTTGTACGTATTGGCGAGAGAGAGTTGCCCGTCGACTTGATCCTTCTTGAGATGTTGGACTTCGACGTTCTTTTGGGCATGGATTGGTTAGCCACGTGCTATGCGTCTGTGGACTACCGCGAGAAGACAGTTAGGCTTTGTTTTCCCGACGAGTCGGCTTTTGTTGTGCAGGGGGACCGTGGTGCCGCCCCGCACAGTTTGATTTCTTCTTTTTGCGCTGGACAGCTTTTGAGGAAGGGATGTCAGGGATTTCTCGCCTATGTTTGCGATACTAGAGCTACAGAGGTTCCGTTGGATCAGGTTCCGATTGTTAGCGAGTTCCCTGATGTGTTCCCTGACGAGCTTCCTAGGCTACCGCCTGAGTGTGATATTTCTTTCTGTATTGATTTGATTCCTGGCACGGGGCCTATTTCTATACCGCCTTATCGGATGGCCCCGGCGGAGCTTAGAGAGTTGAAAAGTCAGTTGCAAGATTTGCTGGATAAAGGACTTATTCGACCCAGTGTGTCTCCTTTGGGTGCTCCAGTCCTGTTTGTCAAGAAGAAGGACGACAGTTTGCGTTTGTGTATCGACTACCGCCAGCTGAACAGGGTTACCGTGCGGAACATGTATCCTTTGCCGCGCTCGACGACTTGTTCGTCCAGCTTCAGGGGGCAGGATACTTTTCGAGGATCGATTTGCGATCAGGCTACCATCAGTTGCGGGTTCGACATGAGGATATTCCGAGGACAGCTTTCCGCACGCGTTACGGCCATTACGAGTTTTTGGTGATGTCGTTCGGACTCACCAACGCCCCCGCAGCATTCATGGACTTGATGAACCGCATTTTCCGGCCGTATCTTGATCTGTTCATCATCGTATTCATTGACGATATCTTGGTGTATTCCCGGAGCAGAGAGGAGCACGAGCAGCACCTACGGACCACACTGCAGACTTTGAGGGAGCACCAGCTTTTCGCAAAATTCTCCAAGTGTGCATTCTGGCTGGACAGCGTAGACTTCTTGGGTCACGTGATTAAACGAGATGGTATATGTGTAGACTCGAGGAAGATCGAGGCCGTTCAGAGTTGGCCCAGACTCACATCAGTTACCGAGATCCGCACCTTTCTAGGATTGGCCGGCTACTACAGGCGATTTGTACAGGACTTCTCCCGTATTGCTGCACCTTTGACCGGGTTGACCCGGAAGGGAGTTCCTTTCGATTGGAAGGAGGAGTGCGAGCACAGTTTCCAGCAGCTACGGACTCGTTTGACTACGGCGCCGGTGCTATCATTACCTTCAGGATCGGGCGGATTTATGGTCTTTTGTGATGCTTCTCAAGTGGGGTTAGGGTGCGTATTGATGCAGCATGACAGGGTGATCGCATATGCTTCACGGCAGTTGAAGAAATATGAACAGAACTACCCCACTCACGATTTGGAGATGGCTGCAGTGGTCTTTGCACTCAAGATCTGGCGACATTACCTATACGGCGAGCCGTGCCAGATATTCACTTACCACAAGAGCTTAAAGTATATATTTCAGCAGCGGGACCTGAATCTTAGATAGCGCCGCTGGATGGAACTAGTAAAGGACTACGATTGTGAGATCTTGTATCACCCGGGCAAGGCGAATGTAGCAGCGGATGCTTTGAGCAGGAGGCTCGGGGGTAGTCTATCTTGTTTGAGCGCAGTGCAGAGGCAGTTGTCGGCAGATTGGAAAATTTTATGCGACAGCCGAGTGCAGTTCGAGTTCACGCCGATCGGGGGACAGCTTGCGCATGTTCGTGCACGCCCACAGTTGCTTGACCGTATACATGAGGCACAGTACAGTGATGACCGTTGTTTGGAGATCATGGAACAGATTGGACAGGGCAGATTTTCCGAGTTCGTGATCGATGATCAGGGGATACTGCGATTTAGGACTAGACTGTACGTACCCGATGCTGAAGGACTGTGGCGTGAGATTCTTGAGGAGGCACATCGATCGGTGTACAGTGTTTATCCGGGTTCCACCAAGATGTACCATGATATGGGAGATGTTTACTGGTGGGACGGAATGAAGAGGGACATTGCAGACTTCGTGTCGAGATGCCTGACTTGTCAGCAAGTCAAGGCCGAGTACCAGAGACCAGTGGGAGAGCTACAGTCGTTACCCAGTCCGGAGTGGAAATGGGAATAAATTTCTATGGACTTCATTGTGGGTCTACCCAGGATTAGTCGAGGGTATGACTCCATTTGGGTGATCGTGGACCGATTGTCGAAAGCGGCTCACTTCCTGCCGGTGAAGACGACTTTCGGATTTGCTTAGTATGCCCAGATATATATCGACGAGATCGTACGACTGTATGGAGTCCCAACGTGTATCGTGTCTGACAGAGGCACCCAGTTTACCAGCCGACTATGACAGAGGCTTCAGGAGGCTTTGGGCACCCGCTTGAATTTCAGTACAACATTTCATCTGCAGACCGACGGCCAGTCAGAGTGGACTATTCAGATTCTCGAGGACATGCTCCGAGCGTGCGTCTTAGACTTTGGAGGTAGCTGGGATCACCATTTGCCCTCAGTAGAGTTCTCTTATAACAACAGTTTCCAGGAGACCATTCAGATGGCACCATTCGAGGCTCTATATGGGAGGAGATGCAGATCGCCCGTCTGTTGGACATAGCTCAGCGAGAGTAGTATTTTGGGCCCGCAGATTGTTGAGGAGACGACCGCGAAGATCCAGTTGATTCGCGATAGGATGAGAGAAGCCCAGAGCAAGCAGAGATCTTATGCGGACCGTCGTCGGCGCAGACTTGAGTTTTCTGTTGGCGATCATGTTTTCTTGAGGGTCTCCCCAATGAAAGGTGTGATGAGATTTGGGAAGAAGGGGAAGCTTATTCCCAGGTACGTGGGCCCTTTCGAGATCCTCGAGCGTGTTGGTGCAGTTGCGTATCGGTTAGTCCTTCCGCCCAGCTTCCCAGATGTTCACCCAATATTTCACGTTTCGATGCTCCACAAGTATCTTCATGATCCTTCGCATGCGATTCAGCACCCGACGATCCAGCTGGAGCACGACCTTTCTTTTGCAGAGCAGCCGGTGATCATCTTAGATCGACAGGTGAAGAAATTGAGATCGAAGGATATATCGTCCGTCAAGGTCCTTTGGCGTGGCCCAAGCCGCGAGGAGGTCACTTGGGAGACCGAGAGCGAGATGAGAAAGAAATATCCCCATCTCTTTGAAGGTACGCGTAGCTAGATTTTTAAATTCGGGGACCGAATTTCTTTAAGAGGGGTAGATTGTAACGCTTTGAAATTCGTTTAGGTTAATTTCGCGTTAGTTAGTAATGATGCATGTTTTTCATAAAAACCCGAAAATTTTAATTTCCTTTTTAAACTTGAATGAAACTAATTTTAATTGTGATGAGAAGTGTTTTTATATATAAATAAGGTTTATTAATTATAATTTAGCTTGTCTTCACCTTAATTAAAATTTTTCCTTAATTACTTTCCTAAGCTAGGTTTAGTGTAACTACATGCACACTTATCACTTGTTGAAACATAGGTTAAGTGTAACCATTTTTATTTCTTCTTGCATGGTTTATATCCCCAAATAAATCAATTTAAACCCTTTTTTTAAATAGAATTCAAAGGAATGGGAGGTATGGTGGGTTAGGTGAGTTGGGGCTTGACTTTGACCTTCTCTCTCTCTCTCTCTCATTTCTGCTTTCCAGCAGAAGCAAAGCAGCAGCAACAGCAACATCACCACCATTTTCTTCTTCTTTTGCTTCTCCTTGATCCTCACACAAACTATACACAAAAGCTTACCTTTTCTTCATCAAAAACCTTGGGAAATAGCTCTTTTGTGGATTTTTGTGGCAAATCAGTGCCTTTGAAGGCAAGGGCTGGAAGTGAGGTTTCCCTAGAATCTTTTGGAGGTATTAAACTCACCCTTATCAGCTTAATTCATAACTTGTAGTTTTATTTGCTAAAAATCATATTTTTGTGCATTTTTAGTGCTAATGAAGGGAATTAGTGAAGGTTTTGAGAAGTTGGGAATTTTATGGCTTGGTTAACTTGTTTAAGTGCTACTGGTGTTGTTTAAACCAGGTTTTTTTCTTCAGTTTGCACTAAAATACCTTTTAGTACCAAATTAGTGTTTTAAATACGTTTTTAAGCAAGATTATAGGATACGGTGATCTGCTATGTCTACGATTATTTTCTAGTGTTGCAAACAATTACAGTATAGTGTACAGGGTAGCTAGGGTTTTGAGTTGATGTTCGAGCCCGTTCCACCCCATAAAAACCGGCGACCTCCATTGAAACTCCGGCGACGCCGGCCCCCCTGTTCTGTGGGTGTTGGTGTTTTGTAGGGTGGTTTCTGTGTTGGTTTTACAGTGTTTGGTTTTGTTTGCTTTTTGGGTTTTCTTCCAGATAAGAATCTGTGACCTGTTGCCCTTAAATTGGAGTTGTGTGTTTAGCGTGACATGTATGCTTCGTCATGGTCTGGTGGGTTCTGTGCATCGCAGCGCATCGGGGTAGTTCTGAGATTAGCACATGCTCGTTTTAGTGTATCGAGTTCACGCCTTTAGCTTGCGACGCTACTTTTTCCGTACTGCCTTAGTATAACGTTTTATAGGATTTTAGCTTATGCTTTTTCCTTGTGTAATTCTAGCTTTGCAGGCGAGTACGACGGACGCCGCGAAAAAGGGGAAGCAAGTCGTCGGCTACACTTAGCACGAGACCACGGTGAGTAGATTTAATATCTACGGGGAAATCGCCCGTATGGCGTTATACGTCAGGGCTTGATAGGCTATAGTAGCTGCATATTTGCATTCATATACATTGGCTGCATACTGTATTTCCTGCTATATATATATATATATATATATATATATATATATATATATATATATATATGAACTTAGAATTAATAACATACCGCACTGTTACTAACGGTTCATGTTACACGAGCACTAATCTGCATGTTACACACACACCGTTAGTAATTGCCATGACACTCACACTATAGAATTGCCATGAACAATATATTATAGCTCACCTCATATATGATTTGACATGATTATGTTACTTGTGCACATACTCATTTGCATATCCATACTCATGCATATACAATTGTACCTACCTAGATAAATTGATTTTTGGTAAAAACTGGGGACCACATGATACTTTTTGAAAAACTGAATCTATTTTAAAGAGCGGTTTCGCCCTTTTTCCCATAATACGACTTATGATGCATATATTATATCGCATGGATTTACGCATTGGCTTTGGACTTCATGTGATTTCTGGATTTGAGGACCGTGGGGTTATTTTAAGAAAATACGCATTGTTTTGAAAACCCGGTTTCTCTTGATATGATATTTCAGTGCGTCCACGGTGCGTTTTCTCGGTTCTGAGACGTGTGACTTATGAACCCGAATCGAGGAGCTGGGTGAGACCGATTGCGGGTACATGGTAGACCCGGTATGGTATCCCGGGGCGAGAACGGATTTGTCGTGCAGTAGGTGATGAGCCTGGCAGTGGGACCACTACCTACCGGTGATTGGTTGGACCTGGCGGTTATCCGGAGGATACTGAACAGAGTCGATAGATGGATACGAGATGACCCGTACTGCCGGGGTCGAGGGCTGATTCCGCAGACGGAGCCCGTGGGCCGATCCAGACTGACGGAGCCCGATACTTGAGGTTTGCGTGTCGATGCTTGACACGATAATTTCATAATATTTTCGAGTGCCGATGTTGGGCACTCACGATTCTCAGAGATTTACAGGATTTGAGGGCCGATGAGGGTGACGGCGTCTGGGTTTTATTGGGATTTGGGTGCATGGATGTGCACCGGTTGTTTTTCCACGTTGACATTCCGTGTAGATGTTATTTTATCCCATGCACAGCATTCATTATTATGCATCTCATCCTGTAGTCGTATTACTTGATAGAGTATTTATGTATGATTATTGCACACCCTGCTCATCGCATATAGATATTATCTGCTGGCATATATTAGAGTATCGCAGTACGTGCATACTCGTGATTACCTTTATATATTATCTCTATTCACGAGTTGGCAACTCATCCCCGTTATGCCACAGTGTTTGCAGGTTGCCTCTCAGAGTAGTCGCGGCAGGCTGCTTTCTTGTATCTTTTTGGCTACGGATACCACTTCAGTTGGTGCATGAGCTGTTTTGCTGCTAGGTGGGTTGTAGTATCCGGTTATTTTCCATTTGTACACACTTTTGTATCTGGTACTCTCCATCTACTATTTCATGTATTGACTTAGAAACCAGTGTGAGGACGACGATGTATATTATTTGTACTCTGGTGTCGAGCTCGTGTGAGCCGACTTTTCTTATGCAGTTTTTATTACTTGTGATGTTTTTCACTTGTTGCTCATTTCTTCGCTACGGCGTCGTATATTACTCTTGTGGTGATTGTTTCCGCCGTTTGGCGTGATTGCTCCCGTTTGGGATGCTTATTTATATTGTTTATCATTTTACTCATATCATGTCTTGTACCCGATTTCGGGGCTAGTTTTTACAAAGGAAATGCTGCCAAAATTTTTAAGATAATAATTTGAACTTTAAAGAATTTTACTAAACTACCTAAGGTTTTCCAAAAGTTTTAAAACAATGTTTTCAACACTCACTACTTTTATTTGTTTTGATTTCTGGGTTTCGGCTTACTTAGTCGCGTTACGTCTGTAGACGTTACGTGGTTAAGTGCCGGTCACGGGCCAAATTTTGGGTCGTGACAAGACTAGACGGTTAGTTAGTTCATTTCTATGGAGAAGATTTTGGTTTCAAAATCCATTGCTTACTAAATTTAATTTTATGCTTTATTTTTGTGGTGTCTTACTAAATTTAATTTTATGTTTTATTTTTGTGGTGCGGTTTTCAAAGTGTCTTTATAATATAAAAAATATTAATTGTTTACTAAATTTAATTTTATACTTTATTTTTGTGTTGTGGGTTTCAAAGCGCCTTTATAATATAATTTTTTTCCATTACTTACTAAATTATGCTTTACTTTTATGGTGTGGATTTCAACGTGTATATATAATAAATTTTTTTCTTTGTATCTTAAAATTTGTTCTTTTAAAATTGTTTAATTATTTTTATTAAAGCATTAACTTTATTTTGCTCTTACTAACCGAAATTCCTGTATCTGTCCTTTTAGGAGAGTTGCATATTGAGTTGGGGCAAAATCCTAAAAATAGATTTAAATTATTATAGCAAAAGTATAATCGTCTTAAATTTATCACATGACAGTCATATGAGTGTCTTCTAAGTAATGTACCAACGCCAGGTCAACAGAAGGAAGCAAAGTGCTAAACGTCAGGTATATAAGTGCTGGAAAAAAACATATATTATTGTATTTGGGCTATAATGTTGTGAAACATTGGGGATTTTAGTGCAATTTAGCCGTTCTTTTTTATTACTTCCAAAAAGTAATGATTCATTAATAAACGAAACCAAGTTTTTTGTTTGTTTTGCTCATGGGTTAGTTCATTATTTACGTTCCTTCTTCCAAAACTTTGCAAACAAACAGTAGAGAATAACTTCTAAGTATATTTTCATAAAATAAATTTGAAAGTTATTTCAAGAATATTTTTTTTGGTAACATCACCTAAGCATTTGGGAGGAGGGGGTGTGGACCTGTAGGTCGATTGTATATATATTTAGTCGAAAATTCCCACTTATCGTTACGACTAGAGTATTCAAAAGCACTTGCTTCTCTTCCTATACTTCTGTTCATCTACACAGGCCTAAGATTGAAGCAGGGATCAATGATTTAATTAAGGCTGACAGTGGCACACACTTTTGGTTCTCCTTTCTCCTCCATGTGCCATGTCACATGCCGATCAGTCTAAAGCTATCATGCTCATGACTTATGATAGCCTCTTTGAAAAGAATGCATGGCTTTTTCCCAAACTTTTCAAGTAAACCCACGTGGATGCATGCAGCCGCTAACGTGGGCAACTGATCCTTATACCTCATTTTGGTCCCACAAACCATAGTCACAGAATTCGCGAATTATCCGCCGAATTCGTGAATAATTCGCGAATTTTTGATCAAACGAATTATTCGCCGAATTATTCGTCATTGCCGAACTGGCCGAATAATTCGCGAATTATTCGCGAATAATTCGCGAATTATTCCCGAATTATGTGATAAAACAGCGAATAATTCAAAAAACTGTAAATAATTCACAAAATCAAAACCTAACGTCTCATATATTAATTTATTGCTCGAAATCCTTCCCGAACATTTCCCGAACACTTACCGAATCTTTCCCGAATACCTGCCGATTTTTTCCGAATAGTTCTCCGAATCCGAATTTTCGACCTCGCCGAATTATTCCCGAACGGCGAATTTGTGACTATGCCACAAACCCCTCAACCCCTGACATATTCACATCATCAAATTTAAAAATAATTTTCCTACTTGTAATTTTTACCTATTTTACATGTGAATTTAATACCATTTTTCATTGCATGGACAACTATAAAATTAACAGTTTTCCAACAATGATACATTTTGTGAAGCTGGTTGAACAAATAAACAGTGTCCAAACGACATGAAATTTTGTGTATTCATGGTTTAGAACATGAAGAAAAATACGGTTGTTGTCCAAAAAAAAATCGACGCAAAATTTACTTTTCAAGCCTACTTCTCTTTTTGGCTTTCTGCCTTTTATCTTGCTTCCATTAATTCTTTGCACATTGTGAATATTTTAACAATACAAGTAGCAAAATTTTTTGTGAGAAGAAGATTGCTTTTCTTTTTCTATTAATCTATGGGCCATATGCCCTTTGATTCCTACTAAGTTGGTTTGGAAATTGAGTTTTCAATCATGAACTTAGGAAATCTGATTAGCTTGTGGTGGGTTACTGATCACACTCACGCACTCATTTATCAAAGAACATATCCGTCTATTCTTTTCATGTCTGTTTTTTTTTGTGCATGTTTGTAATTTACGTTTTAAGATTAGTGCTTGGGTTAGAATTTGATTCCAACTATTCTTTTTCCACATGCAACTCATGTTTGTCTCCATGTGTTGGAAGCTCATTATAATTTTGGAATTTTGATTTAGTGATAAGGACAGTGTGTTAGAGCCGGAAAAATCTCTATGTAAGTGTTCATCCAACATCATTTTTGTGAATACGTACATCTACATCATATCATATCGTTAGAGCCGGAAAAACCTCTGTGTGAGTGTTCATCATGTAAAACTGCATTTAATACCGCTAATTCGATATCATTTTTGTGAATGAACAGTCCTATTTAATCCGTGTGTGCTCAATAAATACAGGATACGGGTATTCGTGACAAAACACTGGAAAAACACATAATATGCACGGATACGACATATTTGAGCCGATACTGCAATTGGGATGGAGAACCGATCAATATTCAAGAGTTTTACAACAAATCAGTTGTGTACAATATTTTTATGTAAATGGTCCAACATGATATGTTGATTTTCAAGCATGAACACACCAATTACACATATAGATCATCCATGGAGCAAGTGAGAGCAGCCAAGATCATATCAAACACAAGTGGGTATGGTAAGTGGGAACACAAGCAGACTAGACTATGATGAGTTTTTGTAAAGTGTTGATGTGACCAGTTTCTAGCCTTGGTCATTTACCTCCGATCTTCAGATTACAGCTCAGAAGATTTTATAAGAAACAAACTGTTCCAGAGAGATACTTGAGATGACATAAGATCACAGAAGTGAGACGGGCCCCATGGCCGCTGCTTTGGCCGCCCATTAATTCATTCTGGCCGCAACTGGGAGTCCTACTTGCTCCAGTTGGCCTCGTACTTCTTCTGGGTATTTCTTCCTGTCACATCACTTTATTTTTATAGTTTATTTTTGATATTGAAGCGCCTATAAATAACAGATCACAGAGCAAGCCAAGGGGAGAATTTTTAACCCAATTTAGCCCAATTTTAGTGTAACTTTTGTCCATGTTTTGTACATAATAGTTTAGTTTCATTTTACCATATTATAAAGTTATTTACTTTTATCTGATTTTGCAACCTCTTAAATTAGCTTGCAAGTTTAGATTTTAGTATTTAAACTCATTATCTTGTATCTTGGATGGCACTTCAATAATGCTTTCATTTCATGCGCTTGGTTTCTCGTATTTCTTCCTCTTTACTTTATTTGTAATGTTTCTTATGATCTCTTCTTCTTGTGTTTTATTTTTATTTATGAGATGATTTGTGTAGTTTTCTTACTTGTTAGGAAAATAGAAGGTGAAGATTGAGTTAGGAGTTTCTTTACCTTTTTCTTTGCCTGACACCTTATAGAATTGAACTCCGACCAAAACATACACAATCCACTCTTTTAGGCATCCTATCCTACATGATATGGGTGATTCCTAATTGAGACCGATTGTGTTTGGTTTGGCCGAAGGCCGGGACTAAGAGCGAAGAACGGAAGGACAAAGTTCAATTAGAACGGACTTAGCGTTTGGAAAATATTGCTTAAACTCCCAACTACCCTTTTAAAGTACCATAATCCATATTAATATTGTTCCCGATTACCCTAGCGTAAATATCAAGAGAGGCGCAAAGGAAAGAATACCGATTTTCCTAACTTAAATTAAGCTAACCCTATCCCTAACAAGCCCTCTTTGAACATAAGCGGAACATATAGGATAGCAACAAACACACTCCGACTTTTGGATGCAGCTCCTTAGAACAAGAAAGAAAAACTTACCTTCTCTCCGTGGACTACCCGTACTCGTCGTGTCTAGATTCAAGCGACACTGTCTTGATTGCGGTGCTTTGAACACTTATAACGACATAGAAGAACCTTTCAATCAGTGGGACTCTAAAAACTCGACAATACGCTGACGGTGAGTTAGTAGATCTAATCCATAACCAAAAGCACGTCAGCGGCACTAGTTGTACGTAACGACTACTCATGTATTGAACGAAAGAAAGATCGACAAGTAAGCTCAAATGAATCCTTACTGAGACTATAAGTGACATTCACCGTACAGTCCGGTCTGTTTGTCTAAGAGTGTCGCATACCGGGTCTACGAGGTGGAAAACGTCAAAACCCTAACAACCCGATAAGTCGTGCGGTGTTAAGCTCATCACCCACCGAGAAACTACTGATCTCCTATCAGTACATCTTATTTACCTTGGCCAAGAATTTATGGTGGTGGCCAATTGAACATGGCACAACATCAACTACCTATACTGTAAGAGACGAATCCTCTCAGTGTTATGCCCCCTATCCTAGAATACAGAAAATAGTGGACATATAATAAAAAACGGGTAAAGTATGTGACTAGAGGCAAACACGTATATTCAGAAGGAGAATTTACTCCCGCCATATACGCTATACCACCAATATCAACTTGAGCAGCACAAAATTAATCTAAAAATAATATAACTAGCACTGGTGAATAGCTGTGTAGATTCGAAACAATGAAATATCACATGCTAAGAAATAATAAGATGGAATTGATAAATATGGATGATATAAGAATATCAATAACAGATGGATACCCGGTAATCTACCTTTGATTAATTCTGATGAAAATCATAATTTGTACTTTAGAACGTTAGTCGTCTGATTCTCCAATATCTGGACATGCAAGCCCAGGTTTGTCAGAAAGCGACCTAGCAAGTGTGAAAATGAAAAAAATCGTGCACAGGTGTGTATACAGAAATATAATGTATAATAAAAATGTATATGAATATGGATTGAAATGTAATATGTGAAATAATAGACTATAAGTCAATATACGAGAATGTTGGAATAATTTCAAGTAATAATCAAGTTACTAGAGATGTGTAAAATGGATGTCAGGATTAAACAAAACATGGTTAGGGAGTATTGTGGAAATGGACGGTAAGATACTCATATCTTGGGGTATCCTATGACTAGCTTGCACGTCCATGTCAAGTAAAATCAGTATCCAGTGAACATGATAAACGGTGTATAATAAACATGATAAACAGTATACAGTAAACGGTATTCAATATTCAGATTCAGTATCCAAAAATCAGTAATCAACATTCAGTATCTGGGAAACATGATCACAATGGGCGTAGCGTGGATAATATTCATGTGTATGAGTATCCTTAATTTCCATTCACCAACAAACCACTAGTCAAGTCAACAGAAGGATCATACCGGTATCAAGTATCAATGTATAGTAATAAACCAGGATTAAGTTATTAACAGGAATTTACACCAGCCAAGCAAAATTAGGTATCAAGTGATAATATGAGTGTTGCTATTATTTCATTAAGTTGTGAGCATGAACTGCCTCACATATACTCTGGCACTGCCCCATCCCAGCACCCGAGTATATGTAGTAGCTTAGCTTACATCAAGTTATTAAATAGTTTACTGTTATGTTTGTGAAAGTCTCTGATAGTCAGCGAATAATAATGGAAAGCACCCCATGCATTTCCGGGACCACGACCCCTGATTTCTGGAGCCGAACCCAGGACGCAGTTGTTAGTTATATGTATGCCCTAGAGGCCATTACTATACATAGGATGTATATTGTAGTGGATGCTGGGACATATATAGGGAAGACTTTCTTGCTCGACATGATAGTATGCTATCTGGTTACTCTTTACCTTAACGTGTATACTGATTGCCTCTCTGTTACATGTTGGTAAAGCCCTTAGGATGTGTACTTGACTATCTGGATTATGATGCGGATCATACTAGTGGGGACATGGTAGTCTATAAGTACATCCTTCAAGGTCCCTAGTCGTGGGTGTATCGAGACGGGGCATCGATATACCAGAGTAGACTAGCGTGTACCTTCTCGACCCATACAGATGGGCGATGGATGATCCCATATCCATTGGTGTTTGACATCAGAGATGATATACGGGTGCTCAGTGGAGACTGGGTACACTGGACGGACTCGCCGAGAACTCCCAGATGGTATTATACCTTACGTCAGATGGCAGTTCTCTGGTGACACTGGTACAGAGTAGTCTGTTGACCCGAGATCGTCATAGAGTCTCGTGTGGTTCCCACTGTGCTTTGATTTCCATCTTACCACGTCCAAGAGGGCGTGCAAAACGGTGGTTTTTGGGTACAGTCCCGAGTCACATGGAGGCAATGAGCGATAGGAGGGGATTCGTCTCTCCCGGTATATGGGGTTGATGTTGTGCAGTGTTCGATTGGCTATAACAGGAAATCCCTGGCCAGGGTTGCTGAGATTTACTGGTAAGTGTTACCAGTAGTTTCTCGAATTGTTATAGATCTCATATCGACACGACTTATCGAGCTATTGGGGTCTGACGTTTACCACCCCTAGGCGAGATATGCGACATATCAGACGAACAGACCGGACTGTACGGTAGTGTTACTGGTTGGATTCACAGGAGTGTGAGCGGGCTTGCTCGTCGATCTTCTGATCGCTCAATACCCGGGTGGCCGTTACGTTTAGCAGACCGCTTGCGGCTTGTGGGTGCTTGATATGATCATCATCTGCTGCCGGCGTATTGACGAGTCTTTAGAGTCATACACAGAGGTTTCCTGGTTCAAGCGAAACGAAATAGGAGCGCATATGAGTTATGTGCGGGACCGAGAATAATACGTGTATGTGATACCGTATTCCATTCTCGCGATGAATGTGTCGAATGGTTGTATGCGATATAACCTAGTTATCGAATCAAGGATTGATTCGATAAACCGATACATTGGATATTAGTCGGTTGTATGCGATATGACCGGATCATTAAATCAAATGTTGATTTAATGATTTAATGCATAATTATATATTTGATATATTACTTTGCATTAACTAGTATCGGTTCACTTAAGATGGATTTTCTCACTCGGATGTGCGCATTGCATATGCGATATGATTTTGTGCACTTGCTTGTATCATGTTTGATGATACATGCCTTTTGGTTAAGTGTAAAGAATTAAACCTTGGTTAATGAAATGGTTAGGGTTTACTATTTTCTTATTCATTTTATTCATTTATTTATTCTTTTGGAAAAAGAAAAGCAAATGAGAAAATGGTGGCTTGTTTTGTTTTGTTCATGAAGTTTCATGAACACTTTGACTTTGTAACCATTTTGTCTCATGCTTAACCCTAACCATTCCACTTAACCCTAATCAATTCTCTACACTATACCATGGTTACATTATGATAAGTATTCTTTTTTACTTTTCATTTTAATTAACTTATCATAACATTATTCTTTTTCTTCTTCATTTTCTTCAAGTGAAGAAAGCTTGCCTCCATCAATGGCAAGTGATGAAAAAGAGTGAGAAATCCAAATCTAAAGTGAACCCACCTCCTATTTCTTCATCCTCTACCTCTTGCAAAGTAGTAGAGTGTGTTTCCTTCACAAGTTTTCATGGCTAGGTGAAGGTGGAGCTTGATCTAGTGATGCTTCGACGTAGATCATCTTCGGCACGTCGTCGATGACCTAGCCCGTCTATTCTCCGATGAAGCCGACGCTAGAGCCCGGGGTTCGACTTGGACAGCGAGGATACTTCATTGCGGAGCTATGGAGGTGGAGGACCGGATCTACAAAGGTTGTATTTCCGTATTCTTGTAGTTAAGTGTTAACTAGTTTCTTTTTCGCCTAGACATCTAGCCAACGATCCGTAGTCTAGGGTTTCTCGGCACCGTAATTTTTGAAATTGGCATGGTTGATGCCTTGTGAGACCTCTTGTGAGTGCCTAGGAACCCTACAGCAGTGCTAGGCGCTACCGGTATAGGAATAGGTATTACAGCTCGGTAAACTTTAAAAACATTTTTATGGAGTAGAAAATAGTAACAGGATGGTAGCAAGCTATCCAGACCACCATGGCTGGTCCTAATGAGCAGTAATAATAACTGGAATGATGGTAGGTGTAGCTAGTACCCGGGCCCCCTAAGTTGGGTCCTAACATGTGGTACTATAAATAAAGCTTTCAAAAGATATTAACCGAGTCTATCAAGTCCTTTCCCCATCCCCCAGCTGTATCAATTTTATTAATGGAACTTAACTAATTTGGTTAAAACATGATTTTATATCAAATCAGCGCATTTAATTTGTTTCAGATATTGTATCATAATTCATGTAAACTTTTCATACAACAGATAAATATATCAATCATGTCATGAGTAACTATGTATATGGATTCTAATGAATTGTACCAGTAATTGTATCGATAATCTAGTAACTGTATCATGTCTTGAAACAGATGAATATATCAATCATGATATGGTTCTGGTGAATATATATTATTTATCGTGAAACAAATAACACAGATACACATAGCAGTCATGTTCGTGGAACTAGTTCATGAAATTGATAAATGTAAATATCATTTCATGGAACAGGTGAATATATATATATATATATATATATATATATATATATATATATATATCCTGTATAAGTATCAGGTCAAGTTAAGTTAAACAAGCATGTAACGTGTAAGAGTAGCAGGTATTTAACACAACTTAATTATCTAAAAAAAATCTGAAATTGATAACAACTAACTTGCATAGATTAAATTCACAAACTATGTGTGCGCTATTTGGATGTCAAAACTTAGTATTTACCTTCTATTAATGGAACTAAACAATATATCATTTAAAACACGGAGTTAGAATTCGATATGTTAACTTAAAACCATTCCATATTGGAATAGAGGAAAAATTTGAAAATTTTGCATATAAATTTGACTTAAATATGAGAGGTTAAAGCTACTGTGAAAATTCTAAAACTTATCTCAAAATTTGGGCCGAGGTCTGGCCGAGATTTGCGGCCATATTGGGGAAGAATTGCCTCGTTTTGCATGCCCAGTCCCAAAATCATCTAATTACTTCAATTTCATATATCAAATATTTTCCAAAACTCATACCTTGTTCTAGTAATGACTTGAACCCCAAAATTACATGCAACCCTTATTTTTAATATTTTCAAGCATGGTGTCGTGACAAGTAAAGATGACATTAAGCAATTAATTATATAACTAATTAAAATATCAATTCAAGTCAAGATTTCAACTGTTCTTTTATATAAACTAGCAAGTTATGAATAATATTTCAAGAGATCAATTATAAAATAACATGTATTTAAACAAGAATAAATCAAAGAACTTGCTTTGGTCTCAATTTAAGCGAACAACTAAGACAAGATATTCAAGTGATCTAAACAACTAATTATTCAAACAAGTTAGAACAAATACTTGCATACAATTTGAACTTTAAAAATAATTTAAAGCACTTGCCTTTATTTATAAATAAATCTCCACTTCTCTTCTTGAAATGTTGTGTTAAATTTTGTTTAAGTTTTCATTGGAAAAAGAGAGAAGGAGAAGAAGAGAAAAATAGTTTAAAAGAAAATGAAGGAAAAAGAAATGCGGAGAAAAGGTTTTGTGGAGAAACATTAATGATGATTTACTTGGGGATAAATTAACATTACTTGGGAATAAAGTAAAGAGAATAGAAAAGATAAGAAAAGAAAAAGAAATGAGAAGAGAATTCTAGGGTTTGTCAATTTGTATAAAGCCCCCTCTCAAGTTATTAAATTACACATAAACCCTTAAAACTTTGCATAAATAATTTTTCTGATAAAAATATGTAAAATAATTTCACATTTAAAATTCAAGTATCATATTTATCAAAATAGGATCAATTTTCAATTTATAAAATTTCTATAAATATTTTCAAGCACAAATACATGTATTTTACATTTTCAAGAGAATTCATGTTTCTCCAAATGCAATTACGAGTACAAAAATCCTAAAGAATACCAAATATATGTATATTAGGGTCTAGGGGTTGCACTTCTACCCATTCAGCAAATAAATTTCGTTCTCGAAATTTACCAAAGATTGATGATGCAACAAATCAAGGGAACATAGTTAAAATAAGTAGTCGCGTTTGTTTTCGCGTTCCATCCATCGGTACTCTCATTAGCGAGAGGGTATAATACAGGAATAATTCGCAGAAGGACGAGGAGTTTTGAAAATTGGAATAGATGTTGCTAGGATCATCATGAGTAATTGATGCAGCTGTTTTTTTGAGTAAACAAGAAAAGTTTCAAGATCGTATACAAAAGATAGTTTAGAAGGTGTAAGAAAACAAATAGGGATTTGATCATCAAAAATTGATACAAGGTGTTGGGTTCTGCCGGCGCCCTGGTCATCTTCCGTGGTCGGTGCGGAATAAAAACTGGCATTTAAAAAATTTGGCGCAAACAAAACCCGTCCAAGATCGAAACCATAAACCTATACTAGCAAAACTAAAGAGAGCTAAACTACAAGGTTAGAATGTTATACTAAATGAACCAATTCCTTCGGTCTTCCATCAACTTCATTAGCTCCTTGAGACGTGCTCAAACAAACTTGGCCGCCGGTCTTCCTCCGTCGAAGATGATCCATCCGAGAGATGTAGCTCATGGCTCTAGCTCCACATCGAAAGCAAGTGAAGCAATTAGGGATTCTAGGTTGCTAATCTAGAAAACGTAGGATGCAGTAAGTGTTCTAAATATTTGTCTATCTTATCTCACCTCCTCTCATGATTCTCAACATATGAGAGGGTTGAGAGGAGTTGGAAGATGAGAGTGGATGAACTCAAGAAACTCAATGGGAGAGTGAAGCTAAATGGTGAGGGAAAGAGAGCTATCAAAGAAGAACCATCTCTCTTCATTTTCCAACAAGTCTCCAAGTGACCAAGTGAAGAAAAACCAAGTGAAGAATGGTTTAATTAAACACAATTTTCCAATAAAATATGCAACCCATAGTTGAATAGTATGCACAAATGAATTAATAATTCATTTGTATACACTATGCAAGCATGGTCCTCACCATACTCCCATCAAGTCAATGCCACCTCATTATCCATTTAGAATAAATGGTCAAATGTGGTGTCCACCTTCTAGAATGTTATTTGTAAAAAATACGGATTACATTCTACTGTATATATATACATGTATTCGTACCGAAATACGAATACCCGAAGAGATAGAATAACACAAAGAACATAATACTAGAATATACATATCGAAATATATATATGTAAATTATTAAATCAGTACCTGATTTAATAATCCGGCTCAAACCGGAGCCGGCTAGTATTATCAACTGTCCGATTGAAAATCTGGGTACATAGTACAATCAATCGATCGGAACCCTGCACGTATCCAATACGGATACTACATCGTTTCTCCTGAACCAGGGAAACTCTCTGTGTGGGACTCTAAAAACTCGTTAATATGCTGGCAGTGGGTTTAACCACAAGCACGTCAGCGGCACTAGCTGTACGTAACGGCTACCCAGGTATTGAGCGAAAGGAAGGCCGACGAGCTAACTCATCCGAACCCCTACTGAGCCTATCCGTGACAATCTCCATACAGTCCGGTCTGTTCGTCTAAGAGTATCGCATATCGAGTCTAGGTGGTGGATAAAGTCAGACCCCTAATAACGCGATATTTCATATCAGTATGAAGCCCATCACCCACTGAGAAACTACTGATCTAAATCAGTAATTCTCGTCCACCTTGGCAAAGGATTTCTGGTGATGGCCACCTGTGCATAACGTGACATCAACCCCCAATACCGGGAGAGACGATTCCCTGACGATCCGCTCACTGCCTCCATATGGCTCGGGACTGTACCCAACTAAAACCTGTTTGCACGACTCCTTTGAGCCGTTGTAGGGTAGTAATCAAAGTACAGTAGGAACTCACATGAGATAAATGACGATCTCAGGTCGATAGACTAACCTGTACTTATATCACCTGGGAACTGCTATCTGACAATAGGTATAATATCAACTAGCATATTCCTGGCGAGTCCGTCCAGTGTACTCATAACCCAATGAGCACCTGTATACTATCTTAGGTGACTAACTGACACCAATAGCTTGTGAGACCGGACACTGCTCCTCGTCGGGGTCTCGATAAGTATACACTTGTCTACTCTGGAGTATTGATGCCAAGTCTCGATACTCTCTCGACTAGGGACATTTAAGGATGTGCTTATAGACCAACTAACTCCTACGTATATGATCGCCATCATAATCTGGTAGTCAAGCATGAATTCTATAGGCTCTATCAACATGTAATAGTGAATTGTAATACCACATAATACATGTACATGATGAAAAAGACAAACCAGATAGCATACTATCATTTTGAGTAAGACTGTTCTACCCGTATAGCTCCTCCCTCAATCATTACAATCGCTTGCTTGCGATTCAATAATTGACTCGAGGGCACTATATCCAACAATCTCCCACTTGCACTTAAGGCTAATTATTGCGGTGTTGCATACTCACAGCCCGTGCGATACCGAACACCCAACTTCTGTATTAATCAGTCTCACAAAGCCCATTTGTTAAACTATTGCATTCAAGAAATAGCCTCAGTGAGTGGATCTGCTCCAATGTTTCTTTCTTTATCTCTTTATCTCAACTTCACGGAGAAATACTATCTCCCGAAAAGTGCAATACCTGTCTTAGAATTTGTCTGGATATCTGATGGGACCCAGTTCACAAATGAACTCCAAATCCAACAAACTTCTTAGACTGTATCACTTACTGAATTTAATCAGTATCCTGCGTCATGCCTTCCTCGGTATCCGCTTGGACCACCTGTCCAACGTACTGCCCCTTAAAAAGTAGGAGAACTATAACTCTGACAGTCACTCAGTCATCCAGGTCATCTTGGAAGCCTGAAATGATAACCGCTTCCTGAAGGAGCCTGCCGTTACCATATATCAAGAACATCAACTTATGTTCATAACTGCTTCCCAACGTTTCTCCAGAATTGGATTAATATATGTTTATTGCAGCCAGTGCAAAAACAATATCTGGTGTGGTACTTGACAACTCATGATTGATTCAATTGCCTAAGCAAGAGATATGCCAATTATGCAAATCTCTCTCCTTATCAGTCTAGAAGACATCTTATTAGAGAGGGTGACTCCATCACCTGCGGGTACACCACCACGCCAGGAGTCGTCCATTCTAAAACACCTTTAGAATAGTGTCAAGTACCCAAATTGGGACACTTCCCAAATGTAGATCTAAAACCATAGATCTAGTTACCAGAATCCCTGATATTTTATCCATATCCTATATGGAGAAACCAGTTTGTGACAACCACAGTATAACCGATAGTAATATAGGAATATTACCAGGACATCACTCGCTACTACTTTCTTACCAGATCCATCTGTTGTTCTGATGAAGTCAAACTCTATGACTGTCACATCAAAACTAGACAATTTATCTCCGCTATACCTGCTTTAGTCTATAAATAGACATAAGCTACTTATCCACTACGCTTCCGCTTCTTCCACTGACTACAACAACCCTCTGGCAGAGTCATATACATCTGCACTTCTAAAGATAATTTAGAACGACGTTATACTCATCCTCTTGCCAGATCTCATAGTCTAGAACAGCAGTAGTGGCAAGTTTGGGTAATCAAAAACCTCCCTGTCACCGTTTTTGAGGAGATCGAAGTACCTCTAGGGTGCCTGAGGTTACCCACCAAATTTGCGGAGTGGCTAATGGATCATCGAAACCAATTGAATTCTTAGGTTTTACTAAATTTTCAGTAATCGTTTGTGGTTCTGGAATAACTTCCAGTTCTACTATACTCCCACTAATGTTTTCTGAAAAGAATCTATTTTACTAAAACTGTGGGGAGACAAGATGTAACATTTCAAAATAATAAAATATTATTTTTGGGAATTTTTATAATTTAATATTATTTTAATGAATATTTTAATATTCTGGTATAATTAAATACAAATAAATAGGGAAAATTTTGGAAAAATTATGGAAAATTCCAAAATAGGGTATTTTATGGGATTATGCCATTTTTAAGTTTTTGTGATTAGTTTGACACTAATTTAGTGCTAATCGCGATTAAAAATCGCTAATCGGATTTTGGCATTTTGTGGAAACATGCACATATCTTTTTCTACACTTGTGTTACATTTTTATTATCATGGCTTTACTTTGGGTTTACTATTTGAGTGAGAAGGTTTTAGAAAAAGAAAAGAAAAGAATTTGAATTAGAATAATGGGGTAGTAGGTGGGTGAGTGAGAGAGTGAGGTGAGGGGTCTCTTGACTTAGTCTCCCTTTCATTTTCTTCTTCATTTTCTCTCCCACTCCTCTCCCTCTTCTGCTGCTGCAGCTCCCCCTCTTTCTCCCCCTCTTCTAGAGCCCTCAAACACGATGAAATCAACTCCAAAACCCTACTCCCATTTCACTAAAAAGGTGCACGAGCCCAAGATCTACACATTGGACTAAGAAAGCAAGGATTTTGGCCACTTGGGGCAACTTAAGAAAATTCTTGAGTTGCCAAATGAGGTAATTTATGGATCATTAGATTAGTTTTTGCATTACTTATAACCCTATGTTAAAATTGAATTGATATCGGGTGGTGTTGTGGACTTAAAGGAAACCTAGTTAGGGTTTGAGGAAATTGTGAGTTGTAATATGAAATTGAGCTTAGTGGAGGCTGCACAAATACCCTAGTGATGGAATTGAGACCCAAACCTGAGATTTGAAACCCGGAATACGGATTTAGAAAAACGATATCGGAGATATTATGAAATCTGTGAAGGTTTTAGGAATCTGCTATCATCCCGAGACCCCTAAAATAAAATTGAGCTGACAGTGAGTCGTGCAGGCACCTAGGAAGCTACCACCAAGACCTGAGCCCCTAATTCAAACCCATGGCCGCAGATTTAATCATTCTGGCCGCAATTTGCGGCCAGAGTAGGGTAGAATTGTTCCAGTTTTGTTCCAGGGCTCATTTTGCACTAAATTAGACCCCTCCTATATGCAGTTTTGGCTAATTGTCACCTGGGGAAAATCTGGGAGCATTTTGGTGTGTTTTAGGCGATATTTTCCGTATTTTAAAATACACTTTCTTGATATTTAGATTTGTATTTGGTTGTCGGGTGTTCGTACATCGACAACAGGGATTGGTTGATTGATTTGCACGTTTAGGCCATAGGTTTCAACCTATGAGCACACTGTGCGCTGTGTCGGTTTTCTGCATTGATCTTAATACGTATTGCGACGGTTTATTATTGTAGGTACCCTCGCAAGAATTCCGAGGCGCAGAAGCACGGCGTCATCGATTTCGGCGAGCGAAGACCAGGTGAGTAGATTTATATCTACGGGGAGAAGTCGGGTGGATGGCGTATAGCACCCCCGCAGTCCGTGGTGATGTATACGAATACGTATACACACATATATTTATTATGTGTTGTTCGGATTATTTGATGGTGATAATGGAATTATTGATGATAAGGATGTATTGGTGTAGTATAGTGCGTAACCCTAGAGTAGGGGGTGCACTCACACATACACGTACACATATACTTGTATACATTCTTTCATTCATCTGTGCGCATATGGAGGTGTGTATATCTACACATGGGTGTGGGACTATGTGTTCTTATACGGGATTGAGGATGATACGTGGGATTGAGATGAGTCGATGAGGTTTGATTGAGGCCGTGAGATTCGGCGATATGACAGAGTTCGTATTTGAGATGTGATATGATGGTAGTGATACCTGTTATATGATGAGATAATGTGATATTGACTCAGATTTAGGTGGTTTTCATATCCCTCCCGATTGACTTGATAGTTGGGTCCGTAGTTCGCATAGTAGGCGTAGACTAGACCCAACTCATACCTATTTCAAAACTAACGAATCGGGGATATTTTTAAAGATAGGCAAAAAGGGATTCTACGGATATTTTCAAAACGACACATCTTTTCTTAAAACACTGTAGCCCTTATTTTACCAAAAACTCTGATTCGTCTTATTTCAAAAGGCAAGGCTGCATGATATATTTATTGAGGCAGGCTCTTTACTGTTGCGTTGATTATTCGATTTCCGCATATTCATGCTATTTGCATTGTGTTGTTGATATATTACAGTCATGCTGTTAGGACACCAGCACCATTATCGATGATGCGTATGTTACGCGTACACTTGTTTGCCGGCTCACATACTTCATCATCGATAATTTCCATATCACTACACTATAGTACTGTTGCATTCAGTATATGATTCTTGCATGACATAATGATATGCTTACATTTCCTTTACATGTCGCCTACATCATGCTTTCTGATGATATGCTTTGAGGTATGTTGTTTCCATGATATTTCTGGATTTCGGGAACCGTGGGTATTTCAAAAGAGAATATGTCATTGCTTTAAAAACCCGGTTACCCTTGATATGAAATTTCAGTGCGTCCACCATGTGTTTTCTCGGTGCTGAGAGCGACATGTGAAACCCGATTCGAGGAGCGGACGAGCCGATTGCGGGTACATGGTGGACCCGGTATGGTTCCCCTCGGCAAGATGATCGAAGGACTTTGCCGATTGAGCCTGGAGGTGGGCGAGTACCTACCGGTGATTGGTTGGACCTGACGGTTATCCGGAGGATACCGACCAGAGTCGATAGATGGGTATGGGCGTACTGCTGGGGCCGAGGGCCGATTCCACAGATGGAGCCCGTGGGCTGGTCCGGACTGATGGAGCCCGTTATATAAGGATTTTCGTGTCGATGCTGGGCACAGTTTTCATGATGTTTTCGAGTGTCGATGCTGGACACTCGGGTTCCATGATTTTGACGTGTCGCGAGGGACACGGGTGGTTTATATCCTCATATTTCCATGCATATGCTGATGATATTTACTTGCATGATGGTTATTGTCATTGGGTGACGAGTGGACGGGATCTACGTACATGCAGATTTGATTACACTGATTTTACCTCATATTTATGATATGCTATTACCTGAGGCACTGGCACGAGCACTTGGCACTACACTCATTTATAGAGATTACATTGCCAGTTTAGCATGCTTCCGACTTATTCATATTTGAGGTTTATATACATCTGATCGTATTGACCCAGGATGGGTCATACATTCGATCTCTGCTTGTAGATATTTCTATTCACGAGTTGGCAACTCATCCCCGTTGTGCCACTGTTCTTGCAGGTCTTTGCCGTACAGATTTCATAGCGGTTTTTCTGGCACACTGCTTCCATACGGGGGACTTGCTGTGGTAGGTGGGTTCTCTTGTATCAGAACTGCCATTGTTCCTGTTTTATTTATTGTATCTAGAAATTCCATCAACCAAAACATGTATATTGTTTCAGACTTAGAGACAGTGTTGTATTATTTCGACCTTAAAGTCGCGCTTGTAGTATTACAGTTTTCTGGCTGTTTTGAGTTCTTTTTTTTGGGTTTTGATCCTCGCCCTTTGGCGTTGTATATTATTATTGCTTGCGTGGTTGTGACCGTCGATTGACGAAGAGCTAGCTCCCGCTTGGGGATGCCTTTTATCATTTCATATATGTTATTCTTGTTGTACCCCGTTCGGGGCCGGTTTTTACAAAGGAAACTCTGCCGAAATTTTCAGGAAAGGTTACACATTTTAAAAATGCATATTCGGCTTAGTTATTTAAAAACTTTGATTTTCGAAACATGATTTCTTTACTTCTTTAACCAGTTTTCCTTATTTACTCTTTAAATGGTTTTAGATTTCTGGGATTTTGGCTTACTTGGATCAGATGGGGTCCTATAGACTTCATATAGTTCAAGGGCTAGTCACGTGCTCTTTCGGGTCGTGACAAAGTTGGTATCAGAGCGCTAGGTTGACCTTGGTTCGAGTCTAAGTTTGACTATGAGGAGCCTAGGGTGTTATTTATATACGGAACATAGGCTTGACCTTACGGAACTTAGACTTAGTCGAGGGGGTATTATACCCGAACTTTCGTCGCATAGGATGACCCTTGGTTGATGGAGTAGGTAGCTTGAGTAGAGAGATGTACTGTACGTATGTTCCGCGGCATACTTACGACACGCCACTCCGCTTAAGAAACCTTAGGATGTACATTTCCTTGCATCGTATTATATTCCTTCCTATGATCTATCCTTATCGATACTGGTTATGGTTTTGCTGCCATGATTGCACGGGCAGAGTGAGCTACGGCTTGAGTTGCGTCAGCATGAGCTCGTCGTGGACGAGGACTGACCAGGGCGTGATCCCAGAGACATACGATTGCATATTGAGGCGTCGTCTTATTGTGTTTTCGTGCCATGAGCGTTGGATTGATCGCTTTTACGAGATTTCCCGGATGTGCTGATCGGCACCAGAGGATTGAGCCACTGATAGAGGCCAGCCAGGATGTGATGACCGTTGATATATCGCTTATCCAGGACGATTGAGGCGCTGTTTAGCGTATAGAAGAATGAGCCAGTTGTTGCTGCGAATGATGAGATATCGCCCAGATGATTGGAGCTACTGCAGCATGAGCATATACTTAGAGATATGACGGTGAGTCACTAGTCACCGAGGATGAATAACTAGGACATGTGGTTCGTTCGCTTATCCCGATGCGAGGTCACCAGATAGATTGATTCCAGCTAGAGGCGACTTCACGCAGATTCGTTGAGAGTCGATTGAGACGATCGAATGTCAGGAACCCATTTTCCCAGTTTAAAGTATTCGGAAAGACATGCAAGCGATTCTATGGACCCTCTAGAAGAATGAAACCCTAACTCGACATAATGACCGTGTGAAAGCCTTTGAACCTTAGGGTTTGCGGCAATTCCGCGGCGTCATTAGTGAGGCTTGGGTTTGCCCTTCTACGGCTGGACCACCGATGCTGTGGTATGTACTCGATACTATTAAACTGTACCCAAGGTGTTGAGCTCTTGGGGGATTATGAGGTTCTGACAAATTGATCGGACGATTCGACATCATTCGGATATCATGTGATGGGACACTGCTTGGGAGACTCCAGATACGAGCATAGCCGTTGGAGCGCAGTCTGTGTAGCCATGATGAGATGAGTCCGGATCAGTCGATATTGAAGCAGAGTGGAGTAAAGAGTTCGCAGGAGATTTCGACGAGATGACGTTCCACTCCGCTGACATCAGAGATACGATATGCACGCTGAGGACATGTTCGGCGATGAAGATATCGAGTTTGTGATTTCGAGTCCGTGTGAGGGACTTCGGATGGACCGTAGCCGAGGACATTGCAGTGCACAGATAGAGACGCGACGTCGAAATGGACGATGATACAGACAAGCGGGACAAGAAGTTCATGCGAGATGCAGACGAGCTGTTATTACACCCCGTTAAGATTAAAGGTCGGATATGCATACAGAGGCGTAGGGATGCGACCAGATTTCGAGTAGATGCTGTACTAAGGACGCAGATGTCCAGAGCGAGAAAAGATTACGCCAGAGTACCAGCCTCCGTACAGTTTGGCTTAGGCGAGATCAGAAGAGACCTTGAGCAGGATTCCTTCCAGTACACTGCTGCAATAAGATTTGCACCAGGAGCAGATGTGTGATGTGCATTCAGAGGACCCGAGGTCGGCGCCAGAGATGTGCTGCTTTACGAGCGATCGTGAGGATTGACCGAGAGATGACCAAAGAAGTGCCAGAACGGAATCGTTCCCGTTAGCACACCTGACAGGGCCGATGAGCCGATGGATTGCGAGATTAGTAGTCCACAGGGAAGATAATTAACCTGAGGCAGAGGACGCCAGCCGCAAGCAAGAGGCAAGTAGATATCTTGCGCCGCTAGCAATGGATGTACCGGCACCTTCTCGACTTCGAAGGAGGATATACCGACGGCGGTATTTATGATTTGTGATTTGACTATCACGTATCCGTCACTTTGGATTTCGGTATTTTGGACAATCTATTCGCATGATTTAGTCTTGATGACTGAGTTTCATGGTATTTGTTTTCTTGCACCATGGTTGCACCTACTGGGTATTTATATCTTGCATATAGTTATTATTCTTGAGGTATTGATTGTGATTTCATGCCTATTTTATGACGGTGATTTGATTTACGTTTCCCGCATAGTTTTATGCACTTTTTAGTGTTTTGAGTTGTTTTGTGCACGCTGATGCACACGGTTGTGAGATTTTACATCGCGCTACACCTGATTTTGATTAAGCCGCATTGTATATTGTTTCGTGCCTTGGCTGCACCTGCTTATGACTTCATGGATTTCATACGGTTGATCTGATGTTGTGCATATGTTACGCACACGATTTGATTTTGCACTCGGTACAGTTTTTATGTGCTTGTAGTGCATTGATTTATGTTTTGTGCACGCAGTCGCACACGTTTATGATTTTCTTTATACCTGGGTACACTTGGTGTTGCTGCTTACGCATTTGAGTTATTGCTTGATATTTATGCAAGGGATGCACCAGTTCTATGTTTCTTGCGTTTATCGCATCAGGTTTATATTTCGTGCCTTTGATGCACCGGATTTATATTTGGTGCACTACGGTTGCACCTGACTTCGATTTGATGTCATTCGATATGTCGATTTTGATTCTGATATTGATGTTGATTCTTGCACTCCGTGCTTTTGACTGGACTTACGCATGTTCGGCATTTGCTATTGGATTTCGTGATTCCGTGCATGTTGAGTAAGCAGGATTTAGTTTTCATTCGTGCACGATGGATGCACCGATTTGGATTTTCGCGCATGTTGGGCGCATGTTTTGGGATACGATCTTGGTGCACACCAGATGCACTAAATCGAGATTCTTCGTGCATGTCAGATGCACCTGATTTGGCTGTCAGGCACACGCGTTGCCTATGACGGATGCTTCGTGCACACCCGTTGCACCTAGATGTTGTTTTGTGCACCTGTATGGCACATATATGGATTTTGGATTTCCGTGCGCACCAGACGCACAGGGTGGTGTTATGTGCATTTTTGGGATTTATTCCTTTTGGAGCAGTACATTTTTTTTTGTTATTTGATATTCGTTTTGTACTGAGCAGGACTAGTCAGAGGATAATACCTGGATATATTTTGCTTGTATTGATAGTTATCGAAGGTATTTCCAAAAAGCGAGCTATAGTCTCGGCATATATACCTACGTGTCCGAAATGACACGAAACGTTTTAAAAATAAAGAAACCCTTCAAAATTGTTTTCAAAACGGCGGGACGTACATAGTAAACAAAAGATATATATACATATATGGTTATTTTCTTATGAAAAATGTCCGCCACTGTGCAGTGTTATGCGCATCGCACAGCGACTTAAAAAGATTTGGCATGCATTTATATCAGCTATTCACATGTATAGATTGGATGTCTACATGTATAGTTCTGATCTATATCATATTGGTTTTGTATTGGATTTGACATTTGTGTCTTTACCATGACTCCGATGATTGCGGGATGCTTGACGGAGTTTTCCTTTTGAGTTATCTGCTCAGTACTCATGCGCATGCATTGCGCTATGATGTTTTATGTATTGATGATTTGGAGCCCCGACGACTTGGAATTGGTATTGAAATGTTTTAGTATTTGGGGGGTTAAATTTAAATTCGGGCACCGAATTTCTTTAAGGGCGGTAGATTGTAACGTTTCAAAATAATAAAATATTATTTTTGGGATTTTTTATAATTGAATATTATTTTAATGAATATTTTAATATTTTGGTATAATTAAATACAAATAAATGGGGAAAATTTTGGAAAAATTATGGAAAATTCCAAAATAGGGTATTTTATGGGATTATACCATTTTTAAGTTTTTGTGATTAGTTTGACACTAATTTAGTGCTAATCGCGATTAAAAATCGCTAATCGGATTTTGGCATTTTGTGGAAACATGCACATATCTTTTTCTACACTTGTGTTACATTTTTATTACCATGGCTTTACTTTGGGTTTACTATTTGAGTGAGAAGGTTTTAGAAAAAGAAAAGAAAAGAATTTGAATTAGAATAATGGGGTAGTAGGTGGGTGAGTGAGAGAGTGAGGTGAGGGGTCTCTTGACTTAGTCTCCCTTTCATTTTCTCCTTCATTTTCTCTCCCACTCCTCTCCCTCTTCTGCTGCTGCAGCTCCCCCTCTTTCTCCCCCTCTTCTAGAGCCCTCAAACACGATGAAATCAACTCCAAAACCCTACTCCCATTTCACTAAAAAGATGCACGAGCCCAAGATCTACACATTGGACTAAGAAAGCAAGGATTTTGGCCACTTGGGGCAACTCAAGAAAATTCTTGAGTTGCCAAATGAGATAATTTATGGATCATTAGATTAGTTTTTGCATTACTTATACCCCTATGTTAAAATTGAATCGATATCGGGTGGTGTTGTGGACTTAAAGGAAACCTAGTTAGGGTTTGAGGAAATTGTGAGTTGTAGTATGAAATAGAGCTTAGTGGAGGCTGCACAAATACCCTAGTGATGGAATTGAGACCCAAACCTGAGATTTGAAACCCGGAATACGGATTTAGAAAAACGATATCGGAGATATTGTGAAATCTGTGAAGGTTTTAGGAATCTGCTATCACCCCGAGACCCCTAAAATAAAATTGAGCTGACAGTGAGTCGTGCAGGCACCTAGGAAGCTACCACCAAGACCTGAGCCCCTAATTCAAACCCATGGCCGCAGATTTAATCATTCTGGCCGCAATTTGCGGCCAGAGTAGGGTAGAATTGTTCCAGTTTTGTTCCAAGGCTCATTTTGCACTAAATTAGACCCCTCCTATATGCAGTTTTGGCTAATTGTCAGCTGGGGAAAATCTGGGAGCATTTTGGTGTGTTTTAGGCAATGTTTTCCGTATTTTAAAATACACTTTCTTGATATTTAGATTTGTATTTGGTTGTCGGGTGTTCGTACATCGACAACAGGGATTGGTTGATTGATTTGCACGTTTAGGCCATAGGTTTCAACCTATGAGCACACTGTGCGCTGTGTCGGTTTTCTGCATCGATTTTAATACGTATTGCAATAGTTTATTATTGTAGGTATCCTCGCAAGGATTTCGAGGCGAAGAAGCTCGGCGTCATCGATTTCGGCGAGCGAAGACCAAGTGAGTAGATTTATATCTACGGGGAGAAGTCGGGTGGATGGCGTATAGCACCCCCGCAGTTCGTGGTGATGTATACGAATACGTATACACACATATATTTATTATGTGTTGTTCGGATTATTTGATGGTGATAATGGAATTATTGATGATAAGGATGTATTGGTGTAGTATAGTGCGTAACCTTAGAGTAGGGGGTGCACTCACACATACACGTACACATATACTTGCATACATTCATCTGTGCGCATATGGAGGTGTGTATATCTACATATGGGTATGGGACTATGTGTTCTTATACGGGATTGAGGATGATACGTGGGATTGAGATGAGTCGATGAGGTTTGATTGAGGACGTGAGATTCGGCGATATGACAGAGTTCATATTTGAGATGTGATATGATGGTAGTGATACCTGTTATATGATGAGATAATGTGATATTGACTCAGATTTAGGTGGTTTTCATATCCCTCCCGATTGACTTGATAGTTGGGTCCGTAGTTCGCATAGTAGGCGTAGACTAGACCCAAGTCATACCTATTTCAAAACTAACGAATCGGGGATATTTTTAAAGATAGGCAAAAAGGGATTCTACGGATATTTTCAAAACGACACATCTTTTCTTAAAACACCGTAGCCCTTATTTTACCAAAAACCCTGATTCGTCTTATTTCAAAAGGCAAGGTTGCATGATATATTTATTGAGGCAGGCTCTTTACTGTTGCGTTGATTATTCGATTTCCTCATATTCATGCTATTTGCATTGCATCGCTTGTGTTGTTGATATATTACAGTCATGCTGTTAGGACACCAGCACCATTATCGATGATGCATATGTTCCACGTACATTTATTTGCCGGCTCACACACTTCATCATCGATAATTGCCATGTCACTACACTATAGTGCTGTTGCATTCAGTATATGATTCTTGCATGACATAATGATATGCTTACATTTCCTTTACATGTCGCCTACATCATGCTTTCTGATGATACGCTTTGAGGTATGTTGTTTCCATGATATTTCTGGATTTCGGGAACCGTGGGTATTTCAAAAGAGAATATGTCATTGCTTTAAAAACCCGGTTACCCTTGATATGATATTTCAGTGCGTCCACCATGTGTTTTCTCGGTGCTGAGAGCGACATGTGAAACCCGATTCGAGGAGCGGACGACCCGATTGCGGGTACATGGTGGACTCGGTATGGTTCCCCTCGGCAAGATGATCGAAGGACTTTGTCGATTGAGCCTGGAGGTGCGCGAGTACCTACCGGTGATTGGTTGGACCTGGCGGTTATCCGGAGGATACCGACCAGATTCGATAGATTGGTATGGGCGTACTGCTGGGGCCGAGGGCCGATTCCGCAGATGGAGCCCGTGGGCTGGTCCGGACTGACAGAGCCCGTTATATGAGGATTTTCGTGCCGATGCTGGGCACAGTTTTCATGATGTTTTCGAGTGTCGATGCTGGACACTCCGGTTCCATGATTTTGACGTGTCGCAAGGGACACAGGTGGTTTATATCCTCATATTTCCATGCATATGCTGATGATATTTACTTGCATGATGGTTATTGTCATTGGGTGACGAGTGGACGGGATCCACGTACATGCAGATTTGATTACACTGATTTTACCTCATATTTATGATATGCTATTACCTGAGGCACTGGCACGAGCACTTGGCACTACACTCATGTATAGAGATTACATTGCCAGTTTAGCATGCTTCCGACTTATTCATATTTGAGGTTTATATACATCTGATCGTATTGACCTAGGATGGGTCATACATTCGATCTCTGCTTGTAGATATTTCTATTCACGAGTTGGCAACTCATCCCCGTTGTGCTACAGTTCTTGCAGGTTTTTGTCGTACAGATTTCATAGCGGCTTTTCTGGCACACTGCTTCCATAAGGGTGACTTGCTGTGGTAGGTGGGTTCTCTTGTATCAGAACCGCCATTGTTCCTGTATTATTCATTGTATCTAGAAATTCCATCAGCCAAAACTTATATATTATTTCAGACTTAGAGACAGTGTTGTATTATTTCGACCTTAGAGTCGCGCTTGTAGTATTACAGTTTTCTGGCTGTTTTGAGTTCTTTTTTTTGGGTTTTGATCCCCGCCCTTTGGCGTTGTATATTATTATTGCTTACGTGGTTGTGACCGTCGATTGACGAAGAGCTAGCTCACGCTTGGGGATTACTTTTATCATTTCATATATGTTATTCTTGTTGTACCCCGTTCGGGGCCAGTTTTTACAAAGGAAACTCTGCCGAAATTTTTAGGAAAGGTTACACATTTTAAAAATGCATATTTGGCTTAGTTATTTAAAAACTTTGATTTTCGAAACATGATTTCTTTACTTCTTCAACCAGTTTTCCTTATTTACTCTTTAAATGGTTTTAGATTTCTGGGCTTTTGGCTTACTTGGATCAGATGGGGTCCTATAGACTTCATATGGTTCAAGGGCTAGTCACGTGCTCTTTCGATTCGTGACACAAGAACAATAAAACTATTTATCTTCCAGATTGTAGAATGTTAACCCTCGTCAAAACCCGGGATAACCCACAAACTTCCATTACCGAATCGTGCCTAGAATTTATCCGGATTCTGGTTTTAAGCATGAGCCGGACAACTCCATATACCTTAACATCGTTAAGATATGAATCCATTCTATATCCAATATAGAAACAAATGAACTAATTTATTTGGAACCTAATTCAAAAATCATGCAGCCGTTTCCAGTGAATATCAACTAAATGGAAGGAGGCCAAGCAGTATTACTCATCAAGGAATGCACCCACGCATGAGTAACCTGAAAGAGAAGCAATTTCTCAAAACTATTACTTACAACGAAATACCTAACACAAGTACCTACATCTTCGATCATTTTGAAGAATCCTGATACTTTGCAACATATGGTTCTCTACTTTATTCTTGTAGCTATAACTTCTCAAAACTTGGACCTTCTATTTCAACGAAATATTTGTCTAAAACTAAAGAAGTCAAAAGTAAACTGTAACGTTTTGAAAATCGTTTCGGTGAAATTTCGGAAAATCGGCAAAATAAGGGGGTTTTCTGTAAAAAAAGTCAAAATACAAATTTATTTATTATAAAATTAAATATACATATTCTAGCTATGTAATTGCTAGTATTTGGTGTATCTTGAGCTACTGGTGAAATTTCAAATTTTCTGAAAAAAATTCCGAAATTAATTATTTTAATAATATTTTAAGCCGTCAATAATACATTAAATTAGCAATAAATTAAAATTTGATTAGGCTAATTACATGATATAGAACCATGACAACTAAAATTTTGTTAGTAATATAAATTTTTGTCAATTTATTTCATGTTCTATTTGGTTATAATTAAGGGAAAACTAAAATTTAAATAATTAAACTAAAACTTGCAAATTTTGAGCTTGTGGGGGGTCTTTTTGCATAGATTTTTTTATACATTCTCTCACAACTCCCTCACCCCTCCTTGGCTGTCCCCACCACAGCAGGAAACGTCCCCTCCTTTTTGGCCTTCAACTCATGTAAAAAGATATGGTTTGAAGGGATTTAAATATATTAATTTGAGTATGGGTATTAGGTGATATGGGGGGTCTTTGACTTTGAAATTTTCTACACAACTCTCTCTCATTCTCCCCCATCTCCCCAATCCGAGAGCTTCCCCAGCTGCTGTCCATATTTCCCCCCAAATTCTCCTTCTCATTTTGCTTCTAAATTCCATCAAAATCCATTCAAAATCGACAATTTCTTTACTAATTCAAGGCTAATCCCTATTCTACCTCTTCTCACACCCATATTAGGTTAAAACAAGGAGAAAGATGGCATCTTGGGAGGCTAGAGCAATCTAAGGTTGATCTTGTGAGGTATAATTTCTAATCAATTGGTTAATTTGTAATTTATGTGTGCCAAATTAGAACTTTGAAATGTTAAATTATTGTTAATTTCTAATCTAGGTTTTAAAGAGTGTAGTTTGATTTGAACTAGGGTTTTAGCACACCATTACTAAGTTAATTAATTCTATTTTGCTATCTAGTTGTTTTTCTAACCTAAATCTAAGAGGTTAACTTGCTATTTGGGCTTCAAATTAGTGTTAATCTAGGTTTTTCTAGTGTGAAATTTGTTTGGAAGTGCTAGTTTGTAAAATCATGAAAGGGTTGTTTATGGAAACAAGGATTTGAAGCATGGTATATGAGATGAATTTAAGTGATTGTGGCTAACTAGTTGTGTGGTTGGATGTTTGTACGATGATGTGATCACTTTTGTCGCAAATCCGCGATGTTTGCGCAAATTTTCTAATTTCATGCTTACTAGGTTTTTGAGATTGAATTAAAATGTGGGATTAAAATTATGGTTAGGGTTTTATCACCTCATTAACAATATAATGTGTAATTTAACACTTTAAGGTTATGCAAAACCTAGCTTAACTGTTAAATTGTGAATTTTGCTTTAAAAAAATGTTTAAATCGGTTATTTTTGCAAACTAGGAATTTGGAATTAATACAAATTGATGAGATTAAATTTTGGAAATGGTTTGTATGGCTTATTTAAGATATTTAATAAGTATTATGGCCGCTAGATTTGTTTAAATGTCAGGTTTTGTACTAAAACGGGTAATATTTGCTTGCTAGATTTTCGGAAAAATGGCTTTTTAAGTGAATTTGGGGTTTTTGTGAATTTTAAGCTATTTTATATTATAATTAGTGCTTGTAATTGTACAAATGAGTGTGTTGGAAGCTTTCTCGATGGTTTGGCGTTTGTAGGCCGACGTCGAGGGTTTTTGGGTCGATTTGTGAAAGCAACCATAGGTTTTGACCTATGTGGGATTCGTGCGTCGTTTTGGTCATGAGTCGGATTTTAATGCGATATGGTGCGTTATGATATGTAGGTACCCCATGTGGACTTCGAGACGACAAGCAAGCGTGTGGCGACGTCGGCACCGGCGGGTGAGGACCAGGTGAGTAGATTTATATCTACGGGGAGAAGTCGGGTGGATGGCGTATAGCACCCCCGCAGTTCGTGGTGATGTATACGAATATGTATACACACACATATATATATATATATATTGTTTATATATTGTTTGAGTTATTGATGATAAATATGGATATTTGGTGTTCTTGGATGATTGAGTGTCGCGAAACCCTAGAGTAGCGGTCGCACCACACTTACACCCACCCACCCATACTTGCATACTTTCTTCCTTCTTTTGTGCTTATACGGAAATATATAGTTATGTGTTCACATAGGTATGTGATTATGTGTTCACATACGGATTTGAGGATGATACTTGGGATTGAGATAAGTCGATGAGATTTGTGTTGAGATTGTGATATCGGTGATATGGCAGGATTCATACTTGAGGTACGTCCTGGTGTTATAGCGGATCTTGGGGCGACGATACGGATGAATAGTGTTATAAATAAAGTGGTCGACATGTGATCGTGATATGAGATATCATATACTAGGATATGGATATTAGGCCGTATTGGGCGATGTATACCCCTTGATGATGATTGTGCTGACGATATCGGTTTGTACTAGATTGTCGATCAGTAGTCAGATCATGAGTACATTGAGGATATTAGTATTGTACTAGACATAGGTCAGTACCCTAAATGATGATCTTGGATAAAGAGGATACCTGAGGATTAGTGTGAGGAATATGATATTGACCCGTACCCAGATTTGGGGATGCCGTACGACGGATTTACGTACGAGCTATATTTTGATGATTGATCCACACTCTTGACTTGGGATGTCTGATTATAGATATGGTATCGGATATGATATTATTGAGGCGGGATCACCGACTAATATATATATATATATATACAGGTATGTATATGGATCGACTCAGATGTTAGGCGGTTTCCTTACCTGTAGTCCAGCTTGTTAGCTTAGCCCTTTAGTTTAGTTTAGTTGTTAGATTAGATTCGATTCTTACCTATTTCAAAAACTAACGAATCGTAGGTATTTTAAAAAGACAGCCCAAGGGATCCTACGGATATTTCAAAAGACGTATCTTTTCATAAAAACACTGTAGCCTCTATTTTCAAAACCCCATGATTCGTGTTATTTCAAAAGGCACCATTTGTAGGACTTATATTAGATTAATGCAGATTAGTTATAGTTGCGTCTAGTTTTCAGCTCCCGCTCATTTTTGTGGTCCGCTTCGCATCGCATGCTTATTTTATGTTTCATACTCCATTATTGATATCATGCGGTTAGGACACCAGCACCATTACCGATGATGCGTATGTACCACGTACACTTATTTGCCGGCTCACACACATCTTCATCGGTAATTGCCATGTCACGTACACTTAGAAAATATTATTGCTTGACATAGCCTGTTAGCTAATAGCTTAGACATGATATTAGTGTACTTGCCTCATATGTTAGTTTAGACATTGTAGTTATTACCTGCTATTTCATGCATACTGTTATTCATTGTTATGCCGCATTCATGGATTCTCATGCATATATTCACTATTTTACGTGTTATTGAGATTTTGGATTCGGATTTCCATGAGATTTTCTGGATTTGGAGGAAAACCGCAAAAACATAAATAAACCTTTTCTCTTTTTTAAAATAAAAAGTGCGGTTTTCCCATGATGTATGAGTCGTCCACCATGAGTTTGCTGATGGATTTCGAGACCCGATTCGAGGAGACGGATTAACCGTTTCGGGTACATGGTGGACCCGGTAATGTACCCTGGGGTAAGAAGCGCGTGATGATGACGATGTGAGCCTGGCAGGGGAGCACTACCTACCGGTGATTTTACCCAACGCGTCGGATATCCGGAGGATACCGTCGTGGTCTTGAGATGGATGGTAGGGGCCGGTCTGGACTGACGGCGCCCTAGATATTGTGATTGAGGTATTGAGATTTCGAGATATTGAGGTACAGAGACTGTGATATAGAGATATCGAGATATTGGGATTACGTTTTGTGCCGATGCTAGACACTGTTTTATGCTGATTTCATTATGATACCTCATTTCGAAAATATACAAAGGAAATCTCACTAATTTATGAAAACAGTTTCTTCATTTGCATGTATTCTGTCTTCAAGCATTCATACCTCATTCATATGATATATTGCTAACTGAGGCACTGACACGGGCATATGAGATTACACTTGGGTTAGATATTGTAGGGTTCCTAGGCACACCAAGGAGGTCTCACAAGGCATCGACCATGCCAATTTCAAAAAATATGGTGCCGAGAAACCCTTGTGTACGGATCGTTGGCTAGATGTCTAAGTGAAAAACAAACTAGTTAACACTTAACTAAGAGATACGGAAATACAACCTTTGTAGATCCGGTTCTCCACCTCCATAGCTCCGCAATGAAGTCTCCTCGCTGTCCATAACAAGTCCCGGGCTCTAGCGTCGGCTTCATCGGAGAATGGACGGGCTAGGTCATCGATGTCCATGCCGAAGATGATCTACGTCGAGGCATCGCTAAATCAAGCTCCGACTTCACCAAGTCAAGAAACTTGTGAAGTAAACACACTCTACTACTGGGCAAGAGGTAGAGGATGAAGAAATAGGAGTTGGGTTCACTTTAGAATTGGATTTCTCACTCAAAAACATCAATCACCATTGATGAAGAGAGCTTTCTTCTTGTGAGGAAGAAGAAGAAGATGAAGATAATGTTATGATAAGAATAATAGAATAGAAAAATGAATAATCATTCCTTATCATAATTAAACTATAGTAATGTGTAGAGAGTTGACCATAGTTAAATGAATGGTTAGGGTTTAATAGATGAAGACAAAAGAGTTAGATTGGTCAAAGCTTCATGAAGCTTCACTTAGCTTCATGAAAGAAACCCTTTTGTTTTCTTTTTCTCATTTATCTTTTAAATCCAAATGAAAAGATAAATGAATGAATAAAAGAAAACCCTAATTATTTATTTAACTTAGGTTTACTTCATTACACAAACCCTAGCATTCTTGCATCATCAAACATGATACAAACAAGTGCACAAAATCATATTGCATATGTAATGCGCACAATCGAGCGAGAAAATCCATTTAAAGTGAACCGATACTAGTTAATGCAAAGTAATATATCAAATATATAATTATGCATTAAATCATTAAATCAACACTTGATTCAATGATCCGGTCATATCGCATATAACCGACTAGTATCCTATGTATCGGCTTATCGAATCAATCCTCGATTCGATAACTAGGTTATATCGCATACAACCATTCGACACATTCATCGCGAGAATGAAATACGGTATCACATACCCGAATCATTCTCGGTCCCGCACATATCTCATATGCTCTCCTATTTCATTTCGCTTGAGCCAGGAAACCTCTGTGTAGGACTCTAAAGACTCGTCAATACGCCGGCAGCAGATGATGATCATATCAAACACCCACAAGCCGCAAGCGGTCTGCTAAACGTAACGGCCACCCGGGTATTGAGCGATCAGAAGATCGACGAGCAAGCCCGCTCACACTCCAGTGAATCCAACCGGTAACACTACCGTACAGTCCGGTCTGATCGTCTGATATGTCGCATATCTTGCCTAGGGGTGGTATACGTCAGACCCCAATAGCTCGATAAGTCGTGTCGATATGAGGTCTATAACACTTCGAGAAACTACTGGTAACACTTACTAGTAAATCTCAGCAACCCTGGCCAGGGATTTCCTGTTATAGCCAATCGAGCACAGCGCAACATCAACTCCCTATACCGGGAGAGACGAATCCCCTCCTATCGCTCATTGCCTCCATGTGACTCGGGACTGTACCCAAAAACCACCGTTTTGCATGCCCTCATGGACGTGGTAAGATGGAAATCAAAGCACAGTGGGAACCACACAAGACTCTATGACGATCTCGGGTCAACAGACTACTCTGTACCAGTGTCACCAGAGAACTGCCATCTGACGTAAGGTATAATACCATCTGGGAGTTCTCGGCGAGTCCGTCCAGTGTACCCAGTCTCTACTGAGCACCCGTATATCATCTCTGATGTCAAACACCGATGGATATGGGATCATCCATCGCCCATCTGTATGGGTCGAGAAGGTATACGCTAGTCTACTCTGGTATATCGATGCCCCGTCTCGATATACCCACGACTAGGGACTGTGAAGGATGTACTTATGGACTACCATGTCCCCACTAGTATGATCCGCATCGTAGTCCAAGTAGTCAAGTACACATCCTAAGGGCTTTACCAACATGTAACAGAGAGACAATCAGTGTACACGTTAAGCTAAAGAGCAACCAGATAGCATACTATCATGTCGAGCAAGAAAGTCCTCCCTATATATGTCCAAGCATCCACTACAATATACATCCTATGTATAGTAATGGCCTCTAGGGCATACATATAACTAACAATCTCCCACTTGCACTAGGGCCATCTGTAGCAGTGGTTGTAGTATCTCATACTCAACCATCCCATAAAAATCTCTCTTTGGGAACAGGCCTTTGTGAGTGGATCCGCTGTGTTGTCCTCTGAATCTGCTCTCATTACCTCGATCATCCTGGAGATCAACTATCTCCATGATCAGGTGATGCGGCCTCAGAATACGCCTGGGTCACTGATGGGACGGGTGTTCCTTGGCATAAGCCACAACTCCATTGTCTCACAATGGTAGGAACGAAGTTCATCTCATGAACTATTATACACCCAGACTGCCTCTATGGTAGCATCTTAAGTAGCGATGTATTCAGCCTTTATCGTCTAGTATGCCACGGTATCTAGCTTGGAGCTCTTCCAACATATCGTCCCTTTACTCAGGGTAAAGACAATGCCTGTGACTGACATTCAGTCGTCTTTATCACCCTGGAACACTTCCAGTGATTCTCCCCAAGATCGATTGATACCTTCTCACTACAACTAGTGAGAATCCTAACATCCATTTAGATCTATCTCATAGATCCAAATTCCAGGATTTAGTAGGTATCACTTTGATCCTATGTGGAGAGTCATTGTGATAAGCGGAGATTGATCGAGCGTAGCATAGGAAACTCCTTCCCTATCAAGAGTATGTCATCCACGTACTCTACGAGGATCATCACCATACTCCCTACTACCTTTTTGTTTATACAAGGTTCATCTACCATTTTGATGATGTCAAACTCTTTGACTAATCCATCAAAACAGATGTTCCAACTCCGCGATGCCTGCTTTATCCTATAAAGCATCTTGCACACGTTTCCGCTGCTCCCACTGTCTACGAAGCCCTCTGGCTGTGTACTTATAGACGCACTCTTCTAAAACATCATTTAGAAAAGTAGTCATGACACCCAACCACCAGATATCGTAGTCATGGTATGTAGCCGTGACAAGTAGGATCTGGATGGACTTAAGCATAGCTACTTGAAAAAGGTTTCATCATTATCCACACCTGGTCAATGATGCAAACCTTTAACAAGTCTAGCTTTGAAAGTCTCAACTTTTCCATGTACACCAAGTAATCTTCTCAAGATATACTTGCTCCTGATGGGGATTTAACCCTTCAGATATAGCAACTAAAGTCCATACTTTGTTGGTGTATAAGGATTCCATCTCAGATCGCTAAGCATCCAGCCATTCTTACAGAGTCACACTCCTGATGGCCAGCTCGAAACTAGTTGGGTCATCATCTCATGATGCAATCCTCGCTCCCACTGTCATAGAGAAACCGAAGTATCTCTCAGGTGGGTGAGGAACCCTACTAGATCGACGGAGAGGCTGAGGTTCATTGGAATCTACTGAATCCTTTGGCTCTATCAAATCATCTGCTGTAGTTTGTATAGCTGGAACCTTTCCAGTTTTACATTACAGACCTTGTCTCGAGCTTGTCCGGATTTTGTTTTTAGACATAGGCCGGACAACCCCAAATCTTAACTAGTTTAAGACATGGGCTCTTCCCTTATCATATCACATATGAAATGGTAGGCAACTGATTTGATTGGAACCCTATTCAATAGGTATGCAGCTTCTCAAGTGCATAACACCCAAAAGGAAATAGGTAGATCAGTATTACTCATCATAGAGCACACCTTATCACATAGGGTGTAATTGCTCCACCCCGATATACCATCGTGCTATGGTGTATGCGGAGGAGTAATGCTGAGAGAGAATCTCATTCTCCTTTAGAATAATCCAGGATTTTGGTTCTCAAGTATTCTCCTCCTTGATCTCATCAAAGGACATAATACTTATACCCGTATTGGTTCTCTACTTCTAGATTATATTCTGTGAATATCTCAAAAGGTTCGGACTCATGTTTCAACAGGAACATATGACTGAATCTTGAGAGATTATCAGAGAATATAATGAAGTATAAAGAACCGGTCTTGGCATGTGTAGACAGGGGACCTGCATACATCAACATGTATCATCCCATGAGTTTACTAACTCTTTCCCTGTTTCCAATAAACAGAGCTGGTGTCATTATATCTTTGTGACATGACTGGCGAGTTTCACAAGATATAAATTCAAACTAATTTAAATATGCATCTTTATGTAACTCTAGCTAGTCGGGTCACATTGATCTGACCTAGTCTACAATACCTCAAGAAGGAATCGTTCAATTCTCAACTCTTCCTCTTGTGTGTGTTCCGTATACTAAGAACTGCAGTTTGATTTAGAACATCAATGCTTTTAGATAACGTGCCTGAACCGATCAACTTTTGATATAGGAAATGTTCAAAACATTATCCAACAATACAAAAATTTTATCATTTCTTTACATATAAAGAGACTGATATGATTTTGTATATCAGGTTCGGTATCTAATAACATTCGTTCAGAATCAATGTATTGTAATACAGGGTGACAGTGACCAACAGACTTGGCTGCAACTCTTACCCCGTTTTCTGCCTCATGAAACTTATCACCCGTTCTCAGTTCTCTACCTTTCTGCAGCCCTATGTAACAGATTACATATCTGGGATCCTGATCTGGTATCACATACCCAGGACATAAAGGATACTGAGAAACAGTTCTCTGTAATGAACACACCCGAAGATGATGCATCAGCATGCACTCTCTTCGTTTGGGCGGCACGGGAATTCTGGTAATCCCCAATTTCCTGCTCTGTCTTATAACAATTATAAGTTGGAGCGGGACCAACGTTCCCCAGCTCAGTATAACAAGCGGGTTCGGTCAATAATCCGTATTATTATCTTGATTAAGGCGTGACATGGTCGCTACCAGGAGAGAGAGAGAAGAAAAACACTCAGCGTGCGCTCTTGCAAGAATAGATTGGTTATTATTTTATCTAATCAGGATGGCTCCCACTGCTTTTTATCAAATCTTCCTTCAAACCCTAAAAGGAAAGACTAGCCGGGATTAATTACACATTACAAGTTCGCCAATCTTTCAGCCAGGCCAGTGTCGGTACTTTGAGGGAGGTCCCCCGTGCTTTCGCACGAACCTAATTAATGTAAACCTCGGTTTCCCAGAGGCGTAACCCCGTTGACACCTTTCTAGACACCTACTTGATCGGCTAATTGTAATGTATAAAACTCTCCCAGGAGTAACACTTACTCGCAGCGGGTATCGGGATCCAACTATCTCATAGAAGGTATGCAATCTCATTGCAAATTTCAACACTTGAAATTCCCGATAATATTTTGCCCCTAGCTCGCTATGACCTTGACGCATGCCAAACAACCCATAGTCTGCTAGTCAAGTTCAACCCGTACATTTCTTGATTGAATTAAACCCACCCGCACGACCCTTGACGCATGCCAAACAACGCCGTACGAATACCCTAATCCAATCGCATCGTATGCTAGCAGATAAGCACTAGTTAGCTACCGTACACTACGCCTTGACGCATGCCAAACAACCGCAGCACGAATACTAACTAGTACTTATCTGAAATGATGGAGGGCTACGACAGGTTTTTCTGAAAACCTATTGCGTAATGAACTTGATATCGTTGTAGAATCAAATGATTTTTAAAATGGAGTGTTTTTGAGGCTTTTCTTGTTTTGCTAAAGGAGTCACTCCCGGTGAAGGGATCGTCGGTCCTTTCCTCGTCGAATGAGGTGCGGGATATATCATATATATCACTGTGCAAAGCAAAAACACTTAAAAGCAATCAAAAGACAAACCGAGTGTGTAGCATCGACCAGTTATTGCTAAAGGAGTCACTCTCGGTGAAGGGATCTCGGTCCTTTCCTTATCGAATAAGGTGCAGGATATATCATATATACCGCTGTGCAAAGCAAGAACTGTAGCTACCTGTTTTATTTTGAAATTCGATTTTACAACATCTTAGGTTTCTTTTATTTCATTAATCTCATTAATGAAGTCCCATCATTTAAGTACCTAAACATCACAGATAAATACGACGTACACTTATGCCATCCGCATTCGCCTCGATGTCCCCTCGTGCACCGTTAGGTTAGGTAACTAACGGCAGAGCGGGGCAGGGCTAGCGCGGGTGTAAAACATAAGTAACGCCTATATAATATATCATATATACTATATACAGTATCTATCACAGAACATCACATGATCACATCACAGATATCGCAGCAGAAGAAACATATGAAATATTGGATATACTAGGACGTCCGTGTTTTCAATACGAGCCAGTATAAAACACGGATTCCACGGTCGCGATGAATAGCCAAACCCACACCCCTAGACCCCTACGAGAGCGACAAGCAACCCTACCAATTCTGGAGTTAGAAGACCCGGACTCGACTCCTCGAGTTGGTCTCCCACTGGACTCCAGAACCCGGTTACTTGTGCCCTCCTCCTTGGGTCTATCCTAGTGCGGAAAAGTAAATAATATACAAGAGGTGACAACTTCCGCAACCTGGAAGCGCCCCAATAAAAGAATATTACATACAAGTTTTTACATGAATGAAAATGAAAAACACTCATCTCACATAAAAACCCCCGGCTATTCAAACACGACGATCCAATATAACATATCCAGCAACACATAACATCACATGTCATCAACGTAAGTAAATATGCGCATCCCAATTGTCGTTGACATATAGCAACGAAACCGGCGATATCACATATTACACTTACGGCCACAGAAAAGAAAGTGTAAAACTACAACAGTTGGAATCCGCAACCACCTCAGACATCGCATGCCTGACCAAATGAATTACTTAGACATCGCATGCCTAACAATTATAAACCCCGCATTTTAGTCTCAAAATCGAAAACACTTTTCAATATCAAGTCGGGCAATTCAACAAGATTCCCGACATCCTGATCGAATACTCGTCGCAAACTTCAGTAGACGGCCGCACCCCCGATACCGTCGACGAAGTGCACCAAGGCGGAACACCGCTACCGCGAGCACCCGAACGGATGCTTTCGGCGACGGGGTTCTCCTACAGTCACTTGGTCAGGGCTATAGAGTGAGGCTGTCTATTAAGTTTATCGGCGAGTATCCGCGTACGCTACGTGATTGCGACGGACTTTTGATCACATCAAAATTCCGTGGCAACCGATCAAGTGAGACTAAACTGCTATGTTTATAATATTCATTCCGTTATCTCATAACTATTTGTGAATTCCAATTATTGTATCCCATTCCGGATAAATAGAAAATGTCAAACTTTCCGATCGAACAATCGAACACCCAAGTTTTCCCGATACAGATCAACACATGAAATAAGTCTAACAACATTCAGTTCGTGCCTCAGTACCAACGGTCCAGCCGTAGAAGGGTCAAGCCAACGCCTCACATGTGGCACGCCGTACTGCCCCAAACCCGAAGGTTCAAAAGGCAGTTCAAGACGGTCACATAATCGAGTTAAGGTTTGTTGTCTTCTAGAGGGTCCATCAAGTTACTTGCACTACTTAGAACGTCGTTAAACTACGGAAAAATCCAACACTTGGAAATTTCCCGACAGGGGAAAAATTGGGTATTTATATCCGGTCGAACCTTTTAACATATTCTAAAAATTATCCGGAAATTCACAAAGACGAAATTTGATACCCCGATCGAAACACCGAATCCCCAAAACAACTCCAGAAAAATTCAACTCTTGAAAAAATATTAAAAATACCCAGGAAAACCAGCACTGTTAAATAGGAGTTACTGTGCAAACATCACCTCACAATACGACAAACAGGCCGCGGTTCCGCCGCACGAGCCATGCTCGTGCCGCGGAAGCGCGGCGCTTTAATGGAATTAGGGCATCGAAATTTACAGTAACTCTTAGATATTCCTGCTGATATTTCTACATATTTTTAATACTAAAAAATCCCTGTTTTTAGAAAAAGTCCAGAGAGCCATTTTGTGATCGGGTTTCGGGTTCGTTCGGACTTCAAATTCCGTCTAGACTTCGCCTAAGGCTCTAGTTAGGCTCTGATACTACTGTAGGGTTCCTAGGCACACCAAGGAGGTCTCACAAGGCATCGACCATGCCAATTTCAAAAAATATGGTGCCGAGAAACCCTAGTGTACGGATCGTTGGCTAGATGTCTAAGCGAAAAACAAACTAGTTAACACTTAACTAAGAGATACGGAAATACAACCTTTGTAGATCCGGTTCTCCACCTCCATAGCTTCGCAATGAAGTCTCCTCGCTGTCCATAACAAGTCCCGGGCTCTAGCGTCGGCTTCATCGGAGAAGGACGGGCTAGGTCATCGATGTCCATGCCGAAGATGATCTACGTCGAGGCATCGCTAAATCAAGCTCCGACTTCACCAAGTCAAGAAACTTGTGAAGTAAACACACTCTACTACTGGGCAAGAGGTAGAGGATGAAGAAATAGGAGTTGGGTTCACTTTAGAATTGGATTTCTCACTCAAAAACATCAATCACCATTGATGAAGAGAGCTTTCTTCTTGTGAGGAAGAAGAAGAAGATGAAGATAATGTTATGATAAGAATAATAGAATAGAAAAATTAATAATCATTCCTTATCATAATTAAATTATAGTAATGTGTAGAGAGTTGACCATAGTTAAATGAATGGTTAGGGTTTAATAGATGAAGACAAAAGGGTTAGATTGGTCAAAGCTTCATGAAGCTTCACTTAGCTTCATGAAAGAAACCCTTTTGTTTTCTTTTTCTCATTTATCTTTTAAATCCAAATGAAAAGATAAATGAATGAATAAAAGAAAACCCTAATTATTTATTTAACTTAGGTTTACTTCATTACACAAACCCTAGCATTCTTGCATCATCAAACATGATACAAACAAGTGCACAAAATCATATCGCATATGTAATGCGCACAATCGAGCGAGAAAATCCATTTAAAGTGAACCGATACTAGTTAATGCAAAGTAATATATCAAATATATAATTATGCATTAAATCATTAAATCAACACTTGATTCAATGATCCGGTCATATCGCATATAACCGACTAGTATCCTATGTATCGGCTTATCGAATCAATCCTCGATTCGATAACTAGGTTATATCGCATACAACCATTCGACACATTCATCGCGAGAATGAAATACGGTATCACATACCCGAATCATTCTCGGTCCCGCACATATCTCATATGCTCTCCTATTTCGTTTCGCTTGAGCCAGGAAACCTCTGTGTAGGACTCTAAAGACTCGTCAATACGCCGGCAGCAGATGATGATCATATCAAACACCCACAAGCCGCAAGCGGTCTGCTAAACGTAACGGCCACCCGGGTATTGAGCGATCAGAAGATTGACGAGCAAGCCCGCTCACACTCCAGTGAATCCAACCGGTAACACTACCGTACAGTCCGGTCTGATCGTCTGATATGTCGCATATCTTGCCTAGTGGTGGTATACGTCAGACCCCAATAGCTCGATAAGTCGTGTCGATATGAGGTCTATAACACTTCGAGAAACTACTGGTAACACTTACTAGTAAATCTCAGCAACCCTGGCCAGGGATTTCCTGTTATAGCCAATCGAGCACAGCGCAACATCAACTCCCTATACCGGGAGAGACGAATCCCCTCCTATCGCTCATGGCCTCCATGTGACTCGGGATTGTACCCAAAAACCACCGTTTTGCACGCCCTCTTGGACGTGGTAAGATGGAAATCAAAGCACAGTGGGAACCACACAAGACTCTATGACGATCTCGGGTCAACAGACTACTCTGTACCAGTGTCACCAGAGAACTGCCATCTGACGTAAGGTATAATACCATCTGGGAGTTCTCGGCGAGTCCGTCCAGTGTACCCAGTCTCTACTGAGCACCCGTATATCATCTCTGATGTCAAACACCGATGGATAAGGGATCATCCATCGCCCATCTGTATGGGTCGAGAAGGTATACGCTAGTCTACTCTGGTATATCGATGCCCCGTCTCGATATACCCATGACTAGGGACTGTGAAGGATGTACTTATGGACTACCATGTCCCCACTAGTATGATCCGCATCATAGTCCAGGTAGTCAAGTACACATCCTAAGGGCTTTACCAACATGTAACAGAGAGACAATCAACGTACACGTTAAGGTAAAGAGCAACCAGATAGCATACTATCATGTCGAGCAAGAAAGTCCTCCCTATATATGTCCAAGCATCCACTACAATATACATCCTATGTATAGTAATGGCCTCTAGGGCATACATATAACTAACAGATATTACCCTAGCCATTGTTATAGGCTGCCTGTTATACATATATTTGAGGATATATTATGATCATTGACCTAGATTGCGTTATTTATGCGATTTCTTTTCGTAGATGTTTTTCTATTCACGAGTTGGCAACTCACCCCCGTTGTGCCTCAGTTTCTTGCAGGTTTGCCGTACAGGTTTCATTACGGCTTTGCGGGCATAGTTTCCTTCGGGTGATTTGCTAGTAGGTGGGTTTACTTGTATCGTACCCCCATTATATATCTTGTATATCATTATTCCGTTGTATCTAGAAGTTCCATCAACCAAACATGTATTTATTTTTGAGATAGAGACCAGTGATGTTATTCTTTCGACCTTAGAGTCGCGCGTTATATTCCTGTAGATTTCTGGTTATTTTGAGTTTTCCTTTTGAGTTTTGATCCTCGCCCTTGGCGTTGTATATTATATTGCTTGAGTGGTTATGACCGTCGATTGACGAAGAGCTAGCTCCCGCTTGGGGATGCCTTTTTATTGATTTCGTATACTATTCATGTTGTATCCCGTTTGGGAATCAGTATTTACAAAGGAGACTGCCGAAATTTTCAGTAAATTTTTGATGTTTTTAGAAACCCGCATAATTCGGCTTATGCTATTGAAACTACTTACTTTAAGTTGGTTTTCCTGCACTCTATATCTTTTCTTGGTTTGGATTTCTGGGTTTTCGGTTTACTTAGATTACGTACGCCTCGAGACGTTCGTAGTTTAAGTGCCGGTCATGTTCCGTACTTCGGGTCGTGACAAAGTTGGTATCAGAGCGTCAGGTTTTACCTTCGGAGCGTAGGGTGACCCTTGGTTGATGGAATAGGTGACTAAAGTAGAGTGACGTACCGTAGGTATGTTCCGCGGCATATTTAAGATACGCTACTCCACTTACGAAGTCTTAGGATGTACATTTCCTTGTTCAGTATTATATTCATTCCTAATCTAGCCTCATCGGTGCCAGTTATGGTTTTGCTGCCACGATTACGGGCAGGGAGAGCTACAGCTAGAGTTGCGGTCAACACGAGCTCGTCACGAACGAGGACTGACCAGGGCGAAATTCCGGCGACACACGATTGCGGAGATGTGTCTTTTTACTGTGTTTCCGCGCCACGAGCGTTTGGCGGATCGCCTTTATGAGATTTCTCGGACGTGCCGATCAGTATCAGAGGATTGGGCCACTGACAGAGGTCATCAGATAGATTGACTCCAGCTAGAGACGACTTCACGCGGAGACATTGGGAGTCGACAGAGACGATCAAATGTCAGAAACCTATTATTCCAAGTTTAAAGTAGTCGGAAAGACATGCAGGCAATTCTATGGTCCCTCTAGAAGAATGAAACCCTAACTCGACTTAATGACCGTGTGAAAGCCTTTGAACCTTCGGGTTTGCGGCAGTTCTACAGCGCCATTAGTGAGGCTTGGGTATGCCCTTCTACGGCTGGACCACCGATGCTGTGGTATGTACTCGATACTATTAAACTGTGCCCAAGATATTGAGCTCTTGGAGGATTATGAGGTTTTGACGACTCGATCGGATGGCTCGACTTAATTCGGATGCTAGGTGGTGAGATGCATTTCTTGGGAGACTCCCGATACGAGGATAGCCGTTGGTGCTCAGTCCATGCAGCCGCGACGAGGCGAGTCCAAAGCAGACGACATTAGAGAAAAGTGAAGTAAGAGGTTCGTACCAGATCTAGATGAGATGACGTTCCACTCCGCCGACATCAGAGATGCGGTAGGCATGCCGAGGCATTGTACTTGGATATACCTTCCAGAAGGAGTCGCGATGAGTATGTAGCCGTTCAGGAACGAGAATAGATCTAGTAAGGGACGATGACTTCCGGACAGTTCGGCAGAGGCGAGATTTGGGAGAGATCTCGATAGGACCTTTCTGGAATGAATTACGAGAAGACTAGGATCCAGGAGTGCTCATGTTACGCACACCGGCAGGCCAGAGTTCAGGATCATCGACGAGACATGCTATGAGTGACGATGACAGTTGGCCCGAGATTCTTGGAGGATGCGCTTGAGCGGGACTATTCCGCCATACTAGATTTCGATGTTTTGGGTGATTTATTCGCATGATTTGATTTTGATGATTGAGGATTTACGATTTTCGCACAGTCGTTGCACTTGATATCGTTTTCGTGCTTTGGTTTCACATGTTTGTGATTTTACGGTTTTAGACATTTGAGTTGATTTTGTGCGTATGCACGCACACGATTTGGTTCCTGCACTCTGTATAGTTTATATATGCTTGCAGTGCAGTGATACGCCTTTTGTGCACTTAGATGCACTGGACTTCGATTTCGATTGTGATACTCGATATTTGTTTCGTGCACCTTGTGCATCTGATTTGATTTTGCGTATGTTCGGCGCTTGATATTGGATTTCATGATTTCATACTTGATAGATGCACCGGCCTTGGATTTTCGCGCATGTCGAGCGCATGTTTTGAGATATGATTTTGGTGCACACCAGATACACTAAATCGAGATTTTTCGTGCATGTCAGATGCACCTGATTTTGCTGTCAGGCACACACGTTGCCTACGACAGATGCTTTGTGCACACCCGATGCACTTAGATCTTGTTTCTGTGCACTTGTATGGCACGTATATGGATTTTTATTTCCGTGCGCACCAGACGCACATAGTATTCCTACGCATATTTTGGGATTGATTTCTTATAGAGCAGTATGTTTTTATGATATTTGCTATGTGTTTTCGTACTGGGCAGGACTAGTCAGAGGACAGTACCTGAATATATTTGGCATTCATTTCCTTCAGATATTTACATATATAGATTTGATATTTACGTGTATAGTTTCGAGTTATATCATATTGGTTTTGTATTGGATTTGATATTTGTGTCTTTACCATGACTCCAGTGATTGCGGGATGCTTGACGGAGTTTTGATTTTGAGTTATCTGCTCATTACTCATGCGCATGCATTGCGCTATGATGCGTTTTATGTACTTATGATTTTGGAGCCCCGACGACTTGATGGTTTTGCTTAAATGTTTTAGTATTTGGGGGGAGTTTTAATTTAAATTCGGGGACCGAATTTCTTTAAGGGGGGAAGATTGTAACGTTTTGAAAATCGTTTCGGTGAAATTTCGGAAAATCGGCAAAATAAGGGGGTTTTCTGTAAAAAAGTCAAAATACAAATTTATTTATTATAAAATTAAATATACATATTATAGCTATGTAATTGCTAGTATTTGGTGTATCTTGAGCTACTGGTGAAATTTCAAATTTTCTGAAAAAAATTCCGAAATTAATTATTTTAATATTATTTTAAGCCGTCAATAATACATTAAATTAGCAATAAATAAAAATTTGATTAGGGTAATTACATGCTATAGAACCATGACAACTAAAATTTAGTTAGTAATATAAATTTTTGTCAATTTATTTCAAGTTCTATTTGGTTATAATTAAGGGAAAACTAAAATTTAAATAATTAAACTAAAACTTGCAATTTTTGAGCTTGTGGGGGGTCTTTTTGCATAGATTTTTTTATACATTCTCTCACAACTCCCTCACCCCTCCTTGGCTGTCCCCACCACAGTAGGAAACGTCCCCTCCTTTTTGGCCTTCAACTCATGTAAAAAGATATGGTTTGAAGGGATTTAAATATATTAATTTGAGTATGGGTATTAGGTGATATGGGGGGTCTTTGACTTTGAAATTTTCTACACAACTCTCTCTCATTCTCCCCCATCTCCCCAATCCGAGAGCTTCCCCAGCTGCTGTCCATATTTTCCCCCAAATTCTCCTTCTCATTTTGCTTCTAAATTCCATCAAAATCCATTCAAAATCGACAATTTCTTTACTAATTCAAGGCTAATCCCTATTCTACCTCTTCTCACACCCATATTAGGTTAAAACAAGGAGAAAGATGGCATCTTGGGAGGCTAGAGCAATCTAAGGTTGATCTTGTGAGGTATAATTTCTAATCAATTGGTTAATTTGTAGTTTATGTGTGCCAAATTAGAACTTTGAAATGTTAAATTATTGTTAATTTCTAATCTAGGTTTTAAAGAGTGTAGTTTGATTTGAACTAGGGTTTTAGCACACCATTACTAAGTTAATTAATTTTATTTTGCTATCTAGTTGTTTTTCTAACCTAAATCTAAGAGGTTAACTTGCTATTTGGGCTTCAAATTAGTGTTAATCTAGGTTTTTCTAGTGTGAAATTTGTTTGGAAGTGCTAGTTTGTAAAATCATGAAAGGGTTGTTTATGGAAACAAGGATTTGAAGCATGGTATATGAGATGAATTTAAGTGATTGTGGCTAACTAGTTGTGTGGTTGGATGTTTGTACGATGATGTGATCACTTTTGTCGCAAATCCGCGATGTTTGCGCAAATTTTCTAATTTCATGCTTACTAGGTTTTTGAGATTGAATTAAAATGTGGGATTAAAATTATGGTTAGGGTTTTATCACCTCATTAACAATATAATGTGTAATTTAACACTTTAGGGTTATGCAAATCCTAGCTTAATTGTTAAATTGTGAATTTTGCTTTAAAAAAATGTTTAAATCGGTTATATTTGCAAACTAGGAATTTGGAATTAATACAAATTGATGAGATTAAATTTTGGAAATGGTTTGTATGGTTTATTTAAGATGTTTAATAAGTATTATGGCCGCTAGATTTGTTTAAATGTCAGGTTTTGTACTAAAACGGGTAATATTTGCTTGCTAGATTTTCGGAAAAATGGCTTTTTAAGTGAATTTGGGGTTTTTATGAATTTTAAGCTATTTTATATTATAATTAGTGCTTGTAATTATACAAATGAGTGTGTTGGAAGCTTTCTCGATGGTTTGGCGTTTGTTGGCCGACGTCGAGGGTTTTTAGGTCGATTTGTGAAAGCAACCATAGGTTTTGACCTATGTGGGATTCGTGCGTCGTTTTGGTCATGAGTCGGATTTTAATGCGATATGGTGCGTTATGATATGTAGGTACCCCATGTGGACTTCGAGACGACAAGCAAGCGCGTGGCGACGTCGGCACCGGCGGGCGAGGACCAGGTGAGTAGATTTATATCTACGGGGAGAAGTCGGGTGGATGGCGTATAGCACCCCCGCAGTTTGTGGTGATGTATACGAATATGTATACACACACATATATATATATATTGTTTATATATTGTTTGAGTTATTGATGATAAATATGGATATTTGGTGTTCTTGGATGATTGAGTGTCGCGAAACCCTAGAGTAGCGGTCGCACCACACTTACACCCACCCACCCATACTTGCATACTTTCTTCCTTCTTTTGTGCTTATACGGAAATATATAGTTATGTGTTCACATAGGTATGGGACTATGTGTTCACATACGGATTTGAGGATGATACTTGGGATTGAGATGAGTCGATGAGATTTGTGTTGAGATTGTGATATCGGTGATATGGCAGGATTCGTACTTGAGCTTCGTCCTGGTGTTATAGCGGATCTTGGGGCGACGATACGGATGAATAGTGTTATAAATAAAGTGGTCGACATGTGATCGTGATATGAGATATCATATACTAGGATATGGATACTAAGCCGTATTGTGCGATGTATACCCCTTGATGATGATTGTGCTGACGATATCGGTTTGTACTAGATTGTCGATCAGTAGTCAGATCATGAGTACATTGAGGATATTAGTATTGTACTAGACATAGGTCAGTACCCTAAACGATGATCTTGGATAAAGAGGATACCTGAGGATTAGTGTGAGGAATATGATATTGACCCGTACCCAGATTTGGGGATGCCGTACGACGGATTTACGTACGAGCTATATTTTGATGATTGATCCACACTCTTGACTTAGGATGTCTGATTATAGATATGGTATCGGATATGATATTATTGAGGCGGGATCACCGACTAATATATATATATAAAGGTATGTATATGGATCGACTCAGATGTTAGGCGGTTTCCTTACCTGTAGTCCAGCTTGTTAGCTTAGCCCTTTAGTTTAGTTTAGTTGTTAGATTAGATTCGATTCTTACCTATTTCAAAAACTAACGAATCGTAGGTATTTTAAAAAGACAGCCCAAGGGATCCTACGGATATTTCAAAAGACGTATCTTTTCATAAAAACACCGTAGCCCCTATTTTCAAAACCCCATGATTCGTGTTATTTCAAAAGGCACCATTTGTAGGACTTATATTAGATTAATGCAGATTAGTTATAGTTGCGTCTAGTTTTCAGCTCCCGCTCATTTTTGTGGTCCGCTTCGCATCGCATGCTTATTTTATGTTTCATACTCCATTATTGATATCATGCGGTTAGGACACCAGCACCATTACCGATGATGCGTATGTACGACGTACACTTATTTGCCGGCTCACACACATCTTCATCGGTAATTGCCATGTCACGTACACTTAGAAAATATTATTGCTTGACATAGCCTGTTAGCTAATAGCTTAGACATGATATTAGTGTACTTGCCTCATATGTTAGTTTAGACATTATAGTTATTACCTGCTACTTCATGCATACTGTTATTCATTGTTATGCCGCATTCATGGATTCTCATGCATATATTCACTATTTTACGTGTTATTGAGATTTTGGATTCGGATTTCCATGAGATTTTCTGGATTTGGAGGAAAACCGCAAAAACATAAATAAACCTTTTCTCTCTTTTAAAATAAAAAGTGCGGTTTTCCCATGATGTATGAGTCGTCCACCATGAGTTTGCTGATGGATTTCGAGACCCGATTCGAGGAGACGGATGAACCGTTTCGGGTACATGGTGGACCCGGTAATGTACCCCGGGGCAAGAAGCGCGTGATGATGACGATGTGAGCCTGGCAGGGGAGCACTACCTACCGGTGATTTTACCCGACGCGTCGGATATCCGGAGGATACCGTCGTGGTCTTGAGATGGATGGTAGGGGCCGGTCTGGACTGACGACGCCCTAGATATTGTGATTGAGGCATTGAGATTTCGAGATATTGAGGTACAGAGACTGTGATACAGAGATATCGAGATATTGGGATTACGTTTTGTGCCGATGCTAGGCACTGTTTTATGCTGATTTCATTATGATACCTCATTTCCAAAATATACAAAGGAAATCTCACTAATTTATGAAAACAGTTTCTTCATTTGCATGTATTCTGTCTTCATGCATTCATACCTTATTCATATGATATATTGCTACCTGAGACACTGACACGGGCATATGAGATTACACTCGGGTTAGATATTACCCTAGCCATTGTTTTAGGCTGCCTGTTATACATATATTTGAGGATATATTATGATCATTGACCTAGGTTGTGTTATTTATGCGATTTCTTTTCGTAGATGTTTTTCTATTCACGAGTTGGCAACTCACCCCCGTTGTGCCCCAGTTTCTTGCAGGTTTGCCGTACATGTTTCATTACGGCTTTGCGGGCATAGTTTCCTTCGGGTGATTTGCTAGTAGGTGGGTTTACTTGTATCGTACCCCCATTATATATCTTGTATATCATTATTCCGTTGTATCTAGAAGTTCCATCAACCAAACATGTATTTATTTTTGAGATAGAGACCAGTGATGTTATTCTTTCGACCTTAGAGTCGCGCGTTATATTCCTGTGGATTTCTGGTTATTTTGAGTTTTCCTTTTGAGTTTTGATCCTCGCCCTTGGCGTTGTATATTATATTGCTTGAGTGGTTATGACCGTCGATTGATGAAGAGCTAGCTCCCGCTTGGGGATACCTTTTTATTGATTTCGTATACTATTCATGTTGTATCCCGTTTGGGAGTCAGTATTTACAAAGGAGACTCTGCCGAAATTTTCAGTAAATTTTTGATGTTTTTAGAAACTCGCATAATTCGGCTTATGCTATTGAAACTACTTGCTTTAAGTTGGTTTTCCTGCACTCTATATCTTTTCTTGGTTTGGATTTCTGGGTTTTCGGTTTACTTAGATTACGTACGCCTCGAGACGTTCGTAGTTTAAGTGTCGGTCATGTTCCGTACTTCGGGTCGTGACATAAACATAATATAGTATGAGTACCAACCCTTTTGTCCTGATGGATACTGGACAACATACAATACTTTGTATAAGTCCACTGAGTTTAATAACTCGAACCCTGCGCGCCGTAGGTTGAAAACTGTACTATGGTTAAGAAGAATTACACCGCTGTTAAAAGCTCCTTACCTAACCATCAACTGATATAGGTAAATGTCATAAACATAATTTCAAAAAGTTATATCTCACTTTATAAAATAAACGTACAGATATATCAGTTTAAAATTGGTGCATAACGACGGATATTCAAAACCTAATATATTTGCTGTCAGGCAAAACCCAGGTGATTTCCTCAAACATAACCAATTACAAAGAATTCCAATATATGGAGGATCTAATCACCCAATTCCTAATACCTTACTCCCACTCAGCATCTGTAACGCCATACAGATGTGAGAATCAAATTTAGTAAATACATACCCTGGAGTTAGAATCTAATTGGGAAAACAGTTTTCAATTAACACCGCACAGTGAAACTGAAACATGAAAATGTTTCGAAGGGGTGGCCGGGTATTCTTAGTAATGCCTCTTCCACTATCCAGATTCATGACAATAACCGTATATTTCCTTTCCCTCACTCCAATACCTTTATATGTCTTTTCATCTTAACTTGTGTACACCACACTTAGGTTAATTGGTTTTCTTCCTTCCCTACCCTTCGGCACCAGCCTAAGGTTTGGAAGAAGACTATCCAATAAGCGTAATAGGTGTACTCTCCTAATACCAGGAGCCCTCACAACCTGTGAGAAGGTAAAGAGAAAAGACAACCGAATAATCCTTATTCTATTTTTCCTGAACCGGAAACCATCCTCGAACTGGAACAAGTTCCTTCGAGTTCGTATGTAACTATACGATGGCATATCCAATCAATATGGATCTTCGTAGTGATACAGAGTATTTTGGAGAAATGCAAAAGAGAAGTAGGAGTGGCAGGGGTATACACGTCTTCGTCGTGAATGATAGTAGTCGCAATTTCCTTTGCCCTTATCCTAATCCCTTTATATGTCTTTACTTATTACCTTTTGTACACCACACTTAGGCTTAATTGGTTTTCTTCTTTCCCTACCCTTCGGCACCAGCCTAAGGTTTGGAAGAAGACTATCCAATAAGCGTAATAGGTGTACTCTCCTAATACCAGGAGCCCTTGCAACCTAAGAGAAGGTAAAGAGAAAAGACAACCGAATAATCCTATTCAATTTCTCCAGAACCAGAATCCATCCTCGAACTGGAACAAGTTCCTTCGAGTTTGTATGTAACTATACGATGGAATATCTAAGAAATGTGGATCTTCGTAGTGATACAGAGTGTTATGGAGAAATGAAAAGGGGATGTAGGAGTGGTAATGATATATACGACTAAATGACAATCCAATAGCCAAAGTGTTTTAAGAAGGTTCGGTTATTTTGGTTCATGAGTTTTAGTTTGAGGTCAAGCCATGATCGCTGCTAAAGAAAGGGAGAAAAGAAATACTCAGCGTGCATTCTAACTTAGATTAGATCGGTTAATCACTTTATCTAATCAGGATGGCTCCCACTGTTTTCTCGAATTCTCCTTCAAACCCTAAAAGAAGAATTAGTCGGGATCATCTAAAATCACCCGAGGAGTAACACCAACTCATCAATGGGAATCGAGATCCAACTATCATCGCATGATAACTTGATGGAATCCACTCAAGTTACCACACTCCAGAAGGTATGCGAATGCCTGGCAAGTTTCCTGTATGTTTGAAACTCCCGATGTGGTTTTTGCCATTAACGGTTTATGACCTTGACAAAGGCCAACAAATCATAAACCACTAGTCAAGTTCAACCCGTCATTATCCTGGATTAATCTAGACCCACCCGTACAAACCCTTGACAAAGGCCAACAAGGCTATATGACTGTCCTAGATAATAGCAACACTATGCAACAGACAAGCAATTTCTAGCTACCGTACACTACGCCATAACAAAGGCCAACAAACGCAGCACGAATACTAGGTACAACTTATCCGAAATGTCGGAGGGCTACGACTGGTTTTTGGCGAAAAACTTTTAACGTAATGAACTTGATATCGTTGAAGGAACTCAAGTGGTTTTACAAATATATAGTGGAGAAAACTTTTGCTAAAGAGGTCACTCCCTGTGAAGGGATCTCGGCTCTTTCCTCATCGAATGAGGTACAGAATATTCCAAACTGAATACCACGATGCAAAGCAAAAGAATCGACTATAGTGAAGTTATTACACAGACGCAGAATTTTGCCCAAGAGGTCACTCCCTGTGAAGGGATCTCGGCTCTTTCCTCATCGAATGAGGTACAGAATATTCCAAACTGAATACCACGATGCAAAGCAAAAGAATCGACTATAGTGAAGTTATTACACATACGCAGAATTTTGCCCAAGAGGTCACTCCCTGTGAAGGGATCTCGGCTCTTGTCTCGTTGAATGAGGTGCTGGATATTCATAACCGAATACCACTGTGCAAAACAAAAGAAAGTGTCCTGAAATAACAGTTTTTGAAAATTTGGTTCCAACAACATCATATAGGTTTGTTTTTCCTTGCATTAATCAGAATTAATCCATATCACACCACAGAAAAGGAACGAAAATAAAATGTATGTATATGCCATCCGCATTCGTCACTGGGCCCTATCATGCACCATTAGGTTACTTAACTAACGGCAGAGTGGGGGCTGGACTAGAACGAGTGCAAAACATACACAACATCTACTAGTATATATAAATATATATAACATTCGTCCCAGGCATGATATAAGCAACATCACAGAATCTCAGCAAGCAACACAGAATGGTGGATAATCTTGGAGCCTCGAATTTCATTTGAGCCGCAAATGAAACTCGACATTCCCGGTCGTGTGGATAGCCCGTGCAATAAAAACCTAGACCCCTATGAGCGCAGCAAGTTACCCGCCAATTCCAGAAATGAGGCAACCCCAATCAACAAAGTGAATGGGCCACCCAGCATTTCATGGAATCCGGTAACTTGAGCACTCCACCGTGGGTCATCCTATACCCCCTACGAGTGCGGCAAATAGCCCGCCAATTCTAGAGTAAGGCCCCCTCCGTCTCAATGCTATGAGATGCGGACCCGTTGCCCTCCAGTACTCGACTATTCGTGCACTCCACCGTGGGGTAAACCTAGTACATAAAAGAAAAAATATATATATACAATGGAGACATCGACCTCAACCCGGTCGTGCCCCAATAAAAGAATATACAATCTGGCAGAGACGGCTGTCCACATGTCGGACGCTCGCCCCATAATACTGAATATACAAATAAATCTGAACTGTACTACTACCATTGCACCACTGGCTATCCACCACGACAATCCAACCACAATATCAGCACAACACAGAACATCAACGTGAATATTATGTTCGCAAACCCGTCTAGTTGAACATATAGCAACTAGTCGGGTTGTACCGATCAATAATATTCACGGTCGCAGATATCATCAAATGTACTGATAAACACACAGTTAATATTTCGATCGACTAAAAATTTTCCGTATAGGCCCCAAATGCAAACCAGCACTCAAATGAATCTGGACCAAAACCAAATATCACAAAAATCAAATTTCCATGAATTATAGTGCCAGAAAAAAGTTGGCGCCATTTCGCCAAAAAAGCGCCGCGGAACCGCCGCGAATAAGCAACTTTCGCGGCTGTTCCGCGGCCAAATTATTGGCTTAGGCGCTCAAATTTCTTCTGGTGCACTATAAATGCCTGCATGTATTTTTAAGATACCCAGAAAGATTTTTTGAACACTTTTCAAAATTGACAGCAAGCATGTGAAAATAGAATTTTGATTCGGAAAAATTGACCGATCGATATTCTAACCTTGTACAAACTAGCTAGTATTGGTTTATGGGTGGCTCTGATACCATGCTGGGTTCTGCCGGCATCCTGGCCATCTTTCGTGACCGGTGCGGAATAAAAACTGGCGTTTAAAAAATTTGGCGCAAACAAAACCCGCCCAAGATCGAAACCATAAAGCTATACTAGCAAAACTAAAGAGAGCTAAACTACAAGGTTAGAATGTTATACAGAATGAACCAAGTCCTTCGGTCTTCCATCAACTTCCTTAGCTCCTTGAGGCGTGCTCGAACAAACTTGGCCGCCTGTCTTCCTCCATTGAAGATGATCCACCCGAGAGATGTAGCTCATGGCTCTAGCTCCACATCGAAAGCAAGTGAAGCAACTAGGGATTCTAGGTTGCTAATCTAGAAAACCTAAGAGGTAGTGAGTGTTCTAAGTGTTTGTCTATCTCATCTCACCTCCTCTCATGATTCTCAACACATGAGAGGGTTGAGAGGAAGTTGAAGATGAAGGTGGAGGAACTCAAGAACTCGATGGGAGAGTGAAGCTAAATGGTGAGGGGAAGAGAGCTATCAAAGAAGAACCATCTCTCTTTATTTTCCAACAAGTCTCCAAGTGACCAAGTGAAGAAAAACCAAGCGAAGAATGGTTTTATCAAACACAATTTTCCAATAAAATATGCAACCCATACTTGAATAGTATGCACAAATGAATTATAATTCATTTGTGCACACTATGCAAGCATGGTCCTCACCATACTCCCATCAAGTCAATGCTACCTCATTATTTATTTAGAATAAATGGTCAAGCCTAAAATGGGGTGTCCACATTCTAGAATGTTATCTGTAAAAAATACGGATTACATTATACTATATATACATACCTGTATTCGTACCGAAATACGAATACCCGAAGAGATAGAATAACATAAAGAACATAATACTAGAATATACATATCGAAATATATATACATAAATTATTAAATCAATATCTGATTTAATAATCCGGCTCAAATCCGAGCCGGCTAGTATTATCAACTGTCCGATTGAAAATCCTTGTACATAGTACAATCAATTGATTGGAACCTTGCACATATCCAATACGGCTACTACATCGTTTCGCCTGAACCAGGAAAACCCTCTGTGTGGGACTCTAAAGGCTCGTCAATACGCTGGCAGTGGGTTTAACCACAAGAACGTTAGCGGCACTAGTTGTACGTAACGTCTACCCAGGTATTGAGCGAAAGTAAGGCCGACGAGCAAACTCATCCGAACCCCTACTGAGCCTGTCCGTGACAATCTCTATACAGTCCGGTCTGTTCGTCTAAGAGGATCACATATCGAGTCTAGGGTGGTGGATAAGGTCAGACCCCTAATAACGCGATATTTCGTGTCGGTATGAAGCCCATCACCCGTTGAGAAACTACTGATCCAAATCAGTAATTCTCGTCCATCTTGGATAAGGATTTCTGGTGATGGCCACCTGTGCACAACGCGACATCAACTTCCAATACCGGGAGAGACGAAACCCCGACGATCCGCTCACTGCCTCCATGTGGTTCGGGACTGTACCCAACTAAAGTCTGTTTGCACGACTCCTTTGAGCCGTGGTAGGGTAGTAATCAAAGCACAGTGGGAACTTACACGAGACAAATGACGATCTCAGGTCGATAGACTAACCTGTACTCATGTCACGTGGGAACTGCTATCTGACAATAGGTATAATACCAACTAGCATGTTCCCGTCGAGTCCGTCCAGTGTACTCATAATCCAATGAGTACCTGTATACCATCTTAGGTGACTAACTAACACCAATGGCTTGTGAGACCGGCCACCGCTCCTCGTCGGGGTCTCGATATGTATACACTAGTCTACTCTGGAGTATTGATACCCAGTCTCGATATTCTCTTGAATAGGGATATTTAAGAATGTGCATATAGACCAACCAACTCCTACGTATATGATCGCCATCATAATGCTGGTAGTCAAGCAAGAATCCTATGGGCTCTATCAATATGTAATAGTGATCTGTAATACGACATAATGCATGTACATAATGATAAAGACAAACCAGATTGCATACTATCATTTTGAGTAAGACTGTTCTAACCGTATAGCTCATCCCTCAATCATCACAATCGCTTTCCTGCGATTCAATAATTGACTTGAGGGCTCTATATCCATCACAAGGTTTAAGAATGAAGATCAGATCCAAAGTAATACTTTTTACCGGAAGTCTACTTTTATAATCCACCCAACTTCCCTGGCGATCTTGTGCTACTTTCAAATATTTCTTAACCGACATTACCTTTTCAATCGTTTGACTACAATTTTCCGGTCCCAAAAGTTGTCTCTATCCAATATCATCCAACAATCTGGCGATCGACATTTTCTTCCATATAAGGCCTCGAATGGTGCTATTTGTATACTTGTCTAAAAATTATTGTTGTAAGGGAATTCAATCCAATGCAATTGATCTTCCCAGGAACCACCAAAATCCTACATACAATCATGTAGTATGTCTTCCATTATTTGAATCATCCTCTCAGATTAACCATCTGTTTGAGGATGATATGATGTGATAAACTTTAATTTGGTCACCAAATTCTCCGGTGGTCTGTTTCAAAATTGTGAAGAGAATCTCGTATCACGATTAGAAACAATACTGACAGGCATCACATGCAATCTGACTACCTCCTTCATATATCTATCGACCATGACCTTTGTAGACTGCCCTACTCTTAATGGTATAAAGTGAACTGATTTGAAGAGATGATCCACGATAATCATTATACCATAATTACCCCTGAAATTCTTCGATAATGTAGTCATAAAGTCCATTGTAACATACTCCCATTTCCATTGTAGTATAGGTAACGGCTGCAGTAATCCTGGTGTCCTCTGGTGTTCCAGTTTTACCTGCTGGCAAACTAACACCTTTGAAATATAGTGTAACATTTCAGAAAAATAAAATATTATTTTTGAGAATTTTTATAATTAAATAATAAATATATTGAATATTTTAATATTTCGGTATAACTAAATACCGATAAATTGGGAATAAATTGGAAAATTATAGAAATTACTAAAAAGAGGGTATTTTATGTGATTTATGCAAATTATGAAATTTTATGATTTATTATACACTAATTTAATCCTAATCGAGATTAAATATCGCTAATCGTGTATTAAGCGCGTTTAGGCTTCATGACATGCACCATGTTATTTTATACTTGTTACATTTTAAACATGGTTTTTCTCATTTATTATGCATGGTTCTAATTTAAAGAGAAAAGAAAAGAAAATATAACAAAAGAAAAGAAAAGAAAAGAAAATGGAATAAACAATAAGGTGTGGGTGAGAGAGAAAGAGGTGAGGGGTCAACCTTGGACCATATCTCTTTGTTCCCTTCATCATCTTCCTCATTCTCTCTTCTCTCTTCATCCCCATGGCAGCACACATCATCCCCCTCCTCTACCTCTTCATTACAACACCAAAAATAACTCAAAACTTCATCTCTTTTTCACAAAAAACATACACTAGCTCACTACAAGCATGGAGAACCAAGCAAAATTTGATTTTGAGCACTTGGGGCAACTCAAGAAAGTTCTTGAGTTGCCAAATGAGGTAATTCCTTTACCATTAGAGTTGTATTTCATTTCCTTTAACATTCATATAAGTTTAGAATCGATATTATTTAGTTTTGTGAGCTTTGAAAATTCCAAGTTAAGCTTAGGGTTTTGAATTGAATCCAAAGGTGAAATTGAGGCTTAATAGTGACCTTAAACCCCTGTAGAGATTGTAAAATGGACTAAAACCAGAGAATAGAACCCCAAACCCAAACTTAGAAACCCCGACATCAGCAGATTTTATGGAAATTGTGATGTATTTTGGTATCTGCTATCACCCGGGACACCTGAAAAATATTTAGCAAATACAGGGACACAAGCAGGCAACCTAGAACCTATACCCAAAACCCTGGACCCTAACCTCACTGCCAGGCCGTAGATTTATTGTTCCTGGCCGCAATTTGCAGCTAGGGTAGGGTCATTTTGGTCCGTGTTTGTTCTGTGGCTCCTTTATTAGTAAAATAGACCCTCCATATATGCAAAATTGGCTAATTTGACCTAAGGTAAAATCTGGGACCATTTTCTTGAGTTGCTGCATTGTTTTTGTTGGAGATAGTGCCCTCAGAGTCAATTATTGGATCACAGGCACGTGATTGCAATGATTGAGGAAGGACCTGTCCCGGTAGGACAGTCTTACTCAAGATGATAGTATGCTATCTGATTTATGTTTATCATCGTGTACTGCTTTAGGTGACCTTACGAGTCGCTATTACACGTTGATAGAGCCCCTAGGATTCTTGCTTGACCACCAGCAGTATGAGGGCGATCATATACATGAGAGCTGGAGTCTATAAGCACATCCTTAAATGGTCCCTAGTCGTGGGAGTTTCGAGACTGGGCATCGATACTCCATTAGTACACTAGTGTATACAGTTGAGACCCCGACGAGGGGCGGTGGCTGGTCTCACAAGCCATTGGTGTCAGTTGGTTCACCTAAGATGTATACAGGTGCTCATTGGGTTATGAGTACACCGGACAGGACTCGCCGGGAACCTGCTAGTTGGGATTATACCAGACGTCAGATAGCAGTTCCCTGGTGACATGTGTACAGGTTAGTTCATCGACCTGAGATTGTCATTTGTCTCGTGTGAGTTCCCACTGTGCTTTGATTACTACCCTACCACGGCTCAAAAGAGTCGTGCAAACAGGTTTTAGTTGGGTACAGTCCCGAGCCACATGGAGGCAGTGAGCGGATCTGCAGGGGTTCGTCTCTCCCGGTATTGGGAGTGAGGTCGCGCTGTGTCTAGGAGAGCCATTACACAAAGCCCTCGGCCGAGGCAGGAGATTTACTGGTAGGTACTCCAGTAGTATCTCAGGGTGTTCTGGGCTACACTCCGACACGACTTGTACCTCTTTTGGGGGTCTGACTTTTACCAACCCCCTAGGCCCGCCATGCGATACTCATAGACGAACGGACCGGACTGTACGGATATTGTCACTGACAGGCTCAGTAGGGTGTCAGGATGAGTTCGCTCATCGACGTCCCATTTGGTCAATAGCTGGTAGCCCGTCATGTATGGCTAATACCTCTGACATGCTGGTGGTTAAATCCACAGCCATTGTATTGACGAGTCTTTAGAGTCCACCACACACTCAGTTACTCAAGTTTCGGGCGAAACGCTGTAGAGGCCGTATGGAGATATGGCAGGGTTCGATCAGATACGTGCGGTATTGCACGGATCGTGATCGGACGGATTTTACTAGCCGGCTTTGGCTTACGCCGGATCCTAGTATTAGACAGTGTAGATTTTGTCTCTTTGCATTTGTATTCAGTGGGAATACAAATGCGGGCATGTATATGCAATCGAGGGGTTTTCCTGTAATTTATTACGGGATCATTTTTTGGAGGTTGCCAGTTTGCATTCCGTTCTGGCCAGTTTTCCTTTGTTCCTTCACGGCCGGATTTTTCCGATGGAGGGGGTTATTTGCAAGTGTGCAAATAACAATTTGTGGAGGGGTTTCTTGCTTTTGTGGCTTCATCATGAGATACTTTTTCCATTTTATCCAATGCTTTTATTATGATAAGATGAGATTAGAATGTGATTTGAGAGTTTGATGTGAGGCTTGGGGGTGTGGTCACCATTCTTCTTTTACTACCATCACCTCCCTTCTTGTGTTGTTGATTTCTCCACCATATTTCCAAAGAAGGGGGGCCGGCCACATTGGGAGGAGAAGGATGAGAGGTTCATTTTTGATGAGGGAATTATTCATATCTCATTTGCATGCTTGCTAAATTCTCAAACCCTCTCCAAAGTTCATTCTTCACTTCCTCCATCCATGGCAACTTCACTACCCCAAAGAGACATGTTTTCTATACTACTCTACAGCAAATCTTGGACGCGTCGGCTAGCCAACTTCGCGCCCGAGTTGCCTTGGTCCAGAGGTGGGAGCCCGTATACGAACCCGGCTACGTGGTGCCTTTCCGACGAGGACGTGATGGACGGAGATTCTGCGGGAGATCGGAGTGGAGACGAAGACCGAAGGACACGGATCGCTCGGTATAGCATTCTACCCCATCTCTTGATTGCTAGGATTAGGTTAATGGTTACGATCCGGGTTTTATTGTCCGCGGTAGCGCCAGTTTAAAAGTTAAGAAAAATTTTGATTCCGCATTTTGGCCTCGAGTAGAAGGCCGGGGCGCTGCCGTGGCGCAACAGTTTTGCGACTTCATTTTAATTTGGGATTTGATATTTGTTTTTGTGTTCCGTCGTCTGGTGTTTGTATGTCAGCGACGGGGGTTGTTTGATGGTTTTGCAGTCATAGGCTATAGGTTCTAACCTATAAGCGATTCGCATGCCGTTTTGGATTTCATGTTCGATTCTTGATACTATATGACGCATTGAAAATTATAGGTACCCTCACGTGGAGTTCGAGACGACGAGGATGAGCATGGTGTCATCGACTCCAGCAAGCGAAGATCAAGGTGAGTAGATTATATCTATGGGGGAAGTCGGGTGGATGGCGTATAACACCCCCGCAGTTCGTAGTATAGTGTATGGTATATATTATATGGATATATTTATATGTTATTGTAGGATTATGATTATCTAGATAGACTTTGGGAGTCATGGATAAATTTAGTGTACTTGGATGATAGTGTCGTTAGTTAGTTTAGTCGCGAACCCTAGAATGAGGTTTACACCCACACGCACACACATGCTTACTTTGTTTTACTTGTGCGTGTATGGGGATATGTATATATATATACACACATAGGTATGAGACTATGTATGTATATGTATATATATATATATATATAGACAAACACACATACACACACGTATACCTACATATGGATGATGAGGATTGTATATGGTATTTTGGAGATAAGTCGATGAGATTGGGCATGATGCTATGAGATCGGTGATATGTTTTGATTCGTATTATGAGATACGACATGAGATTTTAGCGGGCCTTTAGGCGTGTGTTTTCATACACACATATATATGCAGATAGTATCAGTTTGTACTAGACTTAGATCAGTACCCCCAGTTCATGAGATATGATGATAAGGATACCAGATAAATGATGAGATGAATGTGATATTTGACCTGTACCCAGATTGGGATGCCGTACGATGGATTTACCGTACGAGCTTTATATTGATGTTAGATCCGCACTCTTGACTCGAGGATGTCATGCTATATATATTGTATCGTATGTGATACTATTGAGACGGGATCACCGACTATTATATTTATATGTCGACTCAGATTTTGGTGGTTTTCCCTTACCCTTTCGGTTAGACTGTTCGTTTAGTCCTGTAGTTTACTTGTAGATGTTGGACTAGACTCGAGTCATATCTATTTCCAAAACTAATGAATCGTGAGTATTTTAAAGACTGGTCAAGAGATTCTACGGATATTACAAAGGACATACCCCTTTTCTTTAAAACACCGTAGTCCTTATTTTTCCAAAACACCACGATTTGTGTGATTTTAAATGACAAACTCTATGACTCGTATAACTAATGTAGATTCTTTATTGTTTCATTTACTTTCCATGTCCATATGTTCATGTGGTTATTAGCGCATTGCATGCTTATATACTTGTGATTTATGTTATATTAAACCCATGCTGTCAGGACACCAGCACCATTATCGATGATGCTTATGCTCCACGTACACCTGCTTGCCGGCTCACACACTTCATCATCGATAATTGCCATGTCACTACACAGTAGGATTGCTGACATCAGGATATGACTCCTTACATGACATACTTGCGCACATACATATTGTACACTATACTTGCACACATACTTATTGTACACTCATACTGGCATATATACCTACTTGTACATGCATATTGGCACACATACATATCTTGTGCATTCATGCCTACGTACATACACATTGTACTTACATAGATGATGCTGGTTTTGATTTTGGAGAATTGGGGGACCGCATGTTATATTTTAAAAACCGGATCCATTTAAAAGAGCGGTTTTCCCTTAATATGTCATATCACTGTTCCATGTTGCATGATATTTGGATATGCTTACATTTCTGCTATATATCGCACACATCATGCTTTATGATTACACGCATTGAGATATGTTGTTTTCATGAGATTTCTGGATTTGAGAACCGTGGCTATTTCAAAAGAAAGCATGTACTATTTTAAAAAGGTGGTTTCTCTTGATATGATATTTCAGTGCGTCCACCATGCGTTTTCTTGGTTCTGAGACGTATGACATGTGAAACCCGATTCAAGGAGTTGGATGAGGCTGATTGCGGGTAAATGGTGGACCCGGTATGATACCCTGGGGTGAGATTGGATCTGCTGTGCAGTAGACGGTGAGCCTGGCAGAGGGACCACTACCTACCGGTGATAGTATTTGGGCTCGGCAGATATCCGGAGGATACCGACCGGAGTCAAGAGATGATATGGGCCGATCCGGACTGACGGAGCCCGAGATATGAGGATTTACGTGTCAATGCTGGACAAGGGTTTCATGATGTTTTCGAGTGTCGATGCTAGACACTCAGGTTCCATGATTTTGATGTGTCACGAGGGACACACGTTTATTTATATCCTCATATTTTCATGCATATGCTTTTATGATATTTACGTGCATGATGTTGTTGTGTCATTGGTTGACCCATGGACGAGATCCACATACATACAGGCATTGATTATATGGTTGGATGATATCCACATACTTATAGACTTCATGATATAGTTGACACTGATTTCATGATGATTACATTGGTCACACCTCATGTTTATGATATGTTTCTACCTGAGGCACTGACACGAGCACTTGGTATTACACTTAGTATAGATGTTTACCCTTGCCACCTTATCATGCTTCAGACTTTATCATATTGAGGATATATATTACTGATCGTATTGACCTAGGATTGAGTCATACATACGATTTCTGCTCTGTGATATTTTTTACTCACGAGTTGGCAACTCACCCCCGTTGTGCCACAGTTTCTTGCAGGTTTTGCCGTACAGGTTTCATTGCGGTTTTGCTGGCACATTACTTCATTCCGGGTGATTGCTTTGTTGGGTGGGTCCACTTGCATCGTGACCACCATTGTACCATTTATTTATATTCAGTTTTATCTAGTAAAACTCCATCAACCAGATTGTATATTTTATTCGACTTAGAAAACCAGTTGTGTATTATTTCGAGCTTAGAGTCGCGCGTTGTATTAGTATGGTTTTCTTGGTGATTTTGAGTTTCCTTTTGAGTTTTGATCCTCGCCTTTCGGCGTTGTATATTATACTACTTGCGTGGTTGTGACCGTCGATTGACGAAGAGCTAGCTCCCGCTTGGGGATGCCTTTTATCATTGTGCATATATTATTCATGTTGTACCCCGTTTGGGGCCAGTATTTACAAAGGAAACTCTACCAAAATTTTCAGAAAAGACTTGAGATTTAAAAATGCATATTCGGCTTATGTTATTTAAAAACCCTTGTTTAAAACATATTTTCTTCACTTCTTATTTAAAATGGTTTAGATTTCTGGGATTTTTGGCTTACTTGAATTAGATGGGGTCCTATAGACTTCATATGATTCAAGTGCCAGTCACGTGCCATTTCGGGTCGTGACAAAGTTAGTATCAAAGCGCTAGGTTAACCTTGGTTCGAGTCTAAGTTTGACTATACGGAGCCTAGAGTGTTTGTATATATTCGGAACTTAGGCTTGACCTTACGGAACTTAGACTTATTCGAGAGGGTATTATACCTGAACTTTCGTCGTGTAGGTTGACCTTGGTTGATGGAGTAGGTGACTTAAGGAGTGTGACGTACCGTGTGTATGTTCTGCGGCATACTTACGATACGCTACTCCTCTTAGGGAGCCTTAGGATTTACATTTCCTTGCACAGTATTATATTCATTCCTATGATCTATCCTCATCGATATTGGGTTATGATTCTGTTGCCACGATTACATGGGCAGAGAGAGAGAGAGAGCTACGACTAGAGTTGCGTCAGCACGAGCTCGTCACGAACGAGGACTGACCAGGGCGTGATTCCAGGGACATACGATTTGCATAGAGGCGTCTTTTTATTGTGTTTTCGCGGCAGGAGCGTTTGATAGATCGCTTTTACAAGATTACTTGGACGTGCAGATCAGCACCAGAGGATTGAGCTACTGATAGAGGCCAACTAGAATGTGATGACCGTCGATGCACCGATTATACTTGATGATTGAGGCATTGTTCAGCGTGCGGACGAATGATTCAGTTATTGCTGCGACTGACGAGATATCGCCCTAGAGGTTTGGAGCTATTGCCGCACGAATTATACTTAGAGATATGATAGAAGATCGCTAGTCACCCAAGGAGAAAGGACTAGGACATGTGATTCGTTGCCTACCCCGATGCGAGGTCATCATATTGATTGATTCCAGCTAGAGACGACTTCACGCAGGTACGTTAGGAGTCGATAGAGACGATCGAATGTCAGAAGCCCATTTTCCAAGTTTAAAGTATTCAGAGACAAATGCAAGTAATGCTATGGACCCTCTAGAAGAATGAAACCCTAACTCGACATAATGACCATGAGAACGCTTTGAAACCTTAGGGTTTGCTGCAGTTCCGCGGTTCCATTAGTGGGGCTTGGGTTTTCCCTACTACGGTTGGTTCACAGGTACTGTGGCATGTGCTAGAATACTATTAAACTATACCCAAGATGTTGAGCTCTTGGGGGATTATGGAACTTTGACGAATCGATCGAAAGGTTCGTCATCATTCGGATATCATATGATGGGATACATTGCTTGGGAGACCCCATATACGAGTATAGCCATTGGAGCGCAGTCCATGCAGCTACGAAGAGGTGAGTCCGAAGCATTCGACATTTGAGAAAAGTGGAGTAAGAGGTTCGTACGAGATCTTGATGAGATGACGTTCCACTCCGCCGACATCCGAGATATGACATGCATGCAGAGGCGTTGTATATGGATATATTTTCCAGAAGGAGTCACGATGAGTATGCAGCCATTCCGGAACAGGATACAGATTTAGTAAAAGATGATAACTTCCGGGAAGTTCAGTAGAAAACGAGATTTGGGAGAGGCCTCGACAGGACCTTTCTGGATTACTATACGAAAATACTTGGACCCAGGAGCGGTCATATTGCGCACACCCAGTAGGCCAGAGTTCGGCATCGTCGACGAGATAGTTGGCCAGAGATCTTTAGAGGATGTGCTTGAGCGGGACTATTTCCGCCATCTTTGATTTGATATTTTGGACGATTTATTTGCATGATTGAGATTTGGTGCACCACAGTTGCACCTGACTTCGATTTGATGTCATTCGAGATATTGATTTTTGAGTTCATACCTATGGTATGCATGTGATTTGACTTATGCTTTCGGCATAGTTTTCATGCACTTTTTGTATTTGATCTGCTTTTGTGCACGCTGATGCACCTGGTTGTGAGATTATATACCACGGTATACCTGATTTGGATTTGGATTGAAATGTGCTGTATACCGTCGATTTCGATTGTAATACTCGATATTTGTTTTGTGCATCTTGTGCACTGGATGGGATTTTGCGCATGTTCGGCGCTTGATATTGGATTTCGTGATTTCGTGCATGTTGAATGCACATGATTTAGATTCTATTTGTGCATGATGGATGCACCTGATTTGGATTTTCGCGCATGTTGGGCGCATGTTATGAGATGCGATTTTGGTGCACACCAGATGCACTAAATCGAGATTTTTCGTGCATATCAGATGCACCTGATATTGCTGTTCGGCACACCCGTTGCCTATGACAGGTGTTTGGTGCACACCCGATGCACTTAGATGTTGTTTCTGTGCACATGTATGGCACATTCATGGGTTTCGATTTCCGTGCGCACCAGACGCCCGTAGCATTCATATGCACATTTTGGGATTGATTTCTTATGGAGCAGTACGTTTTTATGATATTTGCTATTTGTTTTCGTACTGAGCAGGACTAGTCAGAGGACAGTACCTGGATATATTTTGCATGCATTGATAGTTATCGAAGGGATTTCCAAAAATGGAGCTATAGTCTCAGTATTTACCTACGTGTCTGATATGACACGAAACGTTTAAAACGAGAAAACCCTTCTAAATTATTTTCAAAAACGGCGGGACATACATATTAAATAAAGAATAAGTATATATATAGTTATTTTCTTACAATAGACGTCCGCCACTGTGCCGCGATACGCGCATCGCACAGTAACATGAAAGGATTGGCATGCATTTCCTTCAGATGTTTACATGTATAGTTTTGATTTATATCATATTGGTTTTCGTATTGGATTTGACATTTGTGTCTTCACCATGACTCCGATGATTGCGAGATGCTTGACAGAGTTTTGATTTGGAGTTATCTGCTCATTGTTCATGCGCATGCATTGCGCTATGATACGTCTTATGTATTGATGATTTCGGAGCCTGATGACTTGGAATTTTTACTGAAATGTTTTAGGATTTGAAAGGTTTAAATTTAAATTCGGGGACCGAATTTCTATAAGGGGGGAAGATTGTAACATTTCGGAAAAATAAAATATTATTTTTGGGAATTTTTATAATTAAATAATAAATATATTGAATATTTTAATATTTCGGTATAACTAAATACCGATAAATTGGGAAAAACTTAGAAAATTATAGAAATTACTAAAAAGAGGGTGTTTTATGTGATTTATGCAAATTATGAAATTTTATGATTTATTATACACTAATTTAATGCTAATCGCGATTAAATATCGCTAATCGTGCATTAAGCGCGTTTAGGCTTCATGACATGCACCATGTTATTTTACACTTGTTACATTTTTAACATGGCTTTTCTCATTTATCATGCATGGTTCTAATTTAAAGAGAAAAGAAAAGAAAAGAAAAGAAAATGGAATAAACAATAAGGTATGGGTGAGAGAGAGAGGTGAGGGGTCAACCTTGGATCATATCTCTTTGTTCCCTTCATCATCTTCCTCATTCTCTCTTCTCTCTTCATCCCCATGGCAGCACACATCATCCCCCTCCTCTACCTCTTCATTACAACACCAAAAACAACTCAAAACTTCATCTCTTTTTCACAAAAAACATGCACTAGCTCACTACAAGCATGGACAACCAAGCAAAATTTGATTTTGAGCACTTGGGGCAACTCAAGAAAGTTCTTGAGTTGCCAAATGAGGTAATTACTTTACCATTATAGTTGTATTTCATTTCTTTTAACATTCATATAAGTTTAGAATCGATATTGTTTAGTTTTGTGAGCTTCGAAAATTCCAAGTTAAGCTTAGGGTTTTGAATTGAATCCAAAGGTGAAATTGAGGTTTAATAGTGACCTTAATGTAGGGATTGTAAAATGGACTGAAATCAGAGAATAGAACCCTAAACCCAAACTTAGAAACCACGACATCGACAGATTTTATGGAAATTTTGATGTATTTTGGTATCTGCTATCACCCGGGACACCTGAAAAATATTGAGCAAATACAGAGACACAAGCAGGCAACCTATAACCTATACCCAAAACCCTGGACCCTAACCCCACTACCAGGCTGCGGATTTATTGTTCCTGGCCGCAATTTGAGGCCAGGGTAGGGTCATTTTGGTCCGTGTTTGTTCTGTGGCTCCTTTATCAGTAAAATATACCCTCCATATATGCAAAATTGGCTAATTTGACCTATGGTAAAATCTGGGACCATTTTCTTGAGTTGTTGCATTTTTTTGCAACTTCGTTTTAATTTTGGATTTGATATTTGTTTTTGTGTTCCGCCGTCTGGTGTTTGTACGTCAGCGACGGGGGTTGTTTGATGGTTTTGCAGGCGTAGGCTATAGGTTCTAACCTATAAGCGATTCGCATGCCGTTTTGGCTTTCATGTTCGATTCTTGATACTATATGACGTATTGGAAATTGTAGATACCCACACGTGGACTTCGAGACGACGAGGATGAGCATTGCATCATCGACTCTAGCAAGCGAAGATCAAGGTGAGTAGATTATATCTACAGGGAAATTCGGGTGGATGGCGTATAGCACCCCCGCATTTCGTAGTATAGTGTATGGTATATTTTATATGGATATATTTATATGTTATTGTGGGATTATTATTATCTAGATAGATTTTGGGAGTCATGGATAAATTTAGTGTATATGGATGATAGTGTCGTTAGTTAGTTTAGTCGCGAACCTTAGAATGAGGTTTACACCTACACGCACACACATGCTTACTTTGTTTTACTTGTGTGTGTATGGGGATATGCATACATACACACACACATAGGTATGAGACTATGCATATATATATATATATATATATATATATATACACCTACACATGGATGATGAGGATTGTATATGGTATTTTGGAGATGAGTCGATGAGATTGGGCATGATGCTATGAGATCGGTGATATGTTTTGATTCGTATTATGAGATACGACATGAGATTTTAGCGGGCCTTTAGGCGTGTGTTTTCATACACGCATATATATGCAGATGGTATCAGTTTATACTTGACTTAGATCAGTACCCCAAGTTCATGAGATATGATGATAAGGATACCATATAAATGATGAGATGAATGTGATATTTGACCCGTACCCAGATTGGGATGCCGTACGATGGATTTACCGTACGAGCTTTATATTGATGATAGATCCGCACTCTTGACTCGAGGATGTCATGTTATATATATTGTATCGTATGTGATACTATTGAGGCGGGATCACCGGCTATTATATTTATATATCGACTCAGATTTAGGTGGTTTTCCCTTACCCTTTCGGTTAGTCTGTTCGTTTAGTTCTATAGTTTACTTGTAGATGTTAGACTAGACTCGAGTCATATCTATTTCCAAAACTAACGAATCATGAGTATTTTAAAGACAGGCCAAGAGATTCTACAGATATTTCAAAGGACGTACCTCTTTTCTTAAAAATACCGTAGTCCCTATTTTACCAAAACACCACGATTTGTGTGGTTTTAAATGACAAACTGTATGACTCGTATAACTAATGTAGATTCCTTATTGTTGCATTTACTTTCCATGTTCATATATTCATGTGGTTATTAGCGCATTGCATGCTTATATACTTATGATTTATGTTATATTAAACCCATGCTGTCAGGACACCAGCACCATTATCGATGATGCGTATGCTCCACGTACACCTACTTGCCGGCTCACACACTTCATCATCGATAGTTACCATGTCACTACACAGTAGGATTGCTGACATCAGGATATGACTCCTTGCATGACATACTTGCGCACATACATATTGTACACCATACTTGCGCACATACTTATTGTACACTCATACTGGCATATATACCCACTTGTACATTCATATTGGCATACATACATATCTTGTGCATTCATGTTTACTTACATACACATTGTACTTACATAAATGATGCTGGCTTTGATTTTGGAGAATTGGGGGCCGCATATTATATTTTAAAAACTGGATCCATTTAAAAGAGCGGTTTTCCCTTAATATGTCATATCACTGTTCCATGTTGCATGATATTTGGATACATTTCTGCTCGCATACATCATGCTTTATGATTACATGCATTGAGATATGTTGTTTTCATGAGATTTCTAGATTTGAGAACAGTGGATATTTCAAAAGAAAGCATGCACTGTTTTAAAAACCCAGTTTCTCTGGATATGATTTTTCAGTGCGTCCACCATACGTTTTCTCGGTTCTGAGACATATGCCATGTGAAACCCGATTCGAGGAGTTGGATGAGGCCGATTGCGGGTACATGGTGGACCCGGTTTGGTACCCCGGGGCGAAAACGGATCTGCTGTGCAGTAGACGGTGAGCCTGGCAGATGGAACACTACCTACCGGTGATAGTATTTGGGCTCGGCGGATATCCGGAGGATACCGACCGGAGTCGAGAGATGATATGGGCCGATCCGGACCGACGGAGCCCATGGGCCGATCCGGACTGACGGAGCCCGAGATATGAGGATTTACGTGTCAATGCTGAACATGGGTTCCATGATGTTTTCGAGTGTCGATGCTGGACACCCAGGTTCCATGATTTTGATGTGACGCGAGGGACACACGTTTATTTATATCCTCATACTTTCATGCATATGCTTTTATGATATTTACGTGCATGATGTTGTTGTGTCATTGGTTGACCCGTGGACGAGATCCACATGCATACAGGCATTGATTACATGGTTGGATTATATCCACATACTTATAGATTTCATGATATAGTTGACACTGATTTCATGATGATTACATTGATCACACCTCATGTTTATGATATGTTGCTACCTGAGGCACTGACACGAGCACTTGGTATTACACTTGGTATAGATGTTTACCCTTGCCACCTTATCATGCTTCAAACTTTATCATATTGAGGATATATATTACTGATCGTATTGACCTAGGATTGAGTCATACATAAAATTTCTGCTCTGTGATGTTTTCTACTCACGAGTTGGCAACTCACCCCCGTTGTGCCACAGTTTCTTGTAGGTTTTGCCGTACAGGTTTCATTGCGGCTTTGCTGTCACATTACTTCATTCCGGGTGATCGCTTTGTTGGGTGGGTCCACTTGCATCTTGACCACCATTGTACCATTTATTTATATTCAGTTGTATCTAGTAAAACTCCATCAACCAGATTGTATATTTTATTCGACTTAGAAAACCAGTTGTGTATTATTTCGACCTTAGAGTTGCGCGTTGTATTAGTATGGTTTTCTTGGTGATTTTGAGTTTCCTTTTGAGTTTTGATCCCCGCCCTTCGGCATTGTATATTATACTGCTTGTGTGGTTGTGACCGTCGATTGACGAAGAGCTAGATCCCGCTTGGGGATGCCTTTTATCATTAAGCATATATTATTCATGTTGTACCCCATTTGGCGCCAGTATTTACAAAGGAAACTCTGCAGAAATTTTCAGAAAAGACTTGAGATTTAAAAATGCATATTCGGCTTATGTTATTTAAAAACCCTTGTTTAAAACATGTTTTCTTCATTTCTTATTTAAAATGGTTTAGATTTCTGGGATTTTTGGTTTACTTGAATTAGATGGGGTCCTATAGACTTCATATGATTCAAGTACCAGTCACGTGCCATTTCGGGTCATGACATATAGTCCGAAATATCCTTTTCATTCCACACCATCAAAAATGTTATTTCATATCTTTGTACAACTTTATGCTTTTTGAATGCACCTAATATATAGATCTATGGGCTTCATCAATCACCTCTCTCTTTATATTTCCTTTTGGGACAATTAGTCGGCTGTTGAACCTCAAGAAATCCATTCTTATGATTAATAAATTCCAGCCTAAATCAAGGAAACTTCTTATCTCAAGGCGAACATCCAATTTATCAGATCCAATAATACCGTCGGAGCATTACTCAATCCAAATGACATTACTGTGTACTCATAAAAACCATACTTAGTCCTAAATGCAACCTTCTCAATGTCGGATGATCTAATCTTTAACTAATGGCAACCTGGCTTCAAATCAATCTTGGTAAACAAAGTTGTGCCACTTCAACTGGTCAAACAAATCATCAATCCTTGGATGTGGATATCGGTTCTTAATCATCACTTTATTCAACTTTTGGTAATATACACACAATCGACGACCTTCGTCCTTCTTGTCTATCAAAAGAACTGGGCTCCCTAAAGAGAAACACTGGATCCGATAAACCCTTATCGAGCAACTTCTGTAACTCCTGCTGCAAAAATTCCAGCTCTAACGGCCGTGCACAACACTGGTTTAGAGATAGGGCTACACCAGGTATCAAGTCTTTACAAAACTCAATTTGACGATATGGGGGCATCCCTGACAAATCTTCTGGATTCACTTTACTGCCACTGCTACTAAAACTCCATCACACGGCACCGTCCGATGCTTTGATGGTTCCAACTCTAGTTACCCCTTTGAAATAAATTTTTTGGGTGATTAGGAATCCTAAGTATGACTTACTTTTCTCTCCATCCGATCACGGCGTGGAACATAAACAGCTAATCTATGCAAAGAATTACCTCAAATCTAGTTGGACGTAGAATTATCAAGGAATAATATAAGTTAACAAAGTAGATGAGATTCGATAATCAAGGATTAGAATATGCGACAGAGTAAAGCTAATTTAAGAGGGGGAAAAAAATCAAATGCAGAACTCCAAGTCACTCAAGTAGAGTACCGCATTGTTACTATACTGCAGTTCATAATACAATTATGTAACTCCATTTAAGTCACCCAAATCCTACTATCAGAGTCAATGAGATAAGATTTAAGAAATCAATAAGGAATCAATAAAAATAAGATTAAACGGAGATAAAGGGTTCACACTTTTGTCTTCTTTTCGTTAAGACATGGTTATTAGGGAGAACAAAAAAAGATTTAAAGAGTTGAAATCATGTTGCAGACGTTACAATCACCCACTTTAAGAAATATGTCATAGCAAGGTACGAAAAAGCTAAAGATGATATCGTTTTCGAGCTCCGTCGCTCGATGCTCTAACTAGGTGAGCTAGTAGGCCTTTCGAAATATAAATAGAAAAGGTGAACTGGAATTTAAGGATTCATAGGTTGAGAGGTTAAATTACGAAGACCAAATACAAAGTAGGAAAGAGAGTTTCAGGCACGGAAATTGAAACAATGAATCAAGGAAGATATGAATCAAATGATAATCAATAGGTTAAATTCCACAACGTTTCCATTGCGAACTCTAATAATAAGGATTGGCAAATTAGAGAAAGATAAGTTTCTTGGATTCAAGGAGTTAGCGAATTGGATTAACATTTGGATTCAAGGGAAGATGATTGAGCATATAATATTATCTATACAGTCATTCAGATATTGGTTCTCACAACCATTACCCCACCAGGTCATACCTAGAGTTCTGATACCAAAGCTGTCACACCCCTTACCCCGAAATACAAGAAATAGTGGACCTACAATAAAATACGGGGTAGAGTACATGACTGGTGGCAAACACATATATTCCGAAAGAGGATTTACTCTCGTCATATACGCTATACCACCGATATCAACTTGAGCAGCATAAAAACTAACCTAAAAATAATATAACTAGCACATGTGAATAGCTGTATAGATCCGAATCAATCAAATATCACATGCTAAGAAACAATACGATGAAATTGATAAATGCGGATGATACAAGAATATCAATATTCAAAAGGAACAGATGGATATCCGGTAATCTATCTTTGATTAATTCTGATGAAAATCATAACCTATACTTTAGAACGTCAGCCGTCTGATTCTCTAATATCTGGACATGCAAGTCCAGAGTCGTCAGAAAGCGACCTAGCAAGTGGTAAAATTAAAGGAAATCGTGCACAGGTATGTGTATACAGAAATATAGTGTATAATAAAAATGTATATGAATATGGATTGAAGTGTAATATGTGAAATAATAGACTATAAGTCAATATACGAAAATGTCGGAATAATGTCAAGTAATAATCAAGTTACCAGAGATATGTAAAATGGATGTCAGGATTAAACGGAACATGGTTAGGGGAGTATTGTGGAAATGGACAGTTAGGTACTCATATCTTAGGGTTTCCTATGACAAGCTGGCACGCCCATGTCAAGTAAATTCAGTATCCAGTAAACATGATAAACGGTGTCCAATAAACATGATAAACGGTATACAGTAAACAATATTCAGTATTCAAATTCAGTATCCAGGAATTAGTATTCAGTAATCAGTATTTAGTATCTGGGAAACATGATCACAATGGGCGTAACATGGATATTATCCAAGTGTATAAATATCTTTAATTTCCATTCACCAATAAACCACTAGTCAAGTCAACAAAAGGATCATTTCGGTATCAAGTATGAATGTACAGTAATAAACCAGGATTAAGTTATTAACATGAATTCACACTGGCCAAGAAAAATTAGATATCAAGTGATAATATGAGTGTTGCTATTATTTCATTAAGTTGTGAGCATGAACTGTTAGTTATGTATATGCCCTAGAGGCCATTATTGTATATATGATGTATATTATAGTGGATGCTTGGATATATATAGAGAGGACTTTCTTGCTCGATATGATAGTATGCTATCTGGTTGCTCTTTGTCTTAATATGTTGACTTGTATTGTGTTACTGTCTTGCTCTCATATGTTGATAAAGCCCTTAGGATATGTACTTAACTACTAGGACTATGATGGAGATCATACTAGTGGGGCCAGGGTAGTCCACGAGTACATCCTATAATTGTTCCTAGTCGAGGGTGTATCGAGACAGGGTATCGATACTCTAGAGTAGACTGGAGTATACGCATCTTGACCCATATGATGGGCGATGGATGATCCCACATCTATTGGTGTTTGACATCAAAGATGGTATGCGGGTGCTCAGTGGAGACTGGGTACACTGAACGGGCTCGCCGAGAACTCCTAGTTGGTATTATACCTATCGTCGGATAACAGTTCTCTGGTGACACTGGTACAGGTTAGTCTGTAGACCCGAGATCGTCATAGAGTCTTGTGTGATTCCCACTGTGATTTGATTTCCACCTTACCACATTCAAGAGAACGTGCAAAACGGTGGCTTTTGGGTACAATCACGAATCACATGGAGGCAATGAGCGATAGGAAGGGTTTCGTCTCTCTCGGTATTGGGGGTTGATGTTGCGCTGTGCTCGATTGGCTATAACAGGAAGTCCTTGGTCAGGGCTGATATGGAGATCTACTGGTAAGTGTTATCAGTAGTTTCTCGACCCGTTATGAGCCTCACATCGGCATGACTTATCGGTTACTGGGGTCTGACGTTCACCACCCCTAGACTGGATATGAGACATATCAGACGAAGAGACCAGACTGTATGGTAGTGTTACTGATTGGATTCACAGGAGTATGGACAGGCTTGCTTGTTGATCTTCTGATCGTTCAATACCAGGGTGGTCGTTACGTTTAGCTGACCGCTTGCGGTTTGTGGGTGTTTGATATGATCATCATCTACTGCCGGCGTATTGATGAGTCTTTAGAGTCCTACACAGAGGTTTCCTGGCTCAGGCGAAACGGAGTAGGAGCACATATGTGATATGTGCGGGACCGAAATTAATACGTGTATATGATACCGTATTCTATTCTCGCGATATGTGATATCGGCCGGTTATAGTGATATAGCCGGATTATCGGATCAAGTATTGATTCGATAAAATGATACATATTATATTAGTCGGTTATATGTAATATAGCCGGATTATTAAATCAAGTACTGATTTAATAATTTAATGTATAACTATATATTTGATATATTAAATTACATTAACTAATATATGCTCACATAAGTATTTCATTTTCTCACATTTGGATACATTTAACATATATGTAATATATGTTTAATGTATTCTTTTTTTTTATTACAAAATTATATATATGTGATATGTATAATTGTAACATACTAGGTTATACATGCAACTTGGGTATATGAGAATTACACCATGCTAATATGATAAGTGTTGAGTTTATATTTATTTTTGGTAATTCAAAATTGAGTGGATTTTGTTATGGTTAAGCTTGGATGAAGCTTGTAAAACCATTGACTAAGTCCGCCAATTTTGTCTTAGCCTAAGATATTTATTAACCTAACCCTAATCTATTAGCCATGGTCAATTTTCTACATGAGTTAGCCATGACATATACTAACCCAAGGTTGCATTTCTAACCTCATCTCAATTCATTCATCACTTCATTTTCTTCTTCCTCATGAAAGCTTGCTAGCTTTTTTCTTTATGATGAAATATTGTGAGAAAAACAAAACTAAAGAGAGCCCATTTCCTACTTCATCATCCTCTACTATTAGCCATTTAGTTTAGGGTGTTTGCTTCACTAAACCCTGAATTAGTGAAGAGATAGCTTGAGTTTGTATTTTCTCGAAGTAGATCATCTTGGATTTCGAAGACTACAAGCAAGCATGCATCATTCACCTTGTGGAGCTTCTCAAGAGTCCGGGAGTTCTTTGATCGCAGCGAAGGGACCACTACTTGGAGCTAATGAAGTGAAGGAATGGACTACAATGATTGTAATCCCTAATCACTTAGTTGTAAAGTAGTTTACATTTCGATTTCGTATGATTCTCTAGTTAAACATCTTAGGTTAGGGTTCTTTTAGCATGGCAAAATTTTAATTTGGCATGGACGATACCACCCGAAACCTTGCTGTCGTGCTTAGGAACCTTACATGAACTGCCTCACATATACCGTGGTACTGCTCCATCCCAGCACTCGAGTATACATAGTAGCTCAGCTTGCGTCAAGTTATTAAATAGTTTACTCTTATGTTTGTGAAACTCTCTGACAGCCTGTGAAAAACAATGGAAAGCATCCCATGCATACCCGGGACCATGGCCTGATTCCTGGAGCTGAACCCAAGACGCACCGCTAGGCGCTACTGGAATAGGAATAGGTTTTACAGCTCGGTAAACTTTAAAAACATTTTCATGGAGTAGAAAATAGTAACAAGATGGTAGCAAGCTACCCGGACCACCATGGATGGCCCTAATGAGCAGAAATAATAACTGGAATGATGGTAGGTGTAGTTAGTACCCGGACCCCCTAAGTTGAGCCCTAACATGTGGTACCATAAATAAAGCTTTCCAAAGCTATTAGCAGAGTCTCCAAGTCCTTTCCCTATCCCCCGGCTTTATCAATTTTATTAATGTAACTTAATTAATTTGGTTAAAACATGATTTTATATCCATATCAGTGCATTTAATTTGTTTCCGGTATTGTATCAAAATTCATGTAAACTTGTCATGCAACAGATAAATATATCAATTATGTCAGAGTATCTGTGTATATGGATTCCCATGAATTGTAATAGTAATTTTATCAATAATCTTGTAACTGTATCATGTCGTGAAACGGATGAATATATCAATCATGACATGGTTCTGGTGAATATATATAATTTATCGTGAAACAAATAACAAATACACATAGCAGTCATGTTCATAGGATTAGTTCATAAAATTGATAAATGTAAATATCGTTTCATGGAACAGGAATATATATATATATATATATCTTGACATAAGACATGTATATATATAAATATCCTGTATAAGTATCGGGCCAAGTTAAGTTAAACAGGCATGTAACGTGTACAAGTAGCAGGTATGTAGCATAACTTAATTATCTAAGAAAAATCAGAAATTGATAACAGCTAACTTGCATAGATTAAAATCATAGACTATGTATGGATGTCAAAACTTAGGATTTACCTTCTATTAATGGAACTAAACACTATATCATTTAAAACACAGAGTTAGAATTCGGTATCTTAACTTAAAACTATTCCAGATTTGAATACAGGTAAAATTTGGAAATTTTGCATATAAAGTTGACTTAAATATGAGAGGTTAAAGCTACAGTGAAAATTCCAAAACTTATCTCAAAATTTGGGCCGAGGTTTGGCTGAGATTTGTAGCCATATCGGGGTAGAATTGCCTCTTTTTGCATGCCCAGTCCCAAAATCATCTAATTAGTTCAATTTCATATATCAAATATTTTCCAAAACTTATAACTTGTTCCAGTAATGACTTGAACCCCAAAATTACATGGAACCCTAATTTTTAATATTTTCAAGCATGGTGTGGTGACAAGTAAAGACGACATTAAGCAATTAATTATATTACTATTTAAGATATCAATGCAAGTCAAGATTTTAATTGTTCTTTTATATAAACTATCAAGTTATGAATATTATTCTAAGAGATCAATTATAAAATAACTTGTATTTAAACAAGAATAAATCAGGGAACTTGCTTTGGTCTCAATTTATGCTAACAACCAAGACAAGATAATCAAGTGATCTAAATAACTAATTATTCAAACAGGTTAGAATAAATACTTGCATAAAATTTGAACTTTAAAATTAATTTAAAGCACTTGCCTTTATTTACAAATAAATATCCACTTCTTTTCTTGAAATTTTGTGTAAAATTTTGTTAAGTTTTCATAGGAAAAAGAGAGAATTAGAAGAAGAAGAAGAAGATGAAGAGAAAATTAGTTTAAAAGAAGATGAAAGAAAAAGAAATGTGGAGAAAAGGTTTAGTGGAGAAACATTAATGGTGAATTACTTGAGGTTAAAGTAACATTACTTGGGAATAAAGTAAAGAGAATAGAAAAGAAACGAAAAGAAAAAGAAATGAGAAGAGAATTCTAGGGTTTGTCAATTTGCATAAAAACCCTTTCAAGTTCTTAAATTACACATAAACCCCTAAATCTTTGCATAAATAATTATTTTGATAATAATATGTAAAATAATTTCACATTTAAAATTCAAGTATCATATTTATCAAAAATACTATCAATTTTCAATTTATAAAATTTCTATAAATATTTTCAAGTACAAATACAAGTATTTTACATTTCAAGAAAATTCATGTTTTTCCAAAAATTATGAGTACAAAAATCCTTAGAAATACCAAATACATGTATATTAGGTTCTATAGGTTACACCCAATCCGCTCATTGCTTCTATGTGGCTCGGGACTGTACCAAACAAAAATCTGTTTATATGGCTCAGTTGATCCGTGGTAGGGCAGTAATCAATATACAATAGGAACTCACACAAGTCGAATGACAATCTTAGGTCAACAGACTACCCTTTACTCATGTCACCAGAGAACTATTATTTGACGATATGTATAATACCATTTAAGGGTTCTCAGCGAGTCCATCCAGTGTAACTCATAGCCCAATGAGTACCTGTATACAATTTTTGGTGCCACACACCAATAGCCGTGAGACCGGCCATCGTCTCTCGTCGGGGTCAAGAAACGTATACACTAGTTTATTTTGGAATATCGATACCCAGTCTCGATACTCACACGATTAAGGATATTTAAGGATGTGCTTATGGACTACCCAGTTCCCATAAGTATATTCGCCATCATAGTACTGGTAGTCAAGCAAAGATCTTACGGACTTTATCATTATGTATTAGCTATACGTAATAACAAGTAAAACATGAAAGTTCCTAGTGCTCTTGTCGCTACTACCGCAGCCAATGCAGAATCGAAAAACAAAAATTTTATGGAGAGCGCTAGAAACTAATCCCTAGCGATCGTTCCAAACACTAAACCAGTACGTTAAGCATGCAAGGTTTAGGGATTACAACCTTTGATGCGTGTCCATCCAATCGTGGAAGACCCCTCCAAGCTTCTCGTAGGCCGTCGGAAACAAGCTTGAGAGGCGACCGCCTTTACTGAAGATGATCCACCCAAGGGAACCAATCCAAACACTAATTTTACCCAGTGAAGCAACCGACGCTTCAAGTTTGCTAGAAATTGAGAGTGGGGATGTTGGAATATTCCACCATCATTTTCATTCTTAATCTCAAGCTCAAGAGTGCAAATAAAGAAGAAAGACAAGGATGATGAAGAGGTAGCCATAACAAAAATGAGTCAAGTGTTGTGTAAAGAGAGAACGACTTCATAAAATTTTTTCTACCATCAAATAAAATATCTCAACCATTTTATAATAAATAAATGAAGCCCATCCCTCCCTACATTCCCACAACCATACCTAAAGCCACCTCACCTTCCACCTCATTTCCAATTGATTTTCTAAAAATAAAATCAATAATGAGGTGTACTCCTTCTAGAAGTATTCCGTATAAATACGGAATACAACCTGGTATACGTATCGAAATACATATACACGTACCTGTATAAAAATACGAATAGCCAAAATAGAGAAAATGACTAGTGAACAATAATACTAGAATATATATACATAATATACATATATATACATATATTAATTATTAAATCAAAATTTGATTTAATAATCCAGCTTAATCCTAAGCCGGCTAGTATTATTAACCGTCCGATTAAAGTTCGTGTAACAAGTACACGTATTTAATCAGACCCCTACACGTATCAATATGCGGCCTCTACATCATATTGCATGAACAGCGAAAACCTTCTGTGTAGGACTCTAAAGGCTCGACAATACAGTGGCAGTGATTTACTAGATAAATCCAAAACCACAAGCACGTCAACGGCACTAGCTGTACGTAACGGCTACCCAGGTATCTGTCGAAAGGGATATTGACAATCAAGTCCGTCCGTACCCTACTAAGCCTAAATATGACAATCTCCGTACAGTCTGGTCTCTTTTTCTAAGATTATTGCATGCCGGGTTTAGGGAGTGTGTAACGTCAGATCTCAAATAACCCGATAAGTCGTGTTCGAGTCAAGCTCATCACCAACCGAGAAACTACTGAACTCATGTCAGCAAATCTCTTCCACCATGGCCATAGATTTAGGGTGATAGCCAATCGAACACAGCGCGACATCGACTCCTAATACCAGGAGAGACTAATCTCTGACAATCGCTTACTGCCTCCATGTTGTTAGTGATATATGCCCTAGATGCCATTATTGTATAGTACTAGTTTGTATATTATATTTTGGAAGCTTGGGATATACACGGATTTTATGACAGTCTTGCTCAATATAGTATTATGCTACTTGGTTTGTTTCTACCTTAATATGTGTATATGTTTCTTTTAGCGTATCGCTAATACATATTGGTAGACCCCTTAGGATCTTTGCTTGACTACCAGCATTGTGATGGCAGTTGTTGGGGTCAAAAATTATACCCCGGTTGACCAAATCAAAGTCAAAGTCAACCCCAAGCAAGCGAGCCCAAGCCCAGATCAAGTGGGCCCATGTCCGAGTCGAGCCCTGCGGCCAATCTCCTCCATGCCAAAATGAAATCATGTAATAAATAATTTTGATGTAATTTTTTATGCATGAATGTAAGAAAAATGGGCATAAAGCCAAATTTTTGTAAAGCCCATGGCTCATGTGCAAAAGAAATGAGCACATGAGGCATGGGATGGGCAAAATGTCATTTTGTAAAAGCCCAAGGGGCTATATGTAAATGTGTAAGCCTATAAAAGGCAACATGATGATGAAATAAAGGAGACTTTTTTCATTTCTCTCAAATTCTAGGGTTTTTGTGTCTCCTTCTCCTTCCTCAAGGTTCTAAACCTTCTCCGTTTTTTTGAATTAAATCAAGAATTTCACTCTTCCTTTTCCAAAAATAAATAGTTTTTCATCACAAAACCCACAAAGGGGAGCTCAGATCTTCCATTAGATCTCAAAAAGGGGAGGTTTTTAAATCTCACCCCCTTTCATCCAAGATCCGGCCAACAGAGAGGAAGAAGAAGGAGACCCATCTCCAAAAATCCCACTTTAGGGAAGATCCAGGGCTCAAGGGAGAAGCCTCTTTCATTAGCTCCAAAAATATCTTAGGAGTTCAACTCCTCAAAACAAAAAAAATACACACACACACACACACAAAATAATAAATCTTTCTTTCTGAGAGTACAACTCTCAGTGCAGGGACTAAGCCCACTCTCTGTCAGGAGTTCAACTCCATAAGTCAAATCGGGAGTACAGCTCCCAGTGCAGAGACCAAGTCCCTTTTCCTGCTGACGCCCAGCGCCCGCGTGCCAAGCACGTGAGGCGCCGGCGCCCACGTGCCAAGCACGTGAGGCGCCGCCGGCGCCTGCGTGTGACGCACGTGAGGCGCTGGCCCCCACACGTCCTTTGGACGCTTTTCCCCCATATATATATATATATATATATACATACACACTCCACGACATTGTCCCTGTTAGAAAAAAATTCTAACGGGGCGCTGTCCCACACCTCGCAAGGGAGATGCTAGCCTCCTTGACCCCCAGCCCCCTATCCGGGTAGCAGAACCCCCGTAAAAACTCTGCGGGGCTCCTGATATATCCAATTCCCCTCCAAAACACAACACTGCACATTGAGTTCGCACGACCTGTTTGACCCGTCAATCGGAGGTTCTCTCGCTCCAAAGGCGAGGGGTAATTAACGGCAGCTTAGTTCGCGGTTGCCGGAGATTTGAATCCCAACAATCAATAAAACCCCGCCTACCCTAGACAGGGGGAATCTATAGTACGCCTGACAAGCGTGCATTTTCCCATCTCAATGGGGTGACGAAAAACACCCTACAGATTCTGGCACGCCTGGTGGGACAAATCTCTCTTCCCATATTTCGGGTTAAATATCCATGCGAACTCAATCAACATATACATTGATTTACTGTACTGAAATCATGCTTCTATTTGCCGGTTAACGACTTTCGAATGCAATCTTCGGACGCAAAAAATGTCTCCAAGGGCAAGCTCAGCTCTCAACACAACTCCCATTTCCTACAAGATGAAGATGGACGCCAGGACGGTCCTCTCGGCCAGTCTCGGGCGATAATGGGAGGAGCCACCACTACCATATGGCTCTATTCTGTTCGTGTCAGATAGCGCCATCCCAGCTCCTCAAGCTCTAGCAACAGACAGACTGGCCTCGAAAGGCAGGAGGCTAAATGTGGTGATCTCGAAGGCACCACCACCCAAGCGCAAGTCGGTATTTGAACGACTTTCCTTTTCTCTAGCTGGGGGCAAGGCCATCAACACCAACAAAGCAATAAGGCGTCTTGAGCAAGCTCCAGCGGTGCCCTTGACAACTGCTCGATCGCGTATCTTCTCCAAGCTCCCCATCAATCGACTCACGGTGGATTCCCGCCATGCCCTCAAAATCGAGAAGCTAAGACAGAAAAAGGCTCAAATACAGAGCCAACAAAAGGGCTAGGACTCATGTTAGGCTCAACTTCATGAGGCTTCAAGAACAGGGTTACCCCGCCAAAGATAAAGAAACGACTGAATGTGTGGTCCACACTGTTTACATGGTGGGCACGCGCAGTAAGAGCAAGGATGTGGCCACTACATCTCAAATCCGATCTGGTGTGAATGTGGCTGTCACTTCCCAAGACCAGCATCCTCCGGAAGGTAATGAAAATCCCCCCAATGGGGCTGATAAGCAGAGAGATCCCTCGGTTCATGAGGAGTCGGGCTCGGAAAGCGAAGATGAGCCAATCTTCAGTCCCAAGAACGCAGAGCAGCAACTTCTACAAGAGCTCCGAAAACAGCTCAGAAGTAAATACAATGAGGTGGCCAAGCTTTACTCCAAAATTGATGACTTGATGAATGTTGTGATGCAGCTCATGGCCCAAGTTGCCTCTCAGCCGTCCAATCAAGCGCATGGTTCTACTCATGAACCGGGAAACAGTGTCCCGAGAAAGCCGACGCTTATTCCCTCAAATCCAAAGGCGGGGGGATCGCATGAAAGTCAGTCGCATCCTGTCAAGGGAAATGTCTTGGCTACCGATGATAGCAGCCCGCTAACTCAAAATCAAATCATGGATTTTGTTGCCAACAAAGTCAAAACATTGGTAGCCGAAGTCGAAACGCAAAAAGATATCAGTAGCAGTGGCAGACCATATCCTGCTCAGTATGATCTGGTAGAATTTCCTAGCGGCTATGTCATCCCCAAATTCGGAAGATTTGATGGGACGGGCACTGCGAATCAGCACATCACCCATTTTAAAGCCTCATGCGGGAATACTGGGGGCAATGATGCACTTCTCTTCCGCCAGTTCGTTAATTGCCTGATCGCTGTCGCTTTCGACTGGTATGCGAGCATACCGGATGGCTCCGTTACTATTTTCGTCTAAATGGAATCTCTGTTCCGACAAAGGTTCATGAGTGTCAGCGATAAGATTACCATTGCCGACCTTATAAGGACCAAGCCAAAGAACAACGAAAGCAGCGCGGATTTTATAACCCGATGGCGCAATCTCTCCGTCAAATATGAACCGCCGATAGAGCAGGACCAATCTGTCAGTCTCCTCGTCGGAAATTTCAACAATTGGATGACCCCGTTTCTATGCACCGCGGGTCTCAAAACATTTCAAGAGCTGACCAGGAAAGTCCAGATTTTGGAGCGCTCAAAGCAGGAGTCTTTCTCTGATTCCCAAAATAATAATAGGTCCTGGAGAAACCGAAAGGACGATAATCTTAAAGGCGGAAGTTCCGACGATATTGAATTTTTTAACACTTCGGCTAACCGAAATAAGCAAAGGATGAGCAGGCCTAATGCTAATCGGCCTCGGAAGCTAGTGTTTGGAGAATGAGGAGAATCTCTACTGAAAGAGAGGCTGGATATGGTCTATTCCTTCAGAAGGGACAAAGTCCGTAAAATATTCAAAGACGCCCTAAGAAACGGTCTAGAATTGCCAGAATCAAAAAGACCGCAAGAAGCGAATATGATCGACGACCTTAAATATTGCCCCTATCACAGAGTGATAATTCATGCTATTGAGAATCGCTTCGTCTTCAAACATTGGGTCGAAAAATAATACAAGACAGGAGAGATAGAACTGTCTGAAGGTGTGTTAGCAAATAGTCAAGCTGCGACTGCCAATTTCATACAAATGGAGACCGAAGTCTTTCGTGAAACTGATTCTCTCGGACATCTGCCTTCTCTAAAAACAGTTGATCACCACGTCGCTAAACCGGGAACATTCGACCACCACGTCCTTAAACTGGGGAACAATCGACCTCTAAGTCGGTAAACTGGGGATGTAAAAATGTGTAAATAAAAAAAAAGTAATAATAAGAAAATAATAAAATAAAAAGCCGAAATGATGGGGTAACTCGCAATAAAAATAAGCGAGTAAAAATAAAGCCGAAATGATGGGGCAACCGCGAATAAATAGCCGAAATGATAGGGTAATCGCGACTTTCGCAATAAGAAAAGCTGAAATGATAGAGCAAACACGGTAAAAAAAAGGCAAATGATGAGTCGCCCCTGGTACCATATTCCAGTGCAACGATGTAGACGCCGTCAAATCCCAAATTCCCAACGGCAAATGATAAGTCGCTCCTGGTACCATATTCCAGTGCAGCGATGCAGACGTCAACCAAAATCCAATTTCCCAAAATTCTTCCAGCCCTACGGTTGGTCCCCAAGTTGACTACCGTATACAATCTACGGGCTCAAATAATTCTCATCATACCCATGCCCCACCGCAATCATCTGTTACGCGGCCGGTCTCCGCCCTTGGAATTATGCTCCGTTTGGGAAGACTCACTCATGCATCCTCACGATGCATGAGGAGAACAAACCTTTCGGGATCCTCACGACTCGTAAGCAAACACCTTCGTGGGATCCTTACGACTTACAAAGGAAAAACACACTTGGGAGACCCCATGACTCCTAAGGAGAAAGTACACCTACGAGATCCTTTTGACTCGTAGGGAGAAAGTACTTTTATGGGACCCTTACAGCTCATAAAATTGAAAAGTCTTAGATGATAGGGACCTAAACCTGTCTCCTAAGGCATCTCTCCCCAACAGGAAAAGGTAAATGATGAATTGCTCGTGGCACCTGTGCTTCAGTGTTAGCAACGCTGATGCTGACCCCTACCCCAAAATTCCAAGCTTCCAATCCAATAGACCTCTAAGTCTTTAAACTGGGAACAAATGACCTCTAAGTCGTTAAACTGGAAACAGAAGACCCCCTAAGTCTTTAAATTGGGAACAGATGACCTCTAAGTCGTTAAACTGGAAATAGAAGAACCCCTAAGTATTTAAACTGGGAACAGATGACCTCTAAGTCGTTAAACTGGAAACAGATGACCCCAAAGTCGTTAAACTGGGAACGAAGGAAATCTCTTAATTGAAAATGATGATTCGCTCCTGGTACCATATTGCAGTGAAGCGATACTGATGCTAAACCAGAACAAAAATCCCCAAATCCTGTCATGGCAGATGATGACTCATTCCTGGTACCATATTCCAGTAAGGTTACGCTAGCGCCCCGGCCATCAATCCGTGGCCAAACGCAGAACAAAAACTTTTTAAAACCCGGCGCTAATGGAACCCGTTCCCGGATCGAACCATTAACCTTATACTAGTAAACTGTAAAGTGAGTTTAAGAGATTATACCGATCGATCCGTGGCCTTCGGTCTTCAATCTCTGTCCAAGCTCCTCGCGGCTGCCCCGGACAAGTTCGCTCTCCGGTCTCCCTTGCCAAAGAAGATCCACGTCGAGGGTTCTTTATACGGGCTCTCGCTTCAAACCGAAGCAACTCGGGTATCTAGTTTGCTAGCCTAGATACCCAAGGTGAAGTTGAGATAGTTTATGAATACTTTGTCTCAAAGCATCTATGGGTTTGGGTGGAGGTGAATGAAGTTGCCAAGTGAGGAAGTGTGAGCAAGTTTTGGGCAAAGGGAAAAATGAGCTTGCATGAAAAATTGGGCTCGGCCAATTCATAAAATGGTTCTCTGTGGATGACATATGAAGTGGTGGTGTATATATTAATTTTAAGCAACTACGGAAATCCACCGCACACAAATTTTCCCTCACTAAAATAGCTACCTCAAGAAAATATCTTTAACTAGACAAAATTCATTAATGCAAGAGATGACTCATCAAAGCCCACTGCTCATGAATTTTACCCAGACTAAGAATTAACCAACACAGCAAAATTTGCCACGAAATTGCAGCACACGAATTGGCCAAAAATCCATGACAAAAAAACATACTCACTTTCACAAAACTAAACATTAAACAAAATATTTAAACCAAAAAGAGAATGGCAACTTCAAAAGTAAACTCGTAACGAATTACAAAAATACCCCTCATCTGTATATACATACCCGCATCCGTATTCCGAATGAATACGAATACAACGAGACGAAAATAAAACAACAATATAACAGTAGGATCCAGCTTAAACCAAAGCCCACTAGTATTATCAGTCTGATCATGATCCGTGCACAAGTGCACGTATATGATCGAATCCTGCCATAAAACCATACGGCCTATACAACGTTTCGCCAGAATCAGGGAAACCCTCTGTGTGGGACTCTAAAGACTCGTTAATACGCTGGCAGTGGGTTTAACCACAAGCACGTCAGTGACATTACCTGTACGTAATGGCTACCCAGGTATTGAGTGAAAGGGAGGCCGATGAGCGAGCTCATCCAGAAATCCTACTGAGCCTGACAGCGACAATATCCGTACAGTCCAGTCCGTTCGTCTATGAGTATCGCACATTGAGTCTAGGGGGTGGATAAAGTCAGACCCCTAATAAAGCGACATTTAGTGTCGGTATGATCTGAGAAGCTATCGATCCTAAATCGGTAATTCTCGACTACCCCGGTCGAGGATTTCTGGTGATGGCTGATTTGATCAAAGAAAATTTATAAACCGCAATCAAGAACGGCGTCGCTTGGTAGCTAGCCGGTGAGTACGGGTCGGTCCACAGGGATTTTGTGTATTTCCTAATTGTTCTAACGAGTTAATTCCGATTGGTGTCGGATTGATTAAATCTAAAAACTAAAGTCGATCTAAACTAGGACTAGAATCATTCTAGGGTTAGGTTTAGGTTAAGTTTGGAAATGCAAATATTTCCCACTGCTTTCAATGCCCTAATTAAGATCTATGAGGTGTTATGGTAATTATTAATAAAGGGGATTAGGACGATCGGGAAGAAACGATGTTTCTTACTCTAGGTCCTTGTCCGTCCTTTCTTAATCCTTACCCTAACCTCCATGGAAAACATGCACAACCGGTCTTTTATACTACGGTATCACCATTACCTCGGTGGTAGGGTGCCGTAGGGAGCGGTATGTGTATGTATGCATGGAGTCCTAATTATTAATATGTGATGGGCAAGAAAGGGGTGAGAGATCTTCATCTCTCAAGCCTTCCCCAAATCTAACCCTAACAAGCGAGGAGACTACTCACTCATTAGGGAATTGAATAACATGTTCTAACTATCTAAGTAGCGCAGATAATAAAGATCTATGCTAGGGAAAGAAAGAAATTACCTAGGGCATGGAAATAAAATTTAACTAGGGCAATGAAAAGAAAACTTACTCCTAAATTTTATTTGATGCTCTCTTCCTTCTTTACAGAAATTTACAGATCTGAATTTAGATAGATGAAATGAGGCACAAGAAGAGCCATACATCAAAAAAAGGTTTAGGGCTTCTATTTATAGATCATAGAAACCCTAGGGTTACAATTGATACAAGTCTGCATTTACAATTTTACCCTAAGAAAACCCTATTTACTGCACCGACGCACCGACATGCGCCTCGCACGTGCCATGTTTTTCTACCGTCACGCGCTTCCTATGGCCGCGGAACCGCGGCCAGAAGGCAGGTTTGGCCGCGGATCCGCGGCCGTATAGGGGCATCAAGGGCTGAGATTTTCAGGGCATGTTCTGTTGCTTTGTTTCTTCTATTTCCTTCACTTGGTTTCTCAGATAGTCTTCTGGTTTCTTCCAAATTTCCACAGTGAACAATGTCGTGGACTTTACCGCTTGCTTCGTGTCGAAGTCTTGAACCTTGTGCTGCCTTTGTTCTTTGTGAAATTGTTCATTGATCTTCGTTTATTCTCAAACTGTTGGCTTGATCAAGATTCTTCCATTTATCGATCGTAGTCTCACTTTTGTATCGTCTTTTCATCGTTTTCACTGTTTTTGTTCCGAGAACCTGTAACCTGCAACTATGTAGCAGACATGGGTCAAAAGCACCTGTTTATTTATAAAATGAATAAGAATGGGGAATATAATAATGCAAAATTATGATATGAACAAATACCCCCAAACTTATCTTTTGCTCGTCCTCGAGCAAACCTAGTTTTGTTCTCAACAAAAACCTAACCTCACTTTCGCAGGGAAACGCGATTGCACTGAGCTCGTGCAACAAGCCGTTAAACCTCTAGGTGTCCCTAGTAGGAGGAGTGTTGTCTCCTGAGAGTTTTCAGCGGATACTACCCACAAAATCCTATCAATTCGGCCCATTAAATTTTATTCTCCAATTAGGTTTTCCAACAAGGAAGTCTATTATCTTCGACTCATAAATTATCCACCCGTATTTTTCACGCTTCCTTATCATTTAACTTAAGATTATATATGTTCTCTAGACTTACTTAGCTTTTAGCATCTTTTAAGTTTTTCCTTCTAGGGTTTAAAGATATAAGTCTTATTCTTCATTCCTATCTCTTATCTAAACTCCAATCACATACCCCTACGTGTGTGTATATATCACCCTTACACTTGGAGATTCAAATCAAGCTATCATACTCTTGTCTGTCGTCCAAAGGACTTCTTAATTGGTGAATTTTTAGATGAAAATTCTCACACATCCTTCATGCGACCGTTAATACTTCTTGAGGTACCAACGACCGATTACAAAATGTGTTTGCACATTAAAGCGTAATTCCTAGTCTTGTAATTCCTAAGGCTTTTAGCAGTGACTCCCAAACCAGTTGGTCTAAGGCACTAGGTGATAAAGCACCCTCGCTAAATATTTTTTCTATTAATGCAGCCTTAAGTAATCACAAAAACCAGTGTTCATTTTTTTATTATCTCTTTATTCACACTTGTATTTTATTTTTTCTTCGTACTAAGGACTTTTGACAAGAGCATTTCAAGTTCTCTTATACTATTCCAAGTTTCAAGGTTCGTGTTCGTGCAATTTGTAGGGTATACATTTTTAGAATTTAGACTTAAGCTAGGAATTATTTTTCAAATTTATACTTTAATAAAGATATCAATACTTTTTCCCTTGTTTTAACTTAGCCCAAGAAGTCAACTCGAAATTTGCCTATTTCTAAATAAACTACAAAGATATATACTTTCTACCGTTAAATTTTAAGAAAGGTTATTTTTAGGGTTTTTAATTTACTAAGTCTAAGATCTAGTTGTTCCTAGCTAGTTAACCTTTTTGTCAAATTCAAGTCAATTATGGCCAAAATTGAATACTTTAATTTTTATAATTTTTCAAATTTTCAATTTTTATGGATTTTAAAATACGTATGCAAATGCAAGAATATACACATGAATGCGAAGGAAGAAGGCTTACCGAGCATACCTCCAAACTTAAACTTGACAGTGTCCTCACCGTCAGGCTACACCAAGAGGGTCAAAATGTCGGCACTCCCCTGTTTATTTATTTATATTTTTTTAATTTTTTTTAATTTTTAAAAGAAAAAAATATATATACAAAAAGGTTCCCCAAAAGTTAAGTGAAACCGTGTTTCCACTGTTTTAAGCGTTAAAGTTCAGAGTTAGGGAGGAGAAAAATCAAACTATACAAGGCCTTACACAGACCAAAGGTTAGCACCAACCATTCAAAAATTCTATCGTGATAATGGTAGAGTTGGTGAAAGAATGGGGTGTAGAGAAAGGAAATGAGAAGCACACGAGACCGTGTGGAGATAGAAGCGGTATACGGTCTCGGTGGAGGAGGAGAATGGCGGAAAAGAGAAAGAAGTGTAGCACGAACTTGATGGTGTAAATTGAGTGAATAAATTAGCACAAATTGTGATGACCGATGTGTTAAAAGCGATTGTGCTAATCTATCAACCTGTCGAGAAATGGGGTCAAATTCCTCAAGATTCGCAAGAAAATATGAGTACGTTGAACTTGGTAAACCATCTATTGAAAATGGAAGCGCGACGGATTCTTGCGCGGTCGAAATGATAGGAAGGACGAAAGGGAGTGATTTAGGGATAGTCTTATTCTCACCTAAGCAAACTGTCTCGAACTCGAAGGATTCCATCAATGGTTTGAAATAACTGTAAGCAACCGAGTCTGATGGTTCAACTAACTCATCTGAAAATTCAATAGACTCAAACTCGGGCGGTGAGTCTTCAACATCGTCCGAAAAAGTGAAACACTTGTAATCGTTATCGGCTGTGAGAAGAGTGTCAGATTCAAAGAGGTACGCACTAGTGGCGTCAAAACTGTTGTGATCGAACAGAAATTTTTCAAGCTCACAGTCCTCCTGCATGATCTTTTGCATGGTCGGAACGATGGAAAGGAGGGGGGTTGATTTAGGAAGTATAACAGTTAAATGTTCAGGAGGATGAATTGGAAAATCTGACACATCAAACAAAAATGGTTCATTCTCAATACTATCCTCAATACTCTCCTCAATACTATCCTCGTAATTCTCCTCAAAATTTTGCTTATCCATACCATTATCATCGAAATCAAGACGCATATGAGGTTCGGGAAAAACATTTAATGACTCGGGATGATGAATTGGAGATAAAATTTCAGTCAAATCTACTGGTTCATCATCCAAAATATTCCCGGCGTTAATATCCTCAATCAAGTGAAAATCAATTTTTTCAGACACCTCATCAAAAGCATGGATATTTATCAATTTAGGTTCTAGAGTGGAGGTGTAGAGTTCAAAAGGATTGGTGATGTTTTCACTCGAAAGGGACCCTTTACATTCTGGCAAATCAAGCACTACAAAGTCGCACAACTCATTAAATGTTTTATTTTCAACTGATGAATCATTTGGGACACTTGTTTGAAAACTGGAGTTGTGGAATTCAATTGGTAATGGGTAGGTTTGATTTGAAAGGGTGCACATCTCACTCTCTCCTCTCAAATTCTCACTCTGTCCAACTGCCTCATCAGACATTGGAAGATTTGGAGCTAGTTGGAAACTAGCTACCGGTTCACTAGGTTGCATAAGGGCGGCGATGGACGCATCCAAATTCCTCATCTGTTTGTTTGTCGCTTCAATATAAGCTTCCTACGACTGTTCCAAACTTGACATGGGTTGTGAAGGGGTTTCGGTAAGAGATTCAAAATTGTTTGGATACGTGAAACTCCCAAATGGCTGTGTAGATGCAATGTCTTGGAAAGGTGCGGAAGTCGGGTAGGACTGGTAGGAATTGAATGGTTGGACAGGAGTAGGATCAACATTTGGATAAAAAGGTGAATGGACTTGTTGATCCCAAGAACTGGAAGTGTTGAAAGGAGTGAAAGATCGGTTACGAGATTATTCAATATGCTCAGCAATAGACATGGGTTTCGAAGTTACAATAGGACTCGAAAAAGGAGTATCAACGTAAGAAGGTGGTGAAGGTTGACACGGTTGATACGAAGTGGATTGCGGAGTCCAACTGTTTCTCCTAGACGCTTCTATTCGATCTTTCAATGAAATTTTGGGCATGGAGGGGTTGTTTGTAATTCGACCGAAACAATTCGCGTAGGAAGCAAAATTTGGTTCAGGATACCAAAGTTCGGCAAGAGTTTTATGAGGTGGGGGTACCCATGATGTAAGAAAGGGGAAGAAAAAGAATGTGGGGTGCACGGATTTCTTAGCGACAAGTGGCAAGTTTTTATAAAAATTTTCCGTTTTCCTTTTTGTGTTTTTTTATGTGGAGCTTTTTGCAAAAAGATTTTCAATAAAAGGCTTAGACACAAGTTCAATCAATCACCAAAGCACAATCAAGCCTAAATTTAGGGTCACCTAGGTCAGCTAGACAGCTCCTAACTGTTCCAAAGGGCAAGAAGTTGGACCTCAAACCGCCTCTTCACCGCTAATTGTGGCCAGGTAAGCATAAGTAGAGAGAGGAGGGGTCCGCTCACGAATCACCGTGAGACGAGCCTTTTAAAATTACCTTTCCCTACCTGTCTAGCCTAGGCACCACATAGTCAGGTTAGGATCAACGGTCGATACCTACAACTATTCCTTTGTCCTATTGAGCGCGAAGTCCTTAGGGCTGAGTCTAATCTTTTTTAATTAGCTAGATGGTCAATGCAATATGCCTTATATGATTTTTGGGGTCCTGGGATGGGTAATGAAATCCCCACCCAATCTGGATTGGTGTAAAAGCCTCTTAAAGTCAATTAAAATATGCAAAGCAGTAGCACAATCACTTGCAAAAAAAACTTTTTTTAGCGCGGCGCAAAGAATCCTGCATAAGATCAATTATTGGAAGGGGGAGAGATTTTTTAGTGCAAAGAATCCTACAGGCAAATTTATAGAGGAGATATCAGAGGGTTTAGAGAAGGAGAAAATAAGCTCACAGAAGGGTTTTGGTCCACTGCTGACGTCAGCAGACCGCGGATGCACGGCCAAAGTAGGGTCTTCGCGGCGGAAACGCAGCGGCGGCGGCGGTTAGATTCCTGAGATTTCTTCTGTTCCTCTGTCGTTCAGATCTGCCGTTTTCTGTTTTGCTTGCTATATTTTTCCAGATCCGAACTCGTTCGTCTATCCTGCAAAATTCACACGAAAATACCCTTCACAAAATAACAAGATGATTTTTTTTTATATTTTTTTATTTTTCAGTTTTTATGATTTTTGAATTTTATATTAACCCGAAATTACAAAAAGAAAATAACACGCCATCCCCGGCAATGGCGCCATTTGATTTGATCAAAGAAAATTTATAAACCGCAATCAAGAACAGCGTCGCTTGGTAGCTAGCCGGTGAGTACGGGTCGGTCCATAGGGATTTTGTGTATTTCCTAATTGTTCTAACGAGTTAATTCCGATTGGTGTCGGATTGATTAAATATAAAAACTAAAGTCGATCTAAACTAGGACTAGAATCTTGCTAGGGTTAGGTTTAGGTTAAGTTTGGAAATGCAAATATTTCCCACCGCTTTCAATGCCCTAATTAAGATCTATGAAGTGTTATGGTAATTATTAATAAAGGGGATTAGGACGATCGGGAAGAAACGATGTTTCTTCCTCTAGTTCCCTGTCCGTCCTTTCTTAATCCTTACCCTAATCTCCATGGAAAACATGCACAACCGGTCTTTTATACTATGGTATCACTGTTACCTCGGGGGTAGGGTGCCGTAGGAAGCGGTATGTGTATGTATGCATGGAGTCCTAATTATTAATATGTGATGGGCAAGAAAGGGGTGAGAGATCTTCATCTCTCAAGCCTTCCCCAAATCTAACCCTAATAAGCGAGGAGACTACTCACTCATTAGGGAATTGAATAACATGTTCTAACTATCTAAGTAGGGCAGATAATAAAGATCTATGCTAGGGCAAGAAAGAAATTACCTAGGGCATGGAAATAAAATTTAACTAGGGCAATGAAAAGAAAACTTACTCCTAAATTTTATTTGATGCTCTCTTCTTTCTTTACAGAAATTTACAGATCTGAATTTAGATAGATGAAATGAGGCACAAGAAGAGGCATACCTAAAAGAGAGGTTTATGGCTTCTATTTATAGATCATAGAAACCCTAGGGTTACAATTGATCCACGTCTGCATTTACAATTTTACCCTAAGAAAACCCTATTTACTGCACCGACGCACCGACACGCGCCTCGCACGTGCCACGTTTTTCCACCATCACGCGCTTCCTATGGCCGCGGAACCGCGGCCAGAAGGCAGGTTTGGCCGTGGATCCGCGGCCGTATAGGGGCATCAAGGGCTGAGATTTTCAGGGCATGTTCTGTTGTTTTGTTTCTTCTATTTCCTTCACTTGGTTTCTCAGATGGTTTTCTGGTTTCTTCTAGATTTCCACAGTGAACAATGTCGTGGACTTTACTGCTTGCTTCGTGTCGAAGTCTTGAACCTTGCGCTGCCTTTGTTCTTTGTGAAATTGTTCATTGATCTTCGTTTATTCTCAAACTGTTGGCTTGATCAAGATTCTTCCATTTATCGATCGCAGTCTTACTTTTGTATCGTCTTTTCATAGTTTTCACTGTTTTTGTTCCGAGAACCTGTAACCTGCAACTATGTAGCAGACATGGGTCAAAAGCACCTGTTTATTTGTAAAATGAATAAGAATGGGGAATATAATAATGAAAAATTATGATATGAACAGTGGCCATCCGTGCACTCCGCGACATCAACCCCCAATACCGGAAGTGACGAATCCCCTGACGATCCGCTCACTGCCTCCATGTGGCTCGGGACTGTGCCCAACTAAAACCTGTTTGCACGACTCCTTTGAGCCGTGGTAGGGTAGTAATCAAAGCACAGTGGTAACTCACATGAGATAAATGACGATCTCAGGTCGATAGACTAACCTGTACACATGTCACCAGGGAACTACTATCTGACAATAGGTATAATACCAACTAGCATGTTCCCGGCGAGTCCGTCTGGTGTAGTCATAACCCAATAAGCACCTGTATATATCTTAGGTGAACCAATTAACACCAATGGCTTGTGAGACCGGCCACCGCCCCTCGTCGGGGTCTCGATCCATATACACTAGTCTACTCTTGGAGTATCGATACCCAGTCTCAAAACTCCTACGACTAGGGACACTTTAAGGATGTGCTTATAGACCACCCAACTCTCACGTATATGATCGCCATCATACTACTGGTAGTCAAGCAAGAATCCTATGGGCTCTATTAACATGTAATAGTGATTTGTAATGTCACCTGAAGCATGTACATGATGATAAAGACAAACCATATATCATACTATCATCTCGAGTAAGACTGTTCTACCGGTATAGGTCCTCCCTCAATCATTGCAATCACATGCATGTGATCTAATAATTGACTTCAGGGCACTATAGCCAACAATTCCAGTGTAGCGGTGCTGATGTCAACCCAAATCATATCAAGTCAGCAAGACAACCAACAACCACCCTGGCGGAATCATGCTCCACCTCGGAAACAAGTCAAATCCCGACACCGCAGAAAGCGTAGAAAGTCAAATCATAGCATCGACCGTCCACGTCACTAGAATGGCAGCATCGACCGTCCAAGTCGCAAAAAGGGCAGCACCGACCGTCCACGTCGCTAAAATGGCAGCACCGACCGTCCACGTCGCTAAAAGGCAACACCGACCGTCCACGTCGCTAAAAGGGCAGTATCGACCGTCCAAGTCGCAAAAAGGGCAGCACCGACCGTCCACGTCGCTAAAAGGGCAGCACCGACCGTCCACGTCGGTAAAAGGGCAGCATCGACCGTCCACGTCGCAAAAAGGGCAGAACCGACCGTCCATGTCGCTAAAAGGGCAGCACCGACCGTCCAAGTCGCTAAAAGGGCAGCACCAACTGTCTACGTCGCTAAAAGGGCAGCACCGACCGTCCAAGTCCCAAAAATGGCAGCAACGACCTCCTCGTAGGAATTATGCTCCGCCTTGGAATCATGTCAACTAGACACTCTATGCCGGGGATATGTCAAACAGACACTCCGCCTCGGGGATATGTCAACCACTGGCACTCCGTCTCGGAGACACGTCAGGCATCGACTGTCCATGTCGTAAAAAGGGCGGTGCCAGCTTCCCAAAAAGCGGGAACCAAATCAAGTCGCCTCCACGTGAAAGAAGATCCATCAATTTCATGCACACGACCTACATGTGCGGTATGCATTTATTGATGGGGGCACTTTGTTGGGGTCGAAAATTACACCCCGGTTGACCAATTTAAAGTCAAAGTCAACCCCAAGTAAGCGGGCCCAAGCCCAGATCAAGTGGGCCCATGCCCGAGTCGAACCCCGCGGCCAATCTCCTCTATGACAAAATGGAATCATGTAATAAATAATTTTGATGTAATTTTTTATGCATGAATGTAAGCAAAATGGGCATAAAGCCAAATTTTTGTAAAGCCCATGGCTCATGTGCAGAAGAAATGAGCACATGAGGCATGGGAAGGGCAAAATGCCATTTTGTAAAAGCCCAAGGGGCTATATGTAAATGTGTAAGCCTATAAAAGGAAACATGATGATGAAATAAAGGAGACTTTTTTCATATCTCTCAAACTCTAGGGTTTTTGTGTCTCCTTCTCCTTCCTCAAGGTTCTAAACCTTCTCCTTTTTTTTGAATTAAATAAAGAGTTTCACTCTTCCTTTTCCAAAAATAAATAGTTTTTCACCACAAAACCCACAAAGGGGAGTCCAGATCTTCTATCAGATCTCAAAAAGGGGAGATTTTTAAATCCCACCCCCTTTCATCCAAGATCCGGCCAACAGAGAAGAAGAAGAAGGAGACCCATCTCCAAAAATCCTACTTTAGGGAAGATCCAGGGCTCAAGGGAGAAGCCCCTTTCATCAGCTCCAAAAATATCTTAGGAGTTTAACTCCTCAAACACACACACACACACACACACATATATATACATACATACACATATATACACAAAATAATAAATCTTTCTTTTTGGGAGTACAACTCCCATTGCAGGGACTAAGCCTACTCTCTGTCAGGAGTTCAACTCTATAAGTCAAATCGGGAGCACAGCTCCCTGTGCAGGGACCAAGTCCCTTTTCCTGCTGACGCCCAGCGCTTGCGTGCCAAGCACGTGCGGCATTGGCGCTCAGCGCCCGTGTGCCATGCTGGTGGAGTGCTGGCGCCCAGCGCCCGCGTGCCAAGCACGTGGGGCACTGGTTCCCAACGCCTAGCGCCCAGCACGCTAGCGCCCATGTGCCAAGCACGTGAGGCGCCAGCGCCCAGCGCCTGCGTGCCACGCACGTGAAGCGCTGGCCCCCATGCGTCCTTTGGACGCTTTTTCCCCTTTTTATATATATGTATATATGTGTGTGTGTGTGTGTGTGTGTGTGTGTGTGTGTATACACACTCCACGACACTGTTCCTGTTAGAAAAAATTTCTAACGACACTGCACATTGAGTTCGCATGACCTATTTGACCCGTCAATCGGAGGTTCTCTTGCTCCAAAGACGAGGGGTAATTAACGGCAGCTTAGTTCACGGCTGCCGGAGATTCGGATCCCCATAATCAATAAACCCTCGCCAACCCTAGGCAGGGGGGATCTGTAGTACTCTTGACAAGTGCGCTTATTCCCATCTCAATGGGGTAACGAAAAACACCCTACAGCAGTCACTCTAGTGGGGACTGGGTAGTCTATAAGCACATCTTTATACAGGTCCCTAGTCCCAGGATTATTGATACATGACATCGATACTCCAGAGTAGACAAGTGTATACGCTTCTCATCCCGGCATGGGAGATGGTTTGTCCCACAGCCATTAGTATGTCGTACTAGAGATACTATGTAGGTGCTCATTGGGTTATAAGTTACATTGGACGGACTCGTAGGGAACTGTTAGTTGGTACTATACCTATCGTCAGGTAGCAGTTCCCAGGTGATATGAGTACATCATAGTCCGTTGACTTGACACTGCTTCGTCTCGAGTGTCTTCCCACTGTTTTTAGATTACTACCCTACCACGGCTCTGATGAGTCGTGCAAACAGGTAGCAGTTGGGTGCAGTCCCGAAGCACTTGGTGGCAGTGGAGGTTAGATAGGATTCGTGTCTCCTGGTATTGGGGGTTAATGTCGCGCTGTGTTCGGAAAGCCATTACAGAAAGTCCCTGGCCAGGGCAAGCGAGATTTACTGGTAGGTACTCCAGTAGTTTCTCAGGGTGTTGTTCCCCTCCGAACGACGGCCGAGACGCTGACGTTTACATGCCTCTGGTTCGGGGCAGATGCTATTTGGTTTTATCCGTCCACCTCTCCGAAGATGCCAAGTTGATTTATGACACCGTGTATCGGAGGTTTAGACGGATGCGGCAGATGTAGCAGACTTCGTCAGATTCCCCCTCGCTTGAGGGGTTTTTGATTGTGGGGACGCTCTTCCCTGCAGGCGCAAGCCCCTGCAGTTAATTACGCTGTCGCATCGCGGTAACAACTTTCTCCTTCTCCATAATTTCACATCGTGTCGTTGGTGTTTGTTTTGTTTGTGGTTGCCCGTGGATTGTATACGGAGACTAAGTTATGCCGTCGCCCGTAGGACGTGGATTAGTCCAAATCCGTAGTTACTTAAATTTGGGTTTGGTGTTTTAGTTTAAGGATATGTTAGCCATATTGAGGCTAAGATCAACTTAAACGCTCGTTAAGGATACGTTAGTCTAATCTTCAGACTAAGATCAACTTAACGGGGTCGTTTAGATCCAACAAAAGAGCAATTGGCTCTATTGTTTAGTTTAATGACATTGCGGTCGATTTCCAGTTTAGGGACATGGTGGTCCATTGTTCCAGTTTAGGGACGTAGTGGTCCATTATTCCAGTTTAGGGACGTAGTGGTCCAGGTTAAGGACATCATAGTCCATGAGTTTAAGGACCCCACAGTCCGTGAAATGTGTGGTTGTCGGGACCCGTCACCTCTCTGACGTCGTTGAAGGATTACAACGATAGGTGTCAGAGGAGTTCAGAGATGTACCCTTGAACCGGATGTAAATTGATTTAGGAGAGCAATCTTGCTCAGTCAATTTAGTTTGAGGACTTACGGCCATGATTGGGCTAAGTCCAGTTGAATATGTTCAACGTTTTTCTTTATCTTTGGCCTATTAGGCCCGTGCTATGGCTTTGCCCATGTTTAATAATGCACTACATTTTATTCTGGCCTGTTAGGCCTTTTTTGATTTGGGCTCTGTCCCTTTATGAATGATGCAGAGCATTTGTTTGGGCTCTGTCCTTCTTTAAAATAATGCCTTGCATTTAATTTGGTCTGTTAGGCCCTTTTTAATTGGGCTTGGCCCTTCTGTAGATAATGCAGTGCATTAATTATCTGACAGTAGCTTGTCAGGCGCTTTGCGCCAGTTATTGAGCGCAAGCGGATGTGGAGGTGACACGTGTCACGCTCTGGTGAGCGCAAGCGCAACAGCGCAGTGCGCTGCATCAGTGCGCTGCGCTGTTGCGCCGCTGACACGTGGCGCTCTCTGGTGGCTTGCGCCAACCCAGGAGCGCAACAGTGCAGTTTTTGCAAGTGCAAGGCACTGTTTCAATAACTTGATCCAATTTTGGATTCAAGAAAAGAATTTTTAAGATTCCAGAACCAATGGTTCATAAGAAAGTGCAAGGCACTATTATTATTTATTTTTTATTGAAGATCATTGATCTTGTTCTTAGATCAATAATCTATTCAGAAGAAATTCTTCTTTTATAAAGGTTTTTTTTTACCTTTTTTCTTCTTGAGTTCTTTCTCAAAATTCTTCAGAGTTCTCTCTGCTTTTTGTTGTTTTTCTGAAGTTCTTGATGTCGATCCCCTTTGAATTGGGTTCTAGGGGCCTTTATATCGTGCCCATAAATTTGTTAAATTTGTTAAAGAGATCATTCTCTGAGTGATTTGGGGAATTTTCCCCACCGTTGGATCTTTGATCCAAGGGTTCCTGTTTTACAGAAGACAATCTTCTTGTTTTAACAAGAATAGAAAAATCTTACTAGAATTTTAATTCTGTTTGGCGCAAATGCCTCAGCGCTTGACACGTGTCACACAACGAACAGCGCAGCGCAACTGCGCTTGCGCGACTGCGCTGACACGTGTCGCGCAGCGCTTGCGCGACTGCACTGACACGTGTCGCGCAGCGCAGCGCCTGTGCAACTGAAGCGTTGCTTCCTTAATTTTTGTTTTAAATAGAGCCTTGCTCTGATTGGGCGCGCTGCCTTAGGCGCAGCTCTGACGTTTCAGCTTCAGACACGTAGCGCGTTGCGCGCAGCGCACGGGATTTGAAGCGTTGCTTTGATTTTTGAATTTTTGAAATTCAAACAGAGGTTTGCTCTGATTGGGAGAAACAAATGCCCCCCCACCATTGCGCTCACGTGGCGCACACGTGAGTGTAGCGGTGGCAAGATGTTGGCCGTTGGATCAACGGGTGAGTTGAAGGGGCGCAGGCGCCTATAAATATGACCCTTGGTCCATGGTAAATGTTTTACCATTTTTCAAGAATCTTGATTTTCAGAGTCTTGCTCTTGCTTAAGAATTTTAGAGCCTTACTCTCGTTTCTTTCCAAGAACTCCAGAGTTCAGAACTTAGAATCATCTTAGGTAAAATTAAATTAAATTAAATTAAGTTAAATTAACAGAGCCTTGCTCTCATAGATCTTTGATCTAAAGAAAACCCCTTTGGGGTTTCATCAACAGAGTCTTGCTCTCAAAAGTCCATAGATCTACAGTGATCTTATTCATGGGTTTTAATCCATGAACAGAGCTTTGCTCATGGCTCAAATGTAGATCTTTTTTGATCTGAAAACGAAGAACTCCTAAGAGTTTTCCTGGATCTTTAGGATCTCAAATTTTTCTATCTTTAGGAGTTAAAATTTTCTTTTGATGGATCTTTCCATCATTTTTACAGAGCTAGGCACTTTTAGGAAATTTTATTCCCTTGAGACTAGAGTTTGACAAATGTCACTCTGTGACAGTGCTTTTCTCTGAAAGAGGAGATTTTCTCCTTGTCTCTAGGGATTTCCTATTAATGAGAATATTCTCTTGGGGATCTCTTCATTAATTGACAGTCTCATCCAATGATGGGGCTGTCTTATTAAATAATGCACTGTCATCCAGATTTTGTGGGTCCCCTATCCACTGCATTGCAATGTGGCAAATTTTTTTTTTTTAAAAACGCGAAGCGTTGGAATTACAACACTGACGGCTAATTTTTTTCCCTCCGCAGGAAACATGTCTGCCAATTTGTCTTTCCCGTTTGTTCGCTCGGAGGGAGGGTTTCCCCAGGCACCAGTGGACCAAGTGGTGCTCGCTCTCATCAAGGATCATGACCGCGAACACAAGAACCTTCACTTGTGGGGTAGGTGGTATAACGATATCATCCAGGGTCGCCGAAGCTTCGGTTTTGCTACGCCGTCCGAGCCAATATTTTCGATCCCTTATGCGGATGAACCCCCGGTGAAGTATGCCGTGGAGGTTAAAAATTGGAACTCGGATGACCTCCTTCAGCCTGCAATTGGTGCTATTCCCATGCAGCCGCCGCCGGCAATAGACATTTTGGGGAGGCGAATCTGTCAGGGTGAAGCACACCCTTGGGGATAGGCCTATAACATTGGATTGGTCCCGCGACCGCCCGCCGGATATTTGCAGTGGGCCCGGTACATCTTATCGGCGAAAAGGACTCATTTGACGAAGATTGGTTTGTATTCGGCCATCTACGTCTCCCTCTTTGAGTATCCCTCCCCTCCAACGTGGTGGATTAAGGCTTTTATCGAACAATGGAATATCCCCACCCACACCTTCCTGATGACGGACAGGGAGGTCTCTATCTCCTTGGAGGAGTTTGCCAAAATCTCGGGTCTGCCGATGAGGGGGGAGCATTACGAGGAGCTGCTTCCTCCTGACGAATACGTCTTTGCCACCAAGCCGCTGGTGTTTGATTTGACTCCGGAGAACGCTATTCAGCACCAGTTTCCAGGCCTGGTGAAGGTGCTGAACATCTATGAAGGGCTCTATCTGGAATGTTAGTTATATGTATGCCCTAGAGGCCATTACTGTACATTGGATGTATATTGTAGTGGATGCTGGGACATATATAGGTAGGACTTTCTTGCTCGACATGATAGTACGCTATCTGGTTGCTCTTTATCTTAACGTGTATACCTTCTGTCTCTCTGATTACATGTTGATAAAGCCCTTAGGATGTGTACTCGACTTCCAGGACTATGATGCAGATCATACTAGTGGGGCCTGGGTAGTCAATGAGTACATCCTTCATTGTTCCTAGTCGTGGGAATATCAAGACGGGGCATCGATATTCCAGAGTAGACTAGCGTATATCTTCTCGACCCATGTGATGGGCGATGGATGATCCCATATCCATTGGTGTTTGACATCGGAGATGGTATGCGGGTGCTCAGTGCAGACTGGGTATACTGAACGGACTCGCCGAGAACTCCCAGATGGTATTATACCTCACGTCAGATGGCAGTTCTCTGGTGACACTGGTACAGCTTAGTCTGTTGACCCGAGATCGTCATAGAGTCTTGTGTGTCTCCCACTGTGCTTTGATTTCCACCCTACCACGGCTCTACTGAGTCGTGCAAACAGGTGGTTTTTGGGTACAGTCCCGATTCACATAGAGGCAATGAGCGATAGGAGGGGATTCGTCTCTCCCGGTATTGGGGGTTGATGTTGCGCAATGCACGACTGGCCATAACAGGAAATCCCTGGCCAGGGTTGCAGTGATATACTGGTAAGAGTTATCAGTAGTTTCACGATAGTTATGGACCCTACGTCGGCATGACTTATCGAGCTATTGGGGTCTGACGTTTACCACCCCTAGGCGAGATATGCGACATATCAGACGAACAGACCGGACTGTACGGTAAGTGTTACTGGTTGGATTCACAGGAGTGTGAGCGGGCTTGCTCGTCGATCTTCTGATCGCTCAATACCCGGGTGACCGTTACGTTTAGCAGACCGCTTGCGGCTTGTGGGTGTTTGATATGATCATCACCTGCTGCCGGCGTATTGACGAGTCTTTAGAGTCCTACACAGAGGTTTCCTGGCTCAAGCGAAACGAAATAGGAGCGCATATGAGATATGTGCGGGACCGAGAATAATGCATGTATGTGATACCATATTTAATTCTCGCGATGAATGTATCGATTGGTTATATGCGATATAACCTAGTTGTCGAATCAAAGATTGATTCGATAAGCCGATACATTGGATACTAGCCGGTTATATGCGACATGACCGGATCATTGAATCAAGTGTTGATTTAATGATTTAATGTATAATTTTATATTTGATATATCACTTTGCATTAACTAGTATTGGTTCACTTTAAATGGATTTTCTCACTTGAAATGCACATTGTATATGTGATATATTTTTGTGCACAAGATTGTATCATATTTGATGATACATGCAAGCTTAGGTTTGTGTAAAGAATTAAACAATGGTTAAGTTAGTGGTTAGGGTTTACTTTTATCTTATTCATTTATCTATTGATTTATTTATTTCTTTCTTTTTGGAAAAGATAAAGAGAATGGTGGCTTTTTTTGTAGTTTTGTGGAAACTTCATGAAATGTTGAAATCTTGACCATTCTTGTTCTTTTCCTAAACCTAACCATTAACCCTAACCATGTTTTATTCTCTACACCTAACTATGGTTACTATCATGATAAGTATCATTTTATTTGATAATTTAAATATACTTATCATATTCTTTTTCTTCATCTTCTTCTTCTTCAACAAAAGAAAAAGCTTGCAACCTTTAATGGCAACTAGCCAAAACAAGTGAGAAATCCAATTCTAAAGTGTACCCACTTCCTATTTCTTCATTCTCTACCTCTTGCCAAGTAGTATAGGGTGTTTCCTTCACAAGTTTTCTTGACTTGGTGAAGTTGGAGCTTGATCTAGCGATGCCTCGACGTAGATCATCTTCGGCATCGTCGTCGATGACCTAGCCCGCTTTTTCTCCGATGAAGCCGAAGCTAGAGCCCAAGATCCGATTTGGAAAGCGAGGGGACTTCATCGCGGAGCCTAGGAGGTGGAGGACCGGATCTACAAAGGTTGTAGCCCCTTCCCTTTAGCTATATTTCCGTTTACATGCTTGCATCGCCTCATTATCTAGTTAACGATCCGTATTAGGGTTTGTAGGCACCCGTAAAATTTGAATTAACCATGTTTGATGCCTTGTGAGACTTCATTAGTGTGCCTATGAACCCTACAGTGGTATCAGAGCCTAGCTAGAGCCTTAGGCGATCCGTAGACGGAGTTAGAAATCCGATCGAACCTAAACCGTAACCCTAATATTGCTCTCTGTACTTTTTTGAAAATCGTGGATTTTTGAGAATTAAAAATATGCAGAAAACTCAGTAGAAGATTCTACGAATTACTGTATAAAACGGGGCCCCTGAATCCATTAAAGCGCGGCGGAACCGCGGCATTAGCATGCTAATGCGGTGGTTCCGCGGTCCTTTTGTCTCCTCTTGCAATAAATTTTGCACAGTAATTCCTAGTTTGCAGTGCTGGTTTTCCTGGGAATTTTTAATATTTTTTCAAGAGTTGAATTTTCTGGGTTGTATTGGGGACTCGGTGTATCGATCGGATTGTCTAATTTTGTCAGTGTGTTTTTCCGGGTATTTTTAGAATATGTTAAAAAGTTCGACCGGATATAAATACCCACTTTTTCCCCTGCCGGGAAATTTCCAATTGTTGGATTTTTCCCGTAGTTTAACGACGTTCTAAGTAGTTCAAGTAACGCGATGGTCCCTCTAGAAGACAACAAACCTTAACTCGATTATGTGGCCGTCTTGAACTGCCCTTTGAACCTTCGGGTTTGGGGCAGTACGGCGTGCCACATGTGAGGTGTTGGCTTGACCCTTCTACGGCTGGACCGTTGGTACTGAGGCACGAACTGAATGCTGTTAGACTGATTTCATGTGTTGAGCTGTATCGGGGAAAACTTGGGTGTTCGATTGTTCGATCGAAAAGTTTAGCGTTTTCTATTTATCCGAAATGTGATACAATAATTGGAATTCACAAGTAGTTATGAGATAACGGAATGAATATTATAAACATAGCAGTTTAGTCTCACTTGATCGGTTGCCACGGAGTTTTGATGTGATCAAAAGTCCATCGCAATCATGTAGCGTACGCGGATACTCGCCGGGTAAACTTAATAGACAGCCTCATCCCATAGCCCCGACCAAGTGACTGTAGGAGAACCCCGTCGCCGAAAGCATCCGTTTGGGTGCTCGCGGTTGCGGTGTTCCGCCTTGGTGCACTTCGTCGACGGCGTCGGGGGTGCGGCCGCCTACTAAAGTTTGCGACGAGCATTCGATCAGTTTTTCGGGAATCTTGTTGAATTGCCCGACTTGATATTGAAAAGTGTTTTCGATAATGAGACTAAAATGCGGGGTTTATAATTGTTAGGCATGGGATGTCTAAGTATTTCATTTGATTAGGCATGCGATGTCTAAAGAGGTTGCGGATTCCAACTGTTGTAGTTTTACACTTTCTTTTCTGTGACCGTAAGTGTAATATGTGATATCGCCGGTTTCGTTGCTATATGTCAACGACAATTGGGATACGCATATTTGCTTACGTTGATGACATGTGATGTTATGTGTTGCTGGATATGTTATGTTGGATCGTCGTGTTCGAATAGCCGGGTTTTTTTTATGTGAGATGAGTGTTTTTCATTTTCATTCATGTAAAAACTTGTATGTAATATTCTTTTATTGGGGCACTTCCAGGTTGCGGAAGATGTCACCGTTGATGTATATTATTTACTTTTCTGCACTAGGATAGACCCAAGGAGGGGAGCACAAGTAACCGGGTTCTAGGGTCCAGAGGGAGACCATCTCGAGGAGTCGAGTCCGGGTCTCTTAACCCTAGAATTGGTAGGGTTGCTTGCCGCTCTCGTAGGGGTCTAGGGGTGTGGGATTGGCTATTCATCACGACCGTGGAATCCATGTTTTATACTGGCTCGTATTGCAAACACGGACATCCTAGTATATCCAATATTTCATATGTTTCTTCTGCTGTGATTTATCTGTGATGTGATCATGTGATGTTCTGTGACAGATATTATATATAGTATATACGATATATTATATAGACGTTGCTTATGTTTTACACCCGCGCTAGCCCTGCCCCGCTCTGCCGTTAGTTACCTAACCTAACGGTGCATGAGGGGACATCGAGGCGAATAGCGTACGTTATATTTATCTGTGATGATTAGGTGGACTTAAATGATGGGATATTCATTAATGAGATTAATGAAAGAGAATAAACCTAATTGATGTTGTGGAATCAAATTTCAAAATAAAAACAGGTAGCTACAGTTCTTGCTTTGCATCGCGGTGTTCATTATAGAACATCCTGCACCTTATTCGATGAGGAAAGGACCGAGATCCCTTTACCGGGAGTGACTCCTTTAGCAATAACTGGCAGATGCTACAACCCTCGGTTTGTCATTTGATCGCTTCTATAGTTTCCGCTTTGCACAGTGATATATATGATATATCCCGCACCTCATTCGACGAGGAAAGGGCCGACGATCCCTTCACCGGGAGTGACCCCTTTAGCAAAACTAGAAAAGCCTCGAAAACAATCCATTTAAAAACCATTTGATTCCGCAACGAGATCAAGTTCAAAGCGTTAAAGGTTTTCACAAAAACCATTCGCAACCCTCCGTCATTTTAGGAAGTAGAGTACTTAGTATTCGTGCTGTGTTTGTTGACCATAGTCAAGGCACGGTGTACGGTAGCTAAGTGATGTCTTCCTACACAGCATATGATGCGATTAGTTAGGACAGTCGCGTGACTTTGTTGACCTTAGTTAAGGGTCATGTGGGTGGGTCTAATTAATCACGAAATGACGGGTAGAACTTGACTAGTACTTATGATTTGTTGACCATAGTTAAGGTCATAAGTGCTAGGGGTAAAAACCATTATCGGGAGTTTCAAGTGTTGAAACTTGCAATGAGATTGCATACCTTCTATATGATAGTTGGATCCCGATACCCACTGCGAGTAATTGTTACTCCTGGGAGAGTTTTGCACTTTGCAATTAGCTGATCAAGTAGGTGTCTAGAAAGGTGTCAACGGGGTTACGCCTCTGGGAAAACGAGGTTTACTGTAATTATGTCCGTGCGAAAGCACGGGGAACCTCCCTCAAAGTACCGACACTGGCCTGGCTGAATGATTGGCGAACTTGTAGAGTGTAATTAATCCCGGCTAGTCTTTCCTTTTAGGATTTGAAGGAAGATTTGATAAAAACAGTGGGAGCCATCCTGATTAGATAAAATATATAACCAATCTAATCTTGCAAGAGCGCACGCTGAGTGTTTTCTTCTCTCTCTCTCCTGGTAGCGACCATATCATGCCTTAATCAAGATAATAATATGGATGTATTGACCGAACCCGCTTGTTATACTGAGCTGGGGAACGTTGGTCCCGCTCCAACTTATAATTGTTATAAGACAGAGCAGGAAATAAGGGGAATACCAGAATTCCTATGCCGCCCAAACGAAGAAAGTGCATATGATGCATCTCCTTCGGGTGTGTTCATTATAAAAAACTGTTTCTCAGTATCCTCTGCATCCTGGGTATTCGATACCGGATCAGGATCCCAGATATGTAATCTGTTACATAGGGCTACAAAAGGGTAGAAAAACTGAGAAAGGGTGACAAGTTTCATGAGACAGAAAAAGGGGCAAGTGTTGCAGCCAAGTCTGTTGGTCACTGTCACCCTGTATTACGAATACATTGATTCTGAACAAATGCTATTAGATACCGAACCTGATATACAAAATCATATCAGTCTCTTTATTAGTAAAGAAAGGATATAATTTTGTATTGATGGATAATGTTTTGAACATTTCCTATATCAAAAGTTGATCGGTTCAGGCACGTTATCTAAAAGCATTGACGTTCTAAATCAAACTACAGTTCCTAGTATACAGAACACACACAAGAGGAAAAGTTCAGAAATGAACGAATCATTCTTGAGGCATTGTAGACTAGGTCATATCAATGCGACCCGACTGGCTGAAGTTACATTTTAGATGCATATTTAAATCAGTTTGAATTTACATCTTGTGAAACTTGCCAGTCATGTCACAAAGATAAGATGACCATAGCTCTGTTTATTGGAAACAGAGGAAGAGTTAGTAAACTCTTGGGACTGATACATGATGATGTATGTAAGGTCTCCTGTCTACACATGCCAGGACTGGTTCTTTATACTTCATTATATTCTCTGATAATCTCTCAAGATTCAGTCGTATGTTCCTGTTGAAACATAAGTCCGAAGCTTTTGAGGTATTCACAGAATATAAGTTGGAAGTGAGAACCAAAATACGTGTATAAGTATTATGTCCTATGATGAGATCAGGGAGGAGAATACTTGTGCATGGAATCCTTGGACCATTCTAAAGGAAAATGAGATTCTCTCTCAGTATTACTCCTCTGAATACACCACAGCACAACGGTGTATCGGGGCGGAGCAATCACACAATATTAGATATCGTGTGCTCTATGATGAGTATTACTGAGTTACCTATTTCCTTTTGGATGTTATGCACTTGAGAAGCTGCATACCTATTGAATTAGGTTCGAATCAAATCACTGCCTACCACTTCATATGTGATATGGAAAGGGAAGAGCCCATATCTTAAGTTAGTTAAGATTTGGGATTGTCCGGCCTATGTCTAAAAGCAAAATCCGGACAGGCTTGAGGCAAGGTCTGTAATGTAGAACTGGAAAGGTTCCAGCTATACAAACTACAGCAGATAATTTGGTAGAACCAAAGGATTCAGTAGATTCCAACGAACCTCAGCCTCTCCGCCGATCTAGTAGGGTTCCTCACCCACCTGAGAGATACTTCGTTTTCTCGATGACAGTGGGAGCGAGGATTGCATCATAAGATGATGACCCAACTAGATTCGAGCAGGCCATCAAGAGTAGGGACTCTGTAAGAATGGCTGGATGCTTAGCGGTCTGAGATGGAATCCATATACACCAACAAAGTATGGACTTTGGTTGCTATATCTGAAGGGTTAAATCCCCATCAGGAGCAAGTATATCTTGAGAAGATTACTTGGTGTAGATGGAAAAGTTGAGACTTTCAAAGCTAGACTTGTTAAAGGTTTTAGTCATCAACCAGGTGTGGATAATGATGAAACCTTTTCTAGGAACTATGCTTGAGTCCATCCAGATCCTACTTGCCACGGCTATATACCATGACTACGATATCTGGTGGTTGGGTGCCATGACTACTTTTCTAAATGATGTTTTAGAAGAGTACGTCTATAAGTACACAGCCAGAGGGCCTCGTAGACAGTGGGAGCAGCAGAAACGTAAGCAAGATGCTTTATAGGATAAAGCAGGCATCGCGGAGTTGGAACATCTGTTTTGATGGATTAGTCAAAGAAGTTGACATCATCAAAATGGTAGATGAACCTTGTATAAACAAAAAGGTAGTAGGGAGTATGGTGACGATCCTCGTAGAGTACGTGGATGACATACTCTTGTTAGGGAAGGAGTTTCCTATGCTACGCTCGATCAATCTCCGCTTATCACAATGATTTTCCATATAGGATCAAAGTGATACATACTAAATCCTAAGCTTTGGATCTATGAGATAGATCTAATTGCATGTTAGGATACTCACTAGTTATAGTGAGATGGTATCAATCGATCCTGGGGAGAATCACTGGAAGGGTTCCAGAGTGATAAAGACGACTGAATGTCAGTCACAGGCATTGTCTTTACCCTCAGTAAAGGGACGGTATGTTGGAAGATTTCCAAGCTAGATACTGTGACAAACTAGAAGATAAAGGCTGGTAACATCGCTATTAAAGATACTACCAAAGAGGCAGTTTGGGTGTATATTGGTTCATAGGATGAACTAGGTTCCTGCCATTGTGTGACAATGGAACTGTGGCTTTGGCCTAGGAACCCTGGTCCTATCAGTGACCCAGACATAATCTGAGGCAGCATCACCTGATCATGGAGATAGTTGATCTCCAGGGTGATCGAGGTTAGGAGAGTAGACTCAGAGGACAACACGGCGGATCCACTCACGAAGGCCTTTTTCCCAAAGAGAGACTTTTAGGGGATGGTTGAGTATTAGATACTACAACCACTGCTACAGATGGCCCTAGTGCAAGTGGGAGATTGTTAGTTATATGTATGCCCTAGAGGCCATTACTGTACATTGGATGTATATTGTAGTGGATGCTGGGACATATATAGGTAGGAATTTCTTGCTCGACATGATAGTACGCTATCTGGTTGCTCTTTATATTAACGTGTATACCTTCTGTCTCTCTGATTACATGTTGATAAAGCCCTTAGGATGTGTACTCGACTTCCAGGACTATGATGCAGATCATACTAGTGGGGCCTGGGTAGTCAATGAGTACATCCTTCATTGTTCCTAGTCGTGGGAATATCAAGACGGGGCATCGATATTCCAGAGTAGACTAGCGTATATCTTCTCGACCCATGTGATGGGCGATGGATGATCCCATATCCATTGGTGTTTGATATCGGAGATGGTATGCGGGTGCTCAGTGCAGACTGGGTACACTGAACGGACTCGCCGAGAACTCCCAGATGGTATTATACCTCACGTCAGATGGCAGTTCTCTGGTGACACTGGTACAGCTTAGTCTGTTGACCCGAGATCGTCATAGAGTCTTGTGTGTCTCCCACTGTGCTTTGATTTCCACCCTACCACGGCTCTACTGAGTCGTGCAAACAGGTGGTTTTTGGGTACAGTCCCGATTCACATGGAGGCAATGAGCGATAGGAGGGGATTCGTCTCTCCCGGTATTGGGGGTTGATGTTGCGCAATGCATGACTGGCCATAACAGGAAATCCCTGGCCAGGGTTGCAGTGATATACTGGTAAGAGTTATCAGTAGTTTCATGATAGTTATGGACCCTACGTCGGCATGACTTATCGAGCTATTCGGGTCTGACGTTTACCACCCCGAGGCGAGATATGCGACATATCAGACGAACAGACCGGACTGTACGGTAAGTGTTACTGGTTGGATTCACAGGAGTGTGAGCGGGCTTACTCGTCGATCTTCTGATCGCTCAATACCCGGGTGACCGTTACGTTTAGCAGACCGCTTGTGGCTTGTGGGTGTTTGATATGATCATCACCTGCTGCCGGCGTATTGACGAGTCTTTAGAGTCCTACACAGAGGTTTCCTGGCTCAAGCGAAACGAAATAGGAGCGCATATGAGATATGTGCGGGACCGAGAATAATGCGTGTATGTGATACCGTATTTAATTCTCACGATGAATGTATCGATTGGTTATATGCGATATAACCTAGTTGTCGAATCAAGGATTGATTCGATAAGCCGATACATTGGATACTAGCCGGTTATATGCGACATGACCGGATCATTGAATCAAGTGTTGATTTAATGATTTAATGTATAATTTTATATTTGATATATCACTTTGCATTAACTAGTATTGGTTCACTTTAAATGGATTTTCTCACTTGAAATGCACATTGTATATGTGATATATTTTTGTGCACAAGATTGTATCATGTTTGATGATACATGCAAGCTTAGGTTTGTGTAAAGAATTAAACAATGGTTAAGTTAGTGGTTAGGGTTTACTTTTATCTTATTCATTTATCTATTGATTTATTTATTTATTTCTTTTTGGAAAAGATAAAGAGAATGGTGGCTTTTTTGTAGTTTTGTGGAAACTTCATGAAATGTTGAAATCTTGACCATTCTTGTTCTTTTCCTAAACCTAACCATTAACCCTAACCATGGTTTATTCTCTACACCTAACTATGGTTACTATCATGATAAGTATCATTTTATTTGATAATTTAAATATACTTATCATATTCTTTTTCTTCATCTTCTTCTTCTTCAACAAAAGAAAAAGCTTGCAACCTTTAATGGCAACTAGCCAAAACAAGTGAGAAATCTAATTCTAAAGTGTACCCACTTCATATTTCTTCATCCTCTACCTCTTGCCAATTAGTATAGGGTGTTTCCTTCATAAGTTTTCTTGACTTGGTGAAGTTGGAGCTTGATCTAGCGATGCCTCGACGTAGATCATCTTCGGCATCGTCGTCGATGACCTAGCCCGCTTTTTCTATGATGAAGCCGACGCTAGAGCCCAAGATCCGATTTGGACAGCGAGGGGACTTCATCGCGGAGCCTAGGAGGTGGAGGACCGGATCTACAAAGGTTTTAGCCCCTTCCCTTTAGCTATATTTCCGTTTACATGCTTGCATCGCCTCATTATCTAGTTAACGATCCGTATTAGGGTTTGTAGGCACCCGTAAAATTTGAATTAGCCATGTTTGATGCCTTGTGAGACTTCATTAGTGTGCCTAGGAACCCTACATGGAATCGGGCATCCGGGGAGTCAGTTTCGCAGATTTTATCGCCCGCTTCATTCGACCGGAGTATCTATCAGAGCGGAGCGAGAAGTTCGCCCAGCTCGAAGACCCTTTTGGCTTCGGCTTGGACCGTCGACCCACATCGGAAGATGATCAAATGGACTTTTATCTCCCCGGCGCCGCCGTCATCTCTTTATCAGAAATCGCCGTCCCGGGCATGGATGAGGAGACCTTTTTTGTAGGGTTCCTGGGCTTGTGGCTGTGCAGCTTTGCCCTCCCCATGCACCCGCGCCACATGTGGCCATATGTTTTCTACTCAGCGCATCGGATGGTGGCTGGTTTGCAGTTGGAAGTAGGAATCGCCAGGCTGGCTTACCTTTATAATGGACTTAGCATAGCGGCGGACGCTAGTGAGCCTGGGGTGCAGCCCGCTAACTTCCCGATGCACCACTTCACCTCTTGGATGGAAATGCATGTGCACGGGGTGTTCGGCGCCCATAAGATCCCTCTGTTTTTTGAGAAGTGCAGACTCCCAAGAGTCATGCGGTTGGTCGGCGCTTCGATCGTGGTTGCACCTCCGCAGGAGGCTACGGGGCTGCTCTTTCGTCCACACCTGGTCGGAGCGAAGGTTTCCTTTTTGGATAAGGTCATAACCATAGGCTCAGAGACCACCAAGTCGGTAGTGCCGCTGCGCGATGATTTTAAGGACGGGGCTTCCATATTGAAGGCTCGGGAGATCCTCCATCTCTACTCCATTCGGCCGGGCTACCTGGTGTTTAGGCAGAATGAGACGGCACTCTTCATGAGGTATAACCCTCACCGGTTTGCTCAGCAATCGAGCTATCACCAGGGAATCCCGATGGAAGCTTTCTTGGAAAAGCCCGTGGTCAGCTGAGAGGGGATAAGGAATGCAATGCACCATTTCATGCGGCTTAACATGGGTTCCTATTTCTTCATCAGCGAGCCGAGCTGCGTCCCCAAGGTCCTCAACGCGTACGTAGCTTGGTACGCGCATGCAATGGGTCCAGTTATCCTTATGGAGAAGCGCATGCTGGTTGACCGCAAGGGTGCGCCTCCCTGCGGCAACCGCAAACCTCCTTTGAGACCAAGGATCCCGGTCATTCCTCCGCTGAAAGATGCCGGAGTTAGGCCACCGCGCGTGATGAGCCCCCCGCGCGGATTGCCGCTTCCTAATACGGTAGATGCGCCACCAGCGCCCCGTGCTCCAGCGGAAACGGTCAATGTGGTATCGCCGGAGTCCGGCGTGGGCGTGGATATCGGGACCCGCCGCCCTAAGGTGCCTGCAAAGCGCAAGTCAATCTCGGGTGCGCCCAGGGCTGGTGAGCAGAAGAGGAAGAAGAAGTCTCTCCTCTCTATCGATGCTATCCTCGGTTTAGAGCCTCAGGCCCCTCTTACCGAAGGTATAAGCGAGTATGGCAGCAATAAAGGCTTCTCGGTAGACCCCGCAGATACTAATCTGGCGGCCGCTATTGCGGCTTCTGAGCGATCAGCGAGGCTCGAAGCGATGTTGAATAAACTCTCTCAGTCAGGTAATCATTAGCTGCTTTCTTCGTCATTTTATCGCATTTTTTATCATTATTTTTGACTAATACTTTCCCCCCTTTTTCAACAGGTGTCACTACCGAAGAAGCTATCGCTGCCTCTTTGAAAACTTTCCAGGAGGAAGAAAAGAAGCGCGCTTCAATGGGCGTTGGTACGTCTCGCCTTATTAAGTTTTTTTTATCCTCTTTTCTGATGGCCAACCTAACCTTCTTTCCTTTGTTTCTTTGCAGGGGCTGCGCCAGCTGATGCGGGGACTTTCCCCGGGCCCGAGCCTCAACTCGACAAGTCGACGAGGGATGCTTTGAAGGATTTGGAGGCATCCCTTTTCACGGACGAGGACGTCTCTATGAAGGAGGCTCTGAAGAGGTCTGTCTCAATGGCTCGGGAGGAGAGAAAGCGGCTAAGGAGCGAGGCGAAGGCGCGCAGGGCTGCTTTGGCCGTGGGAGCTGGCCCAAGCACCATCCCTCGTGCTGATACTCCCTCAGAAGAGCCCCCTGTCGCCTTATCCACCGCTCGCAGACAGGTGGCGCGTGTAGCTCGGAGTGCTAACGATAAGTCTACCTCAGGTGATGCATCTTTCAAGATTTTGTTGTCAGAATTGCAAATTCGTCGGTTCTTATATGTCTTGTCCTGCAGGGCCAAGTCCAACCGAAGGGGAGGCGGAAACCGTCAAACCTAAGGGGCCAGAGGAAGAAGCACCGGCCGAACCCGAGCCGACGGTGGGCAACGTCGTTGGGGTTGCTGAGCCTGAGCTGGGGGCTGAAGGAGCTGCACCTGAGAAGGTCGTTGATGCCGAGCCTGAGGTGGCGGCAAATGAGACGACCGCTATAACTGAGCCCGGGGCAGCGGCGGACGAGGCGCTTGAGACCGGTGACCCCATGGTGATGGCGGATGAGACAATGGCGACCGCCGAGTCCGAAGAAGTAGCGGGTGAGATGGGCACGACGCTTGGGGAAAAGCCAGCCGCTCTTTCTCAAGAGTCCGGCAATGCTCCAATTATTGCTCTCCCCGTCTACGGTCTTCCGCCGTCTCCTGATCGGGCGAGTACGACGACCGCCCCTGTCGAGTCCGGTGATGAGGCCACGGGAGGTGTCGTATCGATGGAGGAGGGAGACGCCTCTGTTTCGGCCGGCGGCTCATCAGGTAAATTTTGAGTTACAGTCCCTTTTTTATCTTGCAATCCTTTCTGACAAGTTTATCCTTGTTTTTAACGCAGGTGCGGCCAGTGCCGATGCCCCATTGCTTGAGGGGGCGCCGTCAACTACTGCCTTGGCGGTGGTCATCTCTCAGCCTTCCCTTGTATCATCAAAGATGTTGGAAGGTATGGATTTGCAACCTATTAGTTTTATCTTTCAGCCGCATAATTTATGTACTAAAGTCGTACTGTTGTGTCCTTTTCAGGGGTGCTTTTTGTTCATCTCTATCAGGTGTTGCACCCACACTTCTCCTTCCCATCTGAACTCGCTTCTTCCTCCAGTGGCGCTGGTGAGTATAGTTTTCAACTGATATCTTTCTTTTTCAGTAATGGAATTATTTCTAACTTTCCCTCGTCCTGATTGCAGTGCTACAAATCGAAGGAAGGGATGAAAGATCGGCCGCGCCACCGGCCCTTCCGGCCTTGCCACCGGCCCTTCCGGCCTTGCCACCTGCTGCAGCTGGTATAGTAAACTATCGCATCAATGACTTTTTTTTGTATTTCTTGAACTGTCATCTTATCGTATTTTATTTTTTCAGCCGTCGTTCCGATCTCGGCGCCTTTTGAGTCTCGTGTCCTAATGCCGGCAGGCCCCTTCTTGAAACATCAATTTTCAAAGGGTGGCATGATGAGTTTGGGCATGTTGAGCGGATACATCGAAGAGCTTGACGCAGACGCTCTCCCATCTGCCGCAGATTTCGTTGTGGAGGTTAACCCAATGTTGGCGGCACTTGTAAATTTTCATAACAAAGGCGTCGTCGAATCTTGGGTTAATCACTGCAGGGAAATCGAGGCCCGCCTGCACCAGCTGGAGTCGATGCGTCCTGCCCCTGAAATCTTGGCCGCGAGTACTTAACGGGCGGCATGGATTGAGGAAAGCGTTTCTTACTTCCGCCATATGGAACAAGAAGTAGCTTTAAGGCTGAGGGAATGCCAGGAGTCTTCAAGCGAGACTGCTCGCCTGCGTACTGAAGTCGATGCGAATACTGTCCGGGTGAAGGTTATCTTCGAGGGCCTTCTGCGAAGTCTTTCTGATGGGCTAGCATTGAAGCAGAAGCTCGATGCCGCTGAGCGTGACGCCCAAGGCCGCGAAGCAGTTCAACAGGCCGTCGGGGAGCAGCTTGCATCCTTCTTGCAGCAGCGGGCTCAAGTGGAGGCGGAATTGGCGGTGGTGGCGGATCAGGAAAAGGCATGGAAGGAAGTGCGCGAGGAACTGATAGGGCTATTTAAGACGCTTCCTTCCCAGTAGCTGCCTTTATATCAATATACTTGTAAAATTTTTCTTTTTCGAATAAGATGTATCCATTCTTTATTCTTTTGTACGATTCACCTTGTACCTGATTGAATCAATAAATAAAGATACACATTTTTTCTTTGCAATGTCTTGTATGCTCTTTTTCTTTCTCCCTTCTCTTATTATCAGCGTGCTGTCTTGATAAACATGGTTGACAGATAGTAGAGTAAGCATCTTAGTTTCTTCAAGAGATAGCGATGGCTTAGGCCGCAGGTTCAGATCTGCTGCCTAAGACTTTTCAACTCTATGAGCCGTGAGGGTCTCATAGAGACTTTTCTCCCTACGGATCGAGAGGATCTCGTAGGTGGATTTTCTCCTTAGGAATCGTGAGGATTCCTAAGTGTGTTTTCTCTTATAAGTCGTAAGGATCCTACAAGAGAATTTTCCCTCTTACGAGTCGAGAGAACCCGTAAGCGGTTGTTTCCCTCCTTGTCGAGATTCGACTTTGGAGAGTGAGACCTGTGAATAGTATGCAAGAGACAATTTTAGACCGACTTGCAAGGTCCCAGTGCTCAGGAAACAAGATTTTTAATTCCTGCTGCCTAAGGCTTTATCTTGCAAGTTGAGACGAATCGGGAAGTTCTCGCGGAGACACTGGTTTCTCTGCGGGCCGACGCGAATCAGGAGGCTCTCATCAAGGACGCTAGTTTCCCTGAGTTGAGGAGTTTGCCAAGGACACTGGTTTCCCTGGGGTTGAAACGAGCCGAGGTATTCCTGCAAAGACGCTAGTTTCTCTGCGGGTCGACGCGAATCGGGGTGTTCTCGTCAAGGACATTGGTTTCCCTGAGTCGAATGATTTTGTCGAAGACATTGGTTTCCTCGGGGTTGAAACGAATCGGACTATTCCTGCGGAGATACTGGTTTCTCTGCGGACCGACGCGAATCAGAAGGCTCTCATCAAGGACGCTAGTTTCCCTGAGTTGAGGAAGTTGCCAAGGACACTGGTTTCCCTGGGGTTGAAACGAGCCGAGGTGTTCCTGCAAAGACGCTAGTTTCTCTGCAGGTCGACGCGAATCGGGAGGCTCTCATCAAGGATGCTAGTTTCCCTGAGTCGAAGGATTTTGCCGAAGTCACTGGTTTCTTCGGGGTTGAAACGAATTGGAGTATTCCTGCGGAGACACTGGTTTCTCTGCGGGTCGACGCGAATCAGAAGGATCTCATCAAGGACGCTAGTTTCCCTGAGTTGAGGAAGTTGCCAAGGACACTGGTTTCCCTGGGGTTGAAATGAGCCGAGGTGTTCCTGCAAAGACGCTAGTTTCTCTGCGGGTCGACGCGAATCGGGGTGTTCTCGTCAAGGACACTGGTTTCCCTGAGTCGAAGGATTTTGCCGAAGACACTGGTTTCTTCGGGGTTGAAACGAATCGGAGTATTCCTGCGGAGACACTGGTTTCTCTGCGGGCCGACGCGAATCAGAAGGCTCTCATCAAGGACGCTAGTTTCCCTGAGTTGAGGAAGTTGCCAAGGACACTAGTTTCCCTAGGGTTGAAACGAGCCGAGGTGTTCCTACAAAGACGCTAGTTTCTCTGCGGGTCGACGCGAATCAAGATGTTCTCGTCAAGGACACTGGTTTCCCTGAGTCGAAGTATTTTGCCGAAGACACTGGTTTCTTCGGGGTTGAGACGAATTGGAGTATTCCTGCGGAGACACTGGTTTCTCTGCAGGCCGACACGAATCAGGAGGCTCTCATCAAGGACGCTAGTTTCCCTGAATTGAGGTATTTGCCAAGGACACTGGTTTCCCTAGGGTTGAACTGATCTGTGGTGGTTTTTCAGGTTTTATATAAGTTACCGTCAAAATCGTGAAGCTAGGAATTTGATCTTCGCTTCGTTTGCTGGCATTGCGTCTGCTGCATCAAGACAAATGTCACAGTTGTCTCTAGGCTGTTGGTGAACCGTCGAGATTTGGCTTTCCTTTCTGGCGGAGCCTGTTGGGAAAGTATGGTTCCCTCTTTGTTTGTGCCCTTAGATTGTATACAGGGATCGATGTGATCTCAACTGTAGGGCGAAAGCTTCATCATATTTTTTATTATTGTTTTATTTCCGTGATGCTCTACCATTTCAGCTTTTTATATCGCGTATGTCGCGATTGCCCAATCATTTCGGCTATTTTTCGCGGTGCCCAATCGTTTCGGCTGTTTATTTTATTTTTACGCGCTGCTTTTTATTGCGAGTTGCCTAATCATTTCTGCTATTTTGTGTGCATACGTTTTTACTTGCTGCTTTTTTGTTGCAAATTGCCCCATCATTTCGGCTAATTCGTATGCCTGTGCGGCCTACTAGCTTTTCGCCGTAAACCTGAAATTATATACAGATTTCGGTATCAGCACCGCTGCAACTGGGATATTGCCAGGAGCGAGTCATCATTTGCCTCTGTCGATGTCGAACAAAGGTTTCTTAGCGAACAGGGTTAAGGTCCTGTCGACTAAGGCTTTTGACTTCATGAGCCGTAAGGGTCTCACAAAGGTATTTCTCCCTACAAGTCGTGAGGATCTTGTAGGTGTATTTTCTCTTTGGGAATCGTGAGGATTCCTAAGTGTATGTTCCTCTGTAAGTCGTGAGGATCCTACAAGAGGGTTTTCTCCTTTTAAGTGGAGAGGACTTATAAGGGTTGTTCATCATGCCAACATATCCCCAGTCATGGATGGGACTTGGTTAGGGAAATGTTTATTCGCGCCCGTGGATTGTATACAAGGGTCAGTATTGAGCCACTTGTAGGGCAATATCGAAGGTTGTGGGGGTTGCTTAAGCACAGGTTTAGGTCTCTGTAACTTAAGACTTTCAAATCTTATGAGCCGTGAGGGTCCCATAAGAGAGTTCTCCTTACGAGTCGTGAGGATCTCGCAAGTGTATTTCATCCTTAGGAATCGTAGGGATCCTTAAGTGTGTTGTTCCCTTGTGAGTCGTAAGGATCTCACGCGGGTGGTTTCTCCTTACAGGTCGAGAGGACTCTGCAAGTGTCCTTTTTTTAACGAGGTTGCGCCCTTTCGCGTTTTCACAAACACTCGCCGGTAGCCCTGCTGTTTTTAGTCACGGAGCCCTTTTGGGTTTTCATCCGTGCCTATTTTGCTTATGGACGTACTATTTTTTTTATTCTTTTTTTTACGAGGTCGCTCCCTTTCGGCTTTTCACGAACACTCGCCGGCAGCCTTGCTGTTTTTACTCACGGAGCCCTTTCGGGTTTTCATCCGTGCCCATTTTGCTTATGGACATACCGTTTTTATTATTTTTTATATTTTTTTATATTCTTTTTTTTATCTCGTCAGCCTAAGGATGCTGCGGTAGTAGTTTAAAGATGTTTCGGTCATTAGCTAGTTTTAGGACGTAGTGGTTCGTCGTTAGCTTAAGGACGTTTCGGTCCGTCATTAGTTTAAGGACGTTTCGGTCCGTCATTATTTTAAGGACGTTTCGGTCCGTCATTAGTTTAAGGACATTTCGGTCCGTCATTAGTTTAAGGACGTTTCGGTCCGCCGTCGCCGTATTTGAGGCGAATTTCTAGTTTACTGACTTTTCGGTCTATGGAGCTTTCCCTATGAATGAGCATGATGCCCCCGGCGTATCCACTTTTTTCGGAGCATGTGATCGTGGCGGGCTCACCTTCCAGTTTTCGGACAGCGCGAACTTCCCTTGAAGGTATTGGTCTTCAACCCAGTTTTTGAAGACGAAGCAATCTTCGATCGGGTGACTTACCGCTAGATGGTAGGGGCAGTAATTAGGATTGTTGACATCGCCTGGCTGCAACGGACCTTTTGGACTCGACCGATTGATGAGTCTGTTGCGCACTGCCAGCTCAAACAGTTTCCTTGTTTTATTCTGAGGAAATGAGTAAGGACGTCCAAGTCTCTCCTCGAAGGATGGGTGTGGACGCACGTTGTTTTGGCAAATAATCGGTCTAAGGCCACTCGATTGCTGTTGAGTGCTGGTGACAAAGGCCATTTTTCCTTTTCCTTTATCCTTTTTGTTCGCTCCGTTGTTTGCGGGTTCGGGATTCTCTCCGGGCATCGTGCAATTGCACGGCTGGCTGTTCTCGCAACTCCTCAATTCTTCAGAGACGGACTCCTTGAAGAGAGGGTTGAAGGCTATTTTTTCATCGGGGTCGCTCCCAAAGGTGGGAACTCATGGTCCCCCGGGCTCGTCCCTATGACAATTGCCGGCAACTCTTTTATGCTCATCTGTCGCACTCTTCCACTGTCTACGAGCTTCACGCTTTGTCTTGTTGACGTATTGCCTGTGGGCGACATACCGTTGCCACCAACACTTAAAGGAGTCGCAGTCTTCAGTAGGATGTGCGATCTTCTGATGAAATAAGCAGTAATTAGGATGCATCTCTACTCCACCGAGCGTGTTTTCTTTAGAGGGTGGTAGCTTCATTCCTATTGATATGGCTTTAGCAAACCTTTTCCTCGTCATGAATTTGTTTTTGTCCGCAGCGGGTGTCTTTTGATTTGACGGGAGTGCCTCGGCTCTTTCGTCTAATCGCCGGCGTTTAGCTCCTTCCAATATGGCCATCTCACGCTCTTGATTGGCTTTAACTTTCAGACGAATCTCATTCAGGAGGGTATCGATCATCTCGTCTGATGGCCACAGAAGTTCCGGTTTAGAATCCGCCCTCGTTTTCTCGACGCAAAGAGACTCTTTATCGTCTATCAATGAGTGAGAGATCACGTGACAAGTTGCCCTCGGTGCGTCCGTCTTCTTTGGAGTGTGCTGCTATGGTGGGTTTACCTTCCACTTTTCAGACAGCGCAAACTTGCCTTGTAGGTATTGGTCTTCAATCCAGTTTTTGAAGACGTAGCAATCCTCAATCGGATGACCCAACACTCGGTGGTAGGGACAGTAACTGGGATCATTGACATCGTTCGGCTGCAACGGGCGTCTTAGATCTGGCAAATTGATGAGCCTGTTGCGCAGTTCCAGCATGAACAGTCTTCTCGTTTTATCTTGAGGAAACGAGTAAGGACGTCCTAGCCTCCTCTCGAGGGATAGGTGTGGACGCATATTGTTTTGACGAACAACCGGCTTCAAGTTGCTCGGCTGTTGTTGAGCATTGGCGGCGACGATCGTTTTCCCTTTCCCCTTCTCATTTCGAGAGTCCTGCTTTGGAGGAGACGGTCTATGGCCCATCTGATCCATTTGGGCCAGTTTGTCGATCAGGACCTGGAAGGTAGTCGGCTTAAAGAACATCATGAACTGTGAAATAGTTGCATGAGGATCTAAGGTGCCCACGAACATGCCCACTGCCGGCGCTTCTTCAATGCGTTGATCGCATTTTGACCATAAGTTTCGCCACCGTATAGCATATTGGACCCATGTCTCACCCGGCTTCACCCTGGCATTAATCAACGCCATTATCGGGGTGCGTTCACTGGCACTTGCGAAGCGCTGGGTGAACAACAACTCCATTTCAGCAAATGTCTTAACAGAGTCGTTTGGGAGCTCGGAGTACCACTCGAACGCTGTATCCGATAAGCTACCGACGAACTGGCGAAGCAACAATTTATTATCACCGCGAGTGTTGCCGCAAAGCGCCCTGAACTGGGAAACGTGCTGGTGGGGATTGCCAGTCCCCTTATAAACATGAAATTTTTGTATTGTATAGCCCGGCGGGTACTTAATCTGATCGTACCAGCTCGGATATGGCCGTCCCGTTTTTACGACCTGACTGGCTGCCTCAGTCGTCTGATGAACCCGGATCTGCTGAGCTATATATTCGTCCAAGTCAGCTTTGGAGATTGTCTCTTCCTTGGCTGTTGACAGAGCCGGTGGAGGATTTGACGTTTCTCCCCTGTCGTCTTCAAGGACGATCGGAGGATCTTCGGCAGGAGGATCTTGTTGAATCATCATTCCCACCATGTCCTGGAACAGGAGGGCCATTCGCTTTATATTGGCTTCTTGTTCAGCAGCCTCTTTATCCTTCTTCTCCAATATCCGACGAAGGAATTCAGCGACAGTTTCTTGCTCCTGGCGTTGATCAGATGATGCTTCGGGGCTTTCTTTTGTCTCAGTGAGTGCAGCCATCGCTTTCATCATTTCCTGGAGCTTCTGCTGCTGCTCCTGAGCTTTGGTCACTGACCGTGTAAGCGGTCTATGACCTGTAGATGCACGGCTGTCCTCCTTTCCCGACGCCATGTATACAGTATGGACTACATTGCCCCTGGACTTAGGGCATTTAGGCTCGCCGCCTTTAACATTTGCCACGGGCGTGGGAATTTTCTCCGGCCTCCTTCTCTTGTGAGTCGTTGAAGTTGAAGGGGCCGTTGCAGCGGGCACCCTGGTGATTGTCGTCTTTTGCTGTTTGATTGGATGGTCCTTATCTTCCTGTACTTTCGCCCTTTCCTGCTGACGAGAGTGACCTTGGTCAATTACGGAGTCTTGAACCCTTTGCCAAACTTTATAAACTTTGGAGGATAGCCGCTGAGGGGGCTGCTCCAGCTTCGTTTCCGGAACCCTCTCCGCAGGTGGAGGAGATCTTTTTAGTGTAGCAGTTGGAGAGTTCTGACGTACCCTCCTAAGTGGTTCAAAGCTGTTCCCAGTTAGAACAGCAGCATTAACTTCCACCACTGGAGCAGGTGGAGTTAGCCCTGAGGGGGAGTTGCCCCCAGCCTTCCTTACTCGGCGCCAGTGGCGACGTCGAGCATAACGAGCCGTTGGGACTGGCTCGGCGATAGGGACAGCTTCATCTTGCCCCCTGTCCGAATGAGGCGCTGCTGGTGCCAGCCTCTTAAAGACTGAGGTTGTCCTTTGAGTGGCGATATTCAATCTGTCAAAGACAGATCCTCGAGCAGGGGCAGAAGCCGGAATAGTCAGCCTTGAAAAGACCGACTCTTTGACAGGAGAAGCCGCCTTGGCGACTTCAGGAGCAATCGTTGCTGCCTTCCTTGGGACAGCCACTTTAGGGTTCATAGGCTTCTTGGCGGGCCCATCAGAGTTTTGATCCAGCCTGGTAAAGACCGAGGCTGCTGGTTTGATATTGGACGACCCGTTGAAAGGGGCCGTTGTAGCAGTGAGCCGATTGAAAACCGATTTCTTGTTCGCTTCTGGTGCGGGCACTGGAATAGCGAAGCTTGCAGGCGGGAGCATGGTCCCGAAAAATAGGTCGGTGGTGGCCTGGGTCATCTGTTCTACCGGCATGGCAAGGATGGAGGCCGCGTGAGGCCCATAGGCTACGCCTCCAGGTGAGGCGGAGCGTTGATTGCACTTGCACTTTGAGCAGCTTGAGCAGTTGGAGGCCATTGGTGCTTGATTTCTGCGCCAGGTAAAAGACCAAATCTTAGTAACTTGAAATCCAAAGGCAACCATTAACAAACTGCGATTCGTTCGTGAAGACGACACACGAAGTGTGGAGTGGAAAGAGGAAAAGGTCCCACCGGGCGTGCCAGAATCTGTTCCCCTCCGAATGGCGGCCGAGACGCGGAAGTCTACATGCCTCTGGTTCAGGGAAGATGCTATTTGGTTTTATCCGTCCATCTCTCCGAAGATGCCAAGTTGATTTATGGCACCGTGTATCGGAGGTTTAGACGGATGCGGCCGATATAGCAGACGTCGTCAGATTCCCCCTCGCTTGAGGGGTTTTTGATTGTGGGGACGCTCTTCCCTGCAGGCGCAAGCCCCCGCAGTTAATTATGTTACCGCATCGCGGTAACAACTTTCTCCTTCTCCATAATTTCACATCGTGTCGTGGGTGTTTGTTTTGTTTGTGGTTGCCCATGGATTGTATACGGAGACTAAGTTATGCCGTCGCCCGTAGGATGTGGATTAGTCCAAATCCGTAGTTACTTAAATTTGGGTTTGGTGTTTTAGTTTAAGGATACGTTAGCCATATTGAGGCTAAGATCAACTTAAACGCTCGTTAAGGATACGTTACTAATCTCCAGACTAAGATCAACTTAACGGGATCGTTTAGATCCAACACAAGAGCAATTGGCTCTATTGTTTAGTTTAATGACATTGCGGTCGATTTCCAGTTTAGGGACATGGTGGTCCATTGTTCCAGTTTAGGGACGTAGTGGTCCATTGTTCTAGTTTAGGGACGTAGTGGTCCAGGTTAAGGACATCATAGTCCATGAGTTTAAAGACCCCACAGTCCGTGAAATGTGTGGTTGTCGGGACCCGTCACCTCTCTGACGTCGTTGAAGGATTACAACGATAGGTGTCAGAGGAGTTCAGAGATGTACTCTTGAACCGGATGTAAATTAATTTAGGAGAGCAATCTTGCTCAGTAAATTTAGTTTGAGGACTTACGGCCATGATTGGGCTAAGTCCAGTTGAATATGTTCAACGTTTTTCTTTATCTTTGGCCTATTAGGCCTGTGCTAGGGCTTTGCCCCTGTTTAATAATGCACTGTATTTTATTCTGGCTTGTTAGGCCTTTTTTGATTTGGGCTCTGTCCCTTTATGAATGATGCAGAGCATTTGTTTGGGCTCTGCCCTTCTTTAAAATAATGCCTTGCATTTAATTTGGCCTGTTGGCCCTTTTTAATTGGGCTTGGCCCTTCTGTAGATAATGCGGTGCATTAATTATCTGAAAGTAGCTTGTCAGGCGCTTTGCGCCAGTTATTGAGCGCAAGCGCATGTGAAGGTGACACGTGTCACACTCTGGTGAGTGCAAGAGCAACAGCGCAGTGCGCTGCATCAGTGCGCTGCGCTGTTGCGCCACTGACACGTGGCGCTCTCTGGTGGCTTGTGCCAACCCAGGAGCGCAACAGTGCAGTTTTTGCAAGTGCAAGGCACTGTTTCAATAACTTGATCCAATTTTGGATTCAAGAAAAGAATCTTTAAGATTCCAGAACCAATGGTTCATAAGAAAGTGCAAGGCACTATTATTATTTATTTTTTATTGAAGATCATTTATCTTGTTCTTAGATCAATGATTTATTCAGAAGAAATTCTCCTTTTATAAAGTTTTTTTTTTAACCTTTTTTCTTCTTGAGTTCTTTCTCAAAATTCTTCAGAGTTCTCTATGGTTTTTGTTGTTTTTCTGAAGTTCTTGATGTCGACCCCCTTTGAATTGGGGTCTAGGGGCCTTTATATAGTGCCCATAAATTTGTTGAAGAGATCATTCTCTGAGTGATTTGGGGAATTTTCCCCACCGTTGGATCTTTGATCCAAGAGCTCCTGTTTTACAGAAGACAATCTTCTTATTTGAACTGAAAGATCTTACTAGAATTTTAATTCTGTTTGGCGCAAATGCCTCAGCGCTTGACACGTGTCACACAGAGCATAGCGCAGCGCAACTGCGCTTGCGCGACTGCGCTGACACGTGTCGCGCAGCGCAGCGCCTGCGCGACTGCGCTGACACGTGTCGCGCAGCGTAAGCGTTGCTTCCTTTAATTTTTGTTTTAAATAGAGGCTTGCTCTGATTGGGCGTGCTGCCTTGGGCACTGCGCTGACGTATCAGCTTCAGACACGTGGCGCATTACGCGCAGCGCACGGGATTTGAAGCGTTGCTTCGATTTTCGAATTTTTGAAATTCAAACAGAGCTTTGCTCTGATTGGGGGAAACAGGTGTTTTTAGGCTCTACTCTGGCATGACTTATTGCGCTATTAGGGGTCTGACGGCTACCGCCCCATAGGCCCTATATGCGATACTCTTAGATGAACAGACCGGTCTATACGGAGATTGTCACAGATAGGCTCAGTAGGAGTTCGGATGAGTTTGCTCATCGGCCTTCTTATCGACAGATATCTGGGTAACCGTTACGTGCAGCTAGTACCGCTGACGTGCTTGTGGTTAAATCCACTGCCAGCTTACCGTCGAGTCTTTAGAGTCCCACACAGAGGGTTTCCCTGCTTCGGGCGAAACGATGTAGAGGTCGTATGGTTTTACTACAGGGTTCGATCACATACGTGTACTTGTGCACCTAGTATGTTCGGGCGGATAATACTAGTGGGCTTTGGTTTAAGCCGGATCCCAGTATTAGATTATTGGATTAGTTTCGACTCATTGTATTCGTGTTTTTCGGCATACAGATACGGGTATGTATATACGGTGAGGGGTATTCTTGTAATTTACTCAAGTATACTTCAAGAAGGGGACACCTCATTTGTGGTTTTATCTTTTGATTAAAAGATAAATGAGGTGGAGGTATGATGTGTTATTTTGTGATAAATGAAACATGGCTACTTGGTGACTCATGGATGACTATTGAGGCAATAGTGGACTTAAATATTTTGTCAGATATTTGGTGAGATATTTTGTGAGATATTTTGGCATGCTTCATAGTCATCTCAAGTAGCCATATTCATTTCATTATTATCTCAAACACTCTCTCACCTCAAGAGCTCATTTCTTCTCCCTTAAACCCTAATTATCTCATGTGTTGAAAAACCTAGGGTTAGTGAGACTAAACTATCTATAATCACTCTCTACATCTTCTAGGCTAATTAGATTAGCACACTAGGTATCCTAGTTATCTCATCTTAGTGGTAAAAGCTCTTAGTAGACACTCTCGGGTGGATCTTCTTTGACTCGAGGAGGCCTGGAGGAGGCGCGATCCATACACTCTTCAAGGAGCACAAGAAGAGTAGGAGGAGTACAAGAAGAAGAAGGACTTTATACTTGAGGTATAACTTTCTCACATAATAGTTAAATCTCTTAGTTCTTTTGTTAGCTAGGGTTTATTATCGATCCTAGAGTTTAGTCGGTATTGCGAAGCATATAAAAAAAATCTTTTTTTTGCAAACTCCGCCTCTCCGCGAACCCGCGGGGTGTGCGACATCAACATACAGTGGTATAAGAGACAACTAAACCCTAAACTAACAGGTTAAACGAGAAGTAAAACTCTGAAACCGATATAACTCCGAAACATCGAAACAAAGATCCAAGTTTCTGTCGAATTTTTCAGAGGCTCTAAATTTTTTTTAAACAATTGCAGAGTGCTCTTCTTCTTACCACTAGAACACCATATAATTACGAACCCAAAACTCCAAAACATGGCCGGCCAAAAGATTGAAATAACCGGCATGGCCGGTTTTTGTACTGAATTTTGTGTTTAGGTTTCTGTGGTGTTCTTGTCATTGGATTTAGGGTTTCAGGAGATGTTTGATTTTGCTAAGTTTGCATATAATGTTATCTTTCTGTTATGGCAATACAGAGTGTTTCGAAATCACGGTTTTAACGTTGTTTATAGTTTCAATTTGATATATGTGTTTGTAAACTTCCTTTAATTTCTATATGTTGGTTAGTTAGGGGTTGCACATATCTGTGTTGCTGTTGTTGTTGGTTTGTGGATATGGAATATTGGATCGTCGATGATGAATAGCCGGGGGATGTAAGATGAGAGTTTCTTTCATTCGATATAAAATGTAATATTGATGTAATATTTTTTTTCGGGGAACATTCGGGTTGAGGTTGTAGCCACTGTTGTATTATTTCATTTACTGTTTTTGCTCCTTGGATAAACCCAAGGTGGGGTGCACAAACTACCGGGTTATTTGAAGTGCCGAGTGGCCTACTCATTTTATTAAGGGAGGTTACTTCACTTCGGGAATTTGGCGGGTAGTTTGTGCACCCGTAGCGGTCTAGGGTGGGGTTTGGCTATTCATCACGACCGTGGAATCCGTATTTCGTTACAGGCTTAAACGAAATGCCGAATTCCTAGTATATCCATTATGTTCATCTGTGATCTGGAATGCTTAATTTTGCGTGAGACGAATGGTTATATTATATATGTTATATAATAGACGTTGCTTATGTTTTGCATCCGTGCTAGTCCAGCCCTCGCTCTGGCGTTAGTTAAATAACCTAACGGTGTTAGACGGGCCCAGTGGAGAATGCGGATGGGATAAGCAAAGCAAACAAACCAAAGTTGAATCGTTGGAATAATTTCAAAAACCACTCGGTTTTTTCCAAAAAGAAAACTTTTAAATGCGGAGCTGAAACCACTCCTTTAAAAAGCTACCATGGTTCCTTCGATTATATCAAGTTCATTACGTTCACGGTTTATCCAAAACCATTCGTAGCACTCCGCCATTTCAGATGGATATTCAATAGTATTCAAGCTATGTATTTTGACCTTCGCCAAGACATAGTGATTGGTAACTGCTGAATATTCATTTGTTGCATAGATAGATGCATTGGTTTGGGACATTCGTACTACTATTTTGGCCTTCGTTAAGGGTATGTTCGGGTGGGTTCAAATTAACCTGGATAATGACGGATAGAACTTGACTTGCGAATTATAATATGTTGGCCTTCGTCAAGGTCATAAGAGCTGGGGGAAAAATTCCACATCGGGAGTTTCTAAAGAAACTGAAACTTGCTAGTGTTGCATACCATTTGGAGTGTGATAATTTTGGTAGGATTCCTTCAAGGTTATCACACAATGATATTTGGATCCCGATCCTACTGTGAGTATCCGCTACTCCTCGGGAGATTTTTTCACTTAACGATCAATGCCATAAACCTAGTAGGTGTCTAGAACAATGGTAGCGGGGCTATGCCTCCAGGGAAAAGAGGTTATTTAATTAAGGAACTTCGCGAAAGCGTTGTAAAACCTCCCTCGAAGTACCGCACTAGCCTGGCTGAAAGGTTTCGCAAGAATTATACGGTGAGATTAATCCTGACTAATTCTTATTTTATGGTTTAAGGAAAGATTCGTGAAATAGTGGGAGCCATCCTGTTTAGATAAATTAAAAACCAATTTAAACTTGCAATAGTATCATGCTAAATTGTTTCTTCTCTCTCTTCTAATTGCAGCGACCAAGATGACCGGCCTTAAGTTACTTTTAGATAAAAATATATTGACGGGGCCAAACTATAAAGATTGACTCAGGAATGTCCAGTTGGCCATCACATATGACAAACTGAGCTATTTTCTTACTACTAAAGCCCCCGCCGTCCCAGGTCCAGATTCAAGGGTCGCGGATAAGAAGATCCGTAAGACCTGGGAAATTAACAATGTGAAAGCCAAGTGCCTTGTGCTGGCCTCTATGGATAATAAACACCAGAGGCAGAACGAGAAGATGGATCTTGAATCCATCTTCCTCTATACCAAGGACTTATATGGAGAGAAATCTTGTATCGTAAGATATGAGACCTCGAATAAAACATTTCAAGTGAAATTGGCTATCGGGTCATCTGTAGGGGACCACGTCCTTAAGATGATCAGCTTGATTGAAGAGCTCACGGACCTGAGGACCACGCTGGAGAACGAGCTGTATACACACTTGATTCTACAGTCCCTCCCCTCTACCTACGCCCAATTTATTTTGAATTTTAACATGCAAGATAAGGAAGTTACACTTCCAGAACTCCTCAACATGTTGAGGAGCGCTGAGGGCACCCTGCAGAAGTCCAGAAAGATACCCTCTTTACTTGTTGGAGGATCTTCCTCTTCTAGATTCAAGGCGAAAGCCAAGGGGAAGAAGAAAAAGGCCCCCACCAAGCCGAAAGGCGGTGTTAGTAAGGTAGAGGAAAGGGGCAAGGCAAATGTTGAGGGGGCGACGGTAGGGAAGGAAGAATGTTTCTACTGTCACAAGAAGGGTCATTGGAAGAAAGATTGCAGGGCCTGGAAAGCCCAGAACCAGGATGCGAAGCAGGTTGTGGCTTCGGATTTAGGTGTGTTTGTGATTAAAAAATATCTGTCAATCAACTCTACTTCCTGGGTATTGGATACCGGATCAGGATAACATATTTGTAATTTTTTGCAGGAACTGAGAAACCGTAGAGTTTTGAAGGCAGGTGATATGATCCTCAGGGTTGCTAACGGAGCGAGTGTGGATGCTGTGTCCGTAGGGGAATATCATCTAGGATTGACAAGTGGGTATATTTTGGTTTTGCGCAACTATTTTTGTGTACCTAGTTTGGCTTGTAATATCATTTCTGTATCTTTGTTATCTAAAAAAGGTTATGATTTTACTTTTGTAAGCGATGTCGTAAAGATCCACCTTAATCATGGTTTGATTGGGTCGGGTACACTAAACAACGGTATATACGTATTAAACCAACTGCAAGTTTTCAACGTCCAGAACATACACAAAAGAAAGCCTCCAGAATTAAATCAAGCTTTCTTATGGTATTGTAGACTGGGTCACATCAATGAAACACGGTTGACCAAGTTACATAAAGAGGGATATTTGGATCCATTCGAATATCAGTCTTGTGCAACTTGTCAATCATGTCTCAAAGGAAAGATGACAAAGACTCCGTTCACCGGACACAGAGTAAGAGAGAGCGAGCTCTTGGGACTCATACACAGCAACGTGTGTGGTCCAATGTCTATACATGAAAGAAGTAGTTATTCCTATTTCATTAATTTTACGGATGATTTCTTTAGGTATTGACATGTCTTCTTAATGAAATATAAATCTGAGGACTTTGTGAAATTCCGAGAATATAAGAATGAAGTGGAAAAACAAACCGGCAAAAGTATCAAGACACTTAGATCTAATCGAGGTGGTGAATACTTAAGTGCTGAGTTCCTGGATTACTTAAAAGCGAATGGAATTCTCTCTCAGCTTATTCCTCCATACACACCACAACACAACGGTGTATCGGAAAGGCGGAACCGAACCTTATTGGATATGGTATGTTCCATGATGAGTAATGCTGAGTGACCGCGATCCTTCTGGGGCTATGCACTAGAATCAGCTGCATATCTTTTGAACACGGTTCCTACCAAGACTGTTCCTACCACACCATATCGAATGTGGAATAGGAAGAAATCCTATCTTCAATATCTGAAGATATGGGGATGTCCAGCTTTTGTTAAAAAGCAGCATGCGGACAAGCTCGAGGCACGCTCAGTACTGTGTAAGTTTGTGGGATACCCAAAGAACTCCACGGGGTGTCTTTTCTATTACGCAGAGGAATAAAAGGTTTTTGTTTCTCGTCATGCCCACTTCTTGGAAACTCAATTTTTAGAAAAAGAGATAAGTGGGAGCGCAATAGAACTGGAAGAAATTCCAGAAATGGAAGAAATTCCAGAAATGGAAGAAATTCCAGAACTGGAAGAAATTCCAGAACAACAAGCTATTACTGAAAGCATGGTGGAACTAGAAGTTTCAAAAGAACAGGACATCCCTATGCCACTCCGCAGGAGTAGTAGGCTGTCTCATCGATCCGAGAGATACTACGGTTTTCTCGTAGACGGGGATAAAGAGGATTGCATCATTGCCAATGATGAGCTAACTGGCTTCCAGCAAGCCATTCAGAGTAGAGACTCGGTAAAATGGCTGGATGCAATGCTAACCGAGATGGAGTCCATGTACACTAACAAAGTATGAACTTTGGACATTGCTCCAGAAGGGGTAAAACCCGTAGGCTGCAAATAGATCTTCAGAAAGAAGATTGGTGTAGATGGATAGGTTGAAACTTATAAGGCTAGACTTATTGCAAAAGGTTTTCGTCAAAGACCTGGTTTGGACTATGATGACACCTTTTCTCCAGTGGCTATGCTCAAATCCATTCGGATCCTTCTTGTCATTGCTGCCTTTCACGATTATGAGATTTTGCAGATGGACGTAAAGACCGCTTTTCTAAATGGGAATTTGGAAGTGTGAGTTTATATGGATTTTTCAGAGTGGGAGCAGCGAGAAAGTGTGCAAGTTGCTTAAATCCATTTATGGATTAAAGCAGGAATCGCGGAATTGGAACTTCTGTTTTGATGAGACGGTCAAAGAATTTGACTTTATCAAAAATCCAGATGAACCATGCATCTATAGTAAGATTGTAGCAAGAACTGTTGTATTCCTCGTCTTGTACATGGATGGAATTCTCTTGATAGGAAATGACATTCCTATGCTACAATCAGTCAAAAGATTCTTGTCACAATGGTTCTTCATGAAAGACCTGGTTGATGCCTCTTATATTCTGAGGATCTAGATCTATCGTGATAGATCTAAGAGAATGTTTGGACTTTCACAATCCAGGTACACCGACACCATACTGAAAAGATTTAGTATGGAAAATTCAAAGCGCGGTAATCTACCGGCTTATCACGGAATCACCCTTTCCAAAGAGATGTCTCTCAAGACTGATTTGGAAAGGGATCGCATGTCAACTATATCCTACGCTTCTACGGTAGGCTCTATAATGTATGCGATGTTGTGCACCAGACCAGATGTTGCTTATGCACTAAACGCGGTAGTCCAGTATCAGTCAAACCCTGGGGAGAAGCACTGGATAGCAGTAAAGAACATTCTCAAGTACTTGAGAAGGACTAAGGGGATGTTCTTGGTGTACGGCGGAAAAGACCTCCAAATCGAGGCCTTTGCTGAATCCAGCTTCCAGAGTGATAAGGATGACTCCAAGTCCATGTCGGGTTATGTCTTTATCCTCAATGGAGGGTCGGTCTGTTGGAAGAGCTCCAAGCAGGACAACGTTGCTGACTCGATGATGGAAGCGGAGTATATTGCCGCATGTGACGCCGCAACAGATGCAGTCTAGATAAGAAAGTTAATAACAGAACTTCAGGTGGTTCCATCTATTGTTGATCCAATACCTATGTATTGTGACAACAATGGGGCTATAGCTTTAGCGAAGGAACCCAGGACCCATCAGAAGTCCAGACATATCTTGAGGCGGTATCACTTGAACAGGGAGATCGTGGATCGCCGGGAGATCAACGTACGGAGAGTTGATACGGAGAACAACACTGCGGATCCACTCACAAAGGCCATCCCTCAGACGTAGTTCAAGAAGCTATTAGAGATGATAGGTCTGCGATATGCCAATACATGGCCTTAGTGCAAGTGGGAGATTGTTAGTGATATATGCCCTAGAGGCCATTATTGTATCATACTGAATTGTATATTACATTTTGGAAGCTTGGGATATACACGGATTTTTTGACAGTCTTTCTCAATATTGTAGTATGCTACTTGGTTAGTTTCTATCTTAATATGTGTATATGTTTCGTTTAGCGTATCGCTAATACATATTGGTGGAGCCCTTAGGATCTTTGCTTGACTACCAGCGTTGTGATGGTAGTCACAGTAGTGGGAGTTGGATAGTCTATAAGCACATCCTTATACAGATCCTTAGTCACAGGATTATCAAGACAGAGCATCGATACTCCATAGTAGACTAGTGTATACGCTTCTCATCCCAGCAGGGGAGATGGTCTTTCCCACAACCATTAGTACGTCGTACTGGAGATAGTATGCAGGTGCTCATTGGGTTATGAGTTACACTGGACGGACTCGTGGGGAACTGTTGGATGGTACTATACCTAGCGTTAGGTAGAAGTTCCCATGTGACATGAGTACAACATAGTCCGTTGACTTGACACTGCTACTTCATCTCGAGTGTGTTCCCACTGTTCTTAGATTACTACCCTACCACGGCTCTGATGAGTTGTGAAAATAGGTAGTAGTTGGGTGTAGTCCCGAAGCACTTGGAGGCAATAGCGGTTAGATAGGATTCGTCTCTCCTGGTATTGGGGTTTGATGTCACGCTGTGTTCGGAAAGCCATTACACAAAGTCCGCGGCCAGGGCAAGTGAGATTTACCGGTAGGTACTCTAGTAGTTTCTTAGGGTGTTTTTGGGCTCTACTCCGGCATGACTTATTACGCTATTAGGGGTCTGGCGGCTACCGCCTTCTAAGCCCGATATGCGATACTCTTAGACGAACAGACCAGACTTTACAGAGATTGTCATAGATAGGCTCAGTAGGAGTTCGGATGAGTTTGCTCATCGTCCTTCTTATTCATAGATACCTAGGTAGCCGTTACGTGCAACTAGTACCGCTGACGTGCTTGTGGTTAAACCCACTGCCAGCGTACTATCGAGTCTTTAGAGTCCCACACAGAGGGTTTCCTTGCTTCGGGCGAAACGATATAGAGGTTGTATAATTTTACGACAGGGTTCGATCACATACGTGTACTTGTGCACGTAGTATGTTCGGGCGGATAATACTAGTGGGCTTTGGTTTAATCCGGATGCCAGTATTAGATTATTGGATTAGTTTCGACTCATTGTATTCATGCTTTTCGGAAAACGGATACGGGTATGTATATACGGTGAGGGGTATTCTTGTAATTTACTCAAGTATACTTCTAGAAGGGGACACCTCATTTGTGGTTTTATCTTTTGATTAAAAGATAAATGAGGTGGAGGTATGAGGTGTTATTTTGTGATAAATGAAACATGGCTACTTGGTGACTCATGGATGACTATTGAGACAATAGTGGACTTAAATATTTTGTCAGATATTTGGTGAGATATTTTGGTATGCTTCATAGTCATCTCAAGTAGCCATATTCATTTCATTATTATCACAAACACTCTCTCACCTCAAGAGCTCTCTTCTTCTCCCTCAAACCCTAATTGTCTTATGTGTTGAGAAACCTAGGGTTAGTGAGACTAAACTATCCATAATCACTCTCTACATCCTCTAGGCTACTTAGATTAGCACACTAGGTACCCTAGTTACCTCATCTTAGAGGTAGGAGCTCTTAGTAGACACTCTCGGGTGGATCTTCTTTGACTCGAGGAGGCCGAAGAGGAAGCGCGATCCGTGCGCTCTTCAAGGAGCACAAGAAGAAGAGGAGGAGTACACGAAGAATAAGGACTTGATACTTGAGGTATAACCTTCTCACATAGTTGTTAAACCTCTTAGTTCTTTTGTTAGTGTTCAGACTAGAATATTGCATTTCAATACCGCTCATTCATTATCTATTTTTTTTATATATCGGTATTATTAACCGGTGTTTGCTCAGTAATACAGATTACAAGTATCCGTGACAAAACACTAGAAATACATCCAGAATCACGGATATATCATTTGTGAGCCAACACTGCAGCCAGAACTGGAAACCGACCGATATCCCAAGAGTTTTTTTGTAAACAAGTGTGTGCACAATATTTTGGTCCAACACATAACATGTGTACACACTAACTCTTGGGTCTTAGACCATGGACCTAGGGGGCAGCCATGGCATGAAGGCTCATGGCAAGTGGGCATGAGAAGTGATGTGCATTTATTGCAAAAATTAGTGATGTGATTTGTATCTACCAAGTTCCCTCCAAAACTCTGAAGACAAAGCAGGTTGTTTTAGACCAAGCAAACAACACCAGAGTCATGCTGGGGACAACAAAAGACCACACTACAAATACGAGACCCAGACCTCGGAATTTGGCCGAGCACATTGCCTTCCTATCCGGCGTCGCCGGCCCCACCACCTCCTGTGGGCCCCATCTTTCTAATAGCCCTCCACTACTGCCTTTTAATCATTATTTTATTATTTGCTTATTTAGTTTTTGTGCCTATATATAGCAGGCAGTGGGCAAGGGTTCATGGTCTCACATTGTATCTTTCATTTTACACTTTGTAACTCTTTTGTTTTCTTTTTAGTTCTTGTACATAGCTTCCCCTTGAGTTCTTAACCTTCTCTTGATCTTGCAACCTCTCGATTGAGCTTACAAGTTTAAGGGTTGGTTATTGATTTCAAGGGTTGTATCAGTCTTCAAGTTTAATAAAGTTCTCTTTTATGTCTTCATTCACCATGAGTTCTTTGTCTCTTCTTGATCTTGCAACCTCTTCATTGAGCTTGCAAGTTTAAGATTTGGTTATTGAACCCATGTCTTGTTTTGGGTTCTATAGTTCTTAATCTTTCTTACTTGCTCTTTTACTTACTTGCATTTTCATTCTTGTCTTTTATTACTTGCAATTTATTACCATGTCATTTACATTCTTGTAATGCGTTTCTTTTCTTTGTTTATCTTCTCTTTTGTTCTCTCATTTTGGTTTGTTTTGTGAATGGTTGTTAATATGGTGTTGTTAGGAATAAATACGATATTGTAAGTTAAGGTTTTTTTGCTCATTTCCGTTTCCCGTATTTTCCATTGAACTCCATTCAAATTTTACACAAGCGCTCCGTTAGGCACCCTACCCTACCAAGGTAATGGTGATTCCTAACCACGACCGATTGCGTTCGGTTTGGCCGGAGGCGAAAGCAAGAGACAAAAACGGAAGGACAGGGTTCAATAAGCCGGATTCCACGAATACTGTGCTTAAGTACCCTAATCCACGTTGTTGCCGATTGCTCTAGCTTCATTCGTTAAATTCGGCTCAAAGGTTTTAGTGCGGATTCCTTAGCTTACACTTTTTGTATCTTTTCCTAACAACTTTATACTCGCATATAACACTTAGGTTAGATACGAACTTTCCACCCACACGCATTAACTCGTTACGACAAGAACGTAAATCGCTCCGTCTCCCTGTAGATCGACCCGTGCTCATCGCGGCTAGCTGCAAAGTGACACCGTCTTGATTGTGGTTAAACTTTAATTCTTTCAATCAAATAGCGCCATTGCCGGGGAGACGGTAACGTTTTTATTCTTGTTATTTCGGTTTAATCATTGTACATCTCATCTATACCACTAACCCTATTTTCAAAACAACATAAAAATTTCAAAACCAAAACAAAAACAAAAAAAAACTAACTAAACTAACCATTTTGTTCTCTGGAATTCTTACCTGCAACCACTCTGGAACTAAACAGAAAAAACAAACAATACCAGTGAGATACTAGTAGAACAGTATGATCACAAAAGAAAATTGGAGACCATTCTCTAAAGACGATCCGGCGACATCTCCTCCAACTCCGGCGACGCCGGCCATACCCCCTCCTTCTGCCTCCAATTTCTCTTCTGTGCTCCAGTGTTCTATTTTTGTCCTATTTTTATTGTTTGTTTTTTATAATTATTAGTGTCCAGGTATTTGGGCATTCGTATCGCTTTTTCGCACTAATATCCATTTTTTCGACATTTCAGATTTTTGTGGATTTGCGAACTGCGATTGTGGAGAACAAAGTGTACATTCCAAGCCAAGATGATTACGACGTACAGTGCCAAAGATCTGGCTAGTTTGACCCGCGCAAGCGAACATTTCAAGCTATTCGGATTTAGTTTCAACGCTGGTTTCTAAACCCGAAAATTTATCGGTACGTATTTCTTAAACACCTTCTTCTCAAATTCGACGCATCCAATATTCTATCTTTGCAGGATTCTTTGCAAGTTCGCTAGCAAACGTTAAAAATTGACTAACCCGTATTTGTTGCAGTGCTGTGCTTAACATAAAAAACGATTGTTTGATTTTTTGTATAATTTTTTTATTGCGCATTGCATACATTAATACGGACTTAAGGGCAAGCGAACCCCATAACATACGGTAAAGGATTTCATCACCTTTTCTGTGGCTCACAAATCACGAACTTGAGCATAACGTTTACCCGCACAAATTTTAAAAGAAACTAGACTTTAAGCCTTAAGGATTTCACGCTCACTAGGAGAAGTTAACTGTGTTTAGAACACCGCTTAACGGTATATTGTTTACGGGGTGTCTAGGAAAGTGTTAATGGCGAAACCGCCAAAAGAGAAAGGGTTATTTAATTAAGGACCTTCGCGAAAGCGTCGGAAAACCTCCTCTTATCTCTGCACTTACCTGGCCTCGTGATCTGTGTATCTTGAGCCCGTTTCTCGACAGAGTTTTACTTCTACAATCAAGTTCTGGAGCAGGTCTAGTTGACTTAGGTGAACCCTAGACCGATTAGGTGCGTGGTATTTTTGTGTCGTGATTGTTTTTGTCTAGATTCTTTTTGTATGTATATTTCATTTTGTTGTTCATAACTAACTAAAAAACAAAAAAAATCACATTCTTTTTCCCCTCCTTTTCTCTTCCTTTCTTTCTTTCTTCATATCATGGGTACCCCACCTCGAAAAACTCTTGCCGAACTTTGGTACCCACAACCAGACATCACTTCTTACGGTTCTTGCTTTGGTCGAACGTCGAACGATCCCTCCATGCCAAAAATTTCTTTGAAAGATCGGATAGACGCGTCTAGGACGAACAACTGGGCTCTGCAATCCACTTCGTATCAACCGTTTCAAACATTCACCGCTTCTTACGTTGATACCCCATTTGAGAGTCCGGTTGTAACTCCGAAACCCATGTCCATTGCTGAACATATTGAACAATCCCGTAGCTGATCTTTCACTCCTGTCACCACTGCATATTCTTGGGATCAACAATTCCATTCACCTTCTTATCCAAATGTTGATCCTACCCCTGTCCAACCATTCAATTCCTATCTATCCTACCCAACTTTTGCACCTTCCCTAGACATTGCTTCTACACAGCCATTTGGGAGTTTCCAGTATCAAAACAACTTTGAATGTTTTACTGAAACCCCTTCACAACCCGTGTCTAGTCTGGAACGGTAGTTAGAAGACATCCGGGTAGCGTCATACCAACAGATGATGGATTTGAATGCGTCCATGGCTGCCCTCATACAACCTAGTGACCCGGTAGCTAGTTTCCAACTAGCTCCAAATTTTCCAATATATGAAGAGGCGGTAGGACAGGCTGAGAATTTGAGTGGAGAGAGTGAGAGGTACACCCTTCCAAATCAAACCTACCCGTCCCAAATTGAATCCCACAACTCCTGTTTTGAAAGTCTATCGAGTTTCCTAAATGATTCATCGATTGAAGATAGAAGGGTTAATGAGTTGTGCGATTTTGTAGTGTTTGATTTACCTGATTGTGAAGGGTCCTTTTTGAGTGAAACTACACCCAATCCTTTTGACCTCTACACCTCCATCTTAGAACCAGAATCGATTGAAATCCATGCTTTTGATGAGGTGTCTGAGAATATTGATTTTCACTTGATTGAGGATATTGACGCTGGGGATATTTTGGATGATGAACCCGCGGATTTGGATGAGTTTTTCTCTCCAATTCATCATCCTGAGTCATTAGCCGTTTTTCCGGAATTTTATACGCGTCTTGATTTTGATGAGTATTGCATGGATAAGCTCAATTTTGAGGAAAATTTTGAGGATATTCTTGAAGATGAACCAGTTTTGCTTGATGAGTCGGATTTTGCAATTCATCCTATCCCTTTCATTGACTGTGTGCACCCTACGGAACTTTTAACCGAAAACTTCCTCAACCACTTCCCTCCATCCTTTCCATCGTTCCAACTTCGCAAGAAACCGTATCACTTTCATTTCTTATGTCTTGTTTACCATGATCAGCGTACCCATGTTTTCTCATGAATCTTGAGGGATTTGACCTTATCTCTCGACAGGTTGATAGATTTGCACAATCGCTTTTTACACATCGGTCATTACAAATTGTGCTAATCTATTCACTCTATTTCCACCCTCAAGTTCGTATTCTATTTCTTTTTCCCTTCCGACATTCTTCTTCTCATATACCGAGACCGTATTCCGCTTCTATCTCCATACGGTCTCCCGTATTCTCCATTTCTTTTCTCAGCGCATTCTTTCACCAACTCGGGCCTTATCCCGATAAAATTTTTGAATGGTTGGTTCTCACTTTTGGCCTGTGTATGGCCTTGTATAGATTGATACTGTTCTTTTGCCCCTAACTCTAAATTTTAACGCTTAAACAGTGGAAACACTGTTTCACTTAAGTTTTGGGGGGACCTTTTTGTGTACATATTTTTGTTTGTTTTTTATTGTTTTGTTTAAAATTTTCTTTTAGGGAGCGCCGACAATTTTGATCCTCTTGATGTAGCATGACAGTGAGGGAACTGTCAAGTTTAAGTTTGGGGGTGTGCTCGGTAAGCTTTCTACCTTCGCATTCATGTGTATATTTTGCATTTTCATATCTGATTAAAAACCCACAAAAATCAAAAATTTCCAAAAAATAGAAAAACTTTGTCGTCATGTTAGCTAATAGGGTAACTTTGATTTTATTCCGAAAGCTTAGTTGATACGTTAGGCTTAGAAATTGAAAACCTTAAAAATAACCCTCTTTCTGTTAAACTTTGGAAAGTATACGTCCTTACAGTTTTTTTTGAGAAATAGATAATCTTGTGTTCAGTTCTTGAGTTAAGTCAAGATGAAGGGCAAGTATTGAAGCCTTACTGAAAAATAAGTCTGAAAAATAGTTTCTATTCTTGAGTTCAAATTTAGAAAGTATATACTCTACAACTGCACATACACGCACCTTGAAACTTGGGATAGTAGAGGATACCTAGACATACTCTTGCCTGAAAATCTAGTATGAAAGAAAAAACGATATTTAAAGCTAAACACCAAAAGAGCATCATTGAAAAAATATATCCGGTCTTGAAAAAAATAAAGAAAAAGAAAAAGAAAAAGAAAAAAATAAATAAAGTCAAGACCTGGAAACTGCTATTTACGCTTTAAGCTCACACATTCAGTAATCGGCCGTTAGTACCTCAAGAAGCATTAATAGTCGCATGAAAGGTGTTTGAGCAACCCCGTCCATCTTTAACGAAAAGAAGGAGTATTAGGTATTAGGGCAAGGGTACTATAGCTTGAATTGAATTCTTAAGTCCAGGGGTGCAAATTTACACACACGTAGGGGTATACAATCGATGTTTGGATAAAAGATAGAAATGAAGAATAATACTTATGTTTTGAATAAAATTGATAAAAATCCCTGATTTGAGACCACACTTTAGAACGAAAACTCAGGAGAACCAACATCTTTCTAAACTTTTTTGGAATGTAAAGGATCTGAGGTTAAAAAGATAGGAGGTGTGAAACATAAGGGTTGAATATTTCTAATTTAGGATGATAGAATTTCTAACGTAGATACTAAACTGTAGGAGTAGAATCAACGTTAACTTATGAAACTAGCTTGACGGGATTTTATGGGTAGTATCCGCTGAAAACCCTCAGGAGACAACACTCCTCCTACTAGGGACACCTAGAGCTTTAATGGCTTGTTGCACACGCTCAGTACAATCGCGTTCCCTGCGAAAGTGAGGGTAGGATTTTGTTTTGCTCGGGACGAGCAAAAGAAAAGTTTGGGGTATTTGTTCAGACCAGAATATTGCATTTCAATACCGCTCATTCATTATCTATTTTTTGTATATCGGTATTATTAACCGGTGTTTGCTCAGTAATACAGATTACAGATATTCGTGACAAAACACTAGAAATCATTTGTGAGACAACACTGCATCCAGAACTGGAAACCGACCAATATCCCAAGAGTTATTTTGCAAACAAGTGTGTGCACAATATTTTGGTCCAACACATAACATGTGTACACACCAACTCTTGGGGCTTGGACCATAGACCTAGGGGGCAGCTATGGCATGATGGCTCATGGCAAGTGGGCATGAGAAGTGATGTGCATTTATTGCAAAAAGTAGTGATGTGATTTGTATCTACCAAGTTCCCTCCAAAACTCTGAAGACAAACCAGGGTGCTTTAGACCAAGCAAACAACACCAGAGTCATGCTGGGAACAACACAAGACCACACTACAAATACGAGACCCAGACCTCGGAATTTTTCCGAGCACATTGCCTTCCCATCCGGCGTCGCCGGCCCCACCACCTCCTGTGGGCCCCATCTTTCTAATAGCCCTCCACTGCTGCCTTTCAATCATTATTTTATTGTTTGCTTATTTAGTTTTTGTGCCTATATATAGCAGGCAGTGGGCAAGGATTCATGGTCTCACATTGTATCTTTCATTTTACACTTTGTAACTTTTTTGTTTTCTTTTTAGTTCTTGTACATAACTTCCCCTTGAGTTCTTAACCTTCTCTTGGTCTTGCAACCTCTCGATTGAGCTTGCAAGTTTAAGGGTTGGTTATTGATTTCAAGGGTTGTATCATTCTTCAAGTTTAATAAAGTTCTCTTTTATGTCTTCATTCACCATGAGTTCTTTGCCTCTTCTTGATCTTGCAACCTCTTCACTGAGCTTGCAAGTTTAAGATTTGGTTATTGAACCTATGTCTTGTTTTGGGTTCTATGGTTCTTAATCTTTCTTACTTGCTCTTTTACTTACTTGCATTTTCATTCTTATCTTTTATTACCTGCAATTTATTACCATGTCATTTACATTCTTGTAATGCTTTTCTTTTCCTTGTTTATCTTCTCTTTTGTTCTCTCTTTTTGGTTTGTTTTGTGAATGGTTGTTAATACGGTGTTGTTAGGAATAAATATGATATTTTAAGTTAAGCTTTCTTTGCTCATTTCCTTTTCCCGTATTTTCCATTGAACTCCGTCCAATCATTACGCAAGTGCTCCGTTAGGCACCCTACCCTACCAAGGTAACGGTGATTCTTAACCGCAACCGGTTGCGTTCGGTTTGGCTGGAGGCAAAAGCAAGAGATAAGAACGGAAGGACAAGAGTAAATAAGCCAGATTCCATGAATACCGTGCTTAAGTACCCTAATCCACGTTGTTGCCGATTGCTCTAGCTTCAATCGTTAAGTTCGGCTCAAAGGTTTTAGTGCGGATTCCTTAGCTTACACGTTTTGTATCTTTTCCTAACAACTTTATACTTGCATATAACACTTAGGTTAGATACGAACTTTCCGCCCACGTGCATTAACTCGTTACGACAAGAACGTAAAACGCTCCGTCTCCCTGTGGATCGACCCATGCTCATCGCGGCTAGCTGCAAAGCGACACCGTCTTGATTGCGGTTAAACTTAATTCTTTCAATAAGTTAGCTAGGGTTTAGTATCTATCCTGGAGTTTAGTCGGTGTTCTAAAGTATATAAAAAATCATTTTTTTGAAAACTCTGCCTCCCCGCGAACCCGCGGGGTGCGCGGCATCGACTTATACATGTGGCTCGAGAATGTACTCAACTAAAATCTGCTTGCATGACTCCTTTGAGCCATGGTAGGGTGGTAATTTAAGTACAGTGGGAACTCACACGAGATAAATGATGATCTTAGGTCAAAGGACTAATCTGTACTCATGTCACTAGAGAACTGTTATCCGACGATAGGTACAATACCATCTAGAAGTTCTCGGCGAGTCTGTCCGGTGTACTCAACTCCGGTGAGCACCTGTATACTATCTTAGGTGGAACAACACTAATGGCTTGTTAGACCGGCCACCTCCCCTTGTCATGGTTTAGAAACGTATACACTAGTCTACTTCGGAATATCGATGCCCAGTCTCGGTACTCCCTCGACTAGGGACATTTACGGATGTGCTTATGGACTACCCAACTCTTACGTATATGATCGCCATCATAATGCTAGTAGTCAAGCAATAATCCGGTGGGCTTCATTATTATGTATTAGCAACATGAACTAACAAGTAAAACATATAACACATCAGTGACAACGGCAAACCAGATAACATACTATCATATCGAGGAAGACTGTTCTACCCGTATACGTACTCCTTCAATTATCATAATCACCTATCTGCAATTACAATAATTGTCTTGAGGTCACCATATCCAACAATCTCATACTTGCACTTAAGGCCAATTATTGCAATATCACATACCCACTTCCCGTGTGCTACCGAATACCCAATTTCTCTACTAATCAGTTTCACAAATCGTGTTTGTGAAACATTCATGTTTCAGAAATAGCCTCAGTGAGTGGATCCGCTACAACGCTCCAACTTCCTCTCTTTATGTCTCAACTTCGCGGAGATCAACAATCTTTCAAACTAAGCGATACCCTGCCTCAAGAATTTGTCTAGATATATGATGTGACCAAGTTCATAAATGAACAAGTTTATCCAACAGACTTCTTGTGTTATATCCTCTGTTGAGTCATAACCAGTATTCTGCAACATGTTTACTTCAGTATCCCTATTGGAACCTTATCCAATATACTTCTTCTCAGAAGAGGGTAAACTCAAAACTCTGGTTGCATCTCTGTTATCTAGGTCACTTTGGAAGCTTGAACCGATAACCGCTTCCTGGAGGAGGCTGCCGTTACCATATACCAAGAACATCCTCTTATGTTCTTAAAAACTTCCCTTTGTTTCTCCAGAATTGGATTAATATATGCTTACTATGGTAAGTTCATAAGCAACATATGGTTTGGTACAAAACATTGCATGATTAACTCAATTGTCTAAGTAAATGATATGTCATTCATGCGAGTCCCTTTCCTCATCAGTCTGAAAGACATCTCATTAGAGAGGGTGACACTATTACTTGCGGGTAGACTACCATGCCAGGAGTCATCCATTCTAAACTACTTTAGAATGGTGTCTAAGTACCCGAATAGATCTAGTCACCAGAATTCCTGATATCTCAGAAAGTGCAAAGCAACTTCTGATTTGGTACATGACTTCACATGATTGACTCAATTGCCTAAGTAAATGATATGTCATTCATGCAAGTCTCTCTCCTCATCAGTCTTGAAGATATATCTTCAGAGAGGGTGTCTCCATCACCTGTGGGTACACTACCACGCCAGGAGTCATCCATCCTGACCACTTTTAGAATGGTGTCTAAGTACTCGGATTGGAACACTTTCCAAATTAGATCTAAAACCATAGATCTTGTCACCAGCAACTTTCACACCTTCTGCTGCTCTTACTGACTACAATAACTCTCTGGAAGATTCATATTCACGTACACTTCTAAATTTCCATTTAGAAAAGCATTATAGACATCCAAATGCCAGATATCATAGTCAAGAACAGCAACAGTGCTAAGTCATATCCGTATGGACTTTAGCGTAGACACTGAAGTAAAAGTCTTATCTCAATCCACACCGGGTATTTGATGAAAATATTTACAACAAGTCTAGCCTTATTTGGTTAATACCTTTCACCTGCACAGATCTCAAAAGATCTACTTGCTCCTAATAGGTTTTACTATTTCAGAAGCACCCAGCAAATTCTATAATTTGCTGAAGTGCGTAGAGTTCGACTTGGATATAAATCGTCCAGCCATCATCCGGAAGTCACCACTTCATATGACCTGCTGATAACTAATAAGGCCATCATCACTGATTGATGTGAAAAAAGTGTGTTTGTAGTTAACCGCAATCAATAACAGTATCGCACGTAGCTAGACCGAGATGAGTATGGGTCGTCCTCTGGGAAACGTGGAACCTTTTACTTTTACTTTAGATGTGTTGAGAAAGAGAGGAGGGATAAAGAATTTTATAGAAAGATTTCTAGATCTACGTTAAACAAGAATGTAAAATATAGATATAGATTATTTTAAAGATGTAATTAATATAATAAGAGGGCTTGTAGGGTTCGTTAGGATTTAGTAGTTATGGACGATTAATTAAAAGTTACCCTTTTTATCCATTAATAGATTTAGAACTAGAGTGACGGTGATGCGTGTAGATTAGGGTTTCTGGAGGGAAAAGGAATCCCACTCTTAACCCTTATCTCGACACGGAACTCCGTTCATATCTAGCCTTTACCAAAACAATCATTAATCTAACTCTAATCGCGGTCGGAACTAGCAAAGAATTGCTAGCGCGCCCGATTAAGATGTTAATGATTCTTTTGATAAAGTTCATAAACTTTATAGGACTTAAAAAGGGTTTAGGGATGTTCATCATCCATTAGCCTACCCTAATCCTACGAACCCTAACAAGCGGAGAATTACTCGTGCATGTTGGGAGAAGAAGATGAAAAGACAGAGAGGGAAAACATAATGCAAAAGAATTAAATAAAATAACTACCTTTATTAATCAACTTGAACAATCTACACTTTATTCCGTAGAAAATGATTACAAAACTAGTTGCTTCTCGATCTTTCCTAAGGAGGTAGTCGAACAGTCGATGATCAGCCTGGATGCGTGAGCGTCGGGAGCTTCGTGATCTCTTCGGCTTGGTAGCTTTTCCAAGAGGCCCTCGGTGCCCTTTTATAGTGTAAAGCCAGAATCTTTTAGTTGTAAACTTGGTAACATTCAGCAGAGATTTACTCCACAAAATTTTAGCACACAATCTCTCTAGATTGCCGCGGATCCGCGGCCAACAGGGGGGTTTGGCCGCGGTTCCACGGCCAATGGTGAGGATCTCTTCACCAATTTTCTTGGGCTCTCTGATTTTGACATTTGGCAATCCTAGGCATCTTTAGAATTCAGAAATCTTCCCTCGGTTGCTTCCAGACTTGGTCTCCAAGTTTTGCTTCTTAATTTGGCAAGTTTTCTTCAACAAATTGATTTGTTTGATAAATTCTTCATAACAACTTGGAAATATTCTGCACAACAACTCAAATAAGATTTTCGTAGACTTTGTTCTACTAGGATTAGGTCAATAATATTTGCATACATTTTCCTACCAAATGATAATTAAAATATATTAACACATGGAAAATAATGTTTTTACACATAAACCCTCATATGTATAATATATTATAATAAAGTCCTTTTTTAATATGAAAATGGTAGGAAAAATGTAATACAAATGTGCAGTTTTATCAACTGAACAAATATCCCCAAACTTATGTTTGATCGTCCCGAGCAAACTAGTTTATTCAAGAGGGGAAAAAGAAAAGAGAAAACTAAGCACACTTTCGTAGGCAACACGATTGCACTGAGCACGTGCAACAAGCCGTTAAACCTCTAGGTTTCCCTAATAGGAGGAGTGTTGTCTCCCGAGGGTTTTCAGCGGATTACACCCACAAAATCCAATAACAAAAGAAAGATGGTGAAATTTACATATAAAGATAAGAACCATAAAAGAAAGGCCTTGAAAAAGAAGAGTTTCCAACTACACTAGATTTTCAGTTGTCATGAGCCCTATCTTAATAGTCATGAAAAATGTTAGAAATCACATCATCCCTCAATAAAACATCGTCTTTATTCTTCATTCCTATCTTTCATCCAAACATTGATCATATAACCCCACGTGTGTGAAATGGACATCCCTACACTCGGAGAATTCAATTCAAGCTATCATACTCTTGTCCATCTACCTTAGTACTTTTTATTTTGATGAATATTAAGATTTGCTCACACATTTTCATGCGGCCGTTAATACTTCTTGAGGTACTAACCAACCGATTACTTATGTGCTTGCAGATTAGGTGATAATATTTTCCTCGTCCTGCACTACCTAAGGCTTAGCAGTGACTCCCAGACCAGTTGGCCTTAGGGCACTAGGTGAAAAGGCACCCTCGCTATTTTTTTTATTGCTGCCTTGGCGATACAAAACCAGTGTTCATTTTTTTCTTTTCACCATTTTTATATTTTCTTCATTTCTTTTTTTTTAATTTCCTTCATACTTTGGGTTTTAGACAAGAGCATTTTAAGATATCCTCTACTATCCTGAGTTTCAAGACGTGTGTAAGTGCATATAGTAGGGTATCAACATTCAAATGTTTGGCTTCCAGAATAGAAACTATTTTTCAGACTTATTTTTATCCTCAGATTAGTGACTTCCTTCATTTTACTAACCCTTGGGACAACAGCTCATAACTACTTATTACTAGTTCGTGTAAGAAAACTTCTAATTTTCTTGGTTTTCTTAAACTATTCCAATCTTTTGGATGTAATTTTTCACTTTCTACTCTTTTGTTATATAAAAAAAATTTAATGCCCGGTGTCAAAGATAATTCAGTGAATACAAACCTTCCCCCAAACCTGTTTTCAGCAGTGTCCTCACTGATGTAGCCTTTTGAGAACAAGGACCTGTATACTAAGGGAGAGATACAAGGGGTAAAATAATAGTTAAATGAAAAATTCTCCCAAACTTATTCTTTGACACGCACAGATATTCAATCAAATCCATTTTTTACTCACCTCCATTTCTTAAAATGAGAAAATGTTACAAAAACATGGAGATGAGGCGGAGGAAATTTAGTTTTGATAAAGCGGCTCGTGTAAAAACAGGAGCTCCTCCGCGGGGTCAGCAGAAAAATACGGTTTTAATCTATACCCATTCACTTTAAAAATCGAACCGTTTTCCAAATTTTCGACCTCAACCGTCCCGTGCGGGTGTACATACCGCACCACAAAAAGTCCTTTCCAACGAGATTTAAGCTTACCCGGATGAAGATGGAGATGGGAATCGTAAAGAAGGACTTGTTGCCCCGATGTGAAGGTTTTTCTAAATAGATTTTTATCGTGGAACATTTTAGTCCTATTCTTTACTATCACCGCATTATCGTAAGCTTCATCGCGGAGTTCGCTTAGCTCATTCAATTGCAGCTTCCGATAGCTGCCTGCATGATCAAGATCAAAATTAAGCTCTTTAATAGCCTACATTGCCTTGTGTTTAATCTCGACAGGGAGGTGGCATGCCTTCCAAAACACAAGACGGTATGGAGACATACCAAGATCGGTCTTATAAGCGGTGCGGAATGCTCAAAGAGCATCCGTCAATTTGGTTGACCAATCCTTACGGTTTTTCGAAACCGTCTTCTCCAATATCTGTTTGATCTGCCTATTTGAGATCTCAGCCTGCCCGCTTGTTTGGGGGTGATAGGGCGTAGAAAGCTTGTGAGTGATTGAATATTTCCGCATGAAGGTCTCGAAAGACCTATTGCAGAAATGTGTCCCGTTGTCGCTAATGATAGCGCGAGGGTGTCCGAATCGCGAAAAGATATTTTCTTTAAGGAACTTAATGACAACTTTGTTGTCATTAGTGCGACACGGTACAGCTTCCACCCACTTCGAGACATAATCAACCGCTAACAAGATATATAGATTCCCAAAGGAGTTGGGAAAAGGGCCCATAAAATCAATACCCCAAACATCAAATATTTCCACAACCAATATAGGTTGGAGCGGCATCTCATTCCTTCGTGAAATCCGACCCAAATGCTGACATTGCGGACAAGTTTTGCAATGTTCAAATGCATCTTTAAATAATGTTGGCCAATAAAAGCCATATTGCAAAACTTTCTCCGCCGTTTTTCGAGGTCCAAAGTGACCGCCGCATGCCTGATCATGACAAAATGATAACACGCTCTTGAATTCATCGTTAGGGACACACCTGCGAATGATTTGACCGGAACAATACTTGAATAGATATGGTTCATCCCAGTAAAAATATTTTACTTAGGATAAAAATCGAAGTTTGTCTTGTTTCGACCAATCGCTAGGTATAAGTCCCGTCGCAAGATAGTTCACGATATCCACGAACCAAGGTTCGTAAGATACATTCAAGAGCTGTTCGTCGGGAAATGAGTCATTTATCGGCACGGTCACAGTTGGCGAAGAAGTGATGCGTGAAAGATGGTCGGCTACAACGTTTTCACATCCACTCTTGTCTTTGATGACAAGATCAAATTCTTGTAACAATAGGATCCAACGTATTAGCCTGGCCTTCGCATCCTTCTTCGATAAAAGATGTCGTAGGGCGGAGCGATCTGTGTAAACCACAATAGGCGAGCCAATCAAGTAGGGCCTGAATTTCTCCAATGCAAAGACAACTGCCAAGAGTTCTTTCTCGGTAGTTGTGTAATTTATTTGTGCATCATTCAAGGTCCTACTTGCATAGTAAATTACATGTGGCATCTTATCAATGTGCTGTCCTAAGACCGCACCAATAGCAAAATCTGATGCATCACACATAAGCTCGAACGGGTGGTTCCAATCCGGAGATGATAAAACGGGGGCTGTAGTGAGTGATTCTTTAAGCGATTCAAAAGCAGCCTCACAATCCGAATCGAAATGAAAAGTAGTGTCCTTGGCCAATAGAAGGGTTAAGGGTCTAGCAATTTTGCTAAAGTCCTTAATAAATCTCCTATAAAATCCTGCATGACCAAGGAAGGATCGTATATCTTTGACGCAATTGGGACGAGGGAGGTTTTGAATGACATCTATTTTAGCTTTGTCGACCTCAATGCCTTTATATGAAATTATATGTCCAAGTACAATACCTTCTTGGACCATAAAATGGCATTTTTCCCAATTCAAAGTCAAGTTCTTATCCTTACTGCGGGTAAGAACAGCGTCAAGATTACGAAGGCAGTCCTCAAAGGAGTCCCCAAAATGGAGAAATCGTCCATAAAAATTTCTAGAAAATTTTCCACCATATCTGAAAATATCCCCATCATGCACCGTTGAAATGTAGCGGGAGCGTTGCATAACCCAAAGGGCATGCGTCTATAAGCAAAAGTTCCGAAAGGACAAGTAAAAGTGGTTTTATCTTGATCCTTTTCGGCGATGGGGACCTGGTTATAACCAGAGTATCCGTCCAAGAAACAGTAGTATTCGTGTCCCGCTAATCGTTCCAACATCTGGTCAATGAAAGGTAGAGGGAAGTGATCTTTCCTCGTCGCGGCATTGAGTTTCCTGTAATCGATACATACGCGCCACCCAGTCTGGGTGCGTGTTTGGATTAACTCATTAGCCTCATTAGTGATGACCGTGATGCCAGACTTTTTAGGGACCATATGAATTGGACTTACCCATTGGCTATCAGATATGGGGTAAATTATTCCACTATCAAGGCACTTGACGATTTCTTTCTTTACCGCCCACTTCATAACGGGATTTAACCGTCTTTGTGGGTCTCGGGTTGGTTTGGCTTCATCCATCAGATGTATGCAATGTTCAACAATTAAGGGACTAATCCCTTTGATGTCAGCCATAGTCCAACCAAATGCTTCCCGATTCGATCTCAACACTGCCAAAAGTGCATTCTCTTGCTCTAAGGCTAGAGAAGCGGAAATAATCACTGGCAAAGTCTCATTCTCTCCTAAATATGCATATTTAAGATGAGAAGGTAGCGGTTTGAGATCAAGAATTGGCGGAGAGACAATAGAAGGTGGGGTAAGCGAATGATATTCGGACTCCCGAAGAGGTTCAAAACTTGCATAAGATATTGACTCGGAAAGTGCTGCTGACTTTTGCAACGAGTCAACGGGTTCAATCTCAAGGTCGGACTCATTGAACATATCCTCACTGTAAAGTGGTGCAAGATCAAACGATGTCTCATTAATGTTGTCGAGAACATCAAAGCAAAGCTCCTCATCCATGCAGCTTTCGGAAGCTATCTCGTGGATGGAACAAACATCCAGCAAATAAGCAGAAGGTTCTGATGGCTGACTTCCTAGCTTGTAAATATTAAGCTCAATTGTCATTTTCCCGAAGGATAAGTTCATAGAACCGTTATGACAATTAATTACAGCGTTAGAAGTTTCTAGGAAGGGTCGACCAAGTATCACCGGGATTTGATTGCGTGGGTTTGCCACAGGTTGTGTATCTAAAACAATAAAGTCCACGGGAAATATGAATTCCCCGACTTTAATTAACACATCCTCTAGTTCTCCCCGAGGTTTGGTGATAGATCGGTCTGCTATTTGGAGAGTACAATGGGCGGGTTTTAACTCTCCAATTCCTAACTGCTCGTATATTGAATAAGGAAGCAAGTTGACGCTAGCGCCTAGATCGAGTAAAGCACGATTTATATTTTTACCCCCAATAGAAATAGAGATTGTAGGACAGCCGGGGTCCTTACGTTTCTTTGGTATTTGTTGGGTAAAAGCTGTGCTAACATTACTCGTCATGAAAACCATTTTAGGCACTTGAGTTTTTCTCTTCCTAGTGCACAAGTCTTTAAGATTCTTGCATAAGATGGGACTTGTTGAATGGCATCTAGGAGAGGAATATTCACGCTAACTTGCTTAAACATTTCCACAATCTTCTCCATTTGCGGGTTAGGTCGGTTGGCCCTTAATCGGTTTGGAAATGGAGCTCGATCAATAAGTTTTGGGTCCAACGTTTGTGGAGAAGACTGTGGCGACGGATTCGATCCCAAGATTGGAGTGGGAATCGACTTAGATAGATTTGGTGAAATGTTTGAGCCTTGGGGAAACGGAGAATAGGCTCGGACGAAGGTGGAAGACTAGACGAGTTAGGGGAAGAAGAAGAAGAAGGGGTATCAAATGTGTCACTATCATCAACTTGCTCACCCACTTGGTTGTTCAGCACTCTCCCTGTTCTCAACGTAGTGACAGAATTCACATTATGACTTTGTGAATGGCCAGGATTCGGTAGGGGTTGAGATGGGAGTTTCCCTTTCTCTCTAGCACTCATTGCGGCGTTTAACTGTGCGATTTGGTTTTCTATTGATTTGATACTCTCACCATGGGAGGAGGAGTTTTTCGTTAGGGCATCAATAGAAGACCTCATCTCAGCTGAATTTTGTATGGATTGTTTTATGAACATATCCAAAGTTTGTGCAAGTGAGTTGTCAATACCGGCCACTTGTGGTGTAGAAATGTTGGCCGGATTTTGGAAATTCTGTGACTGAAAGGGGGGCTGATTCTGTGGTTGTGGTTGCTGTGGAGGAGGTCTTTGATAATTGCTTTGTTGGTTTTGATTCCAAGCAAAGTTAGGATGATTCCTCCATCCTTGATTGTATGTGGAAGAATAAATGTCGTTTCTAGGTCGCTGCTGAAAAGCAGCATTTGCTTGAAACGATGCATTCATAGGACATTCTTCCGTTAAGTGTGAAGGATCCGAACAGCAACCACAGACGGTCTTAGGAAGCGTGACCTGATTTAGGGAGAAAGATGAGAACTTGTTTTCAATAGCGTCGAGTTTCTTTTGTATCGCTGCCATTTCGGCTTTCACTGCGATGGAAACGTCGAGCTGGTGAATACCTCCCTTAGTTGTAGGTGGTCTTACGGTTTCCCACTGCAACATGTGTTCAGCGAGATCTTCCAGATATTTCCATGCTTCACCATCATCTTTAGACATGAAATTGCATTGACACATTGTTTCAAGCATCTGCTTTGTCGCTGGATTAATGCCCTCATATATAATCCGACATAAATCCCATCTTTGTATTCTGTGATGGGGGTATTGGACAAGCAGATCTTTGAAACGTTCAAAGCACTTCCAAAATGGTTCATTGGGAAGCTGGGTGAACTGGTTGATCTCGCTCCTAATATGTGCAGTCTTATGATTTGGGTAAAACTTCTTAAGAAATGCTACGACGAATTCATCCCAATTAGTGATAGAGTGTGCGGCAGTATTATAAAGCCATTTTTCTGCCAAGTCGCACAGTGTGAATGGGAGAAGACGTAAGCGCATAGCATCTAAAGTCAATTGTGAAGTACCCATCATTGCGCATACGTTTTCGAATTTGGTGATGAAAACGTACGCGTCTTCCGACTCAAGCCCGTGAAATTTGGGCAGCAGGTTGATGTAGTGGGGTTTAATTTCGAAATTATCCCCATTAGGTGGTGGAAGAGATAGACAAGTAGGAAGAGGACCACGAATAGGATAGCATCTCTCTTGGAGAGAGATGCGCGGTGGATTCTGCGCACCTTCGGACGGTGGCAGCGTGGTGTTATAATTAGATGGAGTGCCGTCCATCACGGTCGATGTGGTGTGTGGTGGGGGAAAAGAAGATGAAGAAGTACCGACTTCGGCGTCGATAGCAGGAACGCGGACAAGACGGGCACTAGGATCCCGTGTCCAGCCGAGCATGCACTAAGCAGGTTTAGTGCAAGTGGCAGCGTGTGTGTGATTTAAAATTGGCTTGTTTTTGAAAAAGTAGGACTCAAGACAAATCTCCCTAAGATGCACAAGCAACCTTAGAACTAAGGTCACCTAGGTCCAGTCTCTAGACCGCTCCTAGACTTCCAAAGGACAAGCCGCAGGATCAATCCTCTACCGCCTCCGTACTACCCTTATAGCCAGATAAGTGCCAGGTAAGTGGGAAGGAACCACGTCGTGGGCCTAATTAAAAACGACTAGCCTTTGTCACACTTGCCTAGGCACGACAAAAGTAATGCGGATAAACGATAGATTACCCACGACCTTCCTCTGTCCTTATTGAGCGCGACAGTCCTTAGAGTCTGGTCTAGATATTTTTTAAATTAATGAAGGGTTGATCTATATGCTCAGTTTGTGATTTGTGGGGCTTAGGAAAGGTGATGAAATCCCCACCTAATCTTGATTTGGTCTTTGCCCCTTAGAGTCCGTATTAAATATGCAAAACAAAACCAATCACAAAAGTTTTGCAAAAAGATTTTTGAGCGGCGCAATTTTGCAAAGAATCCTGCAGAAAATAGATTTTATTGGATTTGAGGGGAGAGAGAAGGAGTTAAGAAAGATACCAGAGAATTCTGTGGCCCTAACTCTTCTATGCTGCCGTGATTTCGCCGCATAAAGTTCCTTTATGCCGCGGTTCCGCCGCGTGGCAGAGGGATCACTTGATGAAAATTTTTGTATAGTCTTCTGTGCTCCTCTGGATCTCTAAAAATGTCTCTGTTCCCTGTTCCCCTTAATTCTGTGTCTCTAGATCTCCTTGCAAAAATTCACGCACAAATCGTTAAATATGCAATTTGCAGTTTTGTGTTAATAATGATATGACTCGTCTAAGAATTCAACACAATAGTAAAAATAAAAAAATTACGCACGTATCCCCGGCAACGGCGCCATTTGATTGGTAGGGAAAAGTGTGTTTTTGTAGTTAACCGCAATCAATAACGGTATCGCACGTAGCTAGACCGAGATGAGTACGGGTCGTCCTCTGGGAAACGTGGAACCTTTTACTTTTACTTTAGATGTGTTGAGAAAGAGAGGAGGGATAAAGAATTTTATAGAAAGATTTCTAGATCTACGTTAAATAAGAATGTAAAATATAGATCTAGATTATTTTAAAGATGTAATTAATATAATAAGAGGGCTTGTAGGGTTCGTTAGGATTTAGTAGTTATGGACGATTAATTAAAAGTTATCATTTTTATCCATTAATAGATTTAGAACTAGAGCGACGGTGATGCGTGTAGATTACGGTTTCTGGAGGGAAAAGGAATCCCACTCTTAACCCTTATCTCGACACGGAACTCCGTTCATATCTAGCCTTTACCAAAACAATCATTAATCTAACTCTAATCGCGGTCGGAACTAGCAAAGAATTGCTAGCGCGCCTGATTAGGATGTTAATGATTCTTTTGATAAAGTTCATAAACTTTATAGGACTTAAAAAGGGTTTAGGGATGTTCATCATCCATTAGCCTACCCTAATCCTACGAACCCTAACAAGCGGAGAATTATTCACGCATGTTGGGAGAAGAAGATGAAAAGACAGAGAGGGAAAACATAATGCAAAAGAATTAAATAAAATAACTACCTTTATTAATCAACTTGAACAATCTACACTTTATTCCATAGAAAATGATTACAAAACTAGTTGCTTCTCGATCTTTCCTAAGGAGGTAGTCGAACGGTCGATGATCAGCCTGGATGCGTGAGCGTCGGGAGCTTCGTGATCTCTTCGGCTTGATAGCTTTTCCAAGAGGCCCTCGGTGCATTTTATAGTGCAAAGCCAGAATCTTTTAGTTGTAAACTTGGTAACATTCAGCAGAGATTTACTCCACAAAATTTTAGCACACAATCTCTCTAGATTGCCGCGGATCCGCGGCCAACAGGGGGGTTTGGCCGCGGTTCCGCGGCCAATGGTGAGGATCTCTTCACCAATTTTCTTGGGCTCTCTGATTTTGACATTTGGCAATCCTAGGCATCTTTAGAATTCAGAAATCTTCCCTCGGTTGCTTCCAGACTTGGTCTCCAAGTTTTGCTTCTTAATTTGGCAAGTTTTCTTCAACAAATTGATTTGTTTGATAAATTCTTCATAACAACTTGGAAATATTCTGCACAACAACTCAAATAAGATTTTAGTAGATTTTGTTCTACTAGGATTAGGTCAATAATATTTGCATACATTTTCCTACCAAATGATAATTAAAATATATTAACACATGGAAAATAATGTTTTTACACATAAACCCTCATATGTATAATATATTATAATAAAGTCCTTTTTTAATATGAAAATGGTAGGAAAAATATAATACAAATGTGCTGTTTTATCAACTGAACAATCACCATGATTCTTACCTCCCTATCACCATCTATGAGGAAACCGAAGTATCTCTCGAGTGATTGAGGTCACCTACTAAATCTGTGGAGTAGATAAAGTTTATCGAGTCCAATTGAATCTCCAGGTTCTACTAAATTTTCAGTAACTGTTTGTGTTTCTGAAATCACTTCCAGTTCTACCATACTCCTGCTAGTTTCTTTTATAAAAAGATTCCTTTTATAAAAAGGCGGAGAGTCAAGAACAAAGTGACCATTTATCTTGAAATTGGTAGAATCAAAACCATTACAAATTCTTGGGATATTCCGCAAACCGCCATTACCGAAGCGTTCTTTGAGTTTGTCCGGATTCTGGTTATAAACAGAAACCAGATAATTTCATATCTTAACAATCTCAAGATATGCAACCATTCTATGTCCATATAGAATGAAAGTCACTAATTTAGATGGAATCAGATTCAAATTCCATGCAGCTGTTTCTAGTGCATATCACCTAAATGGAAAAATGCCAATATAAGATTACTCATCAAGGAGCGCACCCACGGATGAGTAACCCGTGAGAGAATCAAGATCTCAATATTACTACGATGGAATACCTAGCATAATTATCTGCATCTTCGATCACTTCGAAGAATCCTGATACTTCCAATGTATAGTTTTCTACTTTATTTTTATACCTATAAACTTCTCAAAATCTTTAGACCTTGCATTTCAGCGAATGCGTGTCTAAAATAAGAGAACTTATAGGTAAAGTGAATGAAGTAAAAGTACCAACCCTTGTTCCGAAGGACACTGGACAACATACATTACCATGTATAAGTCCCAAGAGCATACTAACTCAAATTCCGTGTGTTTGTAAATTGAAAAACTGTATTTTTGGTTAAGAACGTCTATACCGTTATTCAATACACCTTACCTTATTCTCAACTGATAAAGGTAAATGTTTGGAAAACAATTTTCAAAATTTACATCTCACTTTATAAAATAAAGATGTAGATATATCATTTTAAAAATTGGTGCATAACTACGGTTATTCAAAACCAAATATTTGCCGTTAGGCAAAACCAGACTATTTAATCCAATATCGCCAATTGATACGAATTTCGATATTAGGATTAAATCACCTATTTCCCAATATTCTACTCTTACTCAGCATCTATAACGTTGTACAGATATGAGATTCTAATCTGGTATATACATATCTTAGAGTCAGAACTAATTAGGAAAACAGTTTTCAATAATAACATCACAGAAAATCTAAAATATAAAGTGTTTCAAGGGGTGGCTGGGTATTCCTAATATTGCCTCTTTTAGTATCCAAATTCATGACAATAGTCGTAATTTCCTTTGCCCTCACTTCAATCCCTTTATATGTTTCTACATCTTACCTCCGTACACTGCACTTAGGCTAATTGGTTTTCTTCCTTCCCTATTTTTCGGCACCAACCTAAGATTTGGAAGAAGGTTATCCAATAAGCGTAATAGGTGTACTCTCTTAATACAAGAAGCTATCGCAACCTAAGTGAAGGTAAAGGGAAGAGACAACCGAATAATCCTATTCAATTTTTCCAGAACCAGTGGTCATTCTCGACTGAAATAATTTCTTTGAATTCGTATGTAACTATATGATGGTCTTTCTAAGCAATATGGATCATCGTAGTGATACAGAGTGTTCTGGAGAAAATCAAAGGGAAAGTAGGAGTAGCAGGGAAATATGCGACTTTGTCGTGAATCACGACAATCGAAAGCCCAAGTGTGTAAGAAGGTTCGGTTAACATTGAAAATGAGTTTTAGTTAAAGGTAAGTCATAGTCGCATTGTTGGGGTTCCTAGCGCCCTGGACGTCGACCTCGGCCGTTGTGGAACGAAAATTTTTGGGGTTTAAAAACTTTGCGCTAGAAACAACTACCTAGAATCGAAACCAAATATGAAACTAGCAAACTACAAAGAGGTTTTCTACTGTGATAGAAGCGTTATACCAAATGATTTGTGACTTTCGGTCTTCTACCCTCTTCTTTGGCTCCTTGAGATCTTCTCGATCGATCTTGGCCGTCGGTCCTCCTCCGTCGATGATGATCCACCCGGAGGATGTAGCTTATGGCTATAGCTCCACACTAAGAATCTAGTGATGCAACTAGGGACTCTAGGTTGCTAATCTAGAGTGCCTAGAGATGTAGTGAGTTGGTCTAAGTGTGTATCTATCTCTCTTCTATCCTTAATTCTCAACACATGAGATGGTAGGGTAGAAGATGAAAGAGGAGGAGCTCAAGAAAGATAGTGAAGAGAGAGGAAGCAAATGGTGAGAGAATTTTTCAAAACCAACCATGCCAAAAACCACAAGTGAAAAACTCATGTGGAAAAACTCAAGTGAGAAAACTAGAGAGAGAAAAACCTCAAGCATGGTTTTGTAAAACTCAATTTCCAAATATAAAATTGCAACCATACTTGAATAGTTTGCACAAATGAATTAACAATTCAGTTGTCAACACTATTCAAGTATGGTTCTCACCATTCTATCTTCATCACCTTTACACATCATTTCCGTTTAATTTAATAAATGGATAAACAAAAATGAGGTGTCCACCTTTTAGAATGTTTCCGTATAAATACGGATTACACTCAACTGTATATACATATCTGTATTCGTACCAAAATACGAATACCCAAAGAGATAGAATAACACAAAGAACATAATAATAGAATATACATATCGAAATACATATACGTAAATTATTAAATCAATCCCTGATTTAATATTCCGGCTCAAACCCGAGCCGGCTAGTATTATCAACCGTCCGATCGAATGTCCGGGTAACTAGCACAATCATTCGATCAGAGCCCTACACGTATCAAAATACGACTACGACATCATTCTGCCTGAACCAGGGAAACCCTCTGTGTGGGACTCTAAAGACTTGTCAATACGCTGCCCGTAGGTTTAACCACAAGTACGTCAGTGGCACTAGCTGTACGTAACGGCTACCCAGGTATTGAGCAAAAGGAAGGCCGACGAGCAAACTCACCCGAACCCCTACTGAGCCTGTTTGTGACAATCTCCATACAGTCCGGTCTGTTCGTCTATGCGTATTGCATATTGGGTCTAGGGGGGTGGATAAAGTCAGATTCCTAATAACGCGATATTTCGTGTCGGTGTGAAGCCAATCACCCACTGAGAAATTAATGATCCAAATTAGTAATTCTCATCTACCTTGGACAAGGATTTCTAGTGAAGGCGACCCGTGCACAGCGCGACATCAACCCCCAATACCGGGAGAGACGAATCCCCGACGATCCGCTCACTGCCTCCATGTGGCTTGGGACTGTACCTAACTAAAACCTGTTTGCACGACTCTTTTGAGCCGTGGTAGGGTAGTAATCAAAGAACAGTGGGAACTCACACGAGACAAATGACGATCTTAGGTCGATAGACTAACCTGTACTCATATCACCTGAGAACTACTATCTAACAATAGGTATAATACCATCTAGCATATTCCCAGCGAGTCCGTCCAGTGTAACTCATAACCCAACGAGCACATGTATACTATCTTAGGTGACTAACTGACACCAATGGCTTGTGAGAACGGCCACCATCCCTCGTCGGGGTCTCAAAGATTATACACTAGTCTACTCCGGAGTATCGATGCCCAGTCTCGATACTCCCTCGACTAGGGACATTTAAGGATGTGCTTATAGACCATCCAACTCCAATGTATATGATCGCCATCATAATGCTGGTAGTCAAGAAAGAATCCTACGGGCTCTATCAACATGTAATAGTGATCTGAAATACCATATAATGTATGTACATGATGATAAAGACAAACTGGATAGCATACTATCATCTCGAGTAAGACTGTTCTACCCGTATAGGTCTTCCCTCAATCATCACAATCGCGTGCCTGCGATTACAATAATTGATTTGAGAGGGCACTATATCCAACAATCTCCCACTTTCACTTAAGGATAATTATTGTGGTGTCGCATACTTATAGCTCGTGTGATACCGAACGCCCAACTTCTCTACTAACCAGTCTCGCATAGCATGTTTATAAATCTATTGCGTTCGAGAAATAGCCTCAGTGAGTGGATCCGCTCCAATGTTTCTATCTTTATCTCTCAATTTCTCAATTTCGCGGAGAATGACTATCTCCTGAAATGACCGATACATGTCCTAAAATTTGTCTGGATATATGATGGGACCCAGTTCATAAATGAACTCCAAATCCAACAAACTTCTTATACCGTATCTTCCACTGAATTTAATCAGTATCCTACGCCATGCCTTCCTCAGTATATCTTGGACCACCTGTCCAATATACCGCCCCTCAAAAGAGGGAAAAATATTAATTCTAACAGCCACTCTGTCATCCAGGTCATCTTGGAAGTCTGAAATGATAACGGCCTCCTGAAGGAGGCTGCCGTTACCATATACCAAGAACATCCACTTATGATCATAATTGCTTCCTAATATTTCTCCAGGATTGGATTAATATATGCTTATTGTATCCAGTGCAAAAGAAATATCTGGTGTGGTACTTGATATTTAATGATTGACTCAATTTCCTAAGCAAGTGATATGTCAAATATGCAAATTTCTCTCATCATGACTCCATGACATGCGGGTACACCACCATGCCAGATTCGTCCATTCTAAAACAATTTAGAATAGTGTCAATTGCCCGAATTGGGACACTTCCCAAATCTAGATCTAAAAGCATAGATCTAGTAACCAGAATCCCTGATATTTTATCCAGATCCTATGTGGAGAAATACCTTGTGACAACCACAGTATAACTGATCGTAGTATAGGAACATCACTTCCTATAAGGAGTACGTCATCCAAATACCAGGACATCGCTCCCTACTATCTTCTTACCATGTCCATCTATTATTCTGATGAAGTCAAACTCTATGACTATCACATAAAAAATAGATGATCTATCTCCGCTATACATGCTTTAGTTTATAAATAGACATAAGCTACTGGCCTACCTCTCTTCTGCTGCTCCCACTGAATACAACAACCCTCAGGCAGAGTCATATACCCGTGAACTTCTAAAGCTGATTTAGAATGAGGTTATATTCATCCACCTGCCAGATCTCATTGTCTAGGACAGCAGTAGTGGTAAGCTTGGGTCATCAAAAACCTCCCTGTCACCGTCTTTGAGGAGACCGAAGTACTTCTCGGGTGGCTGAGATTACCCACTATATATGCGGAGTGGCTAATGGATTGTCGAATCCAAGTGAATGTTTAGGTTCTACTAAATTTTCAGTAATCGTTTGTGGTTCTGGAATCACTCCAGTTCTACCATACTCCCACTTGTGTTTTCTGAAAAGAATTCATTTTACTAAAGTGGTGGCGAATCAATAGCAATATACCTATTGATCCTCCAAATGGTAGAATGTTAACCCTCGTCAAAGCCCTGGATAACCTACAAACTGCCATTACTGAAATGTGCCTTGAGGTTATCCATATTATGGTTTTAAGCATAAGCCGGAATACTCCATATACCTTAACTTCGTTAAGATATGAATCCATTCTATATCCAATATAGAAACAAATGCACTAATTTAATTTGAACCAGATTCAAAATACATGCAGCTATTTCTAGTGCATATTGACTAAATGGAAGAAGGCCAAGCAGTATTACTCATCAAGGAGCGTACCCATGGATGAGTAACCTGAGAGAGAAGCATGTTCTCAAATATATTACTTATGACAAAATACCTAGCACAAGTGTCTACAACTTCGATCACCTCGAAAAATCCTGATACTTGCAACATATGGTTCTCTACTTTATTCTTATACCTATAACTTCTCAAAATTTGGACCTTTAATTTCAACGAAATGCATGTCTAAAACCAGATAAGTCATAAGTAAACGGAATATAATACGAGTACCAACCCCTTATCCAAACAGACATCGGACAACATACAATACTTTGTACAAGTCCTCTGAGTTTAAAAACTTAAACCCTGTATGTCGTAGGTTGAAAACTATGTCATGGCTAAGAAGAATTACACCGTTGTTGAATGCACCTTACCTAACAATCAACTGACATAGGTAAATGACATAAACATAATTTCAAAAAGTTATATCTCACTTTATAAAATAAACGTACAGATATATCAATTTGAAATTAGTGCATAACAACGGATATTCAAAACAAAATATTTGTCGTTAGGCAAAACCCAGGTGATTCCATCAAATATCACTAATTATAGAGAATTATGATATATTAAGGATCTAATCAACCAATTCCCAATATTCTACTCTCACTCAGCATCTGTAATGTCTTACAGATGTGAGAATAAAATCTGGTAAATACATACCCTGAAGTCAGAATCTAATTGGGAAAGCAGTTTTCAATTTATACCGCACAGTAAGACTGAAACATGAAAATGTTTCGAGGGGTGGCCGGGTATTCCTAGTATTGTCTTTTCCACTCTCCAGATTCATGACAGTAGTCGCAATTTTTCTTGCCCTCATTCCAATCCTTTTATATGTCTTTATTTCTTACCTTCTGTACACCATACTTAGGCTAATTGGTTTTCTTCCTTCCCTACCTTTTGACACCTGCCTAAGGTTTGGAAGAAGACTGTCCAATAGGCATAATAGGTGTACTCACTTAATACTAGGAGCCCTTGCAACCTGAGTGAAGGTAAAGAGAAAAGACAACCGAATAATTTATTCAATTTCTCCACAACTGGAAACCATTCTCGAACTGAAACAAGTTTCTTCGAGTTAGTATGTAACTATACGATGGCATATCCAAGTAATATGGATCTTCGTAGTGATACGGAGTGTTCTGGAGAAATGCAAAAGAGAAGTAGACGTGGCAGGGATATATGCAGCTTCGTCGTGAATGATAGTAGTCATAATTTCCTTTGCCCTCACTCTAATCCCTTTATATGTCTTTACTTCTTACCTTCTGTACACCATACTTAAGCTAATTGGTTTTCTTTTTTTCCGACCTTTCGGCACCTGCCTATGGTTTGGAAGAAGAGTATCCAATAAGCGTAATAGGTGTACTTTCCTAATACCAGGAGCCTTCGAAACCTGAGTGTAACGACTCTGAATTTACTGTACAAAATTTTTCATTTTAACGTACAGAAGGAGTTTACAAGCCTGAATACAATTTATAATTTAATTTTTGTTTAAGAAAAGCAAGAAACAACTTGTAGTTCACTGGTAAAGCCTTGCACTGCTGTGATGTAGCCCTGTGTTCGAACCCTATCAGACACATTATATTTTTTTCAGATTTTTCTTTTAAACATTTTGGAAGCCCAAAAGTTTACACGTGCAATGTACATAAAAATGAAAAGTCTAAATAAATAAACGTGTGCAAAAGAGTATTAATACTGAGAAGAACACGTGGCACCAATCCGACGGCCCCAATCCCACAAATGACCGGCGAGATTTCCATTTTGGCCGGCACCGATGGGACCCCCTAAGCCCAATGAACCCCGGGCTTTGCACACTTGACCCTTCCCCTACCCCTAACTCCTCTGCTCTGCAATCAAACAGAGACTTTTAATATCACCTTTAAACCAAATTTTAATGCATTTTAATTCACTCTTTTAATTCCAAAACCCTAATTCCACACTATAAATACTACCCCATGCCCTAGCCCTTCATCATTCTGAAAATTATAGCTAAAATTCTCAAAATTTTCTATGTACAAGTGGAGTAGAAGAGGAGTTAGTAAGCGATCAAGTTCCAACGAGAATTGAAGCAAATTCCGGCGATCCCGCGATGCCACGACGACAACCCATTCTTCTTCTACCTTCTCTTAACCAAAATAACTTGTAAGTCCCTTTTAATTCTCAATCTTCTTCATTAAAACTTCATTTTCAAAACATATGTCGGAAGTGGAGTTAATACCGACATCTTCTTCTACACAATATAAAATCCACTTTTTCTTACATATTTGGCATCCATATAGTTACACAAAGTTTGTAATCTTAAAACTAAGGTTTAGAACCAACTTTCACACAAAAATGTCATGTAACATCATTTTAACTTAACTTTTACATTAAAGTACCATGAACTTTATATATGTCATCTTATATTGCCTTGCTTATGACATACCTTCAGGAAAATTCATGAGGTAACGACCTACCTCTTACATACACACGTGGTTTCCATAGCACGATATCTTTTGGACATATTTTTGTTACGAATACAAGATTTCATTAAAATACCATTTACTATAAAAATGGTTTTCTTTTAAATTGTATTTTCAATTCCTTTGCAAATAAGCCTCTACAGCCCTTTTTAGGTGATCCGCTATTGGATGGTGCGGATTATCGTACATCCTTGGGCTAGTAGAGCGAGATGCAGACCTCCTCATGGAGCATTCGATCTCGAAAGGTTTTAAATATGGTTTTTAAGAAAAACACATTTTTGATTTAATAAAACTTAATTTTTTATAATTATATAAAATATTACAAATCCATATATTTTTGACAAACATACATTTTTTTCTAAAAATGAATGTGTACAAGTTTCACTAAAATATCATCAAGATACCAATACAAAGCAAGTTTTACAATAAAATACCATGAATTATTCAAGCTAAGTTATTATCACTAAAATACCTCAAACCCTTAAAATTCACATCCATGAAAACCCTAAATAATATAAATAACTTCTCGAGATTTATTTTGAAATTATATTAAAAAAATATTTTTCATAAAACCCCTCCGAGCTATAAAAAATACTGTTAAGAACTTTAGTAAATATAGGTTTAAGAGGGATCAATTCTCTTGAGCCTCACGGAGCCGGAGAAAGTGAGTGCTTGCCTATTTAAGGTAGAAAACTTAACGGTGTTATCAATGGTAATTGTCTTGAAAAAAGACATAAATCCTGCCGTCCATATGCAGCAGTTACCAATAACTCCCGAACCTAACTCAGGATCTAAATCAGTTATAAGTGTCTGACTACAGTATGAGTCTAAATCAAACTTTAATCCAAACTCAAAACAGAATCCAATTCAAACATGAATCCAAACTCTAACATGCATACTTGAACATGAACCTGAATATAAAACCGAATACAAGACTTGACTTGATCGAACCATGGCTATAACTTGACATGACTACAAGCTTACGTCCTGAACCTGACTACTTGAACAACTTGTGTCCATGGTTTCGGCAAGACTTGTAAATATAATCTATAAAATACATTACGGGGTTAACGTGGAACATTGGTATGGAATGTATAGCGTGGCACGAGATGATCACTAAAAGACACCTACATGAACTCTCGTGCCGTAGTCCCGTGGGTTTTGACGGGGCCTTGTACTATATGTTATCATAGTTCACAGGGTAAGATGGACTTCTCTTATATACATAAATACTTTCTATACCAAGCTACAAACAACTACGTTAGAATAGCAATCTTATACCTGTACATCTTACCAGTTCAATTCTCATTACTTGCTATATTCCTTTTTTTCTTTTGAGACTTACCGAGCACTATTTCGCTGACGACATTCCTGTCTATTTCTTTGTTTGGAATGTTCGTCAGAAGGACAAGATTCTATCGAGATAGAGCCTAGCCAGGAGGACGTGGACCAGCGCACTACCCAGCAGGACTTCTACCTTCTTGTACTTACTTTTCAGTTTGTATGTCATTGTTTAGGTATTGTTTTATATCATTGTATCTTTCATTTTTCAAAGCAGTTGTATTGTAAAGATAAATGTTAATAAAATTTGTTGTTCATTTATATCACTTGTCATTCTTTTGCATTTTATAAATATTTCTTAGTAAATACGTTACGGGCTTGCCATGTCACCACTTCCGTACACTGGGAAGAAGGGCGTGACAGGTTTTGTTGGTATCCCATGCATGTCAGTTCTGTATGGAATCTTAAGCAATATACCACAAGAATTATAAGAATCAGCAACTATACATTCTTTACATTTCAAATTCCTTGAATCTATTATAACCTTTGTTTTTCTATCAAGGTTATGGATTCTCCCAATAACACCAGTACCAATGTCAATGGCAACACCCCACCACCTACCTTACCACCACCTACCATTGCAGCTCCCATCTGTAAGCCGATGTCGCGCACCCCACGTGTTCGCGGGGAGGCAAAATTTTCAAAAAACGATTTTTAACGAACTACGCAACACGGGCTAACTCCAGGATCTATATTAAAACCTTAACTAAGAAAACTAACTAGGAGGTTTAGCTACTTGGTGGAGTGTTATATCTCCTAGAACCAGTCCTTCGGGTCTTCTTTTCCTCCTCTCCTTGGCTCCTCGGTGAACGGATGAAGGTTGCATGATTAGCCTCCTCGTGGCAAAGATGATCCACCCCTGAGTTTGTGCTTCAAGCTCCAACCTCTAAACCGAGGTAACTAGGGTAAATGGTTCGCTAATCCAAGTAGTCTAGGTTATGTAGAGAATGTCTAATAGATTGTATTATCTCACTAAACCCTATGGCTCACAACACATGTGAAGGTTAGGGTTTTTGAGGAGGAGGAAGAAGGAGATGAAAATCAAGAGAGAGAATGAGGAGAAGCAAATGAACTAAGGTTGCAAAGCGAGAAGAATGGCTCATATCACATACACTCATTGAAGCATGGGATAAATCACAATATTAAATTCTCACCATACTTCAATAGTAATGCCAAAAAAATAAAATAATTCTTGAGCCATCCCTCACACTATGCTACAAAATGCCTCCTCCATTTCCACCTCATTAATCCATTTAAGAAAATGGATAATACCAAATATTGAGGTGTCTCCTTCTAAAAACATTCTTGAGAAAATTACAAAAATACCCCTCACCGTATATACATACCTGTATTCGTATTCCGAAAAATACGAATACACTTAGACGAAAAATAATCCAATAATATAATACTAGGATACGGGTTAAACCAAAGCTCACTAGTATTTTCCGCCCGAACATCATCCGTGTACAAGTACACGTATGTGATCGTAGCCCTGCCGTAAAACCATACGGCCTCTACATCTTTTTCCCAAAGCAGGAATACCCTCTGTGTCGAACTCTAAAGACTCGACAGTACGCTGGCAGTGGGTTTAACCAAAAACACGTCAGTGGTACTACCTGCACGTAACGGCTACCCAGGTATTTGTTGATGAGAAGGTCGATGAGCAAACTCATCCAAACTTCTACTAAGCCTTTCTGTGACAATCTCCATACAGTCCGGTCTGTTCGTCTGAGATACTCGCATATCGTACCTAAGGGGATGGTAAACGTCAGAACCTTAATAGCGCAATAAGTCATGCCGGAGTAGAGTCCAATACACCTTGAGAAACTACTGGAGCACCTACCAGTAAATCTCGCTTGCCCTGGCCAGGGACTTTGTGTAATGGCTTTCCAAATACAGCGCGATATCAACCCGCAATACCGAGAGAGACGAATCCTATCTGACCGGTACTGTCTCCATGTGTTTCGGGACTATACCCAACTACTACCTATTTGCACGACTCCTTTGAGCCATGGCAGGGCAATAATAAAAGTACAGTGGGAACACACTCAAAGAGAAGTGCGATGTCAAGTCAACGGACTAAGTTGTACTCATGTCACCTGGAAACTGCTACCAGTCAATAGGTATAATACCAACCAGCTGTTCCGGACGAGTCCTGTCCAGTGTAACTCATAACCTAATGAGCACCTGCATACTATCTCCAGTTTGATGTAGTAATGGCTGTGGGACAGACCATCTCCCTGCTGGGATGAGAAGCGTATACACTAGTTTACTCTGGAGTATTGATGCCCCATCTCGATAATCCTACGACTAGGGACCTATATAAGGATGTGCTTATAGACTACCCAGCCCCCACTAGTGTGACTGCCATTACAATGCTGGTAGGCAAGCAAAGATCCTAAGGGCTCTACCAATATGTATAAGCGATATGCTAAAAGAAACACATGCACATATTGAGGTAGAATCAAACCAAGTAGCATACTACTATTTTGAGCAAGACTGTTATCATAACTATGAATATCCCAAGCTTTCAATATGTAATATACAATCCAGTATGATATAATAATGGCCTCTAGGGTATATTTCACTAATAATCTCCCACTTGCACTAAGGCCATGTATTGGCATATCGCAGACCTATCATCTCGATTAGCCTCTCAAACTGCATCTGAGGGATGGCCTTTGTGAGTGGATTAGCAGTGTTGTTCTCTGAGTCTACTCTCCGCACCTCGATCTCCCGGCGATCTATGATCTCCCTGATCAGGTGGTACCGCCTCAATATGTGTCTAGACTTCTGATGGGACCTTGGTTCCTTCGCTAAAGCTATAGCCCCGTTGTTGCTGCAATACAGAGGTATTGGATTAACAATGGATGGAACCACCTGAAGTTTTGTCATGAACTTCTTGATCCAGACTGCTTCTTTTGCGGCGTCGCATGCAGCGATATATTTCGCTTCCATAGTCGAGTCAGCAACGGTGTCCTTCTTGGAGCTCTTCCAACAGACCGCCCCTCCATTCAGGGTAAAGTCATAACCCGACATGGACTTGGAGTCATCCTCGTCACTCTGGAAGCTGGAGTCGGCGTAAGCCTTGACCTAGAGGTATTCTCTGCCGTACACGAAGAACATCTCTTTAGTCCTTCTCAAGTACTGAAGAATGTTCTTTACTGCTGTCCAGCGCTTCTCGCCTGAGTTTGACTGATACTTGCTTACAACGCTCAATGTGTAAGCCGCAACTGGTACACAATATCGCATACATTATAGAGCCTACCTCCGATGCGTAGGGTATATAGACATGCGATCCCTTTCCAAATCAGTCTTGGGAGACATCTCTTTGGAGAGGGTGATTCCGTGACAAGCCGGTAAATTACCGCGCTTTGAATCTTCCATACCGAATCTTTTCAGTATGGTGTCAATGTACCTTGAATGTGATAGTCCTAATATTCTTTTAGATCTATCACGATAGATCTGGATCCCCAGAATGTAGGAGGCATCACCCAGGTCCTTCATGGAGAACCTTTATGACAAGAATCCCTTGATTGATTGTAGCATAAGAATGTCATTTCCTATCAAGAGAATGTCATCCACGTACAAGATGAGGAATACCACACTTCTTTCTACAATCTTACTATAGATGCATGGTTCATCTGGATTTTTGATAAAGTCAAATTCCTTGATCGTCTCATTAAAATAGATGTTCCAACTCCGCGATGCCTGCTTTAATCCATAAATGGATTTAAGCAACTTGCACACTCTTCTGCTGCTCCCACTCTCTATGAAACTCTCCGGCTGATCCATATAAACACACTCTTCCAAATTTCCATTCAAAAAAACGGTCTTTACGTCCATCTGCCAAATTTCATAATCATGGTAGGCAGCAATGGCAAGAAGGATCCGAATGGATTTGAGCATAGCCACTGGAGAAATGGTTTCATCATAGTCCAAACCAGGTCTTTGACGAAAACCTTTTGCAACAAGTGTAGCCTTATCGGTTTCAACCTGTCCATCTACACCATTCTTCTTTATGAAGTTCCATTTGGAGCCTACGGGTTTTATCTATTCCGGAGCAATGTCCAAAGTCCATAATTTGTTGGTGTATATGGACTCCATTTCGGTCTGCATTGCATCCAGCCATTTTACCAAGTCTCTGATCTGAATGGCTTGCTGGAAGCTAGTCGGCTCATCATCGTCGATGATGCAACCCTCTCTATCCCCATCTATGAGAAAACCATAGTATCTCTCGGGCAGATGAGACTGCTTACTAGTCATGGGAGTAGCGCGGGGATGTCCGGTTCTTTTGAAACTTCTAGTTCCTCCATGCTTTCAGTATTAGTTTGTGGTTCTGGAATTTCTTCCAGTTCTATCGCGCTCCCACTTATTTCATTTTCTAAAAATTGAGTTTCCAAAAAGTGAGCATGCCGAGAAGCACACACCTTTTATTCCTCTATGTAATAGGAAAGATACCCCCTGGAGTTCTTTGGGTATCCCACAAACCTATACAGTACTGAGCATGCCTTGAGCTTGTTCGCATATTGTTTTTTAACAAAAGCTGGACATCCCTATATCTTCAGATACTGAAGATAGGGTTTCTTCCCACTCCACATCTGATATGGTGTGGTAAGCACAGTCTTGCTAAGAACCTTATTCAAAATATATGCAGCTGATTCTAGTGCATAACTTCAGGAGGATCGCGGCAACTCAGCGTTACTCATCATGGAATGAACAATATCTAAAAGGGTTCTGTTCCGCCTTTCCTATACACCAATGTGTTGTGGTGTGTATGGAGGAGTAAGCTGAGAGAGAATTCCATTCTCTTTTAAGTAATTCAGGAACTCGACACTTAAGTATTCACCACCTCGATCAGAACTAAGTATCTTGTTACTTTTGCCAGTTTGTTTTTCCACTTCATTCTTATATTCCCGAAATTTCTCAAAGGCCTCGGATTTATGTTTCATCAAGAATACATGTCCATACCTTGAGAAATCATCCGTAAAAGTAATGAAATAGGAATAACCACATCTTGCATGCGTAGAAATTAGACCATACACGTCGCTGTGTAAGATTCCGAATAGCTCGCTCACTTTTTCTCCGTATCCAGTAAACATATTCTTTTTCATCTTTCCTTTGAGACATGATTGGCAAGTTGCATAGGACTGATATTCGAATGGATCCAAATATCCCTCTTAATGTAATATCGTCAATCGTGTTTCATTGATGTGACCCAGTCTACAATGCCATAAGAAAGTCTGATTTAATTCTGGAGACTTTCTTTTAAGTGTGTTTTTGAAAACCTGAGCTTGATTTAATACGTATATACCGTTATCTAGTGTACCTGACCCAATCAAAACATGATTTAGGTGGATATTTACAACATCTTTTACAAATGTAAAATCATAACCTTTTTTAGAAAGTAAAGATACAGAGATGATATTACATGTCAAACTAGGTATATACAAAAAGTTACGTAAAATCAAAATCTGCCCACTTGTCAATCCTAGGTGATATTCCCCTACGGATACAGCATCAATGCTCATTCCGTTAGCAACCCTGAGAGTCATATCACTTGTCATGATAACTCTACGGTTTCTCAAAACCAGTAATGAAATACAGATATGATATCCTGATCCGGTATCTAGTATCCAGGAAGTAGAGTTAATTGACAGATAGTTCTCAATCATGAACACAGCCGAAGCCGAAGCCACAACTTGCTTCGAATCCTGGTTTTTGTCTTTCCAAGCCCTACAGTCCTTCTGACAGTGCGCTTTCCTGTGACAACAGAAACATCCTTCCCTCCCTACTGTTAGCCCCGAATCTTTTGCATTGCCCTTTCCCTCTACCTCAGCGCTCCTCAATATATTGAGGAGTCCTGGAAGTGTAACTTCCTTCCCTTGAATTTTGAAATTCAAGATAAACTGGGCGTAGGTTGATGGGAGCGACTATAGAATCAAGTTAGTACATAACTCGTTTTCCAACGCTGTCCCAAGGTCTGTTAGCTGTTCAATATAGCTAATCATCATAAGGACGTGGTCCCCTATTGATGACCTGATAGCTAACCTCGCCTGAAGCAATATCTTTGAGGTCTCATATCTTGTGATACGAGATTGCTCTCTATATAAAACTTTGGTATGGAGGAAGATGAAAGCTAAGTCCATCTTCTCGTGCTGCCTCTGGTGTTTACTATCCATTGAGGCTAACATGAGGCACTTAGCTCTTGCACAATCCTTTTGCCATGTCTTACGGATATCAACATCCACGACGATGGAATCTGGACCTGGGACGGCGGGGGCTTTGGTAGTATGGAGGTAGTCCAGTTTGACATGGGTAAGTGCCATCTGGTTATTCCTTAGCCAATCATTATAGTTTGGCCCAGTCAATTTATTATCTAGTAACCTAATTCCGGTCATAGTAGTCGCTGCAATTAGGAGAGAGAGAAGAAACACTTAGCATGATGCTCTTGCAAGTTTAGATTGGTTATTAATTTATCTAAACAGGATGGCTCCCACTGTTTCCTCGAATCCTTCCTCAAACAATAAAAGAAGAATTAGTCAGGATTAATCACACTTTACAATTCTTGCTTAACCTTTCGGACAGGCTAGTGTTGGTACTTCTGTAAGTGCACGGCAGCGCCCCGGCCGTCTGTCCGAGGCCAAAATGCGGAAACAAAACTTTTTACAAAACTTGTAAACCGGCGCTACCGCGTACTAAAACCCAGATCAGACCATTAACCTAATGCTAGCAAACAAGAGAAAGGGTAGAAAGCTATACCGAGCGATCCGTGTCCTTCGGTCTTCGGCCTCCATCCCGATCTCCTCGCGGAATCTCCGGTCTTCATCTCCTCGTCGGAAATGGCACCACACCACCGATTCTTTTTACGGGCTCCCACCTCTGGACTGAGGCAACTCGGACACGAAGTTAGCAAGCCAACGTGTCTAAGAATGCTGTAGGCTAAGTGTAGAATCATTTGTCTCAAGGGGGTATGAAGTTGCCATTTTTGATTGGAGAAGAAAAAATGAACTTTGGAGAGGGGTTAGGTATTTTTGTAGCAAGAAAAGAATGAGATGAATAATTTTTGCCACCCAAAAAATGAATCTCCCTTCTCCTTAAGAAGTGGCCAGCCATCATCAAGAATGGAGGAGGGAAAATAAAATGGAATAAAAGCAAGAGGAGAAATTGTGTGATAATGAGAAGAATATGTCACGCCAATATCCAAATCAACTCTCATCTCATTCCCATCTCATTTAATGCAAGCCATGTGCAAAAAAAGGAATCTAAATGTGCTAGAAATATCATGAAGCCTCATATTACTAATAACACCCTCCACTTTGCTAATTTGCACATTTGCAAATTAGCCCCTCCATCAATTTTCAGCCAAAGAAAGGAAGAAAGGAAAACTGGCTGAAACCGAATGCAAACTGGCAACTTCAAAAAAGCGATCCCGTAATAAATTATAGGAAAACCCCGCGACCGTATATACATACCCGCATTTGTATTCCGACCGAATACAAATGCAATGAGACAAAATCTACACTGTACAATACTTGGATCCGGCTTAAACCAAAGCCCGCTAGTATTATCCGTCCGATCATGATCCGTGCAATACCGCACGCATATGATCGAACCCTGCCATATATCCATACGGCCTCTACAGCGTTTCGCCCGAAACTTGAGAAACTGTCTGTGGGGGACTCTAAACACTCGTCAATACTTTGGCTGTGGATTTAACCACTAGCATGTCAGAGGTATTAGCCATACGTAACGGGCTACCAGGTATTGACCAAAAGGGACGTCGATGAGTGAACTCATCCTGACACCCTACTGAGCCTGTCAGTGACAATATCCGTACAGTCCGGTCCGTTCGTCTATGAGCATCGCATGGCGGGCCTAGGGGGTTGGTAAAAGTCAGACCCCCAAAAGCGGTACAAGTCGTGTCGGAGTGTAGCCAAGAATACCCTGAGATACTACTGGAATACCTACCAGTAAATCTCCTGCCTTGGCCAAGGACTTCATGTAATGGCTCTCCTAGACACAGCGTGACCTCACCCCCAATACCAGGAGTGACGAACCCCTGCAGATCCGCTCACTGCCTCCATGTGGCTCGGGACTGTACCCAACTAAAACCTGTTTGCACGACTTCTTTGAGCCGTGGTAGGGTAGTAATCAAAGTACAGTGGGAACTCACACGAGACAAATGACGATCTCAGGTCGATGAACTAACCTGTACACATGTCACCAGGGAACTGCTATCTGACATCAGGTATAATACCAACTAGCATGATCCCGGCGAGTCCTGTCCGGTGTACTCATAACCCAATGAGCACCTGTATACATCTTAGGTGATCCAATTGACACCAGTGGCGTGTGAGACCGGCCACCGCCCCTCGTCGGGGTCTCGACTGTATACACTAATCTACTCTGGAGTGTCGATGCCCTGTCTCGAAACTCCGACAACTAGGGACCACTTTAAGGATGTGCTTATAGACCCCAGCTCCCACGTATATGATCGCCATCATACTGCTGGTCGTCAAGCAAGAATCCTATGGGCTCTATCAACGTGCAATAGCGACCTGTCAGGTCACCTAAAGCAGTACACAATGATAAAGATAAACCAGATAGCATACTATCATCTTGAGTAAGACCGTCCTACCAGTACAGGTCCTCCCTCAATCATTGCAATCACGTGCCTGTGATCCAATAATTGACTCTGAGGGCACTATATCCAACAACTTCGAGGGAGGTTTTCCAATGCTTTCGCGAAGTTCCTTAATTATATAACCTCTTTTCCCTGGAGGCGTAGTCTCACTAACACCGTTCTAGACACCTAGTTAGTTTAAAGCATTGATTGTTTAGTGAAAAATCTCCCGAAGAGTAATCCTACTCATCAGTGGGGTTGGGATCCAACTATCATTATGTGATGACCTAGATGGAATCCACTCTAGTCACCACATTCCAGAAGGTATGCTCAAACAGCAAGTTTCCTTTATATTTGAAACTCCCGATGTAGATTTTTGCCCCATGCTCTTATGATCTTGACGAAGACCAACATAGCATAAGTCACATGTCAAGTTCTACCCGTCATTGTCCAAGTTAATTTGAACCCACCCTACATACCCTTGACGAAGGCCAACATAGTAGTATGACTGTCCAAAACCAACGTATCTATCTATGCTACAAATGAATACTCATTAGCTACCTATCACTATGCTTTGGCGATGGTCAAAATACATAGCTTGAATACTACTGAATACCCATATGAAATGACGGAGGGCTACGAATGGTTTTGGCGAAACCGTGAACGTAATGAACTTGATATAGTCGAAGGAACCATGATAGCCTTTTTTAAAAGGAGTGGTTTAGGCTCCGCGTTTAAAATTTTCTTTTTGAAGAAAACCGAGTGGTTTTGAAATTGTTCCAACGATTAAGCTTTGGTTTGTTTTGCTTCCATTAATTAGTATTAATGCGGTCCCATCATTTAATCATATCATTGCAGAAAAAACGATAATACAACGTATGCTTATGCTATCCGCATTCCCCACAGGGTCCCGTCATGCACCATTAGGTTACTTAACTACCGGCAGAGCGGGGGCTGGACTAGCACGGGTGCAAAACATAAGCAACGCCTACCATATATCTTATATATATATATATATCCATTCGTCTCATGCAATAATAGGCATTTCAGATCACAGATAAATATATTGGATATACTAGGAATTCCGCGTTCCGTTTAATCCTATAAGAAAGGCGGATTCCACGATCATGATGAATAACCAAACCCTACCCTAGACCCCTACGGGTGCGGCAAGCTACCCACCAAATTCCGGAAGTGAACCAACATCCCTCAGTAAATGAGTAGGCCACTCGGCACTTCAAGAACCCGGTAGTTTGTGCACCCCATCTTGGGTCTATCCTAGGAGCAAAAACAGTAACAGAAATAATACAACGGTAGCTACAACCTCAACCCGGATGTGCCCCTCAAAATAGTATTACATCACTTTTACAAATTATATGAATGAAAGAAAAGAAAACACTCTTCTCACATTCCCCCGTTTATTCATCCACGACGATCCAATACTCCATATACACAAACCATCATAGCATCACAGATATGTGCAACCCCCACTAATCAATATATAGTGATTAGCAGACATTTCGAAACACATATTTAAACTCAAACAAGTAAACGGCGTTAAAACCGCGACTTCGAAACACTCCGAAATTGACCCAACATCAAGAAAACTAAATATGCAACCTGGGAAAAATCAAACATATCCTGAAACCCTAAATCCAAGTGATAAGAACACCAAACGAAGCACGAGACCCAAATCAATATTGTGGCCAGCCAGGCCGGTCAAAATGCTTATGTGGCCGGCCAAAGTGAGGTGTTTGGATCTCGTTTTTCTCTGGTGCTCTAAATATAGCAAGAAGAGCACTCTGCAGTTGTTTAAAAAATTTTTAGAGGCTCCGCAAATTTTGATAGAAACTTGGATTCTAGGTTTCGTGTTTCAGAGTTATTTCGGTTTCGTAGTTCTACTTATCGTCTAATATGTTAGTTATGGTTGACTAGGCTCTGATTCCACCTTTAGCCGATGCCGCTGTTGGGTTATGCAAGCGCCCTGGCCATCAAAACGTGGCCGATTGCGGAACAAAAATTTTCTGAACCGGCGCTAACAAAATCCACTACCCGGATCTACCATTAACCCTAAACTAGCAATATATAAATAGGAGTTAAGAATGGTTATACCAAATTGATCCGTGTCTTTCAGTCTTCAACCACCTTCCCAAGCTCCTAGAGGCCACCATGATCTAGCTTTATCTCCGGTCTCCCTCCATCGAAGATGATCCACCTGAGGATTTGTATTCCGAGCTCCTATCTCAATAGCCGAGGTAATTAGGGTACCTAGTTTGCTAAACTAGATATCCTAGAGGATGTAGAGTGTAGCGATGGATTAATTTGTCTTATAACACCTTAGCTTTCTCAACACTTGAGACTTGAAGGGTGGAGGTAGAAGAAGAAGCTTGAGGATGAGAGAGTGTGGCAACTCAAGAAAAATGCCTAAGTATTTTGTTGTGTGTTGTGTTGTGTAGTGAGCAATAATGAAGTCTCCAATAAATATCTCAAGACAAGAAAATATCTCAAGTTTAGAAAATATCTCAAGTCTCCAAAATATCTCACAACAAACAAAAACCAAGCATGCTAGAATAGTAACCATGAGTCACTACAAAACCATGCCACAATAAATGCAATAAACACCTCTTCCACTCCACCCCATTAACCATTTAATCCTAAATGGTTAAAAATAAATGAGGTGGCATCTTCTAGAGGTACCTTGTAATAAATTACAAAAATACCCCTCATCTGTATATACATACTCGTATCTATATTTCAAAAAATACGAATACAATGAAACGAAAATAATACAACAATATAATACTAAAAACTGGCTTAAACCAAAGCCACTAGTATTATCCGTCCGAATCCTGATACGTGCACAAGTGCACATATATGATCGAACCCTGCCGTAAAACCATACGACATCTACATCGTTTCACCCGAAGCAGGGAAACCCTCTGTGTGGGACTCTAAAGACTCGTCAATACGCTGGCAGTGGGTTTAACCACAAGCACGTCAACGGCACTAGCTGTACGTAACGGCTACTTAAGCACTGAGCGAAAGGGAGGCCGACGAAAAAACTCATCTGAACCCCTACTAAGCCAGTCTATGACAATATCCGTACAGTCAGGTCTGTTCGTCTAAGAGTATCTCATATCGAGTCTAGAGGGGTGGATAAAGTCAGACCCCTAATAACGCGACATTTCGTATCGGTATGAAGCCCATCACCAACTGAGAAACTGCTGATCCAAATCCGTAATTCTAGACTAGCTTGGCCAAGGATTTCTGGTGATGGCCACCCATGCACTGCGCGACATCAATCCCAATACCAGGAGAGGCGAATCCCCGACGATCCACTCACTGCCTCCATGTGGCTCGGGACTGTACCCAAATAAAACTTGTTTGCACGACTCCTTTGAGCCATGGTAGGGTAGTAATCAAAGAACAGTGGGAACTCACATGAGACAAATGACGATCTCAGGTCGACAGACTAACCTGCATACATGTCATCTGCGAACTGCTATCTGACAATAAGTATACTACCAACTAGCAGGTTCCCGGCGAGTCCGTCCAGTGTACTCATAACCCAATGAACACCTGTATACTATCTTAGGTGAACAAACTAACACCAATGGCTTGTGAGACCTGGCCCCCGCTCCTCGTCGGAGTCTTGATCAGTATACGCTAGTTTACTCTGGAGTATTGATGTCCAGTCTCGATACTCCCACAACTAAGGACATTTAAGGATGTGCTTATAGACCACCCAGCTCCCATGTATATGATCACCATCATAATGCTAGTAGTCAAGTAAGAATCCTATGGGCTCTATTAATATGTAATAGTGATTTGTAATACCACATAAAGCATGTACATGATGATAAAGACAAACCAGATAACATACTATCATTTTGAGTAAGACTATCCTATCCGTATAGGTCCTCCCTCAATCATCGCAATCGCGTGCCTGTGAATCAATAATTGACTTTAGGGCACTATAGCCAATAGTCGCGCACTCCGCGGGTTCGCAGGGAGGCGGAATTTTTAAAAAATGATTTTTAACGAACTACACAATACCGACAAACTCCAAGATCTATATTAAAACCTTAACTCACAAAACTAATTAGGAGGTTTAGCTACTCGGTAAGAGTGTTATATTTCCTAGAACCGTTCCTTCGGGTCTTCTTGTCCTCCTCTCCTTGGCTGCTTTCTGAACGGATGAAGGTTGCATGATTGGCCTCCTCACGTCAAAGATGATCTACCTGAGAGTTTGTGCTTCAAGCTCCAACCTCTAAACCGAGATAATTAGGGTATGGCTCGCTAATCCAAATAGTCTCGGTGATGTAGAGAATATATAATGGATTGTATTATCTCACTAAACCCTATGGCTCACAACACATGTGAAGGTTAGGATTTTTGAGGAGGAGGAAGAAGGAGATGAAAATCAAGAGTGAGAATGAGGAGAAGCAAATGAACTAAGGTTGCAAAGTGAGAAGAATGGCTTATATCACATACACCCATTGAAGCATGGAATAAATCACAATATTAAATCCTCACCATACTTCAATAGTAATGCCAAACAAATAAAATAATCCTTGAGCCATCCCTCAGACCATGCTACAAAATTTCTCCTCCATTTCTAACTAATTAATCCATTTAAGAAAATGGATAATACCAAATAATGAGGTGTCTCCTTTGAAAAGCATTCTTGAGAAATTTACAAGAATACCCCTCATCGTATATACATACCCGTATCCGTATTTCGAAAAATACAAATACACTGAGACGAAAAACAATAAATAATACAATACTAGGATCCGACTTAAACCAAAGTCTACTAGTATTGTCTGCCCGAACATCATCCGTGTACAAGTACGCGTATGTGATCGTAGCCCTGCCGTAAAACCATACGGCCTCTACATCTTTTTCCCGAAGCAGGGAAACCCTCTGTGTGGGACTCTAATGACTCGACCGTATGCTGGCAGTGGGTTTAACTACAAGCACGTCAGCGGTACTAGCTGCACGTAACGGCTACCCAGGTATCTGTTAATAAGAAGGTCGATGATCAAACTCATCCGAACTCCTACCGAGCTTGTCTGTGATAATCTCCGTACAGTCCGGTCTGTTCGTCTGAGATACTCGCATATCGTACCTAGGGGGATGGTAAACGTCATACCCGTAATAGCGCAATAAGTCGTGCCGGAGCAGAGCCCAATACACCCTAAGAAACTACTGCAGTACCTACCAGTAAATCTTGCTTGCCCTGACCAAGGACTTTATGTAATGGATTTCTGAACACAGCGCGATATCAACCCCCAATACCAGGAGAGACGAATCCTATCTGATCGCTATTGTCTCCAAGTGCTTCGGGACTACACCCAACTACTACCTGTTTGCACGACTCCTTTGAGCCATGGTAGGGTAGTAATTAAAGTACAGTGGGAACACACTCGAGGCGAAGTACGATGTCAATTCAACGGACTATGCTGTACTCATGTCACCTGGGAACTGCTACCTGACGATAGGTATAATACCAACCGGCAGTTCCCGACGAGTCCTGTCCAGTGTAACTCATAACCTAATAAGTATATGCATACTATCTCCAGTACGACGTACTAATGGCTGTGGGACAGACTATCTTCCCTGCTGGGATGAGAAGCCCATACACTAGTCTACTCTGGAGTATCGATGTCCCGTCTGGATAATTCTACGACTAGGGACCTGTATAAGGATGTGCTTATAGACTACCCAGCCCCCACTGGTGTGACCGCCATCACAACGCTGGTAGTCAAGCAAAGATCCTTAGGGTTCTACCAATATGTATAAGCAATATGCTAAAAGAAACACATGCATATATTGAGATAGAATCAAACCAAGTAGCATACTACCATTTGGAGCAAGACTGTTATCATAACTCTGAATATCCCAAGCTTCCAATATGTAATATACAATTCAGTATGATACAATAATGGCCTATAGGGCATATCTCACTAACACCATCAACGAGCAAACGATACTGCTTGAGACAATCAAGAGCCTCTTGGAGGGTCAGCAGCAGCAGACTGCCATCCTTATGCACCGTCCAGAAGTCGAGGGACCTGAAGTCAAGAAATTTCGGGCACTTCACCCGAAACATTTCTCTGGGAAAGAGATCCCACTGGAGGCGGAAGAATGGGCTCAGTCTATAGAAGATGATCTGGCAGCAGCACAAGTGCCAGAGATTGCTTGGGTGAGAGTTGCGAAGCTGCAACTAACAGATAACGCCAGAGTCTGGTGGAAGGCTGAAGAAAGCCGACTCGCCCAACCTATCGAATAGAAGACATTTCGCGATATGTTTGACGCGAAGTACATCCCTGAGACTGCCCGTTTCGACATGGAACATCAATTCATCCACTTACAACAAGGCTCGATGTGGAGAAAATCCGTGGATGAATACGTTGCTGAGTTTACCATGCTTAGCAGGTAAGATATTGTCTCAAATTCAATTTCTTGATATCACATAATTCACTGCTAACACAAGGTCGTAACAGGTTCGCGGCACACCTGATTTTGACTGCTGAGATCTGGGCACGAAGATTTCAGCAAGGGTTGGACCCGGAAATCCAAGGTTCACTCGCTACAGGGGATTTCCCAACCCATGATCTTGCTCTGAAGGCTGCCCAACGTTATGAGGCAGTTGTAAAGAAGAAGGGCAGACCTCAGATTGCCGGAGTGATATGCCCTGCCACTTAGATAGCAGGAGGAGCCTCTTCCAGGCTAACTTTTGCACCTAGGAGACTGGAAGTAACATTTAACCGGCCCAGTCCAGACTTTTGTTTCTACCTCAAAAGGAACAGACACGTGGCGAAAGACTGGAGGCGTGCAAATGGCCTGTGTTTGGTTTATGGCGCATCCACTCACTCCATTGGAGCTTGTTCATATCGTCTCAACCCAGATCCAACACCTAGACCCGCAATCACAGTCCCGTAGCGGCCAGTTATTCAGGTTCCTGCACCTCGTCTTGCTCTACCTGCTCCACCACCACGTGGACCTCCTGCACAGCCTCCTCGTCAATTCCATCAAGCACAGAGGAACATGCTTCAAGGGCAGAGAAACATGCCCCAAGGACAGAGGAATATGCTGTTAGTTGTATGTATGCCCTAGAGGCCAGTATTGTACAGATGATGTATATTATATTGGATGCTTAGACATATATAGAGATGACTTTCTTGCTCGATATGATAGTATGCAATCTGGTTGCTCTTTATCTTAACATGTATACTTGTCTCTTTATACTGTCTTATAGTTACATGTTGGTAAAGCCCTTAGAATGTGTACTTGACTATCTGGACTATGATGCGGATCATACTAGTGGGGACATGGTAGTCCATAAGTACATCCTTCAAGGTCTCTAGTCGTGGGTGTATCGAGACAGGGCATCGATATACCAGAGTAGACTAGCGTATACGCTTCTTGACCCATGAGATGGGCGATGGATGATCCCATATCCATTGGTGTTTGACATCAGAAATCGTATACGGGTGCTCAGTGGAGACTGGGTACACTGGACGGACCCGCCGAGAACTCCCAGATGGTATTATACCTCACGTCAGACGGCAGTTCTCAGGTGACACTTGTGCAGGTTAGTCTGTAGACCCGAGATCGTCATAGAGACTTGTGTGATTCCCACTGTGCTTTGATTTCCACCTTACCACGTCCATGAGGGCGTGCAAAACGGTAGTTTTTGGGTACAGTCCCGAGTCACATGGAGGCAATGAGCGATAGGAGGGGTTTTTTCTCTCCCGGTATTGGGGGTTGATGTTGCACTGTACTCGATTGGCCGTAACAGGGAAGTTCCTGGCTAGGGCTGATTGGAGATTTACTGGTAAATGTTACCAGTAGTTTCTCGACCCGTTATGAGCCTCACATCAGCACGACTTATCGGTTATTGGGGTCTGACGTTTACCACCCCTAGACTTGATATGCGACATATCAGACGAAGAGACCGGACTGCACGCTAGTGTTGCCGGTTGGCTCGTCGGGAGTTGTAGCAGGTTCGCTTGTTATCTTCTGATCGCTCAATACCCGGGTGGCCGTTACGTTTAGCTGACCGCTTGCGGTTTGGGGGTGCTTTATATGATCATCACCCACTGCCGGCGTATTGACGAGTCTTAGAGTCCCACAAAGGAGTTACCTAGTCCAGGCGAAACGTTGTGGTGCGCGTATGCGATATGCGCATGGACCCGATTAAAATGCGCGTATAGGATACCGTATATTGATCGGGAGGCTTGCTTTTGGTGGGGTCATATGTGATATGGCCGGATTGATAAATCAAGTGTTGATTTATCATTTAACCATTAGTTTTCTCACTTGAAATCTTTTCTTGTGCATGATGGATGTATGCATGCATGTATGCTTTCTTTCTTTTAGTTTCATGCACATATGGATGTGCATACATACATACATACATCATCCTTCATGGTTGATTACACATTGAAAATGGTGGCAATATAAGACTCACACCATGGTTTAAATATATGGATTATTATTTAATTTTTGTTAAAACAAAAGAAATAAAGAAAAGGATAATTCATGGTTAGTTTCTACACTCTTCCTTAACCTAACCATGCTCACCTACTTCTAACCATGGGTTAATCTTCTCTTTGTGCTTTAACTCAAATTAAATAATATCTTAAACTTTTAACCATGGTTTGAGATGATAAGAGAAAAATATATATACATATATTTTTCTTTTTCACATATGAGTTTTTCTTTTCCACTCTTGTTAAAAGAAAGCCATCATCTTCTTCCTCCTTACCATTTGCTCTCTAGACTTTTGTAGTGAGCAATATACTCATCAAGTTAGGTTTTTCAAGTGAGAAAAGCCACCACAACATCATTCTACACAAGTTTAGCTCACTTGTTTAGAGTGTTATCTTCATTTCTTCTCTTGAAAAGTGAAGTTGCAAGCTTGGACTAGGAGCTTCGGGTGGATCGTCGTGGACATTAGGAGACTTCAAGCGAACCCTCCTCCAACCCTCAAGTGGCCAAGGAGTCTAGCGTAGGGAGCTACAAAAGTTGTACTCTCAAAACCCTAGCCTTTGTTACTTGTAATGTTTTGAAACCCTAATTTTCTAGGATGCATCCTTTGTATGCTTGCGTAGCACCCCAAAAATTTGATCTTTGTGACATGTGATGCTTCCAAACCTCTCATAGGGTGCTGGGTAAACCCAACATTGGTATCAGAGCCGACCTAGAACATTAGGCGACACTTTAGCGAAGTCAAAACTCCGATCGAACTAAAATACGATCTTTTCGGACACTCTCTGGACATTTTTTAAAATCTGGATATTTTCAGAATTAAAAATCCTTAAAAAATTTAGCTGGGAAATCTAAGCACACATGTGAAAAACGATGCCATGAACAGTACTTTTCACCGCGGAACCGCATCAATAGCCTGCTTGGGCCGCGGTTCCGCGGCCGTACGGATGAATCAAAGTGTCGTTTTTGTACAGTAATTGTTTTTCTATGCTTGTATATTTTTGGGGAATTTTTAATCTAAATTTTGTAATAAATATTCCTATGATGGTTTTGGACTCGTCGATTCGATTGGAATTTTCATTTCGTGACTTTTCCGGATAAATTAGAAAGTATTGAAGTGTTTGAACGAGTATCATTTGCTCACTTTTCACGGGGTTTAAATATTTTGGAGATACGTGCAAGTTTTGTGGTGGACTCTCTAGAAGACAACAAACCTTAACTCGATTATGTGACCGTCTTGAACTGCCCTTTGAACCTTAGGGTTTGGGGCAATACGGCGTGCCACATGTGAGGCGTTGGCTTGACCTTCTACGGCTGGACCGCTACTACTGTGTCACACTCCGGGTTTTTTGAACTCCGCTCAAGTGTTGAGCTTTAGGGAATCTTAGGTATTTGATCGTTCGTTCGAAAACTTTAATACTGTCTATTTATCTAGAATGTAATGCAATGTGTGGAATTCATATTACTAGACATGAAATACGAAGTATGTGATATTTCGCATTTACGATGTCTAAAGAGAATGTGGATTCCAGATATTGCAGTTTTACACTTTCTTTTCTGTGACTGTAAGTGTAGTATGTAGTGGTATTGCCGATTGTCGTTGCTATACGTCGACGAAAATCGGTGTATGCATACTTACTTACGTTGATAATATGAGATATTATGTGTTGCTGAGATATGATGTGCAGGATTGTCGCGATTGAATAGCCGGGGGTTTTTATGTGAGATGAGAGTTTTATATTTTCATTCATGTAAATTCAAATGTAATGTAATATTTTTTTATTTGGGGCACTTCCGGGTTGAGGTCGGTGCCACCATTATTGTATATTATTTACTTTTCCGCATTAGGATGGACCCAAGGAGGGGAGCACAGGTGACCGGGTTCTGGGGTTCAGTGGGAGGCCATCTCGAGGAGTCGAGACCGGGTCTCCTAAACTCTAGAATTGGTAGGGTCGCTTGCCGCTCTCGTAGGGGTCCAGGGTGTGGGCTTGGCTATTCATCGCGACTGTGGAATCCGTTTTTTCTATTGTTGGCTAAATACTAAATATGGACGTCCTAGTATATCCCACATTATATTTATGTTTCTGCTGCGATATCTGTGATGTGATCATTTGATATGTTCTGATGGATACAGTATATAGTATATATGATATATTATATAGACGTTACTTATGTTTTACACCCGCACTAGCCCTGCCCTGCTCTGTCGTTAGTTACCTAACCTAACGGTGTACGAGGGGACATCGAGGCGAATGCGGATGGCATAAGTGTACGTTGTATTTATCTATGATGTTTAGGTGACTTAAATGATGGGACTTCATTAATGTGATTAATGAAAGAAAAGAAACCTAAAAGATGTTGTAGAATCAAATTTTAAAATAAAAGGGTAGCTACAGTCTTGCTTTGCATAGCGGTATATATGATATACCCTGCACCTCATTCGATGGGGAAAGAGCCTAGATCCCTTCACCGGGAGTGACCTCTTTAGCAAAACTGGCAGTTGCTACAACACTCGGTTTGACTTTTGATTGCATCTGGAGTTTTGCTTTGCATAGTGATATATATGATATATCCCGCACTTTATTCGATGAGGAAAGAGCCGATATCCCCTCACCGGGAGTGACCTCTTTAGCAAAACTAATGAAATCCTCAAAATAACTCCATTTCAAAATTTACTCGATTCTACAACGATATCAAGTTCATTACGCTCATGGTTTTTCTGAAAAACCTGCGTAGCCCTCCGACATTTCAGATAGATATTACTTAGTATTCGTGCTACGGTTGTTTGGCATTCGTCAAGGCGTAGTGTACGGTAGCTATTTACTATTTATCTGTAGCATATGATGCGATTGGATTAGGGTATTCGTACGGCGTTGTTTGGCATTCGTCAAGGGTCATGCGAGTTGGTTTAATTCAATCAAGAAATGTACGGGTTGAACTTGACTAGCGCACTATGGGTTGTTTGGCATTCGTCAAGGTCATAGTACGTTAGGGGCAAAAGCATTATCGGAAATTTCAAGAGTTGAAATTTGCAATGAGATTGCATACCTTCTATGAGATAGTTGGATCCCGATACCCACTGCGAGTAATTGTTACTCCTGGGAGAGTTTTACACAGGACAATTAGCCGATCAAGTAGGTGTCTAGAAAGGTGTCAACGGGGTTACGCCTCTGGAAAAACGAGGTTTACTTTAATTAGGTCCGTGCGAAAGCACGGGGAACCTCCCTCAAAGTACCGACACTGGCCTGGCTGAAAGATTGGCGAAATTGTAGGGTGTAATTAATCCCAGCTAGTTTTTCCTTTTAGGGTTTGAAGGAAGACTTGATAAAAGCAGTGGGAGCCATCCTGATTAGATAAAATAATAACCAATCTGATCTTGCAAGAGCATACGCTAAAGTGTTTTCTTTTCTCTCTCTCCAGGTAGCGACCATGTCATGCCTTAATCAAGATAATAATATGGATGTATTGACCGAACCCGCATGTTATACTGTGCAGGGGAACGTTGGACCCGTTCTATCTTATAAGTGTTATAAGACTGAAAAGGAAACAGGGGAATATCTGGATTCTCACGCCGCCCAAACGGAGAACATGCATGTTGATGCACCTTCTTCGGGTGTGTTTGTCATTGAGAACTGTTTTTCAGTTCACCCTACGTCCTGGGTATTAGATACCGGATCAGGATCCCACATATGTAAACAGTTACATGGGCTACGGAAAGGTAGAGAACTGGGAAAAGGTGATCATTCCGTTCAAGTAGGGAATGGTGCAAGTATTGTAGCCAAAGCAGTTGGCGAATATCACCTTGTATTACCAAGTCGTAATACACTGGTTCTGAATGAGTGCTATTATATACCGAACATGATGTGCAACATTATATCAGTTTCTTTACTAAGTAAGGAAGGATATAATTTTATAGTACAGGATAATGTTATGAACATCTTCCTAGATCAAAAGTTGATTGCATCAGGCTCGTTACATAATGGCATATTCATTCTCAATCAAAATACAGTCCTCAATTTACAAAACACACACAAGAGGAAGAGTTCAGAAATGAACGAATCTTTCTTGTGGCATTGTAGACTTGGTCATATCAATGCGACACGACTAGCTAAGTTACATAAAGATGGATATTTGAAACCGTTCGAATTATCATCTTATGACACTTGCCATTCATGTCTCAAAGGAAAAATGACCAAAGCTCCGTTTAGTGGACACGGAGAAAGAGTTACGGAACTCTTAGGGCTGATACATAGTGATGTATGCGGTCCCATGTCTACACATACCAGGAACGGTTCTTCCTTCTTCATTACATTCACCGACGATCTCTCTAGATACGGACATGTGTTCCTGATAAAACACAAGTCTGAAGTTTTTGAGAAATTCAGAGAATATAAGCACGAAGTAGAGAACCAAACGGGCAAAAGTATTAAAATCCTTCGATCTGATCGAGAAGGTGAATACTTGAGCAATGAATTCCTGGACTTCCTAAAAGAGAATGGGATTCTCTCTCAGCTAACTCCTCCATATACACCACAGCACAATGGTGTATCAGAACGGAGAAACCGCACCCTATTAGATATGGTGCGCTCTATGATGAGCACAGCTGAGTTACCTATTTCCTTCTGGGGGTATGCGCTAGAGACAGCCATACATCTACTGAATATGGTCCCCACCAAATCTGTGCCTACCACTCCATATGAGATATGGAAAGGGAAGAGACCATGTCTTAACTATGTTAAGATATGGGGTTGTCCAGCCTATGTCAAACGACAAAATCCGGACAAACTCGAGGCAAGATCTGTCTTATGTAAGTTTATAGGATATCCCAAAAATTCACAAGGGTATATCTTCTACCACCCCGAGGAACAAAAGGTGTTTATTTCTCGACATGCCACTTTCTTAGAAAAAGGTTTTCTTATGAAACAGAATAGTGGTATTGAGGTAGAACTGGAAGAGGTTCCAGCGACACAAACTATAACAGAAGACTTGGTAGAACCAGAGGATTCTGTAGTACCCGACGAACCCCAGCCTCTCCGCCGATCTAGTAGGGTTTCTCATCCACCTGAGAGATACTACGGTTTTCTCATTGATGGTGGAAGCGAGGATTGCATCATGGTTGATGATGACCCAACTAGCTTCGAGCAGGCCATCACGAGTAGGGACTGAGTGAAATGGCTGGATGCAATGCGGTCCGAGATGGAATCCATGTACACCAACAAAGTATGGACTTTGGAAGATGCTCCTAAAGTGGTAAAACCTATTGGGAGCAAGTGGATCTTCAAGAAAAAACTTGGTGTAGATGGGAAAGTGGAGACTTTCAAAGCTAGACTTGTTGCAAAGGGTTTTCATCAAAGACCAGGTGTGGACTATGACGAGACCTTTTCTCCAGTGGCTATGCTTAAATCCATCCGGATCATGCTTGTCATCGCTGCATATCATGATTACGAAATCTGGCAAATGTATGTTAAGACCGCCTTTCTAAACGGTGATTTAGAAGAGTGTGTGTACATGACTCAGCAGAGGGCTTCGTAGATAGTGGGAGCAGCGGGAAGGTGTGCAAGCAGCTTAAATCCATTTATGGATTAAAGCAAGCATCGCGGAGTTGGAACATCTGCTTTGACGTCGTTATCAAAGAGTTTGATTTCGTCAAAAACGTAGATGAACCTTGTATCTACAAGGAGGTGGAAGAGAGTATGGTTGTCTTATTCGTATTATACGTGGACGACATACTCTTGATAGGAAATGACATTCCTATGCTGCAATCGGTCAAGCTCTTCTTATCACAAAGATTCTCAATGAAAGATCTTGGTGATGCCTCCTGCATATTGGGGATTAGGATCTATAGAGATAGATCCAAATGGATATTGGGATTGTCCCAATCCAGGTACATTGACACCATACTAAAGAGGTTTAGTATGGAAGAATCCAAGCGTGGGAACTTACCCACGATCTCTGGAGTCACACTCTCCAAAGAGATGTCTCCTAAGAATGATTTGGAGAGAGCTCGCCTGCAAGGGATACCCTATGCTTCGGCTGTAGGCTCTATTATGTACGCGATACTATGTACCAGACCCGATGTAGCATACTCACTAAGTGTAGTGAGCAGGTATCAAGCTGATCCTGGAGAGAGTCACTGGACAACTGTGAAGAGCATTCTCAAGTACTTACGAAGGACTAAGGAGATGCTCTTGGTGTATGGTAACGGAGAACCCCAAGTGGAGTCCTTTACCGATTCGAGCTTCCAGAGTGATAAGGACGACTCTAAGTCGCAGTCGGGATTTGTCTTTACCCTTTACGGAGGGGCGGTTAGCTGGAAAAGTTCCAAGCAGGAAACCGTGGCAGACTCGACGATGGAGGCTGAATACATCGCTGCCAACGATGCTGCCAAAGAGCCTGTCTGGTTCAAGAAGTTCATTACTGAACTTGGAGTGGTTCCATCCATTGAGCATCCAATACCTTTATATTGCGATAACAATGGAGCGGTGGCTTTGGCCAAGGAACCCAGGTCCCATCAGCGATCCGGGCATATTCTGAGGCGGTATCACCTGATCCGGGAGATAGTTGATCGCCGGGAGATCGAGGTCAGGAGGGTTGACACGAAGTATAACATAGCGGATCCACTCACGAAGGCCATTCCCCAGATACAGTTTGAGAGACTCTTCGGGATGCTCGGTATGCGATACTACAGCTGCTGGCCCTAGTGCAAGTGGGAGATTGTTAGTTGTATGTATGCCCTAGAGGCCAGTATTGTACAGATGATGTATATTATATTGGATGCTTGGACATATATAGAGATGACTTTCTTGCTCGATATGATAGTATGCTATTTGGTTGCTCTTTATCTTAACATGTATACTTGTCTCTTTATACTGTCTTATAGTTACATGTTGGTAAAGCCCTTAGGATGTGTACTTGACTACCTGGATTATGATGCGGATCATACTAGTGGGGACATGGTAGTCCATAAGTACATCCTTCAAGGTCCCTAGTCGTGGGTGTATCAAGACAGGGCATCGATATACCAGAGTAGACTAGCGTATACGCTTCTCGACCCATGAGATGGGCGATGGATGATCCCATATCCATTGGTGTTTGACATCAGAGATCGTATACGGGTGCTCAGTGGAGACTGGGTACACTGGACGGACCTGCCGAGAACTCCCAGATGGTATTATACATCACATCAGACGGCAGTTCTCAGGTGACACTTGTGCAGGTTAGTCAGTAGACCCGAGATCGTCATAGAGTCTTGTGTGATTCCCACTATGCTTTGATTTCCACCTTACCACGTTTATGAGGGCATGCAATACGGTGGTTTTTGGGTACAGTCCCGAGTCACATGGTGGCAATGAGCGATAGGAGGGGTTTCGTCTCTCCCGGTATTGGGGGTTGATGTTGCACTGTGCTCGATTGGCCGTAACAGGGAAGTCCCTGGCCAGGGCTGATTGGAGATTTACTGGTAAATGTTACCAGTAGTTTCTCGACCCGTTATGAGCCTCATATCAGCATGACTTATCGGTTATTGGGGTCTGACGTTTACCACCCCTAGACTTGATATGCGACATATCATACGAAGAGACCGGACTGCACGGTAGTGTTGCCGGTTGGCTCGACGGGAGTTGTAGCAGGTTCGCTTGTTCTCTTCTGATCGCTCAATACCCGGGTGGCCGTTACGTTTAGCTGACCGCTTGCGGCTTGGGGGTGCTTGATATGATCTCCACCCACTGCCGGCGTATTGACGAGTCTTAGAGTCCCACAAAGGAGTTACTTAGTCCAGGCGAAACGTTGTGGTGCGCGTATGCGATATGCGCATGGACCCGATTAAAATGCGCGTATAGGATACCGTATATTGATCGGGCGGCTTGCTTTTGGTGGGGTCATATGTGATATGGCCGGATTGATAAATCAAGTGTTTATTTATCATTTAACCATTAGTTTTCTCACTTGAAATCTTTTCTTGTGCATGATGGATGTATGCATGCATGTATGCTTTCTTTCTTTTAGTTTCATGCACATATGGATGTGCATACATACATACATACATACATACATACATCATCCTTCATGGTTGATTACACATTGAAAATGGTGGCAATATAAGACTCACACCATGGTTTAAATATATGGATTGTTATTTAATTTTTGTTAAAACAAAACAAATAAAGAAAAGGATAATTCATGGTTAGTTTCTACACTCTTCCTTAACCTAACCATGCTCACCTACTTCTAACCATGGGTCTCTTTGTGCTTTAACTCAAATTAAATAATATCTTAAACTTTTAACCATGGTTTGAGATGATAAGAGAAAAATATATATACATATATTTTTCTTTTTCACATATGAGTTTTTCTTTTCCACTCTTGTTAAAAGAAAGCCATCATCTTCTTCCTCCTTCACCATTTGCTCTCTAGACTTTTGTAGTGAGCAATATACTCATCAAGTTAGGTTTTTGAAGTGAGAAAAGCCACCACAACATCATTCTACACAAGTTTAGCCCATTTGTTTAGAGTGTTATCTTCATTTCTTCTCTTGAAAAGTAAAGTTGCAAGCTTGGACTAGGAGCTTCGGGTGGATCGTCGTGGACACTAGGAGACTTCACGCGAACCCTCTTCCAACCCTCAAGTGGCCAAGAAGTCTAGCGTAGGGAGCTACAAAGGTTGTACTCTCAAAACCCTAGCCTTTGTTACTTGTAATGCTTTGAAATAATTTTCTAGGATACATCCTTTGTATGCTTGCTTAGCATCCCAAAAATTTGATCTTTGTGACATGTGATGCTTCCAAACCTCTCATAGGGTGCTGGGTAAACCCAACATGTGCCTCCAGCAAGGAGGAATGTACCCAATCGTCAGGCTTTCACAATGACGGTTGAGGAAGCCGAGGCCACTGGCCAAGTTATTACTGGTAACTCCCAATCCTTTCATCTTTTCAATCCTTGTATACCTCTATATTTTTCCTGTATCTAAAACCAACCTCATACAACTTAGGTACTATACTAGTAGCCACCCTTCCTGCACTAGCACTGTTCGACATTAGAGCGTCACACTGCTTCATGTCGCAACAATTTGTGAAAACACATGCGATTCCTGTGATGCCACTCATTTCAGGCTGGAATGTCAGTTTCGGGAATGGAGTATTGAAGGAAACTATGGGATCTGATTAGTGTCCGGTAGTGGTTTGCGGACGAGAATTCTATGCGAATTTCAAAGTGGACATCCTAAATTTTGACGTTGTGTTAAGGATGGACTGGCCGGGAGTTTTTTTTGCTACGATTGACTACCGTCAAAGGAGGGTAGTATTTGAGATACCAGATCACCCCGTCTTTTACTTCAAGAGTGGAGATAGAACTTTGGAGCCAGGAATCTTTCGTGCCAAACCAAAGAATGCAGAAGTGTTTACTCTACCGGCGGAAGAAGAAAAGCCAGAGGTAGTTCGAGAGTTCGAGGATGTGTTTCTTGAAGATATAACGGGTTTGCCACCCGATCGAGCTTTTGAATTCAGCATTGACTTACTACCTGGTGCACAACCGGTTAAGTCCAGAAGGATTGAAGAAGATCCGTACTCAGTTGGACAAACTTCTGAAGAAAGGTTGGATTCGTTCCAGTACTTCAAGTTGGGAATCTCCAGTTTTGCTTGTGAAGAAGAAAGAAGGTTCATACAGAATGTGTGTAGATTACCGAGCTCTGAACGAAGTGACTATCAAGAACAAGTATTCACTACCACGTATCGATGATCTTTACGATCAGCTAAGTGGGTCTTGTGTATTTTCGAACCTAGATCATCATTCAGATTATCATCAGGTGAAGGTCAAAGAGTTTGATATTCCGAAGGCGGCGTTTAGGAATCGCTATTGTCATTACGAATATCTCATGATGCCATTTGGAGTGACCATTGCACCTGCTATATTTATGAATCTGATGAACCAAGTTTTCCGAGAGTATTTAGACAAGTTTGTTGTCATCTTCATCGACGACATCTTGGTGTATTCATGGAAAGAACACGCCGAGTATTTACGGATTGTCCTGGAGACATTGCGACAACATCAACTCTATGCTAAGTACAGCAAGTGTGAATTTTGGCTAGATCAAGCAAGTCGGATTTCTCGGACACATCGTTTCAGGTGAAGGAATCAGTAGATTTACCTAATGTGTCAATTGTCAACGAATGGACGACACCAAAGACGGTAAAGGATATTCGAAGTTTCTTGGGATTAGCAGGATACTACCGAAGATTCATTGAAGGTTTCTTAAAGATTGCAGCACCCCTGACCAAGCTCACACGTAAAGATAAAGCATTCATGTGGTCAGAAGCATGTGAAAATGCTTTTGTAGAACTCAATTCAAGGTTAACTTCAGCTCCTATCCTTATAATACCGGATCAATCTGGAGGATTTGTCGTACATTATGATGCATCCGGTAAGATCTAACACATGACTTGGAGTTGGCAGCCGTTATCTTTGCACTTAAGATTTGGCGCCACTATCTTCTGGGAGAAAGAGTGGATATATACACTGACCACAAGAGTCTGAAATATATATTTACTCAGAAGGAATTGAACATGCGGCAGATAAGATGGTTAGAACTGATGGCGGACTTCGACGTCAACCTACATCCTAGGAAGGTGAATGTAGTTCTTGATGCACTTAGCCGTCAGCCATTATTAATGAATCTCACCGCATAGTGGAAGCTACTGTAGGAATTGCACAGATTGATGACCGAAGTAATAATGTCAGGTAACGCTTCGTATTTGATGAACTTACAAGTCCAGTCTACTATTGTCAATCAGATTAAAGCAGCTCAATCAAATGAGCCAAGCTCCAAAATATCCGAGAACAAGTAGAAAGTGGACTTCGAACAGACTTCTTCATCCATGAAGATGAATCTTTGCGGTATGGAAGTAGATTGTGTGTATCGCAAGGTCCTGTTCAAGAAGAGTTGATGAATGAAGCTCACAACTCTCCTTACTCTGTACACCCCGGTGGTACAAAAATGTACAAGGATCTACGGCATCACTACTGGTGGCATGGAATGAAGCTTGAAGTAGCCAGAAGTATAACCAAGTGTTTGGTGTGTCAGCAAGTAAAGGCTGAACATCACAGAACTGCTAGTCTACTTCAGCCATTATCTATCCCAGAATGGAAATGGCAGCACATTACCATGGACTTCGTGACTGCCCTTCCTCGCAGCACGTAGGGTAACGATGCGGTATAGGTTATTATGGATCGACTCACCAAGTCGGCTCACTTTATTCCTTTTCGTGTTGGTCAATCTAACGAGACGTTAGCAAAGAAGTACATGGAGGTAAGTATGAATCTAAAGTAAGATTTAACCTTAAGAGGTACTATTTTTAATACCTATGAACTCATGTAGGAGATCGTGAGATTACATGGAGTACCGGTTTGCATCGTCTCCGATCGTGATACCAGATTTCGATCACAATTTTGGCAGAGTCTGCAAGCTAGCCAGGGAACGAGTCTGAACTTCAGCACGGCTTACCATCCATAAACGGACGGAAAGTCTGAGCGGACAATTCAGATTCTGGAAGACATGCTAGGAGCTTGTATGTTAGACTTCGGAATTTCGTGGGAAGATCACCTACACCTGGTGGAGTTTTCATACAACGACAGCTATCAGGAGAGTATTGGAATGACACCATTTGCAGCACTCTACGGAAGGAAGTGTCGTTCACCACTAAGTTAGGACGACATCGGAGATCATGAACTCCTTGGTCCAGAGATGATCGTGGCAACTGTGGACGTAGTTCGCACGATCAGGGAAAGAATGAGCATAGCCCAAGACCGACAGAAATATTGGGCAGATGCAAAGCGCCGACACCTGGAGTTCCAACCTGGAAACCATGTTTTTTTGAAGATTTCTCCAAACCGAGGAGTGATCCGCTTTGGTAAGAGGGGCAAGCTCAGTCCCAGATATATAGGATAGTTCGACATTCTCGAACGAGTCGAAGAAGTGGCATACCGTTTGGTGCTACCACCCTCATTGGAAGAAGTGCACAACGTGTTCCACATATCCCAGCTTCGAAAATATGTGAGTGACTCTAGCCACATCCTTGATCACTCCGAATTCACTGTATAGACGGACCTAACTTGTGAGCAACAACCCGTTGAGATCCTGGATCGAAAGGTAAAGACACCGCGGAACAACAAAGTAAACTTGGTCTGAGTGATGTGGAGAAAAGATTTTCCAGGAGAATCAACATGAGAACGGGAAAATGACATGCGTGCAAGATACCCTTACTTATTTGTAAATTAGTCCCTATGTAAATGTAAATTTCGAGGACGAAATTTTTATAAGGAGGGTAGAATGTAACGACTCTGAGTTTACTGTACAAATTTTTTCAGTTTAATGTACAGAAAGGAGTTTACAAGCCCGAGTACAATTTATAAGTTAATTTTTGTTTAAGAACAACAAGAAACAACTTGTAGCTCACTGGTAAAGCCTTGCACTACTGTGATGTAGCCCTGTGTTCGAACCCCATCAGACACATTATATTGTTTTCTGATTTTTCTTTTAAAATTTTTGGAAGCCCAGAAGTTTACACGTGCAATGCACATAAAAATGAAAAGTCTGAAAAAATAAACATGTACAAAAGAGTATTAATACGGAGATGAATACGTGGCACCAATCCGACGGCCCCAATCCTAAAAACGACCGACGAGATTTCCATTTTGGCCGGCACCGATGGGCACCCCGAGCCCAATGAACCCCGGGCATTGCACACATGACCCTTCCCCTACCCCTAGCTCCTCTGCATTGTTTGATTGCTCTACAATCAAACAGAGACTTTTAATTTCACCTTTAAACCAAATTTTAATCCATTTTAATTCACTCTTTTAATTCAAAAACCCTAATTCCACACTATAAATACTACCCTATGCCCTAGCCATTCATCATTCTGAAAATTATAGCCAAAATTCTCAAAATTTTCTAAGTACAAGTTGAGTAGAAGAAGAGTTAGCAAGCGATCAAGTTCCGGTGAGGATCGAAGCAAATTCCGGCGACCCCGTGACGCCACGACGACAACCCATTCTTCTTATGCCTTCTCTTAACCAAAATAACTTGTAAGTCCCTTCCAATCCTCATTCTTCTTCTTCAAAACTTCATTTTCAAAACATATGTCGGAAGTGGAGTTAATACTGACATCTTCTTCTATACAATATAAAATCCACATTTTCTTACATATTTAGCATCCATATCTTTACAAAAAGTTTGTAATCATAAAACTATGGTTTAGAATCAACTTTCACTCAAAAATGTCATGTAACATAAGTTTAACTTAACTTTTACATTAAAGTACCATGAACTTTATATATGTCATCTTATATTGCTTTACTTAAAACATACCTTTAGGAAAATTCACGAGGTAACGACCAACCACTCACATGCACACATGGTTTCCATAGCACGATATCCTTTGAACATATTTTTGTTATGAATACAAGATTTCATTAAAATACCATTTACTATAAAAACGGTTTCTTTTAAATTGTATTTTCAATTCCTTTGCAAATAAGTCTCTACAACCCATTTTAGGGGATCCGCTATTGGATGATACGGATTATCGCACATTCTTAGGGTAGTAGAGCGAGATGCAGACCTTCTCACGGAGCATTCGATCTCGAAAGGTTTTAAATACGGTTTTCAAGAAAAAACGCATTTTTAATTTAATAAAAATTAATTTTTTATAATTATATAAAATATTAAAAAATCATATATTTTCAAAATATGACAAACTTACATTTTTTCTAAAGATAAAAGTGTACAAGTTTGACTAAAATACCATCAAGTTACCAATACAATGCAAGTTTTACAATAAAATACCATGAATTATTCAAGCTAAGTTATTATCACTAAAATACCTCAAAACCTTAAAATTCACATCCATGAAAACCCTAAATAATATAAATAACTTCTCGAGGTTTATTTTGAAATTATATAAAAAATATATTTTTCATAATACCCTCTCGAGCTATATAAAACACAGTTAAGGACTTTAGTAAATATAGGTTTAAGCGGGATCAATTCTTTTGAGCCTCAGGGAGCCGGAGAAAGTGAGTGCTTGCCAATTTAATGTAGAAAATATAACGGTGTTATCAATGATAATTGTCTTGGAAAAAGACACAAATCTTATCGTCCATTTGCAGCAGTTACCGATAACTCCCTAACCTAACTCAAGATCTAAATCAGTTATAAGTGTCTGACTCAAGTCTGAGTCTAAATCAAACTTGAATCCAAACTCAAAATAGAATCCAATTCAAACATGAATCCAAACTCTAACATGTATACTTGAACATGAACCTGAATATAAAACTGAATACAAGACTTGACTTGATCGAACCATGGCTATAACTTGACATGACTACAAGCTTACATCCTGAACCTGACTACCTGAACAACTTGTGTCCATGGTTTCGGCAAGACTTGTAAATATAATCTATAAAATACATTACGGGGTTAACGGGGTAGATTGGTACGGAATGTATAGCGTGGCACGAGATGATCACTAAAAGACACCTACATGAACTCTCGTGCCGTTGTCCCATGGGTTTTGACGGGGCCTTGTACTACATATTACCATAGTCCACGGGGTACGATGGACTTCTCTCTTATACACAAATACTTTCTATACCAAGCTACAGACAACTACGTTAGAATAGCAATCTTATACCTGTACATCTTACCAGTTCAATTTTCATTACTTGCTTTATTCCTTTCTTTCTTTTAGGACTTACCGAGCGCTAGTTCGCTAACGACATTGCTGTCTATTTCTTTCTTTGGAATGTTCGTCAGAAGGACAGAACTCTCTGGAGATAGAGCCTAGCCAGGAGGACGTGGACCAGCTCACTTCCCAGCGGGACTTCCAGCTTCTTGTACTTACTTTTCAGTTTGTATGCCACTGTTTAGGCATTGTTTTTTATCATTGTATCTTTCTTTTTTCAAAGCAGTTGTATTGTAAAGATGAATGTTAATAGAAGTTGTTGTTCATTTATATCACCTGTCATTCTTGAGCATGTTATACATATATTGCTTAATTACGCTTAACTTATTTATTTCTTAGTAAATACGTTGCGGTCTTACCACGTCAACGCTTCAGTACACTGGGAAGCGGGGCGTGACACTGAGAGAAGGTAAATATAAAAGATAACCGAATTATCCTATTCAATTTCTCCAGAACCGGAATCTATCCTCGAACTGAAACAAGTTTCTTCGAGTTCGTATGTAACTATACGATGGCATACACAAGCAATATGGATCTTCGTAGTGATACAGAGTGTTCTGGAGAAATGCAAAGGGAAAGTTGGAGCGGCTGGGATATATGCGACTTTATCGTGAATTTTAACAATCCAAAAGACAAAGTGTTTAAGAAGGTTTGGTTAACTTGGTTTATGAGTTTTAGTTTAAGGTCAGGTCATGGTCGCTGCGAAAGAGAGAGAGAGAGAAAAGAAATACTCAGTGTGCACTCTAACCTAGATTAGATTGGTTAATCACTTTATCTAATCAGGATGGCTCCCACTGTTTCCTCGAATTCTCGTTCAAACCATAAAAGAAGAATTAGTCAGGATTAATTGCACCCTATAAGTTCGCTTATCTTTCGGCCAGGCCAGTGTTGGTAATTCGGAGGGCGTTGCTCCGTGCTTTCGCACGGACCTAATTAAATAATCTCGTTTTCCCAGAGGCGTAGCCCCGTTAACACCTTTATAGAAACCTACTTGATTAGCTAATTGTAAAGTGAAATATTCTTCCGAAGAGTAGCGGATACTCAAAGTAGGATCAGGACCCAACTGTCATTGTGTGATAATTTTGAAGGAATCCTACCAAAAATACCACACTCCAGAAGGTATGCAACACTAGCAAATTTCTTGTATATTTGAAACTCTAGATGTGGTTATTGCCCCGAGCGCTTATTACCTTGACGAAGGTCAAAACATCATAAGTCGCAAGTCAAGTTCAACCCGTCATTATCCATATTAATCTATACCCATTAGTACAAGCCTTTGGCGAAGGTCAAAACAGCTGTACGCCTGTCCTAGATTAATGCATCTATTTATGCTACAGATAAGCACCTACTAGCTACCAAACACTATGCCTTGGCAAAGGTCAAAACACATAGCATGAATACTAGTAGATACCTATCTGAAATGACGGAGGGCTGCGACTGGATTTTGGTGAATAACCTTTAACGTAATGAACTTGATATCGTTGAAGGAACTGAATAGCTTTGAAAAGGAATGGTTTAAGCTCCGCTTTTGAAAACTAATGGTTTTGAAGAAAACCGAGTAATCTACAGTATCATAAACTTTTGCTCAAGAGGTCACTCCCCGTGAAGGGATCTAGGATCTTGCCTCCTAGAATGAGTTGCTGGATATTCCGGAACGAACACCACTATGAAAAGCAAAAGAATACAACTATAGTTTTTCGAAATTTGTTCCGACAAAATCTTTTAGGTTTATTTTCCTTGCAATAATCAAAATCAATGTGGTCCCATCAATTAATCTCTATCACACCAGAAAAGAACAAAAATACAATGTACGTATATGCTATCCGCATTCGCCATGGGGCCCCGTCATGCACCGTTAGGTTACTTAACTAACGGCAGAGCGGGGGTTGGACTAGCGCGGGTGCAAAATATATACAATATCTACTAGTATATATATAAATATATATAACATTCGTCACAGGCATGATATAAGCAACATCACAGAAAAGCGATAAGCAACACAGAATAACGGATAATTTAGGAGCTCCGGGTTTCATTTGAGCCGCAAATGAGACCCGACGTTTCCCGGTCTTGTGGATAGCCTGGGCAATGTATAACCAAGACCCCTATGAGTGCGGAAAGTTACCCGCCAATCTCTGAAGTGAGGCAACCCCAATCAACAAAGTGAATGGGCCATCCAGCACTTCACGGAATCTGGTAACTTGAGCACCCCTCCACGGGTCATCCTATACCCCCTACGAGTATGACAAATAGCCCACTAATTCTAGAGTGAGGCCCCCTCTGTGTCAATGCCCTGAGATGAGTCTCGTTGCCCTCTAGAACCTGGCTATTCAAGCACTCCACCGCGGGGTAATCCTAGTACAGAAAAGAAAAATATATATACAACGGTGACATCGACCTCAACTCGGTCGTGCCCCAATAAAAGAATATACAAACTGGAGGAAATGGCAGTCCACATGTCGGATGCTCGCCCCGCAGTAATGAATATACAAATGAATCTAAATTGTACAACTAGCATTGCACTAGGGGCTATCCCACACGACAATCCGAACATTCCATCACAGATATCAACATCATAGCAGTATAAGCAAGTATGTGCAACCCCGTCTAAATGACATATAGCAAATAGACGACGTTTGAAAAACACATACACCACATCATAGATATCAATGATGCAAAATTTCATGTTTGAAACTTTCCAAGTTTCCCCCAAAGCAAAGACAACACTAAGTGAAATCTGGGGAAATCAAACAAGACCAAAATATCAATTCTCAAAACCCCAGACACTGGATGAAAATGAGGTACAAAAGTGAACAGTGAACCGGCCAAATCAGAGATTTTAGGGTTTTGGCCGGCCAAACTTGAAGAGAATTGCCTCGTTTTCATTATGTTCATATACATGTCTAGACTAAGTCTCTGCACTTGTTTAAAAAAATTTCAGAGATCAAAAATATTTCAGAACAGAGAATGGGTTTTGAAATCGGAATTTTCGGTTTTGAAACAAATGCATTGTCTACTACTAGTTTCTAATGTTTGGATGGCTCTGATACCATGTTGGAGTTCCTAGCATCCTGGCCGTTGACTGCGGCCGTTGCGGAACGAAAAATTTTAGGGTTTAAAAACTTGGCGCTAGAAACAACTATCTAGAATCGAAACCAAACATGAAACTAGCATAACCAAAGAAGGAGAAAAGAATCACTCAGCGTGCACTGTATCAAGATTAAATTGGTTAATCACTTTATCTAATCATAATGGCTCCTACTGTTTTCTCGAATTCTCCTTCAAACTCTAAAAGGAGAACTAATCGGAATAATGTACATCTTACAAGTTCGCTAACTGTTCAGCCAAGTCATTGTTGGGACTCCAAGGGAGATCCCCCGTGTTTCGCACGGACCCAATTATATAACCCCATTTCCGTAGAGGCATAACCTCGTTAACATTTTATAGTCACCTAATAGGTTAACTAGTTGTGAAGTGAAAATCTCCTGAGGAGTAATATCTACTCATCAGTGGGAATTAGGACCCAACTATCATCTTGTGATAATCTTAACGGAAGTCGACCAAAATTACCACACTCCAGAAGGTATGCGCAAACTTGGAAAGTTTCGCTTATATTTGAAACTCCCGATATGGTTTTTGCCCCATGCGCTTATGACTTTGACTTTTGCCAACAAATCATAACACACAAGTCAAGTTCTACCCATCATTGTCCAGATTAATTTAGACCCACCCGTACTCACCCTTGAATTTGGCCAATAAGGTGGTACGACTGTCCAAAACCAATGCATTTAACTATGCTACGGATAAGCAACACATAGCTACCATTCATAATGCCTTGACTTTGGCCAACAAACACCACATGAGTACTATGTGCTACTTATCCGAAATGACGGAGAGCTACGGATGATTTTGGCAAAAAACCTTTAACGTAATGAACTTGATATCGTTGAAGGAACTCGAGTGACTTTGAAAAAGGAGTGGTTTAGGCTCCGCTTTTAAAACTAGTAACATAAAATTTTGCTTAAGAGTGAACTCCCCATGAAGGGATCAAGGGTTTTTTCTTATAGAACGAGGTGTAGTATTTTCCTAACCGAATACCTCTATGCAAAACAAAAGAATATGACTATTGTTTTGAAGAAAACTGAATAGTTTTAAAAATTGGTTCCGACAATATCATTTAGGTTTTTTTCCTTGCATTAAACATATAACACATTCCCATTAAATAAGTTTCTATGACACACCAGAAAAAACCAAAATAACATGCTTTTATATGCCATCCGCATTCGCCATGGGGTCCCGGATCTTCACCGTAAGGTTATTTAACTTACGGCAGGGCGGGGACTGGGCTAGCGCAGATGAAAAACATATAGAAGTATCTAATATATATATATATATATATATATATTAGATATATATATAGATGTATCTAATATGTGTGTGTGTGTGTGTGTGTGTGTCATCACTGGCATGTAATAACATCACAGGCATGCAAAAAAACAATATGGAATAGCGCATAAACTAGGATCCCCGCGTTTCATTTAAGCCGTAAATAAAACGCGATGTTCCCTGGTCGTGTCGATAGCCCTTACAACATTGATTCTAGACCCCTACGAGGGCAGCAAGCCACCTGCCAATTCTAGAAATTGGGTAACCCGCCCTCAACACCATGAGTTGGTCACTCATCGCTTTTTAGAATCCGGTAATTTAGGCACTCCTCTGCGTGCGATCCTATAACCCCTACAAGTGCGGCGAGCAACCTGCCAATTCTAGAGCGAGACGGCCCGGTCTCAAACGCCATGAGATGGCCACCTTCCACACTTTAGAATCGGGCTACTCGAGCACTTCTCCTGGGTTAATCCTAGTATTGAAATAAAATATATACAACGGTGACATCGACTGCATCCTGGTCGAGCCTCAAAAAAAGAATATGCATAATACGAAAACGGCGGCCACAAATTGGAGCTCGTCCGAAAAAATGAATACAACATAATAAATCACAACTGTACAAGCAAATCGCTCGAGGGGCTATCCGTCATGACAATTCAGCTAAATCATTACAGAGATATATATATCACAGAAACAAGTAACCCAAGCAAGTGTGCAGTCCCGTCTAATTGAACATATAGCAATTAAACGGCATTTAACAACACACATACAAATAACAGATCAGTAAACAATGCTAAAATTTCGATCGAAAGTTTTTCCGTGATTGCTTAAATGAAAAAACATAATAAAACAAAATCTGGCCAAAAAAAAGGTCTAAACATCCCAATTCCTTGTAGCCAAGCAACTAAAGCAAAATGGAGGCAATCAGAGATGCCAAACCCATCCAAAGCGGGAAAATGAGATTTCTGGTGGTTTTGTTATCTTGAATTGTACTCGTTTTTGCTCTGGGTCAATATGACATCTAGAGGAGTCTATTGCAATTGTTTAAATTTTTTTTAAAAGAGTTTGAAAATCCAAACATAAACTTGGATGTTTGGAATTAAATACGGAAACATTTCGGTTTCGAAACTATCGCAATGTCTAAACCTAGTTCTAGTGTTTTGGTTGGCTCTGATACATTTGAAAGTTCCTAGTGCCTTTGCCGCTACAACCTTGGCCAATGAGGAATCGAAAAACAAAAATTTTACCGGAAGCACTAGAAACTAATCCCCAGCGATCGTTCTAAATACTAAATAAGTAAGCTAAGCATGCAAGATTTAGGAATTACAACCTTTGGTGTGTGTCCACCAAATCGTGGAAGACCCCCACCAAGCTCCTCATAGCCCTCAGGAGCAAGCTTGAAAGGCTACCGCCCTTGCCGAAAATGATCCATCCGAGAGGACCGATCCAAACTTCAGTTTCATCTAGTGAAGCAACCGACGCTCCAAGGTTACGAAAAATGGAGAGTGGGGATGTAGGAATTTTCTACTATCATTTTCACTCTCAAACTTAAGCCCAAGAGAGTAAATGAAGAAGGAGGAGGAGGTGGAGGATGAAAAGGTAGCCATAACACAAATGGAGTCAAGTGTTGTGTAAAGAGAGAATGTCTTCATAAATTTTTTTCTACCATCAAATAAAATATCACAACCATTTTGTAATAAACAAATGAAACCTATCCCTCTCTACTTACCCACAACCATATCCAAAGCCACCTCACCCTCCACCTTATTTCCAATTGATTTTCTAAAAACAAAATCAATAATGAGGTGTACTCTTTCTAGAAGTATTCCGTATAAATATGGAATACAACCCGGTATATGTATCGAAATACATATACGTGTATCCATATAAAATACGAATAGCCAAGATAGAGAAAATGAATAGTAAACAATAATACTAGAATATATATATACATAATATATATATATATATCAATTATTAAATCAAAACTTGATTTAATAATCTGGCTTAATCCTAAGCCGGTTAGTATTATCAACCGTCCGATTAAAATCCGTGTAGCAAGTCCACGTATCTAATCGGAACTCTGCACGTATCAATATATGGACTCTACATCATATTTCCTGAACCGGGAAAACCCTCTGTGTGGGACTCTAAAGACTCGGCAATACGCTGGCAGTGATTTACTGAATAAATCCAAAACCATATGCACATCAGCGGCACTAGCTGGACGTAACGGCTACCCAAGTATCTGCTAAAAGGGAGGTCGACAATCAAGTCCATCCATACCTTACTAAGCCTGAATATGACAATCTCCATACAGTCCGGTCTATTCATCTAAGAGTATTGCATACAGAGTCTAGAGGGTGGATAACGTCAGACCCCTAATAACCCGATAAGTCGTGTTGGAGTCAAGCTCATCACCAAAAAAGAAACTACTGAACTACTATCAGTAAATCTCATCCACTGTGTCCACAGATTTAGGGTGATGGCCATCTGAACACTGTGCAACATCGACTCCTAATACTAGGAGAGACGAATCCCTGACAATTGCTCACTGCCTCCATGTGGCTCGGGACTGTACCCAATTAAAACCTATTTGCACGACTCCCTTGAGCCATGGTAGGGTAGTAATCTAAGTACAGTGGGAACTCACACGAGAAAAATGACGATCATAGGTCAAAGGACTAACCTTTACTCATGCCACTAAAGAACCGCTATCTGACGATAGGTATAATACCATCTAGAAGTTCTCGGTGAGTCCTTCCGGTGTACTCAATTCCAGTGAGCACATGCATACTATCTTAGGTGACACAACACTAATGGCTTGTAAGACCGGCCACCACCCCTCATCGAGTTCTAGAAACGTATACATTAGTCTACTCTGGAATATCGATGCCTAGTCTCGATACTCCCTCGACTAGGGATATTTAAGGATGTGGTTATGGGCTACCTAGCTTTCACGTATATGATCCCCATCATAATACTGGTAATCAAGTAAGAATTCTATGGGCTTCATCATTATATATTAGTGGCATGAATAACAACTAAAATGTATACACATCAATGACAAAGACAAACTAGATAGCATACTATCATCTCGAGCAAGACTGTTCTACATGCATAGTTCCTTCCTCAATTATCACAATCGCCTACCTGCAATTACAATAATTTCCTTGAGGGCACTATATCCAACAAAACGTATACACATGAGTGATAAATATAAACCAAATTGCATACCATCTTCTCAAGCAAGACAGTTCTACCTGTATAGGTCCTCCCTGAATTATCATAATCGCCTTCCTGCAATTACAATAATTGCCTTGAGGGCACTATAACTAACAATCTCCCACTTGCTCTTAAGGCTAATTATCGCGGTATCGCATACCCATACGTCTCGTGTGTTATCGAGTACCCAACTTCTCTACTAATCAGTCTTGCAAACAGTTTTTGAGAAACAACCATTTCGAGAAATAGTTTCAGTGAGTGGATCCACTACAATGTTTCTATCTTTATCTCTTTATATCTCAACTTCGTAGAGATCAACTATCTCCCGAACTGAACGATACATTCCTTAGAACTTGTCTAGATACCTGATGGGACCAGGTTCATAAATGAACATCAATATCTAACAAACTTATTAGGTTATATCTTTTACTGACCATAATCAGCAACCAGCACCATGTCCACCTCAGTATTCTTCTTGGAACCCTTTCCAATATACTGTACCTCATAAGAAAGCAAACTTATAACTCTTGAAAGATACTCTGTCAACAGGTCACCTTAGAAGCTATAACCGGTAACCGCCTTCTGCAGGAGTCTGCCATTATCTCACACCAAGAACATTCTCATATGCTCTCAATTGCTTCCATATGTGACAATGATAGTTTGACCGATTATAGTATAGGAACACCATTTTCTATCCAAAGTATGTCATCTAAATGCCAGGACAGTACTCTCCACATCCTTCTTATCTGGTTCATCTATTGTTTTGATGAAGTCAAACACCATGACCGTGACATGAAAAAAGATGATCCATCTCTGCTATGCCATCTTTAGTCTATAAATAGACATAAGCAACTTGCGCACCTTCCGTTTCTCCCACTGACTACGATAACCCTCTGGCAGAGTCATATACACGTGCACTTTTAAATCCGATATAGAAATACGTTACAGTTATCTGCCTACCAGATCTCATAGTCATGAAAAGCAACAGTGGAAAGTAGGGACATCTTCGTCATGATGCAAACCTTCCTGCCATCGTCTATGAGAAAACCGAAGTATCTTTCAGGTGGCTGAGGTCGTTCTCTAAATCTGCGGAGTGGCTAATGGATTGTCTGTTCCAATTGAATCTCCAGTTTCTACTAAATTTTTAGTAACCGTTTATGGTTCTGGAATCACTTCCAGTTCTACCATATTCCCACTAATTTCTTTTGAAAAGAATCCATTTTACTAAAAATGCGGCGAGTCAAGAACAAAACAAGTTTGATCTTGAAAATGGTAGAAGTTAAACCCTTGCGAATGCTTAGGATAACCCACAAACGGCCATTACTGAAATGTGCCTTGAGTACATTCAGATTTTTCTATCAACATGAACCAGATTACTCCATATACCTTAATAATCTTAAGATATGATACCATTCTATATCTATTATAGAAACAGAGGCACTGATTTAGATGGAACCATATTCATGCAGCTGTTTCCAATGTACATCTCCAAAATGAAAGTAGGCCATGCAACATTACTCATCAAGGAGCGCACCCACTGATGAGTAACCTTATATAGAATACAATTACGTAATACCTAGCACAAGTATCCTCATCTTTGATCACTTCGAAGAGTCTTGATGCTTCTAACGCCTAGTTCTTAAAATTTTGGACTTGTGTTTCAACAAAATGTGTGTCTAAAACACGAGAAGTTAAAAGGAAACAGAATATAGTACGGGTACCAACCACTTGTCCGCAAAGACACCGGAGAACATATATTACTTTGTATAAGTCCCCTAAGTTTATCAACTCAACCTCCGTATGTCGTAAGTTGAAAACTATATTTTGGTTAAGAAGAATTTCACCGTTATTCAATACACCTTACTTAATCATCAACTGATAATGATGATAGTATATGTTCTAAACATAATTTCAAAAATTCATATATCACTTTATGAAATAAAGGCGATGATATTTCAATTTAAAATTGGTGCATAAAAACGGATATTCAAAACAAAATATTTACTGATAGAAAAAACCAGGTGATTTCCCCCGTATTACCAATTATTACGAATTTCGACATTGAGGATCAAATCACCCAATTTCCAATACTCTACTCCTTGTCAGCTTCTGTAATGCTCTACGAATGCGGGATCTAATCTGTTATCCATATACCCATGAGTCAGAATTAATTGAGAAACGGTTTTCAATTTCAACTACACAGAAAAAACCGAAACAATAAAATATTTCAAGAGGGTGGCCAGATACTCCTAGTAATGACTCTTCCAAAACCAGACTCATGACAGTAATTGCAATTTCCTTTACCTTCACTTCAACCCCTTTATATGTCTCTACATCTTACCTTCTGTACACCATATTTAGGCCGGTTGGTTTTCTTCCTTCCCCACCTTACATCACCAACCTAAGGTTTGGAAGAAGACTATCCAACAAGCGTAACTGGTATACGTTCCTACTGCAAGGAGCTCACAACTAGAGAAAAGGTAATGGAGAGAGACAACAGAATTATATAATTCAATTTCTCCAGAACCGGTGGTCATCCCTGAACTGAAACAATTTTCTTACAGTTCGTATATAACTATACGAGATGGTTTTATCTAAATAAAATGGATCTTCATAGTGATACGATATGTTCAGGAGAAATGCAGAGGGGAAGAAGGAGTGGCAGGGACATATGCAACTGTATCATGAATCATGACAATCTAAAGCCATAGGTAAAACGTTCGGTTAACTTGGTTATGAGTTTTAGTTTAAGGTGGGTCATGTTCACTGCCAGAGAGAGAGAGAGAGAGAGAGAGAGAAGAAACACTCAGTGTGCACTCTATTAAGATTATATTGGTTTTTTACTTTATCTTATCAGGATGGCTCTCAATGTTTCCTTGAATTCTCTTTCAAAACCTTAAAAAAGAACTAGTTTGGATCATCTGAAAATCACCCGAGAGTAACCACACTATCATTGCATGATAACCCTGATGGAAGCCAATAAGTCACCACACTCCAGAAGGTATACATACACCTGGAAAGTTTCTCTTATATTTGAAACTCGCGATATGGTTTTTACCCATAGGACCTTAGTGACCTTGAAGAGGTCAACAAATCAAAGAGTCCTATTCATATTCAACTCATCATTATCTTGATTATATTAAACCCACCCGCACGACCCTTGACGAAGTCAACAAGGTCGTACGACTGTCCTAACCAATTGCATCTAATGCTACAAATAAGTACCACTCAGCTACCGTACACTACGTCTTGATGAGATCAACAAACGCAGCATAAATACTAAGTACTACTCGTATGAAATAAAGGAAGGCTACAGCTAGTTTTTATGAAAACCCTTAATGTAATGAACTTGATATCGTTGAAGGAACTGACCAGTTTTGAAAATGAGTGGTTTAGGCTCTACATTTAAAACGAGTGGTTTTGAAGAAAACTGAGTAGTTTATAATCATGTAAACTTTTGCTTAAAAGTGAATTCCCCATGAAGGGAACAAGGCTCTTCCCATATCGAATGAGTTGCTAGATATCCCTAACCAAATACTACTAAGCAAAGCAAACGAATACGCCTATATTTTCTTTTGAAAATTTGGTTCCCACAACATCATTTTAGGTTTGTTTTCTTTGCATTAATCTAATTATCGCGGTCCCATCATTTAAATCCTATTACACCAGAAACAACGAAAATAGAACGCATATATATAGCATCCACATTCGCCACAGGATCCCGGGTCTTTAACATAAGGTTACTTAACTTACGACAGGGCGGAGACAGGGCTAGTACGGATGCAAAAACATATATAGGGTGTGTGTGTGTGTGTATTCATTCATCTCAGGCATGATAATACATCACAGGCATGCAGAAGTAATAAATAAAGTTGAGTGGAAGATATACTAGGAATTTCGCGTTTCGTTTGAGCCATAAAAGAAATATGGATTCCACGGTCGTATGAATAGTCTAGAAGCTGAAGAACCAAGACCCCTACAAGCGCAACAAGCTACGCGCCAATCTTAGAAACAGGGTTTCCTTTTCTTAGTAACATGAGTGGGCTATACGACGATTTCTAGAATCTGGTAACTTGAACGCTCCTTCGTGGGTTAGAGCTATACCCCTTATAAGTGCAGCGAGCAACCCGTCAATCCGAGAATGAGGTGACCCAGTCTCGACTCCACGAGATGGCCACCCTCTGCATCCCCGAATCCGGCTACTCGAGCACTCCATCGCAAGGTATCATAGTACATGAATGTAAATAAATATACAGCAAATGGTGATATCGAACTTATCCTGGAAGTGCCCCAATAAAAGAATATACATCAAGCGGCAACGATGAACACAATTCAGCCGCTCATCCTAAAATAATGAATATACAAGAATCTATATATTACAAACATTCACACTGACTATTCATCACGACGATCACTCTACACAACAACATCCACAACAAACAACACAGAACATCAAATGCATAATTTCTTCTAATTGAACATATAGCAATTAGATGAAATTTTGCCACGCATATCTCAGAAGAAATCAAAACCAATCCGTAACCAAACTATCATTAACCCATGAAATTATACGTTCGAAATTCCAAACAATTTGAATTTCAATCGCAAATCGACGTATCAAAAACCTCTCTATTTTGCATGAAATCGAACCCCGTTAACCCCCAAAACCCTGCACACTTTGAGCCTTGATTTGGCCCCGAAATGGAGCCGAATTGGCCCCACATCGGGGCTAAATCAGCCTTGGAACAGCCCCGAATTGTGGCAGATTCAGTGGCTAATTCAGCCCCTGATGCGGAGCTGAATTGGCCTCGATTCGGCCCCGTTTCAGGGCTAAATCAGGCACAAATTGAGTGGTTCAGGTTATCGTTAGCCTACTTAAAACTCTTGGTCTGAACTAAGAATCCAGTGGCTCCGGCACAAGAAAAAATAAGAGCTTTTCATGCAATTTTTCAAAACTAGGTTTTTCTAAAATGGGTTAATGAAAACTTTTGGCTACAAATATCAAGTTCAAGTCTTTAGATTGGCTTTGATACCACTGTAAGGTTGCATTGCACTCTTGTAGGGATTTTATAACATTGTGGGATTATCATTTTAAAAAATCAAGAGAACAAACACAACCATTACTTAGAATCTTTACTAAGGAATTGAACTTGCAAGCTATAAAGAGCATAACATTAAGAGTATTGGCAGATACAACCTTTGTAGTTTCTTCATATACTCCTAGGATGAACTTAAACTCAATCTAGGCTCCTAGGTTTTAGGGAATAAGTTTGGTGAAGTCCTTCGTTTGTCAAACATGGATCCACTTGAGGAAACCCAACCCCAGCTCCATCTTCACTCTAAAGTAGTTCCAATGGTGAAGAAACTTGGTTAACTAGTTTGCTAGGCTAATTAACCAAGAGATATAGATATCCATCACTAATTATTTTCCTCACTACTAATTATTTTTCTCATCTTAGTTTTGCGGAGAGAAAAAATAAAGAGAGCTAAAAATGAGGAATAAGATGAGAGGAATTTTTCTAAGCCTTAAGAAAAATTATGAGAGTAAACTCTCATAATCCCCTCTCATCTCTCTCCTCCACATGTCCATCCTTACCTCTCTCCTCTACTTTCCAAGCCAAATTGGATTGGTGTGTACCCTCTCCCATCAACTCAACATAATGATTGCAAAAGAAAAAGAAAAAGAAAAAGGAAAATATACATGTAAACATATATGGACATATATTTTCCATTTGCATAAAAATACAAAGTGAGATAAAAGGTAATGAGTGACATAATGATAGTAAATACATGTATCCAATATATGTATTAATATATTAAATCAACTATTGATTTAATATCCTTCTTCCCAAAAGACCGGCTAGTATTATCAAACGTCCGATTACCGTTAGTGTATCCAATACACATGTTTTAATTGAACTCCGTTACGTATCTAATACGCACATCTACATCATATCGCTAGAGCCGGAAAAACCTCTGTGTGAGACTCTAAAGACTCGACAATATGCAGGCAGTGAGTTACTGGATCCAATCCATAATCACAAGCACATCATTGGCACTACCTATACGTAACTGCTACCCAGGTATTGAATGAATGGAAGATCGACAAGAAAGCTCATCCGAACCCCTGCTGAGCCTATAAGCGATAGTCACCGTATAGTCCAGTCTGTTTGTCTAAGAGATACCAGATCTATGGGGTGGAAAACGTCAGACCCTTAATAACCAGATAAGTCATGTAGGTGTTAAGCTCATCACCCACCGAGATACTACTGATCTCCTATCCGTAAATCTCATCCACCTTGACCAAGTATTTAACATGGTGCATCATCGACTCCCTATACCGGGAGAGACGAATCCCTTCGATCCACCCACTGCCTCCATGTGGCTCGGGAATGTACCCAACTAAATCCCATTTTCACAATTTAGTAGATCCGTGGTTGGGGGTAGTAATCAAAGTACAGTGGGAACTCAAACAAGAAAAACGACGATCTCATCTCAACAGACTACCCTGTACTCATGTCACCAGAGAACTGCTATCTGACGATAAGTATAATACCATATGGGAGTTCTAAGCGGGTTCGTCCAGTGTAACTCATAACCCAATGAGCACATGTATACAATCTTTGGTGCCAGACACCAATCGCTGTGAGATTGGCGACCGCCGCTCGTTGGGGTCAAGAAACGTATGCACTAGTCTACTCTGGAATATTGATGTCCAGTCTCGATCCTCTCACGACTGGGGACATTTAAGAATGTGCTTATGGACTACCCAGCTCCCAGAAGTATGATCGCCATCATAGTACTGGTAGTCAAGCAAAGATCCTACGGAATTTATCATTATGTATTAGCGACACGTAATAACAAGTAAAACGTATACACATGAATGATAAAGATAAACAAGATAACATAATATCATATCAAGCAAGACCGTTCTCCCTGTATAGGTCCTGCCTCAATTATTATAATCACATGCTTCCAATTACAATAATTGCTTTGAGGGTACTATAGCCAACAGAGGCATACACAACAAATCTCCACCTTGCATCGCATTCCCACAAAACTCCTCCATAAAATTAATAGTAGCTCTACCATCACCACAAAACCCCTAAAGGGCGCAATGTGTGCGACACACTCCAATTAAATTCAAGCAATACTCAAATTTAATAACCGAATGATACTTTGTCAACATGTCGACCGGATTATCCGTTGTACCAACCTTCTTCATAACTATATCTTCCTTTTCAACGATATCTTGCACAAACTAGTACCGAACATCAATATGCTTCGTTGTGTCATGATGCATCTGGTTCTTCATCAAATGAATCGCGCTTTAGTAATCACAGTAGACTATTATGGTATACTTTTGGATACCAAGCTCCGAAAATAGTCCTTTCAACCATATTGCTTCTTTAACGCCCCCAACAATGGTCATATACTTCGCTTTCGTCGTAGATAATGTAACCGTAGGCTGTAATTGTTTACTACCGAAGATCGGTCAGACGGACTGAGATAGAACGTTTACTATGAATTTGGGGGCAGATGCATATGTTTGATCCATCCACCTCTCCGAAGACACTACGTTGATTTTGTAAGGGGTTCATGCTCGCCGGACAGGTTTCGACAACTTTGCGAAAGCTTAAAAACGACATTGAAAAATTCGAGCAAGTAAGACCGCCTAATCTAGAATCTACCATAGAATATAACATGTAAACCAAAGAATAGAGCTAGGATAAAGATGATACAACCTTTGAAACTTCTTCCCATGCTCCAATGATGAAACCAAGGACTCTGGCTAAGCTCCACGGCACTCCGGATCTCGCTTGGTTCCCGATCGGCTATGTTGAAGATGATCTATGCGAATGCCACCGGCTGTAGCTTCAACATCAACAACTTGATGCAACACTCTCTTCATGCTTACTAGACATGAGTTGGGAGGGATGTAGAATATGATATGAACTCTTAATATTTTTCCTCTCTTTACTTGCTCTCTACTTCTCTTCTCATTTCTTTTTGCCTTGGATGAGAAAGAAGATGTATGGTTGGAATCAAGAGAATACTCTCATTTTCTTTTCATAAAACCATCCAATTTCTTTTTCATCGTCATTTTGAGATGAGATAGATAGCTACCTTGCATACACCTCATCACTTGACATGCAAAAAGAAAAATAAAAGATTACTATAATTATATGTAAATTACTATAATTATATAAATAACATAGTTATATAAAAGCTCATTGGGATGATATAAATAACATCCACCTCATCACTTGACATGAGATATATAAATATATGCAAATTACTATAATTATATAAAAGCTCATGGCATGTAACCATGTATGCACATAACATAAGAGAGAGGGAAAATGAGAATAGCACAATAATACTAGTTCATATATGCACTATCATATATAAATAACATCATTAAATTAACACTTGATTTAATGACCCGATTCAATCATAAACCGGCTAGTATTATAATCCGTCCGTCACATACACATATTTAATTGGACCCTGCACGCATCGCCATACGTGTACTACATCATTTCGCTAGAATGGGAAAACCCTCTGTGTGGGACTCTAAAGACTCGACAATACGCTAGCAGTAGGTCAGGATCATATCCGATTGATCTGAAACACTTTTAGATCAATCCCCTACCAGATTAACCTACAAGTATGTTAGAGGTACTAGCTGTACATAACAGCTACTTAGGTATTGAACGAAAAGACGGTCGACAAGCAAGCTCGTTCGTACCCTGCTAGAGCCTATTAGTGACATTCACCATACAGTTTGGTCTCTTCGTCGAAGACTGTCGCATATGGGAGGTGAAAACCGTCAGACTCCAAATAACCCGATAAGTCGTGCTGACGTCAAGCTCATGTCCATTCGAGAAACTACTGATAACACTTATCAGTAAATCTCGATTGCCTTGGCCAAGAACTTATGGTCAGAGCTGTTGGGTTCCCTATGGTCTCCACTGGGTTTCGGGAGGTATCGACCATACCATTTTCAAAAAATTGGCGCGCTAAAGAAACCTAACTTAGAATCTTAACTAGAGAATTAGACGAATGCTGGAATGTAAACATCTTTACATCTAAGTGAATAAGGAATAAAACCTTTATAGACCGGTCCTTCACTTCAATAGCTCCATGTATTAGTCTATTCGCTCCAAATAGTGAACTCCCGGACTCTTGAAAGGCTCCACAAGATGAAAGGAACAAGCTTGCTTGAAGTCTTCAAGGCCTAAGATGATCTACGTCGAGGAGACACTAACTCAAGCTACCTCTACACTAAGTGATGAACTAGTGAACAAACTGTTAGTTATGTGTATGCCCTAGAGGCCATTACTGTACATACGATGTATATTGCAGTGGATGCTTGGTGATCAGTCGAAAATATTGCATTTTTAACACATCAATTTCCCTACTATTTGCACTCATCTATAAGTGTTCGGAATGAATATAGCACATATTAGCAAAACATCCGTAAAATACCAAATAATATGTGTTATATATTAAAACCGACATTTTGAGGGAAATTGAGTGTTTATCATGGCACGCATAATCTTTAGTATAGCGCAACACTTGTCTCGAGAATCTGTATAGGAAATTCCAGGAAACGAGCTGAAACTGTTAAAAGTGCTGATAAAAATACGCCAAATCCAAGACTTGTGATCTGGCAGTGAACAAGAAATATTTAGAAAATTCCACACATCAGAAAAGTGCCACAATGTCAGCACAAACTCACCCAGGAAGTTTCAAGCCCCAAGGCCATCAAAGGGCCGCAGATCCGCGGCCGTAGGGCCCTTCCCGCGGTGGATCCACGGCTATATAAGCATGACGTCAGCAGAGCTTTCCATCAGGTTTCTCTTTCAGGGCCCACACCTCTTCATGCCATTCCAAACTCTAGAGAACTCCAGAAGCTTCTGTCCGAACAGCAAAGCTCTTTGTTCAAGCTAAACACTTCCAACCTTCTTAAGCAAGCCACTTAACTACCTAAGCCTAGAAGCTTCTCCCTAACCTCCAAGCTTATGAAGGAAGCTAGCCCTAACTAACTAACTCTAGAACCTTCTACCTAACTACCAAGCTTACAAGTGAAGCTAAACTAAACCTAGCCTCTAAAGGAAGCTAATCCTAGTAAGGGCTATAAAAAGGACCCTAAAGCTTCTATCTAAAGGTTGTTGATCCTTCCATCAATTTCCACCCACAAGTTGAGCGACACAACTTGTGCATTCAAACCCTAACCCTAACCCAATCACCAAAGCCAAAATTCAAGATCTTTGAGTACAATTCAAGCAAGGAGCCTTCAACCTTTTAGAAGCGAAGCCGATCTTCAACCGAGCAAGTGATCCTCAAGACGATCCGCGACTCACGGAGACGTGCGAAGCCAAATCAACGATTGAGTTCTTTCCTCTTGTAGATCTTGAGAGAATTGTAACAAAATTGTTGATAAATAATAGGTGAAATTTCTTTATCTTGCTTATTTCTATATTTGAGCATTATGATTAGATCTTGATTCTTGATTGTGTTCTTTGTTATAATGCTTGAGTAAAAACTCCGCTCGTGGAGGAGTCGAGAGAATCAATAGATGATGATGTTACAAATCTTGAAACATTTCTTAATTCCTATAAGTTTTGTAAACTCTTGTAAATTGAATCATCGACAATCTAGTTCCGAGCGAAATGCTTTATTGAATGTTTTTGCTCGTAATTAAAGATCGACGATCGGTAATTCAATTTACTAGAGGCTAATTTTTGAATGAGATTCGTCGAAAGGACAAAGGATGAGATGAAGAAACCCTAGTTCCTTCAAGAGATCCTTAAAATTCGATTGATCGTCATCGATCTAGTATCAAATCATTAATCGATAAGAAAACATAATCATTAATTTTCATCACGTCTATAAATTCGATCGATTCCTACGAGCCTCACTTCAATTCTTGAAACCTAATTCGATTGGATATCATCAATTCTTGATTCTTGATTTTAATGTTTTCTTGATATTAGATTTAGATCTTGATAATTCTTGAAATTCACTTTTAAATCTTGAATTGAATTGTCTTTTCTTTTCTCTTTAATTTTCAATTCATCTAAATCAATTACGATCAAATCTCAATTTCCCTGTGGACGATCCGCACTCGCTAACGAACCTACAACGACACCGTTATTGATTACGGTTTACAAATTTCTTTGGTTGTGATTTCTATAAATTTTCTAATACTACACACCGAGAATTCATTCAATCACTTGGATATATATAGGGAGGACTTTCTTGCTCGACATGATATTATGCTATCTGGTTGCTCTTTGTCTTAACATGTACACAGATTGTCTCTCTATTACATGTTGATAAAGCCCTTAGGATTAGTACTAGACTACCAAGATTATGATGCAGATCATACTAGTAGGGACAGAGTAGTCGGTAAGTACATTCTTCAAATGTTCCTAGTCGTGGGTGTATCGAGACAGGGCATCGATATACCAGAGTAGACTAACTTGTACGCTTCTCGACCCATGTAGATAGGCGATGGATGATCCCATATCCATTGGTGTTTGACATCAAAGATGGTATACGGGTGCTCAGTGGAGACTGGGTACACTGAATGGACTCGCCGAGAACTCCTAGATGGTAATATACCTATCGTCAGATAGAAGTTCTCTGGTGACACTGGTACATGTTAGTTTGTAGACCCGAGATCGTCATAGAGTCTTGTGTGATTCCCACTGTGCTTTGATTTCTACCTTACCACGTTCAAGAGAACATGCAAAACGATGGCTTTTAGGTACAGCCCCGAATCACATGGAGGTAATGAGCGATAGGAGGGGTTTCGTCTCTCCCGGTATTGGGGGTTGATATTGCGCTATGCTCGATTGGTTAGAACAGGAAGTCCCTGGCCAGGGCTGATTCAGAGATATACTGATAAGTGTTATCAGTAGTTTCTCAACCCGTTATGAGCCTCAAATCGGCATGACTTATCAAGTTACTGGGGTCTGGCGTTTACCACCCCTAGACGAGATATGCGATATATCAGACGAAGGGACCGGACTGTACTGTAGTGTTACTGATTGGATTCACAGGAGTATGAGCAGGCATGCTTGTTGATCTTCTGATCGCTCAATACCCGGGTGGCCGTTACGTTTAACAGACCGCTTGCGGCTTGTCGGTGTTTGATATGATCATCACCTGTTGCCGGCGTATTGACGAGTCTTTAGAGTCCTACACAGAGGTTTCCTAGCTCAAGCGAAACGGAGTAGGAGCACATATGTGATATGTGCGGGACAGAGATTATTACGATATGAGATATCGTATTCTATTCTCCCGATATATGACATCTGTCGGTTATATGTGATATAGCCGGGTTATTGAATCAAGTGTTGATTCGATAAGTTGATACACAAGATATTAGTCGGTTATATGTGATATAGCCGGATTATTAAATCAAGTGTTGATTTAATAATTTAATGTATAATTATATATTTGATATATTAAGTTGCATTAACTAATATTTATTCATTTAAGATTTATTTTCTCACTTGATGTGCACATTGTATATATGTGATATGTATATTTGTGTACATGTTTGTGTCATGCTTGATGATACATGCAAGATGGTTGTATGAGACACACACATTCTTATGATAATTATTACGGTTTTTAGTTATTTTGGTAATTACAAAATGGTGGGATTTTGTCATGGCTAGTAGCTTGTAGAAGCTTGTATTGTTCATTGACCAAGTCCACTATTTTGTTTTGCTTAAGATATTTATTAACCCAACCAATTATCCTAACCATGGTTATGTCTCTACAAGGGTTAGCATATGATGCTTAACTCATCCATGGTTGCCATTATCTTTTGGATAATTATCATGAGAGTTTTCATCTTCTTATTCCTCAAAACTTTCTAGCTTCAACGGAGATGATGGAAAATGAGTGAGAAAATCATTTCTAAAGTGAGCAAATTTCCTACTTCATCATCCTCTACTACTTCCCATTTAGTTTAGGGTGTTTGCTTCACTAATTCCACAATTAGTGAAGGGGTAGCTTGGGTCAGTGTCTCCTCAACGTAGATCATCTTCGGCCTCGAAGACTTTGATGCAAGCTTGTTCATTTCTTCATGGGAGCCTCTTTAGAGTCCGGGAGTTCATGATTGTAGCAAAGGGACTACCACACGGAGCTATTGAAGTGAAGGACTGGTATACAAAGTTTGTATTCCTTGTTCACTTTAGATGTAAAGTAGTTTACATATTGATTCGTCGGATTTTCTACTATACGATTCTAGGTTAGGGTTAGCTAGTACGGCTAAAATTTTAATTTGGCATGTAAGATGCCTCCCAAAACCTAGCAGCCGTGCTAGGCAACCCTGCAGTGGTATCAGAGCCATGCTAGAAAATTAGACGATGTTTGTTAGATTACGAAACCGAAATGTCTCCGAAACTTGTAGTTTCTGTCGATTTTAAAAGGTCTTCAAAAATTTTTTTAAGCAACTGCAGAATATTGTATGAGATATAACATGAACACCATGGAAATTTCATAGAGGTTGCTCGGTTTTTGGCCAAGAAGAATGCCCAAAAATCCGAGGAGGCCGGCCACTTTATGGAGTTTTGGCTTGAAATTTTCAGAGTGTTCCAGGCTCTGGGTTTTGGTGTTTCAGGTGTTGTTTGTTTTTTCCAAGTTTGCATGTGATGTGAACTTACACTGTAAGCAATTCGGAGTGTTTCGTATTCGTAGTTTTAATATTGTTTCGGGTATTCGCATGTTGTCTAGGCGAAGTCAAAAAGTTTGAACGAATGTCAAAAACCAATTTTTCCAAGTTTAACGTATTAGGAAAATCATGCAAGTAATTCTATGAACCCTCTAGAAGAATATAACCCTAAGTCGACTTTTTGGATCGCGGAACCGTGGTCATACCCTAGGGTTTGCCGCAGTTCCGTGGCGACATGAGTGGGGTTTGTGTCTGCCCTTCTACGGCTGGTGCATAGGTACTGTGTCATGTTTTGGGCATTATTAAACTATGCTCAAGTGTTGAGCTGTCGGGGAATTGTGGGACTTTGATGAATCGACCGAAAATTTTAACGTCGTCCGGGTATCATGTGATGGGATACAATACTTGGAATCCACACTATTTTGAATTTTGTAAATCTAGCTATTTAATCTCATTTGATCGGTTGCTACGGGATTTTGATGTGATCAAAAGTCTGTCACAATTACGTAGCGTACGCGGATACTCACCGAGTAACCTTATTAGATAGCCACGCCCCGTAGCCCCGACCAAGTGACTGTAGGAGAATCTCGTTGCCAAAAGCATCCGTCCGGGTGCTCGCGGCCGCGGTGTTCCGCCTTAGTGCATTTCGTCGATGGCATAGTGCGGTGTGGCTGTCTACTAAAGTTTCCGACGAGCATTCGATCAGGTTATCGGGAATCTTTTTGAATTGCCCGACAGGTCATTGGAAAGTGTTTTCAATATCGAGACTAAAATGCAGGGTTTATAATTGTTAGGCATGCGATGTCTAAGGAATTCATTTGTTAGGCATGAAATCCAAAGTATGTGATATTTCGGGTTTATGATATTTAAGGTGTTTTCCGATTCCAATTGTTGTAGTTTTTCACTTTCTTTTCTGCGACCGTAAGTGTAATATGTGGTGTATCGCCAGTTTCGTTGCTATACGTCAACGACAATTGGGATACACATATTTACTTACGTTGATGACATGTGATGTTATGTGTTGCTGTGATATGTTATATTAGATCGTCGTGTTTTGAATAGCCGGGGTTTTTATGTGAGATGAGAGTTTTTCATTTTCATTCATGTAAAAGCTTGTATGTAGTATTCTTTTATTGGGGCACTTCCGGGTTGAGGAAAATGTCACCGTTGATGTATAATATTTCCTTTTCCGCATTAGGATAGACCCAAGGAGGGGAGCACAAGTAACCAGGTTCTAGAATCCAGTGGGAGACCATCTCGAGGATCCGAGACCGGGTCTCCTAACTCTAGAATTGGTAGGGTTGCTTGCTGTTCTCATAAGGGTCTAGGGATGTGGGTTTGGCTATTCATCGCGACCATGGAATCCGTGTTTTATACAGGCTTAATTTATAACCCGGAAATCCTAGTATATCCAATATTTCATATGTTGTTTTCTGCTGCGATATTCTGTGATGTGATCACTTGATATGATGAGATAGATATTGTATATAGTATATGTGATATATTATATAGACGTTGCTTATGTTCTACACCCGCGCTAGCCCTGCCCTGCTCTGTTGTTAGTTACCTAACCTAACGGTGCATGACGGGACATCGAGGCGAATGCGGATGGCATAAGCGTACGTTGTATTTATCTGTGATGCTTAGGTTACTTAGATGATGGGAAATTAATTAATGAGATTAATGAAAGAAAATAAGCCTAAAGATGTTGTGGAATCAAATTTTCAAAAACAGGTAGCTCTAGTTGTTGCTTTGCATAGCGGTATTCTTTGTAGAATATCCAGCACCTTATTCGATAAGGAAAGAGCCGAGATCCCATCACCGGGAGTGACATCTTTCGCAATAACTGGCAGATGCTACAACCCTCGGTTTCGTCTTTTGATTGCATTTCTAGTTCTTGCTTTACATAGTGGTATTTGTTTAATATCCTGCACCTTATTCGATGAGGAAAGAGCCGAGATCTCTTCACCGGGAGTGATCTCTTTAGCAAAACTAGCAAAGGCAGCGCTCCTGCCCTAGTCCGAAACGAGTGCGGTTCAATGACCGCCTCAAAAACACTCCATTTAAATCATTTGATTCTACAACGATATCAAGTTCATTACGCAAAAGGTTTTCTTAAAAATCTGTTGTAACCCTCCGTCATTTCAGGTAAGCCCTACTTAGTATTCGTGCTGCGTTTGTTGACCTCCGTCAAGGCGTAGTGTGCAGTAGCTGACTAGTATTTATTTGCCGCATATGATGCGATTGTTTTAAGTTAGTCGTACGACCTTGTTGACCTCCATCAAGGGTCCTGCGGGTGGGTTTAATTCAATCAGGAAATGATGGGTTGAACTTGACTAGCAGCTTATGGTTTGTTGACCTCCGTCAAGATCATAGGAGGTTAGGGGCAAAATATTATCGGGAATTTCAAGTGTTGAAATTTGCAATGAGATTGCATACCTTGTATGAGATAGTTGGATCCCGATACCCACTGCGAGTAATAGTTACTCCTGGGAGAGTTTGGTACATTACAACTAGCCAATCAAGTAGGTGTCTAGAAAGGTGTCAACGGTGTTACGCCCATAGGAAAATGAGGTTTATTTTAATTAGGTCTGTGCGAAAGCACGGGGAACCTCCCTCAAAATACCGGCACTGGCCTGGCTGAAAGATTGGCGAACTTGTAGCGTGTAATTAATCCCGGCTAGTCTTTCCTTTTAGGGTTTGAAGGAAGATTTGATAAAAACAGTGGGAGCCATCCAGATTTAAAATAATAACCAATCTAATCTTGCAAGAGCATACGCTGAGTGTTTTCTTCTCTCTCTCTCTAAGTAGCGACCATGTTACGCCTTAATCAAGATAATAATATGGATATTTTGACCGAACCTGCTTGTTATACTGAGCCGAGGAACGTTGGTCCCGCTCCAACTTATAATTGTTATATGACCGAGCAGGAAATAGGGGAATACCAGGATTCCCGTGCCGCCCAAACGAAGAAAGTGCATGATGATGCATCTTCTTTGGGTGTGTTCATTACAGAGAACTATTTCTCATTATCTTTTATGTCTTGGATATGAGATACCGGATCAGGATCCCACATATGTAATCTGTTACATGGGCTGCAGAAAGGTAGAGAACTGAGAATGGGTGATAAGTTTTAAGAGTTAGAAACGGTGCACTTTTTGCAGCCAAGGTGTTAGCGGTTATCACCCTATATTATCAAGTACATTGATTCCGAACGAATGTTATTAGATACCGAACCTGATATACAATATCATATCAGTCTCTTTATTTAATAAAGAAGGATATAATTTGTATTGTTGGATAATGTTTTGAACATTTCCTATATCAAGAGTTGAATGGATCAGGCACGTTATCTAAAGGCATATACGTTCTAAATCAAACCACAGTTCTCAACGTACAGAACACAAACAAGAGGAAGAGTTCAGAAATGAACGAATCCTTCTTGAAGCATTGTAGACTAGGTCATATCAATACGACCCGACTAGCTAAGTTATATAAAGATGCATATTTAAATCAGTTTGAATTTACATCTTGTGAAACTTGCCAGTCATGTCACAAAGATAAAATGACCATAGCTCCGTTTATTGGAAACAGAGAAAGAGTTAGTGAACTCTTAGGATTGATACATTATGATGTATGTAGGTCCACTGTCTACAAATGCCAGGACTGGTTCTTTGTACTTTATTACATTCATTGATGATCTCTCAAGATTCGCACATGTGTTCCTGTTGAAACAAAATTCTGAAACTTTTAAGAAATTCAAAGAATATAAGTCTGAAGAAGAGAACCTAAAAGGGTATAAGTATTATGTCCTATGATGAGATCAGGAAGGAGAATACTTGAGCACGGAGATCCTGGACCATTCTAAAGGAGAATGAGATTCTCTTTCAGCATTACTCCTCCGTATACACCACAATACGTCGGTGTATCGGGGCGGAGCAATCACACCCTATGTGATATGGTGTGCTCAATGATGAGTACTACTGAGTTGCCTATTTCCTTTTTGGGGTTATTCACTTGAGAAGCTGCATACCTATTGAATCGGGTTCCAACCAAATCAGGAGCCTACCACTCCATATGCGATATGGTTTGCGAAGAGCCTATGTCTTAAGTAAGTTAAGATTTGGGGTTGTCTGGCCTATGTCTAAAGCAAAATTCGGACAAGCTTGAGGCAAGGTCAGTTCTGTGGAAGTTTGTTGGATATCCCAAGCATTCGCAAGGGAATATCTTTTACCGCATCGAGGAACAAAAGGTGTTTTATTTCTCGGCATGCCATCTTTTTAGAGAAGGAATTTATTTTGGAAATAAATTTGTGGTCATGAGGTAGAACTGGAAGGAGTTCCAGCTATACAAACTATAGCTGAAGATTTGGTAGAACTGGACGATTCAATAGCTCCCGACGAACCTCAGCCTCTCCGCCGATCTGGTAAGGTTTTTCATCCACCTGAGAGATACTTCGGTTTCCTCTATGACAGTGGGAGCGAGGATTGCATCATGAGATGATGACCTAGCTAGTTTCGAGTAGGCCATCAGGTGTGGGGACTCTGTGAGAATGGCTGGATGTTAAGGGATCTGAGATGGAATCCATATACACCAACAGAGTATGGACTTTGGTTGTTTTATCAGAAGGGTTAAATCCCCATCAGGAGGAAGTATATCTTGAGAAGATTACTTGGTGTAAATGGAAAAGTTGAGACTTTCAAAGCTAGACTTATTGTAAAATGCTCTCGTCATCGACCATGTGTGGATAATGATGAAACATTTTCTAGTGCCTATACTTAAGTCCATCCGGATCCTACTTGCCATTGCTACATACCATGACTATGATATTTAGCGGTTGGGTGTCATGACTGCTTTTCTAAATAGTGATTTAGAAGAGAGCGTCTATAAGTACACAGCCAGAGGGCTTCGTAGACAGTGGGAGCAGCAGAAACGTATGTAAGTTGCTTTACGGGTTAAAGCAGGCATCGCGGAGTTGGAACATCTATTTTGATGTGGTAGTCAAAGCGTTTGACTTCATCAAAATGGAAGATGAACCTTGTATATACAAAAAGGTAGTAGAGAGTAAGGTGGTCTTCCTTGTATTGTATATGGATGACATACTCTAGATAGGAAAAGTGTTTCCTATGCTACGCTCGGTCAGTCTCCTCTTATCACATTGATTCTCCATATAGGAACAAGGTAATACCTCCTAAATCCTGGGTTTTGGATCTATGTGATAAATCTAAGTGGATGTTAGGATTCTCACTAGGTGTAGTGAGATGGTATCAATCGATCTTGGGGAGAATCACTGGATAGCTTCTATGGTAGTAAGGTCGACTGAATGTCAGTCACAGGCATTGCCTTTACCCTCAGAGGAGAGACGGTATGTTGGAAGAGTTCCAAGCTAGATATCGTGGCAAAATAGACGATAAAGGCTGGATATATCGCTACCAAGGATGCTACCAAAGAGGCAGTCTGGGTGTATATTATTTCATGAGATGAACATCGTTCCTACCATTGTGAGACAATGGAGTTGTGGCTTATGCCTAGGAACCCCCGTCCCATCAGTGATCCAGACATATTCTGAGGCAGTGTCACCTGATCATGGAGATGGTTGATCTCCAGGGAGATCGAGGATAGGAGAGTAGACTACAGAGGACAACACGGCGGATCCACTCACAAAGGCCTTTTCCCAAGAGTGACTCTTATGGGATGGTTGAGTATGGGATACTACAATCACTGCTGATTGTTGGGTATTGGATACCATAACATATGGCCCTAGTGCAAGTGGGAGATTGTTAGTTATGTGTATGCCCTAGAGGCCATTACTGTACATACAATGTATATTGTAGTGATGCTTGGATATATATAGGGAGGACTTTCTTGCTCGACATGATAGTATGCTATCTGGTTGCTCTTTGTCTTAACATGTACACAGATTGTCTCTCTATTACATGTTGATAAAGCCCTTAGGATGGGTACTTGACTACCAAGATTATGCTGCAGATCATGCTAGTTGGGACAGAGTAGTCGGTAAGTACATCCTTCAAATGTTCCTAGTCATGGGTGTATCGAGACAGGGCATCGATATACCAGAGTAGACTAGCGTGTACGCTTCTCGATCCATGTAGATGGGTGATGGATGATCCCATATCCATTGGTGTTTGACATCAGAGATGGTATATGGGTGCTCAGTTGAGACTTGGTACACTGAACGGACTCGCCGAGAACTCCTAGATAGTATTATACCTATCGTCAGATAGCAGTTCTCTGGTGACACTGGTACAGGTTAGTCTGTAGACCCGAGATCGTTATAGAGACTTGTGTGAATCCCACTGTGCTTTAATTTCCACCTTACCACGTTCAAGAGAACGTGCAAAACGGTGGTTTTTGGGTACAATCCCGAATCATATGGAGGCAATGAGCGATAGGAAGGGTTTCGTCTCTCCCGGTATTGGGGGTTAATGTTGCGCTGTGCTCGATTGGCTATAACAAGAAGTCCCTGGCCAGGGCTAATTCAGAGATATACTGATAAGTGTTATCAGTAGTTTCTCGACCCGTTATGAGTCTCAAATCGGCATGACTTATCGAGTTACTGGGGTCTGACGTTTACCACCCCTAGACGAGATATGTGACACATCAGACGAAGGGACCGGACTGTATGGTAGTGTTACTAATTAGATTTGCAGGAGTATGAGCAGGCATACTTGTTGATCTTCTGATCGCTCAATACCCGGGTGGCCGTTACGTTTTGCAGAACGCTTGCGGCTTGTGGGTGTTTGATATGATCATCACCTGCTGCCGGCGTATGGACGAGTCTTTAGAGTCCTACACAGAGGTTTCCTGGCTCAAGCGAAATAGAGTAGGAGCACATATGTGATATGTGCGGGACCGAGAATAATACGATATGAGATATCGTATTCTATTCTCGCGATATGTGACATCTGTCGGTTATATGTGATATAGCCGGGTTATCGAATCAAGTGTTGATTCGATAAGTTGATACACAAGATATTAGTCGGTTATATGTGATATAGCCGGATTATTAAATCTAGTGCTGATTTAATGATTTAATGTATAATTATATATTTGATATATTAAGTTGCATTAACTAATATTCATTCATTTAAGATTTATTTTCTCTCTTGATGTGCACATTGTATATATTTGATATGTATATTTGTGTACATGTTTGTGTCATGCTTGATGATACATGGAAGATGGGTGTATGAGATACACACATGCTTATGATAATTATTAGGGTTTTTATTTATTTTGGTAATTACATAATGGTGGGATTTTGTCAGGGCAAGTAGCTTGTATTGTTCATTGACCAAGTCCACTCTTTTGTTTGCATAAGATATTTATTAACCCAACCAATTATCCTAACCATGGTTATGTCTCTACAAGGGTTAGCATATGATGCTTGACTCACCCATGGTTGCTATTTTCCTTTGGATAATTATCATGAGAGTTTTCTTCTTCTTCTTCCTCAAAGCTTTCTAGCTTCAATGGAGATTATGGAAAATGAGTGAGAAAATCATTTCTAAAGTGAGCAAAATTCCTACTTCATCATCCTCTACTACTTGCCATTTAGTTTAGGGTGTTTGCTTCACTAATTCCACAATTAGTGAAGCGGTAGCTTGGGTTAGTGTCTCCTCGACGTAGATCATCTTCGGCCTCGAAGACTTCAGTACAAGGTTGTTCATTTCTTCATGGGAGCCTCTCTAGAGTCCAGGAGTTCATGATCGCAGCGGAGGACTATACGGAGCTATTGAAGTGAAGGATCAGTCTACAAAGGTTGTATTCCTTGTTCACTTTAGATGTAAAGTAGGTTACATATTGATTCATTAGATTTTCTAGTATACGATTCTAGGTTAAGGTTAGCTAGTACGGCTAAAATTTTAATTTGGCATGGAAGATTCCTCCCGAAACCTTACTGCCGTGCTAGGCAACCCTGCAGAAACAACCCAATCTAAATGGCTAGTCTAGAAGAGCTTGATGAAGTAGGAATTTTGCTCACTTTAGAAATTATTTTTTTACTCATTTTCTTCACCTCCCAAAAAGCTAGAGAGCTTGAGGAAGGAGATGAAGAAAAGCAACCATGGAGAGAAGCAAGTGAAGAATGAATCAAGTGGCGAGAATAGCAACCATGGGTGAGAAAAATCTCATACTAACTCTTGTAGAGAATTAACCATGGCTTAGGATAATGGTTGGGTTAATAAATATCACAAGTAAAACAAAATTAGTGGACTTGGTCAATGGTTCCACAAGCTTCCACAAGCTTCAACCATGTGACTAATTTCCATTTAATTTTGATTTACTTTACATAAATAAAACCCTTCATTATGTTAAGTATGGTGTGAGTCTTATACACCCATGTAGCATGCAGCATCTAGCATGACACAAAAGAGTGTACATTAATATATATCACATTAATATATATCACATATATACTTAATGCATAAGTGAGAAAAAGAATTCTTAAGTGAGCTAATATTAGTTAATGTAAATTAATATATCAAATATATAATTATACAATAAATTATTAAATCAACACTTGATTTAATAATCCGTCTATATCACTTATAACCGACTAATATCATATGTATCAACTTATCGAATCAACACTTGATTCAATAACCCGGCTATATCCCATATAACCGATCGATATCACATATCGCGAGAATAGAATGCGGTATCACATACGCACATTAATCTCGGTTTCGCACATATCACATATTTGCTTCTACTTCTTTTCTCCTGAGCCAGGAAATCTCTGTGTAGGACTCTAAAGACTCGTCAATAAGCCGGCAGTAGGTGGTGATCATATCAGTCACCCATAAGCCGTCAGCGGTCTGGTAAACGTAACGGCCACCCGGGTATTGAGAGATCAGAAGATCAACAAGCAAGCCTGCTCATACTCCTGCGAATTCAATAAGTAACACTACCGTATAGTTTGGTCTCTTCGTCTTATTTGTCGCATATCACAGCCTGGGGGTGGTAAACGTCAGACCCCAATAGCCTGATAAATCATGCCGATGTGAGGCTCATAACGGTTCGAGAAACTACTGATAACATTTACCAGCAAATCTCAGCAACCCTGGCCAGGGATTTCCTGTTATGGCCAATCGAGCATAGCACAGCATCAACCCCCAATACCGGGAGAGACGAAATCCCCTCCTATCGCTCATTGCCTCCATGTTATTTGGGAATGTACCCAAAAACCACCGTTTTGCACGATCTCTTGAATGTGGTAAGGTGGAAATCAAAGCACGGTGGGAATCACACAAGACTCTATGACGATCTCGGGTCGACAGACTAACCTGTACCAGTGTCACCAGAGAACTGCTATCTGACGATAGGTATAATACCATCAAGGAGTTCTCGACGATTTCGTCCAGTGTATCCAGTCTCCACCGAGCACCCGTATACCATATCTGATGTCAAATACCAATGGATATGGATCATCCATCGCCCATCATATGGGTCGAGAAGCGTATATGCTAGTCTACTCTGGAATATCGATGCCCCGTCTCGATACTCCTACAACTAGGAACAATTGATGGATGTACTTACCGACTACCCTTGTCCCACTAGTATGATCTACATTATAATCCTGGTAGTCAAGTACTCATCCTAAGGGTTTTATCAACATGTAATAGAGAGACAATAAGTATACATGTTAAGATAAAGAGCAACCAGATAGCATACTATCATGTCGAGCAAGAAATTCCTCCCTATATATGTCCAAGCATCCACTATAATATACATCACATGTATAATAATGGCCTCTAGGGCATAAATATAACTAACAATCTCCCACTTGCACTAAGGCCATTTGTTGTAGTATCTCATACTCAACGTCCCATAAAAGTCTCTCCAGGGAAAAGCCTCTGTGAGTGGATCCGCCGTGTTATCCTTCGTGTCAACTCTCCTTACCTCAATCCCTTGGAGATCAACCATCTCCCAGATCAGGTGATACTGTCCTCAGAATATGTCTGGATCACTAATGGGACCGGCATTCCTAGGCCAAAACCACAACTTCATTGTTGTCAAAATAACTGTTATTGGACGCTTAATGGTAAGAACCATGTTCATCTAATGAACAATTATTATCCAGACATCCACTTTGGTAGCATCGTTGGTAGCGATGTATTCAGCCTTTATCGTCTAGTTTGCCACGGTTTATAGCTTGGAACTCTACTACCATATCGTCCCTCTACTGGGGATAAAGACAAATCCTGTGACTAACTTTTAGTCGACCTTATCAATCTGGAAGAATGAATTGATAAAGGACTCCCACTGGAGTTCACCATTACCAAACACCAAGAACATTTCTTTAGTGCTACTCAAGTACTCAATAATGTCCTACACAGCTATCCAGTGACTCTCCCAAGATCCGATTGATTCCTAATCACTACACCTAGTGAGTTAGCTACATCTGGTCTAGTACATAATATCACATACTTGATAGAGCCTACTGCCGAATCATTGGGTATCCCTTGCACGCGAGCTCTCTCCAAATCAGTCTTGGAAGACTTCTTTTTGGAGAGAGTGATTCCTGAGTAACTGGGGGAATCACCACGCTTAGAATCCTCCATACTAAACCCCTTTAGTATGGTGTTAATGCACCTGGATTTGGGACACTCCCAACATCCACTTAAAACTATCACCATAGATCATAATCCACAAGATGTAGTAGGTATCATCCAGATATTCTATGGAGAATCCTCGTGATAAGAGGAGCTTAACTGAGTGTAGCATAGGAAACCATTTCCTATCAAGAGTATATCATCTATATACAATACGTGGAAGACAACCTTACTCTCTACAACCATCTTATATATACAAGGTCCATCTACCTTTTTGATGAAGTCAAACTCTTTGACTGCCACATCAAAACAGATATTCCAACTACGCGATGCATACTTTAATCCTGATGGACTTAAGCATAGCCACTGGAGAAAAGGTTTCATCATAAACCACACCTGGTTATTGACGATAGCCTTTTACTACAAGTTTAACTTTGAAAGTCTCAACTTTTCCATTTACACTAAGAATCTTCTCAAGATCCATTTGCTCCCAATGGGTTTTACCCCTTCAGGTGCAACATTCAAAGTCATACTTTGTCGGTGTATATGGATTCCATCTCTGATTGCATAGCATCCGACCATTTCACAGAGTCCCCACTCATGATGGCCTGCCTGAACCTGGTTGGGTCATTATCTACCATAATGCAATCCTCGCTCCTACCGTCACCGAGGAAACCATAGTATCTCTCAGGTGGATGAGGAACCCTACCAGATTCGCGGAGAGGCTGAGGCTCGTTGGAGACTATTGAATTCTTTGGTTTCACCAAATCATCAGCTGTTAGTATGTCCAGCTGAAACTCCTTTCAGTTCTACATCATGACCACTAATTTCTTCATAAGAAATTCCTTTTCTAAAAAAGGTGGCATGCTTAGAAACAAAACACATTTTTCTCCTCAGTGTGGTAGAAGATAATCCCTCGCAAATGTTTGGGATATCCAACAAACCTACAGAACTGACCTTGCCTCGAGCTTGTCCGGATTTTTCTTTTCAACATAGGCCGTACAACCCCATATCTTAACTCGTTTAAGACATGATCTCTTCCCATTCCATATCTCATATGGAGTGGTAGGCACTGATTTGGATGGAACCCTATTCAATAGGTATGCAGCTTCACAAGTGCATAACTCCAAAAGAAAACAGGTAACTTAGTAGTACTCATCATAGAGCGCACCATATCTCATAGGGTGCGATACCTCCATCCCGATACACCGTTGTGTTGTGGTGTATACAAAGTGTAGGGTTCTTAGGCACTCTAATGGAGTCTCACATAGGCATCAAACATGGCTAATTCAAATTTTACGGGTGCCTACAAACCCTAATACGGATCGTTAACTAGATAATGAGGCGATGCAAGCATGTAAACGAATTAAATGCTAAAGGAAAGTGGCTACAACCTTTGTAGATCCGGTCCTCCACCTCCATGGCTCCGCGATGAAGTCTCCTCGCTGTACAAATCGGATCTTGGGCTCTAGCGTCGGCTTCATCGGAGAAAAAGCGGGCTAGGTCATCGACGACGATGCCGAAGATGATCTACGTCGAGGCATCGCTAGATCAAGCTCCAACTTCACCAAGTCAAGAAAACTTGTGAAGGAAACACCCTATACTACTTGGCAAGAGGTAGAGGATGAAGAAATAGGAAGTGGGTAGACTTTAGATTTGGATTTCTCACACTTTTTCATCAATCACCATTGATGTAGCAAGCTTTCTTCATGGAAGAAGAAGATGAAGAAGAAGAAGATGATATATATCATAAGTGTTTTAAAATAAAAACAATATGATACTTATCATAATCTCAATCATGGTTTAGTGTAGAGATTTAACTAAGGTTAGATGAGTGGTTAGGGTTCAAGAAGAGACAAGAATGGTGGAATTGTTCCAAACTTCAAGAAGCTTCAACAAAAAACAAACTAAGCCACCATTTCTTTTTCTCTTTATCATTTCAAATGAAATAAATAAAATAAATAAATAGATAAATGAATAAGTGAATGAAATGAAACCCTAACCACTAACTAACCATGGTTTAATACCTTACACAAAACCAAGCTAGAATGTATCATCAAACATGATAAAATCATGTGCACAAAAAATATATCACATATACAATGTGCACAATTCAAGTGAGTAAATCCATTTAAAGTGAACCAATACTAGTTAATGCAAAGTAATATATCAAATATATAATTATACATTAAATCATTAAATCAACACTTGATTCAATGATCCGGTCATGTCGCATATAACCGGCTAGTATCCAATGTATCGGCTTATCGAGTCAATCCTTGATTCGATAACTAGGTTATATCGCATACAACCATTCGACACATTCATCATGAGAATGAAATACGGTATCACATACACGCATTATTCTCGGTCCCGCACATATCTCATATGCGCTCCTATTTCGTTTCGCTTGAGCCAGGAAACCTCTGTGTAGGACTCTAAAGACTCGTCAATACGCCGGCAGCAGGTGATGATCATATCAAACACCCACAAGCCGCAAGCGGTCTGCTAAACGTAACGGCCACCCGGGTATTGAGCGATCAGAAGATCGACGAGCAAGCCCGCTCACACTCTTGTGAATCCAACCAGTAACACTTACCGTACAGTCCGGTCTGTTCGTCTGATATGTCGCATATCTCGCCTAGGGGTGGTAAACGTCAGACCCCAGTAGCTCGATAAGTCATGCCGACGTAGGGTCCATAACATTCATGAAACTACTGATAACTCTTACCAGTATATCACTGCAACCCTGGCCAGGGATTTCCTGTTATGGCCAGTCGAGCATAGCGCAACATCAACCCCCAATACCGGGAGAGACGAATCCCCTCCTATCGCTCATTGCCTCCATGTGAATCGGGACTGTACCCAAAAACCACCTGTTTGCACAACTCAGTAGAGCCGTGGTAGGGTGGAAATCAAAGCACAGTGGGAGACACACAAGACTCTATGACGATCTCGGGTCAACAGACTAAGCTGTACCAGTGTCACCAGATAACTGCCATCTGACGTGAGGTATAATACCATCTGAGAGTTCTCGGCGAGTCCGTTCAGTGTACCCAGTCTCCACTGAGCACCCGCATACCATCTCCGATGTCAAACACCAATGGATATGGGATCATCCATCGCCCATCACATGGGTCGTGAAGATATACGCTAGTCTACTCTGGAATATCGATGCCCCGTCTCGATATTCCCACGACTAGGAACAATGAAGGATGTACTCATTGACTACCCAGGCCCCACTAGTATGATCTTCATCATAGTCCTGGAAGTCGAGTACACATCCTAAGGGCTTTATCAACATGTAATCAGAGAGACATAAAGTATACATGTTAAGATAAAGAGCAACCAGATAGCGTACTATCATGTCGAGCAAGAAAGTCCTATCTATATATGTCCCAGCATCCACTACAATATACATCCACTGTACAGTAATGGCCTCTAGGGCATACATATAACTAACAATCTCCCACTTGCACTAGGGCCATCTATAGCAGTAGTTGTAGTATCTAATACTAAACCATCCCCTTAAAAGTCTCTCTTTGGGAAAAGGCCTTCGTGTGTGGATCCGCCGTGTTGTCCTCTGAGTCTACTCTCCTAACCTTGATCACCCTGGAGATCAACTATCTCCATGATCAGGTGATGCTGCCTCAGAATATGTCTGGGTCACTGATGGGACCAGGGTTCCAGGGCCAAAGCCACAGTTCCATTGTCACACAATGGTAGGAACGTAGTTCATCCTATGAACCAATATACACCCAAACTGCCTCTTTGGTAGTATCTTTAATAGCGATGTTACCAGCCTTTATCTTCTTGTTTGTCACGGTATCTAGCTTGGAAATCTTCCAACATACCGTCCCTTTACTAAGGGTAAAGACAATGCCTGTGACTGACATTCAGTCGTCTTTATCACCCTGGAACACTTCCAGTGATTCTCCCCAGGATCGATTGATACCATCTCACTACATCTAATGAGAATCCTAGCATCCAATTACATCTATCTCATAGATGAAAACTCAGGATTTTAGGAGGTATCACTTTGATCCTATTGGAGAATCTTTGTGATAATAGGAGATCGACCGATCGTAGCATAGGAAACTCTTTTCCTATCAAGAGTATGTTGTCCACGTACAATACGAGGATAACTACCGTACTCTCTACTACCGTTTTGTATATACAAGGTTCATCTACTATTTTGATGAAGTCAAATACTTTGACTACCACATCAAAACAGATGTTCCAACTTCGCGATGCCTGCTTCATCACATAAAACATCTTGCACACGTTTCCGCTGCTCCCACTGTTTACGTAGCCCTCTGGCTGTGTTCTTATAGACATTTTCTTCTAAATCATTATTTAGAAAATTAGTCATGGCACCCAACCACCAGATATCGCAGTTATGGTATGTAGCAGTGGCAAGTAGGATCTGGATGGACTTAAGCATAGTCCCTGGAAAAGGTTTCATCATTATCCGTGCCTGGTCGATGACGAAAACCTTTAACAAGTCTAGCTTTGAAAGTCTCAACTTTTCCATCTACACCAAGTAATCTTCTCAAGATATACTTGCTCCTGATGGGGATTTAACCCTTCAGATATCGCAATCAAAGTCCATACTTTGTTGGTGTATATGGATTCCATCTCAGATCGCTAAGCATCCAGCCATTCTTACAGAGTCCCACTCTTGATGGCCAGCTCGAAACTAGTTGGGTCATCATCTCATGATGCATTCCTCGCTCCCACTATCATCGAGAAACCGAGGTATCTCTCAGGCAAATGAGGAACCCTACCAGATCGGCGGAGAGGCTGAGGTTCGTCGGAAACTATTGAATCCTTTGGTTCTGTCAAATCATTAGCAGTTTTGTACAGCTGGAACCTTTCCAGTTCTACAGAACTGATCTTGCCTCGATCTTGTCCGGATTTTGCTTTTGACATAGGCCGGACAATCCCAAATCTTAACTTACTTAAGAGATAGGCTCTTCCCATACCATATCTCATATAGAATGGTAGGCAGTGATCTGATTCGAACCTAATTCAATAGGTACGCAGCTTCTCAAGCACATAACCCCAAAAGGAAATAGGTAACTCAGTAATACTCATCATAGAGCACACCATATCTAGTATTGTGCGATTGCTCTGCCCTGATACACCGTTGTGCTGTGGTGTATTCAGAGGAGTAATACGGAGAGAGAATCTCATTTTCTTTTAGAATAGTCCATGAATGCCATGCACAAGTATTCTCCTCCCTGATCTTATCATAGGATATAATACTTATACCCGGTTGTTGGTTCTCTACTTCTAACTTATATTCTGTGAATATCTCAAAAGGTTCGGACTTGTGTTTCAACAGGAACATATGTCAGAATCTTGAGAGATCATCAGAGAACGTAATGAAGTATAAAGAACCAGTCCTGGCATGTGTAGACAGGAGACCTTACATACATCATAATGTATCAGTCCCAAGAGTTAACTAACTCTTTCTCTGTTTCCAACAAACAGAGCTATGGTCATTTTATCTTTGTGACATGACTGGGAAGTTTCACAAGATATAAATTCAAACTGATTTAAATATGCATCTAAAATGTAACTTCAGCCAGTCGGGTCGCAATGATATGACCTAGTCTACAATGCCTCAAGAATGATTCGTTCATTTCTGAACTCTTCCTCTTGTGTGTGTTCTGCATACTAGCAACTGTAGTTTGATTTAGAACGTCAATGCTTTTAGATAACGTGCCTGAACCGATCAACTTTTGATATAGGAAATGTTCAAAACATTATCCATCAATACAAAATTTTATCATTTCTTTACTAATAAAGAGACTGATATGATTTTGTATATCAGGTTCGGTATCTAATAGCATTTGTTCAGAATCAATGTATTGGTAATACAGGGTGACAGTGACCAACAGACTTGGCTGCAACACTTGCCCCGTTTTCTGCCTCATGAAACTTATCACCCGTTCTCAGTTTTTCTACCTTTTTGTAGCCCTATGTAACAGATTACATATCTGTGATCCTGACCCGGTATCAAATACCCAGGATTCAGAGGATACTGAGAAACAGTTCTTTGTAATGAACACACCCGAAGGAGATGCATCATACGCACTTTCTTCGTTTGGGCGGCATAGGAATTCTGGTATTCCCTATTTCCTGCTCTGTCTTATAACAATTATAAGTTGGAGCGGGACCAACGTTTTCTAGCTCAGTATAACAAGCGGGTTCGGTCAATACATCCGTATTATTATCTTGATTAAGGCATGATATGGTCGCTACCAGGAGAGAGAGAGAAGAAAACACTCTGCGTGCGCTCTTGCAAGATTAGATTGGTTATGTATTTTATCTAATCAGGATGGCTCCCACTGTTTTTATCAAATCTTCCTTCAAACCCTAAAAGGAAAGACTAGCCGGGATTAATTACACTCTACAAGTTCGCCAATCTTTCAGCCAGGCCAGTGTCGGTACTTTGAGGGAGGTTTCCCGTGCTTTCGCACGGACCTAATTACAGTAAACCTCGTTTTCCCAGAGGTGTAACCCCGTTGACACCTTTCTAGACACCTACTTGATCGGCTAATTGTAAAGTGCAAAACTCTCCCAGGAGTAACAATTACTCGTAGTGGGTATCGGGATCCAACTATCACATAGAAGGTATGCAATCTCATTGCAAATTTCAACACTTGAAACTCCCGATAATGGTTTTTACCCCTAGCACCTATGACCTTGGCTAAGGTCAACAAATCATAGGTACTAGTCAAGTTCTACCCGTCATTTCGTGATTAATTAGACCCACCCACATGACCCTTGGCTAAGGTCAACAAAGCCACATGACTGTCCTAACTAATCGCATCATATGCTGTGTAGGAAGACATCACTTAGCTACCGCACACTACGCCTCGGCTATGGTCGACAAACGTAGCACGAATACTAAGTACTCTACTTCCTAAAATGACGGAGGGTTGCGAATGGTTTTTATGAAAACCTTTAACGCTTTGAACTTGATCTCGTTGCGGAATCAAATGGTTTTTAAATGGAATGTTTTCGAGGCTTTTCTAGTTTTGCTAAAGGGGTCACTCCCGGTGAAGGGATCGTCGGCCCTTTCCTCGTCGAATGAGGTGCGGGATATATCATATATATCACTGTGCAAAGCGGAAACTATAGAAGAGATCAAAGACAAACCGAGGGTTGTAGCATCTGCCAGTTATTGCTAAAGGAGTCACTCCCGGTGAATGGATCTCGGTCCTTTCCTCATCGAATAAGGTGCAGGATGTTTTATAATGAACACCGCGATGCAAAGCAAGAACTGTAGCTACCTGTTTTTATTTTGAAATTCGATTCCACAACATCAATTAGGTTTATTTTCTTTCATTAATCTCATTAATGAATATCCCATCATTTAAGTCCACCTAAACATCACAGATAAATATAACGTACGCTTATGCCATCCGCATTCGCCTCGATGTCCCGTCTGCACCGTTACGTTAGGTAACTAACGGCAGAGCGGGGCAGGGCTAGCGCGGGTGTAAAACATAAGCAACGTTTATATAATATATCATATATACTATATATAATATCTGTCACAGAACATCACATGATCACATCACAGATAAATCACAGCAGAAGAAACATATGAAATATTGGATATACTAGGACGTCCGTGTTTTCAATACGAGCCAATATAAAATACGGATTCTACGGTCGTGATGATAGCCTATCCCACACCCCTAGACCCCTACAAGAGCGGCAAGCAACCCTACCAATTCTAGGGTTAGGAGACCCGGACTCGACTCCTCGAGATGGTCTCCCACTGGACCCTAGAACCCGGTTACTTGTGCTCCCCTCCTTGGGTCTATCCTAGTGCAGAAAAGTAAATAATATACATCAACGATGACATCTTCCGCAACCTGGAAGTGCCCCAATAAAATAATATTACATACAAGTTTTTACATGAATGAAAATGAAAAACACTCATCTCACATAAAAAAACCCCGGCTATTCAAACACGACGATCCAATATAACATATCCAGCAACACATAACATCACATGTCATCAACGTAAGTAAATATGCGCATCCCAATTGTCGTTGACATATAGCAACGAAACCGGCGACATCACATATTACACTTACGGTCACAGAAAAGAAAGTGTAAAACTACAACAGTTGGAATCCGCAACCACCTCAGACATCGCATGCCTGATCAAATGAATTCTTTAGATATCGCATGCCGAACAATTATAAACCCCGCATTTTAGTCTCATTATCGAAAACACTTTTCAATATCAAGTCGGGCAATTCAACAAGATTCCCGACATTTTGATCGAATGCTCGTCGCAAACTTTAGTAGACGGTCGCACCCCCGATACCGTCGACGAAGTGCACCAAGGCGGAACACCGCTACCGCGAGCACCCGAACGGATGCTTTCGGCGACGGGGTTCTCCTACAGTCACTTGGTCGGGGCTATGGAGTGAGGCTGTCTATTAAGTTTACCCGGCGAGTATCCGCGTACGCTACGTGATTGCGACGGACTTTTGATCACATCAAAATTCCGTGGCAACCGATCAAGTGAGACTAAAGTGCTATGTTTATAACATTCATTCAGTTATCATATAACTTTTGTGAATTCCAATTGTTGTATCACATTCCGGATAAACAGAAAATGTTAAACTTTCCGATTGAACATTCGAACACCCAAGTTTTCCCGAAACAGCTCAATACATGAAATAAGTCTAACAACATTCAGTTCGTACCTCAGTACCAACGGTCCAGTCGTAGAAGGGTCAAGCCAACGCCTCATATATGGCACGCCGTACTGCCCCAAACCCGAAGGTTTAAAGGGCAGTTCAAGACGGTCACATAATCGAGTTAAGGTTTGTTGTCTTCTAGAGGGTCCATCGCGTTACTTGCACTACTTAGAACGTCGTTAAACTACGGAAAAATCCAACAATTGGAAATTTCTCGGCAGGGGAAAAAGTGGGTATTTATATCCGGTCGAACTTTTTAACATATTCTAAAAATACCCGGAAAAACACACTGACAAAATTAGACAATCCGATCGATACACCGAGTCCCCAATACAACCCAGAAAATTCAACTCTTGAAAAATTATCAAAAATTCCCAGGAAAACCAGCACTGCAAACTAGGAATTACTGTGCAAAATTTATTGCAAGAGGAGACAAAAGGGCCGCGGAACCGCCGCATTAGCATGCTAATGCCGCGGTGCCGCCGCGCTTTAATGGATTCAGTGGCCCCGTTTTATACAGTAATTCTTAGAATCTTCTACTGAGTTTTCTGAATATTTTTAATCTGGAAAAAACCACGTTTTTCAAAAATGTCCAGAGAGCAAAATGCGATTGGGGTTTCGGTTCAATCGGACTTCTAATTCCGTCTACGCATCGCCTAAGGCTCTAGCTAGGCTCTGATACCACTGTAGGGTTTCTAGGCACTCTAATGGAGTCTCACATAGGCATCAAACATGGCTAATTCAAATTTTACGGGTGCCTACAAACCCTAATACGGATCATTAACTAGATAATGAGGCGATGCAAGCATGTAAACGAATTAAATGCTAAAGGAAAGTGGCTACAACCTTTGTAGATCCGGTCCTCCACCTCCATGGCTCCGCGATGAAGTCTCCTCGCTGTAAAAATCGGATCTTGGGCTCTAGCGTCGGCTTCATCGGAGAAAAAGCGGGCTAGGTCATCGACGACGATGCCGAAGATGATCTACGTCGAGGCATCGCTAGATCAAGCTCCAACTTCACCAAGTCAAGAAAACTTGTGAAGGAAACACCCTATACTACTTGGCAAGAGGTAGAGGATGAAGAAATAAGAAGTGGGTAGACTTTAGATTTGGATTTCTCACACTTTTTCATCAATCACCATTGATGTAGCAAGCTTTCTTCATGGAAGAAGAAGATGAAGAAGAAGAAGATGATATATATCATAAGTGTTTTAAAATAAAAACAATATGATACTTATCATAATCTCAACCATGGTTTAGTGTAGAGATTTAACTAAGGTTAGATGAGTGGTTAGGGTTAAAAAAGAGACAAGAATGGTGGAATTGTTCAAAACTTCAAGAAGCTTCAACAAAAAACAAACTAAGCCACCATTTCTTTTTCTCTTTATCATTTCAAATGAAATAAATAAAATAAATAAATAGATAAATGAATAAGTGAATGAAATGAAACCCTAACCACTAACTAACCATGGTTTAATACCTTACACAAAACCAAGCTAGAATGTATCATCAAACATGATACAATCATGTGCACAAAAAATATATCACATATACAATGTGCACAATTCAAGTGAGTAAATCCATTTAAAGTGAACCAATACTAGTTAATGCAAAGTAATATATCAAATATATAATTATACATTAAATCATTAAATCAACACTTGATTCAATGATCCGGTCATGTCGCATATAACCGGCTAGTATCCAATGTATCGGCTTATCGAGTCAATCCTTGATTCGATAACTAGGTTATATCGCATACAACCATTCGACACATTCATCATGAGAATGAAATACGGTATCACATACACGCATTATTCTCGGTCCCGCACATATCTCATATGCGCTCCTATTTCGTTTCGCTTGAGCCAGGAAACCTCTGTGTAGGACTCTAAAGACTCGTCAATACACCGGCAGCAGGTGATGATCATATCAAACACCCACAAGCCGCAAGCGGTCTGCTAAACGTAACGGCCACCCGGGTATTGAGCGATCAGAAGATCGACGAGCAAGCCCGCTCACACTCCTGTGAATCCAACCAGTAACACTTACCGTACAGTCCGGTCTGTTCGTCTGATATGTCGCATATCTCGCCTAGGGGTGGTAAACGTCAGACCCCAGTAGCTCGATAAGTCATGCCGACGTAGGGTCCATAACATTCGTGAAACTACTGATAACTCTTACCAGTATATCACTGCAACCCTGGCCAGGGATTTCCTGTTATGGCCAGTCGAGCATAGCGCAACATCAACCCCCAATACCGGGAGAGACGAATCCCCTCCTATCGCTCATTGCCTCCATGTGAATCGGGACTGTACCCAAAAACCACCTGTTTGCACAACTTAGTAGAGCCGTGGTAGGGTGGAAATCAAAGCACAGTGGGAGACACACAAGACTCTATGACGATCTCGGGTCAACAGACTAAGCTGTACCAGTGTCACCAGAGAACTGCCATCTGACGTGAGGTATAATACCATCTGGGAGTTCTCGGCGAGTCCGTTCAGTGTACCCAGTCTCCACTGAGCACCCGCATACCATCTCCGATGTCAAACACCAATGGATATGGGATCATCCATCGCCCATCACATGGGTCGTGAAGATATACGCTAGTCTACTCTGGAATATCGATGCCCCGTCTCGATATTCCCACGACTAGGAACAATGAAGGATGTACTCATTGACTACCCAGGCCCCACTAGTATGATCTTCATCATAGTCCTGGAAGTCGAGTACACATCCTAAGGGCTTTATCAATATGTAATCAGAGAGACATAAAGTATACATGTTAAGATAAAGAGCAACCAGATAGCGTACTATCATGTCGAGCAAGAAAGTCCTATCTATATATGTCCCAGCATCCACTACAATATACATCCACTGTACAGTAATGGCCTCTAGGGCATACATATAACTAACACAAAGGAGTAAGCTGAGAGAGAATCCTATTCTCTGTTTAGAAAATCCAGAAACTCCATGCGCAAGTATTCCCTTCTCCGATCACATCGAAGGACTTAATATTTCGACCCGTCTTGTTCTCAACTTCAAGCTTATATTCCTTGAATTTCTCAAAAGTTTCAGACTTGTGTTTCAACAGGAACATATGTCCGAATCTTGAAAGATGATCAGTGAATATAATGAAGTACGAATAACCAAGCCTGGCATTTATAGACTTAAGACCGTATACATAACCATGTATCAGTCCCCAGAGTTCAGTAACTCTTTCTCTGTTTCCAGTAAACGGAGTATTGGTCATTTTACCTTTGAGACAAGACTGACATGTATCATAAGATGAAAATTCGAACATATTCTTATATTCATCGTTATGTAACTTAGCTGGTCGTTTCGCATTGATATGACCTAGTCTACAGTGCCACAAGAAAGATTCGTTCATATCTAAACTACTTCTCTTGTGTGTGTTGTACATACTTTGAATTGTGCTTTGATTTAGAACGTATATGCCATTTCATAACGTGCCTGATCGAATCAACACTTGATTAAGGAAAATGTTCACAACATTGTCCTGTAATACAAAATTATATCTTTCTTTAACTTAATTAAAGAAACTGATGTAATGTTACATATCAGGTTCGGTTTGTAATAACATTTGTTCAGAATCAATGTATTTAACACTTGGGAATACAAGGTGATATCTGCCAACTGATTTAGCTGCAACAATTGCGCCATTCTTTAATACTTAGAGACATATCACCCAATCCCAGTTCTCTACCTTTCGTAGCCCATGTAACATATTACATATATGGGATCCTGATCCGGTATCTCATACCTAGGACGTAGAGAATACTGAGAAACAGTTCTCGGTAATGAACACACCCGAAAAATATGCATCAACATGCTCTTTCTTCATTTTGGGTTGCGTGGGAATCCAGATATTCCTCTATTTCCTGCTCGGACTTATAACGATTATAAGATAGAGCGGAACCAACGTTCCCCAGCTCAGTATAATAAGCTGGTTCGGTCATTGTTTCCATATTATTATCTTGATTAAGGCGTGACATGGTCGCTACTAGGAGAGAGAGAGAAGAAAACACTCAGCGTATGCTCTTGCAAGATCAGATTGGTTATTATTTTATCTAATCATGATGGCTCCCACTGTTTTTATCAAATCTTCCTTCAAACCCTAAAAGATATGACTAGCCTGGATTAATTACACCCTACAAGTTCTCCAATCTTTCGGCCAGGCCAGTGTCGGTACTTTGAGGGAGGTTCCCCGTGCTTTCGCACGGACCTAATTAAAATAAACATCGTTTTCCCAGGGGCATAACCCCGTTAACACCTTTCTAGACACCTACTTGATCGGCTAATTGTAATGTGTAAAACTCTCCCAGGAGTAACTCTTACTCGCAGTGGGTAACGGGATCCAACTATCTCATAGGAGGTATGCAATCTAATTGCAAATTTCAACACTTGAAATTCCCGATAATATTTTACCCCTAGTATCCTATGACCTTGATGAAAGCCAACAAATTATAGTCCGCTAGTCAAGTTCAACCCGTACATTTCATGATTGAATTTAACCCACCCGCATGACCCTTGACGCAGGCCAACAAAGTCGCACGACTTTCCTAATTCAATTACATCGTATGCAACAGATAAGCACCAAATAGCTAAAGCACACTTAGCCTTGACACGGGACAACAAACGTGCAACGCCTTAGATTTCGGTTAGTGTTAGTTTAGACGGTAATGCGGGTTTTTAGGAAAAAGTTAACAAATTTGGGTTCCTCACATTTTATAACATTTAATTAATAATTTATTATTATTTGTTATGGCATGCAGGCATATGTGCACGTTAATGTGAGGGTTTGTTTTACGTTAATCTTGTTCTTAGCAACCATGACAACTTAGCCCTTAACTTAATCCTTGCTTTAATCTAATCGCTTACTTTGCCTTAACCCTAAACTCCTAGATCTTTTGTGTGAGAAGAGAGATATTTGTTTTGGAAGTGAGGAGGTGGCATGGTGTGTGTGAATGCATTAATTGGAAGTTAATGCAAAGGGTTACACTCACCTCACTCTCACCCTACACCCACCTCCCTCTTTCTTTATCCTCACACTTTCTCATTTTCGCTATCTCTTTTATTTTCTCATCCCTCTCTCATATCAAACTTAACACTTGCTTTCCCTACACAAAACTTCATCAAATCCTTCACAAATCTCACAAAAATCACATCTTTTGCTTGGTTTTGCCTCTTGGATACCTTGGAGCTTGCAAAGCTAGGATCTTTGAGTTCTTTTGGTTAGGTAATGATCTCTTACTGTTAAGTAGGTGTTTATTGTGTTGCGTAGCTTAATCATTTCAGTTTAGATAGCGTTTTGTATCGTTTCGTGCAAATATCGTATTTTTAGTGTAGTTTGGGTCTCGGATGATCTGCTATCAAACCAGGTAATTGTTACAAAAGTTCCCATCACAGTGACCTAGTGTATTGACCTAGAACCTACCCTCAAAATACGAACCCATTCCTTCATGTTTCGGCCGCAATTATATTGCTTATGGCCGCAATTTGCGGCTAGACTAGGGAGTCAGGGTGTGGATTTTGGTGTAGGGGTCTCTGGGGTTGTTTGTGGTCTCATGGTACTTGCAACTTTTACAGATTATTAGTATAGCAAAATCTGGGACAAGTTTGCGTATTTCTTGTGTTTTGTTTCACGCGTTACGTTATCCGATACGGTTCGTGTTCTGTGTTATGTTGCTCTGAATTGGTTTCGTAGTGTCTCTATGCACGTTAGTTACAATACGAACATTTGAGAGTATGTTTTGTGTGTCGCATTGGTCCACGTAGTTTGTACGTGTTTTGGGTCTATTGCTAATATATACTTGCTTTGTTGTGTTATTGTTTTAGGTTCGTAGGCAGGGACTTCGGACTCTGTGACGAAGGGAAAACAGATGGTTGGCTTCACTTAGCCAGAAGCGTTGGTGAGTAGATTTAACATCTACAGGGGAATCGCCCGCATGGCGTTATGCGTCTGGGCTAGAGATGCTATAATATTGTCGTATATTCTATTTTATATATAGAGTTGCGCATACACCTTATTGCTTGGTTACTTGTTATGCTTGGACTTGTACCCTTACGACACTGCACTAATATTGACGGCTCATGTTGCACGAGCACTGATTGTATGCCACACACACCGTCAATAATTGCCATGACACGCACAACACAAATACCTATATGATATTGTTTGGTTAGGGACATTGAGACATTGATTCATATTTCTTTATGCATAGGACATATAGCATACCTGTATATCTACATGTTTACACATATGCCTTGACATGCTTACATGCTAGTTACCTGTATACCTATAGGGTATTGTACCATTAGCGATAGGTACATACACACATAATGCTATAGCTACATGTTTACCTTCATTTGATGTTTTGTAGAATTAGAGAAATTAGGAACCACATGACATATATATTAACTTGTTGAAATTAAATAGCGGTTTTTTCTTTATATGCTCATATTACTGTTTCATGTTGCATATATTACATTCATGGATTTCATATGATGTTCTATGATATTTTTACTCCTAAGTATATATAATAGTGGAATGGGACGCTGTTATATATGCCTATATATATATATGTGTGTGTGTGTGTGTATATATATATATATTAGTGGAATGGGACGCTAATATATATGTATTGATTCATGCATTTATACTTATTCATTACTTGATGTTTTCTGGATTTGAGGACCGTGGTGGTTTCATGATATTATGCAAGTATTCTTATTGTTTACTTGATATTTGTATGCATCCACTCAGAGATTTGTTTTATACCGATACGTGGATCACGGGTGTCGATACCGGACACTTACGATTCGAGGAACGTATATACCGATACGTGGATCACGGGTGTCGATACCGGACACTTACGATTCGAGAAACGTATGAATATGTGAAAGACCGATACGTGGATCATGGGTGTCGATACCGGACACTTGCAATTTGAGGAACGTATGGATATGGGTATTTATGTGTCGATGCTTGGTAAAGGTTTTCATGATATTTTTACTCCTATGATATATAACAGTGGAATGGGACGCTGTTATATATATATATATATATATATATATATATATATATTAGTGGAATGGGATGCTAATATATATGTGTACATATAAATTAATATACTTCATCATAATTATTCATGCAAATATACTTAGGATATTTGAGATTCACTTGATATTGGATTTGGGATATAGGAGATTCATTTGAGATTGGATACAGGATATATATATATATATATATATATATATATATATATATATATATATATATAAGGTTGACTTGATATTGGATACAAGATATATACGAGATTGTTGATTTTGTACATTCAGGATATATGAGATTTACTTGATATTGTACAATCATGATTTGTGAGACTTATATGATATGAGAGCCAATTTGGGGGCTGATTTGAGAAAAATTGGGATTTAGATTGTCTTGATTGATTTTGGTCCTACCACGATGTCAGGATTCCGTGGAAATGACATGTTTCATCCCATACTTCGCATTTATTGTTTATGCACTGCTTCATGTATGAGTAGTACCTGATAGAGTACCTTCCATGACTGTTGCATTTACATACTTTATTTTATATGCATTGCTTCATGTATTAATTGTACCTGCTAGAGTACCTTTCGTGACTGTTGCATATATACATTGTCATGTCATTGCTTCATGTATTAGTTGTACCTGATAGAGTACCTTACTTGATTGTTGCATACAGATTGTCATATTATTGCTTCATGTATTAGATGTACCTGCTAGAGTATCTTTCATGACTATTGCATTCATATGACCATTTATTGCTTAGCTTACATATGTTAGATTCGCGCTGTACGTGCATACTTGCGATTACCTGCATATGTTATTTACTATTCACGAGTTGGAAACACACCCCCGTTGTGCCACAGTGTTTTGCAGGTCATTCCTCACAGTAGTCAGAGACAGGGCTATTATCGTCTATCATAGTATCTTTTGCTGTGGATACCGCTTCGGCTCACAGTGTGCAGTTTTGCTTTAGGTGGGTTTTGTGGTTATCCGTTCATGTTTATTGTATATTCGTTGTATCATGTACTCTCCATCTACCATTATCTTGTATGACTTAGAGACTTGATATGAGGACGATATTGTATATTATTTTGTGACTTGGAGGTCTTTTATGCAGGTTTACTTCTACCGTCTTTTATTTCTTCGCTACGGCGTCGTATATCTGTTGTGGTGGTTGTTTTCCGCCTTTGGGCATGTATTTGCTCCCGTTTGGGGATGCTTTACTTATATTTTTGTTGTACCCATTTTGGGGCCGGTTTTTACAAAGGAGGTGCTGCCAAAATTTTAATTGAAATAAAGTTGGACTTTTAAAGAATTTGGGTTGAGATTTCAAAGGTTTTGAAAATGCTATTATTTCTTACTACTTTTGATGGTTTAGATTGCTGGGTTTTCGGCTTACTTAAATTGCGTTACCTCTGTAGACGTTGCGTAGTTTAAGGGCCGTCACGTGCCAATTTCGGGTCATGACAAAGTTGGTATCAAAGCGCTAGGTTTTACCTTTCGGAGTGTAGGATGACCTTGGTATGATGGAGTAGGTACTTTAAGCAGAGTAACGTAGTGTGTGTATGTCCGCGACATACTCACGACGCGGTACTCCGCCTAAAGTGACCTAAGTACAAATTGCTTGAAATTTCTTCCTTGATGATATATATCCTTGTGATTCGATTTCCGTGTTCTTATCGAATCTTATTTCCATTTATAGCCTTTGCCGCCGATGACTATGGGGACTCAGAGTGATGCAGCGAGGGCCGAGGTCAGGGTTGACTCGGGTGGGACGAGGACTGACCAGGATAGCGTGCTCGTTGCACTGGAGCAGATGATCCGCCTTCGACAGATCGTATTGATAGGCTTGTGGCAGAAATGTAGGACTTGCGCTAGATAATGAGTTCTTTGGTTGAGGCCAGCAGAGTGCAGCGACAGGAGGTTGTCACCCCTGTTACCTAGTTGTTCCTTGCGATCAGCACACAGCATTCTGTCACCTACATAACACCATTGGATACAGCCCCAGTTGACGAGACACATCTTCCAGAGACTTTGGGAGTTCCGGAGCAGTGGAGGACTCATACCGGTGTACCAGCCTAGAGACAGAGGCCTAGTCATCAAGACAGATTTCGTGACCATAGCGGGAGGAGCAGAGGCTTGGGACGAGGACAGTCGTTCAGCTCTCATCCCCAGGAGGGTCAGCAGCCATCGCGTGGATGTTTCTGGTGCGAAAGCCTTCATCACCTCATCAGGGATTGTTCCTTAGCACCGCGTCAGACTCGTGTTCGGAGAGGTCGTGGTGGCGGAGGATTCGCTCAGAGGGAATAGGTTGGTAAATGAGGATTTCAGCCAGTTGCGGGTAGGAGGCAGACACGATAGTTTGCTTCTACTCATTGGGACGAACGGGCGTCCAATGCTGAGTTTTTAGGTATTCTTAATTTGTATGTTCTTTTGATGCACTTGTTTGCTTTACACACTTTATGCTATGGTTGGGCCGAGAGTCGTGTTAGCTAGATCAACCGTTGGTTGTGTTAACTTCTGTCAGCGATTCTTTTGTTGCGCGACACGTATTTCGGTCGTGTGCCAATCGGATTGGAAATAGAGATTCATCCATCATTTGATCCTTCTAGAGATGTTGGATTTGACGTTCTCCTGGGCACGGACTGGTTAGCTACGTGCTAGGCGTCTGTGGACTGCCACGAGGAAATAGTTAGGTTTTGTTTTCCCGGCGAGTCAGTTCTCGTTGTGCAAGGGGACAGTGGTGCCGCCTCTCACAGCTTGAATTCAGCCTTTTTTGCTAGTCGGCTTTTGAGGAGTGGATGTCGAGGATTCTTGGCTTTCATTTGTGATACCGGAGCCACAGTGGGTTTGTTAGACCAAGTTCCTATCGTGCGAGAGTTTTCCAACATGGTTCCAGATGAGTCGGCAGAGCTTCGGGAGCTTAAGGATCAGATGCAGAGTTGCTTGATAGGTGGGCCTTGTACGTCCAAGTGTTTCGCTTTGGGGAACCCCTATTCTGTTCATCAGGGAGAAAGACGGCAGATTGAGGTTTTGTATTGATTTATCGTCAACTGAATCAGCTTACGGTGCGGATAGGTATCCTTTACCTCGCATTGACGATTTCTTGATCAGCTCCAGAGTGCGAGACATTTTTCTAAGTTGTTTGGGATCAGGTCATCATTGTTGCGGGATCGAAGTGATGTTATTCCGAAGTATGCTTTTGTGCACGCTACGGGATTTATGTGTTTTGGTGGTGTCATTGGACTCACCAATGCCCTAGCAGCATTCATGGATATGATGAGCCAGATTTCTTCATGCCGTTTCTCGACCAGTTTATTGTTATGTCATTGATGACATTCTGGTCTATTCCAAAAGTCGTGAGGAACTAGGGAAGCACTTGAGGATTTGTTTTGCAGACTTTGGGAGAGCACCAGCTGTTTGCTAAATCCTCGGAGTGTTCCTTCAGGCTTGTTTGTGTTGACTCCTAGGTCTTGTAGTTACGGGAGACGGTTTCGTATGGTCCCGAGGAAGATCGAGGCCGTACAGCTTTGGACTAGACTTGTGTACGGGATAGAGGTCCGCAGATTTTTGGGCTTAGCAGGTTTTACCGCCGTTTCGTGCAGGATTGTTTATGTATCGTTGCACTGTTGACTGAAATGACCAGAAAGGAGGTTCCTTTCATTGGACTGAGGCATGTGTGTGGAGTTTTTGGCAGTTGAAGACCCGGTTGACAACTGCTCCAGGTCTTTCTTTGTTTCCTGGTTCGGGAAACTTTTTTGTTAATTGTGATGTTTCACGAGTGGGGCTCGATTTTGTGTTGATGTGGCATTATAGAGTTATCTCTTTTGCTTCCCGACAGTTGGAGGAAGTATGAGCAGGATATCCCACTCATGATCTGGAGATGGCCGCGGTGGTCGTGCGTTGGAGATACCACTTGTTTGGAGAGTCGTGTCAGATTTTCACGGACCACCAGGGCCTAATGTACATCTTTCTGCAGCGGGTTTTTGATTGTTGAGACAGTCTTATGCAAATTTATAGTTCTTGTGCGATCATTGAGTACAGCTTAAGTTCGCCTCTACTGAGGGGACAGCTTGCTCATGTCCGCGCCCGTCCACTTTTCCGTAATCGTTTTCACGAGGCACAGCCCGTCGATGCTCATTCGTCTGAGATTCTTGAGCATACTCGGCTGGGTAAAGATTCAGAGTCCTTGATTTGTGACCAGGGTGTGCTACGTTTAGGGACGCGTTTGTGTGTACCTGATGCTGTTGGGTAGAGACGCGAAATCCTAGAGCAGGCACATCAGTCAGTTGTCTGTGTTCATTCAAGTTCCACCAATTTGTGACATGACTTGTGAGTTAGTAACGGGTGGGCAGGAATGAAGAGTGATGTTTCGGATTTCGTTTCAAGGTGTCTGTCTTGTTGTGAGCTAAGGTTGAGCATCTGAGACCGGCTGGAGAGTTACAACCTTTAACCGTTCCGGAGTGGGAATGGGAGCAGATCTCCATGAATTTCGTTGTGGTGTCTACCAAGGTCTAGACAAGGTGTGACTCCATTTGAGTGTTTGTTGTCCGGTTATGCTCAGTTTGCTCAGTTGTTCTTTGTTAAGTTTGTCCGTTGCACGGAGTTCCTTCACGTGTTGTATCCAATGGATGCACCCAGTTCGCTTGCCGTCTTTGGAAGAAGCTTCAGAAAGAATTGGGTACTGGTTGAGCTTTAGCTCCTCTTTTCCATCCACAGGATGAGGGTTTGTGAGAGCGGGTTATACAGACTCTGGAGGATATGCCTGTGCGTACGTAATAATTGTTGTCGGCAGTTGGGATCGTCACTTGCCATTGTTAGGTTCTCCTTCGATAGCTGTTATCAGGAGACATTCCAATTGGCAACCTTTAGGTTTGTTGGTAGGTTGTGTCGATTGCCAGTCTGTTTTCCTGACTCTGCGAGAGTAGGATTTTTGGACCCCAGCTAGTCTAGAGACTTCAGAGATGATCCAGTTGATTCAGGTCAGGATGAGAGTAGCCCAGTGCAGGCAGAGGTCTTATGCTGACCGTGGTGGTCACAGACTTGTGTTCGCAGTGTGAGATCTTGTATCCCTATGAATTTTTCCGATGAATGACATGTTGAGTTTTGGAAAGCTTATCCCAGGATTGTAGGTCCTTTTGAGATCCTTAAAGCGAGTTAGTTCTGTTGCCTTTAATTTGGCACTTCCGCCCAGATTATTGAGTATTCACCCCGTATTCCTTGTGTCGATACTTTGCAAATAACTTCATGACCTTTCTCACATGATTCAGCACCAGTCCTTTTAGCTTGGACGCGATCTTTTCGTTCACCGGCAGCCAATCGTGTTAATGGCTCGGCAGGTGGAGAAACTTCGGTCAAGCGTCTTTCCATCTGTGGAGGGTTTTCTTAGACGTAGCCGTATAGTGAGGTGATCACTTGGAAGGCTGCGAGCGAGAATTATGAGTTTTTGTACTCATCTCCTTGAAGGTACGCTTAGTAAGAATTTTAAATTCGGGGACGGATTTTTATAATGGGGGAGATTGTAACGCCTTAGATTTCGGTTAGTGTTAGTTTAGACGGTAATGCGAGTTTTTGGTAAAAAGTTTACCAATTTGGGTTCCTCACATTTTATAACATTTAATTAATAATTTATTATTATTTGTTATGGCATGTACGCACGTGTGCACATTAATGTGAGGGTTTGTTTTGTGTTAATCTTGTTCTTAGCAACCATGACAACTTAACCCTTAACTTAATCCTTGCTTTAATCAAATCCCTTGCTTTTCCTTAACCCTAAACTCCTAGATCTTTTGTGTGAGAAGAGAGATATTTGTTTTGGAAGTGAGGAGGTGGCATGGTGTGTGTGAATGCATTAATTGGAAGTTAATGCAAAGGGTTACACTCACCTCACTCTCACCCTACACTCACCTCCCTCTCTCTTTATCCTCACACTTTCTCATTTTCTCTATCCCTTTTATTTTCTCATCTCTCTTTCATATCAAACTGAACACATTCTTTCCCGACACAAAACTTCATCAAATCCTTTCACAAATCTCACAAAAATCACATCTTTTGCTTGGTTTTGCCCCTTGCATGCCTTGGATCTTGCAAAGCTAGGATCTTTGAGTTCTTCTGGTTAGGTAATGATCGTTTTCTGTTAAGTAGGTGTTTATTGTATTGCGTAGCTTAGTCGTTTCAGTTTAGATAGCGTTTTGTATCGTTTCGTACAAATATCGTATTTTTAGTGTAGTTTGGGTCTCGGATGATCTGCTATCAAACCAGGTAATTATTGTAAAAGTTCCCAACACAGTGACCTAGTGTAGCGACCTAGAACCTACCCTAAAAATACGAACCCATTCCTTCATGTTCCGGACGCAATTATATTGCTTCTGGCCACAATTTGCGGCCAGACTAGGGAGTTAGGGTGTGGATTTTGGTGTAGGGGTCTCTGGGGTTGTTTGTGGTCTCATCGTACTTGCAAATTTTACAGATTGTTAGTATAGAAAAATATGGGACCAGTTTGCGTATTTCTTGTGTTTCGTTTCACGCGTTACGTTATCCGATACGGTTCGTGTTCTGTGTTCTGTTGCTCTGAGTTGGTTTCGTAGTGTCGCTATGCACGTTAGCTACAATACGAACACTTGGGAGTATATTTTGTGTGTCGCGTTGGTCCGCGTAGTTTGTACGTATTTTGGGTCTATTGCTAATATATACTTGCTTTGTTGTGTTATTTTTTTAGGTTCGCAGGCGGAGACTTCGGATGCTGCGACGAAGGGAAAACAGGTGGTTGGCTTCACTTAGTCAGGAGCATTGGTGAGTAAATTTAACATTTATAGGGGAATCGCCCGCATGGCGTTATGCGTCTGGGCTAGAGATGTTATAATATTGTTGCATATTCTATTTTATATATAGAGTTGCGCATACACCTTATTGCTTAGTTACTTGTTATGCTTGGACTTGTACCCTTAAGACACTACACTATTATTAACGGCTCATGTTGCACGAGCACTGATTGTATGCCACACACACCGTCAATAATTGCCATGACACGCACAACACACATACCTATATGATATTGTTTGGTTAGGGACATTGAGACATTGATTCATATTTCTTTATGCATATGACATATAGCATACCTGTATACCTACATGCTTATACATATGCCTTGATATGCTTACATGCTAATTACCTGTATACCTATAGGGTATTGTAACATTAGCGATAGGTACATACACACATAATGATATAGCTACATGTTTGCCTTTATTTGATGTTATGTACAATTGGAGAAATTAGGAACCGCCTGATATATATTAACTTGTTGCAGTTAAATAGCGGTTTTTTCTTTATATGCTCATATTACTGTTTCATGTTGCATATATTACATTCATAGATTTCATATGATGTTCTCTGATATTTTTACTCCTAATTATATATAACAGTGGAATGGGATGCTGTTATATATGCCTATATATATATATATATATATATATATATATATATATATATTAGTGGAATGGGACCCTAATATATATGTATTGATTCATGCATTTATACTTATTCATTACTTGATGTTTTCTGGATTTGAGGACTGTGGTGGTTTCATGATATTATGCAAGTATTCTTATTCTTTACTTGATATTTGTATGCATCCACTCAGTGATTTGTTTTATACCGATACGTGGATCACGGGTGTCTATACTGGACACTTACAATTCGAGGAACGTATATACCGATACGTGGATCATGGGTGTCGATACCGGACACTTACGATTCGATAAATGTATGAATATGAGAAAGACTGATACGTGGATCACGGGTGTCGATACCGGACACTTGCGATTCGAGGAACGTATGGATATGGGTATTTATGTGTCGATGCTTGGCACAGGTTTTCTTGACATTTTTACTCCTAAGTATATATAACAGTGCAATGGGACGCTGTTATATATATATATATATAAATATATATATATATATATATATATATATATATATTAGTGGAAAGTGACGCTAATATATATGTGTACATATAAATTCATTTATTTCATCATAATTATTCATGCAAATATTCTTTGGATATATGAGATTCACTTGATATTGGATTTGGGATATAGGAGATTCATTTGAGATTGGATACATGATATATATATGAGGTTGACTTGATATTGGATATAGGATATATACGAGATTGTTGATTTTGTACATTCAGGATATATGAGATTTACTTGATATTGTATATTCAGGATTTGTGAGACTTATATGATATGAGAGCCAATTTGGAGGTTGATTTGAGGAAATTAGGATTTGGATTGTCTTGATGGACATTGGTCCTACCACGATATCAGGATTCCATGGAAATGACATGTTTCATCCCATACTTTGCATTTATTGTTTATGCACTGCTTCATGTATTAGTAGTACCTGATAGAGTATCTTGCATGACTGTTGCATTTACATACTTTATTTTATATGCATTACTTCATGTATTAGTTGTACCTGCTAGAGTACCTTTCATGACTGTTGCATATATACATTGTCATATCATCGCTTCATGTATTAGTTGTACCTGATAAAGTACCTTACATGATTGTTGCATACAGATTGTCATATTATTGCTTCATGACTATTGCATTCATATGACCATTTATCGCTTAGCTTACATATGTTAGATTCGCGTTGTACGTGCATACTTGCGATTACCTGCATATGTTATTTACTATTCACGAGTTGGCAACTCACCCGCGTTGTGCCACAGTATTTTGCAGGTCGTTCCTCACAGTAGTCAAAGGCAGGGCTATTATCATTTATCATAGTATCTTTTGCTGCGGATACCGCTTCGGCTCACAGTGTGCAGTTCTGCTTTAGGTGGGTTTTGTGGTTATCTGTTCATGTTTATTGTATATTCGTTGTATCCTGTACTCTCCATCTACCATTATCTTGTATGACTTAGAGACTTGATGTGAGGACGATATTCTATATTATTTTGTGACTTGGAGGTCTTTTATGCAGTTTTACTTCTACCGTCTTTTATTTCTTCGCTACGGCGGCGTATATCTGTTGTGGTGGTTGTTTTCCACCTTTGGGCGTGTATTTGCTCCCGTTTGGGGATGCTTTACTTATATTTTTGTTGTACCCATTTTTGGGGCTGGTTTTTACAAAGGAGGTGCTGCCAAAATTTTAAAGGAAATAAAGTTGGACTTTTAAAGAATTTGGGTTGAGATTTCAAAGGTTTTGAAAATGCTATTATTTTTTACTACTTTTGATGGTTTAGATTGCTGGGTTTTCGGCTTACTTAAATTGCGTTACGCCTGTGGACATTGCGTAGTTTAAGGGCCGTCACGTGCCAATTTCGGGTCGTGACAAAGTACCACAGACCTACTATTAAGGAACCAGCTCTGATACTATTCTGTCACGACCGACCCCCAATACAGAGAGTATTGTCCGCTCTGGCCGTAACCGCACCGTTTTGTCCTTCGGGGCGAACTGGACCCGACCAGGGGCCACTTCCCAGGACGTCACCCATCCCAGGACTTCTCTGGCCCGAGCATGCTTAACTACGGAGTTCTTAAACTCCTGTAGTGCCATTTCACTTAAAAGGCGCCTCTGTATTGAAGAGCGGTATCATTACATTTATAGCATAGATCTGTCCTCTTTCCGAATGTATTCTGAAGATTCCCCATTGTTTTATGGTGGGTCCCCATGCCGATCTGGTATAAATGGGTATATCAGATAATACATGGGGTATTACAAAACGTAGCACGAATACTAAGTAGTACTTATCTGAAATGACGGAGGGCTACGATGGGTTTTTAAGAAAACCCTTTGCGTAATAAACTTGATATCGTTGTAGAATCGAGTGATTTTGAAAAGGAGTGTTTTTGAGGCTTTTACTAGTTTTTCTAAAGAGGTCACTCCCGGTGAAAGGATCTCGGCTCTTTCCTCATCAAATGAGGTGCTGGATATTTCACAAATACCACTATGCAAAACAAGAACTAGAGAAGCAATTAAAAAGAAAACCGAGTGGGTTGTAGTATTTGCTAGTTTCGCTAAAGAGGTCACTCCCGGTGAAGGGATCTCGGCTCTTTCCTTATTGAATAAGGTGCTGGATATTCTACAAGGAATACCACTATGCAAAGAAAGAACTAGAGATAGCATTTCTTAAAACAAGATTCTACAACATCATTAGGTTTCTTTTATTTCATTAATCTCATTAATGATGTCCCATCAATTATGCTTCCTAAGCATCACAGAAGAAACGAAAGCAGCAATATTTATTATATATCATATATATAATCTAAGCATTCGTCTCATCATATAAAGTGATCACATCACAGAATATCAGCAGCAGAAGAACACATATGAAATATTTGATATACTAGGAATTCCGTGTTTTAATTAAGCCAGTCAAAAACGCGGATTCCACGGTCGTGAAGAATAGCCAAACCCACATCCCTAGACCCCTACGAGAGCGTAAAGCAACCCTACCAATTCTAGTGTTAGGAGACCCGGTCTCGACTCTTCGAGTTGGTCTCCCACTGGACTCTAGAACCCGGTTACTTGTGCTCTCCTCCTTGGGTCTATCCTAATATGGAAAAGTAAGTAATATACATCAATGGTGACTTCATCCTCAACCCGGAAGTACCCCAATAAAAGAATATTACATACAAGTTTTTACATGAATGAAAATGAAAAACTCTCATCTCACATAAAAACCCCCGGCTATTCAAAATACGACGATCCAATATAACATATCAAAGCAACACATAACATTGTTGGGTTTCCTTATCACCTCGTATAGGGTTTGGAAGCATCACACATGCCACAACTTTGATTTTATGAGGTGCTAAGTAAACTTAACTAGGAATCGAACTAGAATTATAGAGTAACAATTAATAGTATCATAAGTAAAAGTTATTCTATCACTAAATGGAGAGACAACAACCTTTGGAGACCTTCTAGGGCGACTCCTTGGATCTCCTTTGGTTTGGAACAGCTCGCTTGCACGGTTCCAAGTCCACGACGATCCACCCGAAGTCCTTTGCTCAAAGCTTATTGCTTCACTTGATCTATGAAATCCTTGAAGCAAACACCCTACACAAGAGAGCTGGAGATGTGTAGGATGATGAAGTGGTGTATGTTCTCACTTAAAACCCTTTCTTTCTTTTAACCTCACTCAATTTTAGAACTCAAGAGAGAGCCAGAGAGAGGAAGATGAAGATGGCAATTGTTTTTCTTTTGGATGAACAATAATGTCATAATAATAATGAGAGAGAGAAAGATAAATATCATAACACAAACCATGGTTAATATAAATATCTAGATATTTTGTGATGAGTTAAAGAGCAAAGGAAATTAACCAAGGTTAAGTCAAAGGTCAACCAAGGAAATGTGTAGAATCAATGAGTCATTTGTGAAGAAATGAGTCATTAAGTTAATTTCCTTTATCTTTAATTCAAAACAAAAATATGTATATATATAAATATGAACCATGTGAGTCTTGCATTGCCATCTTTGTTGTATCATCAACCATGATACAAATGCATGTATGTATGTATGTATGCACATCAACATGTACATATACATGCATGCATCCATCATAAGAAAAGGGTTTAAATAAATGAGATAGAAGTCAATATTAAATCAACACTTGATTTAATAAACCGGTCATATCTCATATGACCTGACTAATATAAAATGCCCGATTAAAATACGGTATCATATACACGTATTTAATCGAGCTCCCGCACATATCTCATATGCGCACCACATTGTTTCGCCTGAGCCAGGAAACTTCTGTGTGGGACTCTAAGACTCGTCAATACGCTAGCAGAGGGTGATGATCATATCAAACACCTGCAAGTCGCAAGCGGTCAGCTAAACGTAATGGCCACCCGGGTATTGAGTGATCAGAAGAAGAACAAGCGAACCTGTCAAAACTCCCGTCAATCCAACTGGTAACACATACCGTACATTCCGGTCTCTTCGTCAGATATGCTGCATATTGAGTCTAGGGATAGAATCGTCGACCCCAATAACTCAATAAGTCATGACGGTATATGGTCAATAACAAATCGTGAAACTACTGATAACACTTATCAGTAATATCTCAGCAGCCCTGGCCAGGGACTTCCTGTTATAGCCAATCGTGCACAGCACAGCATCAACCCCCAATACCGGGAGAGACGAAACCCCTCCTATCGCTCATTGCCTCTACATGCCTCGGGACTGTACCTAAAATCCACCTGTTTGTACGACTCCTCAGAGCCATAGTAGGGTAGAGATCAAACTACATTGGGAGGACACACAAGACTCTATGGCGATCTTGGGTCTACAGACTAACCTGTACCGGTGTCACCTGAGAACTGCCATCCGACGTATGATATAATACCACATAGGATTTCTCGGTGAGTTCATTCAGTTTACCCAGTCTCTCTGAGCACCTGTATACAATCTTTGGTGTCAACACACCAGACGGATATGGGATCATCCATCGCCCATCATATGGAACAAAAACAGTATACGCTAGTCTACACTAGAATATCGATGCCCTGTCTCGATATACCTATGACTAGGAAAATTTCAAGGATATGCTTATAAACTACAGATGTCCCACTAGTATGATCCACATCATAATCTCAGTAGTCAATCCAATATCCTTAGGGCTTTATCAACATGTACCAAATGAATATAAACATTATCAAGTGAACATATGATAAAGAGAAACCAGATAGCATACTATCATGTCAAGAAAGACTGTCCTCTGAATATATATATATACACATCAGTACATACACTATCACATAATGGCCTCTAGGGAATACATATATCCAACATTCTCCCACTTGCACTAAGGCCAATTATTGGCGTATCTCATACCCAACATCTCAAAAAGTCGCTCATGCTGCGGCTGAGGGAGGGCCTTGGTGAGTGGATCCGCAGCGTTGTTCTTTGTATCTACTCTCTTAATCTCAATCTCGTGGCGATCAACTATTTCCCGGATCACATGATATCGCCTCAGGATGTTTCTGGACTTCTGATGGGACCTGGGCTCTTTGGGCAACGCCATAGCCCCATTATTGTCACAATACAAAGGTATTGGATAAATAATGGTTGGAACTACTCCTAGCTCCGAGATGAATTCCTCATCCAGACTGCTTCCTTGGCAGCATCATTTGCAGCAATGTACTCAGCTTCCATCGTTGAGTCTGCAACGGTATCCTGTTTGGAACTCTTCCAACTCACCGTCCCTCCATTGAGGGTAAATGCAAACCCTGAGATAGACTTGCTGTCATCCTTGTCACTCTGGAAGCTCGAATCGGTAAAGGCCTCCATTTGGAGATCCCCATTACCATACACCAAGAACAATTCTTTAGTCCTTCGCAAGTACTTAATAATGTTCTTCATAGCAGTCCAGTGATTCTCCCCTGGGTTTGACTGATACCTGCTTACTACACTAAGTGCATAAGCTACATCAGGGCGTGCACACAACATCGCATACATTATCGATCCTACTGCCGAAGCATAGGGAATAATGCTCATGCGAGCTCTCTCTTTATCAGACTTTGGGCAATCGTCCTTGGAGAGAGTGACTCTGTGGCAAGCGGGTAAGGCTCCGCGCTTGGAGTCTTCCATACTAAACCTCTTTAGGATGGTGTTGATGTACTTGGTTTGGGACAATCCCAATAACTTTTTTGATCTATCCCTATAGATCCGTATGCCTAATATGTATGTGGCATCACCCAGGTCCTTCATGGAGAACCTTTGTGATAAGAATGATTTGACCGACTGTAGCATAGGAATATCATTTCCTATCAGAAGTATGCCATCCACGTAAAATACGAGGAATGCGACATTTCTCCCTACAGTCTTCTTATAAACACAAGGTTCATCTGGATTTTTGATGAAATCAAACTCTTTGATAACATCATCAAAACAGATGTTCCAACTTGATATGCCTACTTTAATCCATAAATGGATTTAAGCAACTTGCATGCTTTTCCGCTGCTCCCACTGTCAATGAAGCCCTCTGGCTGATCCATATAAACGCATTCATCTAAATCACCATTTAGAAATGCAGTTTTAACGTCCATCTGCCAGATTTCATAGTCGTAGTGAGCAGCAATAGCAAGTAGGATCCGAATGGATTTAAGCATGGCTACCGGAGAGAAAGTCTCGTCATAGTCCAAACCTGGTCTTTGACGAAAACCTTTCGCTACCAACCTTGCTTTATAGGTCTCTACCTGTCCATCTACACCGATCTTTCTTTTAAAGATCCATTTGCAGCCTACAGGTTTTATCCCGGAGGGTACATCCTCCAAAGTCCATACTTTGTTGGTGTACATGGACTCTATCTCGGATCTCATGGCATCCAGGCATTTCACAGAGCCACCACTCATGATAGCTTGATGAAAACTGGCAGGATCATCATTATCCATGATGCAATCTTCTCTATCACCATCAATGAGAAAACCGTAGTATCTCTCCGGTAGGCGAGAAGTCCTACCAGATCTACGGAGTGGCTGAGGTTCATTCGATTCTGTTGTAACATCAGGTTCAACCAAGTCGTCATTTGTAACTTGTATCTCTAGAACCTCTTCTAGATCTACCACATTGCCATCAGTATCATTTGGAAAAATTTTATATTCTAAAAATGTGGCATATTGAGAAACAAACACCTTTTGTTCCTCTTTGTGGTAGAAGAGATACCTAAACGAATGTTTTGGATATCCCACAAATATACATTTGACTGATCGTGTCTCGAGTTTGTCTGGATTCTGGTTTTTGACAAAAGCAGGACAACCCCAAATCTTAACTCATTTAAGAGATGGTCTATTCCCATGCCATATCTCATATGGAGTGGTAGATACGGTTTTGGTTGGAACTTTGTTTAACAGAAAGCTGCAATTTCCAATGCATGCCTCCAAAACGAGAGGGGTAACTCAGAATCACTCATCATGGATCGTACCATCTCTAATAGGGTACGATTCCGCCGCTCTGACACACCGTTGTGCTGTGGTGTGTAAGGGGGAGTGAGCTGAGAGAGAATCCCATTCTCTTTTAGGAAATCGAAGAACTCAGTACTTAAGTACTCTCCACCTCGATCTGATCGAAGTATCTTGATTCTCATTCCTGTTTGGTTTTCTACTTCAAGTTTATACTTCTTGAATTTCTCGAAAGCTTCAGACTTATGCTTTATCAAAAACACATGAACGAATCTTGAGAAATCATCAGTAAAAGTTATAAAGTAAGAAAAACCGCCTCTTTCATGTATAGACAATGGCCCACATACATCACTATCTATGAGGCCTAGGAGCTCAGTAGCCCTTTCTCCGTGTCCAGTAAACGGAGTTTTGGTCATTTTACCTTTAATACAAGACTGCCAAGTTGCATAAGATTTATACTCAAAAGAATTTAAGTATCCATCTTTATGAAGATTGTTTAGTCTTGTTTCATTAATATGACCATGTTTACAATGCCAAAGAAAAGCTTCATTTAAATCTGAAAATTTTCTTTTACTTGTGTGTTGAATGTTGAATACTGTGTGTTGATTAAGGACGTATATCCCGTTATTTAGTGTACCACAACCAATCAACTCTTGATTAAGTCTAATGTTCATAACATTGTGTTGCACAGCAAAATGATATCCTTCATTGTCTAACAAAGAAACGGATATAATATTACAAAGCATACTTGGTACAAAATAACATGGGTTCAAAACCAATATACAACCCGACGGCAACCCTAGGTGATACTCTCCCACTGAAACTGCATTTACATTGGAACCATTTCAAACTTGGAGAGTATGATCATCTTTCTTCAAAACTCTGCTATTTCTCAACGCCTGCATAGAATTACAAATATGAGAACCTGAACCGGTATCTAATACCCAGGAAGCAGAGTTAATAGAGAAACAGTTCTCAACTACGAACACACCTGAAGCTGAAGCATCACCATGCTTCTTCTTGAGTTCAAGGTACTCAGTACAGTTTAGCTTCCAGTATCCCGTCTTCTTGCAGTGGAAACATTCTCCTTTCCCCGATTCCCCAACCTTGGATTTGTCTTTCCCCTTAACCTTTTTGACTCCACCCTTTGGTTTGGTGGGTTTCTTCTTCATCTTTCCCTTGGCCTTAGCCTTCGGGCGAGAGGAGGAAAAATTCCCAGGACCCAAAATGGGAATCTTCACTGACTTCAGTGTGCTCTCTGCACTCCTTAACATATTAAGGAGTTCAGGCAGTTCCTTCTCCATGTTGTGCATGTTGAAGTTAACTATGAACTGGGCAAAGGTGGAGGGGAGAGACTGCAGAATAATATCCGTATATTGTTCATTGTCCATTGTCCACCCAAGGTCCTCAAGCTCTTCTATAAGAGCTATCATCTTCAGAACATGGTCTCCTATTGCTGTGCCAGCGGCCATTCGCAGCTGAAACAGTTTTCTAGATGCTTCGTATCGTAATACGCGGGGTTGCTCTCCATACAACTCTTTTGTATGGAGGAATATGGTTTTGACGTCCATATTCTCGTGCTGCTTCTGATGTGTGTTATCCATCGATGCTAGCGCGAGGCATTTGGCTGTGGCACAGTCAGCATCCCATGTCTTGTGGAATTCCCTATCCGCAACTGATGGTTTAGGACCTAGGATGGGTGGGGTTAGAGCCGTGAGGACATATGATATCTTATCATAAGTCAAGGCTATGTTTAGATTCCTCAGCCAGTCTTTATAGTTGGTCCCATTCAGCTTGTTTTTATCTAATAGAAACTTAAGTCCTACCATAGGTATCTGCCATTAAGAGAGAGAAAAGAATACACTTAGCGAAAGCTCTTGCAAATATCGGATTGGTTATTTTCTTTTCTAATCGATGTCTCCCACTGTTTTTATCAAATTTTCTTTAAACCCTTTTAAAAAGAAAACTAGCCGGGATTAATTACATTTTACAACTTCGCTAACCGTTCAGTCAGGCCAGTGCCGGTACTTAAGGGAGGTTCCCCGTGCTTTCGCACGGACCTAATTAAAATAAACCTCATCTTCCCAGAGGCGTAGCCCCGTTAGACACCTTTCTAGACACCTACTGGGTTAACTAATTGTAAAGTGCAAAATTTTCCCGGGAGAAACTTTTGCTCACAGTAGGATCGGGATCCTATTATCATATAGAAGGTATGCAATCTCATTGCAAATTTCAACTCTTGAAATTCCCGATATTATTTTTACCCCTAGTACTCATGACCTTAACTATAGTCAACATATTACAAGCACTAGTTAAGTTCTTCCTGTCATTTCGTGATTAACTAGACCCACCCACATGACCCTTAACTAAAGTCAACATAATCATATGAATGTCCTAACTAATCTGCATCATATGCAGCGTTGGAAGACATCGCTCAGCTACCGTACACTGCGCCTTAACTGAAGTCAAAATACGCAGCACGAATACTAAGTACTCTACTTCCTAAAATGACGGAGGGCTGTGGATAGTTTAAGAAAACTTTTAACGCTTTGAACTTGATATCGTTGTAGAATCCAATGGGTTTAAAAGGAGTGGCTTAAGCTCCGCATTTTGAAACTTGCTTTTTCATAAAAAGGCCGAGTGTTTTTCAAATTCGATTCTACAATATCTTTTTAGGTTCATTTATCTTTACATTAATCTCATTAATGTAGTCCCATCATTTAAATCCTAAAGCCATCACAGAAAGAAAAGAAAATATAACGTACGCTTATGCCACTCGCATTCGCCACAGTGTCCTGATATGCACCGTTAGGTTACTTAACTAACGGCATACCGGGACGGGGCTAGCGCGGGTGCAAAACATAAGCAACGCCTATTATATATCATATATATAATATTCCATTCGTCTCATATATATATATATATATATATATATATATATTAAAAGATCACATCAGATAATAAAATCAGCAGAAGCATATTTAATATAGGATATCTAGGAGGTCCGTATTTTGTATTTAGCCAGCAATAGAAAATACGGATTCCACGGTCGCGATGAATAGCCAAGCCCACACCCCTAGACCCCTATGAGAGCGGCAACCGACCCTACCAATCATGGAGTTTAGGACGCCCGGTCTCGACTCCTCGAGATGGCCTCCCACTGAACCCTAGAACCCGGTCACTTGTGCCCTCCTCCTTGGGTCTATCCTAATGCGGAAAAGTAAATAATATACAACACTGGTGACAACATCCTCAACCCGGAAGTGCTCCAAATAAAAGAATATTACATACAATTTAATTTTACATGAATGAAAAGAAAACTCTCATCTCACATAAAACCCCCGGCTATTCAATCACGACAATCCTGCACACCATATCTCATCAACACATAATATCATATATCATCAACGTAAGTAAGTATACATACACCGATTGTCGTTGATGTATAGCAACGAAACCGGCGATACACTATATACTACACTTACGGTCACAGAGAAATAAAATGAAAAACTACAACAATTGGAATCGTAACTGCCTTTAGACAACACAAACCCGGATTATCACATATACAAGATTTCATGCCTAACAATGTAAAGCTTGCATTTAGGTATCATCCATGAAAATACCTTTTCAAAACAAACCGGAAAATTCAACAAGATTTCCGTTTATTCCCGAGACTGAACTGCTAGATTTACACGCAACAAACAAATTTGTAGATTCCAATTATTGTATCACATTCTAATAAACTAGGCGCAGTTAAAACATTCGATCGAACGATTAAACACCCAAAGACTTCTCAGAAAGCTCAACATTTGAGCAGTTTTAAAAATTACCAGAAACTGCAACAAGTACATACGGGCCAGCACAAGAAAGTACAGCCCCACCTGCACCAAAGGCGCCGCGGAACCGCCGCGGAATGACCATTCATGCCGCGGTTCCGCGGTGCTTTAGTGGAGTTAGGGCTTCGTATTTCTTATGGGCCTATGAAATACCCTGCACGATTTTTTGAGTATTTTTAATGCAAAAAAATCCACGTTTTTGAAAAAAGTCCAGAGAGCACCCCCCGGGCGTCATAATTCATTCGTTCGAGGTTTTTAACGTCGTCTAGGTTACTCCAAAGCTCTAGCTTGGCTCTGATACCACTGTTGGGTTTCCTTATCACCTCGTATAGGGTTTGGAAGCATCACACATGCCACAACTTTGATTTTAAGAGGTGCTAAGTAAACTTAACTAGGAATCGAAGTAGAATTATAGAGTAACAATAAATAGTATCACAAGTAAAAGTTATTCTATCACTAAGTGGAGAGACTACAATCTTTGTAGACCTCCAAGGGCGACTCCTTGGATCTCCTTTGGTTTGGAACGGCTCGCTTGAACGCTTCCAAGTTCACGATGATCCACCCGAAGTCCTTTGCTCAAACCTTGTTGCTTCACTTGATCTATGAAATCCTTGAAGAAAACACCCTACACAAGAGAGCTGGAGATGTATAGGATGATGAAGATGTTCTCACTTAAAACACTTTCTTTCTTTTAACCTCACTCAATTTTAGAACTCAAGAGAGTGCTAGAGAGAGGAAGATGAAGATGGCAATTGTTTTTCTTTTGGATGAACAATAATCTCATAATAATAATGAGAGAGAGAATGATAAATATCATAACACAAACTATGGTTAATATAAATATCTAAATATTTTGTGATGAGTTAAAGAGCAAAGGAAATTAACCAAGGTTAAGTCAAAGGTCAACCAAGGAAATGTGTAGAAACAATGAGTTATTTGTGAAGAAATGAGTCATTAAGTTAATTTCTTTTATCTTTAATTCAAAACAAAAATATGTATATATATAAATATGAACCATGTGAGTCTTGCATTGCCATCTTTGTTGTATCATCAACCATGATACAAATGCATGTATGTATGTATGTATGTATGTATGTATGCACATCAACATGTACATATACATGCATGCATCCATCATAAGAAAAGGGTTTAAATAAATGAGATAGAAGTCAATATTAAATCAATACTTGATTTAATAAACCGGTCATATCTCATATGACCTGACTAATAAAAACGCCCGATTAAAATACGGTAGCATATACACGTATTTAATCGAGCTCCCGCACATATCTCATATGTGCACCACATCGTTTCGCCTAAGCCAGGAAACTTCTGTGTGGGACTATAAGACTCGTCAATACACCAGCAGTGGGTGATGATCATATCAAACACCTACAAGCCGTAAGCGGTCAGTTAAACGTAATGGCCACCCGGGTATTGAGCGATTAGAAGAAGAACAAGCGAACCCGTCAAAACTCCCGTCAATCCAACTAGTAACACTTACCGTGCAGTCCGGTCTCTTCGTCAGATATTCTGCATATTGAGTGTAGGGATGGAATCATCGACCCCAATAACTCAATAAGTCATGCCGGTATATGGTCTATAACAGTTTGAGAAACTACTGATAACACTTATCAGTAATATCTCAGCAGCCTTGGCCAGGGACTTCCTGTTATAGCCAATCGTGCACAACACAGCATCAACCCCCATTACCGGGAGAGACGAAACCCCTCCTATCGCTCATTGCCTCCACATGCCTCGGGACTGTATCCAAAATCCTCCTGTTTGTACGACTCCTTAGAGCCGTAGTAGGGTGGAGATCAAAGTACAGTGGGAGGACACACAAGACTCTATAGCGATCTTGGGTCTTCAGACTAACCTGTACCAGTGTCACCTGAGAATTGCTATCCGACGTATGATATAATACCACATAGGAGTTCTCGGTGAGTCCGATCAGTGTACCCAGTCTCATTGAGCACCCGTATACAATCTTTGGTGTCAACACAGCAGACGGATATGGGATCATCCATCGCCCATCATATGGAACAAGAACAGTATACGCTAGTCTACACTGGAATATCGATGCCATGTCTCGATATACCTACGACTAGGAACATTTTAAGGATATGCTTATAAACTACAGATGTCCTACTAGTATGATCCACATCATAATCCCAGTAGTCAATCCAATATCCTTAGGGCTTTATCAACATGCACAAAATGAATATAAACATGATCAAGTGAACATATGATAAAGGGAAACCAGATAGCATACTATCATGTCGAGCAAGACTGTCCTCTGAATATATATATATATACACATCAGTACATACACTATCACATAATGACCTTTAGGGCACACATATATCCAACAAACATCACATTTCATCATCGTAAGTAAATATGCGTATCCCAATTGTCGTTGACATATAGCAACGAAACCGGTGATACACCATTTATTACACTTACGGTCACAAAAAAGAAAGTGAAAAATACAACAATTGGTATCTGCAACCACCTTAGACATCATAAACCCAATGTATCACATACTTTGGATTTCATGCCTAACCAAATGAATTCCTTAGACATCACATGCCTAACAATTACAAACCCCGCATTTTAGTCTCGATATTGAAAACACTTTTCAAAATTTAGTCGGGTAATTCAACATGATTCCCGACAACCTGATCAAATGCTCATTGGAAACTTTAGTAGACGGCCGAACCCCTATACCGTTGACGAAGTGCACTTAGGCGGAACACCGCGGCCGCGAGCTCCCGAACGGATGCTTTTGGCGACGGGGTTCTCTTACAGTCACATGGTCGGGGCTTTGGGGCGTGGCAATCTAGTAAGTTTACCCGGCGAGTATCCGCGTACGCTACGTGATTGCAACAGACTTTTGATCCACATCAAAATCCCGTGGCAACCGATCAAATGAGACTAAATTGCAAGATTTATAAAATTCTAATTAGTTTTCACAAAACTAAATATTGTGGATTCCAAGTATTGTATCACAATCACAGATAGTTAGACGATATTAGACATTTCGATCGAATCAACAAACACCCAAAATTTCCTAAAGAGCTCAACACTTGAGCGCAGTTTAAAAATACCCAGAACATGCCACAGCACCTATGGACCAACCGCAACCCTTGTCTCACCTATGGCGCCGCGGAACTACCACAAACCCTAGGGTTTGGTGGCGGTTATGGCGGTCACATTATATGCAGGGTGTTTTTCGTCACCCTATTGAGATGGGAACATGCTCGTGCTTGTCAGGCGTATTACAGATTCCCTCTGCCTAGGGTAGGCGGGGGGGGAGAGGAGGGGTTATTGATTATGGGGATCTGAATCTCCGGCAGCTACGGACTAAGCTGCCGTTAATTACCCTTTGCCTTTGGAGCGAGTCAACCTCCAATTGACGCATTAAACAGGTCATGCGAACTCAATGTGCAGTGTGCATGTGTTGTGTTTTGGAGGGGGCTTGGATATATCGAGAGCCTCGCAGAGTTTACGGCGGTCCTGCTATCCGGATAGCGGGCTGGGGGTCAAGGGGGCTAGGAGCCCCGTTGCGGGGTACGGGGCAACACCCCGTTAGAAATTTTTCCTAATGGGAACAGTGTTGTGGAGTGTGTGTATACACACACACACACATACATATAAGTAAAAAAAGGGAAAAAGCGTCCAAAGGACGCGTGGAAGACAGTGCCCCACGTCCGCAGCACGCAGTCACTAGACGCTGGGCGTCAGCGCCTCATATACGTGGCATGCGGGCGCTGGGCACCAGCGCCTCATATGCCTGGCACGCAGGCGCTGGGGCCTCACGTGCGTTGCACGCGGGCACTGGGCGCCGGCGCCTCACGGGCCTGGCACACGGGCGCGGGGCGCCGGCGCCTCACTTGCATAGCACGCGCACGCTGGACGCCAGGACCTCACGTGCATGGCACTCGGGACTGGGCGCCAGCAGGAGAATGGGGCTTAGCCCCTGCACAGGGAGTTGTACTCCCGATTGACTTTTGGAGTAGAACTCATAGAAAGAAAGACTTTTTTATATGGAGTTGAACTCTCAGAAGCTTTGATTTGTGGAGTTCAACTCCAAAAAATCCTTGTAAATGCTTAAAAGGGGACCCCTTTCTTCTCCCCTGAGCCTTGGACCTTTCCTAAAATGGGGTCTTTGGAGATTAGTCTCCTTCTTCCTCCTCTCTGTTGGCCGGATCTTGGAGAAAAGGGGATGAGATTTAAAAATCTCCCCTTTTTGAGATCTAATGGAAGATCCGGTTTCCCTTTTGTAGGTTTTGTGGTGAAAAACTATTTATTTTTGGAAGAGGAAGAGTTAAACTTTTGATTTAATTAAAAAAAAGGAGATGGTTTAGAACCTTGAGGAAGGAGCAAGAGGCACAAAAAACCCTAGAGTTTTAGAGAATGAAAAAGTTCTTTTTTATTTCATCATCATATTGTCTTTTATAGGCTTACAAATTTACATATAGCCCCTTGGGCTTTACAAAATGGCATTTTACTCATCTCATGCCTCATATGCTCATTTCTTTTGCACATAAGCCATGGGTTTACAAAAATTTTGCTTTATGCCCATTTTCTTACATTCATGCATAAGAAATTACATCAAAATTATTTATTACATGATTTTTTATTTCGGCATGGGGGAGGCCGGCCGCGGGGCTCGGCTTGGGCATGTGCCCACTTGCTTAGGCTTGGGACTGCTTACTTGGGTTTGACCTTGACTTTGACCCGGTCAACTAGGGTGTAAATTTTGACCCTAACAAAGTGCCCCCCATCAATAAATGCATACCGCGCATATGAGTTGTGTGCATGAAATTGATGGACCTTGAAGCTGGACTTCGAGGTGGAACATCATTCCGGGGGCGGAGCATCCCTCGGGGACCATGATTCCTGGGGATCGGAGCATCATTCCGATTTGCGGAGCATAATTCCAGGGTCGGAATATCATTCCGAAGAGTCGGAGCGTAATTCCGAGGATCGGAGCATAATTCCGAAGAGTAGAGGCATGATTCTACGGATCGGAGCATGATTCTGAAGAGCGAAGCATGATTCCAGGGATCGAAGCATGGTTCCGATGAGCAGAGCATGATTCCAAAGGGGTCAGAGCATAATTCCGACGGGCGGCAGACATTTTGACCGATGCATAATTTCGATGCAGAGGTTGATTCCCATGCGAAGCATAATTCCGATAGGAAAAGCAGATACTCCGAGGCAAAGCATTATTTCGACATGGGGTACATTCTGAGACAAAGCATGATTTCGACGCATAGCTTGTTAGCCGACTTGATTCCGAGGCGGAGCTTAATTCCGACGGGGAGGCCGTTGGTTGACTTGATTCCGAGTCGAAGCATAATTCCGACAGGGAGGTCTTTGGTTGACTTGATTCCAGGACGGAGCATAATTCCGATGAGGAGGTCGGCTGTTGACTTGATTCTAGGGTGGAGCATAATTCCGACGAGGAGGTCGTCGGTTGACTTGATTCCAGGGCGGAACATAATTCCGACGAGGAGGTCGCTGGTTGACTTGATTCTAGGGCAGAGCATAATTCCGACGAGGAAGTCGCTTGTTGACTTGTCCCCGGCACGGAGTGTCTGTGGTCGACGTTTCCCCGGCACGGAGTGATTCGGTTCCCGCTTTGTGGGAAGCTGGCGCTGCCCTTTTTACGACATGGACAGTGGACGCTAGACGCGTCTCCGAGATAGAGTGTCCGTGGAAGATGTTTCCACGACACGGAGTGATTTGGTTCCCGCTTTGTAGGAAACCTGCACTGCCCTTTTTACGACATGGACGGTCGACGCTTGACGCGTCTCCGAGGCAGAGTGTCCGTGGTAGACGTTTCCCTGGCACTGAGTGATTTGGTTCCCGCTTTGTAGGAAGCCTGCACTGCCCTTTTTACGACATGGACGGTCGACGCTTGACGCGTCTCCGAGGCTGAGTGTCCGTGGTAGACGTTTCCCTGGCCCGGAGTGATTTGGTCGACGTGCCCCCAGCACGGAGTGTTCTATTTTGACGCAGAGGTCGATGTTGGAATTGGTTGGTTTGATTTGTGTTAACATCAGCATCGCTACACTGGAATATGGTACCAGGAGCGAATCATCATTTGCCTTTGAGAGGATTTGGGGATTGGTTTTTTTTTCGGCATCTGCATTGCTGCACTGGAATAATGCCAGGAGCAACTCATCATTTGCCCCGGGAGGATTTGGGAATTAGTTTTTGGGTCGGCATCAGCACCGTTACACTTGAATATGGTACCAAGAGCGAATCATCATTTGTCTTTCCCTGTTGGGAAGCGATGGCGTAGAAGACAGGTTTAAATCCCTATCACCTAAGGCTTTTCAATTTTATGGGCCGTAAAGGTCCCATAAAAACATTTTCTCCCTACGAGTCGAAAGGATCTCGTAGGTGTATTTTCTCCTTAGGAGTCGTGGGGACCCCCAAATGTGTTTTTCCTTTGTGAGTCGTAAGGATCTTACGAAGGCGTTTTCTTACGAGTCGTAAGGATCTCGCAAGTTTTGTTCTCCTCATGCATCGTGAGGACACATGAGTGGATTTCTCTCGTTCCCAGTTTAAGGACTTAGGGGTCATCTGTTTCCAGTTTAATGACTTAGAGGCCATTTGTTCCCAGTTTAAAGACTTAGGGGTCTATTGTGCCCAGTTTAACGACTTAAAGGTCATCTGTTCCCAGTTTAAGGACATAGAGTTCATCTGTTCCCAGTTTAAAGACTTAGGGGTCTATTATGCCCAGTTTAACGACTTAGAGGTCATCTGTTCCCAGTTTAAAGACTTAGGGGTCTATTGGATCGGAAGTTTGGAATTTTGGGGTAAGGTCGGCATCAGCGTTGCTAACACTGAAGCACAGGTGCCAGGAGCAATTCATCATTTGCCTTTACATGTTGGGGAGTGATGGCTTAGGAGACAGGTTTAGGTCTCTATCACCTAAGACTTTTCAATTTTATGAGCCGTAAGGGTCTCATAAAAGTATTCTCCCTACGAGTCGAAAGGATCTCGTAGGTGTACTTTCACCTTAGGGGTCATGGGGACTCCTAAGTGTGTTTTGTTAGTTATATGTATGCCCTAGAGGCCATTACTATACATGAGATGTATATTCTAGTGGATGCTGGACATATATAGGGAGGACTTTCTTGCTCGACATGATAGTATGCTAAATGGTTACTCTTTACCATAACGTGTACACTGATTGTCTCTCTGTTACATGTTGGTAAAGCCCTTAGGATGTGTACTTGACTATCTGGACTATGATGCAGATCATACTAGTGGGGACAGAGTAGTCCATAAGAACGTCCTTTAATTACCCTAGTCGTGGGTGTATCGAGACAGGGCATCGATATACCAGAGTAGACTAGCGTATACCTTCTCGATCCATATAGATGGGCGATGGATGATCCCATATCCATTGGTGTTTGACATCAGAGATGATATACGGGTGCTCAGTGGAGACTGGGTACACTGGATGGACTCGTCGAGAACTCCCAGATGGTATTATACCTCACGTCAGATGGCAGTTCTCTGGTGACACTGGTACAGGTTAGTTTGTAGACCCGAGATCGTCATAGAGTCTTATGTGATTCCCACTGTGCTTTGGTTTCCACCTTACCACGTCCAAGAGGGCATGCAAAACGGTGGTTTTTGGGTACAGTCCCGAGTCACATGGAGGCAATGAGCAATAGGAGGGGTTTCGTCTCTCCCGGTATTGGGGTTGATGTTGCACTGTGCTCGATTGGCCATAACAGGGAAGTCCCTAGCCAGGGCTGGTTTAGAGATTTACTGGTAAGTGTTACCAGTAGTTTCTCGACCCGTTATGCGCCTCATATCGGCACGACTTATCAGTTATTGGGGTCTGACGTTTACCACCCTTAGACTTGATATGCGACATATCAGACGAGGAGACCGGACTGTACGGTAGTGTCACTGTTTGGCTTTTACAGGAGTTGGAGCGGGCTTCCTTGCTGATCTTCTGATCGCTCAATACCCGGGTAGCCGTTACGTCCAGCTAGTACCGCTGACGGCTTGTGGGTGCTTGATGTGATCATCACCTACAGCCGGCGTATTGACGAGTCTTTAGAGTGCTACATAGAGGTTTTACCGGCTCAGGCAAAACGAAATAGGAGCACGTATGTGATATGTGCGGGACCGGACTAATGCGTGTATGTGATACCGTATTCTATTCTCGCGACTTTTTGTATCGGTCGGTTATATATGATATAGCCGGGTTATCGAATCACGTGTTGATTCGATAAGTCGATATATTGGAGATATGAGATATGACCGGATTATTAAGTCAAGTGTTGATTTAATAATTTAGTGTATAATTGTATATTAGATATATTAATTTACATTGAATAACATTTGTTCACTTAAGGATTTTTTTTCTTCACATGTGCACAACATTAATATATATGTGATATATATTAAAATGTGTTTTCTTTTTGTATCATGGTTTTTGATACACATGACATGGGTGTATAAGATATACACCATTCTAATTTTAGTGCAGGGTTTTTTATATTTAAAGTAAATCTAAATTGATTGATATTTGTTAAGTGCATGAAGCATGTAGAAGCTTTTAGTGCTTTGACAAATTCAACTCAATTTGTTTTACTTATGATATTTAGTTAACCCAACCATTAGAATTAGCCATGGTTATGTCTCTACATGAGTTAGTATATGATACTCACTCACCCATGGTTAGCTCTCTTTCTCTTTTAGTTTTCATTCTCATTTTCGAGCTCATCTTCTTCCTCCTTCAAATTCTTGCTAGGGTTTGATATAGAGACAGAAATATTGTGAGAAAAGAAATTCTAAAGTGTACCCATTTCCTATTTCACCATCCTCTACTAGACTAGCACTTTAGTACAGGGTGTTTGCTTCACTTTTGTGAAGTGGTAGCTTGAGTTCGTATTCCATCGACGTAGATCATCTTCGGCCTCGAAGACTTTAAGCAAAACCGTTGCCCTCTTCTCATGGAGCCGTCCGAGAGTCCGGGAGTTAGATGATCGCAGCGAAGGGACTACAACAAGGAGCTTATGAAGTGAAGGACCGATCTACAAAGGTTGTATTTCGTATTCACTTAGTTGTAATGATATTTACTAGCATGTGAAACCCTAATAATCTAGCAAAGATCTTGTTAGGGTTATTTGGCACGACTAAAATTTTAATCGGTTATGGTTGATGCCTTGTAGAATCTTGTTAGAGTGCCTAATAACCCTACAGTGGTATCAGAGCCTAGCTAGAGCATTAGGCGATGTGTATACGAAGTTAAAATTCCGAACGAACCTCCGAAATGACGAAATAGACCCCTCTCTGGACAATTTTTAAAACTGTGATATTTTCTGAATTAAAAATGCTTAAAAATACCAACAGGGAAATATAAGCAACACTGTGGAAAACGAGACAGTAATCCGTACAATTGGCCGCGGAGCCGCGGCAATACCCTGCTTGAGCCGCGGATCCGCGGCCGTACAGATGTCTTACTGCCTCGTTTTGGCACAGTAACATCCGTAGGAAAAATTGCTAATTTCTGGGTATTTTTAATCTGACTCAAGTGTTGAGTGTTCTGGGGTTTATTTTGTAATCGTAGATTCGATCGGAATATTTAATTTCGTTATGTTTTCCGGATATTTAGAAACTTTTAAAATGTTCAAACGGATATCATTAACTCATTTTTTCCCAGCACGAAAAACTTTCAAGTGTTGAATTTTTCTTGAGTTTAAATCTTTCGGAAAAACGTGCAAGTAACGCGATGGACCCTCTAGAAGAACACAACCTTAACTCGATTATGTGACCGTCTGAACCGCCTCTAAACCTTAGGGTTTGGGGCAGTACGGCGTGCCACATGTGAGGCGTTGGCTTGACCCTTCTACGGCTGGACCGTGGTACTGTAACGTATTCTGGAATTTTTGAACTCCGCTCAAGTGTTGAGCTATTAAGGAAATCTTGGGTATCTGATTATTCGATCGGAAAGTTTAATACTGTCTATTTATCTGGAATGTGATACAATATGTGGAATTCATATAGTTAGGCATGAAATGCGAAGTATGTGATATTTCAGATTTACGATGTCTAAAGAGATTGTGGATTCCAAATGTTGTAGTTTTACACTTTCTTTTCGGCGACCGTAAGTGTAATATGTGATATCGCCGGTTTCGTATGTCAACGACAATTGGGATGCACATATTTACTTACGTAGATGGCATGTGATGTTATGTGTTGCTGGATATGTTATATTGGATCGTCGTGTTCTGAATAGCTGGGGGGTTTTATGTGAGATAAGGGTTTTTATTTTCATTCATGTAAAATTAAATGTATGTAATATTCTTTTATTGGGGCACTTCCGGGATGAGATTGATGTCACCATTTGTATATTATTTACTTTTCCGCACTAGGATAGACCCAAGGAGGAGAGCACAAGTAACCGGGTTCTAGAGTCCAGTGGGAGACCTACTCGAGGAGTCGAGTCCGGGTCTCCTAACTCTAGAATTGGAAGGGTTTCTTGCCGCTCTCGTAGGGGTCTAGGGGTATGGGTTTGGCTATTCATCGCGACCGTGGAATCCGTGTTTTATAGAGGCTCAAAATAAAACATGGACTTCGTAGTATATCCATTATTTCATATGTTTCTTCTGCTGCGATATCTGTGATGTGATCATTTGATATGTTGTGATAGATACAGTATATAGTATATATGATATATTATATAGAAGTTACTTATGTTTTACACCCGCACTAGCCCTGCCCCGCTCTGCCGTTAGTTACCTAACCTAACGGTGCACGAGGGGACATCGAGGCGAATGCGGATGGCATAAGTGTACGTCGTATTTATCTATGATGTTTAGGTGACTTAAATGATGGGACTTCATTAATATGATTAATGAAAGAAAAGAAACCTAAAAGATGTTGTCGAATCAAATTTTTCAAAAAGGGTAGCTACAGTTTTTGCTTTGCATGGTGATATATATAATATATCCTGCACCTTATTTGATGAGGAAAGAGCCAAGATCCCTTCACCGGAGTGACCTCTTTAGCAAAACTGGCAGATGCTACAACACTCAGTTTGTCTTTTGATTGCTTTTAGAGTTTTGCTTTGCATAGTGATATATATGATATGTCCTGCACCTTATTCGATGAGGAAAGAGCTAAGATCCCTTCACTGGGAATGACCTCTTTAGCAAAACTAATGAAAGCCTCAAAATCACTCCATTTCAAAATTCACTTGATTCTACAACGATATCAAGTTCATTACGCAATAGGTT